>OW964557.2:3820200-6220200 GCA_943138885.2 Tholera decimalis | reverse complement strand
GAACTTATTCGTTTATTTTTTATCAAAAGTCACTTACGGAAACTGCTTAATACGCTTATTTACTTTCTTACATTAAAAATAATGAAATTATGTTGTTTGCTTTTTTAGTTGGTTAAGTTTAAGTATTGGTTTTTAAACGAAATCAATGAATTTTCTTTCGTACTTGGCAGGCTTAGGACTGACTGAATGAATAATATTATATAATTATGAAACTTTACTAAGTAGGTTAGTATTATTCTAAGATCTGTATTTATTAATAACTTGTCAAATAATAAACTACATTTTATTAAATTCAGGCGTACTTAAAAGTTCATTGATCTATTATATGTACATTTTAATTATTTACAAAATTTCCATTATTTCCTCAAACCATCAAGTCATTTATTCACATTCAGAAACATAATTTTTTCTACTTTGCTCGTCAACAACCGGGTCCTCCATTCCGATATTATGTTAAAATCGGAATACGATAAAGTTTTATTACAAAAATTACACACAGCTGTTTTAGTCGCATGATTTCTCAAAAAAAAGTTCCAAATTATGTTATTCGAACTTCGACTCGTCATTTTGATACAGTAGTTATTCGAATTTACAGTTTAATTAGCTCACCAATTTGTTTTTGTAGAAAAAGTAGTCAAAATTAACACAATTACTTACACTATAAACTATTTACACTATTATTAACACAATTACCTATTAAACACAATTAACTACACCTAAAAACTATATTATATACAAGTCCAAAACTCACAGAATTATTTCCTTGGTAAGAAACAATTCACCACATGAAATAATGTTTTACACTATTTATGTTTACGTAAACAATTCCGAGTCACAACTTTTAATCAAATTGTTTCGGAAATTCACAAAACATGACGCTTTTCACCGGGCGGAGGAAACGCTACTAAACGTAAAAAGCAAAATAAGTGATAAGCAACCCGTTTAAATTAAATTGGCGCTTTTAAAAGTGAACAACGGAAAGCATATTTAATTTGCTAGGTTTACCAATTTTGAGTAAGTCAACGCGATTCAGCACATAAACAAAAGATGTAAATATTTTAAACCTTAAAGTTTTTGAATTAAGGTCGATTTTCGCATAATCATTGTTTACTATCGATTAAAATTGAATCAGGCGCCATCTATCAGTTGTTACATAATTCATTTGAGCACGTTCTTACTTACGTGGTTATGAAAAGAAATTATCAAAACGCTGTTGCGTTTTAATTTTAACAAAAAGCGGAATAAACAGATAACTTTAAATGCTTTTATAAACAAGTCTGCTTATTCGTTTATTTTAAATAATATGTTATATTATATGCTTTTCGTTTAAACGCCCACCTCTGGTAGGTAGTATAGCAGTAGCGAGTATTTTAGTCGTATTTTGTGTGATTATGATTGATATGATTTATTACGCACACTAATTTCATGCAACTATACTTGAATACAAATAATCACGAGTGCACACTGTGTATATATTTGTTATTCAAATCTTGTGGCAGGCCTTCGGCAAGGTTTTTTTTTAAAGAAGTTCTTTTGTGCTTTTCTGTCTTTAGGATATTCTTGTCTTCTTTCCAGTGTCATGTGTGTATATACACAATTCAATAAATAAATAATTAAGCTTCATTTTGAATTTAAGAAGTGAAAATTTACTCTGGATGCCTCTAAAAAAACATTATTTTAAGATTAACCTTGGATTAACCACACTGTAGGTACTGCGTTTAATTAATGCTAGAGTAAACGCTCTTATCTGTCAAAAAGTATGACGGAAATGCTTGATTGATTATTTTGACTGCTGAGTTAACTGAGTAGAAATAAGCTCAGGAAATAAGCAATGTTTTTCCAATCACCCGACGATGAACAGAATTATTGTAGAACCACCAACAAAACTTTAAAAAGTAACGCACGGAGTCGAAGACAAAAGAAGTTACGACGTAAGAACAAGCTGAAAGCCTTAAGAAAACATCAACATCAAATCACAGCGAAACAGAAGGCACCACTAGCATTTCCAAGTGTTCCGACTATCACGATGTCTGCCTGGGCTGAGAACTTTACAAAAGCTGCAACATGGCAACTGAAGCATGAAGTAGCATACTGGAAATCTAAAGCTTTGGCGTTGGAATACGAAAACAAGATATTACACAGGACTATAAGACAAAATTGCATGGACGCGGATGTTGGAGAGACAATTCCTAGCAAAAGTAATACAGCGTTTTGGCATGAATGTGATTCAGTTGATTCAACAGACTCTGAAGATGAACAAGATGAAAAAGTCGATCCTGAATGTGGTGCCTCTGTCCAAGATCAGTTTGAAGTAAGTGAAGAGTATATACAGTTCCTTCAGGACAATCAAGTGTACAGAGAGCTTGCTAGACAAGAGAGAGAGAGGATTAGAGCTAAGAGTGATGCTGAAAAGAGACAGATAGAGGAAATGGAGGCTGGTCCTGCAGAAAAATCGGAAGATTATCAGGAAACATTAAAAAAACTTTATGGAGATGGTTGGGAAAGAATATCTGCATTAGAAATGTCTTTAAAGACACAATTTATTAGTATATGTGATAGGGACCGACCAATGTATTGGCCTAATATACCTTTCAATTTTAACTTTAGTTGAGTATCTTACACGAAGTTTTTGTTAGCACAGTTTGATATAATTGTACTGTTAATATATTTAAATAAACATTTTATTTCTTATATTTTTTATGTTTAAGTTGTCCATTTTGCTAGGTGAGCAGTATTGTGTTTCATAAGTTTTAATAATCTAGTGACTTAGCGTCCAATAGCAATTTTTTGGTTGTAATCATTTGTCAAGCAGTTTAATTATTATTGTATTGTAAAGAAATATGTTAACTTAGATAGCCAGGAGTAGCCTGGCTATCTAAGTTAACATTTTACATTACTTACTACCTTAGAATTAATATCTGTATTTTGGGACATGTTTGCTATTTGTATGTGTATTTTTATGTAATTATATGTATTTTAAGGTTTTTCTGCAAAAGGTAGCCTATGTCCACACCAAACCTTACATTCATCCATTACTCCACTGAGACATAAAATAAGGATGAACATTTAACAATCCCACTTTCTGAATAATTTTAGTATGGATAAAAGGCAGACAAGTATCAAAATAAAGTTTAATAATGCTAAAATGAAAGAACAATAATGTACATGGTTTAATTATATTTGTGTGACCAAAAATATTGAAACTGAAATAATAGGTATATAACAAATAGGTAGCATGGGTATTTAGATGACTGGTTTTTGTTGAGATTGGTGCCATGACAGAAATTTGGTTGGCTTTGCTGTCTACCTCTGTCCCTTTTTAAGGATACTTCTTCAAAACCACACAACACATTTTAATATTATGGTATTCACAAATGAAAAGAGTATTAAACTAAGCTGCTTTGTGTCTGTATGACAAAGCCGAGGTGGGTAATTAATTTATGCATATCTATATTATCATAGGTATTAAAGTAGTTTATAACTAATTACAGATTGTACTTCGGGGAGTGTGTGCAGGAGCTCCATGACTTGATCCCTCTATCTCCATTTCACTACTGGTCTACCAGATGCACAGCTGGGTACTATCCACACTTGGTTGATATACCGTCTTATCGTACCAAGTGCTTCTCCTCCACATTTATTATGCCTCTTCCAAGCTGCGGAATTCTCTGCTGGCTTCTGTGTTCCCTCCAACTTATGACCTTTCAACCTTTAAAGCAAGAGTGAGCATGCATCTTCTGGGCTTGCTTGTTCCATCGTAGACTTCATCTATTGCTTACCATCAGGCGAGATCAAGGTCAAGACTGGGCTCATTCTGAATTTAAAAAAAATTATGACAATATTTAGTAATCATTCTGCCAAATACTACTTGTCAAGCCTATAATATGCACTCACATGCAACCCAAAACTTTCGTTTTCCATGGTGCATCCTCCAGATATACCTATTGACTGTAAAAATTGTGAATATACTTTCCGCAAAGTAACTGTCTGATTCCTTTCTGTATCTAAAGTAGTTTATGCCTGTAATCTGTTTAATGTTACTCGGGATATCATTAAATTCCTCAAAATGAATCTGTTTGTAATATTGTCAATATACTTGTGTTGTTCTATATGTTGTTTAAACCTATTAATGTTGTATTCTGTTTGTGTATTGTAGTGTGTTTTAATACTCAATGTACATTTATCTCAATTAGTATTGAACTCAACATAGAAATAATTGCAATTTGTATAAGTATATATTTTTTAAATAAATACATTTTAAATATTAAGTATAAAACTTTCGAATACATGCTTTGCAAGCCTTGATGGATGATACCTTGGTCAATGAGCCCAAAATATGCAACGATTTTGATGATTTTATGATGGTGATCGGTTCCAGTTTCTCACCCATCAATATACATCACCCAATGAGAACAAAGACTCTTTTTGGTTGAAGAGTTTGTAAAAACCATATGAGCTTATATGCTAATTCCTCATTAATTGAATGACGGAATTAAAAAATGTATCCCTACTTGGTTTTACAGTGCACGATTGATCACCATGCGTCTCCTTAAAAAGGTTGGAATTCGTTGAAAATGGTGAGTTTGGATTAGTAGATTAGCTATCCAAAAATAATTACACAAGGGAACAAAATAAACTTTTCTTTTTGTTGCTTGGAATTTTATGCCTGTTGTTTACTAATCTGAGGTCGTTGATTTCAAATCTACCCTCATTTTATTTTTAGCAGCTCTAGTTTTTGAGATACAGCTATCAGACATATTTTTGTAAGTCACATTTAAACTTCAAATCTACCGAGGTGTTTATAAAAAAAAAGTTTTTTGTTTAACAATGTCCACGTCGAGAAATATCTGTAAAAACAATCCCAACTACTTTTGTAACATCTGTGGTGAATATACATTCAAAAATTGTAGACTAAGTGTGTCGGAGTTCATAAAACAGGTGTATTTTGATTACTATGGATTCCCTTTGGACACCCGTGATAAGTACTGGATCCCTCATATGGTATGTAAAACATGTGTGGAGTCTTTGAGATTATGGGCGAATAAGAAAAGATCCCATTGTAAGTATGAAACACCTATGATGTGGCGGGAACCTTCCAATCATCAAGATGATTGCTATTTTTGTGTGGTTGATATAAACGGGATTAATAAAAGAAACCGGTCGAAATGGTTTTACCCTAACTTGTCATCTGTAACTCGACCAGTCCTTTACTCCGTCAATGCGCCAGTACCCCAAGCTTCTTCATCTACACACAATGATCCCGATTTAGAAGAAAAAAGCTCTTCTTCAAGTGATGAAAGTGGGACAACTGATTTCAACCCAGATATTTCTTCTGAGCCCCAGCCCTTTAATCAGGAAGACCTCAGTGCATTAGTCAGAGACCTTGGTCTTTCTAAAAAAGCATCGGAGATTCTAGCTTCTCGATTAAAGCAAAGAAATCTTTTAACTGCAGAAAAGCTATGCGGAGCATATTGAACTGATGTTGTCACACTTCCAGCAGCTTGGTTGTAATATGAGCATCAAGGTACACTTCCTCCACAGCCATTTGGACCATTTCCCTGAAAATCTTGGTGATCTGAGTGAAGAACAAGGGGAACGGTTCCATCAAGACATTCGAACTATGGAGGAACGTTACCAGGGTCACTGGAATGCTCACATGATGGCAGACTTTTGCTGGAGCATTAAAAACAGCCCTCGTGAACCAAGTCAAGCAAGAAAATCTTATAAAAGAAAATTTTTTGATAAGTAGTGGTTGTTTTTCTAATGATTTTCTTAATAAAAAATAGATTTTTCTTAAAAACGCGTTTTAATTATATCTCAAAAACTAAAGCTGATACAAATAATCTGACTTCAGATCTGAAATCAGCACCCCGAGAAAGTATAATATTAGTCATAATATTTCATGCAACAAAAATGCTGTTCCCTTGTGTTATTGTTTCTTTTTTAAAGCTAGAAAACAGCATGGCATAGCTACATTAACCAGGTGGAATGAGGTGGAAAATCTCATGAATGTCTTGCGCTCTGAGGCGGACAGCGGGATTTGTTAGACTCAGACTAAACCACCCCGTCTTCCCTCGCACTCTTACACCGGGAGCTGTGGGAACACTTGTGTATCTCTTCAACGCGGCCACTGAATTCACCCACATGCTTCGACGAATTATGACACAACTCTACCTTAGACTGTGCCGATATTGTCAATAATAGGATTTATTTAGTGTTATTTATAGCCCCACCAATACTATTCTTTTTCTGGTTCTATGTCCGCTACATTATGAAGTTGCAAGCAAAACTCGATAGATGGCGTTACTGGTAACAGAGTTAGGTTTGGTGGTTTGATGCTTGTAATAATCTAATTTATACAGCTGTTGCCCGAGACTATGAAGTCTGCTGCTGGAAATTTTGCTAATTATGTTATTCCAGGTTTAAAACTATCCCCAATTCGGCGACGCGCCGTGTTCCACGCGCGCCTCAAAGAGCAGTCAGCGGCATTGACGGGGCCCATTGCCTTACAGGGTTGTGGGAATGTTCTAACGAGATACCGCAGCTCCGGAACGCAAAGGCAACTGAAGGAGCGGGGGGGATTTTTAGTCAGTAGAAGTCTGACACTTCCTTCCGTTCCACCCACGGTGGGAAGAGTCATTTGATGATTTTCCCACCCAGAAAAAAAAGAGGCTTAAAACTGTAATTATGCTATTATTATTTGTTACCCGACTGCAGCGAAGCAAGGAGGAGGATTATGTTTTTGCTTGATTGAAACAAAAATACAAATATCCAACATTTATTTATGAATTAAAACTTAATGAACAAATAGCACAAAGGTGGACTTAATGCCTTTAGACATTCTCTATCAGTCAAACATGGCATGCAATGGCAAAATTCACAATCCTACTTTTTTTTTTATTACTGCCTTCTTACTTAGATATATTATTAATGCGCAATTCTGTGAGGCTGGAGGCAAAAAATACTAACCGGATTTAGAAAAATCTTAACAGTAACATAGCTTCATTATCATTATCTGCTTACTAACACTAAAACTTAATTTGATTGATTAAAACTTAAAATATTCTTTACAGACATAAGTGTTACTGGGTAGTTAAGATACCTCAGCGCTTCTCACTCCTTATCTCGCTCGCACACTACTGGCCGCGGTCACGCGAGCGAGCGAGACAGGGTGGCAGGGAAAAGACTCCAAGACACCGATAATTTAGTTTATTTCTTTTTACGGTGAAAATAATGGTAATTTAAAAAAATAAAATAGTAAATAAAATAAGACCTGCTTTATAGTTAGATCAATTAATATGCAAAGGTTTATTTTTTTAATTTGATGTTATTTTTGAATACCAGCGGTTTATTGTTCGGTTTGGAGGTAACTTCGGAATTTTTTTTCTGTCAAGAAATTTTTATGGAATCGTGTTTTCGTCAAACATAGTACCTAACATTAATCCTCAACTTTACCATATATTTATTTCAAAATTATTGCTGCAGTATTCTCGACATGACGGAGGATCATGCTAAGCCATTTGAGGTAGTATAGGCCCTTAATTGCGCCATTTATTCACAATCGCTTTGAATCTCTAAAATGTATTTTGATTAAACTCTTGCTGTCCTACTCAAACTAATCTAATGCAACAATTAAGTTTAAGTAGGTATAAAAAATGTGCGTCTCACGGTTGCACCAAACTGCGGTCGATCGCAGTATGCGCTCGACTGTTGATGCCTATCGCTCATACGTTTTTGTGCACTGTGGAAACTTGTCTTAGAATTGTAGGCATACCGAGAAAGCTTAGGAACAGGATGCCCTGCTACATGACTGATGAGCCTAGACAGTATTATTGCAGTGAAAGTTAATTTCAGCGTCTGACATCATCATATAGCAACAATTGTGGCGTCTCTCTGTTTGCCTGTATAATATCCCATTACCCAGTGACCAAAAATAACCTGGTTATCTAGTTAGTGATGGAGGTCCATATTATAATATACTTTTTTTTAACGTGGTAAAATTATCAAATAAGTCCTCCCACCCCGGGCAGGGTGGGAGGGACTGTCAGACTTTTACTGACTAAATTCCACGGTGTTCCTTCAATAACCCTTTACGTACCGGGGTCACGGTAATGGGATAAGTCACACAACCCCGGCAGGCTTCGGCCCTCTGCAGAGGGGGCCTCGTCATGTTACTGACGCTCTTTGAGGCGCGCGTGGAACACAACGCGCCGTCGACCCGGGCATGGTCCATGGTCGGACAGCGAGTTGCCCTTTACTCGCTGTCCGCATGCCCGCGCCTACGGTGGCCGGAGATCGTCGGCCGACGTCCGACGCCGTGGGCGTCTACCACTGCGGCTGGGCTGGAGGGAGGACGCCATCCTCTCCCTCACGCGGCCCGCCTCCTCCTTCGGAAGCATGACTGCTTCGCAGAAGGAGGCGACCGCTTCCCACTCCCTCTCGCCCCGCAGCATGGCCTCGACCAATGCCGGGCGCGAGAGGTCTCCGCCTATCGCCACCGTGAGGACACGTCGCTGCTCTGCCCAGGCGGGACAGTCTTGCACCACGTGCTCTACGGTGTCCTCAGGGCGACCCTCGCAGTGGTGACACCCAGGCGTTTCATCCTTTCCCATCAAACACAGGTACCTCCCGAAACTTCCGTGTCCGGTGAGGACCTGCGTCATGCGGTAGGTCAGGACGCCGTGACGCCGATCTAGCCACTCCTCAAAGAGGGGTCTTACCGCCGCAATTGCGGCGTGCCCGATATTATAATATACTTAGGTACCTAATTTGTAATTCTATGGTGTCAGTATGCCATATGGTCTATGGAATACATTTTTTTTCGTTGGGAAAGTCATCAAATGGATTTTCCGGCTTTGGGTCCAGCGGAAAGGAGTGTCAGACTTCTACTGACTGAAAACTCACCCTGTTCCTTCACTTCCCCTTACGTTCCGGGACCGCGGTATCTTGTTAGAACATTCCCGCAACCCGTTAATGCTGTTGCTTACTCTTTGAGGTAGACCCGTGTCTGGTCTTTACCTTACTTTTGCGAGATATTCGAATGATTTGCCTTAAAGGCAAATATCTCACTTCAAATGGGTACATTTTCACGTTAAGTTTCCGTAACTATTATTAAAGTACAGGGAAAGTACAGACCGATACAGAAATTGCCTGCCGGGGTTGCGGGAATGTTCTAACGAGATACCGCGGCCGCGGAACGCAAGGGGCTAAGGGCTGTAGAAGAAACTGGGTGACTTTTTAGAAGGAGTTACTTGATGATTTTTTCCCGATATAGGTGTATATTCCCAACGAGCACAGTAGTGGAAATAGCAGCCTATTTTGTTACTTTGGGCTGCAAAATAGCGGTTTAAGGGTTCAAAAAGCAGTTCAGAGTTGCATATCTGCATCCGTAAACGTCTATAGTTATAAAAGTTACTTAAGGTGCTATAAGCTGAATCAAATACTACCCTAGCCTTCACAGTAGTCCACGGTAGAACTCATTTACCACTTACACCTTTATATGAGAGTTACGAAGGTCATTCTGCCACTCACAGCTGCACAGTAGTTTCCATTGTAACTTGTATAGGTTATAGTTATAGTAACCACTATTATACTACTATAAGTTTCATTATAGAAATAATAGAAACTCTTATGCATACTATAGTTACAAAAAAATCATCAGTGTAACTAAGGCCTTTAGTAGCAATAGTCATTCCTTGCAGGCTCAATCCATTCGCCATTTTACAGCCGCTTTTGTAACTATTATAAAACATTTAATAAAATGGATGCTAAACGAATAAGTACGTAACTAGATCTTATAACCTTTATAATATTAATACTTAATACTAAAAATTAATACTTATAATATTAATCTCAACATTTCACAAATCACAAACTTAACTTCAAAAACAGGAAAATAGGAGCTTTTTGTGGCTGTGAGTTGCACTAGGGGAACAAAAATCACTGGAAGCGTTAGACGGGTGAAAATTAGCGCTATGATTCTCAAAAGGGAGTTATTAGAGCTCAAACTGCAGGTTATGACTACAGTACAATGACGCCATGATTTTTTATGAAAACTTATAATTCACTTGCAAAATT
Organism: Tholera decimalis; assembly: GCA_943138885.2. Taxonomy (NCBI): domain Eukaryota; kingdom Metazoa; phylum Arthropoda; class Insecta; order Lepidoptera; family Noctuidae; genus Tholera; species Tholera decimalis. Next base: position 6,210,123 of record OW964557.2, on the reverse strand, counting down.
GAGTTGATATACATTGGTTTTTCAGTTAAATGTGCATTAAATGTACCGGTAAACAATCGGCCACTTGCGAATAGTAAGTTATCGACACGTAAAAATACGGAAATAAAATTTATTCTGTATAACAAATTAAAAATATCACATATGTTTTGTTAATTTTTTAAATATCATAAAAGCGCGTTAAAATTACTCGAAAATTATCTTATATATCTACAGTAAACTGGACAGCGTTTTAAGTATCTTTATATATCTTGCTAATACAGAATACAAACATTTACTTCTTTTTGTTTTATTTTCATTATGGCGACGAAAACACTTTACCAAAATATTACAAACAATGTCAACTGAAGATATACAATAAAGAACTATAATCAATTCATTCGTTCAAAGTAGTTAAAAATCATTCAAAAGTAGCGCTACGAGAGCTTTAGTATAGCGTTAATAAATCGTTATAGCTATTAAGGAACCTTTATGCAATCGTTGTGCAGGTTAAATGGAACTTTAGGTTGCATAAAATGGCGCCCAAATAGCGCTAAAGCGGCTGCTTTAAGTCTGCAGTAGACGCTCTAGCGCTTACGTCTATTACCATAAGTAATAATCGGATACGCTCTAAAGCTCTAATGCAGCCCATTTGTGCTAGTTGGGTTATTAGCCTTTCGAGTAATAGATACTTATGGGCCGTATTTTCCAAATACACACAAAGTGCTGGCATTGTTTTGTATTACAAATAAATAAATAAATAAAGTCATGTCCACCAGGACATCGTAAGGTTTTTGTTTCTGCAGGTGGAAATCTATGTATCTATAATGTTCTCCGCCCTAGGGAGGAAAAATGGGTCTGTCAGTCTATAAATAACTAAAACCACCCCTTGATACATCGCACGCACTCGCCAGGGGCTGCGGAAGATTAACCGGTACCCACCAGCAAATATATGCACTTATAGATGGGATGCGATAAAAAACAAAAATAAATCACGGTCGACACGTGTTTCGTCCTTCCACGGAGCATCATCAGGAAATGTTGACTCGTCGACTGCTTGATCTAGCTCTTTTATAATAACTTTATTGAACACCAAAAAACCTTTTTAACCGACTTCAAAAAAGGAGGAGGGTTTAAGTTTGTCTTGAACTTTTTTTAATGTATGTTACCATGAGGTAACATACATTAAAAAAAGTTATGCATATGAATGCATATCTCGAAGACGGCTGGACCGATTTAGAAAATTCTTTTTTAGTTTGAAAGGGAATACTTTCTAGTTGGTCCCATTGTCATCACGTTAGGATCTGATGATGGAATCATGGAAAAAACTTTTTTGCAAAAAATAAAACCGACTTCCATATCAAAACACTACAAAGCCAAAAATAATTTTAATTTCGGTAGTCGGTGTTATTGGATTTGTATTTTCTTTTTTTTTTCCACACCGCCTTCCGAAATTAAAATTATTTTTGGCTTTGTAGTGTTTTGATATGGAAGTCGGTTTTATTTTTTGCAAAAAAGTTTTTATTTTCGCGCTTTTTAGTGGGTCAGTGAATTTTCCAAATCGATTCGTAAATGACGGAGTTATGCGCGAACAAAAAACGCAATGCAGAGTAAACGAAAAGATCATCAAGGTAAATTATTTTTTTCGACTTTTTTTGATTTTTCAGAAACGGCTCGTCCGATTTCGATAAAATTTTCATGGGACCATTTGGGAAGTATACCTTTTCCAACAAAAAAGAATTTTTCAAATCGGTTGGCAAGCGACGGAGTTATGCGTGGACAAACATTAAAAAAAAAAAAAATAAAAAAAAAATACAAACATCCGAATTGAGAACCTCCTCCTTTTTTAGAAGTCGGTTAAAAATCGAGGGAACTCTTCAAATATTATAGGCACACCTATAGCGGTTTGGGTATTTCTTATAGTAGGTAACTTGTGCAGTTGCTCTCGAAAAGCACCATTTGGGGAAGTGGAACTGATGATAAAGGCCACAGATGGCCACCGATTCGATTACTTGAATATGGATGTTAAGCACTTTATGCTCGTCACAATGCATATGATGACGTAGAGCTGATGGTGAAGTACCAGGAGAACTCCTCAAAAATTAACGGCTCTGCGCCGGGAAAAGCAATATTTTGTAAAAGGTGATAAGTAGTTGACATTTTGGCTTTTGTAACTAGATAAATTACAAACCGACCCACTAAAAAGCGTGAAAAAAACTTTTTATTGCGAAAAATAAAACCAACTTCCATATCAAAACACTACAAAGCCAAAAATACTGGCTTTGTAGTGTTTTGATCACAGAAATCAAAAATACAGGAGAAGTGGTAAGGGGGCGTATCGGTGTCCGCGCGACATGGCCACAGGGCTCATGTCACAGGCAAGTGGCCGTCTCCGCGAACTAGTGCGCTTTCGACGGCGATCGTGATAACATATATGAATGCCGAGTTGTTCTGTGGTATCTTGTAAAAACCGAATACAAAATCAAATCTATGTGAATCATGGAATCACTTACCATATGTAAGTACAAGTATTTTACAATATTTGTCTTTAAAATCATGAAAAACAATAAAACGTAAAATATTTCTTGGTTTTACTATGTTATTTTTGTTTTCAAATATCAGAGCGACTGTACTCCTTTTGCTATAAATACATTGCTCCTTAACCACTACCTGAGTTCGTCACTAAGTAACTGGACAAGCAATGTAAACATAACATACGAAACTGTATTACGCGGATTCATCGCGTAGTGAGGCCGCCACTTCTTGCGACGAATTAGTGATGTGCTTGTGCAGATCCACTAACGTAGGCTATCGACAGCAATGTCGATTGACGAATGAAATATTGCTATTATAGTTTAGGGGTTTTTCAACCGACGACATAAAAAAGAGGAGGTTATCAATTCGACGCGTATATTATTATTATTATTTTTTATGTATGATCACCGATTACTCGGAGACGGCTGAACCGATTAGAAAAATGCTTTTTTTGTTTGAAAGAGTATACTTTGAAATTTGTCCCATTGTCACCAAGTCAGGATCTGATGATGGGATCCTGGAGAAATCGAGGGAACTCTTCAAATATTATAGGCACACCTATAGTGATTTGAGTATTTTTTATAGTAACTTGTGTAGTTGCATTCGAAAAGCACTATTTTGAAGTAGAGGTCTACTTGTTACCTGCGGTTACCCCGCAGGTAATAGTTGCGTAACACACTTACAGTGGGAATCGGTTTCATTATGCTAAATCAACAACACTCACTGCGGTATTTACGTTGTTGAGCAGACCAATATTTCGAACATATGAAGCAATGGATTAGCAATATACGTCAAAATCATTCAGATCTTGATTTATAGTTATTTATAGTGTATAGTATTTATACTTTTCAGCTTCCCAAAAGATGGTAACATAAAAAAGGAATGGATTGATGCCACAGGCATGCCACCTAACTGGTACCCTACAAAAAATAGTACCATATGCTCGGTTCACTTCAACGCAGAAATGTTCTAGTCTCTAAAGAAAAGTCGCAGGCTTTTTGAATGGACAATTCCAAAATTAAGAGTACAACTGATTTTTGCAGAAGTGTGTTAAATTTTATTTTATTACTGAAAGCTATTCTCATGATTTAGGGTATTCATAAAATCAGTCATTCAACTTTTCAGGATTCTATACAACCTATACGGCTGGTATGTTCCGATCAAGAGCGTAATGTAAGTTAACATCGACTTCTATTTGACCTATCACTATGATAATTAAATATTAAGATTTAAGTCGATAGCGCCAGGGTAGCCCTTAATACTTAGTAGGTAGTACTTAATAATAATTATGTAATGTTATGTTCTTAATAATATGTTTATTGTTATTGTAATATTTTCTGGACATGCCATTTTTTATTTGGTTCATTTTCAGGTGCCCAAAAAAAATTGTACAATAATAAATGGAAGAATCGATAACTTTCCGATTTAGTCAATCACTAGCGTATATGTAAAATAAATTGCTTTTGCACAGCACAACGATAGCGACCGATGTTTTTGTGTGGGTAAGTTCTACGGTGCATGGTAAATACACGCTGTGGTTGACGGAATAAGGTTTATTATTGATTGTATAGTACGTTCTGATTTAAGAAATGCGGGTGTGTGCACGAGTGCATATCTATTGATTTTATTAATCTGCATGTGTAGTTGTTGCCCCGCCCAGCGCCTAACTGGAGACACACGGTTCCGATATAATTTCGTCTGTTGACCAAATCTACTTATTTATTTTATCTATGGTTTTGATATTACCCTGCCTCCTAAACTAGGTTAAACCAGGGACTGAAAACGGTTACGGTATACGGTTACGATACCTGTATAAAATAAATGTACCTTAATAAAATAAAGGTAAGGCTATACCGTTATTTAACCTTTATGCGATATCGGTACCGAAAAACATAGAATTGACCGTTGCAGGACGTGGGACGAGGGGTGTGAGGCACCGGCAAGGGTGGACAAAGCACAGGCGTGCGCGCCGGCATACCTATTAGAACCTGCTTTTGTCGCTTGTCGCCGGACGCTCGCACACAGTGACCACTAACACTCTGTCAATAAAAGTTGTGTTGTATGTGTCGTTATTTAGAAAATAATTATGGGACGAAAACGTAAAAACGCAATCTATGCTTTCTTTTTTCATTTTCAAAGGAAAATAATTCTTGTACCTGCCAAGTGCTTGGATGCTCAGCCGTAGTAAAAGTAAGTTCGTATCTGATTATTTTATACAATACATACATACTCAATATCTACCGGTCAGTTATTGACATGCTACTTTTTATTTTTTTCGCAGATAAAAAGACCTACCTAACCATACTTTTTTACTATAGCACTAAACAATACTTGAAAGAAGTTATCTATAATGCTGGCTCCAAACAATCGTCCAACATTCCAACACAAACAGGTATATAACCTATTAAAAAATATCCTGTAATAGATAGATAGATAGAATATACTTTATTGTACACCAAAATTTAAACACACCTATTTAACAATATTGCTTATTCTATGGTAACAATGGCGGTCTTATTGCTGAAAGCGATATCTTCCAGACAAGCTTTGGAAGGACTTTAAAAACTTTAATTAAAGTGGGGAGGGCTAAATTAGTGTACTTACTACATTACTCATAAAAACAGAGAAACAAAAATTATTTAAATATTAAAATAAATAAAAGTATATGCAAATATATATATATATATATATATATATATATATAAATACAATGTAATACATAGGTAATTAAATAATACAATACATATAATGTGTTCTTTAACATCAAGTGGAGAGACAACAAAAGAATAGTCATAAATTGGAAAGAAAATAATTAGCAACCGAGCTTTTAAAAGTAGCCAGTGACTGAGCTTGTCTTACTGACACCGGCAATGCATTCCACAAACGAATAGCTTGCACCGTAAACGATGAGCCATAGAATTTAGTGAAATGTGCAGGCATTGAAAGTCTCAAATTCTCCGATGATCTCAAATCTCTTACATGTGTGTCATGAAGGAACTTAAAGCGTTCTTTGAGATAAAACGAAGTTGTAGGATTGAAGAGAATACTGTAAAGTAATGATAAAATATGTGTATTCCAGCAAAGGCGGATCGACAGCCACTTGAGTTTAATGCGAAACTCAGAAACATGATCATATTTGCGCAAATCAAATATGAATCTGATACAAAAATTTTGGAGTCGTTCAAGCTTATCTAGCTGCACTTCAGTAACATTTGGATAACTTGCATCAGCATAGTCGAGAACAGGGAGAAGAAGGGATTGGGCAAGCGCAATTTTAGTGGCAGTCGGCAGGAAATTGCGCAATCTGCGTAAAGAACCCGCAGAGGCAAACCGTTTGCGGCTTACTTCTTGCAACTGGGGACCCCAAGGCAAATCCCTATCAATATAAATACCTAGGTCTTTTACTGAGTCACAATAAGGTATAGCAGCTCCATCAAAAACGATTTGAGGAAGGGTCGCCCAGTTAATTTTGGAACGTAGCCTAGGGCTGCCAACAATAATGACTTGAGTCTTCGCAAGATTCGCCTCAAACCATGATTCAAACCACAATCAGAAATACGCGCTAAGTCTTTATTCACAATCGTCACCGCCTCAGACAGTTCTTCAACGGGAGCTTGCGAATAAATTTGCAGATCGTCAGCATAAATGTAATAAGATGAGAGAAGTTCATTTGAAATAGAATTTATAAATATGGCGAAAAGAAGAGGAGAAAGAACGCCCCCCTGTGGTACGCCAGCAGTAGTATTGCACCATGAAGATGATGTACCTTCAATGCAAGTACATTGTCGGCGGCCACACAGATAACTACGAAACCAATCAATTGCTGTTGGAGATATGTTAAGAGAGCAGAGTATACCGAGCAGGACATCAAAATCGACAGTGTTAAAGGCGTTGCTGAAGTCCAGTAATGAAAGGACAGTCGACTTCCTATTATCCATACCTGATCTGATATCGTCAGTAATTTTAACTAGAGCTGTGGCTCTGTGAGCTGTGTGGTCCTGAACGAAACCCGGATTGGTACAAATTTAGGAGTTGGTTTTTACAAAGGAAGGCACTAAGTTGATTGTAGATAAGGCGTTCGAGGACTTTGGATAGGAACGGTAATATGGAAATGGGGCGGAAATCAGAGAAAGAAACAGGATTAGACTTTTTAGGGAGAGGAGTTATCTGAGCTTCTTTCCACAAAGATGGGAAAACACCCGAGGATACGGAATAATTGAGGACATGGCAAATGACAGGAAGAATTTCGTCCAGGATAGGGAGTATCATTTTACGACTAATACAGTTATTACCAACGGCATTTGATGTTATAGATAGCATGCTCTTCTTAACATCACAACTGGTAAATTAATTAAAAATTAAAGGACAATAATTAGGAGTGGGAAGAGAAAAAAGATTATTTAGAGTAGTGGTTTTAACAGCAACATTGAAGCTACAAGAGGTGGAAAAATGTTGATTGAGCGATTCAAGGTCTATATAAGGATATAGACCTTGAATCGCTCAATCAACATTTTCCTTTTTTTTATTCCTAAGGAGGAATAGACTCTTGACGTGACTTCCCAATTTCCATAGATCTAAGAAATTTCCAGACTTTAGCTGGATCACCGTTTTCAACGGACTTATGAATGTGGCGGCGTTGGGCATCCCTACAAACCTAGTTGCTGTGACTTCGGATAGCGACGTATTTTTCTCGACTTTCTCGACTAGGTCTGCACTTGAATTTAGACTTTGCTGCTGCCGCCTTTCTTTGTAAAATTACTTTCACGTCATCTGTTAGCCACGGAGCAGGTAGATGCTTAATCTTTACCAAACGAACAGGTGCATGCACGTCATAAAGCTTGTTAAGATTGGAATTGAGGAGGTCAACTTTGTCATCAATCGACTCTATATGAACAAGATCAGACCAGTCAATATTGCTAGCATCTTCCCGAAGACTTTCCAAGTTCATTCCACCAAAACTGCGCTGAAGAATACTTTTGGGTTTTGACTTAGGAGGGCGAATTTGCACACTATAAAAAAGCATTGGCGCCGTTAATGGGCCTTCCACTTCACTAAATTAACAAAATTATCTTATCTATGGTTAATCATTGTTCATATACTAGATGGTTAAACTAAATAATGATTAAAAGAAATAAATGATTCAATTTCAATATTTGTTTTATTAAATTTACCAAATAATCCTAGGTAAGAGACAATCATATGGCTTAGGTACAATTTAATCAGCCGTTCATTAATAAGAATATATAATTTTTTATGCGTCACTTTTCTTCACTATATCCAATATTTCCTTCATCTTATTGTAACGCATGTTTCCGTGAAACTTAGACATCTCCAATGTTACTATTTTCGCAAAGAACTCGTTACATTCACATACACACAGCTTCTTTTTCTGCACTCATGTTGCAGCCTTCTTATTCCGTCATAGTACCAATTTCTCTTGTTGTTGTAATAGTGTTATATTTATGGGTACACATTTCTCAAGAGTTGGATAAATCATCATTAGTTTGATAATCACGCAGATCCTTATGTTAATCAAAAGTGCAAGGTGCCTCATGGATATTTTTATCGATTTTTCTCGAATATATGAAACCATCAAAAGGTTGAGAACCCGGAAATTTGTCTTGTGAGTAACAGAAGGCAATACGGCTTTCGCAAAAACCGGTCAACTGGGGATCTTCTAGCGTATGCCATTCATATCTGGAGTGAGGCCATTGAGAGGCAAGGGGAAGCACTTGCTGTTTCCCTTGACATCTCCAAGGCTTTTGACAGGGTCTGGCACGATAGCCTTATTGCTAAGCTTCCTTCTTTCGGGTTACCCACCCAACTTTGCGTTTGGATTGAAGACTTCCTGAGGGATCGGTCCATTCGAGTGGTCATTGATGGCTGCTCGTCTGGCCAATTGGCAATTAATGCCGGGGTCCCTCAGGGGTCTGTTCTCTCAGCAACTTTATTCTTGCTGCACATTAACGATCTGCTAATGCCCGGTACCTTTGGGTATGCAGACGACAGCACAGTTTCTGAGAGATATGTGTCCAGCGCGCGAGCTGGTGGGTCACAGATCCAGTCTCTCCGTGAGGACATGGTCGGGCGCTTGAACTTGACCTTGAAGGCTGTCTCCGAATGGGGCGATGCCAACCTGGTCAAGTTTAATGCAGCTAAGACCCAGGCGTGTCTCTTCTCCGCAAAAAGGAGCCAATTTGAACCGGCTCCTACTTTCCGAGGTGTAACTGTACCGATAACTGACCATATCGAGCTTCTGGGGGTAACATTAACTTCTACCCTCAATTTTGGCCCGTTTATCGAGGCTAAGGCTCAACTAGCATCAAAAAAGTTGGGAATCCTAGCAAAGGTGAGACGGTACTTCACACCCGAACAGTTGCTCAATCTCTATCAAGCCCAGGTTCGGTCGTGTATGGAGTACTGCTCTCATCTTTGGGATGGATCTGCTAAATACCAACTGGACGCGCTTGAGTCTATCGAGAAGCGGGCCAAAAGACTCATTGGCAACGATGCACTGGTCGAATCAAAGCTCCAGAGCCTTGAACATCGACGACGAGTTGCAAGTCTATCGGTTTTCTATCGGTTACATTTCGGGGAGTGTGCGATGGAATTACACAATTTAATTCCAACAAGCCCGTTCCATCATCGGACTACGAGACAAACGGCGAAGCGCCATCGTTACATGGTGGACATCCCACCCATACGCACCAAACGTTTTGGGAATACCTTCATTGTGCGTACGGCTAAGGAGTGGAATTCCCTGCCGGAGTCTGTGTTTCCCGATAGCTATAACCTAGGAGTCTTTAAGTCAAGAGTGAATAGGTTACTTTTAGGTAAGCGTGCTCCATCTTCGACCACATCATCACTTACCATCAGGTGAGATGGTGGTCAAACGCGAACCTATTCTAAATAAAAAAAAAAAAAAAAAAAAAAAGAAGGTTTCCTGGGTATTAGTCGTCACTCTGGATATTTTTGGTAAAGTTTCGTATTCCGTTGACATATTTTCAGACTGGGAATTAAGATTTTTGCGAATGTTGTCACGTTTTTTAATCTTGCTCTGATCTGAAAAACGAATGAGTAAAAATACCTACTAAAGTCCAGTCGATGAGTTAGCTGAAGAAAATATTATACACTAACACTATTGTTCTACACTTTATTACCAGTATCCACATAAGTATTTATTACTTACCTTTTTCTGTAATTATAACTTTTCGTGTGCTATTTGACATTGCCAAACTAATGCAATTTGATGAGAAACTCAACAACAAGGGCCAGAGGTGGTCAATATCCGTCTCTTTCATATCTTTATTAATTAAGGTTTTAGTACCGCTACCGAAATATACCTTTTTCTATTTATACACAAAAAGTTTCGGTACCGAAATCAATTTAGATATCGAAATAAAGCGGCAACCGTTATTTTTCGGTTTGACGTCATACCGCAATTTAAAGATAGCGTAATTTTTGGGTTATTCAGTCCCTGGGTTAAACCGTGCCTTAGGAGCCGGAATTAACACAGAAATTTTTCTGAAGTACTTATTAGTTTGGTGTGGATATCCGCAAAGTAACGCCAGATTCCATTCTATATTTCGTATTTAAAACTAAGAAGGGAGGAGTTAGGTATGTACTGACTAAAGTTTTCGCAACTGCTAGTTCGAGGGTTATTTACCCGACTGCAACGATACCTCATTAAATAATCTAGACTTAAATTTTCCTACCTTTGGGTCCTGACTGTAAAGTCACTACGTTCCGCATGGAATGGACTGAACTTTATGCAGGCGGTTTTTTTTTGGTTTGTTGCCGAATACTTTAGTTAGTAATTCTAGATTATTTCAAACCATCGCTTCTAAGTCAAGTATGGATGGAAGTTTCTGATCTAACTCCACCTTTTTAGGGTCTTCTTTGGTAGCAATGAAATTAGATTTTTTTCTTAAATGTCCTAGATTTTATTGTTCTAATATTTGATCATTATCTGGAAATTTAATCTATAATAAAAGTTACCGAATAATTAATTTATCTGATTCTCCAATCATCTCCTACTAGTAATGACCTACCTACCTAGCTTTGTAAAAATTTAAAAAACTACGCTACCAATGCTTTTCGGATTTGCATGCACTTTATACGAACGTGTAGGTATTATACACTGGCCTATGCAAGGACATACCTACAGTATTATGCCTGTAGCGGCCACCCGAGAGATACTTTGGATTTCCAAGCTGGCAGAGTCGCTAGCAAAACCTAGTAGGTATATATCTTATACAGTCGATAGAATACTTCTCATTTTTAATTAAGCTTCGAACAGGTTATTCAAACAAACCACTTAGTGGCTTATGATCTATGTATGAGCACTTGCGCACAATTAGCTGAGAACTACTGGTCTAACATGCGTCCCGGACCATAGACCATAGAGGGGAAGTAGCCCTACCACAGTTACTGTACACGAGTTTTTGCCATCGTACCGCTTTTTTTTAAAGAAAGAACACATTTGAAAATGGAAATATTATTATTTACTAGCTAACCCGGCGAGCTACGTACGTTGTACGTATATCTATTGTTTTTCGTGTTTTTTTTTTTGTTGTCTTTAATAGAAATCTTCTCCTGACAATAACGAACACAATAAAATGGATTATCCAATTTGGTGCAATCGTTCGGAAGCTATGCGCGTACATAGGTACATTTCGGCGATTATTTTTGATTTATATAGATTTATTTTGTTCTAAGGATTTATTTCGCAATTGCGGCGGTAAGACCCCTCTTTGAGGAGTGGCTAGATCGGCATCACGGCGTCCTGACCTACCGCATGACGCAGGTCCTCACCGGACACTGAAGTTTCGGGAGGTACCTGTGTCTGATGGGAAAGGAGGAAACGCCTGGGTGTCACCACTGCGAGGGTCGCCCTGAGGACACCGTAGAGCACACGGTGCAAGACTGCCCCGCCTGGGCAGAGCACCGACGTGTCCTCACGGCGACAATAGGCGGAGACCTCTCGCGCCCGGCCTTGGTCGAGGCCATGCTGCGGGGCGAGAGGGAGTGGGAAGCGGTCGCCTCCTTCTGCGAAGCAGTCATGCTTCCGAAGGAGGAGGCGGGCCGCGTGAGGGAGAGGATGGCGTCCTCCCTCCAGCCCAGCCGCAGTGGTAGACGCCCACGGCGTCGGACGTCGGCCGACGATCTCCGGCCACCGTAGGCGCGGGCATGCGGACAGCCAGTAAAGGGCAACTCGCTGCCCGACCATGGACCATGCCCGGGTCGACGGCGCTTCGTGTTCCACGCGGGCCTCAAAGAGCGTCAGCAACATGACGAGGCCCCCTCTGCAGAGGGCCGAAGCCCGCCGGGGTCGTGGGACTCATCCCGTTACCGTGGCCCCGGTATGTAAAGGGTTATTGAAGGAACACCGTGGATTTTAGTCAGTAAAAGTCTGACAGTCCCTCCCACCCTGCCCGGAGTGGGAGGACTTATTTGATAATTTTACCACGTTAAAAAAAAAAAAAAAAAGGATTTATTTCAGTAGGTACAGTCGGCCAAGAAAGTGGTGTACCACCCTAAGGTTGAATATCGCTTGCAGATTCATAGGTGATAAAGATTAGTTTCGCTTGCAGATCGATCTGACAACTTCTATTGCTGTCTTTATCTGATTATTGATAACGACTATTACTGTTTGTAACGTGACAGCTGTTCTTAGTTTGAACTTGATGGAACCAATGACGTCGTAAAATCAAAGGCGGGGGGCTGTAGATTTTGATGACAAAATTGTATCTACAAATTCTGAATTGTAATCAACAAGTTACATAAAATTGTAAAGGCACAAGGCGAGTCCACAAACCTACAATTTCTGTAAACTTGTAATTACAATATCAATAAAAAACAAGCTAAAAATAGATTTATCCTTTTATTAAATTTCTACAATCAATTTTAAAATACTTATAACAAACAAAAACATAGCATATATAGTAATATTTAGAAGATATTGAAAATTTAAAAAAATTAGAAACGGGTGTAACCGCCGTTGGCCTCTATAACCTCTAAAAGACGAGACCTCATTGAACCAACAAGCCGTGAGCAAATATCGGTTCCCCGCATTTCCTCCCAGATATAATTACAGTGACTAATAAGAGCTTGTTTGGTTCTTTCATTTTGATGCGACCATCGTTGGACCATAAGGCCCCAAAGATTTTCTATCGGGTTGAGGTCCGGCGATCTTGAGGGCCACTGAATTACCCTTACGTCAGTGTGTGAACGAAACCAGGCTCTTACGATCCTCGCATTATGAATTGAACAATTATCTTGAACAAAATCAAATTGTGGCACTTCGTTCTCCGGGTAAACATTACGGACTGTCGGTAGCATTGCATTCTGAAGCACGTCGATATAATTTACAGCCGTCGCTCGAGGAGGTAGAGAACACAATTCTCCTACACCATCCGTACTCATCCAGCCCCAAATATTTACGGAAATTCGACCTGATTCTCTATTTGGGATTACATGATCATCTTTATACCGTGTTGAATTATATCGCCAAAGGTGAAGACGTCCATGCTGACTGGATTTAAACGTTTTTTCATCACAAAACACTGTATTAGACCAATCAAACTCTAAGTGCTCTCTGGCGAAGTTCAGACGAGCAAGTCTGTGAGCATCCGTCAAATATATTTTCTTGGCGTAATGCCTGTGGTGCAACCCCATGTAATGTAGATGATTCCTTATTGTTTGGGCACTCACATCGAACATCTCCGCAAAATGTTTTGTGGGCTTAAAACCATTGATTTCATATTCCCGTCTCATGAATTCTCTATCGTTATTGGAGAGTGCAGGCCGGCGACCACTTCTTCTGTGATCCAACAAACTTCCCTCCTCTCCTTCACGACGAATCCAAAAGCGGACAGAACGCCTCGATATATTCAAATTCCGGGATATCGCACTGATACTGCTTCCCTCATTAAATTGGGCAATTATTTGTGCTCTTTCGGCAATGGTCAAGTTGGCAGGCATTGAGATGATTTTTAGTGTCCGACCGAAAGTTCTGTTTCGGTTTCGGTTTCGGCCAAGTTTCGGCCAAAAATCAAGTTTCGGCGGCAGTTTCGGTTTCGGCCAAAATTGGCCGAAACTTTTGCCGAAACCGAAACTGATTTCGGAAGTTGTCGTGCACGCTCGCCTAACTTTGTTTCTCGCGGCAACGCTTTGGCGGACGCTGGCGGCCCTGTTCGGGAATTGTCGTGCACCGTTCGGATACCTCTCTAGCAACACAACTTAGTCAGTGCACCCGACGCAAACATACTTTAGAGGTTATGTTTTGATGGAACTGTTTACATGTAAGTTTTTGTTTCGTTTCTGTGCTTGAATGATTTATATAGTTAAATATTGAGTCAGTAACTTTGTTTTGCTGTTATTAACAAATCAAGTCACATGTAAAAAAGAGATTATAAGATTGTAATAAGATTTCAAAATACCAATACTTAGTATTAAATGAAACAGTAACAATTAATGATTTGATTATTGATAACTGATAAACATTTTGCTACGAGAACTTAATTTGAAAAAATAATAACAATATTATTAATATTTTTTATATTGTATTAAGTAAATAAATGATTACAACAAAATTAATATACTGTGTTTCCATTTCATGTTCAAATTAATGCAGAATAATGGGTAAAATGCACCAAATTTCAGTATTTTAAGGAATTTTATACTTGACCACGTGAGTTTCGGTTTCGGTTTCGGTTTCGGCCGAAACTGAAGCCGCGGCCGAATTTCGGTTTCGGTTTCGGTTTCGGCCGGAAAACCAGTTTCGGTCGGACTCTAATGATTTTATATGCAGTTGATTGAAAAATAACACGGAAAATATATCGATTTTTTGCATATATTTGACAAAATGTCAATTGTCAGTTTTCTTTTTCAAATGGAATTCGGTTGTCTAAATAGTTTTTATTACTTTTGTTTGGAAACATTTCAATTGCTTTGTAGAAACTAATGTCCTTTTCATTTATACTAAAGGTTAAAATGTCATGTGACATATGACGTATGAATACTAAATACATAGGTTTACGTCATGATAATGTTGTCTCTTTCAGTAATATCTTTTTATAACGAACCTTGTTGTAATTTTCGATGACCGGGAAACTAAATCAAAACTGGTACACCACTTTCTTGGCCGACCGTACATAACTGAGGAGTTCAGTTGTAACAGCAATAAGACATTATAAGGGCTCTCTTAAGATACAGACAGGTTGTCTGCCCAGTTTAGGACAGGGAGTTCTATGACTTATCTTATTGTGTTCTATATGATTTCTAAGTATAAGACAACTCTGTATGCCATGTATAAAAATCTTATTATTAAATTAAAACTATTCAGGAGCTCGTGGCTAAATAATAACAGCCATGCCAGTCGACCTTCAAGGTTAAGCAACGCTTGGTGAGGTTGGTGTTTGGATGGCTGACTATCTTAAGAGGAGGCTCCCTAAATTGTATGTAACTTTGCATTAATATTCTGAAACAATCACGCGTACAATCAAAATGGAACTTTAGTATATGATTTATTGGATCTTTTTCTTTACATGTCTAAGACCAGTTACGTAATTGGAACCTTTTTTGCTCGATTCATTTTTTAATCGAAAATCATGTCTTTTTTAAAGATTATTCAAAATTTAATCAAGATTACTTGGCTTTTATGTCTAAAATTAGTTTTGACGATAAGAAAATATAGTTTATTATCCAAATATAAGATATTTTTTCTCTAGATCAATTATTACTTTAGTTATAAACGAAATAAGAACGACATTTAGTTTCTAACCCGAACATAGTGAAAGAGCGCACGCGATATTCAACTTTATTACTGCTGCGTTAGCGTTTAGCACACAACGGCCTAACCGGGGGTGCATGGGGGCGGAGCTTGCGTGAAAATTATTTTAGAGTGCCTGGTCTTAACATATTGCGATCCCTCTGTGACTCGGAAAGTATGCTGACCACTGAGCCCGAATGTAATTTGTAGGTACATTTATAACAGTCGTTACAGTAAATCCGACACTAGTATTTCACTGACACTCATAAAGGCAGTTGCTCCAAGTAAAGCTGTATCCGATAGACTGTAAGCCGACCTCTACATAGTTGGATAAGGCTATTCTTTTTTTTTAAGGTTGGGAAAGCATCCTATGACTGCCTCCCGATCTGGGCGAAGCGGGAGAGTGTGTCACACTTCTACTGACTAAAACCCATCCGTGTTCCATCATATGCCATTCGTGTTTCGAGACCGCGGTAACTCTTTCGAACAATTCCGCAACCCCGGTAGGCAGCGGCCCCCTTATGGGCCCCGAAAATGTTGCTGACACTGTTTGAGGCGCGCGTGGAACACGACGCGCCGTCTACACGGGCCTGGTTTCAGTCGGGCGGCGAGCTACCCATTGCTCGCAGTCCGCAGGCCCGCGCCTACGGTGGCTGAGAGTCACCCTGTGACTCCCGACGCGACGCCCGGAGCTTCTCCTGTGGCTGGGGATCGGTTGAGTAGTTTAAAACAAATATAACTGTGAATTTAAATTAGGTTTACATTGGGTTACAACTATTTAGGTAAAATTTTAACAAATAAGTATTTACTAGCGATCCGGCCCGACTTCGCACGTGGTCCTTTAAACAATTCAATTGTTTTCTTCAACAGTGATAGTACGTCGTTACAAAAAGTTCGTGAAAGTACTATAATTTAATTAAATATATATTTTACTGTAAGACCCAAACTATGGTAAATCCTAAGATTTTCCCGTAAAACCTAAGATTTACATACTCTTGGTGGTAAAACTCCGAATAGTTCTGCGATTATCGTTCATTTCGATCTTTTACCACCATTCACTTGGTAAATCTTAGGATTTACCTCTAGGCATGGTATACGATGAAAAAAATAGTCACAACAACACTCTTGTTGCAACAAGTTTTTTTTGTTTATTATAATGACACTTGACTGTCTTTTTAACACGCTTTTATTAGGTCGACCTGTATGTAACTAACCATGTAATGGAATATAAGGTAACTAATTTAACCATCTTCCAAGGGTCGTAGCGTAATGAAAATTGGCAGCTGTCTGTCTGACTAAATTTAAAACCCCTATTTTTTTTATGATTTTTTTGTGCCTGGTTCCAATTTCGTTTGCTTTGATGGCGGTGGGTGTTCACTTACACACGAGAACTGGAGGAAAGCTATCTAACATCTCTCTCCTCAAATCTTGGAAGCACTGTGTATACCTTTTCGTGGATGGACTTCTCTTTGTCGAAGACACAGCCTTCGTAGTGAATTTCGAACACGAGCTTCAGTCTATGGTGGACAATTTTTCTGTGCTGGCACAGGGCACCTCTGTGCACCTTGCGTTTTCACTCGACGGGTGAATGAAAAACATAATGTTTTGTATATAAACACTTTCAGGAATAAATTGTCTAAATAACAGTAAAAACTGCATCAAAATCCGTTGCGTGCTTTAAAAGAAGAAAGCTTAGAAACAAACAGACAGAGGCGGAGGCGACCATGTTTTATGCCTACTAAACTATACTATAGGCCTTTCTTAGTTTAATTCCGAATATTTGCTGGCAGACTATTTAGTTAATAAGGTATTCGTTTTTGAGAGTTCTGTCAATAATTGCTGATTCTAGTACATTCAATCTGCCAGCAGCCATTGCTCGTATATTATGGTCATAAATTAGGTACACGAATTAACTTATTATGATCACATTTCCGTCTCGCTTTTTCATGAGCAGTTTTTTTGTTATTGCAATATTAAGTAGTTCTTCTTAATTACATTCATAGTATAAATAAAATCTCATCCGTACTTCTGGAAGGGTGAGGTTTTGTTAATGAAATAGGAGATATTCATATAGGTATATTCCCATTAATCGGGCGTTAACACAGACTCATCTGACCGCCACAACCCAGTAATTAAACTGCATAATATAAGACCAAATTCATGGCAAGACTGGAATCAGATTTTTTGGTCCCGTGTAAATCCCGATCCCGTGGGAATTCCGGGATAAAAAGTAGCCTATGCGTTATTCTAGGATGTAAACTATCTACTTACCTCATTCAGATCCGTTCAGTAGTTTTGCGTGTAAGAGTAACAAACATACATACATCTCTACATCCATCCTCACAAATATTCGCATTTTTGACCCCCGACGGAAAGAGAGGGTGCTATAAGTTTAACGTGTATATCTGTGTACTAGCTTCTGCCCGCGACTTCACGTAGAAGTCGAAAATATTCCACGGGATCCAGTCTCCGACTTGCTTGACAAAGATTATAATAGCTCGGCTAATATGCATGATATAAAGATAATTTATCGCCTATAGCACTCAGGGATAATGCAGCTACATGTAAGCGAAAGAATTTTCAAAATCGGTTAGGTATTTTCAGAGATTACCCCCTACATACAAACTTACAAATTCTACCTCTTTATACTATTAGTATAGATCTGTCTATCTGTGTATCTGTCTGTGGCACCGTAGCTTCTAAGCGGATAAACTGATTTCGATGCGATGTTTTTTGTTAGAAAGCAGTTTTCCCGGCGGCGGTTCTTAGATATATTTTGTCAAAATCGGTTAAGTTAAGCCATTTATAAGATATGGGGGGTGAAAATAATCGAATGTTGTCAAATATACCCAAGTGGGGTATCAAATGAAAGAACATGACGACGGGTATATTACAATCAGACATGATATGGGGAGTGAAAGTGGGGATGAATAATTGAATATTGTCAAATATACCCAAGTGGCGTATCAAATGAAAGGGAACCACGTGTACTATATTGCAAAAACAAAAACTATGGTAGGGGAAAACTTTAAAATGTATAAAATAAAAATTTAATTAAAAATTACAAAAAAACCCCTACGCCTAAAATACTTAGAGTAGTTTGAGAAACATCCCTTGTTGCTATGTAACAAACTTTAAATATCGATTCTAAATGGCGATACCCCGCCACGACTATTATTTTTTTACTCTCTAAGTATTTTTTGTGTAGGGGTTTTTTATTGTATTTTTTTTTAATATTATAGTAAAACTAGTATTTGCGTGTTGCGCGAGGTGCAAACAGCTCGCGTGCTTGTGAAAAAAAAAATTCACAATTATTTCGACTACAGCATTGCCCCTCTAAATGAATCTGAAAAAAAAAATGTTCCAAGTCTCTTAATTTCCGAGATCCGCCTAAAGGGGGTGAGAAGGGGGGCAAGGGGGGCGACTTTGAAAAATGTTTTTTACTTTACCGAGCCTCCTCTATACGAATCCGTAAAAAAAAATTACGGGTCTCGTAGTTTCCGAGATACGATAGGGAGGGGGAGAAGGGGGGTGAAAAGGGGAGGTTTGGCACTTTTCCCGTAGGTTTGAGAGTTACTTGTTTACGAATCTGTCAAAATATACCCACCTCCTACGTCAATGAGTGAGTGAGTCAGTGAGTCATAATAAGAAGTAAGATCACACTATAGACGAGAGATAATGACCTATTACTTGTTTTTATTTAAATAGAGACATTTTCAGAGTCACGGTAGAGGTCAGAAAGGCAGTCGCTCCATGTATTCGGTTGTTCGGATCAAACCCGACCACATTAAAATTTCGATTGTGCAACTATTAGTTAACTGTTATTGCGCTTTAGAATTTGCAGTGATTACTGTTATTATGGCTTCAAATAAAAATTTAGAAGGACGTAACTTGATTGACGTCGTTGCGCAGCGTCAAATAGTAAAGTTTATGTTTCTGGAAGGACTCACAGCCGCCGAAGCCTATCGAAGATTAGTAAGATTAGAGAGCGCGTTGGAAGTAGGGCATGAATCTCGGAATCTCGGAATATCGCAATATCGGAATTTCGGAACGAAAGTTCCGATATTACAATTCCGATACTGGGTGACCCAATATCGAAATCGGAAAATTTTTTATCCGACAAAATTATGCTTGACGCTTTGTTGTTCTTGAGAATACATTATCAAGAAAAACGAGATTTTAACATATAAACATACCTAGTCCTTTATTCTGTTGATTTCGCTTGCACATTTTAAATTATTTATAAGTAATTTAAACTACCGAACTCAGAATCAACAAAACTTTGTTAAAAAAAATTGTAATAAGTATACGATAATAGTAAGAAAAATGATTTAAACAAATATTTCCAATAATTGTTATTCCTACTTGTTGATTTTCCTAAATTCTAAGAGCTTTGTTGATTCTGAGTTTGATAGTTTAATTAGTAATAAGTATAATTATAAGGATAATATTATGAGAAATATGTTAAACAAATATTCCGCAAAATTTCCAGTATAAGCCTACCGGCTTTTCTGTCTTCGGCCCGCAATACTGAGACGTTAACCAAGAAAATTTTAACACAATTGCAGGTTAACTACGAGGTGCCGTGTTCGACCGATGCAGTTAATGCCTCGAAAATGGCTTGCCCAAATACAGCGTTGCCCGAGAATCCGTCTTCCCAGAGACAATGGGATGAGCCGCTCTGCAGTTTGGTTTCTGGTTCTGCAATAACCTTTTAAATACGTCAACCAATACTGCTGAGCGCTCGCGCCTTTTGGCTGTGGGTGAATGGGAGTCGGGCCTTCGGCTACAAGCATTACCTTCACTTAATATAGGTACTATGTTAAGTGATAATACGTTCCGGATCGCTACATGTCTACGTCTGGGTGCTCCCAGCGGTGCTCCACATCGCTGTCAATGCGGTGCGGCAGTCGACCGCCTCGGACATCATAGCCTTTCCTGCAGCAGAAGCTCTGGTTGGATAGCACGTCATGCCAGCATAAATGACATAATCCGTCGGGCTCTTGTCACCGCTGGAGTACCATCTGTTTTAGAACCCAACGGCTTGGCACGGGACGTTAGGAAGAGACCAGACGGGATGACTATAATGCCTTGGAAGTTGGGTAGGCCTTTGGTGTGGGATGCTACTTGTGTTGACACCCTTTCGCCATCTCATCTTTTCAGTACGGCGGGCTGTGCTGGGGCGGCAGCTGCAGGTGCCGAAAATCAAACGGCGCCAATACAACAACCTGTGGTGCTATATGTTTGAGTCGTTTGGGGTTGAAACGTTAGGACCATGGGGTCCGAGTGTGCATCGACTCTTTCGTGACATCGGCAAACGATTAATCGACTCCACAGGTGACCAGAGGGCTGGCCTTTTCTTTGGACAGAGAATCAGCATTGCCATTCAACGTGGCAATGCGGCCAGTGTTCTGGGCACTTTTCCCATTGATAGCGATGTTGACGAATTTTTCGATGCCCTATAATTTATTTTTATTTTCGCCTGTATATACTTTATTAAACGATTGACGACATCAAAAAAAAATATTCCTAATAATTGTTGTTCCAAATTGTAGATTGTGCTTGCAAATTTTTTTTTTTTTTCAGTTATATGATGTTTTATTGACAATAAGTCAGGTAGTTGAATTAGTAATAAATACTTATTACTAATTTTAAAAAAAATGAAAAATGTGTGATTGGTTGTGATGAAATTGAATGTTTTTAGGGTTCCGTAGCCGAATGGCAAAAAACGGAATCCTTATAGTTTCGACATGTCTGTCCGTCTGTCTGTCTGTCCGTCCGTCCGTATGTCATAGCCATTTTATTCCGAAACTATAAGGACTATACATGTAAAACTTGGTAGATAGATGTATTCTGTGAACCGCTTTCCGATTTTAAGAGAAAATTTAAAAAACATTTAAAATAAAGGGGGCTCCCCATACATGGAACTGAAACAAAAATTTTTTTTTTCATGAAACCTATACGTGTGTGGTATCTATAGACAGGTCTTTAAAAATGACATTAAGGTTTCAAAAATGACTTTTTCATAAAGTTAATCGTTTAAAAGATATACGCTTCCAAAGTTGTAAAATGTGTGTCCCCCTCCTCTAACTTCTATAATAATGAAGTGAAAAATCTAAAAAACCATATATTGTAGATCTTAATGTAAACTTTCAACCCAAATTGGTTTAAACGAGATCGAGTCGGCAGTTTTTGAGATACAGTATATTTTCTAAAACCGCAAATATAACTTTGTAAATCATACAAATACTATGAAAAACAAAGTTATTTGGCGTAGTTGTAAAAATTGTAACAAAGCTAGTTTTAAGAAATTTTTAAGGTTTATTGTTTTTTTTTTCAATTAAATATAATATTTAGTATATTATATTTATTATAGTTACCACGGAACCCTTCATGGGCGAGTCCGACTCGCACTTGGCCAATTTTTTAAGTATGTCCTCTGTATTAAACTCACAACCAATTTTTTAACCAAATTAAAGAATAGGCACGGTTTAAAAATGTTTTTATTGTACGCAATTCAACCTTGAATTTGTGAAATTTATAAATAAACTTTGCAATTTCTAACGAAAACATGTGATTTAATACAGAGACTTAAAAAACAACCATTTTTTAACCAAATTAAAGAATAGGCACGGTTTAAAAAAAATGTGCTTTTTAATACAGAGGACATACTTAAAAACAACCAAATTTTTAACCTAATTAAAGAATAGGCACGGTTTAAAAATGTTTTTTATTGTACGCAGTTCAACCTTGAATTTGTGAAATTTATAAATAAAATTTCCAATTTCTAACGAAATAACGAAATTCCGGTATTAATATCGGAATTCCGATATTGAGATCTAATATCGGAAATCAGTATCGGAATTGAAAACTTTCCGATATTACATGCCCTAGTTGGAAGTCATTACTTCCAACGCGCTCTCTAAAACGACTGTGAAACAGTGGTACCAACGCTTCCGAATTGGGAGTTTTGACGTTAAGGAGCATCGTGGAGGTGACCATAAATCTAGACCCGAAACTGAGGAGCGTGTGAAAATATTAAAAGATGCTTTCCGTGAATCTAGAGCTTAGTCTATCACGTCCACAGAACAGATAAAAGAGGTAAGAAAGGAAATAGTTCCTGATTTCTATGAGAACGCGTGTCGCCGCTTGTCTCCCACTCCCACAGCTCAACTACAAGCAAGAGGCCCGTTACGTATGCGAATTACGCACACAAATAAATTACACACACTTAAATCGAGAGCTTGCTACTGATTGTAACTCACTGTCGCTAAACATACGCCGTGCATCACGGCCAATCAGGGCAAAGGACGAAACGTCAATGGTTGAAGTGAGAGGATGCAATACATTGTAAACGGACTTGGTCATTGCGTTGATTAAGCGAGTACACATCGGGCAATGTATATTTCTTGTAACTTGTTGCAATAATGTTGTTAATGTTCGGAATTTCATAGTGATCAGAATATTTTTATGTTTTTTACAAATAAAATTGTAATTAAATGTTATTTTCGACTTGCTGATGGAAAGATATACCTCCTATATACCTATATACCTCCTCGCTCTATGCTTGCGGTCTATCTTTTTGTTTTACAGGTTATAATTCAATAATAATGATTAGGTTATGTTCCAAAGTATTCCGAAGCGCACTAAACGCGGTGAATGAATTAATCGGTCGAGATATGATTTTCGTATCATAAATGTGGCGTCGCGAACGCCCACATTACCATTCCAACCTTATTCATCTATTCCGTGATCACGTCGCTGTCGGCTCGGACAGGAATACCTAGAACCACTTGTTATGAAATTATGACGAAAAAACTTGAGATGAGAAAAATCAACACCAAATCAAATCAAATCATTTATTCAAATTTTCTTACAACTAGATGTATACTCAAGGTCATGCTTAGCTTAAGGTGATACGTAAAAAATAAGACATAGCTCGAGGGGCGTAGCTTAACGGAAGACGCGGGGAGCACCCCCGCTAGAATACATTGCAAACTCGAGCGCACGCTCGCGGTGTGTTTGCGATGTAGTTTGTGTGTTTTGATGTTTTAGAATAGAGAAGGCACGGAGTCGCCATAATCAAATACATTTCTTTTTTAATCTGAATTAAACTAACTTATTCATTATATTGTTAGGTATTTAGTGTTTTACTTTATTTAAGAATGACAAAAAATAATATAACGTGTGTAAATGAACAGACCGTAACAGTAAATGATCATATTGACCTAAGAAAAAGAACTACTAGTGTAGTAAACAAATTCTTACTATGATTTTATTTAATTCATTTACTTAAAATGAGTAGTAACAAAAAGTTGCTTCAAAACTACGCTTTTTAACACGCTTTTATTAGGTCGACCTGTATGTAACTAACTATGTAATGGAATCTAAGGTAACTACTTTAACCATCTTCCAAGGGTCATAGCGTAATGAAAATTGGCAACTGTATGTAGTTCTGATGACAATACAATAATATGGTACTGTCGAACTGATCTGATGATGGAGCCGGAAGATATGAACTGGAACTTCAAACTGGAAAAAAATCAACATCATAGAGGCAGTAAAAATGCCTTTGCAGAATTTGTTGCCACCCGTCCAACTGATTAATAAATAAAATAATAATAATAATAATAAAAAGTTTATTTATCTCCATAGGTAAGTTAGTACAGTGCATTTCTTAAAATCAGTCATGAAGTTGGTACATATTTGGTCATTACACTATTTTGAACCCTGTCTCTTAAACTAGGCTTATACCTGTCTCTTAAGAGGCAGTGTTCGGCATTTATATGAATTTATGTACATATTGAGTGCATATGCGAAACGCGTGAACATCTAATAGTTGATAATTGATCATTAGTGTAGCGAGATGTGCCTGTTGTTTTTGATAGAGTGGTTTGTTAGTGTTTTCCTATATGTGTGTATATGTGTGTGTGTGTGCGTGCGTTTGTTTGTGGATGTTTGAATGTCTTTATGTATGGGCATGTATGTGTACTTGTATATGGCATATATATATATATATATTTAGTTAATATTATACTATGTATGTTAGTAATGCTTCTGTGCTGTCGTAGTTTTGGTTCAATAGCCATTCCGTAGTTTTAGTTTTAACATTGTGAGTGTTTAGGTCAAGTATGTTTAGCTGTTTGTGTATTTTTTTGTAAATGTACCTACTTATTACATAATGTTGGTGCTTAGCAAAGGTAGTTTTGTGTGGGACACCTAAAGGGATGTTTGTCCGCTTTTTGGGATTCGACGGTGGTATGCTCAAATGAGATCTGAGGACTGAGCGAAGTATAAACAACTGACGAACCGTCAAGACCCTACAGTCCGAGTAAAGCTGCACCGTAGGATATCTGTAGGGCTTTTTCATCATCACTTTGAGTACAGCCCTCTGAGCTCTCTCCACCTGTATAAGGTTAGTTTTGGTTGCACCACCCCAAACTGTAACACAATACCCGATTATCGATTGACATAGTGCAAGATAAACCATCTTGAGTGTATCACCGTCAGCCGATTCCCTAAGCGTTCTAAAAATAGAGATAAGACGCATAATTTTGTTTGATAACATGTTAAGTTGCTTGTCCCATCTTAATCTGTCATCTATATGTACGCCTAAGTACTTTACACTGTCCGCTCTGACCAGAGCAGGACAGGGGCAAGATGCTGATGGGCTCAGGCAAGAGTGCGCCTGGATACTGAAGGTCCGTGATGGTTTTGTATTACTGCGTATTGAGAAGGGAATGTAGGACGTCTTGGCGAGATTTAGCGTCAGCAAGTTCGAATTCATCCAATACATAATTGTTCTCAGTACGGATTCCGCCTGCACTTTAATTTCCTCCCATGTTGACGCATATACAAGTATGGCAGTATCATCGGCATATGTATAAATGTCAGTGCTTGGGAATATCATATTGCAAAGATCATTTATATAAATTTGGAATAATAAAGGTCCCAGCACGCTGCCCTGGGGCACACCAAAAGTTACAATTTCGTCATTGCTGAGATAATCATCAATTTTTACTTGTTGCCTGCGATTCATAAGATAATCTTTAAATAACTCGAGACATGTGCCACGTATACCTATATATTCCAATTTAGAAATCAATTTGGGAACAGAAACTGTGTCAAAGGCTTTGGATAAGTCTAGAAATATGCCCAAACATTTCCTTTTGTTATCCAAATTTTTCGCAATGTTTTGCGTCAAATCCATCACCGCATCTTCAGTCGAGATACCAGTACGAAAGCCGTACTGATTATTAGCAATCAGTTTGTATTTATTTAAGAAACTTCTTAGATTTTTGCTTATTATTTTTTCTAGTATCTTCGAAGATGATGAGAGATTTCTTCAAGAATGGTATCAATAAGCTACCAGTGCGTTGGAAAAGATGCATCGATTGCATGGGTGATTACTTTGATAAATAGAAATAAAATATATAGAAAAAAACACGATGACTGATTTCATGAATAACGGCAATATCATTGGTAATGGCTTTCAGTATTAATATACCAGACGTACTACAAGGCACCATCCTCACTTGGTCAATATACCACTTTGTCATACTATGTAATTCTCCTCTACATTTATTGTGCGCACTTTGTCGGTCGGACTTCGGTCGGATTTCGACCGGTCTTCGAATCGGTTTGGAACTCTCTGTCGGCTTCTTCTTCTTTTCCACATATGACCCGTCTGCCACCTTTAAAGTAAGAGTGAAAAATCTCCGGCAGATGCCTTGCCACCACGAATTTTGGCCCTGGCAACGCACTTTCTTTCTATTTCATTAAGAAAAAAGCAGAAGAAAAATATTAGTTTAGTCTTGTCAAATTAAGATATTCCATAGACAATTTTAGACTCGATTAAAAAATTGGTTACTAAAAATACGTCAATTTACGTCAGGCGCTGACAATTTGACAGAAATAAACTAATATTTTCTGTCCTTTTTATAATGAAATAGTAAGAAAAAGATGCACTGAACTTTAGTTTAGTTTGTGAACAAGACGATCCGCGCCAATGTATTTCTTTCTATCTTAATAGGAAATAAACAGTTTACTGACTAATTTTTTTCCGAGAAGTTAGTAGTTAGACACTGTTGATCATCCAAATTTAAAAATTATAATGGCGACTCTAATCTTCTGTTTTCCGAATCACATGTATTATCCGAGGTCTGCTCCGGCGCTGTGATTTTGTCTCTGTAAAATAAAACTGGTATGTAAATATTAAAAAATATGGAACCCTCATAGTTCGTCATGTCTGTCCGTGCGTCCGTTCGTATGTCACAGCCATTTTATTCCGAAGCTATTAGGACTATACATGTGAAACTTGGTAGGTAGATTTATTCTGTAAACCGCTTTCAGATTTTATAAAAAAAAATATTTAAAATAAAGGGGGGCTCACCATACATGGAACTGAAACTGAATTTTTTTTTTTCATGAAACCTATGCGTGTGTGGTATCTCTAGACAGGTCTATAAAAATGACATAGGGGTTTCTGAAACTACTTTTTATAAAGTCAATCGTTTAAAAGATATACGCTCCCAAAGTGGTAAAATGTGTACCTCCCCCCCTCTAACTTCTGTAATAATGGAATGAAAATCTAAAAAAATATATGTCTGTAGATCTTAATGTATACTTTCAACCAAAATTGGTTTGAACGAGATCGGGTCAGCATTTTTTGTGATACAACATATTTTATAAAACCGCAAATATAACTTTGTAATTCATACAAACACTATGAAAAACAAAGTTATTTGGCGTAGTTGTAAAAAATGTAAATAACTTAGTTTTAAGAAATTTGTAAGGTTTTGTTTTTCGTCAAATAAATATACATATTATATTATATTATAATAGTTACTACGAAACCCTTCATGGGCGAGTCCGACTCGCACTTGGCCAATTATTTTCCGTCATTTTACTAGCATGATCCCTCAGGCGTTCCAAATGTCAGTGTTTAGGGTTCCGTAGCCGAATGGCAAAAAACGGAACCCTTATAGTTTCGACATGTCTGTCCGTCTGTCTGTCTGTCCGTCCGTCCGTTTGTCACAGCCATTTTATTCCAAAACTATTAAGACTATACATGTAAAACTTGATAGATAGATGTATTCTGTGAACCGCTTTCCGATTTTAAGAGAAAATTTAAAAAATATTTAAAATAAAGGGGGCTCCCTCATACATGGAACTGAAACTGAAAATATTTTTTTTCATGAAACCTATACGTGTGTGGTATCTATAGACAGGTCTTTAAAAATGACATTAAGGTTTCTAAAATTACTTTTTCATAAAGTTAATCGTTTAAAAGATATACGCTTCCAAAGTAGTAAAATGTGTGTCCCCCCTCTAACTTCTATAATAATGAAGTGAAAAATCTCAAAAAACCATATGTTGTAGATCTTAATGTAAACTTTCAATCAAAATTAGTTTGAACGAGATCGAGTCAACAGTTTTTGAGATACAGTATATTTTATAAAACCGCAAATATAACTTTGTAATTCATACAAACACTATGAAAAACAAAGTTATTTGGCGTAGTTGTAAAAATTGTAAATAAGCTACTTTTAAGAAATTTGTAAGGTTTTTGGTTTTGTTTTCAAATAAATATATTAAGTACATTATATTTATTATAGTTACTACGGAACCCTTCATGGGCGAGTCCAACTCGCACTTGGCCAATTTTTTCACCTTTTGTTGTCTTTTATGCTTATTCCCCATATCGGTAAACTAATGTTATATAAACCTTGTTCACTTGTCAAATATAGATAAATAAAATCAGAAAACAAGACTAAACAATAACTATTTCGATAAAAAAATATAATCACGGTTGCGGGAGGAACCGACACAGGTCTATCACTGACAAAGGCCGCAGGCGAACTGGGCGGGCATAAGAAAGTGACAGAGTCTATTACTTCCACGTGCGAAAAAAAGAGAGCGCAACAATGCGCTGGAACCAAAATAAAACAACGTAAGCGCCAAACCAAATAAAAATTGATTAAAAATAAATTAAGCCATGTATCAAAAATATTTTCAGTCAGAGTTTTCAATTACCTATTATGCACATTTTGAATGCAATTTTGAAATGAAATTTCTTAGGATTTTAGAATTACAGGAAAAAAAAATAGAGGTCTTTTCGGAATCAAATTCGATGGAGCAAATTTAACCCAATTGCGTTTTCCTTCAGTAAAAGTATTAATGAAATAGTCAATAAACATATTACCAAAAATTAAATCCATACTTGCTGGAATAGTGAAATAAATGGTGACGAAAAAACCCCTAATTTATTTTGGTATCGCCTTAAGGTAATTAAATACATGTGCCTGAACTAGGTAAACCTGTGTTTCAGGCGATATGTGCCAATATTATCTTAAATTAATATTCACCTTATAATTATACATTAATCTCTAATTGCGTGTAACGTTAAACATAAAATATAATATAATTCTTAATAAAATAGCTATTTTAGCACAATTAATAACTTTTCTGTATCTTCGTAGGACAAACTTTGGAGGGCAGACTTTACAGCTTTCTTACATTTATTATATTCAAGTGGATTTATGTTCGAAATTGCATTTAGTCTATTGTAGAGAAGCGGTCCCAGATACACAAAAATTTCGATGTAAAAGCATACTTTGTGCTCGTTTTTTCCGTGCAAGCGATATCTTTCCGTCTTTTATTATTGTAGGGAAGGGCTGCGTGCTGTTTTAGAACTGTGCTCATTATGAATAGCTGTTGAACCGTTAGTACACCACATGATTTGTAGAGGAGGTTGGTTGGAAAAAGGAAAGGATGAAAGGTTGACACCTTGAGAATTGCTCTTTGGGCTCTTTCAATGGTAAGTAGCAGTGTTTTACCCACCCCTCCCCATGTAGAAATACAGTATGTTAGTATGGACTGACACAGAGCAAAATAAACTTGACGAATTGTTTTAGGCCGTGCGCGCACTGCCTTGCGGTGGCCGCAATTCCGGTAGTTCTACCGCACCGGTAGACTGACCGCAGTGCGCGCACTTCTATGACACTCCATACTTCACAAATTTTGCGGTGCGGTAGAACTACCGGAATTGCGGCCACCGCAAGGCAGTGCGCGCACGGCCCTAGGTTCCGTAATGTAACGCAGTTTTTTTAAAACAAATATCAGCTTGCGTATTCTCTTGTTTACAGCTTCAATATGGTATTTAAAGGAAAGATTTTCATCTAATATAATTCCCAGGTATTTCACTTTGTTTGTGATTTTAATGTTGGGACAATTACATTGGTTACTATCGGGAACACAACAATGATGAGCATATAATGTGCAGTTAGTTTGCGCATTGAGAATTTCATGAAATTTGTCTTGTCTGCATTTAGTGTTAGTAAATTATGCTGAAGCCATTTATTAACAATATTGAATCCGTGTTGTGCATGTCTATAGACTTCTATATCTGAGTCAGCCGAAAAAAGTAGAGCGGTATCGTCGGCATATGATATAATTATGCCGTTGTATATTTTTAGATTACAAAGATCGTTTATCAAAAACAGAGTACTTCCTTGAGGGATTCCGAAAGATGTATTTTCTCATCATCACTGAGAACATTACCAATCCTTACGCATTGGGTACGTTCCTCTAACTAGCTTTGAAAGAGTTTCAGCTGGGTTTCTCTCATTCCTATGGCTTCCATCTTCCGCAATAAAATAGGAATGGAGATAGTATCAAATGCTTTGGCAAGGTCCAGGAAGATCCCTATAGTGTGTTTACCTCTATCAAGCTTTTGTGCTAGATAGTCAGTCAGATGATGAACAGCGTCGGCAGTTGAGATTTTAGGTCTAAATCCAAACTGCATGTAAGACAATATTGATTTCTCCTCCAAATATTTGACCAGCCTATTATTTATAAGTTTTTCTAATATCTTAGACATACAAGTTAGTAATGAAATAGGTCTATAGTTAGTTACTTGATCTTTACTTCCAGATTTATGTACAGGGACAACAACTGCTTTTTTCAGACACTTTGGAAAATGACCCGCGGCTAAACAACTGTGAAAAATATGGGTTAATGGAGAAACTAAAATATGTTTAAAACGTTTAACAATTTTGTTAGATATGTCATCCCATCCAACTGCACAATCGTCTTTTAAACCTAGGATTATGTTTTCAATCTCGGACTCATCCGTGTGCAATAGTGCAAAGGATGTTAGTGAAGTGCTACGCATTACAGGCTTGCTAGTTAGGCAGTGTGACTGTTCCTGAAGTTTTTCTGCTAGACGCTTTCCCACATTTACAAAGAAATCATTCGCAATGTTAGCATTAGCATCTGCTAATGCTAACATTGCGAATGATTATTTCAAGCAAATTCATCACAGTTGACATCTGTCAACTGTGATGAATTTGCTTGAAATAATCCTGAGGAAGACTCCTGTTGCTTTTTTTTTAGTATTTATTTAATCACATTTCATCTTAACTATTAATTTTAACATAACATCTGCCAAACTGCTAAGCAGTTTGTCGGCAGTACGTTCTCGTGAATTCGCATGCATTATACATTACCTATATCCACTGCTTTAGGTTAAAAACTAAAACTAATTAAAATAAAACTTATATGATTATTATAATTTAGCAAAATACTATTAATTACACAGAATATTATAAAATAGAACAAAATATCATTTGGTATACATACTAAATACCACGGCAAGCTCACCAGTCGACTGATAACAGCAGCTACGGACACATAGATAAATAGTGCTTCTTGAGTACATTTTTGAGATGATTTTTATTTTTAATTCGATCCATTAGTCCCTCAGGTAGCTCATTAATAAGTGTTTTTACCGTTTTTATAAAATTCCAGAGCTGTTTACTATTTGTTCCGGCCTTCTGCAATGCAATTTTATCGTAGTTTATTTTCACCTATCTTAGTAGGTCATTATAAAAATTACGATATCGTTTGTACGATAATTGCAGTATTGAATTATCTGGGTTAGCTTTGGCTTTCATGTCACAAATTGACTCAAGACCAGAAGGATCAGCGAGTAGACTATGCAAAAATTAATTTACGGGCATAGAACCAGCAGCCGAGCCGATTAAAACATACATTGGCTATTGATGAGACATTTTAATTTTAGTGTGGTCGGGTTTGATCCGAATGACTGAATAGAATACTAATACTTAGCTGCATCCATTTAGACTGGAGTCTGACCCCAAAATAGTTGAGAAGAGGTTTTGATGATTTTCTTCGAGTGACGAGTACAATCGACAGAACTGATTACAATCAAATGAATGTTAACATGGATGTGTGAAGTGACAAGAATGGGTAGGGTAAGAAATGAGTACTTACATAAGAGGAAGTTAAAGTAGTGCCTATTACGGAAAAAACCAAAGCATGTGGCCTGTCTTGGTATGGAGATGTCATGAGGAAGAATGACGCATGTAGCTAAAAATGTGATAGGTTTGAATGATGATGGGTGGAAGTTGCGAGAAAAATCTAATAATAACTGTCTACATTTCGCCGCCCGGTTACATTGATAATTATAATATTTTCTGTTTTAGTAATACTACAACAAAAAGTGGATCAATAATTTAAAACAAATAAGTAGGTTGGTAGGTACGTAACAATATTCTGAAACACTGCTCGATGTCTTAATGACTACTTTTATGTGTGTGTCGCGCCGCGCACGATATGACACTACGCGTAATTTTAATGAGGGGGTGCGCGAGGCATTATCTGTGATAGCGCCCGTTTGAGCAAGGTCAACGGGATTATATTGCGTCTTAACTCAAAATCGATATTGTCAGATGACTGCCTTTTAAAGAATCACGGCAGTACAGGCCTTCGCTCTACAAGAAGGAATAGACCGTCCTTCACGCGGACCCTGGCTGGCCCAAGTAACACAGTCTTGGAGATTTAAAACAAATCTGTCTATAGACAGTCTATTCATGGTAAATCTTTAGATAGGGGCTTTCTAAAGATGGTTTCAATAAAGAACATGTATTCTTATAGTTTCTTTTTCTCAAGCTCGATTATTTTTAGAGCATTTGTTCTAAAGCACTATATATTAAATTATATTATTATATATATATTATTATTATTTTGGCTTAACATGAACTGTTTCTTAGCTCTTTGGCTAGTTTTTTTTTTTACTACATCAACGGGCCAAGCCAAGTCAATGTAGTGGGTTGAAGGTGTGGAATGGGTGTTTTCATTTTCCTCTATCTGCATGAACTTTCTCACTATTCTACAGGTATTCAAGATTGCTGCTTTTTGGAGTGTGATGTAAATGGAATCTTTCAGGTCTATTAATTTGAGGCTATGATGCAGGTGGTTCGGTATAACACCTGTAGTGGAGACAACTATTGGAACAACGTATACTTTTTCTTGTCTCCAAATTCTAGTTACCTCTTCTTTAAGGTCTGCATATTTACTTATTTTCTCTCCTATTGTCTTTTGTAAATTATGCGTGTTCGGGATTGCAATATCTATTAGGTAAGTTATTTTATGAACTTTATCTAGGAGTGTGATGTCGGGTCTATTGTAATGGACGGTCCTGTCGGTTAGGATGGCGCGGTCATAGTATAGCTTATGTGTGGTGTTTTCTAGAACGGTTTGTGGGATGTATTTGTAATATGGTGTGTTTGTGTCTTGTGTGAGTTTATGTTTGATGGCTAACTTTTGGTGAATGATGTTTGCTACCTGGTTGTGTCTGTGAGTATAGTCAGTCTGTGTGAGTGTTGTGCATGCTCCTGTAATGTGTTGTATGGTCTCTGGTTGGATGTGACACCTTCGGCATTTATCGTTTGATATTGTTTGGTCTTTGATTACATATTTCCTGTAGTTTCTAGTATTGATGATTTGATCTTGTATTGCAATGATAAACCCTTCAGTTTCAGGGAATAAATTTCCTATCTTTAACCATTTATTTGACGCTATTATGTCTATATGCGACTGCTCTAGATCATGAGGGTGTCTCCCGTGCAACACTTTCTTTTTCCATTCCTCGATCTTCTGTTTCTGAGGGTCGTTGTTAATATTGTAAGTTATCAATTCTTCGTTTAAGTTAAGCGGGGTGTAGTTAGCGTCGTTTGAAACTGCAGCTTTATGAATATTACTTGTATGAGATTTTGTGTGAAAGAATGTTTTTAATCTAGCGATTTGTTTCTGCCATAGGTGGTGG
Source organism: Tholera decimalis (assembly GCA_943138885.2). Taxonomy (NCBI): domain Eukaryota; kingdom Metazoa; phylum Arthropoda; class Insecta; order Lepidoptera; family Noctuidae; genus Tholera; species Tholera decimalis. The sequence continues at coordinate 6,176,710 of OW964557.2, read as the reverse complement.
ATATCTATTAGGCCTCTCCCTCCATGTTGCCTTTGAATAGTAAGCCTTTCTGTTGCAGATTTAGGGTGCAGGTTATTGTGTTTAGTAAGTATGGTGCGTGTAGTTCTTTCTATTTGTTGAATGTCAGTTTTAGACCATTTGATAACTCCAAATGAATATGTTAGTACTGGTATTGCGTAGGTATTTAAAGCCTTTATTAAATGTTTTCCCATGAGTTGAGATTTACATACTGCGATCACTCGTCTCTTGTATTCAGTGTTTAAGGTGTGTTTAATTGCTGTGTGATCTAATCCTTTAAGTTGTCTGTATCCTAAATATTTATATAAATCTGTTGATTCCATTGCTGTAATTGTGTCAGTATTGTTAACTACATAGTCACCCGGTTTAATTTTACCTCGTGTTATGTGTACTGTTTTACATTTGTCTAGTCCGAATTGCATATTAATGTCTTTACTAAATTCTGTCGTGATTTCTATTAGCTTTTTCATATCTTTTTCAGATTTCGCGTATAATTTAATATCATCCATATATGTAAGATGCGAGATAGTGACTAATTCTGTCGTGTGTTTAAGACAGTATCCGGCCTGGCTACGATGCAGTAGGTGAGACAGGGGGTTCAGAGCGAGACAAAACCAAAGAGGGCTTAGCGAGTCTCCTTGATAAATGCCTTTTTTTATATAGATTTGCCGTGTTTTGATAACTTTATCTCGGTAATTTAACTGTAGTGTGGTTTTCCATCGGGTCATAATGTTTTGCAAGAATTCTATTATTTTTGGGTTTATTTTATATATCTGTAATATTTGGACTAGCCAGGAATGTGGGATACTATCAAAAGCTTTTTTATAATCTATATAGGTACAGTGTAAATTTCTATTTTTAGTTGCTGCGTGTTTGTGTATTACTGAATCGATTACTAATTGTTCCTTACAGCCCATGTGACCTCGTCTGCATCCCTTTTGTTCTTCTGCAATTATGTTGTGTTGTTCTATATGTTTGTTGATTTTTGTGGCGATGGCAGATGTAAGGATTTTGTATACTGTGGGCAAGCAAGTAATTGGTCTGTATTGGGAAGGCTGTGGTGAGTATATGTTTTTTGGTAACATGTATGTTATTCCTGTAGCTATAAATTCAGGTATATTTTGTTTCCCTAAAATAATATCTGTTAAATTTTTTGCTAAGATTTTGTGTAATGAATCTAATTTTTTAAACCAGTAATTATGTATTTTATCTATGCCGGGTGATTTCCAGTTATGTAGCCTTGCTGTAATACTAGTGATGTCAGACTCTGTAAACTCAACGAAGTCCATTTCTTGTAATGAACTCCGTCTAGTAACTTCGTCTGATATCCAGTTAGATTTAGAATTATGTTGTATTTGCTCTTCCCATACTCCAGACCAAAATGTTTCAAGTTGTTCTACGGTTGGAAGTTCCATATTATTTTCAAGTAATGTATCAGTCTCTTGTGTTTGTTTAGTCTGTAAATTTCTATAAAAGTGTTTTTCATTTAAAACAAATAAGGCGTTGTCATGCTTACGCTCTGCTGCCTTCTTATATCTTCTCAACCTATGGACTTTAAGTGCTAATTTCTGTTTCAAAGTATCTAAAAATTGTTCAGGTCTCTTATTGTTTTCTTCATGTCTAGTATGAATAGACATGTTACTAAATATTGTTTCTACTCTTTTAACTACTTTATTTGATCTATTGTTGTTAATGTACTGGGTTAGTCTACCACAATCTGCTCTCAGTTTTTCTATATCTTTTTCTAGTCTCTGCTGCCATGCTGGTTTATAGTTATTATTTGGTCTTGTATTCCTTATATATTCTGTGATCTTGTAATTAAGTTCTTCAGAAATAACTAATGCAGTGCAATATATTAGGGTATGTAAGTCTATTAATTGAGTTTCTATGTTTATATATTGATTGAGGATACTATTATTAAATAAATTAACAAGTTGGGTTAATTTTGGTGAGTACCTTAGCTTAGGTAGCTTTGGCCGAGTAGTTGGATCTATTCCGGAATACTGGGTGAGAGCTATTTTTAATTTATCATGTAATTCTTGGATTTGGGTATCTCTGGGGTTATGTTGATCGGTATCTGTTAGAATCTCAACATCATTTTCTACCATTATGGTGATGTTTTCAGTTTGTGTAGATGCATGCGTGGTTTGTGAGTATGTTTGTGGGCGATAGTGTGTTTGAGATTGGGTGTTAGAATCTGATTGAGTGTACTGCATTAGTACTTCTTGCTGAATGTTTTCCATTTGTCTTTGTGTAGATGTGATATTGATAGTGTTTTCATTGCTTTCTGTTTCTTGCAATTGTGTACGAATTTCATCTTTTAACTGATCTATTGTTGCTTGTGACAGAAGTTTATTTCGTATTATAGCTCTTCTTTGATCTGAAATTCTTTGTTCAGTGACATTAATTTCTGGATATTGGAGTGTAAAAAGTTCATGCAGTTTTCGTCTGTAAGTGGTCATATCGGTCTCTAGTTTAGTGATGTAGAGGTATGTTCGCATAATAAATAGGTTAATTTCTTTGCTCCATTTCATGCGAACTCTTGTTTTGCCAGCCTTGGTGGACGCGGGTAAAAAGGTAGATACCTCCCGAGCAACATCCGAGGCTGGGATGGGATGGACTGTATTAAAAGTAGTAATTGGGGATGACGATGGTATGGATGGTGATGAGCTTCTTGAAGGTGTATATGACACTGTGCTAGGACTATACGGTTCTACAGGGGTGTTTGTCCGGTCCGTCAGTCTGTCACCATCGTCAATGATTTCGGCTGTAGTATCTTTGTCGGTGGGAGCCCGCCTGCTCAACCCCTCACCGCCGACGGTTCGCATGCTGTGACACCCAGCGTCAGCTCCAGGTGCGCCCCGGCGATCGCCCCCGGGCAGCGGTCCTAAACGTATTTTCTTTGAACGTGTCTCCATGTTGAATGGGTTTCCAGAGCCACGTTAGCCACGCCAGTAACTTCTCATTCGTGTGTCCGCCCCCCACGTGATTAGGTGTTCAATCAGGACGTGTGGTTGTTTAGGGGGCTTATTATTATTATTATTATATTATTATTATTATTATTATATATTGAATGTTTTAAGATACAATGCTCTACAAATAGTTAATAATGCCTAAAGGTACCAAACTTGATATAACTTTATAGATAATATGATATATTTTAAGATAAAACATTCTATTTTATCTATTGGTACTCTTATGTTTGCTTATAAACAGACTTTTAAGTCTAGATAAAATACTTTAATAGATATTTTTCAGATTGTCTTAAAAAAGTATAGTGAAAACGTGTTTCTAGTGGTTTTTATCCTAAAAATGGCTTAATTAAGTGTATTATACATTAAATATTTGAATTGGATGATTTTATGCAATGGAAACAGTAAAAAAAAGACAATACGTCGAAACTGCGACGGAGCGGCCCCGCGGACGCATAGTAGGTTAGGTACATGCGCGGTCCGAAGGGGGGGGTCACAGGGGACATGACCCCCCCCCCCCCCCACAAAATCGTACTCGTCAAATTGAAAAATCTTCTACAAAATAAAAGAAAGATATTTAAACGGAGCGTAGAGTCCGTTCCCACTTATCCGATCAGTCTTTTTGCCCTGAAACCGGACGCCGGACGTGGGTGTTCACATTATATCCGATCAGTCTGTTTTACCGGAAGGTCGGTGGTTCGACTCGCCGCCAGTTTACATTTGTATTTCATACGCGATGGACGGCGACGATGATGTTCTTATATTGTGGTGGTATTTGAGACGAAAAAGTAGTAGAAAACGGAGACAACATTGGGTGCATCCTATACTTCGAGACCGATTTTCAACATATTTGAAACATTGATGGGTGAATTAAGGAATGACGAGGCGAAGTTCTTTAACTACTTTCGAATGTCTTTTTCCTCTTTCGACGATCTTTTGGGAAGAATTTCAATGGACATAAAATTACAAGACACAAGATTTAGAGAGTGCATTTGTCCACAACAAAGGCTGTCCATATGTTTAAGGTACGTCCTTTTTTTTTTCAAATATTTATATAGGAAATGCTCTTCCAAGGTGGCTAGTTGGATTGTAATATAGTTTTAGGAGTTTAATAAAATACAGATATGCAATTATTGAAATATTTTTATTGGAAACAATCACATGAGAGCTTTTGTTTTTGTTGTCTCCATTAAGTCATAGTGACTAAATTCCTTCAAAATCATAATCTAATACACTCGATGCTTCAGAAGATGGTTGCGAATGATACGATGACTGATAGGTTGGTTATGGTGAACGTACGAACGCTGCCGTTTGCTGAAGAGATTGTAATGCACTTGTCGCTGCAGGAGATGGTTGAGAATGATACGATGACTGAAAGGTTGGTGATGGTGAATATACGAACGCTGCCGGCTGCTGAAGAGGTTGTGTATGCTATCCACGATATTGATCTTGCCATTCAGTTTGATAATCATATCTTTGGAAACCAACACTATTCTTTTGATTTTTTGTATAAGAGCTAAAACTCCTGCTTGAAACTCTAAAGTTTCATCCATTGTGAAAGAATCAACGGCGGGTAGTACACCCTTGAAAAATAATAAATTTGGGTTTTCTTTTTCTTGTGTCATCCTAATAGACATCTTTTCATTGACGTCTATTGTGCTCTTCGTGCTTATGGGTATCGAAGGTTTACGAAAGTCAGTTTCATTACTAGGACCACTTTGTACATTTCCTTCATCGTAGTTTTGAATTGACTCTTCGGTTGATCTCGGCTCATAAACCTTCTTTAAAAACATCATCTATCATCGTGTACATAACGTCGAGACTTTTTGGCAGCAGATCCAATTTTTTTTTCATCTTTCTTATTTTTCATTGATTTTCGCCATATGTCTCGAATGTTGTTCCATTTATCCGATACAGATTTTCCTGCAAACAAATAATAAGTATTATAAAATTTTGTTGTTTAAGTGTTTTCATCCATTTTATTTGTTTTCAGATATTTTGCTTCTGGGTGTTCGTTCAAGGAACTCCACTACTCATAATTATAGGGTAGGAATATCGACTATTAGTAAAATAATAAAAGAAACCAGCGTCATTATTTGGAAGAGATTATTCACAGATTTCATGAAGTTGCCTGATACAGAGAGAGAGAATGGGAAGCCATTACAAATGAATTTGAAACAAAAGCTAACTTTCCTCATTGTCTTGGAGCTGTACACGGAAAGCACATCAGAATTATAAAACCATGCCATAGTGGTTCTATGTTCTTTAATTATAAAGATTATTTCTCTTTTGTATTACTTGCTGTGGTCGATTCAGAATACCGATTCATCTACATAAGTGTTGGTTCATATGGAAAAGAGTGTGATTCTACCATATTAAAGAACAGTACCTTTTGGCAAAAATTTTATGATGGTTCATTAAATATACCAAACCCCAAGCCTGTACAAGAAACCACACAATCATGAAAAAATGCCGTATGTACTCATTGGGGACGAAGGCTTTAGCTTAACACCGAATCTCTTAAGACCATATCGGGGTACACATTTAGATCATGAAAAAAAATCTTCAACTATCGCTTGAGCCGAGCTAGAAGATAAGTTGAGTGTGCCTTTGGTATTCTAGCCTACATCGGCCGATAGATCTTCAAATAAAAACGGCGATTAACGTCATAAAAGCTTCTACGGTTTTACATAACTTTGTCCGAAATAAAGACGGTATTAATTTACAACAAAATCCAATAAGTGAAGAAGTGAAGAAACGGGCCCGTTTCCACATCGTTCACATCCGCGACCGTGTAGAGGTGGTCCTACTGCAAATATAATTCGAAGAACAAGAGAAGAATACCTTGGTAGGAAGCAGCTCTATGAAACTATCTACATAGGTAGTATTGAATAAAAAATTAACTTACCAAATTTTTTTCTTTCTTTTTCGTCCAGTTTCTCAAACTCAGGATTTAATATTATGCAAATTTCCCGCCACGCTTCTAATCGTCGATTTGTACTCGTCCAACGTTTTATCCCACAATACGGGTTTATTTTCGACTAGCGATATCAACGCGCAAGCGTCCACGTCCATTTTGCACGAGCACTGACGCCAAAGAGAATGTAATACACTAGACGCCGAATGAGACTAGCGACGCCAGGAAGGGCGGGGCGGAGGGGGTCTCGTCTTCAGTCTAGACGCAACGTTCCGATCCGGGCGTTTTGACTGATCGTCGCAGTGGCAAAACGTCCGTCAAATAACTCCGATCAGTCTTTTTTCCCGGATCAGTCATAATGTGAACAGCTCCATACAAATTGTACTGCCACTGGCACATGCGTCTATTTAGACTGACCGAGAAAAAAGACTGATCGGATAAGTGGGAACGGGCTCTGATACATTTTATGGTGTGCTTGGTTTCGTCCTCGACAGCCGGTGGAACTTCGTAAAGCACTTTCGACGTTTGGCTCTAAGGCTGGACGAGGCTGTTTCGGGAGGTACCTGTATTCGATACAGCGGTAGGACCCGCCTGGGTGTCGTCATTGTGAAGATAGCCCGCAGGACGCAGTGGAGCATACGGTAGAAGTGAGCCCCGCTTGGGCGGAGCACCGCCGTGTCCTTGTGGAGGCGATCAGCAGCGGCGATCTTTCATTCCTGGTTCAGACTATGGTGCGGGGCGAGCGGGAATGGGATGCAGTTGCTTCCTTCTGCGACGCAGTCATGCTAGCGAAGGAGGAGGCTGAATTCGTGAGGGAGAGACAACTTGCTTCCTCACGCCCTAGCCGCCGCTGAAGACGCCTCAGGTGTTGGCAGCCGATGTCCGGCCACCGTTGGCGTGGGTTTGCGGCTGGCGAGCAGGGGTAGCCCACCGTTCGGTAAGGATAGGTCTGCTGTCACCTAAATTGCCGGCCTCAGACTTCAAAAACCAACCCCCAACTAAAATTATAGTTTTTCCCCGGACACCCTAGAAAAAATTATTTTCGAAGTTGAAAACAAAACGAGGTTTACTTATGGTTTTTTTTTTTTTATAACATTATAGAGCTATGATAGAGCTCTATATTTTTTCATATAGTCTCTTTCTTTATGTAAATCAACATATAAAAAACAATGTGATAAAATCATCGTGCTTTTTAGCACCCGTAAGACATGAACGCTTGTAGGGAAAATCCCCCCGGACGCTCTCCAAACTAGGACATATCCGGGGAAAACCGGATGGATGGCAGCCCTTGGTTACCAGGCTCGGAGAGACGGTGCGTCATGTTGAGCCTTTGCCTGCTGGGAATGTTCTAACGAGACACCACGGCCCCGGACCACAAGGGCAACTGAAGGAACAGGGTCGGTTTTTAGTCAGAAGAAGCCTGACACTCCCTTCCGCTAAAAAAGGAATAAAATAGTGTATTGTGCAATAAAGTCAAATTTAGTCGACTTATTTTATTATAAGTGACCCCTCCAAAATTGCAGGCTGCGACCGCGCCTGAGTAGGTATAATACAACCGAACATGTCAAAACATGCGTTACTCTTCTATTACTCGGTCAAATTACGGGCTTTGTCTACAAATCTGCGAATATGCACATAACTAATAAAATTAAATACGAATAGGTAGGGGTACGCAGCTACGGAGGGATCCGTCCACTTTTGTATACCAGCCTTAAGTTAACACTTTCTGTCTTTGGCACCGCCGCCGCTGGCGTATCTATACATACCTACCTACTATTATACTTCTTTTACTTACCCTCTTGAATTGATTAATTAGATTGCTCTGTTACTGCATAAAATGGTCTTCCGTTCACAACACATCTAATGACCTGGATGACACTTACTAGATAATCTTAAACCACTCATAAATCTGTTTTGTTTTGTTCTGTCGTTTTTCTAGTAAATTTTATCTTGACGCCATTTTTATTGCTTAATTTTGCTTCAAATGATTTTCGTTACATAGGTATTTTAATGATTATTATTATGTTTTTATAATTAAATTTTGTCTAATTAAACATTTAACATGTTTTAAATTACTATATTTTAAATAAAATGAGTATTTGAAACATTATAATGCAATTTCAAAAATTGCCTTATAGAAATAATTTGGTAAAAAAATATTAAATCTTACATTTACAGCGGGCGCTCTTATTTTAAGAGAGTTTTAAATAATAATCGACGATAGAATTTCAATCGCATATAGATTTGCTTGTTTATAACTAGCTTAAACATAAGTATATATGAAATAAGAAATTTGTTACGCCATGATGCAATACAATAATAAGTTTAAATAACTCTTGTACGTTCTTCGCCATTATGTGTCGTTGTCATATTACAAATCAAAAGTTACTTAAAGTTGTTAGTCTTGAGTTAATTTTGGTTTAAAAACTCGACGAGTAAAAACTTCTTTAAAGGTCTCAACTTTATCTTTAAACTATCTACTAGTAAAATTGGTGATCTATAAACAGTTTAGTGAGACACTAGAAAAATCTCTATAGACAATTAGAAAATTTACAACTCTTATCTCTATCTATTCATGTTTTCTTTACTCATTCTTATGAGAGCGGATAAGGTTGTGCCCACTTTTACTAAACTGTGTCTATAAGCGTTCTTGAAGATTACTTGGGGGATATTTTACTCTTAAGGTAGACGATAAAATTAAATTCTATTAGATATCTAATAGTCCGTTTTTAGACGCGATTGTGTTACTTGGGGGGGCCTTTAAATCCCTGGCTGGGGGGCCTTTAAATTTTAGAGGTCACCACAGGATCGTCCGGTTAAGTATTAACCAGCCTTAGTGTGCTAAACTACGAGTGGCCCTATCAACGGGCCCAGTGCGGGATGGTTGAGGAACATGTCTTCGCATTTGTGGTCCGAAGACATCTCGGTTTCCTCACGATATTTTCCTTCACCGATGCAAGAGCAATAGAGATGAAATAAGTTACACAAAGTTACTTATGTGTCTGATTTGTTTCGAACCCTCAACCTTCAACTAACAGGTCCACCACTAGGTCACCACAGTTCTCACAAAAATATTTGGCAAACCAAAAAAAAAAAATCGTTCATATTCAAAACATACTAAGCCACCAGCATCTATCAACATTTAAAGTATCAATCGTCGGTACCGAAGAACGTAGAAATTGGCGCTCAAAACGGTTGAACGCAACCTGTTTCCGAGAGGACCCCCCCGTGCCCCCTCGCACCCCGCAAAGCGTCCCCCGCCAGTGCCATCAGAGCCTTCGCCGAGCTCAGTTGCGCGCGCGCAAACCTACGTAAACACAAAAAACACGTTTTTCTGTGATAAATTTTTTTGATCAGTGATTCCCGGATTGCAGTGCAGTGTTTTTAAATTATAATCCGTAAAGTTTAAGTATTATCTGTGTGAAAACAGTAATGTTTCAGTGAATTTGTGTGATAGAAGGATTTTGGAGGTAGGCTTTGAAGATATCATGCTCTTCAATAAGCTTTTTTGATTCTCCCCAAAGGAATAAAACATCTTTCAATTTCCCGAGGATTTGCTATGATGGTGGACTCCACTATGCATATTTTAAAATGGCAAGCGGGTCTATAAGTTGATGTAGAGAATGCTAATGACACTATAAACTGTTATTCCTATACGTAGCCAGGGTATTTTAGTAACATACTATTTCTGAAACACTACAACATCAAAATTGAGAAACTTAACTAAGTATAACATTCCGTATTTTAAGAGTGTAACCACAAATCAAAGATACACATATATAAAGTTGCACACAAGTCTTAAAAAAAACACTTAACCGAATCAAATCCTTACACAATAACAACTTAAACGTTTTCCTAGAAAGTGTGATTTAAGTTACGCTAAGCTAAGTAAGCGTAGGCTTAAGTCGCGTCGTTATAAAGTTGCTTATAAGTTATATCTTCAGTCATATAACTAGTACTTTGCCGGCGGCGTGGTTTGCGTTTCACTATTCATCTCATTTGTTAGACCGCCTGATGTACCTATGTGAATGCTAGTGATATTATAAGTCATTATAAAACGCACTTCATGGGTTACTTAAGTTAATGAAACAAAAATATTATTCTGATCTTTAAAAATATAAATTGAAGATGTATTCAGAGCTTCAGAATGAACGATACTCGATAGTTTACTGACTTAAATAGGCTAATAGGGATTCTTATCTACGGTATGCATAAAAATTGGCGTAAATAAAATATTAAAATAATTTCTCTTGGCGGGAAAGACAAAACAATATCTTTCACTGTTGAAGAATAAGTACTTAGGTATTTACTCTCTAAACAGATTCCCCTCCTACATCTTTAAATTACAACATCTTCTAAAACTCATCTAATATTATCTTCTTTTCACGACCAAGGTCTTAAAACTAAGAATGTTAATGTAAAAGGCCTGAACAAGACACCTTTTATGTAAAAGTAAATTGAAGTGAATTACTATTAAGTTAACAAGCAACCAGCACCTGTTATTATTTATTACGCTTTACTATTTTAAACTTGACACGAATTTTAAGTTCTTGCTTGATTGCGAATAAAGTTAGCAGTTAGGAATTCTACGTAGTTTTAACATCAGACATTGTCTATGGGCAATTTTTTTACAGAAAATCATTCATAGTAATCTCTAATTCCTAAAAAAATTATTGTTTATAAATATCATACTTTTTACAAAAAACAGTTGCCTAAACTAGGCCTTCTCTATCATACTTCTGACTCTATTACTCAGAAGAGCCATGTTGCGGCCAGGAATCTGATACCTAGTAGGTCCCTATTTAAGAACTTGCCAACACTACTATTAAAGTAACGTTGGCAAGTTCTTAACTCAAATAGCTAACTGTTGATAGACTTTTAGAAAATCAATTCTTCTTAAATAGCATTCAAATTGAAGTCGCTGATATATCAGCGAAAAACAAAGTTAAAAACTTGGCAAAATGTAGGGAAATTGTGTTTTGACACTTTTTTTAATATGTATGTAGTTCATGAGGATTGATGAATAATAAAAAAGACATGTAAAAGTACCTATGTGCATACATTAACAATTCGCGCTTCAGGTTAAAAGTATGCTTAGAGAAAGATTTCCTGTGATTGGTGAATGACAGCCGTTGGGACTTCGGCCCCCGATCCCAGCGGATGACGCCTTAGTTGATTGGCGCGGCGGGAGCGCTGTCAACGCTGCTTCCCAATCTGGGTGGCCCGAGCACAACCTGTAGGCGGTTGTACGTGGGGATCGTGTGATCCATGGCTCTGTTCGGGTCCCGGTGTGGGCAGTTGACCTGACGGCCAGCAGTATCGCAGTACTGCCTAATCCGCGGAAAGCTATAGCCGTCAGAATCATTAGAGATATCGCACGATATCCTGCGACGCGGCTTGCTAACTGGTCGGATCCCTCGCCCTTGGACCTAGAGGCAAAAATAGTCGGGACACCAATGGCGTGACGCGGTGAGGTCGTGGGGCGAGAGGCGGCTGGTGGAGCGATAGATAATGCTGCGCCAGTCAGAACTCTGACAGCAAAGAGTCCTGGGATGCGGAGATCTTCTTAAAGGAGGTCATCTCAGCTGCAGAAAGATAGGGGGAGCTCCAACGCTTTCCCATCTTGCACGTATCGCACCGGGCGTCAGTAGAGGGCGAAACACGCCTTACGACTACTTTAAAAAGAGTTCAGAGAGGACATGATTAGCGGACATCTATCGCCCCCAACAATCAGGACCCGAGATAGTCTAATAGGCCCCACCACCGAAACCATGGCGGCATCAAAAATTAAAAAAAAATCAAGAGTTAGTGTCGGTTGTAACCCCTTTATAAGCCGAGGTAGAAATAAAGCAAAGCATGAAAAATAAAACGAACGCAATATTTATAATCAAAAACTAATTTAATAAAAATACAAAAAGGTTTTTATTATTTCTCACACTAAGTAATAGGTTCTCATTTATTGCAGTTTTAATTGAAAAACCTTGTATGGGCTTGACTTTGACGTTAATACGTCTATGGTTTATAAAAGACTGCTAAGGACTACTTAGTACCTACCTCCTTTTATAAATCGTTCATTATTGAATTGTTCGTCTTGTACATCAAGTCTTGCCGACGATCTTAATCATAAATACCTAATTAATATGGTTTTAAAATGTCAAAATATATTCTGACAGATAGATTTATAACAGAAAAGAAATAATACGTTTTGACAGTCGTCTCTAATGATCAGCTTTTAAGCTTAAAGCTTTTTAAGAGCAAGTTAATTTCAACCATAGACAAGGTCGTAGCCAAAGCTTGATAAATAGTAATGATGATAAATAAGGAATAGAACTAAATCGACAAGCATTTTGCTGAAAAGTCCTACCTTTGATCAACTTAAGATCTCTAAATTAACTATATCTAAAATGGACGCACGCATAGCTGTCCTCTTGTTGTGTACAATATGGGCATAGCAGACCCGCGGAATAACCACATCGTATACAGCAACCCTTGTGTACTGTTTAATTAAATAAATCTTTCGTTTCTAAGGCTAATAAACCTTTGTAATACAAATTACTCATACATCTGTCAAGTAATTTCCACATCGAAACTTCCTTAACATGATATGCTGAAATAACAAAAGAAAATCAAGATACAAAAAAGGGATGACATAGCATAGTAATATTATAAGTCTCGTTTTGCAGTATACCCAGGGCGTGGCAACATTGGTGATACATGTCGTATGATTACAATCATGTTGAATACAAAGACGCACTCTTTTATGTAGGCTGTGGACCAATGGTCATTGTTGTCTTTTGTCCTGTAACGCTGATAAATTCAGTGAAGTTTAATACCTACTTTGAATATTTTGACATGACGTGAAGTACCTAATTAATTAAGCAATGCAGTGATCTTCTGATTTGTTCCAACATTTAGTAATTTGGAAGGGATGATGTATAATGTGACAGAATCTTGCAAATGTGCTTCATCCTCGACCACATCATCGCTTAACATCAGGTGAGATGGTGGTCAAACGCAAACTCATCTTAATCTTAACATAATACCTATAAAGCAAAGTCGCTTCCCTGTCTGTCCCTATGTATGCTTAAATCTTTAAAACTACGCAACGGATTTTGATGCAGTTTTTTTCAATAGAAAAAGTGATTCAATAGGAAGGTTTTTAAGTATATATCATGCATAATATAGTAGAGGAACACTAATAATTTTTGAGGTTTCTAATGTGATGTCACAAATGAACACATTTTTTTGCGCTTGCATTGCAAACGCTGGCTGAACCCTACGAGATAGATCAAAATAATGTACTACAGTATTGTACACCTTTAGAAGGTCAAAAAAAAAGTTCGGGATGGTACATGTCTATCTCTTATAGATAACCCACAACAACCATTTTTTATCCTTTAATTTTTACGAGAAATAAATACATTGTAAGTATATAAAGACATTCTATAGTATATTTATTTAATATAAACATTGCACCCGTGCGATGCCGCGGCGGGTCGCTAGTCAACAATAAAAATAAAAAGAATATTGTAAAGAGGTTAAAATGCTTTTTTTGCGGAAAAGAATCTGTGATTTAGTGCGTGAGTAACCTAAAATTAAACGTTTAAGTTAGGTCAATTGGAACAACAACAAAAATTCACAAGACACAAAACAAATTAAGGTAGTAGAATACAAAAGTGCAACATATTTCGAAAGAAATTTCTTTATTATTTAAGAAACCTGCAACACGATAGTTGGATAAGAAACGTAGACTTAAACTGTTAAAATAGATTAGGGACTTAAATAGACTATTATCTATACTAATATTATAAAGCGAAAGAGTTTGTTTGTTTGAATGCGCTAATCTTCGTAAGTACTGGGTGGATTTGGATAAAATTTGGAAGCGGCTTGAAGCTTGGGGAAGGCTATACTTTTTGCCCGACTGCAAAAAGGAGGGTTATATTTTTACCGTGATTAGTCTACGGGAGCGAAGCCCTGCGCGACTTTTAGTAGCTTATATATATATGTATTATTACATAGTTCATATAGAGTATGTCTCTTAAGTTGGAGGTAATATTTAAGGGTGCTGTATCTGCATACATATACTATACAGCAAATAAACAATAGCAAAAAATAATATTATATTTTGCTATTGTTTATTACTAAGATCTCTTTTTCCGTTTGAAATACAAAATTACTGCACAAACCTTTGTCTTGTTATATAAGTTTAGCGTGATCAAGTTCAATATGAAAATGAAGAATATTGTCATGCTGTCTTGTTGCATAATTTATTCAAATTAATTTCTATAAAAAGTTCGTGGGTTGTTGTTTTTCGAGACACTGCTTTTATCAGATTAGAATAACTTTATTTATTTCTTGTAAAATTGAATCTTTATTTTAATATTTTGAACATGAAAACGATTTAGACTCGTACTTATTAAAGTATGCAATAATCGGTTTACAGTATAAAAATACGGAGCTTAAAAGTGGCAGTAGGTAATTATGCAAAAACTAAGATCATTAATAAGCAAATGGAGCTCAAACATTTTCAGGTCTGAGGTGTTTTAAAAATCCTTTTTTGGCACGTATTAAAAAAGCGCATAGTTGAGATTGACGCGCTTGGCTTTCCCCGCGGCTTCGTCTCGATATAACTCATTCGTGCATAGTTAGTGTTGACGCCCTAAATTCGGAATTTTTGATGTCCGCCGCCGCGCGCCCGTCGCATGCGCTGCATTTTTGACGCTAATTCGTTTAGAAATCACTCGTTTTTCTGACGAGATTTGGTGGAGGTGACGAGGTTATTCATCATTTTTGTAATAGTTTCGGGTAAAATAATAAATTAGGTAATGTCGTAATAGGTAATATAATGTAATATAATATCTTTATTCGAAACACAGCCAGAAAAATACATGTGTCTGATTAAGTAGAATAAGTAGATGAATTTGACAGTAATACATAGCCTGCTGTCTCCCAAACTAGGCAAAAATCTGTATCTTGGGAGGCAGTATAAAAGTGTTTTTTTTTATATTCTTTATTCATAGCCCGTGTAAGACGGTGTGAACTTCAAACAGATTAGGAACAAATAAAAAAAGAGAAATCAAACTACAAAAAAAAAAACCAGAAAATTGATAACAAAGAAAAATCCCTAAAATAAATCATTGTTAAAAATAAATTAATAATAGAGAATGCCGTTTAAGGTAGTGTACCTATTTTTTTGCGAGTAACTTGATTCAAAAATAAAATAAAATTTGATTACCTTACTTATCTAGTTATGAGTAAAAGAGTTCCTAATAAATAATGTGCACAAGTTATATGTTGAAACGTAGTAGACTACATTTGCCTTTTTGCCATACCATGTTTTATTGTAACGCATGTTGTAGGTACATTTGTTCGTTTCCCAAAAAAATAAATAACATAAATTCCTATAACTACAAACAGTCCTCCAAATCTCTGCCACAAAAAGAAAATTTCCACATTTGAAAAATTAAAGCGTTTAGACTATTCTTCAAAGTACTTGAGATAAATGGCGCTGACTGAATCTACTCTTCATTTAGAGCGAGTCTTGCATTAAAACTTAGTTTTTACGAGCGATCCGCGGCATGGTAAGCTAGAGATGTGGACCGGATTGCGATATCGATGTAAGGCTATTGTCCTTCTGACGGCGAGAAAGCGACTAACTATCGGTTATTTTCTCGTTCAAAAACCTTCAACAGATATACTTACATTCAGTGTAAACAAAAGCGATGTATTATTATTATGTGTATTCGGTGATTGCTGACTGTTTACACTGCCAGCGAACGAAAAACTAATTGAGCGAGTTAATTAGTTTTTCGATGAGCGACTAGAGCTTTCAAAGATAATACTTGCTCAGCGATGATCGCTTGACGGTCAGAACTCACACCGAAAGGCCAACCAGATAATAGCCGACTGACAAAACTATTGGAGCTATACACTCGCTGCTCGCCAACTCGTTTTCAGTTGCTAACTCTAATCACTATTCGTTACTCGCCGGCTGTGGGACCGCTGTCTCATACTGCTCTAATACTAGTGTAAGTCTATAATTATGTAGATGTCACCGTATTAACTTCATGGTAAGTTCAAGAAGATTTAAGGCTTCAAAGTTACTAGTATAATACATAGTTAACAATGCAGTGTAGAAATACTATTTTTGTTTTGTGTTATTGTACCTACTATAAGGGCACAATTTTAAAAAACAGACGCTTTAAAAGCGCATTGCTAGTTTACCCTTTTTGTAATTTTTTAAAGTGTAAATAAAATTATCATAAGTTCATAAGTAAATAAAATATAAACTAAGTGTTTTTATTATACTTAACTAAGTATATAAAATTAAATGAAAAAAAAAACTAAATACCTAAATTATGTTTTTGGAACTTCTAGTTTTATTTTTCGAACATTTATTTACAAAAATTACACGGATGAAGGATTATGAAATTAGTCACATTTAAGGCTTGTATGGAAAAGAAGTACTGAAAGTAGAAGAACAGTCGCTTCCCGTCGCTTAGGTCTTTCTAACGAAGCAACAAACAGTTTCCATCAATAAACAAAATGATCGAAGAGGAATGTTTAAACATGCATATTTTATTACAGAAAAATCGAGAATATCAAAGATTTGTAATGTGATATCACAAAAATGAGATAGATTAAAATAATGTAGACACGAAACTACTACTTACTACGAAATTGTATATCGTTAGTTGTAACTTTTACATGTAAATAAAATAGTACCTAGTTATGAAGCTATTTTAAACAATACAGTATTATTATTCTTTATTCAGTTAAAAACGTTCGGTACGTTGTGGATTTCACATAGATCAAAATTCCCTTTACAGCATATCAAAATTAGTGTCTTGAAGCTATCAGAGATTTAAAGTGGCAGAGCATCAGACCGGATGTCCACTACATTAGTCTATATCGCACGTCTGCACCCGTGCGAAGCAGGGGCGGCTCGATAGTATTTATTTTGATGTATTTATGCTTTCGAAATAATTTGAATAAATTAATAGGTAGTTTAAAAAACACTAGAAAAACACGCTTTTATAAATGCACGTAAAACAAAAAAATTCTTTAGGTTTGTTATAATCTTGAAACCTGATCGTATTCAAAGTCCATTACGTGGCCTTTCTCACAAGTGCAAACACGACTATGACACAATATTCCATCATGGAATGCCAGTGCGTATCTTCCGGCTTCATCATCAGACCTTGAAACCTAATCGTGGTCAAAGTTCATTACAAGACTTTTCTAAGATATCCAAAGCAGCTACGATACGATATTCCATCATGAAGTTCCAGTTCATATCTTCCGGCTCCATCATCAGATCAGTTCGACAGTACCATATTATTGTATTGTCATCAGAACTACATACAGCTGCCAATTTTCATTACGCTACGACCCTTGGAAGATGGTTAAATTAGTTACCTTAGATTCTATTACATAATTAGTTACATACAGGTCGACCTAATAAAAGTGTGTTAAAAAGTGGTCGTATTTCGACGACTGAGCGACCAACCACTGGTATATTTTGTATGTTTTAGTATGAAACAATTCTTTATAGTTTCTGCAATCGTTGGACGGAATTCATTTCTAGTTACATTATGAAACATAATTACTATAAATAACGTGGCAATTTGAACTTAATAGTGAAAGTAGCCGTGTTAATAAGTGCAATTTTAATTCGTTGCGCTAAAAATATTATCCGTTTGTAATCTTTGAATGCGTAACAGCTGAATTATTTTAAGCGTACACTTTGTAGGGTTGGCAAAACTTTTTATCGACATTGGTATAGGTAAAATCGCTGAACTTCCTCTATGATCCAAAATAAGATATCACGCGAATCAATCATCATCATCAGTATTTTTTAGCGTCGGTCTGTTTAGGTTTTATGCAAATTTGATCACTTTTTGGTGCAGTGAATATTCTCTTAGCCCACACCTAATTCGGAAAATATTGGCACTGCTTACATAACTTTTGAATAAAAGCATACAGGTATAAATAATTTATTTTTGCATGATTTTTATTATAAAAAATATTTTAAACATAGATTTTGTTAAGTAATCAAAATGGCTATTTCCACCGTCGATACGGAAAAAGACTTTTTTAAATATATAGTGTATAGATGTTATATACCAATACAAGATGTGTTTTATTTATAATAATATTCAGTCATATTCAGTTTCAGAAGCGAAATAAGTATTACTCCAAATCATGATTTGCAACTTATCCGATTCCATTATGGTCAGGCCTGAAAACACGTTGAAAGTTTTATTACAAACTTAAATTTATTAAACTTAAGTAATAGTTAAGGAAGTTAATGCCTACCAATTTGTTAAGTCTAATTCTTTTTCCATAACTTGTTTTTCTTGGACAAAAGAACGAATTGATATTATCCAACTTAAGTGAAGGCGATTGGGAAGGGCCCGAATGGCTATTGTCCTTGTTGAGAATGGGCTATCTTATTACTGTTAATGTAGTACCTTGGATTTAAATTAGCCATGTGGCGAGGGCAGGGAGCTAGCTGGTTATAAAATAAGTAGCTTGTGAAAGCATTTTCTTTTTTCTTACATTTTGATGCTGATGAAACTTGCCTTATCTCTTCACAAATATATCGCTTCCCGCTCTTTATCTATTGATAAAAACCGTATATATATACTTTTTATTGTATTCATCATATAATTAAATTAGGATTAATCAACAAAGGCGTTCTTTTACAGACAAGTTTTGGATGGTTTAAAAAACATTTCACCAATTTTCTCCTCCGGTACAAACACTGAAGGAGAAAATCCGTGAAATGGTTTTTAAAAAGGAAATTAGGATGAATGTAGACGTAGTGTTGTATTTCTTATTATACAATACAAACGCGTTTAGAAATATATATATAAGTATAATAAGACCGCCCATTGTAGCATCCTTTTTAGTTGTTACGTCCTTATTGTTTTACTGTTATGGTGTACAATCTATCTATATTATATATCTATCTATCTATCATATTCTCATGATAAAAATTATACAAATATTACACAGCAGAGTTCTCCCGACAGCCTTCTAAAATTCATCCATTTCCTTTATTCTTCTCAACTCGTATTTCATATTGCATCCTCCATCGAACAAATGTCGATGTATACCAACCCTTAGATTGTACCCTCCCTCCCGGTATTAAGAACGGGTAAAACAAACAGTTTTCCTTTAAATAATATTATTACTTAGGACAAGTGTTGTCTTTGTTAAAAGCATGCCGAAGTGTACCTACCTTTACTACGTTCGTTATTTGAGACAGGTAAAAAATTCTTGTCTCAGCTCCAGAAGAATTCGATTTTGATGTATTTAAGAATGCAATGAATGTAAAATGAAATCAGTATCGTATCGTATCGTAGTAAGTAGTTTAGTGTATTGAGTTTTTACTTGTAAAGTTGCAATTATATTTTTGGGATGTTTTGTATATTGATAATTCCGAATAGTTTTATAGCTTTTATATTCCTATTTCAAACATAGTTCTAGTTTCTTTGCGTGTTATTTAGTCTGTAATATCTTTTTGTATAAAATCTGTATAAATTTGTGATATATTTGTATTTATTTATTGCATTTGCATTTAGAAAAAGGAAAGATATGGTTTTAATATAATGTTAATTTTGTTACAATTTCAAACCAAGCTAAACATTTGATAACTACATTTTCGGTCAATCTCATTCGTAAAGACCTAATATTTCATAGTTCCAAAGTAAAATATATTTTTACTGTAAGATTTCCTTGTAAAATAAGACTAAGAGATATCTCAACTTCATTCTTTTTTATGAGTGAAGAGCTATTCGTTTTAAAACATTGCACTTTTATGATCAATTAGGGACAAGTTGTCTTTAATTTAATTAAACCAGTGTAATCAATATTTGGCATTACAAGCATTTTTATATCGTCCGTCTACAATTTAATTACATGTAGCAAAATTGCCAATTAATTATTTTATTTTTAGTTATGACACGACTAAAGCGTACTAGAATATCTCTCAGTATTTTTTTTTAAATAAAATATGCTTCAATCTGTTTATATATCAGAATTATATGGCAGCTATAAAGAGCAAATGAAGTTTTGTCATTTAAAAAATTACAATCATTAGGCTAGGAACGCACGAGTGATTTTTATCTGTCTGTAGTATTGAAAAGTATGAGTCATCAAATTATGTTTTTAAGCAGGTCAGCGAATTATTTTGCTGTTATTTAGTAAATTGTATATGACTTAAAATTGAAGCTCATATTACATTTTCATTTAATTGATTATTTAAAAGTTTTAGAATAATGTGAAGCATATTTACGTTGCTTATAAGCAACGTAAATATGCTTCACATTATTCTACTACAGTATACTACCTTTTTCTTACTCTCTCTTCCTTATTGCTGTCTCTTTATACCGCGCTACACGACTCCATTTCAATTTGACAACAAATTTTCTTCGTTTGCACCAATCAGAAGCTTTGTTGTTATGAGCAGGGGTACCAACGCACACATAATGAAAATTTTAAGCCAATTCTTGTCATATAACTTCTCATTCAATGTTAAGGATGATTGTATTGTAAATAAGGGTCATTAACTATAATTAATTTCTCAACTCAGTCAGCCTACACATATTCCTTTAAAACAACGGTCGAATATTGAAGATACGATACTAAACCGGGTTCCTCTTTGAACATTTTGTATGGTCGTAAAGTTGGTGATCCGTGATGCCGAGAGCTTGCATATAGTTCGTACTTACGTCTACATATAAAGTGCAATTTTTAGAGGTGCGTTTTTTTTGCCTTAAATGAAAACTGTAGTTTTGGATTCTTGACGTTACCGTTTTTATATTGCCTTATCATGTACTACAAGTCGTCTTTGTTTTCTGAGGTGTAATAAATAATGATTAGTCTATGTGTGCATACAACTATTTCTTTATTAATATTAAGTTTACAAAATAACCAAAACTAGACCGTGGAAGAGACTATTCGAAAGTTCTATAAGTACCTTATGAAAATAAATTGTGCATGTATTCGGGTTTATTTGCTTTGAAATTACTTAAGTTTGACAAAATATATTAATTTACAAATATTGCCATAATAAATAAATTTGACTTGTGTGTTCCCAGCCTAAGTCGGCAAAGTTTCTAGATCTCGTCGGATTAAGCAACAGGTTTTATGATGTTGATGACAAACGAAATTATGGCCCGTATTCATATTTAACTGTTTCATCATTCGAGGTTTTTCTATTCTATGCATTTTGAGATTGTACCAATTAGTGTAAACTTATAATTAATAATTTTAGTCTATAAAGAATATAGTTTTTAACTATAATAAAACTGTCAGCTAGTTTTTTTTATTATTTTGACTAAAATTAATGCTTAATTATTGACAGAAGTGAAATAAAAATGTGTAAAAAGCCACGTCTTAATCGCCGAATAAAAGGGTAACAAAAACTGCTCAGCTTTACGGCAATAATTATTGAATCAGAAAAAAATTCCTTTAAATTAATGAAAGTACTTTTATGCTCTGCCAAAATATCAAATATTAATTCCTAAGAAATAAAGTAACGCAAAACTAGTCTCAAAATCAAAACCTGTCTTTGAACTAGGACAGAGTGAGAGACGTGTTCAAATAAAATCAAGTTTCATCAATCAAGTTAAAGCTTATCTTAATATAAGCTTATCTTAAATCCTGCCAACACCAAGTCTGCAAAAACAAGCCTGTTTTATAAAAAAAAAAAACTGAACTAAACTGCAAAACCTGGATGACTAGCCAACGCGTATAATTTACAACATAAATTTTGCGCCATGGGAAGTTAGATATAAAACATATAAATATTCATAGGGAATGATTAAGAATACTGTCTTGTAAACTACTGTAGCAAAAACTAAATAATGTCACTTATCGAAAAGGAAACCTGTCTAGGCCGCATATGTTATAATTACAGCGAGTATGCATCATTCATGAATTTTCCTTTGGCGGAGTAACGCTGGGAGTTCTAATCGATGGTAATAGACGTGGTGAAATGTTGCCATTTGTAAAAATAGTGATCGATCGCGTATTGCCAACGTAACGACACATTTTTTGTTCAAATTACTTAGGAAGGCTACTATGATAGTTTAATGAACTTAACGAAATTATGTTTTTCTTAATTTCAACTGTTTTTCTTATTTTAATTAGAGATGAAGAGCCATTTGTCCAAGATTCATATTATTCTGGTAGATAAATGTCACATAGAAGTACTTGAGTCATTGTCAGTTTATGTTGAAGAATAGTGACTCAAACTTCCAGCAGTATTAACTCTGTTATTTCTTTTGCAGGTGCGAGCGACAATGTGTGTGCGGTGAGGGATAAGAACGCGCGATGTTGCGCGTGATCACTTGCCTGCTGGTCGCGACCGCGGCGGCGGAGCACGTGCGAGAGTTCACCGTGAGAGAAAACGCACGAGCCGAGACTCTCGTCGGACACCTCGGAGACGAACTGCCTGATGCAGCTCCGCCATACACCATCGTACCTGTTCCCGGCAGCGCCGTTAACGACGACCTCAGAATAGACCCCCACACAGGAGAAATCAGAACCCGTGGCCCTCTAGATAGAGAGAACAGAGACCATTACGCTCTAGTTGCCATACCCGCTAGTGGAGATAACATCCGTGTAGTCGTACGGGTGTTAGATGAAAATGATAATGCCCCCACATTCCCCACACCTGTCATGAACGTGGAGTTTTCTGAGAACACTCCCAGAGATGTGAAGAGGAAACTGAACCCGGCTAAAGACCAGGATTTAGGACCATTCAACACACAAAGATACAACATAGTATCTGGAAACACTGATAATGCGTTTAGATTGTCTTCCCATAGGGAAAGAGATGGGGTCCTTTACCTGGACTTACAAATTAATGGCTTCCTCGACAGGGAGACAACTGACCATTATCAGATAGTTATAGAAGCTTTAGATGGCGGTACTCCGCCGCTAAGAGGGACAATGACTGTAAATATTACTATTTTAGACGTTAATGATAATCCTCCTGTGTTTGCTGAAAGTGTTTACTCAGCTACTATTCCGGAAAACGCGACCGTAGGCACACCCGTACTAAAAGTGTCCGCAACCGACTCAGACTCTGGTGAAAATGGTTTGATCGAATACTCGATAAACAGAAGACAGAGTGATAAAGAGAACATGTTCAAAATCGACCCAGAAACTGGTGATATTACTGTAAATAAAGCTCTAGATTTTGAAACTAAGGAGTTACATGAACTTGTAGTTGTAGCTAGAGATAAAGGTGCACAACCTTTGGAAACTACAGCGTTTGTGTCGATACGGGTTACTGATGTAAATGATAACCAGCCAACTATAGACGTTATATTCCTAAGTGATGATGCTACACCAAAAATCTCCGAATCAGCTCAGCTAGATGAATTCGTGGCTAGAATATCAGTCCATGATCCCGACTCCAAAACCGAATATGCGAATGTAAACGTAACGTTAAGTGGTGGGGACGGACATTTTGATTTACGGACTCACGACAACATTATTTATTTAGTGGTGGTTGCGTTACCACTGGATCGTGAATCCCGTTCATCTTACACGTTGAATGTGGTAGCAACTGACAAGGGGTCGCCTCCATTACATGCGTCTAGGATCATCAGTCTAAAAGTGACTGATGTGAATGACAACGCCCCAGTCTTTCATGAGTCAGAGTATAAAGCGAGTGTGCCCGAGGCGGCAGCTCCAGGTACACCTGTAGTGCAAGTGTCGGCTGCTGACGCTGATGAAGGGGAAAATTCTGAAATTCGTTACTCCTTACTGTCGACTCCGCAGTCAGATTGGTTTGCGATTGACGAGCGATCAGGTTTGGTGACTACTCGTGCTCGGGTGGATTGTGAGACGAATCCCATGCCGCGGCTGACAGTGGTCGCTCAAGACCGCGGTAACCCTCCAATGTCCTCGACTGCTACGTTAATAGTGACAGTGTTAGATGTGAATGATAATGAGCCGATCTTCGACCAGTCCTTCTACAACGTCACCGTGTCGGAGAACGAAGCTGTTGGCAGCTGTATTTTAAAGGTGAGTGTTTTATTTATCCCTTTACTTTTCCATTAATTACGTCACACGTTAAGAGTGAAGGAGAGAACCATTGACAAATTATTATATCATTGTGTGCTTGGGGTAAGAGGAGGAATAAATTTCGTGACGTCACATTTTAAGATCTAATATTTCTTAATATATAATATATAACATGGTAAATTTTAAATTTGAATGACCTAAGGAAAACTTAAATGTTTTATTTTATATTGATAAAACTTAAACTAATTCAGAATAACAAAAAGAGTAATTTTGAAACTTCTGTTTTAATTGAATTTCTGTGTGTAAATTTGAAACGTTAGAGGAAGTCAAAATTTGAAATTCGCAAGCGACAGAAAGAAAACAGGGCTGCTTTTAGTCGGTACGAATCTTACAGATTTCATATCAAAACCGTTGAATATTTTACGACCACACTTAATGCACACCATGCATTGTATAATATCATTAAGCAAATGTATGTCAGGCAACTTTGAAAGGCGTTTGCCGGCGCTACGGGTGTAGGCATATTTAGTTTATATAGCCTTTTCCTCATTAGAAATATGCAAAATTGTAGGCAGTTATTCCTCATTTATTACAGCTGAGTAACATCTTACATTAACACATTAAAGACTTGCATTAATAGTGACATCGTCAATACTTTTGAAAACGGCTTCATCATACTTGTTTTCACTAGCTAATTTCCTTGTTTTACAGCTTATTTTAATTTAGATTATCTTAGGCTTTGCAATTTCATTTTAATTTCACATACCTACTGGTATGTGAAATTAACTCCTTGCCTTCATAAATTATTTCAACTTTTAACCTAGTGGTATTGATATTCGATTTTGTTATGTCATTTCTGTACAGTATTAGTAGGGGATTCATCTGATTTCGGTTATTTAAAATTAGTTTAGTTATGATAATTTATGCATAACGTCCGATTTATCGAAAGTTATTGATACCGAGATGTAATCTACTACTTAAACCCTTTCGTCACATTTTTTTTTGTTATCTGCCAACATTTCTGTTCAGATTTGTATTATTTCCCTGCTCCTACGAAGTTAAATATGTAAATAAAATATTTTCATTTCAAACGACATTTTGTCCATAAATTATCAGATTGTTATATTGTGTCATTTCTGACAGTAAGATATCATAAAGATGTTCTCTTTATTAAGTTTTGTTTGTAAGTCATTACGTTTTTCTTTATTGTTATGTGAAATAAGTGACCTTTTTAAATTTCAATCATAGCATCTGTTTCGTATTGTCTCTAGAAAATTATTCATGCCACCAATCAGTTCATACTTATAAGTTTAAAATAACTGAACAATCATTTATTAATATGCAATGCTTGAGAAACCGCGTCCTATGTGAAAGAAAGTGTGAGAGATAATGTTACAGATAGTTATGCTACTTTATACGGGTAACTTGAGATGAATACCAACATACATAAATAAATAAAAAAAAATACATTATACATACATGCAATCGTGATTTAGAAGAAGTAACAAAACATTTTAAAATATAATTATTGCTTGCTTGGATGTTTGTGTTTCCTGATCGCTATAACCTGGGAGTCTTTAAGTCTAGGGTAATAGGTTACTTCTAGGCAAGCGTGCTCCATCTTCGACCACATCGTCACTTACCATCAGGTGAGATGGTGGTCAAACGCGAGCCTATTATTAATAAAAAAAAACCTGCAACCAACTCGCAAGACGAGCCTGTAGCCAGTACTGGGCCACCATTTCTCAATTTGAATGAAAATCATATTCTCATGATGTCTGTGCTGGGTACTGAAACCAATGACCTAATTCCCAATACCAGCGCATTAACCAATCAGAACAAATTTAAAACAGGATACTCCCAAATTGCGCTCTCTACCAATTTGCCAGAAGTTGGAACTATGGTATTGGCAATATTTCGCATCGAAATGCTAAAGGTAGGGACATGGCAGCTGATGATTCCATACGAACACCCATTACGTTCCCATATATGCTAAAATGGGACATATATTACACATTACGGGCTCACAAATAGGCATTTGTGAGGTAAAGTGGCCGAGTAATATGTCGATAAGTTTATAGTTGACTGTACTTGTTCTGAAAGTTTGATTGGCGGGTAGGATGCAATTCGGAATCTGTTTCTGATGGTGATTGTAAAAGGTTACGGGAAACAGTTACTATGATAGTTACTTTAACTGGTTAGTTTTCCGTTATACAGTTTATGATTAACGGCAGTTATTTCCGGTGATTGGTTTGTGTTGTTATAGGAAAAGGGTAGTTTGTTTAAGCGACGCCATAAACTAAGTGAAATCTTTGAAAATACCTAATAATTAAGTATTATTCTCTTCTTCTATAACTAAATATAAATGCAATTGAAGTGTTTTATATGATTTCCTAATAACTGTGTTTTCTGAGTGCTTATAGCTATTTTATAAGAATGTCAGAAAACACAATACAAAAATAAATAAATTTTATTTTTAATTTTGTCGGTCTGTACCTGAGGCACTTTCACTGGAAAAAAGTGGACGCTATAGGGCAACATATAGGAAAGGCTTTTTATCTCGGCATTTCCACGGGATAGGGATTTACGGTTTTGTGGGAAAAAACTTCTATGCGAAAGAAGTCGCGGACACAGCTAGTATTAGATACATCAATAAAGTAGTAGACTGCTGTTGTTAGTTTACCAGACACTAGCCAGATTCATATGAACGAGTTGGCCACGGAACCAGTTTCTTTAAACCAAGTAAACCCGAACAAAAGGCCAAGAAAATGCGAGAGGCAAGAAATTATGTTCATCCCATTAAAGAAAAATATTACGTAACCAACGTAAAGCATAGTCATTCAAGTTTGTGAGTTTAAAAACAGATTCTTTCATACAACGCACATTTTTCAACGTTAATGTCTTGCCGACAGTTTTATATTACATATTCTGTGTTAACTTACAGTTTAGTGTCTTAACTGACCATAAAATAGTAGAATTGCATTATTATTTCTCTATTTCTGTTGATATTATGTTACGTTTTTACTTGTACCAAAATTAGTGTCGGTTTTGCGGTGTGATTGAAGATCTTTTGAAGTAGGTACTTTATATTGTTGTACATTGTGTAAGGGCTTCAGTTAAAAGCCTTTGGTCCCAAGTGTTCCGCCAAATATAATGAAAAATTTCAAAATGACGTTATCTTAACAAAATACCGAGGATACTGTCCTCGCTTAAAAATACCTGTCGAAAAAAGTTGAACAATAAACTCGACTGCGCAAACTCCGCACCAATTAGTTACAACGGACAGATCAATTCCGCTTATCTCAGTCGGCCACACCCGCACTTGACGAATTTGTCGAGAAAAAAAGAAACTCAATTTTCATTAAATCTTATCTTGAAAACTCGGGCCTGGCTCGTAACTCACACGAGTTAATTTCTTTTAATATATTCCACGTATATTTATAAGTGGTTGTACATAAATCTATCGTATGGAGTGATGCCAGTTTGGGCGTGTGGCGAGCGGCATCGCAAATTGCGATCTAAATTGAAAATTAAACAGTCCAGAGCAAGCCAGGGGAGCCCGGGGCTGCTACCAATGAGCGATTCGCAAACTACGCATTCGCACGTGTGCCTATTCCAGAATGGCGTCTCTGTTTTCGAATTTACCGTAATATGAAAAGAGGTTAAATATGAATAAATTGCAATAAACAATGTAATATGAGAGTGTAGGTAGACGTGACATAGTTGGAAAACAGTTTCACGTGGAATATGAATATAATACGGTTCTTAAAATCTGCAATGAACACATATGTATTCAGATTTTCACTGTACGTATGTATACATACTCGGAGGTACATATGTACCTCCGAGTATGTACATACATATGAATATGTATATACATACGTACAGTGCTCACTCATTCCATAATTAATTAATTATAGATGAATGCCAATTTATATATTGAAAATTTTACAAACATCCATATTCTACCAACAATGGTTTCCAAATATCAATAAACCGTGAAATATGGAGCAACTAAGTAAAACGTCAACATAAATAAAAGCAAATAGAGGCACAATTAATAGAAACAGCTTCCATTAATCAATATTCAGCCCAATTAAGTATAAAATTAAACAAAACCATAACGATATTGCGCCATAGACTATAACAATTCAATTCCATATCTGATGTTAGTCTATGAATTCTAAATACCGAATGCACAATTGAATTGTAGCGTTTTTCGTCACCTGCCTCTCAACGTCACGAACTCACGACTAACTCGATTGTTATTCACATAAACTGCTGTGTTTCGCTCTTAATAGAGGTTAAGTGCCGTTAAAAGGCAGACAAATGAACTTTGACTGTTGCCTTTTCTCGATTAAAAAATAACTACTTTCTCTATTTGTGTTTGCATCGTTATCTGTCAGTTTTGGCGCCATTTTGATTTTCCGTTTTAACAATGTTATCAATGCGCAAAAATTTTGTTATTCTTAATATTATGGTTGTTAAACCTGGAAAATACAAATTATAAAAAAAAGGTTTAATGTAATGTAACCAACTACTTATTGTGAATTACTATTCTTATTAGGACCTTAAGTTCTCTAGACAAAAGGTCAAGGAGTGATCATTTTAAATAACTGTCAAAATAATGATATTATTCGTTGATTTTGAATGCAAATAGAAAAACAAAAATAAGCCTGCAAGTTACATACATGCCTGCCTGTTTTCATCTATTTAAATATTTTTTATACAATCTAGAACACTGTTAGTAATGGCACATTTTAATCTTTATCACATCTTTGTTTAATTACTCTGAAGCCAAACGGAAGTGAATACTAAAACGTAACAAAAGCGTGTCATCTATAGTAGCTTTATGTCTCACAATCCCGATTAGAAAAAGTAGTTTGACTCACGCGTACATATATTTTTTATTGGTTTTATGTGAAATTGATTACAACACAGGGTTTACCTTATACGTCTGTTATTACATTACCCCCTATGTATTTCAGTAGCGGGACTGAGCGAGCCTCCAATAACCTGATAAGACGGAACGGCCATGTTGGATTCCGGTACACGTTGCCATGGTTACCGCTTGATTGCGTGCGTAGGCGCATCAGGAGCGTATCGACATTTTTGCTCGGTCTCCTTACTAATGTACTGTTTTAATAAGATTATTAGTATGTAATGTTTGTGAATGTTTTTATGTTTTAATCCTTACTTATCTGTCGATGGTCTATCTGTAATAAATGCGTTTTTATTTTTAATATCTTCTACGATTGCTTGTTTTTTTCATCTATGATGGACGAAGAGATTACATTTCTCATCTTCAACTTAATACATATATTTTTTATTTATAATGCGCAAATATTTTTAAATTGCATTAGTCGTGGGCGCAGGCGCCGGCTGTAGGAATGGAACATCCACATACCTACCATAAACAAGATTTTAATGAAGTTCACCATAAAATTAAAATTACACATTATCTAATCTAAGTGCGATTAATTTTATCTGTATTCAGCGTATAATAAAACTAAGTGCCTCTCAATAAATCGGACGGGGCAAAACTTAAATAGTTGCTAAACACTCGAGGACAAGTTCTCTTATGGTTCCCAGTCACGCGATACCGATAATTATGTAACAGAATTAATTTATAACCTCAAACTTATAAACGAAAGGTTTCAAGACGAGTTTAGATGTTAATGGCATTGGCAGAATAGTTAAATACCTTTGAAAAAAGTCGACTTGCATATTCAAGGCTTTTTAACAGTTGGAACTTATTTTATTTATTACACCTTCTTATTCTCATCGCGTTTTTTGTAGAATTTAAATTGTGAACAAATTAATATTTTCGCCCCTCCGCAGTATTGATCATCGGCAATACCTAATGATCGGTTGAAAATAAAAGATTTTTTTCACATAAATTTTCTCGATGGATTCTTATAATGATTCATGATTGAAATCGACAGTAGCTAATTATAGCAATAAAGTTAATAATTACGTAATTTTCCATTTTCTCTCTCGATATCAGCAACCGTAATGTTGTGATGAGATGCGTCTAAACACGCGAACGCACCGAAACGTAACGTAACGCGTTGTATAATGACGAGATTTATTCGTTAAATTAAAAGTAAAAAACGATATTTGCGTGCACGCGTGATTAACGTTTTGCTAATTATACGACGTTTATAGCTTTTTAAAAGCGAATTCAACGTATTTATGATTGTCACGCGATGATTTTGTAATTATTAAACTCAAATATTTCAATGAAGTATCGTGTGGAATTGTCTTTTGGTTTCGTAATAAATATTTTTTAATTGATCTACCTAATGCGTTATGTATCTCGTTCATATTCATCGTAAATCATAATAGTTTATCATAGGTTTAGTTTTCGTATAGTAGAATCTTATAAACATGAGGTTTTTATTAAATACGTATGCGTACCTACCTACTGCTGAATATTCTAGTTTACCAGCAAAAGTTCAAATAAAGTTTCAGATCATCTACAATCTCAAAACAAATATTTGTTAGAAATTACAACCGCCGTATAAACCTCCTCAATCGCTTTAAATTTTTATTTGTATGCACACTTTATGACGTCAAGAAAAATAATAATCAGCGTTGTGTGTGGCCAGTACGCGGAGAAGGTTATTTTAAATGCACCAGGCATGTACAACCAACTATTTGAGTGCTTATAGCAGTAAGAATTCGATAATTAAAATTGTTTTTTATTAAACGCAATATTTGGATGTAAGGGATTGGCTTTGGTGTAAGCGAGCGGAGAGATTCCAACTCAAAACCGAGCGGATTTTCAAGACTAAATAAAATATTAAGTACTGGATTCTACAGTATATTATCTTTGTAAACTTATATTAATAACGGATCTTTTATGAATACGCGATATCCAGTCCTATAAGTATTATCTCCAGTTAATTTATCGTAAAATCATTTTCTTGTCTAGCCGCTCGCATAACGACCCATGCTTTACATCGTAAAATCATACATTAAACTGTTCTCGATGTCTCCCGTCAATCTTAATGAAAATACTATTAAAATGTTCTTTAAATTATGTGGAAAAATGTAATTGAGAACGAAATATGTGGTTGAGATGTTTTTAGGGCACCACTTAAAATTCTGATACATTCCGATCCTTTAATGGATGATTTCTAACAGCTAGTAATTTCCAAATGGTATTGCAGAAAAATGTATGACTCTACTTGTATTCTGTGAACTAGGTAACAGCTTGCTGTGACTGGTGGACTATTCGGTTGGCGCAGTGGTTAAGCGATTGGTTAGTGCGCTGCGTATCGCAGGTTCGATTCCTGCACCGGAACAAATGTTTATTCGCATACAAATAGTTGTTCATTGTCTGGGTGTTTGTAAAAATGCACGCATTATACAGGATTAATTCCTAGTGTGTAGAAATGTGGGATGATATACACAAGATCACGTATATGTTTTTTACTTCTGCCATAAAACCAGCATGAAACAACTTAAAAACTTTTCATATGATTATAATTGCCTCGTATCGGCTATCAATACTTAGTATCTCCTACTATCATCTTAGTGTTTTCATTTTAAAATTATACCAATTGATGTTTTATGAGTAGCTCATAAAGTATAAATATACTTTAATGTGCGGTGTGCATTAAAGTTCTATTTTATCCAGATACTAGATTCCTTATTAGCCATTATGATTAAAGTAACAGAATAAAAGTGAAGAAGCGTTTTATTTTAGTCGCCATATGTGCTGGTATGAGCACTTTTAATATTCAAATAAAAAATACTATTAAACTTGTATTTTGCTGTACTAATAATATGTTTCCTTTAAACTATTTGGCTTAAAGAAAGCATATATGTAGAAGGTTGAGCTGCGTGGATTCTTTGTGGAGGGCCGAGACAGATATCGAGTGTAGGTTTGGATTGCATACTGCATCACTGTACTGTCTGCAGGTATGTGCAGGCAGCATCAAAAATAATTAAATGCTATTGATTTCAGAAAAGTAACGCCTGATCCCCTTCTTTAGGAAGCATAATAAGAGTAATAATGTTATTATAATTTTAACTGTTATAACGTATAAATATATATTTCAAAATTACTCGGATACCTATCAGCATACACAGGGCTCATTACCTTTAAAAAAATGTATAAATTATCGTCTCCACACAATTCATTTCAACTTGTCAATTCCGCACAATGTAATTATTTTTGACCTTTTATTAAATGCGGGTTTTCATTTTCACTACTTGTTATTAATAGTGTAATAATAATCAAGAGACAATAATTATATTGGTTGTATACGAGCAGCCATTTTACTTATCTGCGTAGAATCACCTACTCGAATTGATTACACCAAATGGAAATTAATTTGGTTACTCGGTAAATTGAGGAACTAGCTACAAAATTGGCCAAGTGTGAGTCAGACTCGCCCATGAAGGGTTCCGTAGTTAAGCTTTGGTTTCCTGGGATAGCGGTGCCGTCAAATAGCGGCCGTAATACAGCGGTGAATGACGTCACTAGGACGTTGTCTATGTAAACAAAATGGCGCAGTTTCCTAGAGAGCGGTAACTGACACCGTAACGTCAAAAAGCGGTGCCGCCATTTGCATGACGGCCGTCTTGTCGGTGTCAGATGGTTTCGTGAACGTTTCCAAAGAGACAGTGTGTTAAAACGGCCGTGGAACTTTCCACATGTCGTCACCGTAAAGACGGCCGCCTTTTTGCGTCCGTAATATTACGACCGCTATATGACGGCACCGCTTTCCTAGGAAAACAAAGCTTAACTAAGCCAAATAACTTTGTTTTTAATAGTGTTTGTATGAATTACAAAGTTATATTTGCGGTTTTAGAAAATATGCTGTATCTCAAAAACTGCTGACAGCTGATCTACAGCATATATTATTTTTTACTAGATTTTAATGTTGGAAGAACGTTACACGCTCATTATGATGAAACCATTCCGAATTTCACTTTTTACTCATTATGTCAGTCACGTCAATTCTCATTTTCTATCGCGTTCATCACTGATTGCGAGATTGTCAACCTCCACACGAAAGTTACTTTGTAGTAATTAAATGCAATCCTATATCAATGAATATTCAACGCTTTATTGATGTTAATAAAAGGATTTTCTACTTTTTTTATTAAACATCCCAGCCCTGTGCGTCGTTGATCGATCGTGCGTGGATTGACTCATTAATTTACTTAGTATTTTATATACTCATTAATTTACTTGTATTTTCTGATACCGCTTTCAGTTTTTATATTAAAGCAGTACCGATAGCGAGAATATCATTCTAGATTATGAAGATAGTGACTAAAAGTTAATTAAGATATTTTTGTGTTAATATATCGGATAAAAATGTTTTTATTAAACATTTAATCGTTTTGTGAACGTTAAATGACATAGTTTTATGTTAAACATGCGATTACTAACATTAAGGTTGGCAGTTGGCTGAATGTTGTCTCTGGCTGGTGTGTATTTGTTTATAAAAAAATCAAGTTCTCGATTTAAAATTCAAAATCTTGCTATTCCAGCGATCACGACCTATCGCTGTTTATTTATGTTCCATTTAAAATAAAACTTTGTCGTGTTCGTTTTAGAGTAGATTTTCATGTAATTTCGATGCTTTAGGCCAGGGTTTCTCAAACTGGGATATGCATACCACTGGGGGTACGCCATTGAGTCATAGGGGGTACGCGATAAAATTAACGTAATTGCGGCGGCTAAGGTAAATGCGAAGAATGTGACGGCGCACAAGCGACTAAACCAAAAAAATAACATTTAACACTAAGCAAAGTCTTATGTAGTAAGTGAGGATCACAGAAATAAAAAATACAGAGAAGTGGTAAGGGGGCGTATCGGTGTCCGCGCGACATGGCCACAGGGCTCATGTCACAGGCAAGTGGCCGTCCCCGCGAACTAGTGCGCTTTCGACGGCGATCGTGATAACATATATGAATGCCGAGTTGTTCTGTGGTATCTTGTAAAAACCGAAGCCAAAATCAAAACTATGTGAATCATGGAATCACTTACCATATGTAGGTACAAGTATTTTACAATATTTGTCTTTAAAATCATGAAAAACAATAAATCGTAAAATATTTCTTGGTTTTACTATGTTATTTTTGTTTTCAAATATCAGAGCGACTGTACTACCTTTGCTATAAATACATTGCTCCTTAACCACTACCTGAGTTCGTCACTAAGTAACTGGACAAGCAATGTAAAAATAACATACGAAACTGTAGTACGCGGATTCATCGCGTAGTGAGGCCGCCACTTCTTGCGACGAATTAGTGATGTGCTTGTGCAGATCCACTAACATAGGCTATCGACAGCAATGTGACGAATGAAATATTGCTATTATAGTTTAGGGGTTTTTCAACCGACGACAAAAAAAGGAGGAGGTTATCAATTCGACGCGTATATTATTATTATTTTTTTATGTATGATCACCGATTACTCGGAGACGGCTGAACCAATTTGGAAAATTCTTTTTTTGTTTGAAAGGGTATACTTCGAAATTGGTTCCATTGTCACCAAGTCAGGATCTGATGATGGAATCCTGGAGAAATCGAGGAAACTTTTCAAATATTATAGGCACACCTATAGTGATTTGAGTATTTTTTATAGTAGGTAACTTGTGTAGTTGCATTCGAAAAGCACCATTTGTGAAGTAGACCTAATGATAAAGACCACCGATGGCCACTGGAACTACTCAATATATAAGTAGAAATAATAAGCAGTTCATGTGTTCCGCTTCGATTACTTGAATGTGGTTATTAAGCACAATATGCTCGTCACAATGCATATGGTGAAGTGAAGCTGATGGTGAACTACCAGGAGAACACCTCAACAAATAACAGCCCAACATTGGGAAAAGCAATATTTTGTAAATGAATATAAGTAGTTGACATTTAGGCTCTTGTAACTAGGTAAATTAAAATCGACCAACTAAAAAGAGTGAAATAAAAACTTTTTACCAAAAAATTAAACCGACTCCCAAAAAACACTGCAAAGTGAAAAATAAATTTAATTTCGGAAGTCGGTGCCAAAAACGAAAATACAAAACTAAAGACACCGACTACCGAAATTAAAGTTATTTTTCACTTTGCAGTGTTTTTTGGGAGTCTGTTTAAATTTTTTGGTAAAAAGTTTTTTATAACATACGGAAACCTCTAAGAAAATATGTTTAACTTTTATTTTACATGAGATGACAGAAATAAAAATACGTTGAAAAGTCAAGTGTACAAAAAAAAAAAAACAATTTATTTTACGCCCGTAGCATGCGTAAGGAGTTCCGACGTCGCCGTCGCTACAATAGTTTATTTTTCAATCTGTCAACCGTTTTAGCCCGGTTGGAAGATCGATGTAAATAATGTTTTTTTACTTGTTTTGATTTTTTTACAGAGTAGTAGAGAAATACGTAACCATTATTCGTAAAGTAAGCTACTTTAATTTTAGGTTAATAATCGGTGGTGTTTTTTCGGTTTAGAATTATCATATGTTATGCCTTATCCTATGTTGCTGTTTCTTTATTTTTTTATGGTTTTTGTATTTTACTTCCGTTGAAGCTTCGAATGCGTTATAATAATCGGCATGGTTCAGATAATATATTTGTGAATTTAGCTTAAAATAAGTCAATATATTCATGCTATTTATTTGTTATGCATGGATGTGTGTTTGTTTTCATATATTTTACCATTTCTCTACTAACTAGGATTTTTCTTATAACAAAAACCTATTATAACCTACTAAACTATTACCTGCGGGGTAATTGCGTAACACACTTACAGTAGGAATCGGTTTCATTATGCTAAATCAACAACACTCACTGCGGTATTTACGTTGTTGAGCAGACCAATATTTCGAACATATGAAGCAATGGATTAGCAATATACGTCAAAATCATTCAGATCTTGATTTATAGTGTGTTACGTAATTATTGCGATGCTTATTATATGGTGACGTTTAGAAGTAGCTTAGGATGTATGTAAATTATAAATAAGTGGTTTTCGTACTTTTCAGCTTCCCAAAAGATGGTAATATAAAAAAGGAATGGATTGATGCCACAGGCATGCCACCTAACTGGTACCCTACAAAAAATAGCACTATATGCTCGGTTCACTTCAGCGCAGAAATGTTCCAGCCTCTAAAGAAAAGTCGCAAGCTTTTTGAATGGACAATTTCAAAATTAAGAGTACAACTGATTTTTTCAGAAGTGGGTTAAATTTTATTTTATTACTGAAAGCTATTCTCATGTTTTAGGGCATTCATAAAATCAGTCATTCAACTTTTCAGGATTCTATACAACCTATAACGCTGGTATGTTCCGATCAAGAGCGTAATGTAAGTTAACATCAACTTCTATTTTACCTATCACTATGATAATTAAATATTAAGATTTAAGTCGAAAGCGCCAGGGTAGCCCTTAATACTTAGTAGGTAGTACTTAATAATAATTTTGTAATGTTATGTTCTTAATATGTTTATTGTTATTATAATATTTTCTGGACATGCCATTTTTTATTTGGTTCAATTTCAGGTGCCCAAAAAAAATTGTACAATAATAAATGGAAGAATCGATAACTTTCCGATTTAGTCAATCACTAGCGTATATGTAAAATAAATTGCTTTTGCACAGCACAACGATAGCGACCGATGTTTTTGTGTGGGTAAGTTCTACGGTGCATGGTAAATACACGCTGTGTGAGACGGAATAAGGTTTATTGTTGATTGTATAGTACGTTCTGATTTAAGAAATGCGGGTGTGTGCGCGAGTGCGTATCTATTGATTTTATTAAACTGCATGTGTAGTTGTTGCTCCGCCCAGTGCCTAACTGGAGACACACGGTTCCGATATAATTTCGTCTGTTGACCATATCTAGTTATTTATTTTATCTATGGTGAGGATTAAACCCACGTCCTTTCGCATTTCGGGCGATTGTTCTAACCAACTGAGCTACCTAGGACTTGAGAGATCCCAACGAATTTCTTCTAGTTAGTAATTGCTTAAGAGTTGATTTTAATGTATTATTAAAAAAAAAGCCTATCAATATTTCTATATGGGGTACGGTGTGGTCTAGGAAGACTATTAGGGGTACGTGGAACAATAAGTTTGAGAAACCCTGCTATAGGCGATAGAGAGTAATCTGTCAAAGATTCGGGAGTTACGATAATTTAAAGTCAACTTCTTTGCTATACTCAACATAAATAGGCATATTATTACCTACACTAGCATTGATACACATTGATGTTAAGTAGATGTTAAGGGGTAAACCTTTAAAAAATCTAATAGTCAATACTTTGACTGTTGATTTGAAACCACATGTTTTGAGCACTTAAAATATACATTATTCTCTGACTTCACCTACTGCGAGGTATAAGGCTCCCTTCGCTTGTGCCAAAACAATCCTGTGCTATACTTGTGATGGCAACAATGTTGTCTGCCTATCTCGCTGCCGGACGACCATCACTCTTCTTTCCAGTCACTGGACGCCGTACTCGATTTCGAAAACCTTCATACATTTCCGGATTTCGACATTTGGAATCCGATTTACGAGTCGATGTCGAGCATGTTTGACTTAATTCGATATTAAAAAACAAACAATTCTAACGATTTTGCACATCCCTAACCCGATTACGTTCTTTATCGATACTTTTATCGATATATCTCAAAGTTAAGCATCACCAAGTTCCATACATGTTATTTCCACGCATGTCCGGTGTGCTTAAACATCGTCCAATATAGCAAAAAGATTGTCTTACGAGGTACATTCCCACAGTACAGATGAGGTTTTTTGCTAACGCTGTCTAGGGCTGTGAGAATGGGTATTTCATTTACTTAATTGTGAAGTAAAGGCTAAGATATACTCAATAACATTTTTACTACATTGTTATAAAAGAGAGAGAATTTTCTCCAACAGTGCCTCCATTATTAAAGCTACAGAACTGATTTTTAAAGGTAAACGTACGTAAGATAGGTTTAATAGAATCGATAAATCGAACCAACAAATCATTGGACACTGAATTGTGCTTCAAAGTTCTTAGAAAGACACCATACTGTTCAGTTTCCAGGAGGCTATAAATTGATAGATACATAACACTTGATTGAATTGAAAAACATCAGGCAGCCTGCTCTTGGCTCTTGCATGTATTATGCAGATAGCTGGACGTTTATTATCTATAATGTACTTGATAAAAGTAGGCCCGCAATGTAGGGCAAAGCTAACATTAATTACGTGTTGAAACACGCATCCGTGAAAGTATAAATCGCAGCTATTATAATAATAATTATGAGATCATAATACTTAATTAAGTGGATATTATATTTATAGAAGTAAATCTTAATAACTAAAAGTATTGCTATAGATACAAGCTTGGTCAAACGTCTAGATTTCTGCTACATTATCATCACCACAGTAATAAAACAACACATTTAGGAAATAATGTAAAATTACGACATTAGCTGTGACACATTATTGAGGATTTGGACTGATTGATTGAAACATTTCTAGTGCTCGTGATTTTTTTAGCGAATTCGATCACCTTGATTTCAACAATTTGAATGCTATAACATAATATTTCTATCAAAATATACAATAAATGTGATAACAAATAACAGATTTGCATCAATTACGAGGCTCCTAATATTTTTAAATCGTTCGGGCTATGTTCAATAATGCGGTTATGTTTGTTGTCAGTGATATAAATAGATATTGCCCGGTAGCCTCAATTGTACAATAAAATGATGGTGCATCCCTATAAATCCCGAGTCCCAACACATCATTTACTCGACTTCGCACGTGGCGGGCCGTGTCCAATGTTGTCAGCGTCTGTGCAGGGCGGGAAAGTAAGCGGCCATTTTGAAAAAAGTCGTTCGACTAGTGTCTAGTCGGCCGGTCGCATGTGGAGCGTACCTTTTTATATTTTTTTTAATTGTGTTCCGTATCTGATAGATTTATGTTTTATTGCATATTTTTTATTTAGGAAAAAAAAAAGATTTATTTTATTTATTGGCTGGGTATTACTATTAGCGATTGATGCATTTTCCTGTTCACTTGAGATTTAATGTGGTTTAGAAACTGTGGTACGGCTTTGTATGGGATCGATCCGATACTCATGTATAATAAGTTGGAAATCGGAACATTGCTATGCGTTTGGTTTTATTTCATTGCTACAGAACATAAAATAAAAAACCAAAAATGTATTGTTAAAATAACTCTACTAAAGGGGCTCCATTTACATAGCCACTATAAAATTTATCCAGTTTTATAAAACGAGTACTCCCGTTAAATTCTAAAGCGCATTTTATTTCTATCTATAGATTAAAACAGACAAAAAGGTTGGCCATATTGTCCGTCTGTCATCGGTCGCGTTTAGTGATGTGGTCGAATGAAGTATCGATTTATTAAAAAAATATTACGCGACTTCGATCGACGGGGCGCCCGATTACTCGATTACCCACTGCTCGAGGCCTGTAAGGTAGCGCGGCTTGTGGCGCGATGAGCGAGTTTTCAACATTTTTATGTTTTGGTCTGTGACGATTAGTAGGTACTTAGAAAAAAGCTAGCAGAGACGAGAGCATAATATAAATCAAATAATAAAAATAAGCATAACATAAAATATCGGTTTACATTTCGGGGAGTGTGCTATGGAATTACACAATCTAATCCCGCCAAGACAAACGGCGATGCGCCATCGTTACATGGTGGACATCCCACCCATACGCACAAAACGTTTTGGGAATACTTTAATTGTGCGTACGGCTAAGGAGTGGAATTCCCTGCCGGAGTCTGTGTTTCCAGATCGCTATAACCTGAGGGTCTTTAAGTCAAGAGTGAATAGGTTATTTCTGGGCAAGCGTGTTCCTTCTTAGACCACATCATCACTTACCATCAGGTGAGATGGTGGTCAAACGCGAGCCTATTTTCATTAAAAAAAATGCTAGAAAATGGATTGTAGTGTATTGTACGAAATTTTACTACCTATAAGCAAGCAATATCAATTAAACTCCAAACCTTATCCTAATGATATAATACGATACTGCATGGTACAGTCAAATAGATCACGAAGTAGATAAAGCCCATAAAATAGGAAACCATTATTACTGGAAATGATTAATTAGTCTAGTCGAGCGTATTCATAAACTGGGCTGAGTCATTCAATACAAAACAGCCCATTGTTGGTAAAATAATATATTAATTCAATGGGTACCGATCAAGATATACATTGTACAAATATGTACACAGTTCACTCCCACCCGCTTCGCTTCTCACAGTAGCAAACCATTTATTTCGACTTCATGTATGTGTAAACGATCCTAAAAAGTTCCTTTTCGAGTTGGACTCGTAATAACCGACCTTTTTTCAAACAATATGTTATAACCAATGACGTATTATAATATATATCTTTGGTTATAACAGCTAACATCCGAACGCACAAGAATTTAAACTAATTCCAAAATTCAATTCAATTCGCGGGCTTTTTATTTCGTTGCGAAACGTTGGGAAAATATCGATATGATTTTAATGATAGCGGGCGTGCATTCCGGACCAGCATTTCTACATGAAACTTGAAAATTGTTAGTTTTTATTAATTATTTAATTTGTTATGAGAACAGATTTTTTTTAAGCTGGCAGCACCGCAATACGTCAAACTTACATTATTTTTATCAATCACTGTAAGTCATTATACTCGTATCTGTCTACCTTTTCGAACACCATGATGAATAAAATCCAATGTTTTAAAAACTTTATAGGCGAATGGCCGCGCTGTACATTAATGTATCTCGTTTACGTATAATTATAGCATAAGAGTTGAATATGGCATGCTAATTGCTTTTAAATTTCGTTGCGACTCCATCGAAACATAAAATGAGTGTTTACGGCAAATGGTTTTAAAAATACACCGGTGTACTTGGGTTTCGATCAATTAAGGCGCGCACATTCTGGTCACAAATAATGATTTAACATAAAAATTAAAACTTAACTAGGATTGTTCATTGTCAACAGTAAGATGCGATGTGTAAATCTCAATTATGTATTTTTAATGTCGAAAACGCAGTCGTTCTTTTAGTAAACCTTATAAAAGTTGATGTAATAAATACCAGTAGGTTGGAAAAGACTCCCAACCTCATATTCCCACCATTGAAATACCTGTAATTTGCTTTTTGGACAACTACTTTTAATCAGCGTCACTGCAGTACGACCGTACTCGGGTCCAATCGATTACCTCCCACATTTTTGAGCGTCATGAAAATAGATCTGGCAAACGCTAATTGTCAATTCGTCACCTAAGTTACTGGTTAAGCTAAACAAGATTAAAGCTTAATTACGGACTGTTGGATCGAATAGTCGGTTAAAATATTACCGGAAAATTTCGTGGTATCGGGTTTTTCGGAACTCTCAGTAATGTTGCCAGAGATAGCTTTTAAGGCTGAATGTCAAAGGCCTGCAGACCTGTATCTAAGTCCGATATGGGTATGTTAAGAATAGGTTGTAACCTCAGTAAGTTAACGCGCTGAGATTTAAACCCAGCATTTAACCAGTCGACACGTTATCCGTTAATCCATTGTCCGTCATTGTATACCGATTCTGAATTGATTTCAAATATCGATAAAAAGACTGTGCCGCCGAACGAAAACGTTCATGGCTGGCTTTTAATTGAGGTAGAAACATTCGATTTACATATCGAGAATCGAAATGTAAAGGTTTCGATTTCTGTAAAAAGTTTAAGTTGCTTTTCGAATGAATGGAACGTACCTAGTTGGTAAGAATGCTTGCATACACTTCAGAATTTATTCTCATGAAAATAGTTATGAAACGTGTCGGGAATTTTAGTCGTTACAAAAAACCTGTTGGGGACAAGGTGTAAGATATTTGTATGAAAATTAAGGTGAGTTTACGGATTTATCTTTACAATTAATCTGTCAGTATTTGGTTTGTTGGTTGTAATGTTAACTCTTCCTTAGAAGGAATACAAAACTCTTAAGGTCATTTATTTGCAATAAACGTATTGCTGTGTGAAAATTACAGTTAAGGACAATGTCCACGCATTTAGCTTGCTACGAAACCTA
The DNA here is from genome assembly GCA_943138885.2 of Tholera decimalis. Lineage (NCBI taxonomy): Eukaryota > Metazoa > Arthropoda > Insecta > Lepidoptera > Noctuidae > Tholera > Tholera decimalis. The sequence goes on along the minus strand of OW964557.2, from coordinate 6,134,699 downwards.
ACTTGTTTGTACTTATCTGCAATACTCCAAAACTGCAGGTTTGTTCCCTGTCGTATTTTTGTATATCATGGCGCTTCAGTCGTTTAGTGAAGCTGATAGTTGCTAGAGTGGTAGCCAGAACGTTTGGGCGATTGTCCAGCCACGTCTTATTCTCTGTTACTATCAACTCCTCCTTTGTTAAGGAGAAGTTCTCATGCTCAGAGCAACGAAACCAAACTAAAACACAATTTGCGTTCTCAATTACTCAAAATAATAAACCGATATATAAAGAACCGGAGCTATCTCGATAATTTTACATACACGATCGCCCCCAATACCAATCGCCGGGACAATTTATTTAAACAATGCCATGTAAAAGGTTTTATAGTGAAATAATAAGTACATTACGCCGGCATGCCGCTGCGTATTTAAATTATATGATACTCTGGTCCTTTGTGCAAGCCCAGCGGTCCAGACTCCAGATAATTATCCGAACAGTTACAGTTTTAACGTACGGACGCAAATAAACGTCTTTTCATATCGGTCGATGACGTTTTAAGGCGTTATTCTTCTTTTGAATGATTTTTAATTGCCAATGTGTCAGCGAATTTTTCGTTGAAGGTGTATGTATGTGGATGAAATGCTTGTTGTTATTGTATTCAATTGTGGTAATGATCGTTATGTTTTACGTTTGGATGTTGATTTGATTCATTCAAAGCTCCAAACTCGCGGTAGGTAGCTCCAAGAAACTCAGAGTTTATTGGAGCACGGAATAGATGAATAAGGTTGGAATGGTAATGTGGGCGTGGCGAGCGCGCCACATTTATGATACGACAATCATAGCGCGACCGATTAATTCATTTACCGCGTTTAGTGCGCTTCGGATTACTTCGGAACACAGAGCTCTGCTTTAAAATGCCGTGTTGTGTAATTATAACCTCTAAAACAAAAAGTCAGACCGCAAGTATAGAGCGAGGAGGTATATCTTTCCATCGGTAAGTGAAAAATAACACTTAATTACAATTTTATTTGTAAAAAACACGAAAATATTCTGATCACTATGAAATTCCGAACATTAACAACATTATTGCAACAAGTTACAAAAAGTATACATTGCCGGTTGTGTACTCGCTTAATCAACGCAATGAACAAGTCCGCTTACAATGAACTGCATGCGCCACACTTCAACCATTGACGTTTTGTCCTTTGCCCTGATTGGCCGTGATACACGGCGCATGTTTATCAACAGTGAGTTACAATCAGTAGCAAGCTCTCGATTTAAGTGTGTGTAATTTATTTGTGTGCGTAATTCGCATACGTAACGGGCCTCTTGCTTGTAGAAGAGCTAGAGAGTGGGGAGACAAGCGGCGACACGCGTTCTCATACAAATCAGGAACTATTTCTTTTCTAACCTCTTTTATCTGTTCTGTGTCTTGGAGGTACCTACCGCGAGTTTGGAGCTTTAAATATTTTTATCTATCTAACTACGCGTGGTGGATTACGGCCCTTCCCTCTCATAGACAAGAGGCCTGGGTCCCAGCAGTGGGACTGTTAATGTAGGCTGATTATGTAATCCTATCTGTATCTATGTGTATGTATTTAATGCGAGGGGAATGGTAACTGATAGCCGAAATACAGGCAATGCCTAGTTCGGCTACAGACGCTAAACTCAACGCCTTAACAGAAATTGTTTGCAACAATGCGATTGTTAAGTATTTATAAGTTGATTTTGGAAATAAATAAATAAATATAAATAAATAAATATCTTAATGCTTGTGGAAGTGTAAATCAGAAAATAAATAATAAATACATTGCCATACACATTCATTCATTCACACATACACTAAGTACTTACACTAATACACACCACATACAAATACTCACGCAGGCACACAAATCAGTCACGGCAATTAATAATCTTAATCTTAGTCTTTAGACAGTTTTTTCTTTTTGTTTGTGTAATTTGTTAATTTGTGTAAATACGTTCCTTACTTGGAATAAATTTCCCTCTCACCTGGAGTCGGGCGTTGATAGCTGCGCAACAGTGTTGTCAACTTTTGCAGCTATCATCGTTTAATATTGCTTTTCTGTCTGTATTTGTTATTTTTTTCCAAATAAAACGTTATTATTTCTTATCTTTAAGACTAACAGGCAGTCTTCTGCCAGGTACAATAAGAGTATAGAGTATTTATTTATATATTAAGGCACACCAACGATATCAAGAAAGAAGTTGAGTTTCTCGGAACTTGATTTTACAAGTTTTGTGTCTAAAGATACTCGTAATAAAGGTTAGGTTAACAATGAACTTTACCTTCAAAAGTTATTTCCAATATTTTAACAATGCTTATTATTTCGCAATAATATCCTTTGCGAACTTGCATCACGTACAGTACCAACATAATGGTCCAACCATTAAAGTTCTACTGCTTTTAAAACACAACATGTATAGCAGTTCTCAACACGACCACCGGCCTCATTCAAACCCAAGTGATACTAAGCATTACTTTGTAACTCAAAAGAATGCAATGGTCACAAATGATAGGTTACATGCCCAGTTTGCTCACTAGTGCCAATAACCATTTGTATAATCCCCACTTGTAGGATAACCAGCAAACGCGGCATTTTTCATAATACTCAACAGAATGTTTTTTCCCTTCGTAAATACTTAATTTATTCATTGACATCCTTTTCATACGAAATCATATTGCCATTTAAGCGCAAAGGACAAAGATTAAAATGTAGATGGTAGATATTTTCGGCGTATGCCTACGAGGCCGGGTCACGGTAATATTATATACATAATATTACCGTGGCCGGGTATCCCTCGTAATTAATTCATGGCACGATGACGATTGGGTATTTGAGTCGTAAAATTAATTCTGTGCTGATGTGAACTCAGTCAAGATGGTCAATTTATATGGTCGTTTTTTTATAGGTTGCCATCTTTACCTACCGGTAAGTGGGTTGTAGATGCATAGATATCTTTACATATTTATATCTATACTGTAAAATAAAATTTTAGTGTCTCTGTAATTTCAATATAACTGTGTTTTTAAAGTGCTTATACATAGTTATTTACACGATAGTAAAACCCAAACAAGCTTTTTTGTCTGTCTATAAATTATGTCAGTTGGTACTTTCTAGAACGGCTGAACCGATATTAGTGGAAGAGAGTTCACTGTTGAAGAGAGGAGATTACAGGACAACATATAGGCTACTTTTTATACTGGAACCGGGATCGGGATTTACGCCATTTAAACCTTTCACGGGACCGAAGTCGTGGGTGCAGCTAGTCTTAGTAAATAAAACTGCGTTAAAGCATCAACTTCTCATAAACATTGTCGCAAATGTTTTTTTTTGTAGTTGAAGTTTATTACCTGCTCTAGACGGTTTTGAAAATTCAATACAAAATAGCTAAGGTCCTGCACCTTTCACGATTTCGAAATTGACATTATTTACGTACTTACTTCGAAGAATTCTTTTAACAAAAGGATAATGCAGTTCTGTTTTTATTTATTTAGGAGTACTGAGCTCTGACAGCTTTATCTCGTTCGGTTATAGTTATATTAGATAAATTTCATCATCACAGGCCCTTATTTGACGGGTTATTTCAGTAGCCAATTGCATTTTGACATTCTCGAGCGTGCATCAAGACATGTACTTATCAACTTCTTATTAATTCAAAATAACTAAACACAAGGAGAACTATTAATTCAGAAACTGAGTAAATTTCGTCGAAACCCATTTCTTGGACGTCTTCTTTTAATAAAAGTCTTGGCGATGCGCGGGAGTCGGAGAGGTACGCGGGGGCGGCGCGGGGCCTGGCCGGTCGGAAATTATAGGGCTGTCTGCGTTCGCCGGCTCGTAATGATGGATGGAGAACCACTACGACCGGTGCGGTTAATGAGAATGCGATGTGCGAGGCAGCCCTGGGATGCCCAGCTATTTTAATTTTAGAACTATTCTACCTAATTATCACTGTTGTGTCTTTTTTATTTTCTTAATCAAAAGGAATTCTATTTTATGTGAGCAGAGCAATAAAGAGCGTATAATTTTTAATAGTAATCCGTATACAGAATAACTTTCCCTTGCTTACAATTCTTTGTGACTTATTCTCAAGCAGCATTCGCTAAAGAATCGCAAAGGATTACTTGAAGTTTATTCCGAGATTTATTTAGCGTAAACATCGCGCCACACACTCGCATTTTAAACACATTTAATCAACATTCAGCCAATAAAGTACAAAAAGTCCGTACCGTAGACATTATCAGTCGGTGAGTGCGAGTTGCACATTGCAACATTATCGTAACGCGATAGCTCAGCAACATAACTAACCAGACCCTGGTTCTATTCTCGGTGATAAAACTTAGCGAAACAATATCGACTCGATACTGAATATCGACTAAGTTACGAGCTAGACTAAAGCCGGTAAACTTAGGAATGGTTGAAGTTTTGTTTAAAAATTACTTGGAAGTTTTGTGTAGAGAGAATACTAGCCTGTTCCTCAAACTACCATTTAGTACACGTGAACTTGAACGAATTTGTTTATAGAACACATTTTTAACTGACTCTCAAAAAAGGTTGTTCTCAATTCGCCTGTAGGTATATGTATATATATTTTGTATGAAACAAAAAGTGTTCCTTTTTTAACCGACTTCTAAAACAGGAGGAGGTTCTCAATTCGGATGTTTGTTTTTTTTTTTAATGTTTGTTCGGGCATATCTCCGTCGCTTGCCAACCGATTTGAAAAATTCTTTTTTTGTTGGAAAGGGTATACTTTCCAAATGGTCCCATGAAAATTTTATCGAAATCGGACAAGTTGTTTCTGAAAAATGGACAAAAATCTGAAAAAAATATTTACATAGACGATCTTTTCGTTTACTCTGCTGATGAAGGTGATAAGTATTCGACATTTTGGCTTTTGTAACTAGATTAATTAAAACTGATCCACTAAAAAGCGCGAAAATAAAAACTTTTTTGTAAAAAATAAAACCGACTTCCATATCAAAACACTACAAAGCCAAAAATAATTTTAATTTCGGAAGGCGGTGTGAAAAGAAAGAAAATACAAAACCAATAACACCGACTACCGAAATTAAAATTATTTTTGGCTTTGTAGTGTTTTGATACGGAAGTCGGTTTTATATTATTAATTTTTTTCGATCGGAATTTTCTATATAGACAACGTGAGGTAGACCAATATACCCTTCAGTTGGAATAGTTAGAATATCTTTTTTTAGAATATGGTAATCGATGATGATGATAAAAGTGGTCTAAAAAAGAATCGGATTTTCTAATGGAAAATCGACGTTGGTACATTCCATACAAAAGTTTGTGTTAGGTGTTCTGTTGTCGTATTCCGTAGCGGCTAATATCACTAACGTTAATGACTTCAGTTTCCACACTAAAACTTTTTGATGAAAGATGTACAGTTAGTTTAGATAGATATAGACCAGTAAACTTGAGAGAAACGAGCTTAAAGGCGCTTTATAATACATGTTATTATAATAATATATTTCACACACATTTCTGCACTACTGAATTCGATTCTATGTAGACATAAAGTTATGATTTACGGCTTTTACTTGTAAAGCTACAGGGGCAATTATTACCTTAGTGTATTCATCATAAAGTCGCTACTATGCTGATGAGAGTGGTACGAAACTTTTTATTGATAATAGGCTCGCGTTTGACCAACATCTCACCTGATGGTAAGTGATGATGTGGTCGAAGATGGAGTACGCTTGCCTAGAAGTAACCTATTCACTCTTGACTTAAAGAACCCCAGGTTATAGCGATCAGGAAACACAGACTTCGGCAGGGAATTCCACTCCTTAGCCGTACGCATAATGAAAGTATTCCCAAAACGTTTTGTGCGTATGGGTGGGATGCCCACCATGTAACGATGGCGCATCGCCGTTTGTCTTGTAGTCCGATGATGGAAGGGGCTTGGCGGGATTAGATTGTGTAATTCCATAGCACACTCCCCGAAATGTAACCGATAGAAAACCGATAGACTTGCAACTCGTCGTCGATTTTCAAGACTCTGGAGCTTTGACTCGACCACTGCATCGAATTTTTTATGTATATTTGTACTAGCATGCGGCTATGCTCGCTTGATTAAGTTACTTTGGCATCGAAAAATATAACCTAGTAGATTCTGTCCGCGACTTCATTCTTGTTGGGAGGGTTTTCCCACGTAAATCCCGATTCCGTGGAATTTCCGGGATAAAAAATAGCTTATGTATTCGAGGATGTCGCGCAACACAAGATAGATAGTTGTATCTACCTACCAAATTTCATTCAGATCCGTTCAGTAGCTCTTGCGTGAAAGTGTAACAAACATACATTCGGCGCCCTTGTATTCCGGGGCCGTTTACATTATCGCATGCGAACCTTCCCGCGACCCGGACTGAATTTTGATCTGGGACGGGAAATTCGTTTTTCTAGTAAGCGTTACGTAGATCCAGCGCGTGAAAGAACATCCTATTTCAAAATCGATTCCTCCTCGACCTTTTCATAGAACATAACCTTTACAACCCCAACATTTAATCTGTAATGGAACAATTTTCCATGAACATGCATAAAGAATATTAAAGAATTATCGAATAAAAAAAGATGGACGTAATAAAAGTTCTATTCGTGAAATGAATAGGCACATAAATTTGCAGTAAACCTCGACTATACGGATATATCCTGATTCAATATAATTTAGAATTTCCCCGTGTAGTACAGATCTATCTCGCATGTATTTACGATGTCATGTACCAGTTTATTCCTTTATGTCATTTAAGTGATGTGTTCTAGGAAATACAATCCTATGGGTATAAATCTGGTGATGCAGTTTCTTGCATTAAATTTGTGCGGGTTATAAAAATCTTGATCGTTTTATTTGTTATGATAATTTTACTGATGTGCCAGGGAAATTGGAAATTTTTCAATTTTTATCCTGGTCTAAAAATATCTGAGTGTAAAATCATCGTGATACTTATAGCGAAAATCTAATTTCAAAATTATTACTTTTATATAGCCAAAAAACTTTATAAGTATTTATAGGTCTAGTATCTGGGTATGTCCTACCCTTTTTTTTGTCAAAGATGGAGTCTAGCCAAAACTTCATTAGCCGAATGCGCAAAATGATTAATCAAAACCTCACATTTAAAAATCATTTAAATCTAGATTCGTAACGAAAACACGTGAGACACTACTGAGATTTAATTCCATCTTCGGTTACGTCCACGCTTCGCCGCCACCACCATTACGATTACGAAACGTTAAGTTTCAAGTTCTTTGAACCCGTTAAAACTGACAACAGGCAATTAAATCATAAATTTTGCATCGATTCGACGCAACCAACAATCACAAAAGATATCGATACAAAGTGAATCGATTGTAAAAAAAGTCGAGTACAACTTCAGTGTTGCATGTGTCAGGAATGAAAGATATATAGATATAAAGATATATAGAGAATGTTGTTATTTCTAGAATTAATTAATTATCAATATCTATTTATTACGTATTTACCGATTAATTACCTATTAATCGGTATTACCATGATTACTAGGTGTTTTATAGAAATAATTGGTAGTCTGTATAGCAATATCAGTTTATTAATTTACCACCGGTTCGGAAAGTAGTTATCTATGGAGAAGAGCCGGCAAGAAACTCCACAGTTACTCTTTTCAAAACATAATTCATTTTCACATAAACATCAATTCACTATATGTACATTTACAATATTACCACAATGTGATTACTATCGTTATAACTTTAGCTTTATTTACTTGTGTATCTACTATTTCATTACTCCATTACATGTTATATAAGTCAAGTTATTTATAGAATTAATACCAAATGTTCATTAAATTATCACACAATTATCAATTAATAACACTGTCACATTAAAGTAACAAATACAAAATAATTAATTTATATTCAAATACAATAGCAATACGATAGGATTTTTATACCAATTCTACACATAAAAATATTAATAAAAGTTAGAAACAACACAAGTTCACTTAACTTAGGTCCGTTCGGTGTGACTGCTCCAGAGCGACTGAGTGACAGACCGTTCAGAACGACTGAGCGGCGGCTTTTATACACAGTGGTAAACAAGTGACGTCATATCGTACGATTTTACAACAGATTTGTTAACCTTTGTATTTTAACATTAAACTATGATTAAATGATATAAAAATACAGTAAATATGTTGAAATTAATTAGTTCAATTACATATTAGTCTTACGATGACAGAATTAGTAAACAAGCAACGTTATTTTTTAAATAACGTTTAAATATTCTGTCATACAAGACAACAATGAAAGAACCGTTTAAACTCTTATCTTATAAATAGGTTTCGTAATAGTGTTTACAATGTTTTGATAATAAATAGTTAAATTTGGTGTATCACATGTTAAAAAGGTTATAATTATTATAGTGATATTTTAATTTGTGTTCAATTAAAGAAATAAACTTGAGTTAATGTTATAAACCAACTGAAATTATTTGAATAATCCATCACGGCCAAACTGACCTGTACTTCGCTCTCGAAGTACCAACTAATTATAATCAATACAATAGCCTCTGGCCTTGACATACCAGTCCTATCACCTGCGGCGCATGAGTTTCAGAAAGGTATCAGGGCAGGGCTGCCAAGCAGTCTACATATGGCCGCCGGCCTTGACATACCAGTCCTACCACCTGCTGCGCATGGATTTCAGAAAGGTATCAGGGCGGGGCCTCAGCAGTCTACGACAGCCTCTGACCTTGACATACCAGTCCTATCACCTGCTGTGCATGAATTTCAGAAAGGTATCAGGACAGGGCCTAAGCAGTCTATAATAACCTCTATATTTTTTATAAGATTATATTCAATAATTTCAAACAAACATCGTTAATTGAACACAAACAAGGTATATAGTTTCAACACTTATTTCATTTAACGATTTTGGTCTTGAAGTACAAAGAATTGTCAAATGTGATTTATAATATTTTCTTACCTCAACGTCTTTTCATTTCATTCTTATTTTATATGTTTTAACTATGAATTTGTTTATGTTTTGCCAATTGCATAGATGTGTCATGCCCCCTCCATCCGCTGCTAGTGGGATAGGCAAGCACCGAACAAAAGAGCGACCAGCGGAAACATATCTAACTATCATTTAACTCATTGTGTTCCAATTATGGTTATTAGAAATATATTAATGATCACATTCAACATTACAAACAAACTATAATAACTTATGATTATAATAAAGATTTAAAAACAAAAATCATGGTTACCTCAACAATACAAACTTTGATCCTCTATTTAAATTAATTTTCACGTACCCTCTGGGGAAATTATGAATTTCAAAAAATTATCCTTCCCTATTCCTTGTTTACAATAAAAAAGAGAACCTCTGTGCAAAATCTCAGCTGTTAGGTCCAAGGGTTTGGGCTAGGCGTTGATGAGTCAGTAAGGACTTCTCTTTTTGTTTATATAGATATTTTTATTTCCCAGGAAACCATAGTAACCATTTATATTTAATTATTTAACTACAATCCAATTTTATGTTATTATATTTTATATTACTATATTTCATTTTTTTTTAAATATTATGATAGAATTATAAGAAATAATTTAATTAATATTAACACTAATTTTATTGATTTTATTGTTATTATTGAATTTATTTACTTTTGCTAACTTTACTAGTTCGTAAAGCTTATCGTTTCTCCGGTAATAAGTGATAAACAAATAATAATGATAACAAAATAATATGCATTATTAAGTAAGTAATATTGTTTTGTTTAATATAGCACACTTTAGTTAGAAAAAAAAAAAAACATTTTAAAATTTATGCCATGACCCTAATATATAATTTGTGGATAACGGTGTGGGAGCACATTAACTTACATTTATTTTTTATTATTTTATAGTTTATAAAATGTGTTACTGTTTGTTATTCCCTAATAAATAAATAAAATTATTTAAATTCATTCCAATTCAGCAATATCTAACCAACTTACTGCATACTTTGAGGAAAATATTTATTAGTTGATAATCCAGAAAGACTTTAGGGAAAAAAAAATCTATTGATGTAGCCATATTTTCTTGCAAACAGCAGGAGAGTCGATAAAATAACTACCAACTCTAGCGCTTTACATGGATATGTCAAAAGCTTTTGATCCCGTAGATCATAAAATACTAGTAAATAAACTTAACGAATACGGAACAAAAGGAAACGTATTAAATTTATTCGAATCTTATTTTAGTAATAGGCAGCAAATAACTGTAGTAGTCAGGATTAGAAAAAAAAAACAGATATATTTTTCAAATCTGACCAGAGAACTGTAACGTTTGGAGACGATAGTACTTTACTTTTTAATAGTGATGAATCAAGTGCAATAGAGACGGATATTGATTCTAGCATAAAATCGGATACGAATTGGCTACAGAATAATTTTGGTTATAAATCTAGACAAGACAGTTATAATGAATTTCCAACACAGGCTTTTGCGGAATTTGAACTTCAATTAGTTACGATGACAAAACTATTAATGAGACCAAAGTGACGAAATTTCTCGGATTAAATATAGAAAGCACATTAGAATGGCATACACATATTTACAACGTGTGTACTAAATTAAAGAAAAATTAATATGCCTTGCATATGTTAAGTAAATTAACAAATCAAACAGTCTTAACAGCATATCACGGCCTGATTACCTCAACATTGAGATACGGAATTATATTTTGGGGTAATGCAACAGATAAAGATACGGTATTTAAGTTCCAAAAAGGATGCATTAGAGCGATTTGTAATTTAAAGAGTACAGACAGTTGCAAAATACTCTTTGAAGATACTAAAATATTTCCCTTTTAACAGTTCCCTCATTATATATATACGAAATATCCATGTTCGTCAAAAATAATTTAAATAAATAGGAAACGTCGTTGTGACCAGTTACAAATAGTTGTATCCAAAACTTCAATATATAGGAACAGTATCTTCGTAATGGCTCCAAAACTATATATTACATCGCCAAAGGGTCAAGAAGAAGAAGAAGAATGAGGGAAATGTCAGCTATTTTAAGCGTAAATTCACTTTTATTTCCAGTTGAAAAGATATACTTCTCCATCAGACTTTTTAAATGACAAGTATTAATGAATTTTATGACCTACATATTTGTTTTAACTCATTTGTTTTAACTTATTTATTTTAATTTATTTAGATTTAATTTAATTTATTTAGATTTAATTTAATTTATTTAGTTTTAATTTATTTTATTTAGATTTAATTTAATTTATTTAGATTTATTTTAATTTATTTTAATTTATTTAGATTTAATTTAATTTATTTAGATTTAATTTAATTTATTTAGATTTAATTTATTTAGATTTAATTTAATTTATTTAGATTCAATTCAGTTTAATTCAATTCAATTATAATTAAATGAATTTAATTTTTATTAACGGATCTGGACAGCAGGTATCTGCTTTAATACACAACTGCCTCATCCAAATCAAATTATCGAGAGAAAAAAAAAGTGACGTTATTAAGTTAATTTTTTTCTTAACATGTTTTAGAACAGAAACTTGGTAGTAGCAAAATAAAGGTTACTTATTATTTAACATGATTTGGTATACGCAAAGGAGAGAAAACGGTAAATGTTTGCATCATTGTGATAACCAATCCTTGAATTATACATAGACCGTTCGGCCAATCTGACTATTCAGCAAACATACTACAAAACATACTAAGGCATTTAGTTACGCTTAAAAATAACCTAATTTGACTACTGCTAAAATTGGTTCAAACTTATTTAATTGCTTTTTTTTTCTTACTTGACTCCCGTTATCATCGGCTTTTGTAACTGTTTTCATGCTGGTCCATCAAGGTTATTCACAAGGTTCCTTGATGTTATGGCACCATCAGGCTGAATTGCTGTCACTGGCTACTGGATCAAGGTCCGGAAGCACCAAATCATCATCTGAACGGCGGCAATAGCCCGAGACAGAATCACGGATGAAGAGGCCTTCCAATATTGCGGGATCCATTCTGAAACTTTTCACACAATGCATTAGAATTAGGGCAATAGTGACATACATGTACCCTCTACTTGAAATAACATCAAGGCCTAATCACAAATGTACAGTTAACCAAAACTAGAACTGAAAAGAGTAACTAGAAAACAATCGGACAATCGTGACCTATATTCAAGTACGAGGGTACTTGAATATTTTATTCTTAAAATAAAATCACATGGACTATGAACCAAGACTCAATAAACCGAAACAAAATAAGTGGGCTGTGAACTATCCCACTTCTGATGTCAGGAATGAAAGATATATAGATATAAAGATATATAGAGAATGTTGTTATTTCTAGAATTAATTAATTATCAATATCTATTTATTACGTATTTACCGATTAATTACCTATTAATCGGTATTACCATGATTACTAGGTGTTGTATAGAAATAATTGGTAGTCTGTATAGCAATATCAGTTTATTAATTTACCACCGGTTCGGAAAGTAGTTATCTATGGAGAAGAGCCGGCAAGAAACTCCACAGTTACTCTTTTCAAAACATAATTCATTTTCACATAAACATCAATTCACTATATGTACATTTACAATATTACCACAATGTGATTACTATCGTTATAACTTTAGCTTTATTTACTTGTGTATCTACTATTTCATTACTCCATTACATATTATATAAGTCAAGTTATTTATAGAATTAATACCAAATGTTCATTAAATTATCACACAATTATCAATTAATAACACTGTCACATTAAAGTAACAAATACAAAATAATTAATTTATATTCAAATACAATAGCAATACGATAGGATTTTTATACCAATTCTACACATAAAAATATTAATAAAAGTTAGAAACAACACAAGTTCACTTAACTTAGGTCCGTTCGGTGTGACTGCTCCAGAGCGACTGAGTGACAGACCGTTCAGAACGACTGAGCGGCGGCTTTTATACACAGTGGTAAACAAGTGACGTCATATCGTACGATTTTACAACAGATTTGTTAACCTTTGTATTTTAACATTAAACTATGATTAAATGATATAAAAATACAGTAAATATGTTGAAATTAATTAGTTCAATTACATATTAGTCTTACGATGACAGAATTAGTAAACAAGCAACGTTATTTTTTAAATAACGTTTAAATATTCTGTCATACAAGACAACAATGAAAGAACCGTTTAAACTCTTATCTTATAAATAGGTTTCGTAATAGTGTTTACAATGTTTTGATAATAAATAGTTAAATTTGGTGTATCACATGTTAAAAAGGTTATAATTATTATAGTGATATTTTAATTTGTGTTCAATTAAAGAAATAAACTTGAGTTAATGTTATAAACCAACTGAAATTATTTGAATAATCCATCACATGCAGTCGATTTTGTCTTAGGAAATTAGCGGGTATTATTTTAACTTACAACACTAACGGTAGGCGTTCATACAAATAAAAATGAAATTATTGATTTATTCGAATCGGAAAGCGATTCGATTCGATTAAAGTTTTCGTGTAATTAAACGGATGGAGGAAATTAATTGGAATATTTCTTTTTAGTTCAAGAATTTATTTGATAATATTCACTGTATATGGTTGAATGAATCGAACTAATAAACTGTGTCTTAATTCAGAAAAAAGTCAGCTTTTTATTTAATGGCATGGCTGTTCTTTAGTGTTTGCATCCTAATTAAAATTTATTGGTGCGGAATGTAAAGTTAAACATAGAATTAATGAATAAATACTGCAATCACAAGTATCGTTTAAAAACACACTTCAATGCGAAAAAACTCCCAATTAACGCCACCTAATGACACCATCAAAAACTTCTAAATAATTATTTAACGAAAGGTTCTTTTCAATGTAACGAACCGAATGTTTAAAATTGTGCAAATGTTTTTTTCGTGGCTGATAAAATCTATCCTGGGTTGCCATACTTTAACGTTTCATCGGCGAATATTTCACTGGATTGTTGCCCTACCTTCTTTGATTATAGGATTGATAATATGCAAATGAACGAGTCGACGATTTTAAAATAAAAGAATTAAGATAGGGATCGTTGCCCTCATAAGTGACCCAAATAAGATAATTTTGAACGACATTGGACGCCGCGGCTGTCAATAAGAATTAAGGATAATGTTGCTAGTTTGAAAAAGTATTTCTCAAGTTCGCAGTTGACCGGAAAAAAGGCTTTATTCTTTTTTCTCGGTGTTAGGTTATAAGCGATGGACGTTTTAGGTTTAATTTTTAGCCATGTCCAGAGACAGGTTTAGCTTTAACTTTTATTTATAAATCAGGACGAGTTTAGGTCGCATTGTCTGGCATAGGTTTTAGTTTTATATTTTTTATAAACAAGTCGACAGGTTCGTAATCAGCTGATTGTTGGGGTCATGGCTACTACTATTTGAGGTCAGATTGGTATCTCATAGAACCGCTAAAGTTTTATTTTATTCAAAAATATGTGAGAGATTTAAAAGGTAGCTCAAAACATTGATGTTTTATATGTTTTACACATTCTTGATTGAAGTCAATGCACTATCTGATAGATCGGAAAGAAACATCGCATAAATTTAAGAGGATACGTACGAATTAACATACCACAAAATCGATTCCTCTTTACAAATGTACAAAAAATTAACACCTCTATTCTAGGAATTTAAATACCAAATACATTTGTTTAACTTAAAAGTATTTGCAAACTACGTGTAAGGATAGAAACAATACGAAAACAAGAAGTTTGCTTAACAAAAACGGGTTTTTTATCCAAAAAAGCCTCGAGTTTATCTTCCGAACATTGCTAATAGATATCGAGCTTAGGGACTCATAAATAAACATCACGTACGCTGTAAATGGGTAAGCAGAGTCGGCAAAAAGAATGACATCCCGCCAGGAGATCCCAGGCTGATCGCGGACTAGTTTTTACATACTGTTTTACTCGTATTAGGTTCATGGTTTTATTTTTATGGTAGCTATGATATAGAACGGTTTTTTATACGTCTTATGCTAGTTTTAGATTTATGGATCTGTTATTATAATTAATATTAATTTGAATGTTTTGGAACAGTTTATAAATCAAGTTGTCGAAACGTTCAGCTAAAATGTATGCGGAGAATATAAATCTCAATTTTTCGTTAGTAATAATGCATCTGTGAAAAAACGTTCAAGATATGGAAGCCATAGTTGTGTCTCATTTGTAGTTATGAAACAAATTAATAATAATAAAATGTTTATTCAAAATCATAAGGTTAATATTAAAAACAATTTCGCTTAAATCTACATAAGGTTCACACATATCATGTGCCTGAACTAGGTAATCCTGTGTTTCAGACGAGAATAGGATTTTTTTTTTAAATAATCACATTTACATAAAATAAACTGTATACGGCCTAATAAAACCAAATAATCTTAGCCTCTTAGGTAATGTATAAATAATATGATAATAATCTTAGTCTCTTATTCTTAATCTTAATTACATTTAAATAAAATACGAACTATCTCTATTTTAGTACCAGTAATAACTTCTGTTTGTCTTCATAGGACATACTTTGAAGAGCTTCCTTGAGAGTCTTATTGCAGTTACAATAATTTATGGAATAAATGTTTAATTTTGCGTTTAGTCTGTTATAAAGTAGTGGTCCAAGAAACATATAAAATTTGGTGGTGAAAGCATGTTTTGTACTTCTTTTAAGGCAAACTAAATCTTTCCGTCTTTTTTTTTTTAGTAAATTCAGTGCGATAGGGAAGCGGTGTGTGTTGTTTAGGTACGGTGCTCATAATACATAACTGACGAACTGTTAGTACTTCATAAGATTTATAGGGTTAGTGGGAAAAAGGAAAGGGCGACAAGTAGACACCTTGAGGATAGCTCTTTGCGCTCTCTCGATGGGTAGTAACAAAGTTTTACCTGCCCCGCCCCATGAGGTAATGCAGGATGTCAAAATTGATTGACATAGAGCAAAGTAAACTTGCCTTAATAGTTTCGGGTCTGCTATACATCGCAGCTTTTTAAATATGAATATAAGCTTACGAATTCGACTATTTAAAGCTTCTATATGTGGTTTGAAAGAAAGAGTGTCATCTATAATGATACCCAGGTATTGTATTTTGTTAGTCATTTTAATATGGGGACACATGCACTGACCATTGAGAGGGACTGAACAACAATGAGCATACAACTTTATTTTGAATGTTATTTAAATTAATGGTAGTATAACTATGCCATCAATATCGGTTCAGGAGTTTTGAATAACTTCCTGAGTTGGCGGAGTGACTCATTCCACGCGTTCCTCAAAGAGCTGTCAGCAGCATTGACGAGGCCCGATAGGGCTAATACCTTGGTACTACCTTGGGGGTTGCGGGTATTTTCTGACGACCTATTGCGGAATAACAGGAAAGGAAGGAAAGGTGTCAGGGTTTTTTGTCAGTAGAAGTCTGACTCTGCCTTCCGCTCCACACAGAACGGCTCAACAACTGCTGATTCTCCCCCGAAAACAAAAGAGTTTGGAGTACAATAAAAATATATTAACAAAAATCAGTAGTAGTTTAGTAATGGGCAATTACTTTTTTATCAGTGTTTAAACTAAAGCCTATTAATTCTAAATGTTTTTATCAAGTTTGGTAGCAACAATATTTTATGACCGCGGACACAATTCAGGTTTTTTGATGTCCCAAATGGAGAAATGTCATTAGTATGCAAAACTTTTTAGTGCCATGCATATTTAGAAGTTGATTATTATGTAGTTTAGACTTTAGTTCACAAGCAGTAAGATTTAGTTTCGTTTGAAATGTATTTATGTTTAAACTGAAGTTTTTTAGTGACGCGATTTTTATAAGCGTACTTTCGCTGAATTAGTTAAAGATAATATCAAATGCAGTCATAATTTATGGATTTTGATATTGTGTCATGTATTTGAAATTATATTTTGGTGTTTGTCTGCAGTTGATTATAACTACGATATCATTTTATGCTTGGCGGTATTTAAAAAGGCCCATCAATCTTACTGAAACAATGTTTATACCGAAACGGAATTTGGGGCACAAAATGGGGGGCTCGGATAGATAAAGTGAGAAGGAGATGACGGGGGCTTAGTGGAGTTAGTGAATGCTGGGTTTGCGGGAATGATGGCGGGGTTGAGGGAATGTTCATACGAGATAAAAATTAAGCTCCCATTTTCTGCGGTTTCCAAAGTAACTGTGGGCCATTGGGGCTCTATCAACGCAGTGGAACACAATTTAGATAATATTCATTAATTTTGACAGGTATTTCGATTTCATTGCGAAGACAAAATTTATTTAGATATTATAAGTTTGCTTAGTTTTTTTTTCTATAGCAACGACACGCCTAACAGTTATTTCCAATTACCTGACTTTTTTAAATATTTTGGTGACAAGTTTACCACTTACACAATCAAGTACAAACTCAAAAAGCACTAATCGCAAAGCAATCATTAGTGCTGTTATAAATCAACAATAGTACCTAATAGCACTACGGCGTAAATATTTACAAAAACACAAAAAACCAAAATCACAAAGAAATGTTACAACAAACTTCACTGAAAAATCATAGATAGTACCTACCTCACGTAACATTAAATAGTGTTGTACAGGCCTCAGGCTTCATTATGTGCGCACCATAGCTATAACCATAACGGTATTTGAGCTGCCCAGCACTAACCTACATATCACAGGTATTAGAGGTACGTACAAGTACTAATATGTTACCAACTCGTTTGCTTATACCTACATGTCTGATGTACATGTGATTTGTTTTTGTATAAATGTCAATTTTTTTTTCTGTTAATCTAAACTTTAAAATCAATATTGTCGCAAAGGGTACAGATTGTGAATTCCAATCTTCATAGTTTTGAAATGTGTGTTAAGAACAAGAAAAAAATTATAAAAAATAGTGTCATATAGAATACTAATAACACCAAAAAATAAATAATTATACAAAAAATTGTGTCAAATACAAATAAAATAAAAAACGTAAACTTTATTTTAAATTATATTATTTGACGTTTACTCATAACTCGGCGTGTTAATTATTTCCTTTTTCTCTAGCTAGCGGGATATAAAATGTTCTCGCATACATTTTACGCGAATTTGGGTTATGGCAGATAGTCATCTTAACAATTTGTCTAAAGTTGTTAATTGTATTTTTAATTAAGGTGCGTCAGAGGTGGTCTGATGTGATTAGAGAAATTTGGGAAGTGGTACTGTGGTATTGCGGTCAATAGTGGTAATTAATTAAAGTGTTTTAGCTGATTATGACTGGTTTTTACGACTTCCGGAGGATTTAGTGCCATCTATGTGTTAAAATATTTTTATAATCACACCGATATTCTTCACATTAATTGGTCACATTCTGGGTTACCAATAATGATATGAAGGTGCCGAAAACATGCGAATGAAAACAAAAACCAAATGTTAGCATTAATCCACCAACCGTGTGGTGGATTACGGCCCATTATCTCCAGTAAAGAAGAGCAGGATGAGGCTAGTGCCCCAGAAGTTATTGGCAAATCATGTGATGTTATTCTTATCCGTTAATTATAGTTTTATGAGTTAACAATGGTCCTTAAAAGTTTCCAAATAGACATTGCATCAAATACTAAGTTCGAATCGTTACAACTTAAAGAATCTTCTCTATATACTATAAACAAAATTGGAGCGTCTGTCTGCGATTGCAAAATAACAGTCTTTTGTCATGTGCTTGTAGTTATTTACACGATATTTAAACAATTTTGTCGGTCTGTCCGGGCTAATATGTTTTGTTTCTCTGGGTGGGAATATCATCGAATACTTCTCCCGCTCTGGGTTAAACGGAAGGGAGTGTCAGACTTCTACTGACTAAAAGCCCACCCTGTTCCTTCAGCTGCCCTTAAGTTCCGGAGCCGCGGTATCTCGTTAGAACGGAGTTTTTAATTCTTTGGGATAGGGATTAACGTGGAAAAAGCCTCCAAAGCGAACGAAGTCGCGGGCACAGCTAACCGTTCATAGTATCAAGAAAACAGCAAATTTAAATGCGGACTGTTCACTTAACACGTTCAATAATAAATAAATAACAATATTGGAAAATCCGTTAAAAAATTACCAACCTAGGACTTGTAATAAACTGACGTTAGCTCTATAGATACTGACTACGTCTGATCTATCTGTGTACCAACTGTCATCAAAATTGGTTAAGTAGTATAGACGTGAAAGTGTAACAGACTGATAAATAGAGTTTATAATATTACTAGTACTCACGCGGGGCTTCGCTCCCGTGGATTCTATCACGGTAAAAACATAACTCTCCTTTTTTGCAGTCGCGTAAAAAGCTATAACCTTCCTCAAGCTTCAAGCTACTTCCATACCAAATTTCATCCAAAACCACCCTGTACTTAGAAGATTAGCGCGTTCAAGCAAACAAACAAACAAACTTTTCCGCTTTATAATATTAGTATAGATTACAATAGAGATAGTGCATCGACCCTTCAATTAGAACATGGGCATGAATTCTGGTAGCAAATTCTTCCATGAAACGCTATTATTGCTACCTAATCCAAATTCCATATTACAGACGCCAAATTACAATTCTATCCGTCTTAAAAGACGTGAGTTTCCTAAAATTTTTCATAACACCCAACATTAGCCTCACATTTGGATTTTAGTGCCCTCTCACGACCGATCCACATTCCATGTTACACCGGTCGAATCATTTTTTTAGAAAGCTTATTACAGAGTAAGAAACCTTCCCATTTGAATTACAACCTTCTGTCTTTCAATATAGAATTCAATCTTCATCGGGCTTTGTTATAAAGGTTTGTAATTAAGGGCCATGTCGACTCCTCAACATGATATTGTTTTTATGGTACGATAGTGGGATCCCATAGATTAAAGTATTTGATGCGCATCTACACAATGTTGGGTTTCGTTTCTTAAAAGATGGGGAAGTGAAGTCGGTTTTGTAGGTTCTTGAGGATTTCTTTTGGTTGGGGATTGAGTTTTCTTGGTATCAGTGACCGTCGAATGAGGAAGGTAGTTTTAAAAGTCATTTGATTTCTGACTTTTAATATTGATCATCACTTTTTCTTCAGCATTATCTTGAACATTATCAGCCGTCATCGTCGTTTACTATCAGGTGAGATAGTGGTCATCCTATTAACAATAAAATCATCAAGTTTCTACGCTCCCCAATGGATACTGGCTGCATTTTTACAATCGTGCCTTATCCGTACTGTCACAATAGAAAACCTAACTATTGGTGATTGAAAAGTTGCTTGTCCATTTTCAATATTGAGTTCAAATTGCCGCTTTATTTATAGTGCTTTTAATGCATTTCGTCCAACGTTTGTGGATACTTAAATGTTTTTTCAACCGACGACAAAAAGAGGAGGTTATCAATTCGACGCGTATATATATATGTTTGTGGATACTTAAATGTTTTTTCAACCGACGACAAAAAGAGGAGGTTATCAATTCGACGCGTATATATATATATATATATTTTTTTTTATGTATGATCATCGATTACTCGAAGACGGCTGAATCGATTTGGAAAATTCTTTTTTTGATTGAAAGGGTATACTCCGAAATTGGTCCCATTTTCATAAACGTCAAGATCTGATGATGGGATCCTGGAGAAATCGAGGGAACTCTTCAAATATTATAGGCACACCTATGACGTTTTGGGTATTTATTATAGTAACATGTGCAGTTGCTCTCAAAAAGTACCATTTGAGGAAGTGGAACTGATGATGAAGACCACAGATGGCCGCCGAAACTACTCAATAATAAGTATTGAGTGGATTGCGATTCGATTACTTGAATATGGATGTTAAGCACTTTATGCTCATCACAATGCATATGGTGATGTAGAGCTGATGGTGAAGTACCAGGAGAACTCCTCAACAATTAACAGCCCATCATTGGGAAAAGCAATATTTTGTAAAAGGTTATAAGTAGTTGACATTTAGGCTCTTGTAACTAGGTAAATTAAAAATAGACCAACTAAAAAGAGTGAAATAAAAACTTTTTACCAAAAAATTAAACCGACTCCCAAAAAACACTGCAAAGTGCTAGCGTGCTCCATCTTCGACCACATCATCACTTACCATCAGGTGAGATGGTGGTCAAACGCGAACCTATTGTATATAAAAAATAAAAAAATAGTGAAAAATAACTTTATTTATTTATTTATTTATTTATTTATTTATAACAAAATCCACAGCTCTTAAAACAATGTTTTATAGTAACTTAAATCTAATCTTACAGCCAATTACGGATTTACAATTTATTCACTAGTAACAAACATGTAGGAAATATTTTTTTTATAAGATTAACATTATTATACAGTATTAAGAAGTGTGCATGGGGAGTATTAAATGACTGTGTCTTGGTGCGTGCGCGTGTGTGTGTGTGTATGTGTGTGTGTGTGTGTGTGTAGGTATATGGTGTATGATGAATGCCTGTAGTGTACCATACTTAATCTCGTACTATTTTACTTCTGTTAGGATCTGATTAGGTAAGTCGACATGTACAGAGGATAAAAGTAGCTTCCTAAACATACCTTTTTTGGAGTTAAATATATCCAGATGGGAGAAGTTTTTGTTAAAAGTCCTTAGTATTCTACTAATAACTAAATTCTGAGCGTAGTTTGTACTGGCATGTGGTACATCGAAAAGCTGAGTGTGCCTAGTCCGTCGTGACGGTGTGCTCAATCTCAAAACTAAGTTACTTAGATCAGCGCAGTCTATATTTCCACTACAAATATTATAAAGAAACAGCATGTCCAAAATCGTACGTCTGTCCTGCAAAGGAAGAATGTTATGATGTTTACATGATAGAAGATAATCTTTTTGTTTAAAGCCAGTGCGGTAGTTAATATACTTTACAAATTAGATTGTATAGATTCAATCTGCTGCATATAAACCAAGTAATGTGGATTCCAGATGCAGCTGCAGTATTCTAAAATACTGCGTATGAATGCAAAATATAGTATTTTAATGCAATCTATATCGGTAAATAATTTACATATTCGCATAATAAATCCCAGACTTTTGTATGCCTTACCGACGATATGAGACACATGCTCCGAAAACAACAGTTTTGAATCCAGGACGACACCAAGATCCCTAACAACATCACAACGTACAATGTTGCCACCATTAAGATTATAACTGTATTTAGTGAAGTTTCGCTTTCTAGTAAATGTTACGATCTGACATTTGTTAACGTTAACATTTATTCTATTGATATTATAGTATTCAGATAGTCTATTTAAGTCTTGCTGTAGCTTCTCACAGTCATCCTTATTTTTAATGGTCATAAAAATCTTGGTGTCGTCAGCATACATTAGAAACCGTGCGTTAAGGACATGCCCCCCTATATCGTATAGGTAGGCAGAGTACAACAGAGGGGCCAAAGTTGAGCCCTGGGGCACACCAGATGGTACGGTTACGCAGTCAGACCTTACTCCACCTATTATAACGAATTGAGATCGATTCCTAAGGTACGACTCAAACCATCTAAGCAAGTTACCCCGAATCCCAAGCTCTTGCAGCTTGCGCAGAAGGATGAAATGATCCACACGGTCGAACGCTTTCTCTCTTTAATTTCGGAAGTCGGTGCCAAAAACGAAAATACAAAACTAAAGACACCGACTACCGAAATTAAAGTTATTTTTCACTTTGCAGTGTTTTTTGGGAGTCGGTTTAATTTTTTGGTAAAAAGTTTTTATCTTACTTGAATTTGTCTTAACATATTAATAGCAATTGCTTTTATACAGTTATATTATTTCTGCACTCTTTCTCCATATAAACTTTACTGTGCTTAGTTTCATACTCCGAACGCCTAATTTTTGTAAAAATGGGTAGAAAGTTCTAAAAAACGTATTCATTAAAGGTATCTTGAACCTCTTTGGTTCTAGAACTGTTTGCAAACATATGCGTATGTTACTACTATTGTGAATTATTAGCCAAATCTACAGCATGTCACCATTTTATTTCTGGGTGGGAAAATCATCGAATGACTTCTCCCACTCTGAGTTAAGCGGTAGGGAGTATCAGACTTCTACTGACTAAAAACCCACCCTGTTCCTTCAGCTGCCCTTAAGTTCGTGGTAGTCGACTTCTAGTTTAATCGACTACAACGCTACACGAGGTATCTCGTTAGAACGCAGTTCTTAGATAAATCCATTTACTTTGTCAATGTTCAAACTTCTCTCCCCGAAACATTGCATACAGCAAAATAAATATTGCAGCAGATAACAGCCATTGTTGATTTCTAACGAAAGTAAATCTACCTGTCATTTAGCATAAACAACTTAGGTATATAGGTAATTGGGTTGCACGGCCCGAAGAGCCAGTTGCCTGTAATTTATGCAACTTTGACCTTTAATACGCCGTGTTATGGGATAGTTTCGTATAATTACGGCATGAATCGTTTCTAATGCAGATAGATACAACTGTTTTGATACTTATCTTTCGTTTGTTCTATTTCGAAAGGAATATAATTTCTATTTTGATATAAACTTTAACTAAGACATTTTTAATATAAATATTCATCTATTAATATTTATATTCATCCATTAATGACATTGCATTCTTTTAAGATGATAGCCATCGGTAGATTTCTCTGAATTTTGCAACTGTAATTTATGGGTAACGGTAGAAACCTCAAAATAGCATTCAAAAAGTATAAACTCGTGAGACAAAAGAGCAGACGATTCTTAAAAAAAAAAAAAAAACTTTAGTAGTTTATCCCCATACTACGAATTCCACTATCCTATAAAACTAATCGGTTAGGGCAAATCCAACTCACTTTCCTCCCAACTTGACTCATTATTACCTTACATGGGAACTTTTGACTTATCTGATGTATTTGCTGCGAATTTGAATAGCCCAGCTTCAAGTAGCCATATCATGGCTAGAATTAATTATTACGATCGATAGCGAGCCTCCGGTGGGTAAGATCACTATCGTTGCTGACCCCTGAGTTCAATTATTGTGAATTGCTTGCTTGGTCAATGGATCTCAAAGTGCTTTTGATTTATTGTGTCGTGTATTGCCTTTGGTTTAGTGGATGAGTTTTTCTGCAAATTTGGTGCTGTAGTTTTGTTTTCGGTTAGTGTAGATATCAATTATATTTGTAGTTTTAATTCAATATCATCAACATTTGCGGCATCTCCAATAATAATTATGAAAATGTCCATGTTTTCGTTTTCAAAGCCAGCTTTTTCTAGTTAGTATCTATCGTTGGGAATATCCGACGACAAAACTAATCAATATCACTCGTATTTATTTTATGTCGATTGTCGACCCATTTAGCAGTATAACATAACATAAGCAGCCTACAAGCTTCTCTATGAGACATGTACCAACAAGCACTAGGCCTGTGAGTTGGACAATGACCCATTCCCTCTCAAAGAGATGAAAACCCTGTGTCCCAGCAGAACGTTACAGACCGATTATGTTTTAATTCAATACAAAACTTTAAGATCCACTGACCCCGAATATAGGTCACTGATAGTAAGATCAACGTGTCTGTTATCTTTAATCTCGATTATTCAGCCTTTAGCGAACAGAACGCAGCCTCTCGCACGATATCAGACCATCTTTTTGTATAGTGAAAGTTTATTTCGATGTAATGGCTCTATTTTAGGGGAATTGTCTTACAGGTTATAAAGCAGTTTATCATTAGTACGACGAAATGAATTACGCAAATGATGTAAGGCTCCTTCTTCATTTTTTTTTTCTTTATAACAGAATTTAGATTATGTTTTGGTTGAAAAGATTCTTTTTACACTTCCATTTTGTCAGTATCATAAAATTTCATGTTTATTTTGCAGTTTTCTAAAGCTTCTTGCTTTACAAGATCATCAAAATTACCTTTCTATTAGAACTCAACAGGCTTCCTCTATATTATTATCACTTGCCTTCTCTGGTCACATGATTTCATTAATATTTCTATGAATTCTTTATTTTTCAACCATTTGATGATTATGTATATAAATATACCTATTGTGTTATTTGTTAATACACTCTATTGTTTGTTATTTTTGATTCTCTATTGGATGATTATAAACCACTGTGTGACCACTCCAAACTTTTTACGTTTATTATACGTTATGGTCATGTTATAAAGACAGATCATTAACCTATTGACTAGACCAACAATGCCATTCGGCCGATTATAGAGCCTTGTTAAGTAATACAAAGTCAAATTCTTGACATTTCCCACGCGTATAGTAAAACATTTATAACTTAACTGTTAACTTAACTACTACTGATAACAATGCGGTAATTGTATTTGAATTTATAATAACTTTATCTAGGCTGTGTAGAATTAAGCCAATTTTAATCTCGATTACGTGCTTCAGCAGAAATCTAAATTAAATTAAACTTGGACGCAATTTGTTTAATTTCAACAAGTGTTTATTTTAATAACACTCTGTATGATGGACAAAGCAATAGTTATCTACTTTTCAAAAGGTTGGTATTCTGTCGAAGTGGTATGATAATTTCGTGTGACCTATCTGGAATATTAGTTCTAAAAACAATTAAAATACCTGATATTAATTAACATTGAAATTAATAATATCCTATCCGCGTATTAGTAATACTTAATACAAGTATTAGTACTACCTAGTACTGGTATGATTAATTTCAGCATTCGTTCAACAGTTCGTTCAGTCAATATTTATTATTATTTTATCATTACGAAGAAAGTTTAATTTCTCCTAAAGGTCATCTGAGACTAGTAATCACTATAGACTGGGAATCTTGATAAAGGAACAAGTCATTGCGATGTGTAATTAGAAAAGTATAAGAATTCTATAGTTATTTAAGTATTTTTCATGTTTTATAATTTACAGGTATTTATTTACCTTTAGTAAAATATCCTGGAGTTTCACTCGCCCACCAGAAAAATAAGCTCGAAGATAAAATATGAACAATCGATACTTTTTACCTCTAACTCACAATCACTGCATTTTCAACTCTATAAGTTAAAATCAAAGTTCAAAGTTAAAAAGCACCTTATTGTATTGTATGAGGTTCTGGTTCACAAGGACACCCAAAGTAATAAATTCCGCCGCAAGCAGTACAAATTCAACAATTGTTTGCGTACATACCGATTATACGATTATAATATTCGATTAATTCTGTAGAATTATTCGATTGGCAAATTTCGCATATCTTTACACGGTTTTAAGTTTGTGTAGCTATTATGATAAATAATTCAGCATACAATGTTCCCCCGTTGGGACACAGACCTCCGGTTGTAGAGGGAATGGGCCGTGATACGGTCTAGTGCGGGAAAGTGAATGACACGTCTTCGAATTATCTGCCCTAGGAATGATTTCCTTGACCGCTTGGAAGCAGTGGTTTGTTTGAGTTTGAGGGCCGTAGCAACCGAGCTACGACTGCTTTCTGAATTAAAATTAGTATTTTAAATTATGGTAACTTAGTTCATACCCCGGCAGTGTTTGCTTTTTGTACCAAGGCACTAGGCAGCTTCATTACCCTTAGATACCTATCACCCTGCTACTCCATAACAATTTTATTATTTTTTTATTAAAAATATGTTCGCGTTTGACCACCATCTCACCTGATGGTAAGTGATGATGTGGTCGAAGATGGAGCACGCTTACCTAAAAGTAACATATTCACTCTTGACTTAAAGACTCCTAGGTTATAGCTATCGGGAAACACAGACTCCGTCAGGGCAAAAAGTTGGTTAGTCCTTATCCAAGGTCTCTCTGTCTCAAGGTCAAGGTAGACCTAGATTAGGTCTACCAAACTTTATTAAAATCTTTAAGTGGTTTAGACGTCAAAGTATAACAGGCAGACAGAGTTATATTAGCCTTTATAATATTAGTAGGGATTTTAATTCATAGATAACTTGACACTAAGTTTGTTTGCTTTGCTTATCAGATTATCTTCAGAATATAATCCATCTCCATCACACAATTCCGCAATTAACCTGATATGCTCAGCCTACCTTAACTTGCCAGATTGATGCAAATATTCAAATACTAAAACTGACGTCTTGTCAATTACTTATCGCTGTCTGACAGATAACAAATAGGGTACAAGAGCTTATGTAGCGATACAAATAGCGTCCAACTCCAGTATAGTTACACTTTAGTTTCCAAACATAAACAATTATATGCTTTTGAAAAATCATATTTATTGCTCACACATTAAGTTCAGTCTGCGTTTTAACTTCAAGCATTGTTGCTAGATTTTTCAATATTACTAACCGTTTCTAAATCACCTCACATCACTCGTACATAAAGTTGATATTCCTTTAAGTGGATTAAACATCAATTGGCAACAAGGGTTTGAATATACTTTAGTTACAACAATTACTTGCGCTTGCGCAACGCTTAACTATAAATTTAATTTGTCAATAACGTAAGTGGGCTGTGTGTATAATTTGACGGGCGAAGGTCGATTGACTGTCTTGTGCCCTTAATGTTAGCGTGAAGCTTGTCTGTTTGTGTGTCTTAGATTAAAATTAGTTGGCGTGACTTTGTATGTCTTTGCTCCTGGTTAATTTGCCAAATATTTTTTTATTTATTTTTAAATTAAGTCTTGAGAGTAATTTTAAATTCATTGTCAGTAACCTGAGAATTCTAAATTGTACTCTATTCTGTGGTTATAGTTCAAACTTTATATGCATATCTATCGATTGCATTTCCTAGTTTTATTAAAGTTATTCATAAGGGCTTTCTGCTAGGGATGTCCTCCAGGGTGGGCAAAGAGGTCTTCCTTTCCTGTCTTTGCTTGACATTCTCATACACTTGCGTTGGGGGCTGCGGGAGAACTTAAATGATCTTCAATGGTGCCCCCGACTGGTTAAGCAGGGGGAGTGTTGTTGATAACACGCATGTAAGGGACAGCAACAAGTGTCTCCCTCAACATACATATTTATAATCTTGAATTGAAAGGGACGGGACAGATGGGTGCACGAAAGGAGCCTCCCCAGACGATGTTTCTGACTAAAACACTATACGCCCCGCGCGTCCTGAGCAGCCAGCTATTCCCGAAATCTCGACGTTGACTGGCCGACCCTGGCAATATATGCCATCGACATGCTAAGAATCTTGAATTCCCAAAATCATTTAAATATTAACATTTTCTTCATACTCATTTTTCTCCAATTTTGCATCATCCTCATTCTGTGATCTATTTGATTAAAATTAAACAAGCAAATCCATTAACTATACTTAGTGCAGAAATATCTCTAATATTTTGATTTATGTAGCACTTCTCAAAACTGCCAACCAAGTGTTGTGGCAAGTCGTTACATGTTCAAATATTAATTGTTCAAACGCCAGCCTTGTTGTACATTATGTTCAGCGTTCGTTATGGTACTGTTGGTATTTAATTTAATAATTGTTGTGTTAGTTTTTGTTTGCCAAACATATTAAACAATGTTTGTAGAAGCTGAAACTATGTTACAGTTTTATATATTGTTATGAGAACACTGGTTGCACATGGAATCGTAGAAGCCTTGGAGTTTGCCAAAAGACAATATAACGCAGCGTTCTGGGTGTGCAAAAGAAGACAGGTTTCCAAATACTACGCTGCGTTCCAAAACGGGGAACAGATTACATGGGGGCAATTGGAGGAGTTCTTTGCCCGGAAGTGTGACAGTATAGGCTAAAAAAATGAGAAAACACTGTCTTTTAGATATAAGGATTCAACATTAGATAAAGCTGTTCTGCCTCTGCAAATATGGTATTGCTGCACCTTTATATTTTCTTATTTCCTCATTGCTCCGGTATTCCGTTCAAAACCTGATCTATTTAACTTCCTCAGCTCAGTTCTTAATACATCGTTAGACAAACGTGTACAAACGCTTTTAACAGTATAAATTCTACTTTCAATTATCTATCTAATCAATTATCAGATAAAAAGAGATGTAATTAAGAAAGATTTAGAATTGCTTTTAAAACCATTCTTAGACATACGTGCTCAATTAAAATGGACTTAGAGAGAGTAATTGAAAAATGCTGAGAACCCGTTGGGCGTTGGTGTTTATAAATATGGTCATATTTGGTGGTTATGTTTGAAGTTAATAGTATCAACTGGTTGTCGGACATGACTGTTTTCAAATACAATTTGAGTTTTTTAGGGTTCCGTAGCCGAATGGCAAAAAACGGAACCCTTATAGTTTCGACATGTCTGTCCGTCTGTCTGTCTGTCCGTCCGTCCGTATGTCACAGCCATTTTATTCCGAAACTATTAGGACTATACACGTAAAACTTGGTAGGTAGATGTATTCTGTGAACCGCTTTCCGATTTTAAGAGAAAATTAAAAAAATATTTAAAATAAAAGGGGTTAAATAAAAAAAAAATTTTAAATACATGAAACTGAAACTGAAAACATTTTTTTTCATTAAACCTATACGTGTGTGGTATCTATAGACAGGTCTTTAAAAATGACATTAAGGTTTCTAAAATGACTTTTCATAAAGTTAATCGTTTAAAAGATATACGCTTCCAAAGTGGTAAAATGTGTGTGTCCCCCCTCTAACTTCTATAATAATTAAGTGAAAAATCTAAAAACAAAACATATGTTGTAGATCTTAATGTAAACATTCAACCAAAATTGGTCTGAACGAGATCGAGTCAGCAGTTTTTGACATACAGTATATTTTCTAAAACCGCAAATATAACTTTGTAATTCATACAAATACTATGAGAAACAAAGTTATTTGGCGTAGTTGTAAAAATTGTAAATAAGCTAGTTTTAAGAAATTTGTAAGGTTTTTGTATTTTTTTTTTTTTCAAGTAAATATATTAAGTATATTCTATTTATTATAGTTACTACGGAACCCTTCATGTGCGAGTCCGACTCGCACTTGGCCAATTTTTTTTAATGTGAGTAGGTGTATGTATGTGTTACCTACTACGCCCCGTTTGGGTGTTAGGTACTTCTAAAATATCCTTAAGCCACGGGCATCAGCTATTTAGTAAAGGTACAAATTCGTACCTACACAACCTACATACGACATGTTTTTATCTAGTTCAGACATAAATGTTCCTCATTCTGATCTTAGTGTAAGCTTCAATGATAGTGTATTATACAGAGTTGATACGACCGAGGGGCTTTCCTTTAAACTGCGTATACTAGGTACCATTTTCAAGCTTTGTACTAAAAGTCAATTAAATAGGAGGAGTAGTTTAGTCGCAAATGATTTTGATGAGATGCACCTTAAAGCGATAAGTCTGACCAAGACAAGAGATACCACACGCCACGCTACGTTGCTACTTTGTTACCTAGGAATTTAAGGTCAGTCACATTTATTTACAAAGGATGGTTGCGTTTTACTCTGATTTGTAAGCTATTTAGATTGTTTGAAAAAAAAAATTTTTTTTGGCTCTTTTTATTTTTTAACTGCATCAAATTAACACTAAACACGTAGTATACGTAGTGTAATTTAATGCCCCTCTGTCGTATCCATTCTGTATATTTAGGTATGTGTATCAATATTTGAACAAATCAATAATTGTATTGTATTAAACGACATATTACATACATGCATGTCAATTCTATTGTTTGAAAAGCCTTTGTTTTCTGCCGATGAATAGCTAAAATCAATATTAAATATCATGAATGTAAAACAAATATTTCAGCATCACGTCTGGCATATAAGTCTTAACATTCTTATTGTAAAACACTTAACACCAGTTCAATCTTTAAATGTTACATTGTAGCTAATCGACATAGAATAATGTATATCTATATGGATGTTGCTAATAAAGTTGATGATCGATGTTTTTGGGAAACTACCATAATCTTTTTTATTTTAGTTTTTTTACTGGGGCGGTTAGAGGAGCTAGTGGTAAAAATAATAATAGCCTCATTGGACGATCTTCAAGATTAAGCATCAGTTGTCGAGGCCAGCCCATGGATGGGTGAATATTTTAATGTATCGCTACTTTGAAACTCATGAAGACAGACTGGTAAGGGAAAAAACACGTAGAAAAGATTTAGATAGCAAACTCATTCCGACACTTAACATTGTTAAACACAGTCCACTGTACCAGGCAGTTAAAATATTTAATAGGTTGCCGCTTGAATTAAAAAGCACATTATATACAAGCTCGTTCAAAGCAAGGCTCAAGGGATTCCTGTTGGAGAAATGCCCCTACTCTGTAAAGGATTTGTAAAATACTAGATTAAAATTATTTATTATTTATTGACATTGTTATTACTTATTTATTAAAACTATTAATAATAATTTTAATTTTTTGAAATGTATTGACATTGTTTGTTTTCAAGATTTCAGTATTTTTATTTTTATTTCTTGTTGTATAATTCTATTTTTTTGACATTACCATTACCATTATTTTCTTATATTTTTTATTGTTATCAGTCCCATTATAAGCAATTCAATTATTAGTTTTTACTGCATGTGTACCTAGTTGTTAAGCTTTTATATTCGCACACAATGTAAATTGTTTTTGAATAAATGAAATGAAATGAAAAATGAAATATTACTCACACACACACGCACAATTTGTTTGCTCCACCGACTTCCAAAACTGTCGCCAGAGCTAAATCCCCAGTATGTCGCACTCTAAGTATGCTCAATGCCCTCCTGACTACCAACCCTGAATGTGATGTGTTTGCTGACGAATGAAGTAAAATTATGCGTGCATGTCTGGTGTTCTGTGAGAGGAAGTATGCAAGAGTGTCTACTGTTCCATTTTAATTTTATCTTATATAATTTATATTTTTGATCACAATTATTACTATTCTTTTCTTAAATGTATTTCTATTTTAATGTTAATTAATGTAATTGGTGTTGTACCGTTTTAATTAACTTTAAATAAATAAATATTAACCGGGACCAAAAGCTTAACTTTTGGTCCCGGTTGTCATTTAAACATCTTTGACAGTCGTTACGGGTAGTCAGAAGCCTGAAAATCTCACTGGCCTGGCCAAGGGGTATTATGTTAACAAGCTATTAGTCTTGTGCCTGCTCGGTCATTTTTGAGATTGCTCCGTACTAGTTCATTTCGGACAGTGAACTAGTTCATTCTATTAGTTCTAATAGCTGTATTCGGTCTTCGCTCTCAGCAGTCAGCGGTCACTAGACATGTCTCGCGTGTTCGGGTGATAAGCTAAATTAGACATTATGCCATTGAAATAACACGCATCTTATCTGATTCTTGCGAATTCAGTCGGTCGGGTTCGGGTAGCATCGTCATTCGTCGGCTATGTCAAACAATCAGTGATTGTATTTCATTTGTCGTTCTGTCTTGTTCGCACATTACGATCGCACCGGATCGCACGGTTTAGAATGTACGAGTACGAAAAGAGGTATTAGACCGATTACAAGCCAGCGTTCGGAAACAGTTCTTTTAGTACACTGCAAAGATTCGGCTCCTATTCGTTCATCGTTCACGTACTACACAAGACTACCAGCACTGGGTTGTAGAAGTCAGGTGGGCCGTCGCTCCATATAACATTTATAGTCAGCTGCATCCATTTAGACTGGAAGCTGACCCAACTTAGTTGAGAAAAGACGAAGCAGACGATGATGATGAAGTGGAGTGGTTGTAATTGGAAGCTATTTACCTGTTGGCTGATTTCTGAAGCCAGTATATATTTTTTAAGGTATTCCATAGTTTTAATCGCGGGCTTTGAGCGCGGCGACCGAATCAAGAAATTCCGTAACGAAAATAAACCTAACACCCCCACTCCGACCGGCACAGCGGTGCGGTGTTGAAAGCCGTGCATCGTCTAAAGCCGGCTCTATACGTTGGCCAACACAGTGGCGAATGTAGTGGCCAGCATATTGGCCAAGAGTTCGTGATAGCGTCCACACGTTGGAAGGTCGTTCAGTTTGCTACGGTTCAGGCCAATGTGCGGACGTATTTATTAAAATGGATATTGAGGCGCTAACTGCTGCTTCTTGGGTTCCACAAACAATTTACGGCTTGGTAGAGCTCTATAAACCGAAAAGTTTCTTCGTTATTAGTCATTACTGACATTTTGTTTACACTAGTTGTTACCGACGCTTGACTATAAAAACTTTTTAACAAAAAATAAAACCAACTTCCATATCAAAACACTACAATGCCAAAAATAACTTTAATTTCGGTAGTCGGTGTTATTCGTTTTGTATTTTCTTTTTTTGACACCGCCTTCCGAAATTATAGTTATTTTTGCCTTTGTAGTATTTTAAATATGGAAGTCGGTTTTATTTTTTGTTAAAAAGTTTTATTCACGCTTTTTAGTGGGTCGGTTTGTAATTTATCTAGTTACAAAAGCCAAAATGTCTACTACTTATCACCTTTTACAAAATATTGCTTTTCCCGATGCAGAGCTTAGTTAATTTTTGAGGAGTTCTCCTGGTACTTGACCATCAGCTCTACATCACCATATGCATTGTGACGAACATATAGTGCTTAACATCCATATTCAAGTAATCGAATCGCAATCAACGAAATACTTATTATTGAGTAGTTTCTGTGGTCATCTGTGGTCTTCATCATTCATCATCATTCATCAGTTCCACTTCCCCAAATGGTGCTTTTCGAGAGCAACTGCACAAGATAATATAAGAAATACCCAAAACGCTATAGGTGTGCCTATAATATTTGAAGAGTTCCCTCGATTACTCTAGGATCCCATCATCAGATCCTGATTTCATAACAATGGGACCAACTAGAAAGTATACCATTTCAAATGAAAAGAGAATTTTCTAAATCGGTCGAGCTGACTTCGAGTTATGAGGTAACATACATAAAAAAAAAGTTCAAGACGAACTGAGAACCTCCTTCTTTTTTTTGAAGTCGGTTAAAATGTTTAATCAGGTGCGTGCGATCGTTCTGGGAGCTCGTAGCATACTAAACGCGCGGCCAACGTGTGGACGCGGTAGCCAATACTCGGCCAACAACCCTTTGATCTTTTGCAAAAAACCGACACCACACGGATCTCGCGCCAACTCGTCGGCCATCATTCCAATACAACCCAAGATGCACAAACACCCCCTCTACACGTTGGCGAATAGGCACTGGCCACTACATTCGCCACTGTGTTGGCCAACGTGTAGAGCCGGCTTAACGTCGTTTCAGTTCGGCAGACTTCGGCACAGTGTTTGTGTGCGTGCGACTAGACGTATGCGTGTAGACTAGCTGCTAACTGCTCATAACTGAGTCCACGAGTGAGTTCGTGCCCGCGACTTCTATATGGTACGACTGTACGAAGCTCGCACGGTTCGAGACGAGCTGCTCCGAACTCGGACGAATACGTAAGCAGCTGTTTGTGAGAAAGTATATAGGTGTATAGGTATCTATCATCTATGTACAACAGTGAATAGCTGTACGCGTAAAATTTGTGTATAAAGTGTTTTAAATATGAATAAACAAAGTGCATTTATTAATGAAGAAAGTGATGAAAAAAATACTGCATGAATAAAATAAATAAATAATTATAATTGCATGAGTTGATAAAAAATGCTGTGCAATAGCTTTACCGCGGTAGTCCCCGAGTGCCACACTCATTTTTTTTTATTTAAAAGATTATTAGCAATGTGGATACAATTCACATTACTAGTAATCTTGTTAACCCCTCCAACTAAGCTAAATATTCTTGTGTCTGGAGTGGAGTCACGGCATTAGTGTGATGGGTGAGGTACGAACTCGTGACCTCTCGTTCACAAGCCCGACACCTTATCCAGTAAGCTATTGGAATTGTTTAGCCTTAAGTACAGCGTAGACTTAAGTTTTGTGTGAAATATTTACAACTACCTGTGCCCGCACCTTCGTATGCGTAGGAGTTGATACATAGGTAACCTATGCGATTTTTCCCCGGATAGTTAATAGATAGGATAGCGTATATGTTGCCTTATATGCTCTTCTGTCTGCTATTGAAAAATCATCTATTCTTTTCCATTAAATTCGGATCAGTCGTTCCAAAGATTAGCACGGACAAACTGGCCGAGCGACAAAAATTTGTGTTTTGGTATCGTGCAAAATAATTTTACGCACTTCAGAAAACATAGTTATTGTGAAACCACAACCATACACTTCAATTTTATTTATATGTACTGTGTATATATTCTTGCAACACTGTTATCGGTAATGGAATCAATGACGTCGACGCATTGTAAGGTTCGGATTTGTTTATATAACCGAGAAGCTTATAGCTACATTTTACACCGGCCTGAAACGGGTCTGCAGAGCAAAGACCACTACTAACATGGAAGGAACGAGCATTTATCACCAAGCTTCGTTAGTGTGGGTTGGTGATTTCTGGTCTTTTTTGGTCTGTAGTTCCTTCATCATCTTCATCATCTTCAGCTTCGCAGTCTTACTAATATTGTAAATGCGAAAGTTTGTGAGAATGGATGTATAGATGTATGCATGTTTGTTACTTTTTCACGCAAAAATTACTGAACGGATCTGAATGATATTTGATAAGTAGATAGTTTACATCCTGAATAACACATAGACTACTAATTATCCCGGAATTCCCATGGTATCGGGATCATACGGGAAAACTTCTACGCGAACGAAGTCGCGGGTATAACCTAGTAATTGTATATTCATAATACAGTCACAACCTAAACTAATTACTCTATCTCTTTTAATTTCTGTCCATCCAAAGGTTATCTGTAAGAGATTGCCCTGTGCGATAAGACCGCCCATTGTACACTGGTTTTATTATTTTATCCTTAAATGTATTGTAAGGTGTACAATAAAGTATATAATAAATAAATAATTATTTATTTCTATTTTTGTTCTCACACACTATTGTCTAAATTTCTTTTTCACTTCTCCTTTCGCAGGTCTGCTGGAAGAAATTTCTTAAGAAATAAGCAGTATCTTTGTACTCAAATATTATAATTATGTTGTATGCTAATGTATTTTACTGTGTGTACATAAATAATAAAATAAATAAATAATATAAAAGAAACAAAAAAAGCACTTGAGTCAGTGTAAGGGATGGTTCCGTGCTTCGGAAGGCACGTATAAGCTGGTGGTCCCGGTCGCCAAATGGCGGTCGTCAAAATAGACCACGTCAGAGGCCCTTGAGGCGGTCTAGAAACTCTGACACTAGGGTGTATGGGGTCGTTAGACCTTACTACCCACACGATAAGAAGAAGAAGTGTAAGGGAATGTGGAGTTTAGCTCTATTGTGTGTATATGTATATGGGGTGAGTGTATGTGTATGTCATCTTATTTCAAGAAAGCCAAGAAAAAAAAAAAGAAAGCCAAGCCAAGCCAAGAAAGAAAAGAATTTCTTAAACCTTCAGGTTACATGTCATTCCCTTTATGAGCTGTTTATAGGTCTCCATAATAGTTTTATACACCTACACTACGATGACTATATTAGGATCCAATATTATGGGAGGAGAACCCGTCATTAAGCCATAAGCTTGTTTGATATCGGTCCATCAGGCTTAAGTGCAGACGATCTTACCAAACAGTACTTTGACACCAGAGAATTTACTCGTACTTTATTTACTAAGTTGTACTTTTGGGAACCGTATTACCGTAAGTACCGTTAACCATGTACTATGTAGCTAGAAATTCCACCAAAATACCTTCTACACACTATGCCCGTAACGTAAATATGTACCTATACTAGGTGTTCCGCCTTGCTTCGCTCGTGCCTACGCTCACTATGCTAATACAGAACACGAATGAAAACAAAATGGATGCGGTATTGTTTTTAGAAATTGAGAGTTATGCTAATATGAACGATCTTCGCGTGTGCTTGTTTGAATAATTATTTGTTAGCGTTGGATGGTTGAACGTTATCGATTACTGGTAATTGTTAGTTCAATGCAGATTGTTTAAACAGAATAAACATTGCTGCTATATTTACGCAGTTTTCGCAGTAACTGATATTAAATAAGTTTCATTTATTTGTTTGATTCCTTAAATTCCTTTAATGAACGTACTTTATTAACTAGTTCATTTTCTGTATTAAACTATCCAATTCTGAATGAACATGATGTTTATTTTATAAATAAGTTTATAACAACAGGCGAGGCCAATGTTTAGCTGATGTCTAGCTGACTGCTCATTGGAGAAACACCGATATAAACTCAATGTAAGAAAAGGTTCAATGTCCGTACAATTTGCATCATATGTGAAACATCTAGGGTAATTTATTTATTAATTTAAAGGCTAGTAAACCAAAATACATTTAAAATTTACATTTTTAGATTTTATATTGTATCATACATCAATATTTTTAGATTTTATATTGTATCATACATCAATATTTTTAGATTTTATATTGTATCATACATCAATATTTTTAGATTTTATATTGTATCATTTATCAATATTTTTACATTTTATATGTCATCATCTGCCTAGCCTTTTCCCAGCTATGTTGGGGTTGGTTCTGCCTATCTGACCTCCACAACCCAGTTGCTGGGTAAAACGATACCCCTTGGCTAGACCAATGTCAGATGTACTGAATTCTGACCACTCGTAACGACTGTCATCACACCGCCAACTTCCAAACTCCGGGATACTACTGAGATTTTTTTGCCCGACTTGGCAATTGAACCCGAGAACTGCTCAGCAGTCGCTCTTGCGACCGACTGAGGCAGTTTTGCATTTTATAATGTAGCCTTAACAATGTTTGCCACCGATTCTGTCAACAACATGCTACTTACCAAATAAATATTTAAATTAATGCCCAAAGTGGGCTTTCGAGTTTTATTTTAGTTCTTCTCCCGACTTCTCCGTCCTACAATGTATCATTTTATCATTAACACGTTCGCTGACAGTACGTCGTTTGGCGGGAAATTAAAATATTGTGTTATGACAGTACGTCGAGGGACGGGCCACTTATTTTTAAGAGTACGTCGTGGAAAATTCTACTGTCGTAATGTGGTGGCAGGGTAAGTGCTCACTGTCAGCGAACGTGTTAAATAAATTCCAGAGCATAGAACTACGCATCCAAACGCACGCACATCCTTTTAATACAAATCCCCGCAACAAGCGATGACGGCACGAGATACTGTGAAATCATAAATACGCCTTTTGCAGTCCACCGCTTTGTCTCCCCTGCCTTTTTGCAGTTGCTTAAGCGTATGTTCCAGCGGAATGGTGGTAACATTTAGTTAGACTTGCCGTATTAAATCCAGACACGTATTATTTGATACGGTTTTTATATTTGGTGCTACTTTGTTCTTAGTTTTCTTTTGTAGTAATATTAGAACTTTTAGTTTCTTTTAGTTTTCTTTTTAGTTTTCTTTTAGTTAGAAGAATTGATTGAGGATGACAAATGTAGAGAACATTTGTCATCCTCAATCAATTCTTCTTGCGCTCATTGCTATCTGTATCAGGGACATCTATTACGTCACAAGTTTACGGGATGGGGGGTCGACGTAGTTTGAAATTGAGGGGCAAGAAGGGTTCTAAATTTCGTGACGCCACTTGTCAAAATCTAATATATTAACTATTAAAACACGGAACTGGTAGCATAAAACCTAAAAAAAAATATTTTACAATATCTATATAGGGGTCATAAGGAAGTCAAGGGGGGAAAAGTTAAATAAAAAGGGGAAAGGAATTAAAATGCAATTCATGTGACGAAATTTATTCCTCCCATTAGGATCCATGTCGGTTTGTGATATTCTTCCATATCTTTATCTATCTCATCACATTTATACAAAATGTTTGCTTCGTTTCTTACGTCTTCTATTTCCCTATAGTTATCCACAGCCATACTCAACTCTCTTCTTACAATATTGTTATTCATAGTACCGTCTACCACAGTACGTCATCAATTGCTTACAGTAGTTGGGACATCCTTGTTCAGAAGTAAATTCTGACATTTACGAGTTTGTGTTTGCCTCTAATAGTTCAAGTATGCTAACTTTAATGTTGATTGCCCTTCAGCGGCTGTTTATTATTAATTGCTTTATTGTCTGTATGGCCGTTAATCTTGTATATGCGTTCTTGTTGTCAACGAGAAGCCCCAATGTATTTACTGGGTAGCCATTACGAATTATGTGAGGTGATAAGCGACTATCATTTTCTCTATCCGACTTTTTATAGTCTTGTGTAGCTGCGGCTTCGTTCTATATACTTTTTTTTCTGGGTGGAGTGGAACGGAGAGTCAGATTTTTACGGACTAATACCACCCTATTTCTTCAGTTGCTCATACGTTCCAAAGCCGCGGTGTCTTAGAACATTCCAGCTGTTCTACGTACCTTTAAATCTCAACTATCCAACATCATTCAGTTTTGAAATCAAGACCAATCTTCTCTAATTGTCTCCATGCAAATACATTTATGTCTTAACTTTTTCATTTCTATTAGATATTTTCTCAGAACTTACTCCGTTTTTGCAACACGTATCTACCTCACCATTAAAGTAGCGCTTTTAAAAACAAACTGTTCTCAGATACTTAAGTCAAAGTAAATATACAATTTCACTCCTCCCAACTAAAACAATTCCACTTCAGTCCTCACAAAGTCCATTGTTAGAGCTTCATATTTGTTTGCACGCGCATGAAGCCTTGCGTCATTGATCAGCTGTTTGGTACGCACACTACGTATATCTTGAAATGCTACTGTTTAAACGGCGCTATGTTAATTAAATTAAAGTTATATGGCTGTTTAATTAGTTTTATAGCTGTTGAAGGAGTTAGTTGGTTATTTGACTACTTACCTACTTGGTTGTACATTTTAAAAGGTTAAAATATTCTATGGCCGCCCATGGTTTTATTGATTCATACGCAGGTTGTATGTGCAGGTGCATTGGAATATCGGTTCGGCTAAGTAGAAAATTTACACTGGTCAAAACTGAAAATATTTGTTTACTCTGAAACAATGATTCTCATGATGAATCATTCTCGGCATGTATAAAGCTCTAAGAAACTTTATGTGTATCAAATCAATCAGTTATAAACTTTAACTACATGTAGTTTCGTGAACGAGACAAGCTGTGCATAGTTCTTTATGAAATAGTAGAATTTTTAGACTAGTGTAATTGGTTATTTGTATGTAGAAACAGAAACCTAAGGCCGTGCGCGCACTGCGTTGCGTTTTGGAAACGCAAAATCTGTGAAGTATGGAGTGTCATAGAAGTGCGCGCACTGCGGTGGAATAAACGCGTGCGGTAGAGTCACCGGTGGCCCCGGTCATTCTACCGGTGCGGTAGAACTACCGCAATTGCGGCCACCGCAAGGCAGTGCGCGCACGGCCTAAGTTAAGGAAATGTTTAAGAGACATCAGGATCCAAAAGGTTGAACAGCAGATATGACAAAATATGCAACACGACATCTACAAGCAAAAATCAACCTTAACATTCCAGCAATATGTCTTAAAGTAATAAAGGCACAGAGCAAGCAAACATTACGCACAGTTACGATTAACCATTATTGTTGCAAGTTTAAAGCATAACCAACAGAAATGTAGATACCGCCGCGGGCGCTTATAAGCGATAAAAGCAATAACATATTCAGTTTGAAGATAGCAATACGACATAAATTATAACAGGTTCTTAGCTCTTTGACTACAAAAACTGTTATATTATAACCAGTTTTCTGTATATTCTCTCTCTTTTTTTTTGTTTTTCGAAGAACTTTTGCGTTGACAAAAGTATTAATAGTGACATGATGTCCTGACAACGGTGTCACTTATTTTGGCATTATTTTGTACACTTCTTTGTCTGCTATTGGATGTTTGGTATCATTTAAAGAAATTCAAGTGCTTCTAAAGAGAAATCCTGAATATTTGTGGATGGTGCTTGCTACTCAATACTTATCATTGTTTAGAAACTGCATATGAAGCCATTCCAGATGACAAAAAAATATATTTTTTATTTAAGATAGAACGGTGGAGGTCATTGTCATTTAGCGGGACTCATATGATGTCCATTAGTGTATTTTATTCTTATTTTTTCCTTCGCTTCCACACACACATGCGTGAAAAGAACACTACTAAAAGAATTACAAATATATTTGAAATTAGAACTGTCTCGTTAAGGCTTGATCTCACTGCGTCTTTTTTGTCGCGCTGACGGCCCTCAATCACGTGCGCCCACGAACCGACGTTGTTAATTAAAATATATTACTGCGCCGCGGTCGCGATCGATGACGTCGAGAAGATGCCGTGATTAGAACCCGCCTTAAGTTAGTGACTTGTATATAGAGCAGAACCACAGTAATGTATGGTCGTATGTGAAAAGTATTGATGTGAACGTAAGAGAATTATTTGAAAATCGTGCGTCGGTCTTAATTGAACGCTATAAATATGGCTGTTAATTCGTTTTGGATGTTTCGGTGGGGAACAGTGATTGGTGATGATCTTGATTATGTTTATGGCTTTTGATTCATCAGCTTAGTAATATTTGGAGTATTTCGGCACTCCTTTTCAACAGAATGTCTTTGTTTGCTTCGTCATTAACATGATTTCAGCTGAAAGAGGATCTCTGCTAGGCATAAGGCCAATACATAGCTTCCATGCTTCTCATATTTAGTAGGCTCTCATGGTCTTCCCCAAGGTATCGCTTTTGATCCAACTTTTATTTTATTTTATTTCTGTATAGAAAACAGGAGTATAAGTAAATGTTATATTATCTTTCTAATTAAACTATATGTATTTCATATCTCAGCGTAAAGAAACCGGTTCTGTCGCGTCCAACCCGCACTTAGTGGATTTTGTTGATAACGAGTGCGCGGACAAAATGACGAATGTCGATACCCTTTCCCAGGCGCAGCCGGTAGCAAGTACGTCTTGCGCGTCATTATGTGCGCCCAAAACCACTGATGTGACTTCGCCTTTGAATACTACGAAGTGTCTGTGCGTAAATAACGTAAGCGAAACGACTATGTTACAAGAAAGTATTCCGACGACGCTGAATACGGATTGTTCACCTAAACCAAAAACATTTGCTGAGATAGTGAATATGCCAAGTCACACGAGGAAAGAGAAACCATCAGAAGAATGGACACTTGTTCAGAAAAATCGGCTTAAAAATAAGTTTATTGGACAGAAAGGTAAGGCAACCTTTGAACCTGAAGCGAAATTCAAGGCGGCTGAAAATAAGGTACCCTTGTTTATATACAATGTGGATAAAAGTACAGCCGTAAGTGACATCTCTGAACATATTTTTAGCAAGACAAGTTTGCGTGTTCCTGTAACAAAAATTAATATGAAATCACAGAGAGATTACAATGCTTTCAAGATTTCCGTACCAAGACACCAACTAAGTACGTTCATGGATGAGAATTTTTGGCCAGATGGTATTCTGTATCGACGATTTGTAGAATTTAGT
Organism: Tholera decimalis; assembly: GCA_943138885.2. Classification (NCBI taxonomy): domain Eukaryota; kingdom Metazoa; phylum Arthropoda; class Insecta; order Lepidoptera; family Noctuidae; genus Tholera; species Tholera decimalis. Next base: position 6,092,419 of record OW964557.2, on the reverse strand, counting down.
CATCGTGAAAATGCTGGGAAGGTGATCTCTAATGCCTGCATTGAAAACGTTTTGCCGCCAATTAATTAAAACAATAAATGGATGATAGCAATAACAGTTTTACTTTTACAACGTTCAACTGTAAAAACGTTAAGCGTTCTCTTGAAGATATTAGGCATCTAATGCTGAGGTCTGACATAGTTGCCCTCCAAGAAACTTGGCTACTCCCATGTGACTTACCTTGGCTGAGTAGCATAAATGCCGACTTTGGCTATACGGGTACATCGGCAGTGGATACGTCTTCAGGAATCGTGCGTGGCAGACCTCATGGCGGAACGGCGATATTGTGGCGTAAAAGTGTGTTCCCATCGGTGACAGTGGTTGATTGTAACAACCCTCGAATTTGTGCAATCAAAACAGTGATAAGTGATAGGCCCATTATGTGTATATCGGTGTACATGCCTACCGACTGTGCGGAAAATATGACGGACTTTACACAGTGTATGGGTGCTATTAATGCTATAATTGAAGAGAGTGGTATAGACTGTATCTATGTTCTTGGTGACTTCAATGCGCATCCAAATGAGAACTTTTATACGGAACTAATTAGTTTTTGTGAGGACATGGAATGGATATGTGCTGACATTGTGAAGTGTGGGGTGCACTCTGATACGCATACTTTTGTTAGTGAAGCTCATGGCTGTCAGCGCTGGTTAGACCACATCATTGTTACTAGTGCAGCATGGCCCTCTGTTTTAGATAGCTGGGTTGATTATAACGTTTACTGGTCTGACCACTATCCTGTGTCTGTTAAATGTAATATGGGAACAATTAAATCTAAAAGTGTGAGTCAAGCTGTTCCTAAAAGTAAAGTGACCTGGGGTGAAAGGAAGCCAGAACAAATTAGTATGTATACAAACCTTTGTAATAAATTGTTGAGACAAATTGACTTTCCAATGGAGTTACGAGACTGCGGGGATAAACGTTGTAATGTTGTCGAACACAGGCAAATATTAGATAAATTATATAATGACATTGTCTTATCACTTAGTAAAGCTTCCGAGTCCAGCTGTAGGATAGGTACTAGTGGTAAGAATAAGCAAATTATGGGGTGGAACAAGTATGTTGCAGAAGCACATAGGGTGGCCAGGCTTGATTTTCAGAAATGGTTGCAGTGGGGTAAACCTAAAGCCGTGTCATAGTACACATTCATCATTCATTCATGAAGCAATGTGTCATAGCAGAAAGGTTTTCAAAACTAAGCTTAAATGGTGCCAGCAACACCAGGAACAGATAAAAATGGACCGGCTAGCGACACTGCATTCAAATAATAAGTTTCGTGAATTTTGGAAACAAACCAATAAACTGAATCTGAGGCCTGGCCTTCCTGTGAGCATCGAGGGTGTCACGGACACGAAGATGATTGCTAACATGTTTAAAGATCACTTCACTGTAGAATCCCCTTTAGGAGTTTGTGATGCGATGATGGACGAGGACCCCGTTGATGAAAACGTAGTATCTAAAATTAGTGCTCAGGACATAAGAAAGATTATCAGGAATATGAAAGGTGGGAAATCACCGGGGCATGATGGGCTCAGCGTTGAGCATTTGCAAAATGCTGGGCCACACATCGCTAGGCTTTTGTCAATGTTTTTTAATTTGTGCATTGGACACTCCTACCTACCCAGTGAACTAACTAAAACAATTGTTACTCCCATATTGAAGAACAAGACAGGGGATAGTTCGCTGAAATCGAATTACAGACCGATCTCGCTTGCTACAGTCGTTGCAAAGATATTAGTGTACTTGAGGCCCAGTTGGCGGAATGTATCCATCTACATGATGCACAATTTGGTTTTCGCGCCGGACTTTCTACAGAGAGCGCTATACTGGCCCTGAAGCACACTGTTGAGTATTATACTAGCAGAAAAACGCCTATATATGCCTGTTTTTTAGACCTGTCAAAGGCATTTGACCTTGTCAATTATAACAAACTCTGGAATAAGCTCAAAAACATCAATTTACCTCGTGAGACTATTGCTATCCTAAAATTTTGGTACAATAGTCAAATTAACTATGTTAAGTGGGCCGGCAAGTTATCAGATCCATATGGATTACAATGTGGAGTGAGACAAGGTGGACTGTCATCCCCACTAATGTTTAATCTATACATGAATGCGCTGATCGTTGAGCTCAGCAGTACGCATGTCGGCTGCCATGTAGACAATGTATGTGTGAACAATCTTAGTTACGCGGACGACATGGTTTTGCTGAGCCCAACAATCGGCGGCCTTAGGAAATTAGTAAATATGTGTGAAATGTACGCGGCTAAGCATGGCCTCAAATATAATGTTGTTAAAAGTGAGCTCATGATATTTAAGGCGGGTACCAAGTCTCCAGAGCAGGTCCCTCCCGTTACTTTAAACGGAATACCTATGAAGGTAGTCACCTGCTTTAAATATCTTGGGCACGTGGTTACTGAACACCTGCGAGATGACGAGGACATGGACAGGGAGCGTAGGGCGCTATCGATCAGGGCAAATATGATAGCTCACAGGTCAAGCGTTGTGCTGCGAATGTAAAATTAACATTATTTAGAGCACACTGCACATCGCTTTACACGTGCAGCCTGTGGGCTAATTATACGCAACGATCCTTTAGCGCTCTGCGCGTCCAGTACAACAACGCGTTCAGGGCGTTGTTGGGGCTGCCGCGCTGGTGCAGTGCGTCGGGTATGTTCGCGGACGCACACGTAGACGGCTTCCATGCCGTGCTCCGCAAGCGATACGCCGCGGCGCTCTGCAGGCTGCGCGCCAGCACCAACAGCATCCTGGCCGTTATAGCGGATAGGTTGGACACGCGGTACGTCCAACACTGGGTCACGACCCATATGTTAAAATAATAATAGTTTTCTTGTATTCTTTATTTTTCTTACTAACACTTATTTTAAGTTCCTACTGTACTAACATTCTATGGATTCCGTATATCTGAAATAAATATTTTTTATTTTATTTTATTTATTTTATATATATCACATACGTATATACATTTACTAGCAAGCAATCGCACTGGGCTTCGCTACCGTTGATTTTATCAAAATGAAATATAACCAATTTATTTTGCAGTCGGGTAAAAACGACCTATAACCTTTCTCAAGCTTTAAGTTACTTTCATACCAAAATTAAAATCCACCCAATACTTTCGAAGATTAGTGCGACATAACAAAAAAAAAAAAAGACTTTTACGCTTCATAATATTATTAGTAAAGATTTGTTGATGTTAATTCTACGTGAGATTAAAATAAAAGCAGAATACCTTAATGATTAATGAAGTCTAGTTGTGGTGGTCTTCCAATACTGTAGATTCCATAATTGGTTCCATTACTGCTTTAATTGTTTCCACTTCATTGAATAATTCAGTTTACTAATGCTTTTCGTATAATTTGTATATTAAAATACTTCTCGTTTCATTTGTATTTCGTTAACATTCCTTCACTTAGTCTAAGGCTATCTTAACAGAACACGTCCTCACCTCCACAATTCATGTCATTGACAACTCCATTCTCCATTTTACAGTTCTATCTGACTTAACAAACATATCCAAGACTTGGCAGATAACTTACCTGCAAAACTAAGTCCCGTTTGGCAACGCCAAATTACTTGCTACAATACTAGTGACGTCATAATTTTAGATAATCTTAGTTATTGTATGTTGATTGGATTTTGAACTTTAAGGTGAAGGGGAGGGTGTGGTTTTGAATAGAAGTACGATGATAATAACATAGCAGATTGTTAAATTTCTGGTGCATGTATGTATATCGTGTATTGTGGTGACCATCTGTTACATTTAAAATTTCTTTTGTCGAAAATATCGTTGTGTCGTTTCAGCAACAAACTAGAGCGTATCTGAAATTCTAAAAGCTATAAGTTGAGTTACGTGATGACTGACAAATATTTGCACTGTATAGACAGGTCCACTCAAATCTGAGAGTTTCTTTTCACAAAAGAGCACCACAGACAAACCTACATGGTTTGATCTGATTCGACCGGTACAGATTTCTTGGACTTCTAAAGATACGCTGATATCTGAGCTAGATTCAATGTTTTTTTTCAAGGTAGCTTGTTAAGAAATCACCTCATCTAGTTTAAATTTAAAACAAAATGAAATAATTTCATTTATCACTATTATTTGGAATCTTTTGTGAAGTTACGAAAAACGATATAAGTATCTATACTGAATGTCCACCACACCATGTTAATCTACCCTCAAAATGACACAAAAATCTGTTCATAAGTTTGTCTCTTATAACAGTTATAACGTACCGTATAGACTCTACACGGTAACAGCATTCAGATAAGGCTATGCTCTATACTATAGAGCATAGCCTTATCTGAATGCTTTTTCATTCTACTAAAGAAATCCGACCATATCTCGGAGATAAGACAATCTTACTAATTGGCCTGCCTACTCCAGTTCTGATCCACGGAACACTGCCTCCATTGAACACCGGAAGAGGCAAGTTAACACTTTAAATATTGACATCCGGTCTCTTATTTACATTAAAAGTTAGTGGTTATGTGTGTACCTACTTTAATTGCGTTCACATTGATTTTGTTTTTATTATCTACATAGTAGTCTTATGCGTATAATCTGCAGTGGTTATGGGTAGTCAGCAAATCTGACATCAGTCTTATTCAAGGGCTTACAGGGCTTTGTGTTACACAGCTACTGTGAGTAAAGGAGTGAGAGAGGAAATTCTTTTGACATTTCAGATACAGTTTTATCACCTTCGTAGTCTTGCACTTGAACTTTCATTGACCAATAATTCTAATAAGTATCCATTTTGACAAAATACCCCAGGTTGTAGGTATCAGGAAACACAAACTCCGACAGGGAACTCCACTCCCTAACTGTACACACAAAAAATCATATTATACCAAACCATGGCGACCCTACCACGCTGGCAGCAGTGGGCGTATACGCCTAAGAGTTGAACGGATTTAGATAAGCCAAAGTAAACAACGGACTTAGATTCGGAGAATGTTTCACGCCAATTACGAAGCTCTAACCTGATCTACATCGTATGTACTGTAATGATACCAGCGACTGGACCCGGTTCTGACCATATTTGGGTACAGGATGACGGTATAGGTACATAACATAACCAGACTATAATATTTCCACTGCTGAGACACAGCAGACAGTCTATGAGATTGTCTGTTGCGGCTCTACAGGTCGCAGGTTCGTTTCCTGCACCGGTATATATTTGTATTGCCAATTCAGTTTCGGGATTTGTGCATGTGAAATTTATTGCTTGTAAACGCGTTTGTAAGAACTTATTTTGGGGCAACGTTTTTTCTAAAACTATATAAAGTATGTTAACTAACAGAGGGCGTTCCCGTTAACCCGCAATAGTATAGCATCCATGCTAAAAAAAATAAACAGAATGTTTTCATTTTCTTTTAATATTAAAATATGACACTAAAAATATTAAATTGATACGTAAAAGAAACACTCTGTACACGCGTACTTGAAGGACGGCAATGTCGCAATTTATTTATGAATGACGGGCCGCGTGTGGGGAAATTGATGTGCTTATACTATTGCGGGTTAACGGGAACGCCCTCTGTTAGTTAACATACTATATGTAGTTTCGGTCTATTACATTACAGTTTATATACGTTCCCACTGCTGAGACACTGGCCTTCTCTCTATGAGGGACAATGGGCCGTTATGTACCACGTAGGCCCAATGCTGGTTGGTTGGATGTCAATTGAAGCGTCAATGGCCTAATGGCTATAATGGCTGAGGTGTCAAACCCCACCCATTACAGTATTACCGTGAACCCACTCCAGACACAAGCATATTTAGCTTAGTTGGAGGGGTTAACAACATTGCTAGTAATGTGAATTCTACCCACATTTGAAAATCGGCGGCGTGTTGCAAGCCTGTCAGTTTTCTACCGGTTACATTTCGGGGAGTGTACGATGGAATTGCACAATTTAATTCCACCAAGCCCGTTCTATCATCGGACTACAAGACAAACAGCGATGCGCCATCGTTACATGGTGGACATCCCACCCATTCGCACAAAACGTTTTGGGAATACTTTCACCTTAGGTACAGCTAAGGAGTGGAATTCCTTGCCGGAGTCTGTGTTTTCTGATAGCTATAACCTGGGAGCCTTTAAATCAAGAGTGAATAGGTTACTTCTAGGCAAGTGTGCTCTATCTTCGACCACATCCTCGCTTAACATCAGGTGAGATGGTGGTCAAACGTAAACGTAATTGATCAAAAATAAAAAAAAAATGTAAATCACTTTAACAAAAATATGTCTTGCGAATTTTTGATACTAACATGTTTCCACACGACGTTTTACTAAATATTAAATAATGTAGTAATTATTTATGGGTTTAATACCAAAATCAATGTTCAAGACCATTTTCTTTTAAAATATTAGTATCAACTGTCCTCTTACGGAACTAAGAACCTGACTAGTGAATGTCCAATAATTCTTAATGAGCATGCGGTGAGAACCAATACACGAAATGGGCACATAAACAATACACACCCACACTAATGCATTTTAATTACACACAAGCACAAAATGCCTCATTTCACACATGAATGACCAGAGTTTAAAAACACCTAAAGCGATGTTATTCGTACGGTGAAAGGGGTCTGGTCAAACTGGATAGGTATTGATAATGCTGTAATGTAAGTCGGTAGACTGACAGGCAATCGAGGCCGATTTATTGGAAAGGCATCCTTAGAATACATTAATAGCATCTACATTGTTTTGTTTAAATCGGAATGTTATTGGGAATACATTTATGTTTGTAAAGTTAGGAGTTTGCAATAGAAGCTGGTTGTTTCTGTTTGTTTAATGTTTATTCAATTAATATGGGGTTTTTATCCCAATGGATACGCCAACCCCATCATGCCGTACACATGTTTCAACAAAAAAAAATCTTAATTAAATTTAAAGGAGAATCCTAATCAATATAGTACACCAACTCGCTATTTTTTTTTTCTAACATCTGACTTCGGTTGAGCTAAAATTGATTATATTAAACCTACCTGTAATATATTTAAATTAAACTCATTTTTATCTTGTTTTTAGTTGATTAGTCTTCTCCTTTCCTCTTGGTTCTTGACACACTCCATCAACAAATGATGTACATCCTCTATTACACTGCATGCGTTGTAGTTGGGAGAATTTACTTTCGTCATGAGAAATGCAAACTTTGCTGATGGATAGTGTCCAGACCTTAATCTTACAACTAGCTTAACGTAACCTCTACTTAACCTACTTCTGTCAAACCAGGGCACTTGAGGAAGGATATTCTCTTTTGTTTTGAATTAAAAATTTAATAGTACTATCATCATCGATATAGTCTTTTGAAATCACCATTTATAATATAGTCTTATGAAATTATATACGTCAGGACACTACAAAACTATAAGTACTGACTAAATTGAATAACACGGTTGGCACAGTGATTGAGAGATTGGCTGCTGCGCTGCTCGTCAGGGGTTCGACTGCAGCACCGGAACAATTATTTGTATGGAAGAAAAACAGTTTCCGGGATTTCTTTGTAAAAATGTACTCACGATTCACCAGAAATGCCGAAAGCGGGGCAATGTTTAAAAAAATAATCGCCTGCGTCACTCGGGAATCAATTTTATATATCTATCTACAGTTCAGTTCTTTTTCTTTGGTCTATTCTCTTCCATAAACCTAAGTAGAGAACATTATATCCCATCACTTTCTTTCAGTCCTCAACGATCGACGTTTTTTAATATCTAGTTTAAATCTAATTAAAAGAAAGAGTCTTGTAAAAGTGTTACTTATAACCAACTAACTAGCCCGAAAATTCACTGGAGTGAAATGAAAAAATTATTTGTCTATTTTCTTCTCCAAGGCCTAATCTATCTCATATGTTCATCAAAATTAGTTAACTAGTTTAAACGTGAATGTGGAAACAGATAGACAGCATATAGACAGAGATATTTTTATGTATTGATAATAGGCTCGTGGTTGACCACCATCTCACCAGACGGTAAGTGATGATGTGGTCGAAGATGAAGCACGCCTAGAAGTAACCTAGTCACTCTTGACTTAAAGACCCCCAGGTTATAGCTAACACAAACACAGACTTTTATTTTTATTTTCCCGTTTATAATATACTAGCGACCCGGCCCGGCTTCGCTCGGGTAATAAAGGTTATATTTGCTTATATATGATTTTGCTTAATCAATTTCTCGTCCGATAATTTGCCACACTCATATATCGGCTATAAATCATAAGATATTCATTTTATTGATATAGTGTAAAAAGCAATTTTGATTTACATTACATCCTCAACATATCTGACGTATTTAATTGGATAAGGAGTAATACTGTACTGTTAAAAAAAGATTCGTATATATATTCATCATTTTAATCTAATTTGTAAAAGAACAAAAAATTGTTATTGTGAGATAGACATAATATGTCATTGCGTATTTTTGTAGATCTATAAAGAGAAACAATCCCGCCATTCATTATATTTTTATAACTCAAAAGGTTTTGGCAGCGTTTTCGATTAAAGCTAGGCTTAATTCTTTCCGGCTTTTTAATGATTTTTTTTTAAATTCACAATGTGCTCACTCTTGACCTCAATCTCGCCTGATGGTAAGCGATAGATGAGGTCTACGATGGAACGAGCGAGCCCAGAAGATACCTGTTTACTCTTGCTTTAAAGGTTGAAAGGCCATAAGTGGCAGGGAACACAGAAGCCGGCAGAGAATTCCACAGCTTGGAAGTGCGCACAATAAATGTGGAGGAGAAGCGCTTGGTACGACAAGACGGTATATCAACTAAGTGTGGATGGTAGCCAGCCGTTCGTCTGGTTGACCGGTAGTGAATGTGAGATGGAGGAATCAATCAATTTCATTCAATCTACACAAAACCTTAACTTATTATACACTAAAACCTTCCTCAAGAATCACTCTATCTACTAAAAAACCCGCGTCAAAATTCGTTTCGGAGTGTTTAAGATCTAAGCATACATAGGGACAGACAGACAGGGAAGCGACTTTGTTTTATACTAAGTAGTGATGTAGGGATTACTCTCTAAGCCTTCATCACTATATTCGTTTCCTGTGTAGTATTGGCATAGTTCTGATGCTTAAAATAACTGATCAACACGTATTATGTATGCCTCTCCTCGTACTAGGTACTTGTTGCCATTTCTGGTTTTCTGTAGAACGTCTGCAATCTGACCTCTACCCCAGAGAAACCAAACATTCGCAGAGAGAATATATCGTTTCAAGACAATACAGAACTTATAAGTGACGATAAATTGAATGGCATGTGATATATTCTTAACTAACCTCTGCATGTGGCTTTACGCACGTAAAATGTTTTGATTTATCGAATAAAAGAAGTACATAAGTAAGTAGATAGATTAGATTTCTAACGTCTAATCTATCTCTTGTACTAAATTTCATAAAAATAAGTTTAGTGGTTGAAAGCTGAAAGTGTTACAGACAGACAGAATTACTTTCGTATTTATAATATTAGGAAGGTTTTGTTTTGCCCGCGACTTGATCTGCGTGGGTGTCGGTTCGTAGTATTTCCCGCGTAAATCCCGTTTTCTTAGGAATTCCGGGATAAAAGTAACTTATGTGTTAGTCCTGGATTTCAGCTACTTGCATTTGATATTTCATTTAGTTCCGATCAGTAGTTTTGACATGATTGAAAAACATACATCCAAACATATATGTATGTATACTTTCGCATTTATGAATATCATTACACAGTTAGATATTTTCTTTCTGTATAGTCTAACAAAATAGAACAAATTCTTTTCTGTAATTCTTTTCATGATGGAGATTTAATATCTAAGTTCCCAAATAAAAAACGAAGTAATTCTAACAGTTAAGTGTAAAATAATAGGCGCATTTTTGATAATTTCTTTTATACATCGGTTTGGTATGCGATCATTAATCACGAGTCTTTATAGCTAGGGCTGCCAATAATTGAGTTGTAGTTATTTGAGATTTTAGTTTAGAATTTTGTCTTTTGAGCAAACCACAACAACAACGAACAACGAACGAAACGAAACAACTACGCCCGCAGGGATAGTGTCCGATAGGGCTATTGCCTTACGGGGTTGCGGGAATGTTCTAACGAGATACCGCGGCCCCGGAAAGCAAGGGCAACTGAAGGAGTGAGGTGAGTTTTTAGTCAGTAGAAGTCTGACACTCCCTTCCGCTCCACTGATTGATTACTCCATGATTTTCCCACCCAGGGAAAAAAGGAATCGAAAGAGTTGGTGATATAAGTTGTTATTTTTTGCTCTAATGACTGGTTCTAAATTGTAGAAGGTAGAGAAGGGAAGAGTGCCTTGTCCCTTGGGACTAGACAGGCTCGTAATAATGCAAACCGAATCGAAGTATTTTCATAATAAGACAACTGTAGCTGATCATCTACTATTCATATAAAATTACGTATTTAAGTTTTCACGGTTTAATCGCTAAACCGATTTTTATGAAATGTGACGTGGAGATGGTCGGAGTCAAACATCGTAATTATATTAATTAACATAGTGATTTATTATGAAGCTAATTTTAAACTTGAAGTTAAAATCCCATGTTACCATAGTAAACTGTATAATTTAAAATCCAGAGATATCTGTAAATCCTCCATATTTTCGTATTTTATTACCAATCACCACGAACGTTAACTTTTCTTCCTTCCATAAAATTAAATAAAAGGCAACCCTAGAGATACAATGGTCGGCAAATTATCGTTTATACCTCCGTGTGAGATGAAGCCCATCTTGTACAGACAACCGCGTGTATTCCTAACAGTTTGCCTTCGACATTACCTTTATTTCTTTGCAGCGAGCAAAGTTTTTGTAGTTCAAGGGTTATTATGACGTGCAGTTGATTGTACAATGCCTCATAGGAGTTCGACTGGACTTCAAATAGTTAATGGAAACTTTGATATTTACAACAGAATTGTATGGAAGGATTATGTAGAAGCTTCTTTTTTACAATCTACGTGGGGCGTATGAGATCTGTGCGAGATTTTTAAGCTTAAAGAATTATTGTGTATGGTTCGACGAATTTTTTAATTTCCTACTGTTTATTTAGTTTTACAGTATGGATTCAAACATAAGCAAGCATATTCCCTTCTCCTCGCGTCGAGTTCCTCAATGCTGAGGGCCGTGAGCCGTGACTCGTGAATCTCCCGAGGAATTAACTTTTCCCTTATGGGTCCACCATTTATGCCTGTTCTTGGCATCGTGTAGAGTGACGTGTAGCAAGTATATTACTTAGTATAAATTCTTAGTATAAACTCTTCCGCTTTATAGTATACCTAGATGGCTCACATTGATCATTGCCTTCTTCAATGGACGACGATGGGTTGATTGTTGTCCACCTATTTGAAACTGAAACTAACGACTTCTATCTTTTGTTTTCAGGTACGTTCACACCATTTACTCGGAAATATTTTTAATAAGTTGGTAAGTTTTTTAATGAGTGTTATTTTTCTGGTTCTTGCATGTCATCGTGACGTCACGATATACCCTTTTTTTGAACAGAACACGTGAATATATATTTTTTTTTTAATAAATACAATTTCGTGGTTCTGTATTGAAAACCACATTTTCGCATATCATCATGTGAGGTGGATATGTGGCGAGCCTATAATCAATTAAACACAAAAGTATAAGTAATACTGTCATAGGTGGTTTAAAATTTCATTTGCTTAATCCTAGTTTTTGAGTTAGTCAAATACTTGACTTAATTTTTTCTCAAATTCAGAATTTGGGGAAAAACAGCCCTTACCCTTACCCTTTTTTACTGAACACATGACGTTATAAAACTAAAAATAATATCAAATACGCAGGTTTATATTGAAAGCCATATCTTTGCTTACCATCAGGTGAAATGATGGTCAACCGCAATTCTATATTCAATTTTTCAAGTTGTTAGTTTTAAATTTAATTTGATTAATCTTAGTGTTTAACGTAATTCCAATTCTCGACTTTAAAAATCTCTCATATTCAGAGTCCGGAGAAAAACATTCTTTTATCTGTTTTCTAAGCTTAACTTTCATCTCCAAACGCCATAATTTCTCCCAAAATTTTTCAATTACAAATTATGTACATAGTTTTAGTTAAGAGCGAATCTAACAATAATACAAAGAGTTTCTGTGTCGGTATGTGGCCCGCACTGGCGTTCCATGGCCCAACGACTACCATCATCCTAATGTTTAAAGTAAGTCCGATTCTCGACTTTAAAAATCTGTCACATTCAGAGTCCGGGGAAAAACAGTATTTTATCTGTTTTCTAAGCTTAACTTTCATCTCCAAACGCCATAATTTCTCCCAAAACTTTCCAAATACAAATCATGTACATAGTTCTAGTGGAGAGCGAATCTAACAACAATACAAAGACTTTCTGTGTCGGTATGTGGCCCACACTGGCGTCCCATGGCCCAACGACTACCATCTACCTGCAGTTGTCGGTAATAATGGCAATTATTATGGGTACAATTTGGGTAACTGAATTGTACAGGTAGGGCAGTTGTGAGAGTCTATGGTGCTCAAAGTTTTGATACTTTGTTTGCGTTGTACAACGTTTTGTATTACAAAAATATATTTTTAAGCACATAGCCATCCGCCAAGGTCGCCCATTGCAATCCTAGTTTTACTTTTTGTGTCCATAGAAATATTATAAGGTGTACAATAAAGTATATATAATAAATAAATAGAGGTGGGTGTTCCTAAAGTTTTGGTCGAAAATCGATACTTTAGTCTCGTCAAGCGCAGGAGCTTTTCACCAATGACGAACTCAGAAGACTTAAATCCATAGAAATACCTTTATTAAAATATAGTTTTGTGAGTGGCATCTCGCACGTCAACCTATGAGTTTGCGGCCGTAATTATGATATAATTAAAGTCTCCAGCCAGAACTTATAATAAAGTTACAAACTATTTTTATACATTGTTCACCAGAGACACAATTACAAGAAGTAGAAATTTGACCTGAATTAAACATTATTATCACTTTGGACAAACCACCTTAATTCGAAAAGCTCCATTTTTATTCTAAAAGTTTGAGAGCTTCTGGCTCAGCAGGTACTCTAGTCATTGGCGCCAGACGGTCACAGTTTTTTCTATTTTATTCTCAAAAAATATCCCATTATTGAATGGATGTATCTTTTGTGTAACATTTGTGCATAGAAGTTCCATATCTCAAGTGTAATGATACGTTTAGTATTATTACGGAGAAGTCCTTCAAACTGGGGCTTAGAAATAAAAATATAATTGACTTGTGAAGGTTCGAAAACATACTTATTTTTTTATCTTCAGAAGCATAATGCAAAAATAACTTCATAACATGCGTGATACAGTCAATGATTGCCTTAGGCTTTCTAAACTCTAGGACATTTTTTTCTAACAAAATCACACCACAGAAAAGCGTGGCACTGCAATGACAGTTCAAGCAATGTGGCGAATGCGTACAGCTAAGGAGTGGAATCCTCTGCCGCAGTCAGCGTCCTGATAGCTATAATTTGAGAGTATATGTTAAGAGTGAATAGGTTACTTCTAGGTAAGCGTGCTTCACCTTCGACTACATCATCGCTAATTATTAAACCACTATACCGAAACACTAATACATGATTGATATTATTTTTGCAGTGGAGGCTCTGCGGTTACTGGCTCGACTTACGAGTTGTTAGTCGGGAGTTTAAACCTAAGCAGGCTTAGACTTAGAGTAAATTTCACTTCATCACCACCTCTGTTCTCAAAACGTTGAAAGAAAACATCATGAGGAAACCGGGATATCCTTAATTTTTTGTTTTCCGGGTGGGAAAATCATCAAATGACTTCTCCCGCTCTGGGTGGAGCGGGAGGGAGTGTCAGACTTCTACTGACTAAAAACCCACCCTGCTCCATTAGTTGCCCTTGCCTTTCGGGGCCACGGTATCTCGTTAGAACATTCCCGCAACCCCGTAAGGCAATGGCCCTATCCGGTCCCGTCAATGCTGCAGACAGCTCTTTGAGGCGCGCGCGGAACACGTCTCGCCCGCGCCGACCCGGGCCTGGTCCTTACCGGACGGTGAGTTACCCCTGCTCGCCGTCCACACCTGCTCATCGTACGCAAATCGGCATATCCTTGGACCGAAAATCCAGACATACAATATCCACCTACCCGTACTGGGGCCACAGAGAGGAGCTCTATATCCGAGCAGTGAGAACGTTATACGCTGACTAAGATATAATCTAATTCCACGAAGCTCGTTCCATCATCAGACTACAAGACAAACGGCGATGCGCCAACATGGTGGACATCCCACCCATACGTACAAAACGTTTTCGGAATACTTTCATTGTGCGTACGGCTAAGGAGTGGAATTCCCTGCCGGAGTCTGTTTCCCGATAGCTATAACCTAGGGGTAGTGATGCAACGAATACGAATACGAATATTCGTATTCGCCGAATAGTAGACATTTACCGAATATTCGTATTCGGCAAATACTAATACGAATATTTAAAAACTAATATTTTTTTACGCAACTCTATTTACTGCAGATTTGAAAAATTTCCAAGTCTGAAAAAACTCGCCAAAAATTATTTTTCACTGAAGCCATGTACAGTCACCTCGGAAAGCCTTTTTTCAACGGCTGGGAGCATCCAGACTGAAAAAAGAAATCGCCTAAAACCAGAAAATCTACAAATTTTATGTTTCTTAAATAAAATTTTTCCTGTTGTAAATTTTAATTATTAGAAGAGTAAACATTCATCAAATAAATAAGTATTTTATTACCATGGCGAGATATTCGTATTCGCCGAATAGTAGGTTTGATATTCGTATTCGTAAAAGTAGTATTCGTTGCATCACTACCTAGGGGTCTTCAAGTCAAGAAGTCAAGAGTGAATAGGTTACTTCTAGGTAAGCGTGCTCCACCTTCGACCACATCATCACTTACCATTAGGTGAGACGGTGGTCAAACGCGAATCTGTTATCAATAAAAACAAAAAAAAAATGATACTGTATATACCACTGCTTCCTACATAATTTAATCTGTAGTTTATCTAAGTAGTCCTGAAGTTAACTGTCATCTAAAACTTGCGTGAAAAGTATCCGTTAGATCAGAAAACGTGCGACCAGATTAGATTTAAAACTTGCCTCTGTGTTAACGATCAGAGCAAAATCTACATCAAACTTCCATAATCGGTATGAAACTTAAACAGCTATCAATTAAAATACGTGATACCTGTTACTACCCAACGTTTTGACCTCAGTTTCCGCATACTCCATATTCATGTAAAGGCGTGATATGATATGCGCGAATCGCATGCGCAGGAGTCGTTTAGTGATGCTCCTCGCGTTACAGCGCGTAAGTCGCGGAAAGTGGTTATGATGTGTCATAGTTGATTCAGTGTGGTGGACGAAAGTAACTGTTTGTTTAGTTTAGAATTTGTAAGTAATACAGAATTGTAGGGAAGACGAAAGAATTGAATTTGTGTGAAGTTTTCTGGAATTTAAAACTAGAAGACGATGGGAGCATTTGCTTTTCCTGTCGGGTTGTCGAATTTAACGTAAATCGAGTCTTTAAGCTAATGAAAAGTTATGGTTGGGTTTTGAAAAGTAACCAGTATGTAATAAATTATACTTACAAACAGCGAAATTATTTCAATTAATATGATATAGCACTTTTTCGTACCTAGACTTCAAGTCTGGTACTACAAGGTATATTTTACATTGATAAATTAATATTAGTAAGTTTCTAAACATTAACAAGGAGAATCATCAAATGGCTCCCCTCGTTCTGAGTAGAGCAGAAGGGGAGAGACTTGTACTGACTAAAAACCCACCAATTTTATTCAGTTGCCGTTGCGGGGCTGCGGTATATCGTTAGAACATTCCCGCAACCCCGGATGACTAACTATGCCTTCGTCTGTTCTATACAACGGTATTTATTGAATACCTCGCCATTTAGAACCGAGAGGTTATTAATATCAAACATTATCTAGGAACCTTTCGTGTACATTGTAAATACATAATTATTAGTGTTTTGTATACCTATCATTATGTATTGTAAAGAAATAAACGTGGCCGTGTGTTGGTATAACAAAATTGCACGCATAAACTTTATTCCTTTATAATTTTCTAATGTTTTTAGAACTTTAATTGGAGTATTTGTAATTAGAATTATTTGGTTACTAGTACTCACGCGGGGCTTCGCTCCCGTGAATTCTATCACGGTAAAAACATAACTCTTTTTTTTTTGCAGTCGCGTAAAAAGTAGCTATAACCTTCCTCAAGCTTCAAGCTACTTCCGTACCAAATTGCATCCAAATCCACACAGTACTTTCGAAGATTAGCGCGTTCAAGCAAACAAACAAACAAACTTTTCCGCTTTATAATATTAGTATAGATATTGACTTGACTTGCTGGTAAACTGGTGTTATTTGAAGATTTTATCTGATTTAATAGTTTGTAGGCATTTTCGCAATTATTTTTGACTAGAGACCCGGCCCGGCTTCGCGCATTCTTATTCTGCTAATTCACAGAAACCTTAATAAATATCACACTAAATCTTCCTCGTGAATCACTCTACACATTGGTGAAAACTGCATGAAAATATATTTAGTAGTTTTTGAGTTTATCGCAAACATACAGACGTGACGAGAGATTTTTTTATAATACCTATGTAAGGATTTTAGCACTAAAAACGTTTTGAAAAAAAAAAATTCTGCTAGACAAATTCTTGACTAGTCTAAATCCGTGATTTTTAGTTGATGAATTGTTTAGGTCGTTAATAAAAGTCTAATAAATATTATCTGAACAAATTCTGGAATATATACAGCTCATTTTAAAACTAAATATTCAAAAAACTTACAAAGTTGAAACTCCACACTAGGGAGGACCGCTACCCTGTTTTACTATCCAATAAATATATGGTCAAGTTATTGCATATGAATTAATGTTAGGGTTCTGCACACTATTTTATTTCACGCTGTTAAAGAAAAAATATTATCTTTCGTGCATGGGTGCGTTATAACAGTGTTCAAAAAGAAAGTTATTTTTGCGCACTCTCGTCACATAGTATATTTATTTTAATATACTTTATTTGTATTTACGTACTAAGAATCGCAGAATTAAAAGATAAAGGAAGTCTATTGGAAAACGGGAACTAAAGGTTCTTTCTTTCTTCTGGAGGGAAATTCATCCAATGACTTCTCCCGCTTCTGGTGGAGCGGAAGAGAGTGTCAGGTCCCCGCAATCCTGGCAAAGTAAAGGCTATCTTCAAACGAAAGTTGGCTCACATTATTACACCACAAGCTCTATGCTCATATCTCGTGATACAGTTGCCGTTGCAGTAGTGGTTACGGAATCCTAAAAAATCCTCGGCCGCTCTATAAAAGTAATTAACTCCGACTGAAGATAATTGATGAAGCTCAAAGATTACTACCTTAGTATTCCATTTAACACTACAAAGTAAATCAGACTGTATTGTCTCAAGTCCAGAGTTGGGTTTTCAATGCCGGCGGTACCGTAGACCGTGATAAAAGTAACTACGAAGATGGGCGTAGGGCCCGACGAATAAGTTTTTTTTTTGAATAGTTATGGCGTAGATTCCCCTCAGTATTATTATAAAATCGTCAAGTTAGACCATTTTTGTTTGGATGTGTGACGGATGGTGTTTTGACCATAGTGCAGGTAAATGTATGGGTCTGTGTGTGTGTGTCAGTAATTTTGGTCAGGGTTTTGTGCTTGAGGGCTCAACGTAATGATCTGTTCTATGTGTATAGGTATAGTCCAAAGTTTATAGTTTTTATGGGTTAGGAGAGCGTCGAAAACATGACCATAGTTATAGATACATACATCATACATATGTTCATGTTCTGCTCCACTTTCGCGCGAACGCAGCAGAACGAGTATAATTACAAAATGATCACATATTTTGAAAGTCTAAAGATGTTTTGATTGCTAGCAATTCATTTTATTTTAAATAATAAAAGCAATTGCAGTTTGGCAATTATAAATAGCTTTTTTATACGCATGCATTTTGTAGACTGGCAAAAAGTAGGTCAGTGACTGGCAAACTTGCTGTTTAATCTGTTGCAATCAATTCTGTCAAAGTGTTATCCTAAATCTATTACAAGAAACGCCAATTTACTTCTAATGTCCAATAAATGGAGTATTCCTATATAATTTCAAGCTTGAAGAAACCGTTTTGCTATTTACAATGGAGGAATCAATTGAAAAAACCACTGCATCATCGCTTTACAATTTCGCGCGCATTCTAAAATGGTGGCTGCGTTTTTTTTTATTTCGTCACGGGATATGCTTATTCAGCCTTTTATATCTGTGCATTATTTTTTTAATGGACCGAGAGATTATAAAAACTGATTGTTTTGCCTTCGAGCTTATATCTAGGAATGCACGTTGCGGAGGTATATTTGATAGTTTGATTGAATTAAAAAAAGTCCATTACCTAATGTCCCTACCGCACTTCACACAATTTCACGCTTCTTTTGTTTTCTCAATAGAAATTCAAATACTATGAACAACCTCTCCTGTGCCTAAGAAACTAATTCATTTTATATTATGTACTGAGTATAAAATATAAAATCAAACTTTACAATATGTACAAACACAAAAAATAAACAACTCTGTCGGCATAAGAGCCTCATACGTGTTAATATGCGGTCTCTAGGACAAAGGGGTGGATTTTTTACGCCCCAGGGTTGGAATACAACCCATCCTTTATGCATTTATGATGTCCGGTTGTAAAACAGAAATCTCCCATTAGCCAAGATGCTTCGGCATTTTTCGGGTAACTTCGGTAGCAAGGTGCTATGTGCCTTCGTAGAGATGAGTTTTTTGAGGACTGGGAGGAATTATGAAAGAAGAAAAAATTAGTTTTTAGCTTACAAGTAAATTTATACATAACCACGTTTGAAACTGTTTTCAATACTGTGTCAGGCAGAGATTATCAAACCAATATTTTCTTTTTTTGCAAAAAAAAAGAATAATTGAAGTGGGTAGAATTCACATTAGTAGTAATCTTGTTTACACCTTTAAAAAAGCTAAATATGCTTGTGTCTGGAGTGGGTTCACGACAGTAGTGTAATGGGTGGGGTTCGAACCTGCGACCTCTCGATCACCTGTAGCCATTAGACTATTGACGTTTCATTGTTGATTTTCATCAATACTGTAAAAGACAAAAAATTTCAAACCAAAGTTGACGTTAGATTGACGCCGATACTGGTGATTGCCATCATGTTTTCGATCAACCATAAAGACGGAATTATCAATAACTCGAACTGTGGTGCAACTGCAACCTACGTTTTCTTATTTCCTTAGTGCTCCGATATTCCATTCTAAACCTGATCTATTTAACTCTCTCGACAGTTTTTGATACATCGTTAGTAAAAATAACTATAAAAACGGACCTCCAGATGCGCAGGAAGTCATCCAATAACAGAACTATAAAGGTTCTAATATTAATACTTGTTTCTTATGACTCCTTGTACAAAATGCTGCGCAGTTATCAGCCATTTCTTCCTCAAGCGTCCAACCATGTCCCATTCTATACAAAAGCCATAAAATCGGCGAACATGTTGAGTTTCTTTAATCAACCAATTTATCTGACTCTTGTATTGTCTATTAAACGATGTTAACATGACATATAAGGGCGTCTTAGTATTTTCAGACTTTTTCCATCTTTATAGACTTGTCAATCGAAGCCTTATGATAGATGGACACACACATCTGTCAGCTGCATTTGGAAAAAATACCGCGGAATTTGTTTAGTAATTGCGATTCCTTAAACGGCAGTATTTACTTGAATTAGAAATCTTTTTTCTTGACGTGAATGCAGTGGATTAGCAGGAACTGCCTTGGTACTACTTAGAATTTGCACCTGCAACTTGATAGATACAAATAAATACTCTTTTCTTTACAATTATGGGGTGTAATAATAGGTCGTCTTATCCCTAAAAGCGATCTTTTACAGCCTACTTTTGGATGGATTTGACAGAAAAGGAGAATCAATCAGAATTATTGGCATCGTCTGAATTTAAAAACAAAACGCTTTTGAATTTTAAATGCTGTGATAAGAAAATCATGAAAAATCATCAGGAACTTTGAGGGCTTGATAGCTAAAATTACCTGTATGTTCTTGCTCAGGAAAATAGCGAAAGTTTATGTTTATTTGTTTTCATACTATTCTTCTTCGCTATCGTTATGAAAATATGTGTTAAAGTTTATGAGAATGGTTGATAAAAACGAATGGACGGATTTTGGCACCTGAAAAATGCTCTAATGCGGTCTCGCACTTCTACAAATGTCAAAAACAAGGCCACCGACTGAGCGGCGGCCGTTCTTAAGTGCGGGAGACAAAATATATACATGACTCACTATCTATCTAGCAATAGTTCCTTGCTACTAGTAACATTAATAGTTATATGATGGAACTACTGTTTTTTTCATTAATCACTATCACTACCAATCAAAACCTGCAACTCCTCAATCACACCAAAAATTCCTATACCTACATACAGCATTAGTACAGCATCTTGAAATTTCTTCTACCATTGCTTTCCACAAAATAGTAGCCCGCCACCAACAAATGTGTCAGAGCAGTCACTACTGACATTCATTGAACTGCAATGCGTTTTTGCTGTATAAATACTCGGTTTAGTTTCTAGGCAGCCATTAACTTACTGGGAAGTATGCGATACAGCGGAGATGTGTTTTGTTTCGGACGAGACGGTTCTCTGATTGGCTTTTGGATTTGGTTCTTGATTTTAATGTGTTTGGTGCTTGGTCGATTTTCGTTCTTACTACGCTTTAGTTTGTTTCCATTGGTTATGAACATAAAGGATTTTGTCGTCTTCTAAGATCTGTACAATTTTCTGTAAGTAGTAAAGCCTAACGAAAGTATCTATCTGTTAAGACTAAGAACTATTTACTATCTTTTTACCTTTCAGAAAAGTACGTTATGCTGTTCTATTCAAGTTTTCTTGAATATTTATTCAATAGATACATTCTATCAACCATACCTTTCACAGAATCTGGTATTCTTAGTTCAAATGTTTGTCTATTGAAATTTGAAAATAGAACCTATAATTTGATTGGTAGTTTGGCTTTCAGCTACTTAAATTCGAATAACGACTCTGCGCAAGCGATGTTTAAATACCACATCCAATCCATGCAACATCTAGTGAAGATTTTCCGTGAGCGGCCATTTGCGGAACCGAGTGATGTTATTAAGTTTTCTCCACAATTAAACTTTGCATTCTTCGAGTAGTTAACTTAGAAAGCTCCCCTTTGATATGGCGATAGTTTTTTGTGCCGACGTCTCGTTACTACGGTTTTCTTGGCACTTATGCCGTGTGATTGCTTAGAAGTGTTGCTGTTTACTTGATTAACACTTGCTTACTTCCTTTCTTAGTTTTTTGTTTAATTACGAGTTGAACTTGTAGGTTGGTGATCAGAGGGAATCTTGTAAAATGTGTTGTTTAGGTAAATGAAAAACTTTAGGGTCGTTAAGAAAATACAAATATTGGTGATGGTAAACAGCTATAAAAAATTTAGCCACTTAAGTGATGTTTGTGCGAATAAAGTGGCTCCGGATTTAGCTAAAGTTATAACAGCAAGGGCTATCAATATCTATCTCCACAAATCAAATCACAATCCTAAAGGATCTGCCACATAAAATTCAATTACTTCATTTGTAGCCACTGAAGCCAGCACACAATATAGCTCTGGCGGCCTTAATAGACACTTTAACAACTCGCCTTAAACAAGTGCCAGCCCTTGATCGATCTCTCCAGTCAACTGCCCATATTGGCAGTCAGTACGCACGTCAATGGAATCAAATAAATCATTGCTCCAAGTTCAAATCTATCTATCACACATCAGTTTTTGCTTATAAAATGCGAAAGCACGTATAATGAGACAATAACTGGTATTTACCGGCTTTTTCCGGTTTCTAGACGGGCGGTGATTGGTGCGTTTTGTTTAGATAATGATAAAATTGTTTAGTTGATGGCTTGGCTTGTTGTAAGAAGTGAATTGGTGTGATTAGGTCTGTGTATTTTTTTTTGTTGTTGCATAGACATGTTGTTTATGAGAAAGTTCTAGGCACTTTTATTACACTATTGGTCATTATTCTAACCATTTGTACAATTTATAGCGTTGTTAAAAAAGAGCGTCCATTGTGCAGTCTTTCAAAAGGACGATCATACGGATTGACATTTATTATGATGATCTACAAAACCTATAAGCTCGTCACTTCCGGATAACTTTTGTCATGCATGGTATCATCTGAAGAAAATCAAGTTCTAAAGCTTGCAATCTACGAAGTGATTCCTGCTAATATCGATAGGAGTAGAACAAAATAAGCTACTCTAAACACACGCGTCGTATGTAGCCGTAAACTCAGCAATGGAGTCGTGATGACAGGGAAACCAGACGGCCACATTATCTTCACCCATTGTAACACTTGTAAGCCGGATAAACTTATTAGTTTGGTGTCTTATTAGACATCTATCGGAGTCGGCTTCCAATCTAACCAGATTTTACCATGTAGCGAATGTCAGACTTATGAATACTCGTAACGTCTGTCACAGACGTACATATGACAGTAGGCACTAACGGCCTAACTTGCATTCCGAGACTATGTGGAATCTAGATATACAGGGTTAAATGTAAAACACTGAAAACCTCTCAGGACTATGTTACTAACATCATAATCAACAACTTTTGTTTTATGACTTTTAAAAATTCGTCATATTTTAGCTCACCAGATTTTCATACAAAAATAAAAAATATTTAAATTGAACGAATATTGATTATTGATTGAATATTTATTGTGGAGATCTTTTAACGGCTGGAGAGTTCCACAGGCTAACTATTTTCGCTGAAAAACAAAGCTCTTCATTTTTATTTTTTACTAGCTTCTGCCCTCGACTTCGTCCGCGTAGAAGTCGAAAATATTCCACGGGATCCCGTCCCCGACTTGCTTGACAAAGATTATAATAGCTCGGCTAATATGCATGATATAAAGATAATTTATAGCCTATAGCACTCAGGGATAATGCAGCTACATGTAAGCGAAAGAATTTTCAAAATCGCTTCGGTAGTTTCAGAGATTACCCCATACATACAAACTTACAATTTACAAACTTACAAATTTTACCTCTTTATAATATTAGTATAGATTACTGACGGGCCCACTCTTGACCTCGATCTCGCCTGATGGTAAGCGATAGATGAGGTCTAAGATGGGACGAGCGAGCCCAGAAGATGCCTATTTACTCGTGCTTTAAAGGCTGAAAGGTCATAAGTGGCAGGGAACACAGAAGCCGGCAGAGAATTCCACAGCTTGGCTGTGCGCACAATAAATGTGGAGGAGAAGCGCTTGGTACGATAAGACGGTATATCAACCAAGTGTGGGTGGTACCCAGCCGTGCGCCTGGTAGACCGGTAGTGAATGGGAGATGGAGGAATCAGGTCATGCAAGCGAAGTTGCGGGCAGAAGCTACATAGTGCGATTTACGAACCCATTAATGGCCTGACATGTGCAGAACCTATTCAATTACTGATTAATAACCAGCCATAAACTATTACAATAGCAGTTCCAATGATTGTTGATGCTCAGTATATTACAATACGAGTGTAACCTATTTTCCTTGTAGTCGAGTTTTACTGCACATGAAAGTCTAGGCCCAACTTTCACTTAGTTATGAGGTAGGGTATAAATATGATATCTTGCGGATAGCCAATTTGGTTTCCGCAAGGGGCGCTCGACGGTGGATGCCATCATGCGTGTAAGAGCTCTCTCGACAGAGGCTGCGTTGTCCCGGGGTGGGGTCGTCTTGGCGGTGTCTCTCGACATCGCTAATGCCTTTAATACCCTGCCCTGGAGTTGCATAAGGGAAGCACTCCGGTATCACCGGATGCCGACCTACCTCTGTCGTGTGGTTGAGGCCTACCTGACGGACAGAGCCGTCATTTACCCTGGTCACCATGGAGAGTGGAATCGGCGAGAGATGTCGTGCGGTGTCCCACAGGGATCAGTTCTGGGACCACCCCTGTGGAACATCGGTTACGACTGGGTGTTGCGCGCCGACCTCCCTACAGGCGTCAGCGTAGTCTGCTACGCTGACGACACGCTGGTCTTGGCGCATGGGAGGTCGCACCAGGCGGCGGCCGAACTGGCGATGCGAGGGGTTGCGACAGTCGTAGAAAGGATCCGGCAACTGGGACTCGAGGTGGCTTTGCACAAGTCCGAGGCCATGTGTTTTCATGGCCGTCGGAACGCGCCACCTTCGGGTTCCCAAGTAACGGTGGGAGGGGTTCACATCGGCGTCGAGACGACGATGAAGTACCTGGGACTTGTCCTCGACAGCCGGTGGAACTTCGTCGAACATTTCCGACGTTTGGCTCCAAGACTGGACCGGGCGGGGGCTGCACTCAAGCGGCTCCTACCAAATCTAGGGGGGCCAAACGCCTCCTGCCGGAGGCTATACGCGGAGATTGTGCGGTCCATGGCCCTCTATGGGGCCCCTGTGTGGGCGCTGAATCTACAGCGGCGACCAGCTCGCCAGCTGGTCGCGTCTCAGAGGGTCATGGCTATCCGGATGATCCGGGGATACCGCACGATCTCTGGGGAGGCGGCGAACCTCCTTGCCGGATTGCTGCCGTGGGATCTGGAGGCGGTAGCCCTCGCGCGCGTGCACAATTGGCGCGCGGAGGTGCTAAGCCGGGGTGAAACTCCGCTACCGCGGCAAGTCGCGGCTCAGCGGATAGAACTCCGGCGCCATCTCACGGCAGTATGGAAAGAGCGGCTGTCGCAACCGAAGGCTGGGCACGCCGCAATTGCGGCGATAAGTCCCCTCTTTGAGGAGTGGCTGGAGAGAGGCCACGGCGTCCTCACCTTCCGCCTGACGCAGGTGCTGACCGGACATGGCTGTTTTGGTAGGTACCTGTTTCGGATTCAGCGGGAGGACACGCCCGGGTGTCGTCATTGTGAGGACCACCTGGAGGACACGGTGGAGCATACGGTCGAGGTATGCCCTGCTTGGGCGGAGCACCGCCGTGTCCTCGTAGAAGCGGTCGGCGGCGGCGACCTCTCGCGCCCTGCTCTGGTTCAGACCATGGTGCGGAGCGAGAGGGAATGGGATGCGGTCGCCTCCTTCTGCGAAGCAGTCATGCTAGCGAAGGAGGAGGCCGAACGCGCGAGGGAGAGGCAACTCTCTTCCTCGCGCCCCAGCCGTCGTGGTAGACGCCCCGGGCGTCGGGGATCGCGAGCCAATTTCCGGCCACCGTAGGCGCGGGCTTGCGGACGGCGAGCAGGGGTAGCTCACCGTCCGGCAAAGACCAGGCCCGGGTCGGCGGCGCGTCGTGTTCCACGTGCGCCTCAAGGAGCCGTCAGCATTGGTGACGGGGCCTAATAAAGCCATAGCCTGCCGGGGTCGCGGAAATATAGTAAAAAGATACCGCGGCTCCGGAACTTACAGGCAGCTGAAGGGACAGGGTGGGTTTTTAGTCAGTAGAAGTCTGACACTCCCTCCCGCTTAACCCAGAGCGGGAGAAGTTATTCGATGATTTTCCCACCCAGAAAAAAAAAAAAAAAAAAAAAAAAAAAAAAAAGGGTATAAATATGATTAGACTGCCTGATAATCGCTATTTAATTATGGGTGTTACTTTATTTTAATCTGTTGATTGATTTAGTCAGTAATTCGAGAGCTTTAGAGGCCATAACATAAGTGTTTATCGTACTGTAGGTATGTATTTATATTAATGCTAATTTCTATGATCTTATGATCTTTTTCGAAAAAGAGTCAAGAGGGAAAGATTGATCTTTCATTTTCTAAAGAAAACTTTGTATTGCTCTTTATTTTTTTTCTGAAATCTCAAGCCTAATTAAAATTGGTTATTAAATTTACAAGAATGTAGTGATGAATGAGTATGTTTGTATGAAACACTGTCAGATAAAGGCTCTTAAATCTCAATCACGAAATCCTTTTAGCTTTTAGACATACTAATAATGTTTAACTCTAAAATATTGAGGGTTGCCCACGTCAGAAGCACATGTCAGTCACCTAATTTTAAAAAATGTTGACAGTCTTAATTATTAGATGTCTTTTTAATCTACGTAATTAATATTTATACACACTGTCTATTTATCATCACTCATTCAATTCTCCTGTCGCAGGTCTGCTGGAAGAAATTTCTTATGAAATAAGCAGCACATTTGTGCTCTGTTTTCTTTTCAACCGACGACAAAAAAGAAGGAGGTTATCAATTTGACACGTATAAGTATTTTTTTTTAATGTATGATCACCGATTTCTCGAAGACGGCTGAACCGATTTGGAAAATTCTTTTTTTGTTTGAAAGGGTATACTTTGAAATTGGTCCCATTGCCACCAAGTCAGGATCTGATGATGGGATCCTGGAGAAATCGAGGGAACTCTTCGAATATTGTAGGCACACCTATAGTGATTTGAGTATTTTTTATAGTAACTTGTGTAGTTGCATACGAAAAGCACCATTTGTGAAGTGGACCTGATGATGAAGACCACAGATGGCCACTGGAACGACTCAATATATAAGTAGGAATAATAAGTATTTCATGGGTTCCGTTTCGATTACTTGAATATGGCTATTAAGCACAATATGGTCGTCACAATGCATATGGTGAAGTGAAGCTGATGGTGAAGTACCAGGAGAACTCCTCAACAATTAACGGCCCAGCATTGGGAAAAGCAATATTTTGTAAAAGCTTATAAGTAGTTGAGATTTAGGCTTTTGTAACAGTAAAGTGAAATAAAAACTTTTTACCAAAAAATTAAATCGACAAAACTAAAGACACCGACTACCGAATTTAAAGTTATTTTTCACTTTGCAGTGTTTTTTGGAAGTCGGTTTAATTTTTTGGTAAAAAGTTTGTTTAAGTATCATAAGTATGTGTACATAAAGAAATAAATAAACCTCCAACGCGAAAGGGTTTCACGTTGTCTACAGCCTCAGTACATTCTTCTATATTTTATGTATGGCGTAGGTTTAGAATATAAGAACTAGGTACATGTTTAACCTACTCCCAGAATTGGTACACTTCTAAACGAGGCCAAGAAACCTTGTTCAAAGTCCAGCTATGGTTATTAATAATACTTGTACTCTCTTATCGTTCAAATAGCAATCAAAATCAATATTTTATGTATAATAATTTTCTACAACACGGTAGGTGTTGTAGAAAATTGTCCGCGTTTTGATGCGAAAAATCCATTTAACCAACACAACCGGTCCAAAGCGATGTAATGAGTTTGTAAATTATGTGCCATTCATGGTAGGAATTGACCTAGAGAATGCCTAGCGTATTTAATGTAACGTCATTATTTATAACTAGCTTTTACCCGCGGCTCCGCCCGCGTGGGATTCTGGATAAAAAGCCTATGTTCCGCAAGAATCTGGGCCGACCACATCCGTCGTGATTGACATGAAAAATGGTTGCTTTTCGAGAAAAAATGTTAAACGGTCTGTGATAGAATTGTGTGCTAGAAATGTCGTCTCAGTCAGATCATTAATATGGCAGCAATATTTGTCTCTGCTCACATAATTTAAGTTCTACTATAGTAAATTAAGTCATAGTCTACCTACTATCAAGAAGTATTAGTTTCTACCCACGATTTCGTTCGCGTGGGAGCATTTTCCCATGTAAATCCCGAACCCGTGGGAATTCCGGGATAAAAAGTAGCCTATGTGTTATTCCAGAATGTCAACTTATACTTACCAAATTTCACTCAAATCTGTTCAGTAGTTTTTGCGTGAAAGTGTAACAAACATCCATACATTTGTACAGACGCCAGCACATCAAGCTACAACAATCTGTCAAATTTCTTTAAAAGATTTTCAAATTTATTGTTAAAGAAATTAGGTTCAAGGTTGATTGGGAAAATTTGTCTGTACATCCATTCTCAAAAACTCGCATTTATAATATTAGTATGAAAGATATAGTAAGATACTTTCCGTTGTTTAATTATAAGCTGACAGCAGGAGGTTTTTTTTGTTCTATGGTCTTCACGTATTTTCTGTCTTTTAATTCGTAGTTTATTGGATTAGGAAGTCTTGTCAATAATAAGTAATTAAGAGTCATGTAGCTTAACACTTTTTCACTACACATTTGTTATTTTTACCACACTTTAAATATTACTATTTAACACAGAAACACTACACGAGTTTACTTTTCCGGCTTGTCTTAAATTAATGGTTTGACATTCTTTTTACGTTAATATCAGTAGTAAGTGCAATAACACACAGCTGTCTATTTAAATTAAATTGACGTTAATTAATTAAATTTTAATTCTAATTTTCCGTTTCCAATCTTCTTTAAGCTTAAAGTATTTGTAATTGGAACATTAAATGACGCGAACAGACACGCTTTTTCTTGTCTAGTAAATACTTTTTAAACGAAACTATGTCGAGTTATTGTTGAAAAAATGTTTTTTTTTTTAATATGGAATCGCGTGTTTTTTACTTTCCCATAGTGATGGCATATCATACAACTTTGAATGGGTGATTAATGCTTTCACACAAAAGCAGTGTGTGGGAAAACACTTATGCAGTAGGTACGCCCAGTATATCTTGGCACTTGAGGGGGGCGTTAGTTGTAGAGGTAAATGTTAAAGGAGTGTCAACATTAGTACATTTTTAAATTATTCTCTTTTCCGCCGCCTGCCAATGTAGCCTGGTTCGTATGTGGCAAAGTAATAGTCGGTAACTTGTCAAAAATTTCTTTTAACGATGATGAATTGTTTTGTGTTGAACACAATTTGTGTTTTAGAACAAAGTTTACAATTTTATTTGAGCTTTGAGATATTTTGGTACAAACTTTATCTGATTTGGTTTAATAATAAAAATTGTTAACATTTTTAACACCTGTTATCCGCATCGAAAAAGAAAAAGCATGGTTTCTATGCACATGTATTACGAAGATGATGTTGTTTATGATCTGTATTCAATCAAAATTATATCAGACCTACATGCCAATATTATCTTTATATTATTTTATAACGAGACATGTCAGTTTTGGAATAATTTTCATATAATTTATGAAATGGTAATTTGAAAGGTCTAATATAGAAAATATGTATCTCAAGTCTAATTAAAAATTATCTGAAAAATGAACCCTAACTCGTATGTCATTAAACACAAATGCGGATTATCAATAAAAATCGATCACCCATCCACTAATCAACTTTCCTTAACCCTACAAACTTCCCAGACTCATCATAACAAGATACCCTGATATCCTCTTAGCATTCTATCAGACTAATAAAGGTATATCAGGATCTATCACACAGTAGCATTATTGAGAATGTGACAAACACGGCTATCCACGTAGATGGTTGATAAAGCTAGGTAAATGGCAGGCGCGTGCATAGGATTATGACAGGGCATGCGGCGGAGTAAAAACACACAAAAACTTCTTCTTTTATAGATTTTTAGCATAGCCACAGCCACGCATCGCCACCATGCTACGATGCGTGGCTGTGGCTATGCTAAAAATCTATAAAAGAAGAAGTTTTTGTGACCGATTACTCACAAAAACTTCTTCTTTTATAGATTTTTAGCATAGCCACTTACACATTATTTTACTCCGCCGCATGCCCTGTCATAATCCTATGCACGCCCCTGGTAAATGGGAGTTGGAACCTAGAGAGCACGCTTTCCCTCCAATCTAGACTACCTATAGACTTTTTACTATGTATTTACTATGCATCGCAGGTTATTTAAGACTGGTTATTATATGAAAGTAGGCTTGTGAGCAGTAGGGAATCGTTGAGGAAATGAGTTAATTTATTCTGCTTTGTACGGCAGTATTTGATTGGCTCTCATACCATCAGAGTACTTAACCTCTCAGTTTATTAACAAGTTGTAGTTGTAAACAAATTAAGTCTAGTTCATTCTTGAAGATGACTATAGCCTGGCTTAGAACTATCTAAGGCATAATCTAAATCTGTACTAATATTATACGAATGTATGTCCTTGTTTCATGTTATAACGGAGCAACGAATGGATACGATTTTTGGATAATTAGTTAAATAAATAGTTGAACGGTTGGAGAGGTCTACTTTCTGCTGAAAATGGTTTGCCCTGGTAAAACTAGATCACACACTTTTGAAAACTTCCTTCGTCGTTCGACAAACGTGTTCGACGATTTTTGTAGTAGGTAAGTACCAATGAATATTCACTTAATATGGTATGCATACGATGTTTGTCATTCGACATTTACGATCCCAAGTATTTATATTGCTATCGTATTTATTTTTCATTTAGTGAATACTAATGTAGGGCCAGTTGTTATAATTTTTGTTAACATCTCTAAATATAAGGGTTTATAAGGGCTTTGTTTTTATTCATAGATCAATGGTTCATACATTTTATTTCTAAAAGATCGATATTGTGTTTTTGGCTTTTTTAGCACAAAAGAGGTTCATCAAACTGATTTATTTTAGCAGTAAAAATAATGAAAGAGCTAATTTCAAATATTTACTTAAAATGGCACTGTTGTTAGAATAGAATAAAATTTTTATTTTGTAAATATGGGTAATACATAATAGACTCGTTCTGCTTTTCAGCAAAAAATTTAGCTACATAAGTTAAATTTTATTCAGTAATACTTACTAATATATAATAACTAGCACTTGCTCGCGACTTCGTTTGCGTGGAAATTTTTTCCCGAGTAAATCCCGATCCCGTTGGAATTTCGCAAAATCCCGTCTTAGCGAGCATCTACGTACTAAAAGGAACTCCCATGAAAAAATTGAGAACCCTACTACTTGTAGTTTCTGAGATTTCGTGATTAATCAGTGAGTGGTATTTCGCTTTTATATACAATAGATTACACTCAGTAATAATGTAGCGTGGTCGTTACAAACATCCAAAAATACAAATCTTTACTCGTTATGATATTAGTATGGATATAAATAACTCTATAGAAGGCCTACGTATTTCCAATAGATTAATAACCACAGCAAGAAATAATCTCTATGGTTTCAGATCCAGAATTTCACTTACGCCAAACCAAAACCAATTTTAAACTAAACAACGTTAGATATAAGCAAGTCTCAGTGTTGGTCCGACATTAATGTTATTTGTGATGTCCAATTTACATGTAAACAGATGCCTATCTTGCTTTTCAATTACTTAAGTAGGACGCGCTGAATGCCTGCGCTAAATAGTTTTTGAAGTGTGTTGAAAGTGTGTTCTTGTCTTTTATTAGGGATGTATTGCTTTTTATGTGTGTTGTGCCTACTGTTTAAGTACGTTTATTAATGTGTTTATAGCAATTTGATTTGTAGAACTCAATTTGTATGCTCTTTCGAATCGCTGATAGAATGAGTATCGAGCCTAAGGTTTTCCTTTGGCAGTGAGAAAGGAATTTATCAGAATACGATATTGTTGTTTTTTGTTGGCTATAAGTAGGCTCGCGTTTGACCACCATCTCATATGGTAGTAAGCGATGATGTGGTGCTTGCCTTCGTCGCTGCTTTGTGAAGCGTGCTTCGTCTTGTCATAGTGTGCTTTGGAATTTAAGAAAAAAATTGGACATAATTATAGGAACATAACATAACCAGATTATAACGTTTTAGCTGCGTAGACACAGGCCTTCTCTCTAACAGAAGAAATGGGCCATAATCGACCTCGTGGGCGCAATGCGGGTTGGTGAATGTTACAAGTCTTTTGATTTTTCGATCTAAAAACACGCCGATTTCCAGACAATGTTTTCTTTCACCGTTTAAAGAATGTAGAAGAAAACACTAGAAGTGCTGGTAATTACACAAACTGCCTGCCTCCTGATCTGGGCGACTTTAACTCACTAAAACCCATCCGTCTTTCGCCATTCGCGTTCCGAGGCCACGGTAACTCTTTCGAACAATTCCGCAATCCCGGCAGGTAGCGGCCCCGAAAGTTTTGCTGACAACTTTGTCGCGCGCGTGGAACACGATGCGCCGTCTACATGGGAAACTGCCTGCCTGAGGTTGAATTAACCAGTTGGCCATCACTGCTCATTTAGGTATTATTGAACATAATTATTAAAACAGTGGAAAACGTGGTTATTTTGTAACATGTCAAAAATAATAATATTTAAGAACTAAGTATTAATAAATCCAAATTGTTTATAAAACGTAAGCTATGTCAGAAAGCTTTTTACTCGGTTAAAGATTATATTGAGGACAAGAAGGCTTGGGAATGAGATGTTCCAGTTATATACGTGTGCCTTTTTAATTTTTTTTTTAATTTTGATTGATGATTTATTTTTGATTGATTACAATATTTGCTTTCTCAAGTATTGTATATTATTTATTTTGTTTTTGTTTGTTGTTTTTTTTTAAATATAATTATTTCATTATTGTAAATGTGAGGACAAAGTAGTTTATTCTTTCTTCGTTGTTTTTACTTTCACTATAATTTATTTAATGATGTCAAGCAGTTTGAGTACTTGTGTGGCCTATCCAAATGTCCTTACTTTGGTATTGTTCGTCAAATTGTTGAGCTCCTTAAGTTCTAAGTTGAGCTACACGATAACTGACAAATGCTTGCACTGTCTGGACAGGTCCGCTCAAATTTGCGTGGTTATTTCCTCAAAAGAATACCACAAACATGAACCTATGTACATGCTTCTTATATACAAATACAATTTGTCTGGACTTTAAAGGAGACTTTGACCTCTGAGTTTGTTTCGGTGTTTCTTCTCAGAGTAGTCAGTTAGGAAATACCGGCCTCATCTAGCTAAACTAAACACGCAAAAAAAACATGACGTGTAAAAGTGTTATTTATAACCAATTTACAAAATAAATATTTCATTTCATTTCAATATTAATAATGTAATGTTTTTGATATGAAACTGTACAAAACGGGGATTTTGTTGGTATCAACATCAACCTGTAGACATTTGTTACCAAATCAATTTCATTCTACGGATAAATGGCGTTTCTCTGATAGTTTTATTATATTATTATCCTGTCTCTGTAAACAAAATTATTTCCAAACTTTAATTTACTATAGCAATACATAATTTTCAGTATAAATTATGTCGATAAATATGACCTGAATTATGTCCATAAATTCGGTAGTAACTGTATGTCAGTATGTTTGGTTCTTCATGACTTAAAGGCTGAATGGATTTCGATGAAACTTGACGCATGGGAAGGTCATAAGTTTGTTTTTAACTTCATTGTGGACGCGGTCAGAAGCTTCTTGGTAAGCTCAAGCTATATATATTGATATATATAAATGAAATGGAAGTGTCTGTCATTGTTTTTTTAACTTTTTTATAGTTATTTACACAATACTTAAGTACGAACATTATTTTTTTCTGTTTGTCTGTCTGCCTTTCAGTTCGGGCTAATTTCGGGAACGGCTGAACCGATATTATTAGAGGAGGGTATGGGGCGATATTGTAGACTTTTTAACCTGGAATTCCCACATCATCGGGATTTATACGGAAAACCCGCTTAGACTCCCACGCGACCGAAACCGCGGGCACAGCTGGTATACAAAATTATTTGAGATAGTTATCATTTAGTTTACTCAAGGAACTGGGTTACTGTGGCGTTTGCTCAGAAAGCGGCCTCAGAAACATTGCTATATTTTATATTAGACACGCATTTATATGACTTTCAGTCCGTGTTTGAATAAATAAGGAATCGAAATATAGAGTAGGTATATATCTATTTGCATTAGATTGAGATCTGATAGAGGTTTAGACTGTCAATTTATTCTGAACGAACTTCAGCACGCGGCTTCGCTCTTGTGAAAATGTTTTTCACATATTTTCTGACCTGATTCTGAACGACTGACAAAGGTACCAATGACAGCGGTAATCAACAGCTTCGCATACTTTCCGAGATGTTCACCCATCCACAATTCGACCTCAAGCATTGCTTAAGTTTGAAAATCTACCTAAAGTGGCTGTTATTATTAAACCACGAGGTCATTCCAGAGGTCAGATCCTTGTGTATCCAAAGCTTTCCTCAAAAGTTAAGTTAGCCCATCTATCTTTTTTTCTCGAGCAGTGTCCCCACTAAGCCTACTCGCCGTCATAACATTAGGCCGGGGTACATGATCTGAATACCGCGGAAGCTGACGTCACGTACCCCGACAATGTAGCCTGGCCGTATTTACTGTTCCATTCAAAAGCTTTTTAATTATTTAGTTCAGAAACTTTGCGATTAATTGAGCAGATAGTATTATGAGTTCGTTAGGTTCTTGATGGATGCCGGAGTCTGTGATACCTAGATAAATTAGGAGAGTAATGTGTCTTGGTGGCTTGAGAGGAATTGACTGGCTCAACTCTCGTAGTCTGTTATGAGATGAAAGAAGGCCGCCTTAATAGCTTTGATTCTCATAGATGCTGAGTATTTACGTAATGATGCAGTATGTAGTATTAATAACTATGCATTACTTTAAACTAAATGCATCTTGTGATTCATACACATACTTCGATTCTCGATAACAGGCGCCGCCTAGTTCGAAGAACACAGTGTATTTCTTGCTTGACGTTATAATCCACTAAGTACACAGATTAGTGTTACAATAATCCATTTAGTATTAAGTAGTATTAAGAAAATGTTTGTGACATTGGTTCAATAAATAAATGATTATAAAAGTATTACTTATTATACATATAGCTGTTGCTCGTTACTTTGTAAGTCTGGAAATTTTGACAAATCAAACCCACGGGAATCGTAAATATTTTATATTTTTTTCCTCTAAATAAAAAGTATGCTATCTCATACTATTATCTATGTATATGGAGTAATAAACATCCATACATCCATTCAACCAGACACCTAAACTTTCGCATTTATAATATTAAGGTATGGATTATTTACCACAATGTCTGTGGTAAATATTACCACTTTGTAAGGGGACACATTTGGTTCATACGAGAGATCATAGATAAAAGAATTAGTTTTAGAATCTTAAACTGAACAACTACTAACAAGTAGTTGTTCAATTTTTCTTTGAATTTAGGGACTATTTTCAACTATAAGCCAAGGCTCACTGTCAATAAACAACCAATAAGATTCCCTACGTATCTAAAACACACAGAGTGAGAAGAATGCGCTAGTTCGACGTATGTGCATAGCTCAGCTATTTAGCGGTAACCCCTGCGCGCTGGGATGCGCCTGCGCATACCGCGATACTGATCGAGACTTTACAGTTAAGACTTTGTCGCCCGTGTCATTAGCTCCTTCTTTAGGGATGGCGAACTTTGTTGCTAAAAATAAATTAAAAAAAAATAGATTTAGAAATATAATTATATGTATTCATCATATACCTAGTTTTTGAAACCGGTTCCAAAAATATAGAGTTGAATTTATTTAAATTTAATCGTAATCTTTAAAAAGCATTTTGCGTAATATATTATCTGAAACAAATCCCCTCAAAAAGGCCTATACAATTATATTGCAAGTGCAATATAATTTAATATTATTACCAAAAAAAAAAAATGCAAAATTCACCATTTTATTATTTTGTGTTTATTATTTTAACTATTAAAAATTATATAAATTTGCCTTATTATAATTATCTTTTAAGAATGTAGTTTCCAAAAATATCTGTTTTGTTCACCGAAGGTTTGCCATCCCTGTCCTGTTTTAAGTATACTGCTTGAGTCATAGTACGTATACTATGATGTAATCGAGATTATTTACTGGTTAGAATTTAACTTGGATGGCGCCAGAGACATGATACATGATCGGGAAATTAATTGTTTATTTCAACAGTTTTCATACGACTAGCGTTTTTCTCAGAGTTATTGGCATAGCTATAGTATGTACTGGCTGACTTTGACCACTTCATGTGAAGTGATGTTGCAGTCAGCGATGAATACTGCTTGTATCCGAGATTTATTTAATAGCTGATAGATTTAGATAGATAGGAAGATATACTCAACTTTCAGCATTTAATGCAAGAGTGAACAGGCATCCTCTGGGCTCGCTCGTTTCATCATAGACGTCGTCTATCGCTTACCATCAGGCAAGATCGAAGTCAAGAGTGGAGGTGAACTCATTCGGAATAATAAAAAAGATACCCTGCCAGAGTCTGTGTTTCCTGATAGCTGTAACCTGGGGGTTTTTAAGTCAAGAATGAATAGGTTTTTAAACATATGCTACCGAAGAGAAATCATGGAATTTATATGTCCTACCGAACTGTCGCAAAACTGATAGCTTTAACTTGGGATTCTTTATGTCAAGAGTGACTAGGTTACTTCTAGGCAAGCGTGCTTCATCTTCCACCACATCGTCGCTTACTATCGGGTGACATGGTGGTCAAACGTGAACCTATCAACTGTAAAAAAAGAGATCGATCTGTGCGATAAGACTGACCTTTGTACACTACTTTTATTTTTTGTATCCATAGAAATATTGTAAGGTGTACAAGAAAATATATAATAGATAAATATATGTAGGGGAGACCGGGGATAGTTGACCAATTTTCAGCTTAAATATTTTTATTATTTTTGTTGTAGTCTTTATTCTTCTAAAAAGCTATTTCATTGATAGTGACACTATTAAGCTTACGAAAAAAACAGCAATTAGCTCGCTACCAATTACAATACAGTGTACAAGCTTGATTTTATTCGACGCGGAAAATGAGTCAACCTACCCCGTGCCTGGGGTAAGTCGACTTGTCACTAGGGGTAAGTTGGCCTAAGAAGTAATGAGACCAAATCTACGAAAAAATAGGATAAATAAGTACTAAAATATGTGCAATCATCATTTTATTAATGAAAAAGAATTCTTAACCCTCTTGACATCCTAACATATAAAACATAAAATTAAAAATAAACAATTGAAAACAAACACTAGGCAAACTAAGTGTCTATAAATCAAATTAGATACATATACATATTTCCTATGTAAGTTTATCTAACTTGATAAATGATTCTAATTCCATGTTTTACAATCAAATACATCGTTGGACAAATGCGAGTCATGGTTGTCCAGCAGTAACAAAACAGGCTTTTCCTTACTAGGTCTGACGTATTTTACAAAAGTTGTTTGAAGTGTTTTGTAAATTTTCGGAAATTATTTTTCTACACCCAACCAGAAGAATTATCGCATCGCCAGCAGAACATATTGGTCCACCTCTTATAAAATGGTCTTATTCGATCAAACGTAGGTAAACGTACAGTACGTTGGTTTTGTTGATATATGTTGCTCGAAATAAACTCATAGCTTGAGGAGATCATATAACGAAGAAATTAGTGCTTCGTCTTCGACCACATCATCGCTTACCATCAGATACTTAGTGGTCAAACGCGAGCCTCTCATGAATAAAAAAAAATCCCAACCAATCTTTACCAACAATCTCTTTTATCGTCATGATGAGGGATAGATTTATTATTTTTAATCGCAAATTCAATTAAACAAATTTTCGTAATTCATAATCCATTGTAAACATCAGCAGTTCTGTTTAGGTAATTTTCCAATGCAAGCTCTTCTTCTTCACTGAATATTTGTCTAATTTTTATGTAGTAAACGCTCTCCAAAGTAAGTCGAGATCTCGACAGTTCGGGACTGCTTTCTAATTTTTTTCTCATTTTTACTATGTGACGTTCGAGTAATTTAAATTTTATAGAAAATTCTTTGGTCGTGGAATTAATACTCTTTTCATCAAAATAACTTATTGACTTGCTCTCTTAATCTTCTCGTCTCAACTTATCTTTAGATAATATGCTTCCATGATTTGATTTTCGTTTATACAGACGTATAAATGAAAAACAAATCGTGGAAGCATCGTCCTAAAACAAAACGTTTGGGTTAAAAACATTATACTAATTCCTTTTCATATCTAGCAAATTTTAAATGTCATGGGGCAGCTTAATTAGATAGTCAACCAGCCCCTTTTAAAATTAGTCAACCTGCCCCACATTACCTTAAAATTTTTAAGCATGTTCCATAACCTTAAAATGGCGTCTGAATCAAAAAGAATAAGGCAGCACACAAAGCTCAAGAATCAAACATTCGTATTAAACTCTTTGATAAGCTAAGGCAACAAATTAAATTGGCATTACAACATAATACATTACGACAAAAATAGTTACTTACGTGTCTTGTTTTTAAACAAAACGCTATCACTGACAAGAGACATGCGTTGACGATGCGGTGTTCTCGGTGATAGAGCGGAGGGATAAAACGGATACTCTCGCCTAGTCAGCTCGCATTTTGGACAATTAGTCTACTTACCCCTATAGCCAACCATCCCCGGTCTCCCCTACTCTTTATTGTACATACTACTACTATTATACAACAAAGTCTCAAACAAGGGAAGAATGGAAGAAATATGTCTTGTGCCGCCCCTGTAGCATTTAACAGGAAGATAATGATTTATATCAGAAACGTCTTCCTGAAATACCTCTTCTGGATCATCATACTTAGTGCTTCACGTGCGTGGAAAATAAATGGTTAGACAGACTTGCCTTTCTGTTTACGCCATTCAAGAAGCGCTAAACATGATCAAATGATTCGCAACATAATTGCTATATTAAATAGGAGCAGGATACAGTTACATAGCTTCGGGCACCGCGCATAAGTGCGCAACTGAACGGACATGCAGCTATTGTGCCCGGCCGATCCGAGATACGGGCGAGTTCCAAGTTTTACAGTTACCACGTTATGCGCCGCGTGTGTGGCTGTCTTCCAGCTGATATATGGCGGGGATGTGAGCTGCTTCTAGCTGGTGTAGGGATTAAATAGTTAATATCGCAAGGTGACCCTTTTTGACCTAAGTTCTAAGGAATGAGGAAGTATTTACAGATAAAATTTAGGAGAATTACAGCCTGAAACAATAGATATCGATTGAGGAATTTCAGTGTTGCAGCATCGAGCCCTTACAAAATATCTCATCTCAGTCATAATTTTGTATAATCAGTCAGTCGTCGTCGTTGGCAGTCGTAAAGTGTTACCACTTTAATGTACGAGTGTATTTTTTTAATCAGAATTAGAGATTATTATACATTTTTCGGAAAAACTAACTGTATTTCATATACGATATAGTTTTAATTTAATTTCAACTCGAACATCTTTTAGGGCCTTTAAGATCACTCAAAAATCAACTTAAGATTCACACGACTGAAACAGTACTTGACTGAAATTGAGTAGGTATATGATGTTATTTGTTCATACCTTAGATAATGTAAGCTCTAAGCGTGACAGCTAGATAGGCATTGCCAATGACGTCACCATTTACGATGCAGGTGGATGCACTAACACCTACAGAACATATACAACAGACCACAGAAATCAAAAATATAGGAGAAGTGGTAAGGGGGCGTATCGGTGTCCGCGCGACATGGCCACAGGGCTCATGTCACAGGCAAGTGGCCGTCTCTGCGAACTAGTGCGCTTTCGACGGCGATCGTGATAACATATATGAATGCCGAGTTTTTCTGTGGTATCTTGTAAAAACCGAAGCCAAAATCAAAACTATGTGAATCATGGAATCACTTACCATATGTAAGTACAAGTATTTTACAATATTTGTCTTTAAAATCATGAAAAACAATACATCGTAAAATCTTTCTTGGTTTTACTATGTTATTTTTGTTTTCAAATATCAGAACGACTGTACTACTTGTGCTATAAATACATTGCTCCTTAACCACCACCTGAGTTCGTCACTAAGTAACTGGACAAGCAATGTAAAAATAACATACGAAACTGTATTACGCGGATTCATCGCGTAGTGAGGCCGCCACTTCTTGCGACGAATTAGTGATGTGCTTGTGCAGATCCACTAACGTATGCTATCGACAGCAATGTCGATTGACGAATGAAATATTGCTATTATAGTTTGGGGATTTTCAACCGACGACAAAAAAAGGAGGAGGTTATCAATTCGACGCGTATATTATTATTTTTTTTTTATGAATGATCACCGATTACTCGGAGACGGCTGAACCGATTTGGAAAATTCTTTTTTGTTTGAAAGGGTTTACTTTGAAATTGGTCCCATTGTCACCAAGTCAGGATCTGATGATGGGATCCTAGAGAAATCGAGGGAACTCTTCAAATATTATAGGCACACCTATAGTGATTTGAGTATTTTTATAGTAACTTGTGTAGTTGCATTCGAAAAGCACCATTTGTGAAGTAGACCTGATGATGAAGACCACCGATGGCCACTGGAACTACTCAATATATAAGTAGGAATAATAAGTAGTTCATGTGTTCCGCTTCGATTACTTGAATGTGGTTATTAAGCACAATATGCTCGTCATAATGCATATGGTGAAGTGAAGCTGATGGTAAACTACCAGGAGAACTCCTCAACAAATAACAGCCCAACATTGGGAAAAGCAATATTTTGTAAATGAATATAAGTAGTTGACATTTAGGCTCTTGTAACTAGGTAAATAAAAAATCGACCAACTAAAAAGAGTGAAATAAAAACTTTTTACCAAAAAATTAAACCGACTCCCAAAAAACACTGCAAAGTGAAAAATAACTTTAATTTCGGAAGTCGGTGCCAAAAACGAAAATACAAAACTAAAGACCGGTAAAAAGTTTTTTATAACATACGGAAACTTATAAGAAAATTGGTTTAACTTTCATTTTACATGAGATGACAGAAATAAAAATACGTTGAAATGTCAAGTGTACAAAAAAGTAAAAAAATAAACAATTTATTTTACGCCCGCAGCATGCGTAAGGAGTTCCGACGTCGCTGTCGCTACAATAGTTTATTTTTCAATCTGTCAACCGTTTTAGCCCGGTGTAAATAATGTTATTTTACTAATTTTGATTTTTTTAGAGAGTACTAGAGAAATGCGTAACCAATATTCGTAAAGTAAGTTACTTTAATTTTAGGTTAATAATCGGTGGTGTTTTTCGGTTTAGAATTATCGTATGTTATGCCTTATCCTCTGTTGCTGTTTCTTTATTTTTTTATGGTTTTTGTATTTTACTTCCGTTGAAGCTTCGAATGCGTTATAATAATCGGCATGGTTCAGATAATATATTAGTGAATTTAGCTTAAATTAAGTCAATATATTCATGCTATTTATTTGTTAGGCATGGATGTGTGTTTGTTTTCATATATTTAACAATTTCTCTACTAACTAGGATTTTTCTTATAACAAAAACCTATTATAACCTACTAAACTATTACCTGCGGGGTAATTGCGTAACACACTTACAGTAGGAATCGTAGTACAGTAGGAAAGTGAAAAGGTTTCACTATGCTAAATCAACAACACTCACTGTGGTATTTACGTTGTTGAGCAGACCAATATTTTGAACATATGTAGCAATGGATTAGCAATATACGTCAAAATCATTCCGATCTTGATTTATAGTGTGGTACGTAATTATTGCGATGCTTATTATATGGTGACGTTTAGAAGTAGCTTAGGATGTATGTAAATGATAAATAAGTGGTTTTCGTACTTTTCAGCTTCCCAAAAGATGGTAATATAAAAAAGGAATGGATTGATGCCACAGGCATGCCACCTAACTGGTACCCTACACAAAATAGCACCATAAATGCTCGGTTCACTTCAGCGCAGAAATGTTCCAGCCTGAATGGACAATTCCAAAATTAAGAGTACAACTGATTTTTGCAGAAGTGGGTTAAATTTTATTTTATTACTGAAAGCTATTCTCATGTTTTAGGACATTCATAAAATCAGTCATTCAACTTTTCAGGATTCTATACAACCTATATGGCTGGTATGTTCCGATCAAGAGCGTAATGTAAGTTAACATCAACTTCTATTTGACCTATCACTATGATAATTAAATATTAAGATTTAAGTCGAAAGTGCCAGGGTAGCCCTTAATACTTAGTAGGTAGTACTTAATAATAATTATGTAATGTTATGTTCTTAATAATATGTTTATTGTTATTATAATATTTTATGGACATGCCATTTTTTATTTGGTTCATTTTCAGGTGCCCAAAAAAAATGTACAATAACAAATGGAAGAATCGATAACTTTCCGATTTAGTCAATCACTAGCGTATATGTAAAATAAATTGCTTTTGCACAGCACAACGATAGCGACCGATGTTTTTGTGTGGGTAAATTCTAAGGTGCATGGTAAATACACGCTGTATTTGACGGAATAAGGTTTATTATTGATTGTATAGTACGTTCTGATTTAGGAAATGCGGGTGTGTGCGCGAGTGCGTATCTATTGATTTTATTAAACTGCATGTGTAGTTGTTGCCCCGCCCAGCGCCTAACTGGAGACACACGGTTCCAATATAATTTCTTCTGTTGACCACATCTAGTTATTTATTTTATCTATGCAACAGACCGTTCGCCCAGCAAACAATTTTATTCAACAACAAATTCAAAAGCTTTCCCTCGATCAGAATATTCACAATGGCAGCAAATAAAGTAGATCCAGTCCAGAAAGACTAATTCTTTACCTGCTAGTGGTACAAACGCCTTTTGTGGATTTCAGAGTGTGCCTACAGACTTTCTTGCACAGGGATGGCTAATAGTTTGGTATGAAGGTTTAGTTTTGTTTTTCCATTAGAAAGCTAATCATTGTATCCACCAATGTTTTGGATAACTGAAACAGTACGCCTTTTTCTAGCTTGCTAAATTCCAGTCACACGCTCGGATAAGAAACGATGGCAGAGGTCTGTCCCTGGACGGGTGATTCTACCAGAAATGTGACCTCTATATCCATTGTATATGTACTTAACTGAAATTTAATACTTAAAATTTAATGTAACTAAGCTGTTGTGTAAAAGGTTTTTTTTAATAAATTATATTATTATTTAAAAAAAAATTGTGTCAAAAATAGACTGTACCAGCCAGTCCTCAGTTTGACCATCCCTACAAATCCTAACGCTATATTTAATATTTAACACAGCTTTCTACCATTTTATGTTACGATATTGTTGGTTAGGTATTATTTATGGACTGAGACGACAGTGCCTGGTTAGTTGTAAGGGTAGCGATATATTGTGGCACGCGCCGGCCGGGCTCAAATTGTGAAGATTCTGTAGAATATGTATGAATTTGTAATTTAGAAAAGTATAGGAAAATAGAATGGCTGGTGGCAAGTATATGAAGGTTCAGAGGGAAAAACAGATTCATCATGACTTATAGACATTTACTGAAGAAAACAATTTAAAAAACAGAGTAAACGTTGTTTTTTTACCGTAAGAGCATGGGATGTTTTAACGAGATATCGTGGCCCGGAACGTAAAGGCAGTTGAAGGAATAACCCTATTCTTGTGTCAGACTTCTACTGACTAAAAATCCACCCGGGTTTTTAGTCAGTAGAAGTCTGATACTCATTTCCAGAGTGGGAGGAGTCATTAGATGATTTTCCCACCTAAAAAAAGACGCTAAATTTTTATGAGAAAGCTACTGTTAAAGAAGTAGGTAGACGTAAAAGTACATGATTTTGAAATCAAACTGTTTATATGTGCCCTTTAGTTTACAGAAGGCAAATTTGAGAATATTAGTAGCGTTCATTGTGAAAAACTTCTTGAAAGGACAGTACTGCCTGTGTTTATTGAATGAAAGGTATGTTTGTCTGCTGTTGAAATTACAGTTGAATGAGGCATTGTGTTCTAAACATGTGCTACCTAAGAGAAATTATGGAATTTATATGTGGTACCGATGTGTCGCAAAACGTTTTGGGAATACTTTCATTGTAAATGCAGCTAAAAGTGGAATTCCTTGTCGGAGTTTGTGTTTCCTGATAGTTTTAACTTGGTATTCTTTAAGTCAATAGTGAGTAGATTACTTCTAGCTAAGCGTACTTCATCTTCGGCCATATCATCGCTTAACATCGGGTAAGATGGTGGTCGAACGTGAGCTTATCAACAATTGAACAAACTTCCAAATATTTATAGAAAAATATGTAACAATTTGGACTTCATTGTGTTCTATTAATGTAAAGAAGTCGGAGTATTGCTTGCGAATCAAATAATTATCTATTATTATCTAATTGTATTGAAAGCTACACAGTGTTTTATTAACTGGTATACTTTCCATTGTTCGTAAATATCTTCTGATCTGTATTATTAATATCTAATGCACGTGAATTATAAGCTATTTACTTTCGAAATTCTGCTTCAGACAATAATCCTGTAATGCTCTGTAATCTTTTCTTATTACTTCGAGTTGATTAGCTATTGCCGTTTCTTTTAGTTAGAGTTTTAGTTTCTGTATATTTTATGAGTTTGTGGTCAGTTTTCAAAATCTTTTTAACATTATTTGTAGTTGCGTCCACAACTGGTTTTAGCTGTTGCGATATAGATAGATAGATAGAATATACTTTATACACCAATAATTGAATCACACTTAAATAACAATATTGTAAAAAGTTGGTCTTCTTAGGGTCTTGGTTTAAAATGTGGCTACCATGTCGTCAATATTTTTCCCATCATCAATTCTAGAAATTCAAATACCTATTTGAAATGAGCTAACCACACTTACCATTTATTAAATTTCTCGCCAGCCACGAATAACTTAAAACCTCATTTAAACCTATAACCTCCGTACAGCAAATCAACCTTAGCTTAAGGCAACGACAGACTTGTCCGCGGCAGTGTGTCATCAG
This sequence comes from Tholera decimalis, assembly GCA_943138885.2. Classification (NCBI taxonomy): domain Eukaryota; kingdom Metazoa; phylum Arthropoda; class Insecta; order Lepidoptera; family Noctuidae; genus Tholera; species Tholera decimalis. The sequence goes on along the minus strand of OW964557.2, from coordinate 6,047,803 downwards.
CCTTAGATTACGTACAAAGACTTATCCGTTAGACTATTTATTGTGACATGTTTATGATAGAGAATATTCATCTCTGCGTAATATGCAGATTTGTTTAGTGGAAGCTGTTCCTTGATTAATGGGTAGATGTTTTGAAGATAGAGAATGAATGGGTGACGGGATTCTGGAAGCGGTTGAGATCAATTTCCATTATTAAGCTGGCAACTCTGGGTTGTAAATTGTGGGTAATGATCGAATCCGCTTCTGAAAATGTACACACGATGACAAACCAAGTTATAAGTTCTAGTATAAGCAGACCTCGCATTGTATTGGATGTCCGTACAATAAGAGATCAGACTGCTTGATAAATTGGTTGGTCACTGAAAACATTTTCATGACAAAGAAGTGAGATCTACATATAATACAGGCCAAGTAAATTTAACTAAGCTGGAATTTAGTTTTGATGATCTTTTTCGAGACAACAATATAGCCCAGTTTAATCAAAATCCCTGAAACCATTTTTGTTTCATTGAAACATAAACATACAGACATCCCAACTTTCACATTTATGATATTGGTAGTCCTTTGTCAAAGTAATATGAACCTTGTTTTTATAAGACCAATTATCACGCAACGGTATCCCTTTTAAAGTTGTACCGTATCTTATTATTCAAATACGAGCTTTGAATGCAGAATCAAATTGAAATTGACAAGGTTTATTACCATTTAGAATTCTACAGAACACCTGATGGCTTTGTTTAAATAAACAGCAATTACTATTTTGGAACTATAGGCCATTAAATGTTATTGCTTCTTACAACGCGGAGTGTGGCTCAAGTGAATCACACTGTATATACATGTAATGTAGGCATATAAGATCCATTCTTTATATTTGAAGTTTTTTTTATTAAAAATAGGTTCGCGTTTGACCACCATCTCACCTGATGGTAAGTAATGATGTGGTCGAAGATGGAGCACGCTTACCTAAAAGTAACCTATTCACTCTTGACTTAAAGACTCCTAGGTTATAGCTATCGGGAAACACAGACTCCGGCAGGGAATTTCACTCCTTAGCCGTACGTACAATGAAGGTATTCCCAAAACGTTTCGTGCATATGGGTGGGATGTCCACCATGTAACGATGGCGCTTTGTCGATTGTCTTGTAGCCCGATGATGGAACGGGCTTGGCGGAATTAGAGATTGTGTAATTCCATCGCACACTCCCCGAAATGTAACCGATAGAATACCGATAGACTTGCAACTCGTCGTCGATGTTCAAGGCTTTGGAGCTTTGACTCGACCAGTGCATCGTTACCAATGAGTCTCTTGGCCCGCTTCTCGATAGACTCAAGCGCGTCCAGTTGGTATTTCGCAGATCCAACAAAAATGAGAGCAGTATTCCATACACGACCAAACCTGGGCTTGATACAAATTGAGCAGCTGTTCCGGTGTGAAGTACCGTCTCATCTTGGGTAGGAGACCCAACTTTTTTGATGCTAACTAAAGTTAAGATGGGTTTGAACTAAATGACAATAGAACCAAATCAAGCTCAAGATTATTTCTTCAGTTTTTGGTGTACCAGTAGCTGGGTTACATGATACGCTTTGTCTAGATTAGTGTTAGATTTTCTGGCTTATGAGTACCCGTAATGACTGTCAAAGATGTTCATATGACTGCCAGGACCAGAGGCTTAACGTGCTTTCCGAGGGACGGGGGTATTAAACTACCAACTTCCAAACTCCAGGCTACTACTGAGAAATTCTTACTCGACTCGAAAATCTAACCTTGTGCTTAGCAGTCGCGCAGCACTCGATCAATGAGGCAGTTTTTTATATATATATATATATATATTTTATTACGGTTGAGCCCACTCTTGAACTCGATCTCGCCTGATGGTAAGCGATAGATGAGGTCTAAGATGGGACGAGCGAGCCCAGAAGATACCTATTTACTCTTGCTTTTAAGGCTGAAAGGTCATAAGTGGCAGGGAACACACAAGCCGGCAGAGAATTCTACAACTTGGCTGTGTGCACAATAAATGTGGAGGAGAAGCGCTTGGTCGTAAGACGGTATATCAACCAAGTGTGGGTGGTACCCAGCCGTGCGTCTGGTAGACCGGTAGTGAAATGGAGATGGAGTAATCAGGTCATGGCGCTCCTGTACACTCCCCGAAGTACAATAAAGTAACACAGTAAAGTTCTAGTATTGCAGTTAAAACCGTTTGTACCTGTACTTCCCTAGCCAAGAGCGAACTGTCTGTCATTTCTATATTTATTCTCTCCGGTACTGTAACTATTATTTATGTGTCCTTAGCAAACATTGTTCGGAATATACCTTTTGCGACACGAACTGCTCTACAACCGTTAACTTCTATATTACTCAACTGAGTACTGGTATGCTGACCGTACCGTGGACCTGCTTATCACGTCATCTGCGCACACGCACTGATACATCATATTAGATAATAAACTCTACTAAAGAGTATGGAATTTCTTAATTACTGTTAATTAACGGTTGATGTGAAAATTGTTTTAATTTAGGTTTGGACAACGTGAAATGCTTCAATATACTTAATCTTTGATGACTTGTTTTTATAGTAAGAAATCGGGAAACTATAAGTCCAGCCACAGATTTCTTTATTGGCCACGTGATCAAACTTCTCATTTGATTTCTAAGCAACGAGAAAATGAGATAGCCCCTAATAAACTAATTAGACATTTTTACAACGCCAACTGAATATTCAACATAAAGCAACAAGTAAAGATCAACAATTATCTTAACATGTCCTTCTTATTTAAATATTGCCATCTAATTTACTAATTCAGCCACGGATTTTAAATCTCATCACCATTTTACGGTTTACAGCATGCAGTGCTTATATAGAAGATAACTAGTGGCTAAGATAGTGTCATTCAGACGCTCGTTAATTGTGGCTGACTTAGAAGGCAAAGAAAAAAATTAGAAGGCACTGTAGGTTTTTAGAGGCGAATGATGATATTAAAAAGAAGTCTGTGTACTTAGCACCCTAAGAAATCAAGGTAAAAATGTGTTAATTTAGCTGAAACATAAGTATATACATATATCTTTCACCGACTAGTGTAAGACAATCATGCAGGCATATGTCCCATGTAGGAAATTTCAACGCATTCTTCGTCTTAATTTTTTAATATTGACCAAAGCAAAAATACTTCTATAATATTTTTTAGTTATCTATAACATGACGGATTCAATAGATCTTTACAGGAATATATCTAATACCATAAATCTAAATCCCTAATGTTAATTCCCCACAGCTCTCCAACTGAGAATCGAACCCATTACCACTCAGCAGTATCGATTGTGACAGGTTATAGTCTTATTAACCTGTTACCATATCCATGAGACCAAGGGGTGGCCAACATCTTATCGGGAATCAAACACAAAGGGAAATTATTAACAAGTCGCCCGTAACAGTAACACAATACTTCTAAGGCAATATTTCGTTAACCGAACATTTTTGCTTCGTATAATTTTTGTTCGTATAATATTCGGTTCGTATAATTTTCGGTTGGTATAATTTTATCGGGCGCGTTGTTTTGTGAATTCACAGTTCAATGAATTCGGCTAGTAGGGTTTCTTATGACTACGCTTTAGTTCGTTTTTGTTTTCTTTTTTTTTTATGGCGGGATCTTAGTACTTGGTTGCGAATGCCGAAAAAGGAGGACCACCTAATAAGGTGGCTATATTTCGGCGGATATAGGTTTATCGGGAGTTGGTCGTTGTTTTAGAATAAGGTCCGTTCTAACAGATTACGAGGCGAAAGAACTCCGGCAGAAATTTCCTAACCTTGACAAATCAAACGATTACGAAATTTCTGCCGGAGTTACGGCATATCATCACGAGATACTGCGGCCTACTAAGAGCTACTGATGGAACAGGGTGGGTTTTTTAAAATCAGTAAAAGTTTGTCACTCCCTTCCATTCCCAGAGCGGTAGAAGTCATATCATGATTCCTACCTCCCCAAAACAAAACAAAATAGAAATTTCATGTTTAGTAAAAAATATTTTTTTATTTGGCAACCACGTGATTCTATTCTTAATTCTTCCGCATCCGTTTCTATTATATTCAGGCTTCTTTTGTACAAAAAACCTGCTTTAAAAACACACGTGATCGTTGTGAAGGACATAACTACATTGACAGTTGACTTTCAAAGGGTACTAAAGAAATATTGACTGACTAATTTTTTTTGTAAATTATCAAATGATTTTGGTTTCGCTATTTGATCTGGCTGATCGAATCTACATAGAATTTGGCACATAGATTAATCTAGCTTTGTGTCAAATGTCTATTTGTTATTAGACTATAATCATAGTCTGGAATAACAAACAGGCTACTTTCTATTAACGCGAACGAAAGTGCGGGCATCAGCTAGTTTTACATAAGTTTTGTGCTCAGTCGGTTGATAAATCGTTAAGTCATCTATCTGATCTTAATCCGCCTAAGCTTGAACAACGAAAGGAGCCGTAGGTACTCACCTATAAATTACAATATAAACATAGCTCTTATGCAAATATATATTTATATATCTGATATTCCTTGCAGAGAAAGCTTTCATCTATAATCTGAATTGAACTGACCCAGATTTAAACAGAAATATCTATGTTAAATACGTTCCACTTATAGGTATAAATATTTGTTTAGAGGACTTAGCAGATGACTAAGGGATTTAATCAGTCGGAAGAGAATTCTGCATCGACCATAAGATGATATCATCTCTCGATGACCCTCCATCAAGATTAATTAGGATATTGATATTCAGAGAGCCAGAAATATTGCTAAGTATATTGGGGCCTTAGTCTTTACAAATTTAGTGATTGTAGAAGATTATCCGTTGATTTAAGATAACATAATCAGCCTATAACTTTTCCACAAAGGCCTCCGGTCTATGAAAAGGCGGGTTAGCGGACGCGTTGAAGTACAAGTAGTCAAATCTAAGTCAAATTTACATTTAAAAAGCTATAAAAGAATCGTTCATCATCATTGTCACTATACTCCTGTCCCTACTTTGCCATCGTTAGTAACTGCCCCTGATCTCTCAAAATATGTTTTATGTGGCATTCAGATATGGTCCTCATCTTAATAGTCACCCTTTCCATTAACATGAAACAACAAGTTTTAAAAAACAGGACACACCATTTCAGTGGCTCAGTGCTAATAATTTTCCATGTTCTAACCGACACTCCAATCTTCGCTTCCAAAGACTTCAAACTGGTCCTATTCCGCTAGACTGCAACTGTTTGTAGCCTCAATATTAGAAACGGACCAGCTTTCCGCTAAACATAAATAAGTTCCAACTTGAATACCGGAGACAGTCAATAACGAATTCTTAACCACGATTGTCAAGCAGTTCTAAATAATTCAGTTAGCTGTGGGCGTTTGTAATTTCACTTTGTAACTTGTAAGTAATATTCACTACCAACTATTTTAGGTTTATAAAAGGAATTTTGATACGAAAGTTTCTTAGTAGAAGCTGGACAGATAAGCCACACGTTTCAAAATAATAATAATAATATAGTTCTGTGCTCGTCATTCACACATCCCTACTAATACTATCAATTAAGAGATTCTATCTGCCTATTACACCTTCACGTCTAAACCGAGTTTGCTGAAATTCGGTACCAGAAATAATAAGATTAGACATTGCACGAAACAGTTATAAAGTTCGACCAATTCGATTACGTTACAAAAACAATTTAAAATTCATCAATCTCAGTTTTCAAATTCAGAACAATCAGCAGGTGCTTTTTCCGAATTGAACCAAATCCAAAACATAATATTCTGAGGTCACTACAAACTATTAGATTTGAGCCGCTAGATTACGCCACTTATTTTGACAGTTATAAGTCAACAGACAGACAGAGACAAAAAATATCTTCGTCCTTCTCTCACTAAAAGCTTTCGTGGGCTGCGTTTTTTATACCAACACCATTGCGAATGAATTTAATCGCACACAATCATTTGATTGACCGAGCAGCCATTACATTTTATTGTTTTGTAGGTCTCTTCGTCCGATCGTGAGGGTGCATACGTTTGTGCATTCAATAGGCACAACTCAGACATACTGTGTGTAGGCGTAGTTACTTCTCCGCAATATTGTAGACTTATTGCCTATGTAAACTATGTAATATGGTGTAATTGACCAATAGTCCAGGTGCCATGAATATTTTTAAGCCAGTTACTCTCCTGATAATAATTTAATTACGAATGGACCCGCTTCTTGACCTCGATCACACCTGATGGTAAGTGTAAGATGAGGTCTACGATCGAACGAGCGAGCCCAGAAAATGCCTATTCACTCTTGCTTTAAAGGCTGACAGGTCATATGTGGCAGGGAACATAGAAGCCGGCAGAGAGTTTCACACCTTGGCTGTCCTCACAATGAATGTTGAAGAAAAGCGCTTAGTACGACAAGACGGTATATCGACCAAGTGTGATACGTCTGCGGTACGTTTGGTAGATCGGTAGTAAAAGGGGATGAAGGGATTAGGACGTGGAGCTCCTGCGCACACTCTCCGAAGTACAATCTGTAGAAGATAGGCAAGCAACGTTTCGCCGGTGAGCCAGGCTTTTCGTTGCGGAAATGTTCTAATCTTTGGCAAATTGGTATATCTTTGGCAGCCGATATAGATAGCCAGAAACCAGTAAGTCTGACCAGTCTTGCCAATGGGTAATTGTTACCCAGTTACTGGGTTGTGGAAGTCAGATAGGCAGACGCTACATGTAAAACAAACTCAGCTGTATACGGTTAGACTGAAAGTTGACTCTGAAATAGTAATGAAAAGGCAAAGTAGATAATTGGATGACCTCTATAAAGGAACTAGTAAGCCCAGAAGATACCTGATACATTCTTTTGTTTCCAAGATCTCATTATTTCTATGGTACCGTTTCACAATGGAACCACGAGGTTATGTTTTCTGTGATTCAAGTTGAAGGAAATCGCGTGAAGAGGTCAGTGGATACTATCGATCAATTGATGTTTTGCTGCACTTATGGTTGTTTCAACAGTTACTGTATTACCTGTGTATGTCATTGTGTTAGTAGGTTTACCGATAACTTTAATTGAATCATGCGTTTCCATAGCATCTATAATATTCAAAATAATGGTACTTAAAATCATGTGCATTTGTGCGATCAGTGGCGTGCCTAGGGTTTCAAAATAACGCAAGCCCAATAAAATTTTAACCGATTTCAAAAAAAGAAAGTTCAGTTTTCGACTGAGTATGTAGGTACCTACGTATGTATCATCGCAATTTTCTCATAAACTACTGGTTAGGTACAATAAATTAAAAGTGAATTCATCCATCTTCTTCTTTCCTCTTCTTTCTTCAATTTCACTCTTGCTTGTCGTGCGGTGAATGAGGTAACCAAAGCACACTGAAGGCATGCTAGTGCTAGATTGAATATAATAAACATATCAGCAATTGCATACCTCCGGTGGCTTTGAAAAAAGCCGTTTGGTTTGCTTCATTGCTTGAGGGGACAAAGTTATGGTAAGTAGTTGCTTCCTTCGTAACAGAACCCAGGTTACAGACAAAAAAAAAAAACAAAACAAAAAGTTACAAAACGAAAGTTAAAAAATAGCTAGATAGAATGTAATAAGGAATTTAAATAAATTATTTATATTCTAATTGGAATCGTCTATCTTTCTTAAGAAATGATTTAATTACATCAGAGTAAAATGTTGGTGATCGTTTTAATTCTACCAACAACTGTTTTTCAATAGCTATCATTGATAATTCGGAAAGACGCTCTTGACCTTGTGTATTTCTCAGATAGGTATGGATACGTTTAAGAGACGAAAAAGCACGTTCCGCGGAAGAACTTGTAGCCGGAATAGTTACAACAAGATACGCTAACTTTAACAGCTCGGGAAAGGCATCTTCGAGGTTATTCTCATGAATGAAATGATTGACTGATCTATTAAATTTTCGTTTATGCGATTTACTAGTCTGAGAAATACACAGATTAGGCGTCGGTTTTAATGAAGAAATTAACTGTTTTTTCTGAGCAAAGTTTAAAGATTTTACCTTATCTTCGCCAATCAAAACTTGAACGCATTTTAAATCCTCACAAGGTACAATTACCTCCATTGTTGTAGGTAAATCACCAAAACAATTGTATCACTGAGAAAATCTTAGACATAGAGTACTATAATACTACGGATCTTAGAAAACAAACAAAACCTTTTCTCAGCAAATGAAACTGAAGTTAGCTGCACTCTCGGTCGGGAACTACTCAAGTGTTGTCATTTAGGCAAAAAAAGTCGCCAGGTATATGAAAAATCTAGCTAATTTTTTTTTTATTTTTAAGATATTGCTTGAATACAGTCAAAATCTGTTATAACAACATCCAAGGGACCACTCATATTTGGTTGTAAAAACCGATAGTCGTAATAACCGGTGATGTTTTCAATATATGATATTATGATTTTGGTCTATATAACCGGTATGTTGTTCTAAATGATGTTGTTGTAAACGGTTTTGACTGTATTTAATTTCGTTATTTTAAAAGTCGCTAGTTTTTATTGTTGATAAATGTTAAAAAAGTTTCCAAACACGTTAAAAATCTCCAAGATCTTTCAACGTGTGGCTAAAACGGCAACACTGCAGAGTTGGCAAGCTGACAAGGTCACGCATACGCATGCAACTTCATACGAATGCCCGGCTTATATCTGCCATAGTGATTGATTTGTTCTATGCCTAAGGCCTAACTCGTTATACGGCACATCGCTATAAGTGCGAAAGTGACAGATATAGTATTTGAAAGCCCGGTAAAAGCCGGTGCGTGTAAGCGAGATAGCAATATTTAGATCATTAGATGCTACAAATGCGAAACTCTGCGCGCGAACAATCGCGATGCGTAGTAGTTTAGTAGATTCATTGTGTTATTTTGATAAGAATTAAGCGCGCGAACTTTTAAATAGTTCGGGTTTGACATTGATTCTCTATCGAGCATTTTTTAGTAAGGCATGCCGGGCTTTTGGGCTTATATGAAGGTACCGCCACTGTGTGCGATGGTGATTAAAACACACTTTTTTAGAGACTGAGAATGGTCTGAGACAAATAAATAAATAAATAAATAAAAAAATAAAATTATACAGTATGTTAACTAACAGAGGGCGTTCCCGTTAACCCGCAATAGTATAGCATCCATACATGCTAAAAAAATATTACCACTCGAAAACAAAATGTTTTTGTACTAAAAATGTTAAATTGATACGTAAAAGTAACACTGTACACGCGTACTTGAAGGACGGCAACGTCGCAATTTATTTATGAATGCGTACGCGTGTACAGTGTTTCTTTTACGTATCAATTTAACATTTTTAGTTAATATTTTATTATTAAAAAAAATAAAAACATTTTGTTTTCGAATGGTAATATATTTTTTAGCATGTATGGATGCTATACTATTGCGGGTTAACGGGAACGCCCTCTCTTAGTTAACATACTGTATACTTATTTTATGTATCTAAGTCTTCTTAGCTTTAATCTGGGGAAGTAATGAATATCCTTTTATTATAAAGTAATCTTCGATCTATAACATCCTTTAATCTTTCTAATAATATTCTAAATGAATCTCCATAACTTTACCGTCTCCACTGCTAATACGTCTAATTTTTATTCATTCTTCTTATCTTGAACTTAAAACGCGCATTAAGTCTGTCACTTGTTAAATATCATGCACTAAACTATTGCTAAGTTTACCATCAATCCTTACTAATACTATTAGTTCTACGGTTAGTTTGTCTGTTCCACTATTATAATGCGTATTCAGCTACTTTACATAGTTTCTCTTGTTAGTTGGAAATATATTGTCTGTACCAACGTACCTCGTTTTCGTTAAATTGGATTGTATTCTTAGATCTAGATTACTTGTAAGGTGATAAAACTGTATCTGAAATGTCAAAGGAACAGACTGCTTCAACATTTTTTCTTATTTCCCGCTTATGATTATTATAATAATAAATAAATAAATAATAATAATATTCCACAACTTTCACACAACGCCATCTAGTCCCAAACTAAGCAGAGTTTGTGCTATGAGTACTAGACAACTGATAAACAAAATTACACCCAGACAAAGAACAAATGATCGTGCTCATCACACAACCATTTGTCCTAGGTGGGAATCGAACCCACGACCTTGCGCATAGCAGTCAGGGCCTGGCTGACCACTAGACCAACAGGACTTTGAATTGATTTGAAGCGTCAATAGCCTAATGGATAAGGTGTCGGTCTTGTTATCGAGAGATCACGAGTTCGAACCCCACCCAGTACCCTATTGCCGTGAACCCACTACAGACACAAGCATATTTAGCTTAGTTGGAGGGGTTAACAAGATTGCTAGTAAAGTGAATTCTACACACATTGCTCGTTATCTTTACAAAAAAAATTGGTTCATACAATTTTGTCACTATTTTCATCTGCTAAGCCTTTTTGTTGTGGTCGGTTTTCAACCTTACCGCATGCAGCTGAGTAACAGTGTTTTACATGGAGTAACTCCTCATCCGATCTCCTCAACCCATTAGCTGGATAGCCCTCGGAAAGACTAATGTCTACCTTTAACGACTGTCAGTAAAATACAACGTGTAACAGAATAAACGCAATTCTTTAAAGTAGTTGGGTTCAGAATCGGCTTCTGAATCGATTTCCGTCATAAAAAAATGTTGTTTTTTGATGGAAAAATCTTTCATTTAACTTAAAATGGAAACACAGTATCATGACAAATTAATACAATTCTTAATTCAAGGAAATTGTGTGCGTGTCGCGTCGGCTGCTAACATTGCATGAGTGTATGCGTCTGCGTAAGGATATTGTATAAAATCGATCCGTGTGGATGTTATGATCAGAGATCGGAATAGGTAGAGCTGTTTTATTTACTTGTTAGAATAATATGGATATTCCCGAGTCCTGGGATTTGGTTTTTAAGTAGTAAAATCATAAAAAAAAACTATTCTCGCCTTCGGGACTTATGAAAGATTACACTTCCTTTCTGACGGGTAAATATAAGAAGGACGGGATTAAGGATAATATAATAAATAGATAAACTTGATTCATTAAACCACATATATTTTTTTAAGTAACAATTTTTTATTCAAGAATCAACAATCATTTAAACATTTTTATTCTGAAGTTGTACAAAAACATTTACAGTTGAAAAATTTACAACGTCGCTCATGCGCTTATTGGCTTACATAAACATATTCACATTTTATACGTATTGACAAAAATAATGGAATTCAATAAAATCCCGTACTATCAGTCGGAATCCCGTGGAATATCCATATTAACATCAATGTTTACGGTCAATGAACCTAAATAGCTCTACCTATTCCGATCACTGGTTATGATACATTTAGCAACAAGCTTTTCAATTTTTTCTTTATCACATATTCACATTATCTACATTTTCGTCTTTGTTTATTCTAATCAAAGCTACTAAACGCCTTTTGAAACTGCACAAGCAAAACCTGGTTCCAAGCTAGCTTTCAACCTAACGGGTACCTTTGACTAATGTACCCACAGGGGCACAGTAAGTGCGTTTTACGTCGCATAGCGATTGATGACGCTTTCTATAGCTTCGAGATAGCTCAGCTTTATTTATAATAGCTTCTGCCTACTAACTACTGAGTTTAAAACGCCTGCAATCATTGAGAGTTTTAGTTTTCTTTGATTGGTTTGATATATTTAGTGTTATGTTGTTTAGTGCACTTAATAAGTTATGTGTGAAGACTAGAGCCAGTTTGTGCGAAGTAAATAAGTGTGTAACACTTTTATTCTGGAAGATTATCATAATTTTATTCCTTCCTTTTATGTTCTTTTCTTTTGTTCCGGGCTGCGGTATCTCTTTAGAATATCCCTTGCAACTGATTACCCTGTGAAAAAGAAACACCGAAACAAACTCTTAGGTCAGTCTCTTTGGTAGTCCATACAATACAGTCCGTACTGGGAAAACAAAATAACATTAATCAGAATGAAAGACTTCGCAGAGGCCGTCTTCTGGAGTAGGTGTTTAAGATGTAAGTACACTGTGACGATACCAAATAAACTTGAATAGGTACAAAAAAAGAAAGAACATGGTGACGAACTTATCATTGAAGCGATAAATGTTATTGGTTCATCACGGTTTCAATTGACGCACTTTCATTGAATAGTAAAAAAGTGTGTCAGATTCCCAAAACATCACGCCTCTCGCACTAACGCGGTAGGTAGAATAAAGAAAGTTTTGTTGTCAAATGGCAATTTTGGTGTCAAATCATTTCATATAGGTACTAGATATTTTTACGTGGGAATCTAGGTGAAGTACACAGCAAGATTACTTTTGAAAATATTGCAATCAGTATCAATATATTCCATTCAAGACCCAACGTTGTTGGAATAATGCCATACAGATACATGATGATAGGCACACTTCCAATCATTGATGTACTGTGGGTAAATTACCGACCTATAGATATAAACCTCTTGAGTTTTGAGTACAAAGATTGTATCAAAACATCTTGAAATAAATAAGTCTCTCGTCCGTCGATCCGTTGAAGCGTCGCGTGAATCGACACAATGCACTATTGTGACATGCCACTAAAACACATGTAAAACGGATCAAAGTTAACGCTGCGAGGACGCGACGTTGACGCTGCGACGACAGAACGCACTAATAAGTTTTCTTTCTGAAAGTTTCTACAAGTTTAACACAGGAAAATAATAATGCATGCATGCTGTGGAAGATAATTTACATCAAACTTGAAACCCGGTCACTCTAACAGCGTACGGCATAACTTTTGTCCCTAACGACCTTTCTAAATTGTTTTTCTCATTATTTATTCAGCATCTTAAATCTTAGTCACTTACCCATTCGTTAGACACAAACTTTACTATCTATTCTGTTCACATAACTCGTACAAAGTAAGCCTATCTAGTTACGATTGGACCAATTTCCTTGTAACCCAGTGACACGCGTTGGGTTACACGCAGGCGACGAATCGTTTACCTAGCGACCGCAGGGTTGAGTTACTAGCTGTGTCGGTTAACGGATATGTCTGACTGTCGGGTTGGAAGATCATTTTTTGAGGATAGTGAAATTTTGGGATCATCAACGCTTTGATCAACCTTGTAAATTTTAAATCGATATAAATGTGCTCCCTTCGTATAAAATCCTTACTATAATAATATAAATGCGAAAGTAACTCTGTCTGTCCGTGTGTTACGCAATCACGCCTAAACTACTGAACCGATTTTAATGAAATTTGGTACGGACATAGTCTAGAGCCTGAGAAACGACATAGGCTCCTTTTTAATGCGAAAAAAGGGCTGTAAGCGGATGACGACATTCAAATTATGTATGAGTTTTATTTTCAAAATAATTAGCTTTAAAAATTAAAAATGCTGCCGAAAGTCACTATTCCGCGCGGACGAAGTCGCGGGCACAGCTAGTTCTATATACATATAATAGTCGCGCAGGGCCATGGACTTCGATCACGATCATAACATAACCTTATTACCCCCACACATGTATTAAACATACTGATTTCATGTCTCACTTCGAAGATCATCATTTCTAAACTACTAAAAACAAAAGCAATACAAAGAGTTTTTAAAAATCGACCATTGGAACATCATTCAAAATCCTACCTTTCTATCTAAGTACACGAGCCACCCTGAGTGATAGCTCATCATTTGTTCTTAGCTATCTGTTAGCTTTACTGCGCTTACCGTGGGCGCAGTGAAATATTGCGCGCTTCGCGTAACGTGGTCGCGCGGCCATTTTTCTTTTCGCTACCGAATCGAAGTGCGAAGTTTTTTGAAGTCATTTGTTTGATTTTGAGTTATCGCTTGTTCGTTTGTTCGAGTTGAGTAAAGTTGCTTGACTGCGGTCGAGGTTAATCTTTGTCTTCTTTTGCCGATCTTTGAAGCTTTGAATTTTGTAGTCCTCATTTAATTCTGTTATGGTGTGACCTGATTCCTCCATCTCCCTTTCACTACCGGTCTACCAGACGCACGGCTGGGTACCATCCACACTTGGTTGATATACCGTCTTGTCGTACCAAGCGCTTCTCCTCCACATTTATTGTGCGCACAGCCAAGCTGTGGAATTCTCTGCCGGCTTCTGTGTTCCCTGCCACTTATGACCTTTCAGCCTTTAAAGCTCGAGTAAATAGGCATCTTCTGGGCTCGCTCGTCACATCTTAGACCTCATCTGTCGTTTAGCATCAGGCGAGATCGAGGTCAAGAGTGGGCCCGTCAGTAATAAAAAAATTGGCCAAGTGCGAGTCAGACTCGCCCATGAAGGGTTCCGTAATAACTATAATAATATAATATAATATAATATAATATGCATATTTATTTGACGAATAGAAAAACCTTAAAAACTTCTTAAAACTAATTATTTTTACAACTACAAATAACTTTGTTTTTCATAGTGTTTGTATGAATTACAAAGTTATATTTGCGGTTTCAGAAAATATACTGTATCTCAAAAACTGCTGACCCGATTTCGTTCAAACCAATTTTGGTTGAAAGTTTATATTAAGATCTACAGACATATATATTTTTTAAATTTTTCACTCCATTATTATAGAAGTTAGAGGGGGTGGACACATTTTACCACTTTATATCTTTTAAACGATTAACTTTATAAAAAAGTGGTTTCAGAAACCCTTATATCATTTTTAAAGACCTGTCTATAGATAGATACCACACACGCATAGGTTTCATGAAAAAAAAAATTTCTGTTCTAGTTCCATGTATGGATATATTCCTTTATTTTAAATAATTTTTATTTTTTTTCTTAAAATCGGTAAGCGGTTCACAGAATACATCTACCTACTAAGTTTCACATGTATAGTCTTAATAGTTTCGGAATAAAATGACTGTGACATACGGACGGACGGACAGACAGACAGACAGACAGATGGACAGACATATCGAAACTATAAGGGTTCCGTTTTTTGCTATTCGGCTACGGAACCCTAAAAAGAATAATATAGTGTATATCTATCTATCTTTATTATTATTAAGTTTCTTGCTTACGGAGCAGGTTGTTAGCTAAATAATAATAGCTGCACGAGTCCATCTTCAAGGTAAGCAACGCTTTTCCCAGTCGAGCCGTGAATGGGAAACCATATCGAGATTCCTTTGTGCCTCGAAAAGCACGTTAAACCATTGGTTCTAGCAGATTTGTAAATCTTTGACAGTCATTACTGGCTGTTGGAAACCAAAAAATCTGAAACAAGTCTTACCAAAAGGGTACCGTTTTAACCAGCTACAGGGTTATGGAGATAGATAGGCAGTAGTTGCATCCTGTTAGACAGGGAGCTAACCCGAACATAGTTGGAAAACACCTAAGCAAATGGTGATGTTTGCTGTCTTTTATTATACAGGGTGGCAGGGACGCGCAACCGCTTACCATGGATTCATGATTCTGGATCCCCCGCGTTAAAATGTTTCGTCGGCTTTTTCTTAATTTAATAAAATTAAGTCAAATACGATGCAAAAAAACAAAACCAGTAAATTCACTTGTTTCACTTAAAACAGTAATGTTAATAAAACTCGGAAGCTGTGTTGACCTCGCAAATTAACTCTAGCAAAGCAGCTGATCAGGAAGCCCTTTCGAGTTTTGTTTACATTGCTGTTTTAAGTGAAACAAGTGAAATTTATATTTTAATTAAATTCTCATTGGGTTAGATAGAAATAATGATTTTATATAGTTTTCAGTAAAAAAAATTGCTGAAAATACCTAAAAAATTAAGAAAAAGCATGTCTAGAATCATGTACCGAATCCCTAGTAAGCGTTTGTGCGTCGATATCCCTGCCACCCTGTATCTTAAATGTTCCATAATTAAGCTTCAAGGTCATTGTACAAGGCCGGTGATACAAATAACTTTTATGGGTAGATTTGTTTTTTATATTGGCAACTGACTTAGTTTTTCGAAATTTAGCTTTAGTTAATCCCATAGGCCTACGAGTAACAACAGTAGATAACATGCCGTATGTCAAGGATTATGAATGGAAGTGTCTATATTAAAAGTGTCTATAATAAAACCAACAGAATGTAAAGACTAGTAGCATTATGACGCACACACATTTTTCTGACAGTTTCCTATGTAGATAAGGCAGGACCTTATCTTAAACCAAAGCTGTTAAATAGCTTTGGTTTTAAAATGATAATTTTAGTTGAATGTACATTTTTAATGAAGTTATTGTTAGTATTGTAGATTGTGAGATGTTGTCGTGTTTGAAATTGAAGAATTATTGGTGGACTACTACTGGGAGTAGAAATTATGCCATAATTTCGAAGTCATTTACTTCGAAAGCATTATTATACGACGACCCTTAAGTTTGAATCGGTGTTTATTCTCTGGGTAGTTAATTAGTATAAACAAAAACAAAACTAATGTGTAAAAGTCAAGTATTATTTAATAAACAATTTGCTAAAAATATCATTTATGATATATTATTAACTTTCTCCTCAGTCCACAAATTTTAGTAAAAAGGGTATACAGTTTTTGCTTCACGGATAATCCCTTTGTTTTATTTTCATAAAGTCCATCCAAAGGTTGTCTGGAAGACCGCCTTTGTAACCATAAGATGAGCAATATTGTGAATCAAGTATGTTTAAATTATAGGTGTGCAATAAAGAGCTATTTATCTATAAAAGTTTTTCTGTTATTGATATTGTACGGGTATCTACAGAGAGCCTTATGATCTAAATCTGACCTTAATCGAGTTCTGTTGAGTTTACAGCATCCGTCATCTAACATATTCTTAAGCAACATTAATGCTATTAAATTTCAGCCAAGTTTGGTATGTAGTACAAATCCAGTACTTCCTCATCTTTGGTGACATCATGCTACAAATAGTTAGTGTTTAGTGTTAAAGCTAAGATTCTCAGAGCCAGAAAACAGGTCTTATCGGGTATTTCAAGACAAGAATACAGGAGGCATTTCAATACTCCTTATACTCCTATATTCTGCGTGATATAATTATTTATACTAGATTTTACAAGCGCTTTCGATATAAAAAAAAATCCCTACATTCTTACTAATATTATAAATGCGAAAATAATTGTCTGTTACACTTTTACGTGTAAACCACAACCGATTTAGATAAATTTTCGTACAGAGATAGATTGGATTTTGGAGAAAGACATAAACTGGTTTTTTTCTGAAAATAAACTCTGTTTGAAGAACTTGAGAAAACACAGTTATTTTAACATCACATACGGACACTTTCACTTTAGATATAATTTTGTAAGTATAGATTAGACGGATATGTAAAGACAAATAAATAAAAAATATGAATTAGAATTATTAGCAATCTAAAATTAGTTCATTTTAACACTTGAAAGCCAGGTATCACGGAGCAATGACATATCGGCCGTACTCTGGATGGCACGCACATGACAGCTCAAACCATCACTCACTTCTGTCATAATAACGGGAAATACTGCACAACATCAGATGTAGTACGTAGTTAGTTTATTTTTAGATACATGAGAAAAAAGGCATCGGATCCTCGTTTTTTTCGATACATGTTTGGTGTCACATCGAAATAGGAAACAACAGACGTGTTTTTCTCTTGGCGAAAAGTCACTTTTGAGTGCAGCAAGAAAGCGGTCAGAATTTTGTCGCTAAAGAAAAGTGAGAGCAAATGGTAGTGATTGATAAGTGGCGTCGCCTGCTATTGAAACTATGTCAAATATCTCGTTTGCTTACATAACCTAAATTCTAAAGGGGTAAAGTCTGCCAAGGTCAGTATCCCATCAAAAATTGGACCATATTTCCGGCCAAAACACTTTTATAGTCAAGTGTCTACCACTGGAGAGCGCTCGTTCGCTCCGTAACCTGCCTTTGCAGGTTTTTTTACCTTTTTACTCATTCTCCAAACAAAAAACTACCCTAAATGATAAGGATAGAGCTTAAATTGTAACGGGATAAGGATTGCAACCACGCTCACTCTTATTTAAATAAGGTAGTCGGTGTGTGAAAGAGATAGGTGGTATTAGGGATGTGTAGGAAAAGGATGGGAGATGGCGATGTTGCCGCGCTTTTAATAGTGATGGGATTTGTCGATGGGTTTTTAGGTAATTTTATTATAATTTAGTAAGAAATTTAGTAATAGGAATGACATTGTATTAGTAATATCTTCATTAATAATGTGGTTTTCAGAGATATAAAATACCAAAACCACAAAGCAGATTCATAAAATATTCAAAGCAGATTCATAAAATATTGATTTCATGGTGGTCTTAACCTGATGCTTTTTGTAATTGAAATTTTTAAGAAAATTGTAAAGTATTTTTAACGAGCCCGCGACTTCTACTTAGATAAATTAATCCCACGGTAATTGGATATTTTCCTGGGATAAAAAGTAGCATAATTATGCGCTATTCCAGACTATAATATATTTCTGTGCCAAATTTCATCCAGATACATTCTGCCATTTTGGCGTGATTGATTAACAAACATCCATACATTGCGTTTATGATTTTAGACCACTCCATTCATGTCTCTGGCTGTATTCTGAAACTTAAAATGATTATAGCATTTTTGGTACGAACCATGTAAGGTTATTACTAATTCAGTAAAAACATAATGAATATTTAATTGATATAAATTAGGAAGTTCTTGTATCTACAAAAGTATTTAAAAGAATTTATTGTAATGAATTTGGTATTATAATAAAGCAATGATTCATAGCTAATAATGTAAATAAATTCAAATGTTTAAACGTCTTTTATTTGCAACAAAATAAGAATGAATTTAGGCATGAAGTATCGTTGAACAAAAAACTGGATTAGATCTTATTGAGATATGATGTGTTGAAATATATGCATTTCAAATGTGCTATGAATAGCTTACCATTTAAGCAACCTATATTATTAGTGTAACTATATACAGATGAGAATATGTAAAAATATATCTAATGTTTAATTTATATTTTCTTCGACAATACTAGTCAAAACAAAATATTGATTTGATTTATTCTAAATGGGTTTAATTACAGAATTTAAAATTCTTATAATCTTTCTGAATTCCACCGGTCTATGGAAAACAAGATTTTGAGACATTTTTGACAGTTTGGCAATAATCATAAAATTCTAAAGCAGGCCAGTCTTTTTAGTGATTTCTATTATTTGAATAAATCCTTTTGAGTTTCTTAAGCATAACTAGGCGACTTGATCGACGTAGACAACTAGAATAGGGTAGTTTCCTGTGTTTCAAAATTATTACTCTATTTGGTCCGTCACAAACGAGGTTAAAAAAAAATTGGCGTCTTAATTTTTTAATAACGTAAAAATATATAAAAAAAAATACTTTTCCAATATTTTTTGGTAATCCTAGTGATGGACTAAATATTAAATAGTTCGGGTAAATACCCCTATGAACAACGACAAATTGTTGTCCATTTCTAATCCATATCGATAGTCTCCAGTCACATCCCTAGCTGCCAGATGGCGTCGACAGGCGCTGCGAGCCGACAACTCGAATTCGGCTCGTTCGGAATTCCTCGCGTCGCCTTCGCTCCGTGATGCATGCACGCCGCGAGTTTCGGGGATTCGGCCGAGCTTGCCGGGATTCTAGAACACCGGCAGTTTAGGATTTCGAATTTTAGAACACTTTTTTTTGGAGAAAGAGTATTGTGTGGCTAGGTTTTCGCTTAGCAAGATGGGTTATACGAAGTGGCAGTTTCTATTGGTGACAGCGATTGTCAAATGCTCTGTGCTCCTATTTTTTTTTTTACGGAAGGGAGACGTTTAAGGCTTTTGAAAATTTATATCTATGCTACTATTATAATTGTAAGTATGTAAAAAGTAATCTCTGGATACTGAAACAATTTAAAAAATTCTTTGAAAGCTACATTAGTCTACAATTTTCTAAAAAAGTTTTTTACGTGAGCGTAGCCTTCTTAGCGTAGCGAAGCTGGTCTTTGATATATTGTAACTAGGGTTGCCACCTTTTTTGTTTGCAGTTAAAGTACATTGGTTAAAATAGGTAAGAAAAAAAAAGTACATGGCATCAAAATAAAGTACAATTTATTTTCAAAGTCGCTTTCCGCTGTCTGTCCTTATGTATGCTTAGATCTTTTGAACTCCGCAACGGATTTTGATGCGGTTTCCTTTAATAGATAGAGTGATTCAAGAAAGGTTTATATGTATAATACATGCATAATATAGTAGAGAAACAATGATAATTTTAGAGGTTTCTAATGTGATGTCTTAATAAACAATTTTTTTTGCGCTTACACTGCAAACGCTGGCTGAACCGTACGAGATAGATCATAATAATGTACTAGAGTACTGTACACCTTAAAAAGGTCTACAAAAAATTCCGCGATGGCATTTGCTTATCTCTTATGGATAACATACTACAAGGCATGCCTTTTAAGTTTTGTCGTTTGAAGAAAAAAACACAACTAGAACCTTATAGTACTTTTTCAAAGTATTCACCACGTAGCTTAATACACTTTTCCATTCGCTCAAACCAGTTATTATAACATTTATTCCACTCTAAAGTGAGGGTGTTAAAAATGGCTGACTTTAAAGCGTCAACTGCTTCTTCACCGGACTGGAACCTTTGACCACGACCACCAAACTTTTCTTAATTTTAAGAAATGTAAAGAAATCGTTAGTGCTTAGGTCAGGACTGTATTTTCGAAGTTCGACGATGACTTGTGGTAAGCTAACTGTGGTATACCACTCTGCGTTAACCGTTCTACGATCTTCAAGTGCAATAGTCGCAACATGGCCGGTATTTCCAACGAACGTGGCCACCATCTTCTTTGAAGTGCTTCGAGAACGAACAACTTTAGTCGGCTTTGCCTCGTCTTGAAAGACCCAGATTGTAGATTTTTGTTAAGGAATCAGGATCGTAGGCATAGATCCAAGATTCGTCACCACTGATAATGTTGTAGACGTGATTTGACTCTCCTCGGTTGAACCTTTGCAGAGTTTTCTTACACCATCTGACGAGGGCCGCCTTGTGATCGTTGGAAAGCAGATGCGGTATCCAACGACAAACTAGCTTTCTCACACCAAGCGCTTCATGCAAGATCTTCTGAATGGTTGTCCCTGAGAAGCCTGACAGAGCCTCTATCTCTCGATACGTCACATGACGATCTTCGAGAATTAGTTGTCTCACAGCAATGATGTTGTCTTCAGTGAAGGCGGATTTTGGGCGTCCTTCGCGAGATTTGTCACTAACACTAGTATATCCACGCTGGAATTCTAAATACCAGCGTTCGACAGTCCGCTGACATGGGGCTTCATCACTAAATACAGATGTTAGCTCTTCAAAACACTGAAACCGTGTCAAACCTCTTCTAAAGTTGTAGAAAATTGTTGCACGAACATTTTTCTTAGAAAGATTCATTTTCGTACGTAACCTGACAGATTCCAATCGACGCTGTGACTAAACAATAGCATTAATCCTAATACTTTTAACTGTTTTGAGATTCAAAATTTAAACACATTCGAATATAGAACAGTTCCAAATTCAAAATTACCAGGAAATATGGAAACGACAGAACTTAAAAGGCATGCCTCGTATATATCCATTTTAATACTTTAAAAATGGGCAATTATAAAGCGGTAATTGGAAAGCTATTTGCATAAATACTGTATTAATCCTGATCATTTTAAATACGTTAGTTGGTTTGAACATTTCATGAAGATTAATTCTTCCCTTTACGCCAAACAGATTAAATGAATACCTTAGGAGATATAGCAAAATCAAAATAATGCACAACGAAATTAATTTTGTGTCGCCGTGATTTGACCGGGCGCCTCGCTTCCGAGCCGGGGGAGTCCGAAAGTTTATGTAGTATATCAATGTATGGTGGAATTATGTATCTTATATATGCCTACAGAAAAGTCCGCGATGGCATATGTCTATATGTTAAAGATAACATCCTATCTATGTCCATTTTAATACTTTAAAAAATTGGCAAGTATAAAGCGGTAATGTGAAAGGTATTTACACTAATACGGTATTAATCCTAATCATCCAAATGAATATTATGCATAACGAGGAAAGATGATTGATTTTTTGTTTGTTACGATTTAACTCAAAAACTACTCAACCAATTTCACCGAAAGCTATATCTCCTCGGAGTAACATATTTTGCATAACGGTTTGTATCAAATTAGTATCTCTACTAAACAATTGTACAACATCTTTATATCTATACTATATACATAAATTAAAGTAAATAAGTAATTCATTTTTTATCAAATTCAGAGACGCTTTGTTTATTACGACTAAACTTTTCAAAACCCAAAGAAATCAAATCATGCGAAATAAAGTATTTTCGTGTACTTTATTGTTCTCATAAAGTATAGAGTACAATTACCTGAAATAACGTACAATACTTTATTATAAAGTACGGGTGGCAACCCTAATTGTGACTGTCTTAGAATGATTTATTAATTTAGGATAGTTACCATGACTTAGGGTAGGAAGTAAAGGATTTAGAGATGGATTTGTATCATTAAGGAGACTGCAATCTGTACGCAATTACTAAGACATTGGCATAGCGTACTGCCTATTCATTACTTAAGTCAAGAGTGAATAGGTTACTTCTTAGTAAGCGTGTTTCATCTTTGACCACATCATCGCTTTCCATCGCTTACCAGTGAGATCAAGATCGCACGAGTCTACTATAACTGTATAAAAAAAGATTTAAGTTTTATTTAACTTCTTGCAAACGACTAATGTTTCACCATCTGACAAAAATTGAATAAAGATAATTGATTCTATACTAAAATAAAGCCTCAAAAATTCACCCTCAACGCTGTAATTGCCCAGACTAGTATTGCCCAAGAAACTGGCGGCATTGCCACGTTGCATGGCATTGCTTAGCCTCCTTGGATCTCGAGATCTTGACAGAATTAAAACTAGATATTCTTCTGAAGTACCTACCAAAGATTTCCGCCAAGTAAAGCCTGATTCCATCTCTGTCATTCGAACAGGTTACCCGTAATACATGTATATCTGTATATTACGGGTAACCAACCTTTTCGATTGATAAAAATTATTTTTCAAATTGAATTTAGCTTATTATTCACATTATTTTGTAAGCAGACATGTATATTGAATGAAGGATGGAATTTCGCACGAGCGCTATTGTGAATCATGTCTCGTGCCTGATGTGTCGTGAATACAAAAGTTGGGTTTTAACATCAAAATATAGAAGGTTGTTACTATGATCAAGGATATCATTTTCAAGAAGATTGTTAAGCTTTTTGTATGAATTTTGTCTTGGTTTAGATATAACAGAGCTTCAAAAAGATATTTTAACATATCAAAGTTTAAGTCTAGTCTAAGGAATCAGAAGATAAGACCATAAGAACTGATATAATTTTGTTTTTATGTGTTATCAATTATATTCGTGAATTAATTAATTATTATTCTGTAATTGGCGGCTATAATTTAAGACTGTTTATACCTACAAAATGTTGTAATAAAACTGACAAATATGAGAGGTACAGTGACAGGACTACATGATAATTGTATCTAATAACATTGTATTTGTTATTATAAATTTTTTGGATGAATATGTTTTTTCAAATATTTATTAAATACTCAAGATAGTCCAAACTTTCTCTACAGAAAACATAAGATTGAAATTCCAGTAAAAGATGAAATTCCACGTGTTAATTGTTCTCGTGCGTGTGCGCAGCGAAATGTCGGGGGCGCGTGATTGTGTAACTAATTCACACTATTAGGTGAACTGAGATTATACCTACATGCGGGAAATGCGAGATTTTAGGGACATGCAACATTAAAACGGGAAAAAAGTAATATTACATTAAAATTGTATTTCAGTTTATTCCTTAGTTTGTAATTGAAAACTGAACTGTATTCCACGTAAAAATCTTAAACAATGAATACCACCTATTTAGTTAAATGTTAATTTTTAAATCGTTGTCCTTACTAACGTACCGTAATGAAAAATAGTAACTATCATTAAGGTATTTCGGATAAGTTTATAATTTGTATGTATGTCGTTTCTGTAACAATGAATCCTTTCTTTTTTTTTCCCACGAATTTGCGTAAGACTGAGTTGTGAATTCAAAAAGGCAAATGGAATATTTCAGTGACTTCAAATAAGTTAATCATTTAAATACACATAGACACACACACAGAGAAAAGTAAAAAAATAAATATTGCTTAAAACTCTTTTTAATCTCGCTCCCAAACAACTTTCAAACCACATAAACCTCGTGTCCCGTGTCGAAATAACAAACCAATAGCCCACAGTAGCCTCTGTTTACTCAACCATTAGCACAGAAGGCTCTAAACGTGGATATGCCACAATAAAAACTGTTTTAACGCTCCAGACGAGTCCAGCATTGTCTTGAACAACGTCTTAAAAGGAACGGTTTTACTCTGATTAGAAGTGATCTAATTTGTATGGCGGAGAAGACTCGATTTTGTTTTTAGGGTTCCGTAGCCGAATGGCAAAAAAACGGAACCCTTATAGTTTCGACATGTCTGTCCGTCTGTCTGTCTGTCTGTCCGTCCGTCCGTATGTCACAGCCATTTTATTCCGAAACTATTAGGACTATACATGTAAAACTCGGTAAGTAGATGTATTCTGTAAACCGCTTTCCGATTTTAAGAGAAAATTTAAAAAATATTTAAAATAAAGGGGGCTCCCCATACATGGAACTGACACCGAAAAATTTTTTTTTCATGAAACCTATACGTGTGTGGTACCTATAAACAGGTCTTTAAAAATTACATTAAGGTTTCTAAAATGACTTTTTCATAAAGTTAATCGTTTAAAAGATATACGCTTCCAAAGTGGTAAAATGTGTGTCCCACCTCTAACTTCTATACTAATGAAGTGAAAAATCTAAAAAACCATATGTTGTAGATCTTAATGTAAACTTTCAACCAAAATTGGTTTGAATGAGATCGAGTCAGCAGTTTTTGAGATACAGTATATTTTCTAAAACCGCAAATATAACTTTGTAATTCATACAAATACTATGAAAAACAACGTTATTTGGCGTAGTTGTAAAAATTGTAAATAAGTAAGTTTTAAGAAATTTGTTAAAAAAGGTTTTTTGTTTTTTTTTAAATATATATATATATATATTAAGTTTCAAATAAATATATTAAGTATATTACATTTATTATAGTTACTACGGAACCCTTCATGGGCGAGTCCGACTCACACTTGGCCAATTTTTTTTTTTTCGAATTGGTAAATGTGGTCTAAGTGTAGTGGGGTCGCGGAAGGATTGGTTGGTATGAGAGTAAACCTGGAGTGTTTAATTCAAGAGTGGATAGGTTACTTCTATACATATAAGCATGCTTCATCTTCGACCACATCATCGCTTACCATCAGGTGAGATGGTGGTTAAACGTAAGCCAACCAATAGAAAAAAGAAACTTCTCCCTATTCGTCTTTATCTCAATTGATAAATGCAATTTATTTTGCTAATTGGTGATAATAACACTTGAAAACGTCGGTGTTTCCTAAGTGACTACCCTGAGAAGAAACGCCGAAACAAACTCAGGAGTCACCGTCTCTTTATTTATTATAACTTTATGCCACACAAAATGTACAAAGGCGGACTTAATGGCTTACGCATTCTCTACCAGTCAACCAGTAGTAGTCCATACAATCTGTACTGGTTAAATCATATGAGAACTATGTAGGTTTCTGTCTGAGATGGTCTTTAGAAGAAAAAATTAAGAAGATTTGAGTAGATATGATCAGTCAGTACGAGATAGTGCAGGGTTTCTCTGGTTCCTATTTCCAATGCCCCAAAATCAAAACCTTGCTCTTGTTCTTATTATATATGCATATTGAAGAGTTACCAGATGATAATATTACATTTAATACACGTCCAGATGTAGAACTATGTTTAATGTCTGATCTTATCGAGGCTTCGTAGGTCAGTAAACTACTTTAGTTAGTCTGCGTATTAAACTGAGTCAGCTGCGCAAATTACCTCCTTACCTAGTCGTGCAACATTTTATAAACAAGTTGCTTTTGTAATGCATAACATGTACCTTGAAACCCACATTCAGAGATTTCTCATACAAACTGTCGTTAAGAAAGGTAAAGTTTTTTAAGAAACTTTTAGTACTACCCTCCCACGTACTGTCCGGGGCGCGGATGGAACACGTCGGGCTGAATTACGATTCTCAGGAGACGCCTTATGTTGCGTCGTGTCTCGAAAATATTTTTATTAAGAAGAAAAGATTTTTTGGTAAGCTCAAATCATGAGAGATGGAGGTAGCGATTTTGGAAATACTATTTAAAATATAATTTTATTGCAGTTGTAGTGTATCCATTGGCTTATTAGTTTTTAGTAAATAATGTTACCAAACCACCATGTTAACCCCATCTGTAAGTCCTAAAATATGCTGGTAATATAAACACAATTAAGACTACGTCATTGTGTTATTTCATTCGACTTACATAAGTAAAAATCTCCTTTACATTAATTATTTATTACAAACAATATTATTAGAAAGTATTGCTCTTGCTAAAAAAGGTTTATATTTATGTTCGTTATGAAATAATCTACAACACCAATCTAATAAAGAACTTTAAATACTCCGCTATTCTTCTAACGGTTAAGCTTTAAATCGCTTCCCTCCTCCAGCGTATAGCTTGCACTACACACCACGGAACATTTCTCAGTAAGAGGTATCTTCAGATTTATCATCCACGTTCATCTGACTTCGTGGGCACACCACTTGGTCTAGCTTATGAAGTTTAGAGAGAATTCCGACATGGTGATGACATAGCCCCAACTTATTGAGGGAAAATGTTCTGAGAACGATGTAAATAAGAAACAGCTGAGATGTATACGGACTTAAATAAATCTATCTATACTTATAATAAATCTGTAGAGAGGTCAATTCTGTACATGAAATATATTTCCAAAATAACTATCAGGGGGTGATTAGGGATCGATACTGATGCCAAAAATGCAATCTGTAAAATTTTTGTCTGTTTGTCGGTCTGTCTGTCTGTCTGTCTGTATAACCGTTATAGAAACAAAAACTACTCGACGGATTTTAACGAAACTTGGTACAATTATTTTTCATACTCCTGAGCTGGTTATAGTATACTTTTCATCACGCTACCATCAATAGGAGCAGAGCAGTGAAGGGAAATGTTGGGAAAACGGAAGAAGTTACTCCATTTTTTAAGCTTTCGTCGCGTGTGCAACCTTAATGATTAAAGCTACACAGAAATCATTTCATGACGGAAATGTTCTCCTTAAAATTATATAAAAAATATCCCACGACAGCATATGTCTATCTTTTATGGTTGACTCACAATAACACGTGTAACTTCCGATAGCTTAGCAGTTCGAAGCTTTCTGATTATAATATTTGTCTACTCTTACGTTTATAATACTCTCAGTCACCCCTAATTGAAAAAGTTAACATTATTAACTATTCCATAAAAAAAGAATCATATAAATCGGTATAGAAACACCAAAGTTATACATGAAGTACGCTAATAATAAGCCATCGCGCGTGAATACTGAATCATGCTATAAGGATTATTTTTGAGAATCGGTCGCCGCGCTCGACGCGTCTAGCGGGCGAAGGTATAAAATTTCGTTCTATAGGTACTTTAGCTTCATGTGAACGTGATCTAAATAATATTACCAATACATTAACTTAATAACACACAAAGAGTTACACGCTGAC
The DNA here is from genome assembly GCA_943138885.2 of Tholera decimalis. NCBI lineage: Eukaryota > Metazoa > Arthropoda > Insecta > Lepidoptera > Noctuidae > Tholera > Tholera decimalis. The sequence goes on along the minus strand of OW964557.2, from coordinate 6,020,095 downwards.
GGAGTCGCGGGCACAGCTATTAACAATAATATTGTGAGGTTCCGTATTGCGATATTTTTCAACAGTATTATAGATTGACATATTGTATTTCCCTACTAAATTACGAAAGTTAATCTGTCTGTTACATCAAAATCACTGAACTGTGAGGAAGGACATAGGCTACTTTTTTTTTACGAAAAGCGACGGGAACGCGGACGAAGTCGCGAGCAACAGCTATCTATACTAATAATATAAGGCTGAAGAGTTTGTTTGTTTGTTTGAACGCGATAATCTCAGGAACTACTGGTTCGAATTGAAAAATTATTTTTTAATTAAATAGTTAATTTATAGAGAAAGGCTATAGGCTATATATCATTACGCCAAGGCCAATAGGAGCGGAGCGCCAATGAAGAATGCTTTAAAATCGGGGTTAAATTTAACGTTAGCCCAAAGTAACTATTCCACGCGGACGAAGTCGCGGGCAAAAGCTAGTAATAAATAAATATATTTCATCTACCTTAAGGAAAAACTTTTTAAGCCAGAATTGGCTTGTGATAGGTAGGAGTACAAATAATCATAAAGCAGCCGTTGAGTGGATTAACTGAATTTACGTTTAGCTAATCACTCTTTATACAGAACAGAGTATCAGACGTTACTTTACGAAAATACATAACAAACTAAATACTTTAGAAAAATGTCTAGTGTTATTCCGCCAAAAACTAAAAGATCAATCTTGCATAGAGTATGCAGCACCGCCCTCCCGCCCGCAAATATATGTGTCGCAGTAAGATAGATAAAGCCGTGATATGGTTATATCCCTAGGGATATAATTATATACCGTAACATAGTTATACGAAAGCGATTGATTACTATCTTCTATTATTATTATTCTATCTATTCAGTAACAGACCGACATATTAGGTATGATTATTGTGGGTTTCCAAAAAGTTGTTCTTTGTTACGACTGAGACAAAAGATAGCAACAATGATCCCACATGTTCATAGAAAACAAAATTGTATGATGTTTTCAAATACTAATAAAATGTGTTTTATTTTGCAGGTATGTTCGTGATATCATCTTATGGAGGTAAAATTTACGATATAACTTCCCGATAGTCCACACAAAGGATGAGACTGGCGAAGGATGAAAAAAATCTCTATTGCATATTCTATGCGCGTACGCATGCATGAATCATTCGTCCGTTTTTATAGGAAAAGGTAAGCTTAATTTTTGTGTCACATTTTTGTCATATTTTGAAAAAGTTTAAAGAATATACTGTCATTAAAAGTTATGATACATATATGAATAATTTGAAAGGGTTAAATGTAAGTTTTTAGATAGTCATTATTATTTTCGATAACAGCTTTATAAATTGTCTACATATGTATATAATAGTAAACATATGTATGAAGTATATGTATGAAGTATTCTTCATACATATACTTTTTTAACATCATGGATATCGTTTAAAGTCCACGTAATGCTCAGTAACTAATTCTGTTAACAGTACAAAGTGCTAAAAACAAATGGTCGTGCACTAATTTGCAAGGCGACCACTTAATTAATCCAGGCCGTTTCCAACTTTTATTTAAATACATTTAAAATGTAATGACACTGTGTGTGGTCTTTGCAAGGGCTAGATTACCCTGAACGTAAACGTTCTAGTGTAAGTATTTACACTAGAACGTTTAACACTATAAAAAAGAATTAAAAAAAATGGGGCTTTAGTATGTAATTGAAAAAGTAGTCGAGTCCAGAATCAGAAAATAAATTCCTTAATAGATAATCTTCTACATTTTTGAGTTCAGTTAATTATTCGATATTTGAAACTTGATGAAAATGTTAATTTTTTTCCGTCCGGTATTTTTAAAGTTGATTGTAGTTACTCATACCTTGTTTAGAACTATATAATTATATTCCATTTAAAAAGTAACTTTTATTTATAGACTAGAAATCTTCATGATTATAAATTTAAGAAAAATACAAGCTTCTTTAAAAATTCGGAATAATTTGAATGAATAAATAGGTGATCGTTTTGAAACCATAAATCCTTTTATCGATATCTAAGATCAGTTAAATGACATCACTTAGAGAAAACGCTCCTTGTTTTAGGCCATCTACATATCGATTTTTTTATTAAACAGAAAAATATCACGACAATTCAAGGTAATTTTTTGTCTCATACCAAGGTTGAACTAGTTGAATGAAATATTCATAACTTGAAACTTTTTTAATGAAACTCTACATGAGTTCTGTTTTTCTTTTAACTCAAATCAGTAAATCAAAGGTTTTATGGTTGTTTGAATATTGTAATCTGTCGATGAAGTATTTAAACCAGAAGTTAAGTTACAAAAACAGAAACTTAAAAGTCACCATAGCTTTCTCGGGAAAATGTTTGTAGACTCCTCATAAGGTGATTGCAGTCTGATGTAATTTTTTTTAAAGAACTAGCGATGTTGGTAGAATTCACATTACTAGCAATTTTGTTAACTCCTCCAACTATACTAAGTATACTTATGTCTGGAGTGGGTTCGCGGCTGTAGTATAAAGATCTCTAGATCACCGTCTCCTTAGCAATTAGATTATTGACGCTGCTAATGATGATGTTTAGTTAAAAGATTAGTCCAAAATCTTTTTACATATTATAACTAGTTTATTGTGTAACCGGCCTAACAGTTTCTTATCATCGGGAATTATAATAAATGTATAGAAATGACTATGATGCCTTCTCTTAATAGGAGCTTCGGCAATTTCGCGGCATATTTGCAAAGTATACACATTAAAAATATATTTAAACGACCTTAATAAAGAGCGAGTTTAATCTCCAAATGAGCGTGCGGCAACTTGAATTTTTTATTGATTTTAATCGGAATGAAACATTACTGCAATATTAGTAATTTGGTTCAATGTTTGGTTTTGTGTTCTTAAAGTTAGGCTGAATCACACTGGCTTACGATGCCAAAAACGCTTCTTACGCTGTTTATACAATTTAACTCTGGAACTTACTACCCCTTGGCATCAAGAAGGCGCAGGCAGAATTTTGTTTCAAGCGTAAAATTAGAAACCACTACTTAAAGGACTGTTATTCTTAGTTTCATCTTGTCAGATTATGAGATCTCTTAATCAGAAAGATTATTATAGAGCACCGTATTTATGACTGTATTATATTAGCACAAATATATGTATTTTATTAGTATTATATATTATTTCATTCCATTTTCTTGTAATCAGTTACACCTACAATGTGTTTTTTTAACCCAAAGTCTGTCTCTATCTGTTAGTATATAAAAAAACGTAGTTTGATAAGTATCAAGCCATTTATTGTTTCCTATTATGTTTGATTTATTAAATCTAATTATATTATACTGCATCCGTTTCGTTAAATTTAATAAACCAGGATTGTTTGTGACAACAATTTGGACACCAACTCAGGAGAACCAAAGCGCAAATAGTTTTAAATACCCATAGACAATATCACCAAATTTGCCAGCCATAGACAAAGACTTATAAAACCCGGACATTTGGGTAAAATCACAGTTTTCCCCGGACACCGTAGAAAATTACATTTTTGAACTTAAACTAAAAACAACGATGTTTAACTATAGTTTTTATTTACTGATAAAGTGATAACATTGTAGAGCTTTAGAACTTTTTTAATAACAGTCTCTTCCTTTTCATTTAATCAACGTAACATAAACAATGAAATGAAATACCATAGGAAAATAATAATAGATATCGTGCTTTTTGGTACCCGTAAGACCAAAGTGTGTCCGGGTTTTACCTGGACGCTTATTGGGAAAGTCCCCCCGGACTCTCCCGGACGCTCTCCAAACTAGGACAAAGCCGGAAAAACCCGGACGGATGGCAACCCTATCTACAAGGAGTATCGTGTTACCCTGCTACAGTTATGGAGGTCAGATCATTGCTCCATGTAAAAAGTAGTTATAAGCTGCACCTGGTAGGACTTGAAAGCCTACCTTAACATAGCTGGGAAAGGCCTAAGCATAATAATATTTTCTATTCCTTTCGTCTCGAATATACTTTTTTTTTTCATAGAAACTACCACTTGCCCAAACACCATTTTATTACCCGTGATATTAAAAGACTACAATACTCTTAGAGCTGTCACTCAAACCTTTTGTATAGAGATCGAGGTCAGGTTATAATGGACACGTATTTTGTCTTTTAATACGCCGAAAGACGAAACAAAAACTGTATATCGTTCCTTTTTGGGACTTTTACGTGTTCGGAATAATAAAGGGGTCTATATCTTGAGGTTACGTTATGAAGAAAGTGCGTGTGAAGTGGTAGGGAAAGCTTTCATACTATGTTACTTATTATTAACTTATAACCACAATACCACGCGGCTAAATAACAGAATTATTATATTTATTTCTTATTATTTACTTCAGGAATCAATACATCCATTCATTAATATATGAAAATAACAATAATAAATTACATAAAAATCAAATATTAAAAAAAATACTTTATTACAATTGGTAAATTTTTAAATCATATTATTATAATTGTATCTGGAATATTAATTTCCATATACGAAGAAATAATTAATAATAGGTCAATTTCAAGGTTAAGCTACGATTGCCAGGATTGGTCTGTGGATGGCTGACCATGCCCCGAAAAGCACAAAAACACACCGTTATTTCAAAATAGTTTATAATAAGTTTGCTATATGCCTCCGTCCGTGCCTATTTTAAGCAACACCTCTGATTTCGATTCGGTGTTGACTGATTGAAAAATAATAAATGTGAAAGGTTTATGTCTACAAATTGCACTCGAAAGAAGTCGAGCGAATCGCTGGTATGTAATGAAGTATGGTATCAAATCTGGTGACCTGACAAGCTATTAAAAAATTGGTACAACGTATTGCAGAAGAAGCTTCTTCTGTCAATCACTTATTTTACTATTCTACTGGCGATTTTACTATTTTCCATAAATTAATTATATTTCCATGCTAGTAGAGACTGGGCATTATAAATGCGAAAGTGTATTTGTTGGTTTGTTTGTCCTTTTTCAAGTCGAAATGGAGCAACAGCTTGATGTGATTTTTGTTGTGGATAGATGAAAGGATAGAATATTCTAACAAGATACCGCAACCACGGAACGTATGAGCAATTTAAGGGACAGTGTTGCTTTTTAGTGTATAGGAGTCTGACACTCGGTTCCGTTCCACCTAAAGCGGAAAGAGTCGATTTTCGGCTCGAAAATAAATGAGTTGGAGACTGTCCTAGGCTTTTTTTTATCATGCGAGCTAATCCGCTGGCAATAAAGTAATATATAAAATAAATAGTCAGATTTTTAAAGAAAACTACTACTACTAGCAATCTTGTTAACCCCTCCAACTAAACTAAATATGCTTGTGCCTGGAGTGGGTTCACGAAAATGGTATATTGGGTGGGGTTCGAACCAGGCGACCTCTCGATCTCAAGTCTGACATCTTAGCCATTAGGGTATTGCCGCTTGACGTAAGTAAGATTTAAAAATGAGTCCTATTGTCTGCACAATTGCCCCTCCCTCGCGTATCGTTACTCAACGTAAGCTAACTATAAAGAAGCTACATAAAGATCTGTCTGTTTGTTTGTTTATCTACGTCGAAGTGTTAATGCCAGTCTTAACACGTATTGAAATTATGAATTATTGAATAGACGCCAGGTACTAAACAGTGTTACAAGAGGAATGTTATTATAAATGTACCGATTTTGTAATGTTTTGGGAAAAAAATGGCACTTTTTGGAGCGGTTTTGGTAGCAAGAGTAATGTTGGAGTGTTTTCGTACCGCTGCTTGTTATTGAACATTTTACGCATTTTGAGATGAAAGTTAATAAATGTGTTAAAAAAATATTACAATGTGATGTAATATTATTTTTAACACATTTATTAACTTTGCTTGTTAAAATACTTTTAGAAGAAACCACAACTACAAATAAACAAAGAAAAAAAAACGTTAAAGAAAGAGAAAAAATATTTATTGTCACTGTCATGCATATACAAAACTAGTAGTTGCTCGCGACTTCGTTCGCGTGGGAAAACTTCCCGTGTAAATCCCGATCTCGCGGGAATTTCGCCAAATCCCGTCTTAGTGAGCATCCACGTACTAAAAGGCTAAAACTAGTACTACTACTTGTATTTTCTGAGATTTCGTGATTAATCAGTGAGTGGTATTTTGCTTTTATATATATAGATATAAACATATCCGAAATTCCTTAAGGACAGTATTCCTTAGTACATAAGATATGTTAGTAAGGACTAAGATTTACAATAAAAATAGACCTTGTACAGAAATCTCCACGATTTATCAGAAGCATTTGAAACGTATAACAAAAAGGCATCTAAAGCATCTATCTACTTCTCATGTGACCTTAAAGTCTCAAACGGATCAACACACAAATTCCACAAACACTGAATATGCAAAGTATATACAGAAACCCAGAAAAAATGCGATATATATGTGTGAATACATGACAACTATTGTAGGTGTCAAACGTTTGACCTTTACTTCTAAAATCTAGATCGATCAATCATAAACCCGAACCATAGAATATTCTCTATGATTGTATAACACACCTATGATCAGAAACTCATTCGTTTTTATTGTTATCTATGGCAATATTTTTAAAACATGAGTGGTTTTTAAATATGGCATTTTGCATATTTGATTTGCTTTTAGCATTCAAATTAATCGTCTTGATTTTAATAATTATTTTAGCATCGTTTTTAAATTATCGTTGAAATTGATATGGAATAGAAACGAATTGAAACACTTACTATAATTATGTTATTAATCAAAGAACAGATCAAACAAAAATATTTTTTTGTAAATTTATTTGTTTACTTTTATGAATGCTTATTTCAAATTTCTTAACAAATTGGCAGAAAATTCTTAAAAAAATTATTGATTGATTATCGAAATTAGTATCTGTTATTCGCATGAAAACTTCAATCTGTGTTGTAATACACAACGTAAGGAACCGTTAGCTTTAATATAAATTTACTCAGACTAAAGACATCCAACTGTAATATTTTACTGCCATGAATCATAAATTCATAAGCTGGGCTATAACTTTGAGATGAAAATAATTATTATATTGGTATTAAATAATAGATACTAAAAATAAACAATATTCTAAGTAATATCTTTAATATTCATCAAGGCAATGAATTATGTGGGGCTGAAGTATCAACTGAAAGATGACATAGGAGAGAAAAAGAATATAAGGAGGAAAAAATTACGACCCTACTAATATTATTAATGAAAAAATAACTTGGTCTGTTCTGTCCGTTTTTCTTTCACGGCTTTCACGGTTATACCATCAAGCACCGATTGATGCATTTTATATATTTTATACATTGGCAAATTTAATAAAAAAAAAACTTCACACAAAATTATAATTATGTACCTGTAGATAAATGTTTAGATGAAGAATACCGGGAAGCTAACATAATATGTAGTTAGTGTGGTTCTAGCATCTAGGTATTTCAAAATCAACATATCCGTTTTCTATTGTCGTCATTGCAAATTCAAAATTTCATACAGAAATTTTGTTATGCAATTCTCGTTATGCCTATCTATTTATTATCTACACTTTAAGTCACGCCTCTAATGTTTGTTGTTGCCGGATCTCTAGTGATGTGTGTCATACCAGAACGCCCTATCGATGATTATGAAATACTTTAGTGACATAGATGTTGTGAGCTTTTAGTCCGGTTTTATTAGGGTGTAAAATGTATTACTTAACGTTCAAAAGAGATATATTTAATAAAATATCCTTATCGTTTAATTGCTTCAAAGCTATTTGTCTTTTATGTTCTAATTAAAACAAATTGAAGCTATGTTTTAATTATAGACCAACTAGTACAAGAGAGACTAAATATGTCGAAACCAGTTACGAAAATTGATTAGTGCGTGCGATAAAAAAGTAAAGAACATGTAAAACTATGACAGAATACGTTAATTTCGTAAAAAAAAACTTTATTGCCTTCAATTAAATGGGAACTAAATAAAGCGTTTTTGAGATAAAATAGTCGTTAATATAACAAAAGATTGACTTAACTTGGCAGTCCAAAAATATATTTATGCAAATTGTACAGTCATAAACTTATGTTAAGGAGGTCACAAATCAAAGTGAAGAATTACGACCTGAATCAAAAGTGACTCGTCTGTTATGCATTAAATAAATTATATTTTAGATATTATGTGATGATTGAATTGAAACTTTTATGATCAATCTAATTTTCTATTAGGCAAAACATTGCCACATAAAACTGATTATGTCGCGACTGTTGTGACATTTAGAAAATCGATTATTAAGGATTATGACGTTCGTGATCTCATTTAATACTTAAATTTATTAAAAATAAACGCATAGTTCGAGAACAGAGTAAAGATTGAACTTGGAATAATAAAATATTTAATGCAAAGTGAAATTCAAACTCTCTTGATTCAGTCCTTATAAGTTGTAAACTTGTAATGAATCTAGTCATACGCAAACATAAAAAAAAAACTCTACTACTCACAAAGATACTCTTCCAGTGTAATTTACCACGATAATGTTGTTTTTAAATGAACATAGAATCAATGGCTAGGGTGTTGTACTTGGCCACGCCGCAATCGCGGCGATAAGTCCCCTCTTTGAGGAGTGACTGGAGAGACGCCACTGCGTCCTCACCTTCCGCCTGACGCAGGTGCTTAACGGACACGGGTATTTCGGGAGGTACCTGTTTCGGATTCAGAGGGAGGATACGCCCGGGTGTCGACATTGCGTGGACCACCCGGAGGACACGGTGGAGGTGTGCCCTGCTTGGGCGGAGCCCCGCAGTGTTCTCGTGGAGGCGATTGACGGCGGCAACCTCTCGCGCTCGGCCCTGGTTCAGACCATGGTGCGGAGCGAGAGGGAATGAGATGCAGTCGCCTCCTTCTGAGAAGCAGTCATGCTAGCGAAGGAGGCCGAACGTGCGAGGTAGAGACAACTCTCTTTCTCACGCCCCAGCCGCCTCGAAAGACGCCACGGGCGTCGGGGATCGCGAGCTGATTTCCCGCCACCGTTGGCACGGGCTTGCAGACGGCGAGCAGAGGTACTGTCCGGTAAGGACCAGGCCTGGGTCGGCTGCGCGTCGTGTTCCACGCACGCCTCTAAGAGCTGACAGCACCAGAGAAGGGGCCTCATAAGGCCATTGCCTGCCGGGGTTGCGGTAATGTTCTAATGAGATACCGCGTGCCGGAACTTAAGGGCAGCTGAAGGAACAGGGTGGGTTTTTAGTCAGTAGAAGTCTGACACTCCAGTTGCCCAGAGCAGAAGTCATTTGATGATTTTCCCAACCAGGAAAAAAAAGGGTGTTGGACTTGTAATCGAGAGGTCGTGGGTTTGAACCACATCCATTACACTATTGCCGTGAACCCACTCCAAACACAAGCATATATAGCTTAGTTGGAGAGGCTAACGAGATTGCTAATATTGTAAATTCTACGCACATTACTAATATTCTTTATGAAAAAATAGTTTAAAAAAAAAATATATAGTTTGCTTATACAGAAAAAGAAACACTAAAAATATACACAAAAATGTCGGAAATATGTTGCATGCCTCGAGTAAGTACCTGATTATATTTAATTTTCAAACATATCCATGTAAATTAATTCTCAAATGAGTTCTCTAAACCCAAACCTCTAAACGAGTACCGTCCTTAACATGGTTAATTCATATATTTATATGTAAATGTTTTGCGATAATTGAAACGAAAAATATCGTCGCATTACTTTGTTTATTAATAAAAAAGGAACCGCATCACAACACGTCGTATTAACAAAGAAGTTACGTACCACTATCGTAAAAATAAAATTATTATTGCCCCTATCAAAATGTCGGGAGGATCCATTTGACTATTTAAGTTCACGTATAATTGCACCGGCTTTTAGCATCGACTTGATATAATCCTGGGAGGCATCCTTTTATCCAGACTCGCTTCGTATATAGTAATTGCTAATCTGAAAGGTTTTTTTTTTGCCAAGACCGGTAACTCGACACTGTAGGATGCCGCTTAAAAGGGAAACTTAGTAATGCCTTTACGCCAGTCGACTTGTGTTATGTCAAAGCGAGAAGTGTATATTTTTTTTCGATATAATTGGGGCAACACTAGTTGATTTTAATTGGCGTTAGCGGGTGACATGTGATGAAGAGTGTTGTTCTTTTTGTAATGACACTGTATTGGAGTTCTAGTTAATTTTTTGTGGCTAATATAATGTTATTATAGGGTACTGGAAGTTGAACTGTCCGTAAATGGCCGTGTAAATAATAATGGATGAATGTAGTTAGGCAAATGGCATTGATAAAGATCATATCTTAGTATTATCCCTTTTTAACGAAGTTGTTCTTTTATATTGTATAATTATTAGATTCTAAATTTAGGATTATCGAAATTGTATAAAATGATGATTGCGAATATCTGTTTTTAAACGTCGCAACGCATTGAATGCCGTTTTAACTGAAACAATGAGAGCAACACATGAAGATGGTTTTATTCATAAAAGAAATCACGTGTATAAAGCTAGGCGGGTCTCTATTCGCAAATATATGTAATTGTTTAGCCTATTAAAGTTTAGTTATATACCTTTGGAGTTATTATTCCAAAGATACACACCTAACCATAAATTGGAAATATTTTTTTCGGTTGTCACATAAAAATACGTTACATTTCTAACACTTAATTTAATTTCAAACTGTCTCCCTACTACCACTAAGTTGCAGATGTTAGATAATTCTATAAATTACAACCAACTCAGCCGGTTAAGATTAACATACACTAATATGATTTGGTTGCGACGATGCGGCTATATGAGGATATAACGTATAGACTTCATATGCCTTTAATGCGATTAAACTTCCTATACTGCACCCACCGACACAGTTTATGTCGATAATCATATTTTATCGATATGCTAATTGAGTGTTGCACAGCACTAGTGTTTAGTTACACGTTGCAAAATATGTGGAGTTGGAGTCAAACCGTAGTATTAAGAGCAATGGTTAGCTGAATCATAATTGTCAGTTTATGAGATCAAATATCTTTTTTCATTTTGTTTTTTTTTTCATACTTCACGACCTAGGTTTATATTAACATTTCCCATAGCAAGTTTGTAAATAAGATCCTAGTCAAGTCACATACAACTAAGATTTTAATTTAGATATGTTGATACTAGGACGATATCAATTGCAGGTTTGGTCAGGATACAAATGTATGAGTTGTGTAGAAAATCTAAGATGAGTTTTCTGATCTTGTACTAAAATTAAAGTAATACATGGTATGTACTGACGGTTGTAGGTGCTTAGGTGGTGGGAAGTAAAGGTATGTAGGTGTTTATGTATGTGAGTGAGGAAGTGGTTAGTTCTTAATGCTTGTGAATTACGCACAACCACGTTTGTAATAATATTATTCTCGCATTCGCATTTTTCGACTGTAGGAGAATTCTAAACTAACATGTGATTGAAATGATTTCATTTGCATAGATGTAAAATTGCACCTGTAAAGTACATTTTTATTTTAAAATATTTTGATCCTTTTCTTTTTTGGGGATAAATAGACAAATTACTTCTCCCAATCTAGATGAATCGGAACAGAGTGTCAGACTTCTACTATCACTTTACGCTATGTCTGCCTGGTATTTGTAAGACGAAATTTGAGCGTTATTATTCCAACAGGTTTTCTAAACACGACCAGCTTGGGCCACTATGTACTAAACTCTGAACCATATATCCACCATATCATTCGGCCATTAACCATACAATCTTGTACCAGTCATACCTCGAAACATTCCGCGGCCCACAATTCGAATTAAGGCAACATTGTGCACCGCAGGTCTGAAACAATTTAGGAAATCATTTGCGGTGCATCTGCAATTGTGCCGGGTTATACCGCTGCGGTGTATCTCTCTGTGGTTATGTTTGGTACAAGAAGAGAGATTTCGGCGTTTTTAACATGACTTCGTATTTAAATATTATTCTTTCTTCGTATTTTGGACTGAGCTTTGCAAATTTTTTGCCATGGCATATCTTGAGATAGCAGAAAATCATCCAGGTAAGTTATTTTGAAACGTTAACGTACCCCTAGTCTTACTGAGTATACCTATTATTGGGTCCTATCATAGCTTTTCACAAAAATGTGTTGATAGTTTTATTCGAGTAATACTACTGAGTCACCGAGCAAAGGTTGACTTTTGAAATTAACGCATACAGAGAAATATGAACTAATGTTTTTGAGCCATAATCGCCGTTTTATCCTAAGCGACGTTATTTCGAAAAACATGTTTGTCTTAAATGTTTAAATGAATTAGAAAAAGTTGAGCTAAGGAGTGTTGATGCTAGGATATAGAATAAATGGTACGGATATAATTATATTATGCTCACTCTGGTGATACATTTGTTTACGTGCATCAACTACCTATACCGTTATGATAAAGTATTTTCTCGCATTTCGCTTCCAACTTGGGCCGGCCACAAAATAAAACCACATAGCTATGCAATATGATTTACGATTCAAATACAAATTTCTCTATTAAATAATATTATAGAGCGTATTACGTGTTCTCACTTACTTGTTTATCTGTTCTGCGCATTTGTGGCACGAAATCAAAAGCCAAAGGCAATCTTTACCTTTGCACTTTTATTACTTCCTCTAATATTATTGTACATAGTTACTACAAAATACTTGATTTGAAAGTTGCTTACAGTTCCAACGACGTCCACAGTTGGATAATAGATCTTCTTCTCAGTCGCTTCAATCTTGGCAGAGTAGTCATGGTCGTCACGTGGTATCTCTGTGTTGAGAGACCCGCTCTATCACCCGCCGCCATTCTTCCCTGGCATGGCTTTTTAGTAGCACTCGTGTATGGCGTTGCCGGTGCCTGCTTTAACCTGTCCATCTCATCGTGGATTGTCCACGTGCTCTGGTAACCCCAACCTGCGTTTGAGAGAATTGTTACCGTGGCGAGAAATATGACCAAAAAGAGTGAGTATGCATTTGGACTATGCACGATAGGCGTTGTTGGAGGCTTAGTTCTTGCAGAAAGGACAAAAGAAAGCCTCATCTTGCATGAGATATTGTTTTAAATGTTATACGCTATCTCTTAACTACTCTTGGTTGACTGGTAGCGAATACCAGCAACATTAAGTCCGACTTCCTTATAAAAATGATGTAAAAATGAATAATAGGTAATCGTACTTAAATGAAAAATATGGATTTTGAAATAATTTTGAAAATAAATTAATAGTTTAAAAAAACACTACTAAAACACGCTTTTATAAATGCACGTAAAACAAATGTTACTGTTTCTTTTTTTTTAGTTTTTGGCATATTATTCCCACGAGTAGTGAACGGTCGATCCCCCACAGACAGGATTTGAAAGTGACATCTAAAAAAAAGATCTATGGATTACGGGGTAATTCAAAAAGGTTAAGAAAACCGATAACGGATTTTCTTTAGGTTTGTTATAACCTTGAAACCTGATCGTGTTCAAAGTCCATTACGTGGCCTTTCTCACAAGTGCAAACACGACTATGATACGATATTCCATCATGGAATGCCAGTGCGTATCTTCCGGCTTCATCATCAGACCTGGAAACCTAATTGTGGTCAAAGTTCATTACAAGACTTTTCTAAGAAATCCAAAACAGCTATGATACGATTTTCCATCATGAAGTTCCAGTTCATATCTCCCGGCTGCATCATCAGATCAGTTCAACAGTACCATATTATTGTATTGTCATCATAACTACATACAGCTGCCAATTTGTATTACGCTACGACCCTTGGAAAATGGTTAAATTTGTTACCTTAGATTCCATTACATAGTAAGTTACATACAGGTCGACCTAATAAAAGCGTGTTAATAGCTTCGGGCAGCGTTTAAAAAATAAATGACTATTAAGGTAGTTCTGGAATGGTATCAGGCGGAACTCTGCGGAAATTCATAGCAAACTAATACATATAATAAAAATCAGTCTATAACGTGTATTTTTTTTTTAATTACTGATGGGCCCACTCGACCTCGATCTCGCCTGATGGTAAGCGATAGATGAGGTCTACGATGTGACGAGCGAGCCCAGAAGATGCCTGTTTACTCTTGCTTTAAAGGCTGAAAGGTCATAAGTGGCAGGAAACACAGAAGCCGGCAGAGAATTCCACAGCTTACACTGATACACTGCTGGGATTCAGGCCTCCTTTCTATGGAGAGGGAATGGGCCGTAATCCACCACGTGGACCCAGTGGATGTAGTATTTCTTCCTATTTTCTGTCCTTTTTTTTCTGGGTGAGAAAATTACCTCTGTGGGTGGGGCGGAAGGGAGTGTCAGACTTCTACTGACTAAAAACCCACCCTGCTCCTTCAGTTGCCTTCGCATATCGGGGCCGCGGTGTCTCGATAGAACATTTCCGCAACCTCGTCAGGCAATGGCCTTTCGAGCCCTGTCAATGCTGCTGACTTTTTGAGGCGAGCGCGGAACACGACGCGCCGCTGACTCGGGTTTGGTCCTTACGTTACGGAATATAGGACATGATGGTTTAAATAATAATGGTTATTAATAACTTCCGACAATTCCACCAAAAACGTGTATAATCGCGGGGGGGGGGGATTGTTTTTCTGTTATATTAATTTCTATTTAGTACGAGAACCATGTACGACAGTTTTTCCCACAATCTATTTAAAGCGAGATTTAATCCTTGCACAAATTTACGACTAGCATTAGCTAATACAATTCGTTTTCAGACCTTAGGAATCAAGCATTAGATTGGCGTTAAGTCCTTGTTTCTATTACCTGACCGATGTAATAAGCTGGTCTGATTTAAGCGCGCACGCCTACGCTATGTAGAAGATTGATTCTAAACAGAATTCTCTATTCGATTAGGAATTTTCAAAATGTTTTATTTCACATAGGCACGGTTCGAAATTGGTCATTTTTTATGGAGAAGAACCGGCAAGAAACTCCACAGTTACTCTTTTCAAATCAAAATATCATTCTTACATTGTATCCATAATACTAGTTATGAGAGGACAGTATAGACCAATTAATACAGCACAAATTGTGTGTAGAATCGAGAATAAAGTTAGTCTGGAAGATATCGCTATCAGCGATATATAGCACTTTATTGTACACCAATAATTGAAACACACTTAAATAACAATATAAAAGTTTTGGTTACAATGACTGTCTTATAAAGTACATTTTGAACAATTGTGTATTTTTTTTGTGTACAATAAAGTATATTCTATTTACTTTCTATCATATTATCAGATTGAAAGCTTGCGAGTTGAAATCTATTAAAGGATTGGATGTTTTAAGGAAAGATTTCACCCTGTTTTTTCAGTTTTTTTTGCAACATACGCACAAAACGATTTGGGAATACGAGTACTTTCGTTCTGCGTACAGCTGAGGAGAAATTCCCTGCCGCAGTCTATGTTTTCTGATAGCTTTAACCTTGGGGTCTTTAATTCAAGAGTGAAAGAGTTACTTCTAGGTGAGCGTGCTTCATTTTAGACCACATCATCGCTTACCATCAGGTGAGATGGAGTTCAAACGTAAGCATATAATCAATAAAAAAATCTTTTGGATTTCTTCTTCCTCGAAACTCGGGTCATAGTAATACGTGTTCTTGAGCATTTACATTGGTGTTACAAAATGATCACATGCTAGGTTTTCCCACGACTTCAGCCGCGTGAAAAGTTTGGAGGATGGGGAATCATCAAATGACTTCCTGCTTCTTCTATTGACTAAAAAACCCACCCTGTTCCTTTAGTTGTCATTGCGTTTCGGAGCCGTGATTTCGGTATTGCAACATGCAACCCAAATTAAACTCCAAGATTCTAGCAAAATAATCACTTAATACTCTATCTTATTTTATAGTTTCGAATAATTAATTAATATATTATTCATTTCCAAAAATGTAACTATAATTACACGCATTAATTGGTTTTCAGTAGACTTAGAACGCTTTTCTACTTTGTATATAAATAGTTTGGATACAACTATTTATATACAAAGTAGAGAAGCGAAAGTTTCGAGAATTTAAACACCCAAACCTGTGTAATTAGAATTAATGTGTTTAGTGGAATCTTTGCTAACTTAATTATACGCTCCAAAGAAGCTAAACTTTAATTTGTTTTCGAGAATACGGTTACATTGTATTGTACTCTGTTATTAAATCACCTGAAATGTCTGACTCACTTTTGTTTTCAACTTAATGATAAAGTCAGTTTTTTGTAGGTATTTATACTGCAATTTTGGCCGTGAAGTGATTGAGGTGACCTGAAGGTGATTTTAGTTCTGTGCACTGTTGGACAAAGCTACATTTTTCCGAGTCAATTGGTGTCAGCCCTATTGCGACCTTTTTTTGGGCGGCCTTGGCGGTGGGCTATCATCTTTCATCAGGTCCGGGTTTTATTTTATTTTATTTTATTGAGGAGACTCTTGCTCAGAGTACACTGTGCATGCAGATGACACGAACCGCTCAAACTCAATCAGTCTATGTTCCTTGTTTTGTAAGCTCAACCTGGCATTTCTTTTTTACTTTCGTTATTTATACATATTTGCTTATTAACCGACTTCAAAAAAAGGAGGAGGTTCTCAGTTCGTCTTGAACTTTTTTTTAAGTATGTTACCTCATATCTCGAAGACGGCTGGACCGATTTGGATTTTTTTTTGATGATGGAATCATGGAGAAATCGAGGGAATTCTTCAAATATTATAGGCACACCTATAGCGTTTTGGGTATTTCTTGTTGTAACTTGTGCAGTTGCTCTCGAAAAGCACCATTTGGGGAAGTGGAACTGATGAGGAAGACCACGGGTGGCCATCGAAACCTCTCAATAATAAGTATTTCGTGGAATGCGATTCGGTTACTTGAATATGGATGTTAAGCACTTTATGCTCGTCACAATGCATATCGACGATGAAGTGACATGAACTCCTAACTGACATTTTTGTGTTTTTACTTTTTTTACGTAGATAGACTTTAAATAATTGTTTGCGTGAGCAGGCAATAGCAGCTAAATATTAATTAATATTTAGAAAATAAGATATGATGTTATATGTTAGCTTTACTTCACCATATCGTCGATATGGTGAAGTAAAGCTCTTCAAAAATTAACGGCTCTGCATCGGGAAAAGCAATATTTTGTAAAAGGTGATAAGTAGTTGACATTTTTGCTTTTGTAACTAGATAAATTACAAACCAACCCACTAAACAGCGTAAAAAAAACCTTTTATGCAAAAAATAACTTTAATTTCGATAGTCGGTGTTATTGGTTTTGTGTTTTCTTTTTTTTTTTCACACCACCTTCCGAAATTAAAGTTATTTTTGGCTTTGTAGTGTTTTGATGTGGAAGTCAGTTTTATTTTTTGCAAAAAAGGTTTTTTTTTAAAAAAAAAGCATACTTACTTCTGTACGGTAGACCGGCACGACCCAACTTCTTCGAAAAGGAATATCTGCCAGACCCAACATCCCAAGACCGAGTGACTTGGCTTGGTGAAATTGACTCACCAAACGTGAGGACAGGCACGGAAGATCATTGACATTGTTTGTTCATCATCTTCTTATCCTCATCCCAGAAGCTGAGGTTGGCGCAACATGTTGCATTTCTCCCATACTCCCTTATCAGACGTCCTGGCAGCATCTACTCATTTTTTTATATTATTTCTCACCTCACACATTCTGTCCATATGAAAGCCCATAAAAAGGAGTGAGTAATTGAAATGATTTCTATTGAATTCAATCAATCAAAATATTAATTTACCACACTCCTTTTCCATATAAACATTAACTGCGCCAAATTTTATACTCCTTCGACTCTTCGACTGCTCAGTTTTTGTAACGGTGTATAAAATTTTTCCTTCACTTATGATAAATGAGATGGAGGTTTGTAAGTTACAGAAGACCGCAGGCCCATATTATTAATTTAACCATAACATTATGACAAATCGTTAACGAGTCATTTTCATTTTCCCACCGCCTATAACTCTGTTTACCCTTCAAGACAACAAGCGCGTGTCTTCACAAAACAACACTATCCAGCATCCCGCCCGCGGTTTGTTTATTACATTATGCGTACCAACGAGCTTGGTAACCATGGCAACGACTAACGGTCTGCGCAGACGCATAGAATGTATAGAAAGAGATCTACCAGTGTATCTTGAGCTATTGATCTCGATAGACAACCAAAGAATTCGCTGAATGCTCCATCAATTAAAATTCAACCTTACGAAACTGTCATAAAGCTTATAAGCCCTTGTGAATTAAGTTTCTCATAAGCAAAATTATGTTTGCAAAAAACAGTGCTTGACTGAATTTAGTTGGCTCGTTAGAATACTAGAAGTGTTCGTGTATTAAATGTTGGTTCTGAAATATTACGAAGTTATTAGGTAATAGCTACAATGATACGATTCTGCTGGAATTTGTTCGAAGATAAGTACCTTTTGGAAGGTATATTAAGAAATACGAAGGTTTAGCTGAGTTATGGCCTAAGTTGTGATAAAGGCTGACAGTTTGTGCCACTTTTCATAGATCTGGTTACACTTAAAGCGAGAAATAATGGTTTTGTTTTGGTGTTAAGTTTAACTTGAAACGAGTGCGTGTTTTACTGCGGAATAGCTATTTCGGTGGCTGTGCTCCTTTTGCCTATCTTATTAGATCCGTGTTATTTTCTTCCTAGGTTAAAAATAGGCAATAGCGGTCTCTCATTATTTTTAGTGATAACTTCGGACAATGATACAAACAAATTGATTTTTTCTAAAAGCATGTTATTTAATTGTTGATTTTCTCAATGCGGAGAAAGAATTCTGTGCACACATAAAGTTGTTCAATGAAAAAAAAAATCCACTGAAGGACTAAAAAATGTCTCAACTGAACAGGAAATAATCTAAAACACCACTGTTACCCCCTTGCAACAACGTCCATACATTCAGCGTTTATACGCGCAGGCGCAGAACACGCACCAATTAGCACAGTCGTCGCTTGCCGATACCGACTCATAAATCGAATGGACCGTTACTGTGGGGCCTTGGAAACAGCGGGTTTGGTTGTACTTGGGTAAACAAATAAACGTTGATATTATATCTTCCATAACTGTGAAATTGTTTGTTTGTCATGAGCGGGATATTGCGACTTATAAACATGTTCCTGGGTACACATCACCGTGTCCCATCAAATAAAATTGTGTTCAAACGCAAACGCATAAATCTTACTGTATTATAAATGCAAAACATTCACGTCAAAATGGCTCAATGGATTTTAATTAAATTAGGAACTGGGATAGATTATCGTTTGGAATAGTACCAAGGCTACTTTCAGTTCCGGGAAAATGCGCGAGATTTTCTCACTAAGTACAGCTACTATAAAATAAATAATAATGTGCAAAACTGTCAATTATAAAAAATATCGCATTATTTCATAATTAATCGAAAACCTTAATACGACAGAATATAGACTGACATGACCCGTTGCCGAGTTGGTTAATAAAGGACGAATGATTCACTTCAAAGGGAAGAAATATCTTATTTGTGACTATTATATTAATGTAGTTTCTAATTGTACCGTTATTGCAGTGCAGGGATTGGTCAGCTGATATGCATGGTATTCGTGAAGTTATATAAACAATCTCGCAACTCGGGAAGTCTTCTTGCGCCTCTAGGTGTAATAAATTCTGATGGAATTCAATTAATTACTTTAAGGAAATATAAATTGAATGTCTCCAAGCTATCACTCGTTGCAACAGTCCAATCTACAAAATGGCTGAATGACACTTTTATGGCTGTTAAAATTTTTATTGTGGGTACAAGTAATAATGATTTTAAAACCTATGATGCAATTGGGAAAAGCTTCTGGGATTGATCAGACCAATATTAAGCAATCACAAAAGAAACGGTAAGTATATTTCGCAAACACTTACAGGAGGCATCGCGGTCTCACCTTTCCTTCAAAAAGTGAGACAAAACAGGCTAGCATAAAAATCCTACAATACATTATAAGTTCTAACTTGAGATGATTTAACATAATTGTCAGATAATCCTTACCGTGCGCTATGAAATCTAACGCAATGATTTGCTTTGGCTTAAGCGATACGTGACATGCATCTTCTGGGCTCGCTCGTTTCATCGTAGACCTCATCAATCCTTAACCATAAAGCGTCAAGAGTCAAGAGCGGACTTACCCGAAAATAAATCCTGATTTGACTGACTAGCACTCCGTGTACAATTGCTTATATTACAATAGGTAAGTCATTTATTCGCCTTTAGTATCAATAAAACAGTTGTCTCCCATTTTCGCCGCTACCTTCATGGCCTCGTTTCGGAGGACCCCCGCTGCTTCGGCAGTCTTCGACGAAGATACCCGAAAGAAAGCTCGCCTGCTCATCCAGATATAAGAATCCCATGTATTAAACGTAAATTATAACAGTCTTACTACAAAAAAGTTAAACATCTGTTGAGGACGTGTTTGAAAAAAATGTTACCACCAAACTGCGTTTTATGATTGTTTAGAGATAGACACGCTTTAGACACGGTTTTAAATTTAAACACCCGAACACCCTTGTTTTGCGTCTAACCTCGAAATTTTGTGACAGAGCCACTATTATAGATACTGTTAACTCGTGTAGAATGGATTTTCTAGATTCTCTAAACTTTATCGACGAATTGGATGTCGAATACATGGAAACTTTTTGTGAAAATACTATAAACCGCGTGAGAATTAATCCGTTCGAACAATATGACGACGTGCAATTAAAAAAAAATACAGATTCAGCAAAGCTTTTGCTAATAAAATATTAGATCTAGTTGTAGACGATCTTCCTAGGGATTCTCGTGGTAATACCATAATACCAGCCATTCAAGTAGCCTGTGCTTTACGCCATTGGGCTCGTCATCAGGTAAGATTGGTTGAATCATAATTTTTGCTATAAGTAAACAAATACCTAAGTACCTATGCTATAAATCTGTGGTTATGTTTCAGATCCAAGATGACAGTGGGGACATGCAAGAAATTTCTCAGCAATCTATCAGTAAAATCGCGAGAAATGTCGCAGAAGCACTGGCTAGAAAAGCCCATTTATTTATTAACATGCCAACAACACTAGAGGAACAACAGGAAACCGTGAGAGGATTCAGAACCATATGTCATTTCCCCACAGTGATTGGAGCCATAGACTGTACTCACATAAGGATAAGAAGAGTGGGTGGAGATATGAGTGAAGCATATGTCAATCGAAAGGGTTATTACTCCATCAATGTCCAAGTTGTCTGCGATTCGAATCTGAAAATGACATTAGACAGCGTTCCGGTTGACATCATTGGACTTTACCGTTTGTCCTGTTTCTACACGGCTTTGCTCCAAAATAGTAAAATTGACGATTTAATTACATGATTTACAAATAATAGCTTAACATAATTTTATTGAAGTTTTAAAAACATTATATAAAATTAATCCATCACAAAAAGTATGCAATTACTTGCAAGCTATCTGCATAGAATGGTACGGATGAACGAATGATATACTGTTTTAGCAAGAGCAAAAAAAATTGAATGTGATCGACGTTGTCTAAGAAGGCACGCATTAAACTTGGTTTTGTGGTAACGAAAATTAAACAGCTGTTAAGCGCGTGTTTAGCGCTTTGAACAGTGTTTAGCTAAACACGTGTTAGACCATTGTTTAAATCATTTTTTGTAGTAAGACTGTAACAGCCTTACAAATAAAAATGTGTTATACGGCATCTATTCCATCCTTATACTAGGTATAGTTATATCAGTTATAACTTAAGAATAAGTCGAGAATATTTTTTTACAAATAAACCAGTTATATCTTTGATATAACAACTCCTCCGTTATGTCAAAATGCACGATCTGGCAACAGTGCAACCAAAGAGAAACTACTAAAAAAATGCAGTTTGTCTATGAATTTCTTTCTTTTGAACAAGGAACTAGGATCCTTGCTTTTGAACTTTATCAACTTGACGTTTCTCGAGTCTCGACCATATGTTCTGTTCTTTGTCATCATTCATTGTATCATCTTGTATCTGAAAGAGATGGATGAGAAACGAGTTTCATGGAGCAGAACTGATACACATAGAAAATTACTTGTATGAGTAGGTGAAAGTTCTTACCTGATTACGTCCCCAGTACCTCAGAGCAATCATTATTTGCAAAACAGAAGATAATCCATCGCCGCGCGTGTCCATATTGAGATATCTACCAATTAATTGGTCTAAAAAAATTACACCACCTTTAGAAAATCGATATTTCAACCGGAACTGCTCATCGCTATATAAAACAAAAGGATTTTCTCTTTTTTAAATATTTTAACTTTTCTTTGAACCTGCATTAGATTTATAATGTTATTTACTTGTTCTACTTCTTCTATTGCATTTAATTCCATTATGAAAACTAACGTGAAATACTTAAATGCCCGTAAACAAACACAAACTGTGGTATTTTTAAGGTTATACTAGCTTTATACAAGGGTGAAGGCGTGAATAACTTCGGAATAACGGTTGTATGAATACAACTGTCAAAGTTATACTTGATATAGGCTATTCTTTGTTTATTTGTAGACATTTTGCTTATTCATAATTTATTCTTGAGTATAACTTTTATACCACGTTTATTTGTAAGGCTGTAATAGTTTTGTGCAACGTTTATTATATTATATGAGTTTAATATAGAATTTTTGTGTCAAACTTTGTAATGGCGATATCATGGTAATTTTACTTTTGTCTGTGGGGCGACATGGTTAATAAATGACTGTTGCTACATTATGGGACTTATTTTAAGTAGATTATTGCTAGCTCCATAAAAGTTGAGAAATAAATAAAACTGGTGTTCATACCCCATTTTGTAACAAAATATGATTTAATAAAATTGAGTTTAATTTCGATATGGTATTTGCGGATGCAGAAATAAACATTAGTCTTAGTGACAAAATACCAAAAAGTGTGCTGTCGGCTTTAAGTCGTTTGATAATATGAAAAATTGTCTTTTTATAGCTCATTATAATACATTTCTAATAAATCAAATGTCTCAAACATACGGCATCAACGCTGCATAAATGCGTGACCTCGAACAAAAATGTATGTTTTAATTCTTAAAAATACTGTTGTATAATTTTAAGGTATTTCACTGTTTGTCGTATTAAGGTTGTAAAATAAAAATTACTCCGACACAAGTTTGCCTCCGACCGCGTCCTGACATTTTAATGCAATCTTACGAGCGATATATTGGCTCTTTCTTTTCATATAAAACATATGTTTGTCCCTTTCTAACATATGAATTATTCGGTAGTTGTACCCTGATCAATATACTTATTTGGTTCGATATTTTGAATAAATTTTCGCGTTTTTGACTTTTATTTTTGCTCTTTTGTGCTCTGAATTTGGTTTTTGTTCAAACGATATGAATTATTATCGTAGTTTGTAATTAAAAATAGCATATATTCGTCGGTCAATTAGATTTGCGCGTTGTCTTTCTTTTGCGTGTTTTTACAAAGAAGTGACGTCACAAGTACCCATACCATAAACACCGTTTCATAAACATTTAATGTGTTGTATATTTTTCGTTTTTTTTTTTTATTGATTTGGTACAGTTAGAATACATTTATAATATTTATATATATTACTGACTTACTGAATGTCAATTTTTGACAGTTACGGGGAGGTTCAAACGAGATATTGCGGCCCGGGAACGCAAGGGTAATTAAAGGGACTGGGTGCGTTTTTAACCAGTAGAAGCCTGATACTCATTTTCTCTTTACCCAGAGCGGGAGGGGACATTCGATGTTTTCTCCCAGAAAAAAATTAAGATCACTTTAAAAACGCTAAAAAACATGGAGAAACCATGTCCTCGATCGATGACACGGAAGCTTGCTGAAAACATTAAAACAACATCCCACCAATCGAAACGCACAAAAATAAATTGTAAATTAAAGTTTAATCGATAAGCTGATTTACCGATTTCATTATGAATGCTTTAATAAAATTGTAATTTAGCTTGGCATTGGTTGCCATAAACTATTGTTCGCAACATTGTAAGGAACTGGTTGGTTTATAGCAGGGCTTCCCAAACTTTCTATTGTTGAGCCCTTGAATCGATAATATTTTCATACCCCCTTTAATTTTTTCATAAAAAGTGAACGTTATTTTAGTGTCTAACCAATTTTTGATTACACGAAATAAACTTCAAAAAATTGAAAAGGCTTTTTATCTGATTAATGCCGTTTATTTAGAGTATCCAATGAAATACCTAAGATTGTATATTTTCTCTTCCAGATGTTCGAATCTAGGTTCACTTTTTTCTAAAGTGTCTATAAATAACGACATAATCAATAAATGTGCTATTGGGGTGTCTAACTCACGCGTTTTTTTTTTATAAAAAGGCAAATGTGATGCACCCCTAGGGGTGCGCGTCCCACAGTTTGAGAACTCTCGGTAAAGAAACAGAACAGAACCAAAGATTGGAACATGTTGCTTCTTTGTAGAACAATAACCAATTATGTCAAGATTAACCTCAGGTTAGTTTAACTGTGCGTAAGAAAGGGTCTCCGATGCGCGAATAGTTTTGTTTTGCTTATTGCTCGTGTTTAGGGCAGCGTCATTACTTCATTAGGTAAGAGTTAAATAAAAGTCCAATTAAAATTATTTATTTTGTATTACTTATTATTTAAAAAAATATAAGGTTTTATTCTTTATCTCCATGTAGACTAACTGTATCAAATATATTACTCCTTCGTTAGAGCAATTTTCGTAAAAAGGTGCACCAAGGTTTTGCATCACGTTTTGATCTATACTAATATTATAAAGCGAAGAAGTTTGTTTGTTTGTTTAAACACGCTAATCTTCGAAAGTACTGGGTGAATTTTGATGATATTTGGAACTCCAAAAAAGGATGGCTATGTTTTTATTGTGATAAAGTTCACGGTACCAAAGCCCCACGGGACTCCTAGTATAGGTATATCCGTCTGCATTTTCAAAAAGTCTATATGCAGCTGATTATTATCAGTACTATATATTACCGAGTCTACACTTCAGAAGTCAAAGTACCAAGTGACACTTATCACCGCCCAACTCCCAACTATAAACGTCCATTGCCTCCAAGATTCTTACTCCCCGGAAGACTGTTTAGCGTTCAGTAAAGTTAATGTAAGCTGTTCAAAGCTTCGCAGTAAACCATAATAAAGGGCATAAGTTAAACATTCAGATGATTTGATGGCGGCCTGCGTCACTTGACATTAAGTACTGTATATTTTAGCGTGCCTATTGTCCAAACTGTTAGGCTGGAAGTGAGATGCTTGAGGTCAACTCCTAAGTCAAGATAGAGGCTGCTGCAGAATTGATTTATTTATTATTATTAAGATATATATATAGAATACTCTTTATTGTACACCAGTAATTTAAACAAACACTGGAGTTACAATAATGCAAAATATGGTTACAATGGCGGTCTTATTCCCAAAAATACAATTAATATTCATTGTACAATACTTTAAAATGTGTAAATACATTCGTAAAAATTAAAACATGCATTAAAAATAGTTTGATCAATAAAATTACATCTACAAATAAATAGGATTAATTTCATAGATTAACTTGAATAAAATAAATTAGTTACATAATCATTAATAACGTGCAGAATTGATACCGCACGTTAAATCATTCATTGATGTTTTTCCCACTTTATCTTTACTTTATCACGTTAAAAAATAACTCTCCTTTTTTGGAGTTGAGGATACCAAATATGATCCAATTCCACCTAGTACTTTCGAGGGTTAGCACGTTTAAAGAAACAGTTCCGCTTTATAAAATTTACTACATGCGCTCGCTACACCATTCGGTTACAGGGTTTCCCCGCGTAAATCCTGTTCCCGTGAAAATTCCGGGATAGTAAATAGCCAGCCTTCTTTACCTTAAAGTCCCATTAAATAAGCCTTTCTAGAGACAGACAGACACAAAAATTGCAATAGGTTTCTTGTGTTTAAGTATCGTGAAAATAAATGTACTTAAGGAGTAGAGAATACAGTTTATTTTCGTTTTGCAATTTATCAGTTCAACTACTGTAAGTAATATGCTTACGAAAAGATGTTTTGCAGTAGAAATATCTTTATAGCTGTAATCTGAATTTGAGTTCGAACATGCAAACGGCGAAGACGGCCGTTAGTCATCAAATGTTGCATATTTTAGCACTGACTTGTACCGTTAGGGAATAAGTGAGATATTTCTTACTAGGGTTGGTCGTTCGTCCTATGTTGGTATTGAAACTTCTATATGAAGATATGTATATGAATGTCAAAATGATTTGGGAATAATTTCGTTCTGCGTACAGCTAAGAAATGGAGTTTTTCTTGCTGGAGTTTGTGTTTCCTGATAGCTTTAACCGGGGGACTTTAAGTCAAGAGTGAATAAGTCACTTCTAAGCGTGCTTCACCTACGACCACATCGCCGCTTACCATCAGGTGAGATAGTGGTCAAATCCGCGCGGGTCTATCGTCAATCAAATTACAAGAAATCTCCAAAACTACTTGACAAGACGTACTTATCTGTATAAGGCCGTAAATCCGCGTTTGTTTACTTCAGTGCTCTATGTTATATAAACGTGAATGTTTGGATGTTTTTATTTCAATCATATATAAAAAGTTTTTTGCAAAAAATAAAACCGACTTCCATATCAAAACACTACAAAGCCAAAAATAATTTTAATTTCGGTAGTCGGTGTTATTAGTTTTGTATTTTCTTTTTTTTTTCACACCGCCTTCCGAAATTAAAATTATTTTTGGCTTTGTAGTGTTTTGATATGGAAGTCGGTTTTATTTTTTGCAAAAACTTTTTATTTTCATGCTTTTTAGTGGGTCAGTGAATTTTCCAAATCGGTTCGTAACTGACGGAGTTATGCGCGAACAAAAAACGCAATGCAGAATAAACGAAAAGATCATCAACATAAATATTTTTTTAGACTTTTGTTGATTTTTCAGAAACGGCTTGTTCGATTTCGATAAAATTTTCATGGGACCATTTGGGAAGTATACCCTTTCTAACAAGATAAGAATTTTTAAAATCGGTTGGCAAGCGACGGAGTTATGCGCGGACAAACATAAAAAAAATACAAACATCCGAATTGAGAACCTCCTCCTTTTTTAGAAGTCGGTTAAAAAATGGCTTAAGGGATTGGGACTAGACATGGTTTACCTTTTTTTTAACGTGGGTAAAATCATTAAATATCACCTCTTGAATGTTCGCGCAGGATATAGTTTAGGTACAACCGGGACTAACCATTTATTATCCCGGAAAAGTGTGTGAAATTCGATTTTGTCAATAAATATGTTGTTTTAATCCCGAGTTCCATTACAGGACAGGATGATTTTATTTATTTTTCTGTCGCAAATATGATTCATATAAACCTTATACTGAAATAAGTCGTTTATGCAAAGCAATATTCTTTTAAGGGTCCAATATACAATTGGCACGCACAATTGACCGGAACATTTTAGTGTGCTTAAAAAATCCTTTAAATAAATGATCTCAAAAACGTAGGGGCTCGTAAATCAATCAAAAAACTAATTAAAATCAACTGTAAAAACTGTAGGACGAATTACACTTGGGCCTTACAATGCTTTGGTTATTTTTATGCGAAAACATTTGTAATAACCGTCCGAGTGATTACGATTCTTGATTGTGTAGGTACGGTTGTGGGTTTTCAAGAGCCATCGATCACTTTTGTGACTTTCTTGATGTTTAAACATAAAAGACTATTAACTTGGTACCGTCAATAGTCTAATGGCTAAGGTGTTGAACTTGTGATCGAGTGGTCGTGAGTTCGAATCAATTACACAATTGGCACTATACACTCTCCAGACACAAGCATATATAGCTTAGTTAGAAGGGTTTAAAGCTTAGCTTTTAGGTAGGAAAAGAATGTTAGTTTCTCTGCTAGATTTTATTTAAAAACAAGCTATGAATGAATGAATGAATATTTATTGAATCAAACTAACTTACTTACATTACACAGTATAGGAAACAACTTATGTACATATATGTGAACTAAACTTGGTGAACACTGGTACCCAAAGTAAGATTTAACTTGAGTTTTAGGTACCAGAGCTCTCGCATTTTAACAGGATATATTATTTAAGTCTATGATTATTTATGTCATGTGAGTCACATGAAAATACTCGTTACTTTAGACATTCTTATAAAATATTAAAATAAAAATACATATAAAAAGGAAGAGAAAAGAACAATAACAATAGTAGGTATTTAATCTAAAGACCAAACCATTTTTAGAGTTTTCTGACGCTTTAAAGGGTTGTGTATAAGTGTACATGAATATGGGTGGCGGAGAGTTTGAGTTTGAAAGTGTGAATGTGATGTGTAGATGTGAATGTTGTGTGGTAGTATGTAAATAGCTTATACTGTAAAAGCAGATGAATGTTGATAAAACAAGCACGCTATCATATGTTTTTGTTAATAGCCATTCCGATACCTTTTTTTTGCACTCAGATCTGACAGTGGATATATGTTACAGTGTTTGTTGGCAGTATTATAAAGATGCCCGCTTATCACATGGTGGTGCCTTGCGGCTAGACGACTTTTATGTGTCTGAGGTTTGCAGACCATATGCCACCTGCGTCTCTTTACAATATTGGCGTCGTATTCCAAGGAGATGTGTTTTCTCAAAACTGTTTCCAGTACAAAGAGCTGTCTGACACTCAGAACTTGAATGTCAGCAAAGAGCTGAGAAGTAGGATACCTAAAAGGCCTGCAAGCCATCACCTTAAGCACAGCTCTTTGCGCTCGCTCTAAAGACAATATGTGCGATTTTGCGGATCCGCCCCAAACTGATATACAGTAGCCTAGAATAGACTGACATAAAGCGCAATATACGGTTTTTAAGGTAATGAAGTCGGCAGAATAGCGAAGCTTTTTAAAAATATATATAACTTTCCTAATACGAGAGGTAACATGTTAACTATTTTTACTGGTACTGCTGATAAGGGATTTATAAACAAGAGTGAGGAATAACTTGTATATTCACAAATATAGACAATACAGACAATCTCAACTTTAATAACGCAAAACTAAGCACAACACAACCGTACACGTCGAGAGCTCAACCCAAAGAGAGCCGGTGATCGCGCCATGTCGACCGGTGTAACCGCTTCGTTTCCCGCCACAGCACCACTCGCGCTAGCTTCACTCGGTGTTGCCAACAAACATTAGTAATGTGCTCCAATTGAGCAAGTTGTCAATGTATACACCCAGATATTTCACGTGGCTGGATCTGTCAAGGACGGCACAGGAACAGGGTTTGGATAAATCACGTGGTTCACAAGAGTGCGCATATAATAAGAATGTATACCGATACATTCTTATTATATGCGCACTCTTACCTCTTACCCTGCCACCGGGCAGGTTGAGTGGATGAAGTCTTCGAAAAAGTTAGATACGTGGTTTTGTTCAGGTTAAGAGTTAAGCGGTTCTTGGAAAGCCAATGCATTACACTACTTAAAGCTCGTTCAGCACTTTGAAATACCTCAGTCCAATCGTTTCCGCTATGCCGTACCGTTTATCTAAATATATATAACTCAAAGGTGACTGACTGACTGACATAGTGATCTATCAACGCACAGCCCAAACCACTGGACGGATCTGTCTGAAATTTGGCAAGCAGGTAGATGTTATGACGTAGGCATCCGCTAAAAAAGGATTTTGCGAAATTCCCACGGGAATGGGATTTACACGGGAAAATCTTCCCACGCGGCCGGAGCCGCTGGCACAAGCTCGTATAACATATACGGTTATTCCCACATAAATCCGCATCACGTGGGAATTCCTGGATGAAAATCAAATAAAACCCTACGTTGCCCTATTACCTTTTCTATCTTCCCATTAAATCTGTTCAGCCGTTCTAAAGATCAGCTCAAACTAACAGAAAGACAGACCGACAAAAAATTCATAACATTTGTTTGCGTTTAAGTATCGTGTAATTAACTGTGAGCAATTGAGAAAACAGTTATTTTGAAGTCACAGACAAGCACTTCAATTTTATGTATGGATAGAGAGACTTGGATGGTTTGTGTGTGTAACCTCAGAGAAACACTTCAATTTTGCTTATATGTATAGACAGAACATTCTGTTTTAATTTCTTATAGATTACAAGCATGTGTACATAGATACTAAATACTTTCCGGTTAAGAGATTTGTTTCTACTTTGTGTTTGTTAATTTTTCTTTTTTTTTTGTCTTTCCCAACATATTTTCAGCATCTACTTATCTAATTTTGTCTGTGTGAGTAAGTTAGTAATGTTTTCTAAGACGAATCGTATTTTACCTTCCGCAGTTACTGATCTTATGCAAACGTGGTAAGCATGCAACAGAAAGCTTCAGTTCATCTTCAACATAACCTATGGCATTAGATAGTTTTACCTTACTAAATGATACAAAGTAATGACATTATGCAAGAGAGAATCACATCAATACTAAGCGTTGAAAGTTTGTCAAACGTGTTTACTATTAATGGCTAGTTTTGAACAGTAAGAGAAAACATTGAGGAAATCAACGCAGCAATTAATAAATGTATATAATGGCCTGAGGACACAACTGAGCTGTGGTGTGCATAACGGTGGCTAGTTAGTGTGGCCAGTGGTAATATTAGATCCTTAATCATAAAAACTTGTCATTAATATATGCTTTATTACTGTTATCTATCTTTGCTATTTTCACACGATATTTTAAGTGAGAGGGCAATTGATTTTTGCATTCGTTTTGCGTTATTCAGAACTAGCTGTGCCCGCGACTTCGTCCGCGCGGAATAGTGACTTTTGGCAGCATTTTTATTTTTTGATGCTATTTTTTTTTTAAATAAAACTCATACATACTTGTAATGTCGTATTTATTAATATCTAATCAAAAGTCTAAAAAATAAGTTTCAAGCTTCTAGCTTTAAAATTGACGTAATTTCCACACAAACTTTCATTCCCTATTTCAACCCCTTACAGCCCTTTTTTCGCATTAAAAAGCAGCCTATGCCTTTCTCAGGATCTAGACTATGTCCGTACCGAATTTCATTAAAATCGGTTCAGTAGTTTAGGCGTGATTGCGTAACACACAGACAGACAGAGTTACTTTCGCATTAATAATATCTTATAAATAAAATTCACGTGTCACAATGTTAGTTACCTTACTCCTCCGAAACGGCTTTACTGATTTTTACCAAATTTTATATGCATATTCAGTAGGTCTGAGAATCGGCTACTACCTATCTATTTTTCATACCCCTAAGTGATAAGGGTAGGGGTATGGTTGGTGTAGGGTAGGTGTAGTGTAGGGGTAGGGTAGGGGTAGGGGTAGGGTAGGGGTAGTGGTGGATAGGGGTAGGATACCACGCGAACGAAGTCGTGGCGGGTCAGCTAGTTATATAGTAAGGATAGATTATGGATGGGGATAGCCGATAGCTGGGTAACACGATACCCTGGCAAGACTGGTGTCATAGGGACAGATTTTCGGGCACCCCGTAACGATTCTCAAAGGTGCACATATGACAGCCGGGATCAATGACTTACCGTGTTTGGCGAGATCGGGACGAATCTCGAAATATTAAAATGGTCACTTATCCATGGATCCACTTGAACAACCGCTCCTTAACCATGAAGCGTCCTGTGCGGTTGTTATTTAACCAGGAGCTCCTTCGGGTTAACCCTTTATAAGGCCGAGAAAACTAAAGGTGACAAAAATGTATACCAAACAAAAAGTGAAATTCTATGATGACAATAATGTTTTTTTTTTTTTTTGGAAAATCAATGGGAAGTTTTGGTAAAATATGGTGGCAATACAGTTGCCACAGCCCGTCAATAAAACGCCATTTTCAATTATACTCTATTTTATTGATTAAATACAAATGTAGGAAAGGAAAAAAATGTAGGAAAGGAACGTAGGCAACGTAGCGCGTAGTTGCCACTACCTTAAAAAGGGTTCAATGTACAGTAGATATAACGACGGGTATAAGAACGATGAAGGGACCATTTTAATTTCAACGTTATATAAAGAAGGTGGTCCAAGCAAAGGTAAAGAGATACAAACATGTTTAAAGTTTATAATATCAGTTTGTAACTGAACCATAAATTAAACTCCGAAGCCTTATCTACCTTAGGCTAATATCTATAAACAAAAAGTAAAGGTCACCACGGTTGCTGACCACCGTAAGAATTTGTCACAAATTATTTAAGTGACTTAGATTTAACGTCGTTATAGACAAATGGTCGCTACAACCAAGCTCGTAATATATGAAATCCACTGTATTATGATATGTTAAGTAACACACAATTCATCGACTCTTTCGTGACATCAGCAAACGTTTAGTCGACTCCACAAGTGACCAGAGAGCTGGCCTTTTCTTTGGACAGAGAATCAGCATTGCCATTCAACGTGGCAATGCGGCCAGTGTTCTGGGCACTTTTCCCATTGATAGCGATGTTGATGAATTTTTCGATGCCCTATAATTTCCCTTTTATTTTCGTCTGTATTATTATTTGTTTTTATAATGATGTATAGTAACACGTCGATTGATTTGACTTCTGACTTTATAAGGGGACTAAATAAAGATTTTCCGAGTGAGCAATGTTGTGTGATAAATTATTAGGATCAACTTTGATATTGTTTTCATAATATGCACGTCGAGAATCAAGACGTGTAGAATATTTTAGTAAGTTATCTCAATTTATAATTATTTTTCTACATGTAACCAGATGAATGTACATATATCGTTCTTATAAAGTGCGCGGTTTAGAACTGTCTGCTAAGGCAATTATATTTTATGTTCCGCACACCAAAGAATTATGAGAATAACGATAATACTACTGTTCACCGGAATCTACAAATTACCTACACCAGAACTATTCCTTTCCTATTATTGAATACAGCACCCAACAATCTTTACCAACGTTACGTTTTGTTTCATACATAATAGGACACGGAAGAGCTTTCCTATTCAAAGAAAACATGTTATCTAACATATATCATATTCGAGCTCTTTTCATTAATCTTCTTGCATATGTATGTATATAATTATAAACGGTTGCTCGACGCATTACACTCCCGTGTGTCCACAATAAAGGGACCTCCCGTAAAAGCGAGTTGATTTTATGATCATACTAATTGGCTATACCAAATAAACGTAGAAATATGAAATGCATAAAACTTGGTTTCGATTCCGTGCGCAGTTGTACCGAGTAATGGATTTAGCGACATTTAAGCTGTTAATCGATTTCTGGATTCTCATTAGTTTTGTTGTGCGGCTCCCGCAAATTATATGACGTCTGTGAGGCTTCTATTTTTAAAATTTTACACTTATGTTTATAGTTTTGTGAAGGCTGTCTCTTATGTAGATGGTATTTTAATAGTTGGCGAAAGATTTTTTAAAGAAAAAGTTGAGACGTGTGAAATGTAACGCGCAGTTCTTTGAAGTTTGCTTGGATATTTATTTCTTTGAAGCTTGATTTTGATTGCAAGTGAAAATGTAGATGCAATTTAACTTTTAAAATAGCTTTTATTGATGCCGATAAATTGGAATTGGTCATTCCGAATGCTATTGATAAGGGTTTAGTAACCATATCTTTTTCCCTTATCCTTTTTCCTTTTCCAGTATTTCCTTATGCAGTCTAGTCTTTTCGGTCACAAGGAAAACGGTAATACAATGGTCACGTGTTGCCGCACGCATGATGGCTCAGTGAAGACCTATTTACAGTCTTTACTCAGAGCTCTGGAGGTCTCCTAAGAGTACTCGGGGCCTCCCTTTATAGACTGTTGGTGAACACCAGGGTAGTTTCAGTGAGGATCCCACACTCCTCGATCTTATCCACAAAGAATGAACGCCTTTTAAGGTTCCCCTTGATTACAAAAAAGGCGTCATTTACGCATGCGGCAAGCCGATTCCTCCATCTTCACCAGAGTCTGACGAGGCGTCTAGGTTTGCCATTCAATGAGAATTGAATAGACTCAGTAACCAACTTAAGTATCCCATTGGTAGACTAGACCTTCATAAAAATACAGGAAAACCCAAGACTACCCACAAACCAAAAGCGTAATTTATTTAACAGAACCCAACAATAGTTTTTCGCATAACTCATAGTTAAAATGGTGGTTAACTTTACGAGGTAACGGGGTAAAATAACGAATGAGTTAGTCTTCATTGTTAGTGCACATAGGTTGGATATAAAAGTGTAAGTAGCGGGCTAGTTAAGGTTCTGTGCATTTAATCATATGTAGGTTTTAAATTATAGTGTGTGAGACAGAATTGTGGAAGATTATTTTAAACATATGGCGTAAATTTTAACTGAACGTTAGTGGTATTTTTAACTAACCGAAACGGTAAGCTATAAATGGTGAGCATAAATATACATACAAGGTGTAACAGATTAAGCGCAATACTTCAGACACCCCAATTAGAATAATAACTTATAAAACTAAAACAACTTCTAAACAAATTGAAACCAAACCTAGATCCTTTACTAAACGCAAAACGTATGTGCATCATACAATATCCTTACGCAGACGAATACACTCATGCAATGTTAGCGGCCGACATGCACACGAGCGCATTTTCTTGAATTAAAGATTATTAATTTGTCATGACACAGTTTTTCCATTTTTTACTGTTTTTCTCAATTAATAACCATAATCTGTACTATATAAAAGACAGAAGCCTCTATTTTTGATAAGTGTAAATAACCTCTCTGCTGGTCTGATCGCTGTCTCCCAACATACAGGTTCCAGCCTAGTTTGGGAAACAGTATCTCAGTACCTTTTGGTAATACACCATAATATAATATATATAAAAAATTGCCAAATTGTGTATGTCTTTACTCTGTGTCAAATAAACATTTTTATTTTATTTTTTATTTTATGTTAAATGAAAGATTTTTCCATCAAAATGTAACACCTATTTTTTATGACGGAAATCGATTCGGAAGCCGATTCTGAACCAACTACTTTCAGGAATTGAGTTTATTCTGTTACACGTTGTATATGCATAAATACTGGAACATAAGCCTCCTTTCTATTTGAGGGAATGGGTCGTAATTCATCACACTGGTCCAGTACAGGTTGGTTGATGCCTAATGTGACCATTTTTTTTCGTGCCAAAGCGGTACGCCTATTGAATTTTGTATATAAATAAAAATAATTCGGTGTAAGATGCCATATTTAAGAGCTAAAAAATATGGTTTAAAATCTGACTTTAAATAATTGTGGTATCTTACCCTCACTGGCATTTTAATTCTTACACCAACTTACCCTAAAAATAATATTTATAAATAATTTCGCGTCAAAAAACTACTTTACTACAGCAAAATCGGTTAAATGGTTTAGGCGTGAAACATAACGAGTTACTTTTGGATTGTTAACATAGTAAGGAGTTAGGGATTACTTAGTAAGTATTCGGTAATTTTTCCTTCATGTCAGTAGCTCACTCTCGCTTGGTCCTGATTTCCAACTCCGCGTCTACGCTGCCGTCTTCCACGCGATTTTAGTGATATTTTAATATAGACAAGTAAGTATATACCTACTTACTTACTG
This sequence comes from Tholera decimalis, assembly GCA_943138885.2. NCBI lineage: Eukaryota > Metazoa > Arthropoda > Insecta > Lepidoptera > Noctuidae > Tholera > Tholera decimalis. Next base: position 5,984,511 of record OW964557.2, on the reverse strand, counting down.
TTCGTTTTTAAAAGCGGGACATTTGTGTTCTCGTTGGGAACAGCGGGACAGACAGCCTTAAAGCGGGACAATAAAAAAAAAAGGAAAAAAAAGAAAAAAAAAGAAAAAAATAATAAAAAGAAGAAAAAGAAAGAAATCCCGCCCAAAGCAGGACGTATGGTCACGTTATGGATGCCGCATATCTGCAGATTTCTCCTTCGCCGTTTTGAGAGAAATGTTGATGATGAAAATTACACAAAGTAATGTGCCTGCCTAGGTGCCAATTCGAACCCCCAACCTACTACTCGTAAGCTGTACCTGTAACTACTGGGCCGCTGCTCTGTCTCTGCGACTACAATTGAAGTTAATTACACCAGTTTCTAACGCACTTCAGTTTTAATAGTTATATTTGCTGCAAAAACAACTTTAATGTGTTTTGGTATGCGCTTTAAATAACGATCACTCGATCAATATCAGAGAAGTGTTGTCAAACTCATAACCTCACTTTACCATAAGCAGTCGGTAAAAAACAAAATCGCCTTCATATTATACCTAATTCACTCCGTTACTACGTAGGCGTAATGCTTGTCCAGCATTCGTTCGGTTTTGTTTATCGATACTTATTTATTCGGTAATCGAGTTATTTACCGATAAATTCTGAAGAATGTCGATGTAGCCACGTCACTTCACTATAATGATGCAACTGCATTATTTGAAGATGTTTTTAAAATATTTATGTGAAAAATTCTATTGTTGGACATGGTTTCATGGGATGTGTGATATGTATTCAATAATAAACGGACTTTTAAACCTGTGCAGACGTGCAGCCTGAGTACGTTTAAACCTATTAAAATGCACTTTATTGAAATAGTAATAAGTCGTATTAAATATAACTGAATGATATTATTATAAGAATTACCCAATCACTCTCCCAGAGAGGCCTGTGCTCTCCAGCAGTAGAAAGGTTGAATTATTCAGTTTAACCTAACAGTTCTTTGGTTACATACAGACAATTCTTAGTTATCTTATCTAGATACATTGGAAATCGCAAAATGTATCAATTTACCTAAATACGTACTGCATTCAATATTTATACAAGATACAAGCCTTGCAATTTTATTTATGAAATGAAAAAGCAGCGACAGAAAAACCTCTTATACTGACCACAGTTGTAACAAAATCCGCTCAGCAGTTAACAAGATAACGCAGACCAAACATACAAACCCGACAGATGCACTCAAGAACTTTGTTTAATAACACACAGCGATATAAGTTGCTTGTCGTCATGCGCGCGCGCAGGCTATAAATCTAACAAGAGCAATGGCTTGCAGAGTACCTCTGGGCAAATGCTGGCAACTTATTAATATTTACGCACAATTGTAGTCACCTCACTAGTAACACTAGTGATGTGCTTTAAGTTATGTAATGGCTCTGGTTTAAAAAATTTGACATTCTTTTGCTTCTGCTATTGTCGCTTTGTTGTATTTATTTCTGTTAAGACTTTGCTACAAGTCATAAGGTCAGTATTCCGTGGTAAGATTGGGTCCTACTAATATTATAAGTGCGAATATTTGTGTTTCATTCACGCCAAAATGGCGAACGCGAACGAAGTTTTGGGCATCAGCTAGTGAATGAGGCTAGGCTACTAGTCATTATGGTAATAAGGACTAGTAGCCTAGTCTCATTCATGTACTATTGCCCCAGTTTTGTAATTCAATTTTGTATCGTCTTTAAAATTGTGAAAAAGAGTATTATGCAGGTATAGTTTCTAACAACAGAACGAGGAATGGGTAGAAACTATCCTGAACAAAAGATAAAACCACATTTCTTATACTGATCTCTCAGATACATTTTATTGCATTACGTGACTCACCGCTAAGGCATCTCATCTTCGTACATCTAAGGAAAAAGTCGTGACATCCCATAGAACGCGCCTAAATTCTGTTCGCATACACACTTATTGACAAATTCAGTAAGCAACGCTAACAGGCTGAATAATGCGTGAAAACATAAGTGCGGATACAACACCCTGTATAAGGCCTCGTATAACTAGCTAGGCTTGTTAGTTGGGCCCGGCGTGTAACTCAAAACGAGCGTAGTCGCTTGTAGGGCTGCCAGGCACGAATATGATTGAGTAGGAAGAAAAAATACATACAACCTTGGTATTGAATATTTTAATATATAATTTGGAAATTGAAAAATACTTCGACGATTATTTAAATTATATCTAATGCATTATTTTACCAAAAATATTAGCTTCTTACACTCGCTTTTCTATTTTTAACCGACTTCAAAAAAAGGAGGTTCTCAATTCGTCTTAAACTTTTTTTTAACCGACTTCTAAAAAAGGAGGAGGTTCTCAATTCGGATGTTTGTATTTTTTTTTTTTTTTTTTTTTTATGTTTGTCCACGCATAACTCCGTCGCTTGCCAACCGATTTGAAAAATTCTTTTTTGTTGGAAAGGGTATACTTCCCAAATGGTCCCATGAAAATTTTATCGAAATCGGACGAGCCGTTTCTGAAAAATCAAAAAATGTCGAAAAAAATAATTTACCTTGATGATCTTTTCGTTTACTCTGCATTGCGTTTTTTGTTCGCGCATAACTCCGTCATTTACGAATCGATTTGGAAAATTCACTGACCCACTAAAAAGCGCGAAAATAAAAACTTTTTTGCAAAAAATAAAACCGACTTCCATATCAAAACACTACAAAGCCAAAAATAATTTTAATTTCGGAAGGCGGTGTGAAAAAAAAAAGAAAATATAAAACCAATAACACCGACTACCGAAATTAAAATTATTTTTGGCTTTGTAGTGTTTTGATATGGAAGTCGGTTTTATTTTTTGCAAAAAAGTTTTTTAATGTATGTTACCTCATAACTCGGAGACGGCTGGATCGATTTGAAAAATTCTTTTTGCGTTTGAATGGGTATACTCTCTAGCTGGTCCCATTGTTACGAAATCAGGATCTGGTGATGGGATCCTGGAGAAATCGAGGGATCTCTTCAAATAAATCAAATCATACGGATTACAGATTAATCCGTCCAAGTCCCAGGCTATAATCTTGGGTAGTCGATACTATCGCTCTGCACTTGACACTACCTCTTTGAGGCCATTATGTCTTAACAGCTCGGTCATTGCGTACACGGATGTGGCAAAGAATCTCGGCGTATTACTTGACAGCAATCTTTCTTGGCGAGCGCAAGTAAGTGAGGTTAGTCGAAAGGTGTACTATTCCTTCCACTCTTTAAAATCCCTTCAAAGCTATATATATAGCCTTTCAAAACTAAAATCTCTTTAGCTCAAACTTTAATCCAGGTGATTATTGATTATGCCGATGCCTGCTATTTGGATGCCACTGAGGAGCTCTTATATAAGCTTGAGCGCTTGCAAAACTTGTGTATTTGCTTTGTTTTTGGTCTGAGGAAATACGATCATGTCACTCAGTTTCGCAAGGATCTCAAGTGGCTCCCTATCCGTCTTTGCAGGAACACTCGAATATTATTCCTTTTGTACAACATCCTAATCAACCCTGCATATCCTAACTACCTGCGCGATCGTTTTTCATTCACTCGTCCTACTGACGCACTTTGTAGATCCCACCTTAAACTCCTTCCCAATTTCCCGTCCCATAAAACCCGTTTCTATTCCCACTCCTTCTCCTTTCATGCAGTACGACTGTGGAACTCACTTCCCGCTAAAATCCGGGAAGCTAAATCCATTAATATTTTCAAAAAGCTGGTCAAAGATCATTACCTATCTAACATCCCGTAATTGTATATATTTATTATAGGTATATATTTTTATAGCATTAATATAAATATGTATTTTAATTCTATGTATGTCTATATTTGTTTATTATATCATTATAGTTTAATTTTATAGCTAAGTATGTTTTATTTATCGTAACTAGTATGTCATACACACTGTGTCTATCATCTCCTCTTGAACTCTCCTGTCGCAGGTCTGCTGGAAGAAATTTCTTAGGAAATAAGCAGCACCTTTGTGCTCTTTTGTCTGTATTTAATTAATTTCTTTTGTAAGTGTCATGTGTGTACATAAATAAATAAATATTATAGGCACACCTATAGCGTTTTGGGTATTTCTAATAGTATCTTGAGCAGTTGCTTCCGAAAAGTACCATTTGGGAAAGTTGAACTGATAATGAAGACCACAGATGGCCACTGAAACTCCTCAATAATAAGTATTTCGTGGATTGCGATTCGACTACTTGAGTACGGATGTTAAACACTTTATGCTCGTCACAATACATATGGTGATGTAGAGCTACTGGTCAAGTACCAGGAGAACTCTTCAAAAATTAACGGCTATGCATCGAGAAAAGCAATATTTTGTAAAAGGTGATAAGTTGTTGACATTATGGCTTTTGTAACTAGATAAATTACAAACCGACCCATTAAAAAGAGTGAAAAACAAATTAGCAAAAAATAGAACCGACTTCCATATCAAAACATTACAAAGCCAAAAATAACTTTAATTTCGGAAGGCGGTGTGAAAAAAAAACAGAAAATCCAAAACCAATAACACCTGTTTCCGAAATTAAAGTTATTTTTGGCTTTGTAGTGTTTTGATATGGACGTCGGTTCTATTTTTTGCAAAAATTTTTTTATTTTATTATAGAAATAGTATTTTAGGTCTCCCACAGCTCTGCGCAAGAGAAGTCCGAAGTCGAGGTACGTACTTCACAGGGGATGCCCTTACCATGTAGTCGCTTATTGTAGTTATTGTATTGTAGTTTATTTTAAGCCCTGGCTGGGAAGTCTTTGATTATTATTAATAAGGCTACTGCAGGCAAGTCCGGTTGAGCAGCCGATCTTCTCAGTTGACCTGCGAGAGCCACATAAAAAAAATCTGTTGGAAACTGACAGACCCTTCCAGAAGTCATCCCTAACTTAAATTAAATTGTTCGATTCTACGGTATAAGTCAGTAGCCTCTATTCTTCTGTAAGTGCTCTAATGTGAAGAACTTCAAACAATAGGGTGTAATTTTACCATATTTCAATCTTACACTTTTGATCCTACAATGTCCCTATTATTAATTATGACCCGTCAGAGGCAAAAAGTAAACAGGAACCTTCTGGGCTCGCTCGTTCCATCGTCTACCTCATCTATTCCGTACCATCAGGCGTAATGGAGGTCAAGAGCAAAACAAAAAACAAATCTAACTTCATTTTGGCAACCCTAGCTTTAGAGGTAGTGACAGATTTATTCTCGAAAAACATGGCGGGGATCAACGCGATGCACATTGTAGGTTATTGTTGGTGCCAGGCTGAATACGAGCTGGATTACCATTAGTTAATTAGTTAAATTACCTGTGATGTGATTACTTGTAACAATGTATGAACAACTTGCTACAGTGTCTTACCGATTGTCGTTAGTGAAGCGTATCTTCAGGCTTTTGACTCTTGACAAAAGTTATGTATGTATTTATATTAGCTTGAACAATGGTCTTAAGTACAAAAGATTTGTGATTAATCATCACCTGGTATTTCGGTGGCGCATGTCAATAGCATTTGAATACATTTCGGGAAAACTTTTATTGTCCGCACCACAAGGGAGTTGAATGACCTGCCAGAGTCCGTGTTTGCTGATGGCAACTACCTGAGGATTTGCGGTCAAGAGATAAACGATTCACAAGCTCTGTCTGTCCACTGCACCATCTTCGCCTTCAATAATCCAGAATTGAGTCCAGACCTCAGACTGCAGCAAAAAAGTTGGGAATCCTACACAAGGTGAGGCGGTACTTCACGCCTGGACTGCTTTTGAATCTATATAAAGCACAGGTCCGTTCCTGCGTGGAGTATTGCAGCCATTTGTGGGATGGCTCTGCAAAATACCAACTTGCTGCACTGGACTCGATCGAGCGCAGAGCTAAAAGGCTTATAGGCGACGAGGTGCTATCGGTATTCATAGTCTGGCTCAACGGCGAACCATTGCTTGCCTGTCGGTTTTCTATAGATTGTACTTCGGGGAGTGTGCGCAGGAGCTCCATGACCTGACTCCTCCATCTCAATACCGGTCTACCAGACGCACGGCTGGTTACCATCCACACTTGGTTGATATACCGTCTTGTCAAGCGCTTCTCCTCCACATTTATTGTGCGCACAGCCAAGTTGTGGAATTCTCTGCCGGCTTGTGTTCCCTGCCTTTAAAGCAAGAGTAGATAGGCATCTTCTGGGCTCGCTCGTCACATCGTAGACCTCATCTATCGCTTACCATCAGGCGAGATCGAGGTCAAGAGCGGGCTCATCCGAAATAAAAATAATCAAGTGCCTCGGCCTTTCTCTTCTATATTTCGTTCGGTTTCCAGTCTTACCCAGGCTAACTGGATCTGACTACTATTATTTCACCCGGCGCGACTGCTCATCTGACCTTCATAATCCAATAACTGATTAAAACAAAACCACAGAATAATTTTTATACTGTGACCATTGATATACTAAAAACCCAAGATGCACAGTCTCGAAGAAAAGTGACGCTCGAAACTGTCGCCAAACACTCACCACTTACGTAGTAATAGATATGCTATAAGTACAAAATATGTTTTTGGAAATTCTATCTTATGACAATTGCTTAAGGTTGTTTTTACAAAGAAAATTTTGGCATTTTTGACGTGTGTACCTAGACGCGAGTGACGCGATACTATTTGAAATGAGCGCATAATTTAGAATTAATCACTCATTTTATGCGGATGGTTTTGAGACGTTGAGTGTGCATCTTGGGTTTTTAGTATATCAATGACTGTGACAAAACCTTCGCAAGACTGGTGTGAGATTTCCAAGCTTCTGATAACCCGTGAAGACTGTCAAAGATGTATAAATGACAGAAGCTGAAAAAATTTCATTTCATTTCGTTTCATTTAATTTAATTTCGTTTCATTTCATTTACTGCTGTTTTTAATTAATTAAAAAGTATTTATCAATAATCAAAAAGGTATAAATAAATGGTGCCCTTCATCTATTCAGTATCAAAGAGTACTCAGATTTTAAAATTCTACATCACCTTGACTTCATAAACAGCAATCAGTTTGCGCCTGTCTTCAACAGCAATAATACCTTCCATATAAGTACGCACATACGAGTATTTGCATATGCTAAAACCATCATAATCTTACAGTATTTTTTCACAATCAAGCTTATGTTTTACTTTTATTGCGAACGGAACTTATGTATAATGGTCTGTCATACCTTTGCTGTAATTAAAGTCTCTCATGATTTTTAATGGAGAGAAAACGATGCTTTCGTAAATTTAATTTTAAACTGAAGTCAATTGAAAAGACGTCATGTGATCCTTGTGATCAACCAGTCACATGATCTTCCTTATCTGTTTTCGCGGGGAAAACAATCAAATGGGAGTAGATCGGAAGAGAGTAACAGATTTCTACTGACTTAAAACCTACCATGTTTCTTGGTTGCCCTTGCGTTCCAAGGCTACGGTATCTCGTTAGAATATTTCCACAACCCTGGCATGCAATTAATCTATCTAGCCCTGTCATCAGCTCTTTGAGGTATGTGTGGAACACTATGCGCTATACGACTTGGTATCACTGACTACCTACCCTCTCTTTCACTTTTCAGCTCTACTGCTCTCATCTTTGGGATGGATCTGCGAAACACCAACTGAACGCGCTTGAGTCTATCGAGAAACGGACCTAGAGACTCATTGGCAACGATTCACTGGTCGAATCAAAGCTGCAGAGCCTTGAACACCGACGACGAGTTGCAAGTCTATCGGTTTTCTATTGGTTAGATTTCGGGGATTGTGCGATGGAATGAATTACACAATCTAATTCCGCAAAGCCCATTCCATCATCGGACTACACGACAAATGGCGATGCGCCATCGTTACATGGTGGACATCCCACCCATACGCACGAAACGTTTTGGGAATACTTTAATTGTGCGAACTGCTAAGGAGTGGAATTCCCTGCCGGAGTCTGTGTTTCCTGATCGCTATAACCTGGGAGTCTTTAAGTCAAGAGTGAATAGGTTACTTCTAGGCAAGCGTGCTCCATCTTCGACCACATCATCACTTATCATCAGGTGAGATGGTGGTCAAACGCAAGCCTATTATCAATAAAAAAACCTCTCCCTTTCAGACTCAATCCATTTATCATTTCTTTGGCCTGCTAGAGTTAACGAAAGTCACGCAGACCATTTATACAATCTAAACCTAAATCAAATACTTCTTAAGTACCTTGATCTAACTGCCGCAAGCAACAACCTATTCTTGTAATTGGTTCTGATATATTTTTGTCTAGACATAAATAGCAATATTCTTTTGAACAAACGACTCCAGGTTTAGCTTGCCAGCATTAGTTATGAGAAGAGAAATAAAGGTTTTACTGACAATATTACTGGCTAGAGAGTATATGGAAGTATTATTTTAGCTATATTATACGACCGTGTAGTAAAGTATATTGTATTAGCTAGTTCTTAGTGTTACATAGGTAGTTCTGGTTTCTGAATGGTTATGCGGTTTATGAATAGGTTTAAGGCATTGATTTTATTTTAAGAGGTTACAACGAAAATACTCTTTTGTCTATCTCTCTCTATAACATTATAAGATTTGATACAGGACGATATGATAAAAAAATGTCTAAAAAACTCACGATTTTAGTTTTATGACTTCAATTTTTCTCAAATTAAATAAAGATACACAAAAAAACAAAACACTTGTACCCAAAATTTTTAAGTTCAAACGACAGTCGGTGTATATGGTTACCCTACAAAGCTAACCTGTTCAAACATAACACTTTCAGTTGCCTTCCAAAACCATATCTCATCACATTTCCATCAAGGAAATCTGTTGTAAATTTTCAATTATGGCGCCAGGTATACACCGTAGGTACGTAGTTCCCGACATTAGAACAAATGCGTCGTTAAAGCGGGATATAGCATGTACCCTCGCCTTGTTACTTTGCACATACTGCTAGACTTTATTCCTCAGAACTGTTGATACCTACGGACCTGAAGACCAGTGAGCTAGTTGGCTTATTTGGTATAGCAATTATTTTATTTGCATATTATTAATTTGCATTGAGATAAGTTTAGTTGATTGACTGAAGTGAAAGTTGGAAACCTGCATTTCCTATAGATAGGTTGTATGTAGTTGCTATTTGAATGTATGTCTTAATAAAGGTAAGAAAAGAGAAGTGTTTATATTTACCGTTGAAACTGGTCTAAATAAATTGTGAGATTAAGTGACGGAAGTATTTTTTTAAATTAAGTTGAAGTTCTATTCAAGTAAAATATGCTAAACCAGATTTGAATTAGAAATTATTTTACTAAAATCAGTCGGCAGTATCACAAAAATCGCATTTCTTTAATGGTAGACATATGACTATAAGGAGTCATTAGAAAGTCAATTTATTTAAATTTCGGAATAAAGAATTATATTGAGTTTTTGTTTACTAGGAAATATGCAAGCTAATGCGAATAAAAACAATATGTTTAAATCATTTTGATTTAAAAATTTATATTTTATTTTTAATAGCACAAATTACAGCATTGTCCTTAAAATTAACTTAATACCTGTTACAATTTTTCGTTGTACATGCTTCTTATCTGTGTGTAACACACACCCTTTGCAGATAATCCAGAGATCCAGAAACATTCAGATCCCATCGGATACTGCGATATAGTTACAATAGTTGTCGTTTAAAGGACAAAATCTTGTTATTTGGTCGCCTACGGCCACATTTTACATCGGCCATGGGTTCTTAGAGAGGCACTATATAGACTTATTAATGTTTAGATATTGCTTTAACAATATCGAAGTTCATGGTGGGACGAGTATTCTTGTAATTGAGCCAAGATATTTCGGAGATACATTTTGTTGAGCTGAACAATGGTATTGTTTTATTAATATTACTTTAGTGGTTGTTCTGTTTGTATTGAAGATTTATTTGGCTTTTTCTTCTAAGTCGAGCACACTTGTCAGAGTGGTCGTGGTCATGTCTCACCTTACCTTATAGTTTGATCATTTATAGTTCATTTAAATTAGTTTATTGAAGACTGAATTGTTTGTAGATTGTTGTATATTTTATATTGTTAATATAGTTGATTGTGTTTCAATTTTGGTGTAGAATACAGTATATTCTATCTATCTAACACTTTATGGCACACTATTATCTTCATATACTTGATCTTTCAAGTTATTACTTGAATCATTGTACATATACACTAGCTTCGCAAAGCAGTCTCAAAGGCAGATTCTTAACGAGAAGAACAGACAAGAAACTCAATAGTTAAAATAACTCTTATAAATATTTTACAATATTCGATATACCTACATTCATATTTATATTTAAAGACATGTGAGGAGGCAACTATAACAGAAGGCCCTAAACTTCTTGATACCAAGAAAATACAACAGAATACACTTACTTACAATAATAGACACATACTTTCTCTATGAGAGGAAATGAGCCGTAATCCACGACCCAATTATGATTTGCCGGAGTCTATGTTTCCCGATAGCTATAACCTAGGGGTCTTAAAGTCAGGAGTGAATAGGTTAATTCTAGGTAAGCGTACTCCATCTTCGACCACATCATCACTTACCATCAGGTGAGATGGTGGTCGAACACGAGCCTATTGTCTATAAAAAAAAAACAATTCATATTACATACAAATAGAATATAATATTTTCTTTATTGAAGTAACGATAACTAAAATGTACTTAAAAACTATGCTAGTAACATTTGCTTAATCGTAACACAAGAAAACTGCTTACAACTATGAATCACCGCTGCTTCGTCCCACAGACAGTAACTTTAGCATTAGTGTGTCTTTCAATGCCAAAAACACACCTCAACAAGCTCAACGACAGGTCAAAATCCCGATTGTCACCTCCATTTCTTTCGTACTCTGCACCAGTATTCCACACTGTATGTTCTATCCCCGGTGCGCTCTATATCACATTTTATCTCGCGCGTCGAACTTGCACACGCGTATAACTCAACCCTCCGGTCGGTGTTAAGTGTTGCAATTAAATATTGCCTAGCTTTGTTTCTGATGTTGATTTTATCACGCCTCTTTTGAGGGTAGTCGGGCTGGGCTTAATGTGGATGTACGGACAAAGGATCTCGGTGTTATTGTTCTTGTAGGTGTTGTGATGGTAGAGATTTAAAAGGGATAGAATCAGAAACAAATGAATACGTAAAATAGATGTATTGTCTTTGTACTTTTATGTTGGTAATAGCAGGCGCACGGGGTTTCGCCTTTATCACGATCAAAACATGACTCTCTTTTTTTGCAGTCGGGTAAAAATTTCATCCAAATGTACTTTCGAAGATTAGCGCGTTGAAACAATAAACTTTACCGCTTTATAATATTTAAATAGATTGAGTTTTTGACTTGATGTGTCTCACCTCTCCACCTCATCCTCCACCACCTCACTTAGCTATTATGGCCTTCCATCTTCATCAGAGCATCTAATACATACAAACATACATTTATATCCATCCAAAGGTTGTCTGTAAAAGATCGCTTTTAGCGATAAGACTGCCCATTGTAACACCCTTTGTAGTTTTTAAGTCCTCATTTAATTCTGTTATGGTTTTCAATAAAGAGTATATCTATCTATCTATAATGTCCTCACAGCTGGGACACAGACCTCTTGTCTATCTATGAGAGGGAATGGGCCGTAATCCATCACTCAGGCCGAGTTTTCGGTGTTATATCCTCATCCTCCTCTAGTTACATTTTTCTGTAGTAAATCTAAGGAAAAACCACGTGTGAATGTGTTATTTATAATCAATTAGCTAAATAAATATCATTTATCAAACTGCTTATATTAATTTAGTTTTTCAGATAATTATGTATTTGAATATTATTGAATAATACTAAATTATTAGATGCCTCTTTTTATCGTCCACTACTAATTTATTTCTTTTTTTTTTCAAAGATAATTAGCAATGTGGGTGGAATTCACATTACCATAAAATCTTGTTAACCCCGCTAAGCTAAATATGCTTCTGTCTGGAGCGGACAATAGTGTAATGAGTTGGGTTCGAACCGGCTATCTCTGGATCACAAGTCCGACACCTTAAACATTGGGCTATTGACGCTTTTTAAATATGTCACGAGTAATGTCTTATCATGCTACATTTCTGCTTTCTACCCATAAATAGTACACTCCATAACTCGATCCTATACAGCGTGTAACGGAAACCCCATATCTATCCAAAAGGGCTGAAGACAACATCTGGTATGGAGTCTCTATGCACAGTTTCAGCACAAAATAATTGACTCAAAGAATTGATACCAAATTATTGGTTTCATATATTTCTTGAATACCAATCATAACAAACGTGTCACAGCACTACGAGGGTCAATAACTTTCCACGTCACTTGCCAATAACACGATAATTCTTTTCGTTCTTCTTAATTTGAAAAATTCGGTCTCTGGTATCAGTGTGTTGGTATTTGTAATAAGTTCTACACACGTTTACAAAACCCTTGCCATATCGTTTGTTATCATCCAAAGAAGCCATGCACTTTGTATGTACCTTTATACCTTTAAATTACACGTTGTATACCTATATCTTTAGACATAAAATTCCTCGATGACGTTTAGCCATTGAGTGGCACAACGCGTCGAATCAGGAATGCTACTGGTATCAAAAACACTCGGCACAATACGAGGCGGGTTAAAATCATTACCAGTCAACAAGGCATAAACACATATTTACATAATATTAAGGGAATATGGTGTGGCAATGAAGGCAGCGGGATAGAGGTCATTAAAATTGTTGAAGTGATTATGATGGGAAAGTACCAATGCGCAGGAAGTAAACGGTGATCACTCTTTCGTATGGATGACTGAATAAAAGAAATGAAATTATAAAACAAATACTAGTAAAAGCCTGCGATTCGTTTTCATGTGCTATTCCAGAATATAATCTATCACCGTGAGAAATTAAACCTAGATCCGTTCAGTAATTTTGGTGATATTGAGTAACAAACATCCATTTAAACATTCGCGTTTATAATTTTAATAGTATAGATACTAAAGTTTTACTCATAAAAACGTATAGAGAAAGCATGACCATGTTAGTGAGTCGTACTTAAACGAACACTGATGAAGATTAGCAAATAGAGTTTAACTGTAACTTATAAAATAATGCTTGTGATATACTGATGAAAGTTTACGTAACTAACTAATCGCCACAGACTATAACTAACGCACACAAATCCAAACTCCATTCAAAGAGACTCATTTCAATAGGCGCTGAGACCACCCAGCAAACCTCGACCTCTTTCTATCCCCCCTTTCCTTAGAAAACAGACGAAAATGGGTCTTACAAAGGGCCTTTTTACACTGGCCGTCGATCAGTTGACACTTTTAAGGTCGCGACAAGTGACCTCTCACATTGCGACCCAACCCTTATAAGTGCGTTCATGCTTTCACTTAAAAATGTTATGTAAAAATAACATATTTTAGTCACATGCCTTTTTGTATTTGTGTTTTCGTCATATAAAGTGTATATTTTAAATCTTTTTGGTTTGTTGGAAATGTAGGGAGTTTGGTTATGGTTGGTGGAATTTTTAATGTCTTATTGCATTGGCTCTATCCACATTTCCTTAAAGATGGAGTGGTTAAAAACGGTAATTAGCAGCATACTTACACAAACGAGCTGTAAACTATTCAGCAATTGTTTTTCGGTAAAATTTTTTGGGCATGCTACAACACTAGACAAACCTATAATTATGATTTGAAGAGTACGGATTGTATGGACTTTAAAAGACACTGAACTCTGACTGTGTTTCTTCTCAGGGTAGTTAGCTAGGAAACACCGACCTCTTCTTGTTAAAATTGATGAAAAATATTGTGTACATTTACAAGTAATTTTCTTCGTTAACTTCCGATCCTCAAGAAATTCCGTCATAAAAATTAGGCGCGTGTTATACCACGATTTCAGCTATTAGTGATTGGACAAAAAACATCCAGACATCTAAGTGCTAATAGTTATTAACAAACTTTTTTGATCTCGTTTGTCTTTCTGTTTGTTTGGGATAATCTCTGGAATGACTGAACCTAATTTGATGGGACACTTTTAGGGTGTTACCATACCAATCGATCGATCTCACCTGATGGTAAGACGGCTAAGCTATAACCTAGGGGTCTTCAAGTCAAGAGTGAATAGGTTACTTCTAGGTAAGCGTGCTCCATCTTCGACCACATCATCACTTACCATCAGGTGAGATGGTGGTCAAACGTGATCCTATTATCAATAAAAAAAAAATACGAGCAAAAACCTCCAACGCAAACAAAGTCCCGGACACAACCAGTTTAGAAATAAGTTTCTAATACTTAGCTATGATGTCAGTCGATTATTAGAAAATCTAAGTTTCAAAAAAAAATCTAGACTGCATTAATTCTCTACTAGTTCCATAATCTTAAAACAGTAGCCAAGTCGTTGACCCCACTAAAAAGGAGATTTTATTTGTTTCAAGTATTCTTAATTAATGCGAACGATTGCATCTTAGCGGATGGGGTTATAAATTAAGTGATTAAGTATTTCGGTATTTCGCAAACGGTTTTATGAATGTGAAATAAAACATTTGATGAACTGTTAAAAGTTATCTTTGCATGCATTAAAACAAAAGAATAAGAAGAGTTTGAATAAAGTAAAAACTTTTTATCAAAAAATTTAACCGACTCCCAAAAAACACTGCAAAGTGAAAAATTACTTTAAATTCGGTGGTCGGTGTCTTTAGTTTTGTATTTTCGTTTTTGGCACCGACTACACAAGTTATTATAAAAATAATCAAATCACTATAGATGTGCCTATAATAATAATTGAAGAGTGCCCTCGATTTCTCCAGGATCCCATCATCAGATTCTGACTTGGTGACAAAGGGACCAACTTCAAAGTATACCCTTTCAAACAAAAAAAGATTTTTCTAAATAGGTTCAGCAGTCTTCGAGTAATCGGTGATCATACATAAAAAAAGAATTTACGCGTCGACTTGATAACCTCCTCCGTTTTTTCGTCGGTTGAAAAGTACTTTTACGGCAATAAGTTTCTAGATTTTCTTTCACATTAAAGTAAATTTTGTCACGCTCTTATCTCCTCTTCTTCGCGCCCCAGCCGCCGCGGGAGATCCCCCGGGCGTCGGGGATAGAGTGCAGATCTCCGGCCACCGTAGGCGCGGGCTTGCGGACTGCGAGCAGGGGTAGCTCGCCGTCCGGTAAGGACCAGGCCCGGGTCGGCAGCGCGTTGTGTTCCACGCGCGCCTCAAAGAGCTGTCAGCAATAGTGACGGAGTGCTATAGGGCCATTGCCTGCCGGGGTTGCGGGAATGAGCTAATGAGATACCGCGGCCCCGGAACTTAAGGGCACCTGAAGGAACAGGGTGGGTTTTTAGTCAGTAGAATTCTGACACTCCCTTCCGCTCCACCCACAGCGGGAGAAGTCATTCGATGATTTTCCCATCCCGAGAAAAGAAAAAGGCCTTTGCCGGGGTCGCGGGAATGTTTTAACGAGATACTGCAGCCACGGAACACAGGCACAACAGAAGTAAACATTGGGTTTTTAGTCAGTAGAAGTCTGACACTTCCTTCCGCTCCACCCCGAGCGATAGGAGTTATTTGATGATATTGCCTGGGAAAAAAAGGACTTATTATTGGGCTTGTTTCACAAAGCCATGTCTTGACACTCCATAAATTCCGTCATAAGAATACTTACAACACACATAACTCGAATAAATTGCATCTTATTTAAACGTCACTGAAAAATGAAAACAAGAACAATAAACATAATTTAAAAACAATTTTTTAATAAGCACAAAACGATTGGATTTTCGCGCGAATTGTAATAATCGAAAAACGCGCGTTCCGAACGCGTCTTGCATTCTACAAGGCTCTATTAAAGCCTTCATGGAAACTTCAAAAGGAAATTCGACCTTATTTTTATAGCCACATGGTGCAGATATGAGTGATTCAGAGTCTTGAGAGTCCCCCACATTACTTTTTACGTCTCATCTCAAAGAAATTGAGTCTCATTTACGTTCAACGATACGATTACGATACGATTTTGCTTTTTATCTGTTTTATTGAGGATTTGTATTTGATAGTAAGCGTTGTGGCTTAATATTATGATTTTTACTGCTCTGGGCTAATAAATGGATCGTTGTTTTCCCATATTGCACAAATAAAATTCTGATAATATTATTGAATTATTATTTATCAGAAACATTTTCTTTATAATTTCAGAAGCTGCATTCTATTATAACATTGCTATAATTTTGATAATACAGACGAAACAACAAACAAAGTTAAAGATATTAGTTTTATAGCAAAATCAATTAATTAGTCACTATAATCCCTGGTATTTTGGTTGATCTGTATTCCAAGCAGCTGTAAAAAAACTATATTTTTAATTTTTATTACGTAAGTCGTTAATGATAAAACTTCCCATCTCTTATATTAGCAAAAACTGTCGATGGGCTTTTACATTCCGCCTGTTGCTTAGATCCTGTGTAATTTATATTCCGTTAAGCCCAACAATCGACTTCCTGATCTGCCTCTCAAACAATAAAGTTTACAATTGACTGTACTTAAGGCGCACTTGAAACATTTTCGTAGTGTTGTGAGTCGGTCATATTACATGACAGAGAATTAATTGTCATAGTATTGTATTTTGTATTGATACAAGTACTTAATGACGTCATTATTTCTAAAGCATCCACAAGTGTGAATTGGTTATAGCTTTTGAAAGTGATTAGTAGTTTTAGTTTTTATTTGATTGGTCAATAGCTCATCCAAGAACCTAATTATTTCATCTCTGTTGTAAAACCTGAATCCAACTTGTAAGAATTTCTAAGAAAACGGTTTTATTGCATTTTGTGTGGGCCGTGGCGAAGATTAATACAATACTTTAGATTAAATTTAATGAGAACGTTTGTATTTTCTTGTATTTATTATTGTTTTCTTCATGTGGTCTGCGCAACGATTTTTTTCCATTCTTTCTTGTCTATTAGCTGTTAAGTCTATCAATATAATATTAAAAGAGATTCCTTGATTTTGAAACTGCGTGTAAATCTGAAAAATAAATATAGATTATCATTATTATTAAATAGCAAGACTGCGTAGCTGTCAGTATTCTTTGTCTAAGCGTGTCGATGGCAAATATTTCAGATATGTTTGGCAAACTCCACTGGCTGATGCCGACTTAGGATCGTATTCACTTGACGATCTTAAGTCAGCATCAGCGAGAGCAAGGAAGTGTCAGTATTTACGAGTTGAAAAATGTTGAATTATTGAAACCACATCAAGAACAAGATGTTAGATCTAGATATTCTTTACAAGTTAAGTTTATTGAAACGATACCCAAAGAAAAAATGAAGAATTATCTTGAAATAAAATCTATTACAGATGATAAATTAGACGTAGTTACTAACCACTTACTCAGTGATACATTTTTTAATTCCTCGATCAACGAATTTATTATTAATTCCCACAGATTTCAAACTAAATTCTAACACAGTAATTATAATAGCGAGTCTAAAGAACAACTGGTAGCAACAGTCGGCATTTCAAAGTAAATCGCCACGTTAATCAATACAGATACTGTTACTTAAAAGGTTTTTAATAGTTGAGTTATGATGAAAACAGTTTATTGATCAATCAACGAGAGTTTTTCTGCGATCGGGATTAAGATAATTATTACAAGTATAGTGATGTGCTACAGCTGATTGAATTCATCTTCTTAGATTTTTCCCAACTTTGGGGTCGGTTTTTAGACAAATTGAATGAAGGTGAGTACTAGTGTTTGATATGTAGCGACTGTCTATCTAGCCTCTACAACCCAGTAGTTGGCTAACACTATAACAAGAATGGTGTCAGATTTTCTGGTTTCTAACTTCCTATAATGATTGTTAAAGATGTTATTGATGATGATAATCGCCCATCCACGGATCAACTTCGGAACTCTACTTCAAAACTTGTTGCAGATACTGATTACGGCTATCGGCACAACACTAAAACGCTTTGACTTATATAATATTTCATATTTGTAATCGATAATAAGTGGCTACTGATTAACTGATCGTAATATTTTTATGTGTATCATAAATATTGAGCTCAATTACTCAAACAAACTTTTATAAACCTCTTACGGAATCTGGATAGGCAGTGTTAACGGGTTTTTCTTGATATTACACTTGTAAATCAAGGCCTCAAAGATTTCACTTTAATTTATCATGTTTGGTGATAGGTAGAGATCTCTCAGCATTTTCTTTATTTGTCTGTTCTATATAT
This sequence comes from Tholera decimalis, assembly GCA_943138885.2. Lineage (NCBI taxonomy): Eukaryota > Metazoa > Arthropoda > Insecta > Lepidoptera > Noctuidae > Tholera > Tholera decimalis. The sequence goes on along the minus strand of OW964557.2, from coordinate 5,966,240 downwards.
GTATCATTATGTGTTTTAATACACCTTGTATGAATTAAAACTTGTTCTTACCTTGAAAACATTTTGGTTACTTATAATAAGCAATGATTGTGTTACAACAGATTTTGTAACACCTCATATATTAACGTTGGTAAACAAAATCCTTTATCTGTTAAACGGTAAGCTTCTGGTTTTACCCACGGTGACTGCCGGCTGACCTTTGAAATTTCCAGATTTTAGTAGTACGATATTATCACGATATTCTTTACATAATAACTTAGCGACATTTGCATCACCCATGAGAATTTTGTGATATTTGAGTAAAATACTTAATAATAATTTTACTTTCTGAAGTAAAACTATTTAACCGGAATTTTATAAGCATTATTATAGCTCTATAAAGCTTAATTATTCAGTTTATAATTGACATATCGTGTATGCAGAATATATTCTCAGCTTTTGGCTACTGTCGACGTCGTTACAAAAGATAAGAATATGAATTTATTACAATTATAGCTATATAGACATAACTTTAGACTAAAATTTAGTTTATTGTAATATTATTCAAATGGATGGTCGATGACGTTGTGGTTAATTTATGGACGTACTGGATTTTGACGCTACATTTAGTCAGTCACAAATATTGCCACCTAGAATAAAATTAGTGATATATGGACGAGATTGTGCGTTAGGATACTTATTATTTTTATGTGGTGCATCAACCCGTTTGCTTATACATACATACCTACATAATCAAACAAAAAAGCGGATTACTAAGGCAGCAAATTCCATTTGTTTTAATCTTCATAAGTATCCATTACGAACTGCGATATTGAAATTAAAAATTAATCTAATTGAAATAATGATTAACTATGTATATATATATATATATATTTACAACGGCAATGTTAAAATCGTAAAAACTCCATGTTAACTATTGGTAATTAAAATAAGGATAGTCCCTGTTTTTATAAGCAGAGTCGTTCAAACCTACCGACAGTCACATGATACGCAGAAAGAGCTGAAAATATCCCGCATTAATAATTTTATTGACTACAAAATGGATTTTTATTATCTTTTACTATCAGGTGAATATTCGAAGTAGATATGATTTTAATAAAGATAGGCATAATAACATAACCAGGGAGCTTGTCAGAGTTTTCGTTTTGCTGATTATACGTTGAAATTTATTTGGCGCCAGGATAGTTCCTTGCAGGACACCATTAACATTTTCTTTTGCACTTATTATATAAAAAATTAAAAACGTTAACACACTGTTGGTTTATGAATCTGGGCCTATTTACTTCTGCAAAAGAAATACTATTTCTTATATAAATATATATCATTTATAGAAACCATCTATCATGTTATCGAAAGCTTTTTACAAATTCAAATTGATATAAATATAACATGTGTAAGGTGAGTTTAATCCAGATAATTTATAAAATATAACAAAAAAAAAACATCTGCCTACCGAGCGACTAGTTGATAAATGTGCTGTTCGTTTTATTTTTATTGCGTTAAAAGGATCACTTATCGTAATGTCTTGGTCACGAGTTTGTAAAAATTAAGATGTGACTGTATAGGTGGAGGAGACATATTTGTTGAATCATTTTGTTTTGGATTTCATTTTGATTTAAGTAAAATAGTTGTTGATAATACTAAAAAACAATTTGTGTGTTATACTTGTGATATTGTTGGCTACCTACTTCTCATCATCATCTAGATTACTTGTATATTTTTGAAAATGCTTTAACTGATTTATTTATTTTTTGTTTACAGGTAAAATCATCTTTTGGGCCATCTTCTGTCTACAATACTTATTCGTAATAAGGTATTTAAATCACTTCTTAATTTTTCTTAAGTATGTGAGTTTGTTGACCTTAATTAGAATACCTTTTTCAAATTACAGAATGATTACCTAATTAGAATTTCCTAACTTTGGTATTGTTCGTCAAATCGTTGAAGCTCCTTAAGATTCTAAGTTGAGCTACGTAATATTTGACAAATGCTTGCACTGTTTGGACGGGCCTGCTCAAATCTGTGTGAATCCGTCCTTTAAATGGCGCCACAGGCATAAATCTACATGGCTCTCATATGATTTGATCACTACAGATTGTATGGACTTTAAAAGAGACGTTGACCTCTGAGTTTGTTTCAGTGTTTCTTCTCAGAGTAGTCAGTTAGGAAACTCTGGCCTCATCTAGTTAACATATACGAAAAAAATTACGTGTAAAAGTGTTATTTATAACCCATTTGCAAAATAAACATCATTATTTCATTATTTGAAAGGAACAGATTTGTATTATAAGTTTCTTCAAGTTTCCCTGTTTTAATTTCTTTCACACATTTTCAACTGTCATCAAAATATTTAAACAGCAGGAAACTCTTAAGAGATAGTCGATGAGTCAGTCGGCTATCCAGTTATTTTTTAGATTAGGATTAACATTATCAAAAGAATGCATTACACCGCACCTATTCTCTTCATGTTAATAAGACCGTACCTTCTTTGTAAGTCAGTGCCGTGGTTTTTCATCCTTTTCTAACTTAACATGACAGACAGAGATAGATGTATGTCGCTGGACCAGCTAGGCAAGCGTGTTGAAATACTTACACGAAGCATGGATTAAAACTTGAATGTTTGATGTACTGATTGCATAAAAAGCTTTGAAGAATGTTGGGTTGAAATTGAAATGATTCTGAGTGTTTTAACTGAGTGAATAAATTAGGTATGCAATGTAGACTTGTATATAGAAATAGATTCCTTTCTGGTGAGCGCATAAGATTGTAGAATATATTTGAAAGTGTTCATTATTCACACATGTAAGGAGAAGGATTTATCTAGTTTGTTGTCAAATTCGCTGTAGTATCTATATTTAGTAGTATGAATAGAAATAATGTTATCATTCAGTCTGTACTAAAATATGTTGAAATTATAGTAGATCATCATAGTTTAATTACATAACTTTCCATCATATTACACTCATTTACCACCTTTCTTTTATCTCTGAAATCGCTATATTTCTCAAGGTTGATAAATTTTTGTATCAAATTTGATTTTTATATTTATCTTTCTCTGTGCACCATACAGCGGGCTCACGGGACGTTAATGTCCAAAGTAAAACTGTCACAATGGGTACTATTTAACACTACGTATCGCTGGGATCAGATAACGCCATATTGATAACATTGATGATTGATGACGTCAAACTGTTCTATAAACGTGTTATTCTTTAATTTGTTAAGTTGCCGTGGGAAGTTGGGAGAGAGGAAATGATTCTTGTTCTATTGGTGGTCCGTGTTCGGTCGTAGCCCAGTTAATGTGATGGTTATTGACAACGCGAAATAAGTACAGAATTTTCATATTAAAGGCTTCAGAATAATACAACATATCCCTTAAAATTAATACTGCCATTTCTGTGATCGGGCCGAAAATATTGTAGAGAATTCGAATACTCTTATATTTCAGTCTATGTTGTAAGAGAGAGAACTGTGGTCAAAGCTCATTAAAGCGTAAAGTTATTTCATATTTTCTTAATACTTCAGATGCAAGCTCCATTATAAAGCATATTGATCCCTTAATGCTTATAATAAGCACCCTCCATAAGCAGCACCTGATATTTTCAATAAACCTCGATCAAAAGCTTCCAAAAGCTCGTACCAAATCCAAGAGAGCATCATCCGTACTTTCACTCAGACAAAAAACAACCACAAAATGAGAATCTACCCCAAACACATGGCTTTTCATATATTTCGAACTTAAATATAAAAAAGGAATGCACAAAGAGGTCCCTATTCTGTTAGCGCGCGTTTCCTCTCAGTTTTTATCAAGTTCACACTACGTAGAACAAAAGTGAACAAAACAAAGCAACGCCGCCAGCGACACCTGACGAAGTGAGAACGAAACTTGATACCCCGGGACAACAGCCTTTTATTCAAAATCAAACTTTACCCACTCAAAAATAAAGCACAGAACTCCCCGATGAAATCAATATGAGCAATGAAAGCCAGCAACAATTGAATCTGGACTCTACATTAATTGAAATAGAGCAGCTTTCACGAAGCACTCCAAAATAATATTAAGATTCCGACCGCCACGTGATACGGTCTACCTTTCGCCAAGTAGTTTTGTATTGGAATAATTTTATAGTTATTACATATTAGAATGCTATCGCAGGTTCACTTGAAACTGAACCCTGCTACATTGTAACACAATGTGTTTTCAATTGAGTGAGGATGAAAGAAAGAATCGTCAATCGAAGTAGAAATACACGATTTAAAATGAATTGTCAATCAAAAAGTTGGATGTTTTGAAATTTGACCAGTGCTACCAAATTAAACTTTGTTACATAATAAAATAATAACGGGTGTGTCCGTCGTTTGAATAACGTTGACGTTTGTAGTATATGTAGTGGCTGTGGTTCGTTCTGGTTTTTTATTTGAATTAATATGCCTATAGATATTTGCTGGGCGTTTTGTTTGTATGGCCACAGAGTGTTTTTGATTAAGATTTTTGATTTATCACTGCTTGTTCTTAATTCTCGAGGCATGAATTAATTAAACATAAATATGACAAAAATAGCGAATATGATTTCACAAATACAGAATACCGTGCAGGTCTATCAATCATTATAACTTGTATCCACCTGATGGCTTCATAGAACCGTCTTAGAGCCTTCCACTTGGGCATGTGTTACCGTGGTCGACCTTTTTTCTTGGTGGGAAACTCATCAAATGACTCCACAGATGGGGATAAACGGATGGCTCAGATCTCAAATGTATATGCGACGTCACTCCAAAGAAATTGGCCCACCTTGTACATGGGTAATTCTCTGATTTCGTGCAAATTGGACGAAACCGCAAGAAAATATCGAAATGTATTTTTTCTTACGGTCATTAAAAATTATGTAATAGGTATTCGTTATTCTGTGATTTAGATGAAATTACACTCATAAATACCAAAGTTATTGATCGATTAGTTTTTTTAGGCTTATGGTAATGAACTAATGCAAATCTGGTAATGAAACTCGTAAATATGGTAATGAGCTTATACTGCTGGTAATGAGGAAAAATCATATCCCATGTTTCAATCCAATCATATTTATTTATTAAAGAAAAAAAGAAAAAAATCTTCTCAAATCAACATACAAAACCAAAATATGAAGTTATTTGTTATCAGTATCATGACACATCAGTCTAGTAATTATTATCCATTTTGAAAACTTTGTATGCATAAAAAAAATAAACAACAGTTATTAAATGAAATAGAAAGTTACTACATAGAATATAAATTTATTCCTGTACTGGCTTCATGGACTATCAGAAATAAAATGTATCAATGAATAAATGTATCAATACCTGACGAAATTTCTTCGATATAACCAAGCAGTGGTATTATATGCGCCCATACAGCAGTTGCATCATGGCGATTACATTTGCTAACACTGCAGACGCTGTAAGTCTTCATTATGCCAGTTTCAGGCTCGATTAAATATACAACCGATGTGTGCAGTGTTAATTGAAGACGACTGCCCCTGAAGTGATAGCTTTGAATTTCCTCGTTACATTTAACTGAATAGTTTTCGGAGAAATCTAAATGAATTATGGCCTTATTTGCTAACAGCAGAGTTTCTATAAGACACTTAATTTGTTTATACTGGGCAACTATATTGGCACAATGTTTAAAATATGAAGTCAAAGACTCTTCTAACTTTTTTATAATGATCTTGGGATATTCCTGTTCCTTACAGTTTTAGTCTTTTCTTGACCTTTTATATTGCAATTTTCTTTCTTGCTACACCATTGATAATACTTAATCTTATGTTCATTACTGAATTCTTCATAACTAATTACTCTGTTCTGGCACTTCTTACAGGATCGACTCAAGCATCGTTCATCATTAATATTACAGCAACTACTTTGCAATAGAGCAAGTTCCGTTTGTTTCTTTTATAATTCCATTCTGGTTAAGGCTTTTTACTAACAAATCAAAATTCACGTGCGTCTTATATGCACATGTATTTCGATCAGACTCTTCGGAAAAACAGCCCAAAATGGACGATTCTTGCAAGACATAGAAGAACTCACATTGCTATTTACGATATTTTTAAACTTTTTATGTAGATTAGTTAACGTGTCAGTTAAATAACGTTTCTGTTTTCTTACTCCATGTTGCGTTATAATTTTATTTCTCAAGCGATATTTTTAAATTTACATCATCTTTAAAAAAATCTTCTATTTACTGTTTAACAATTATCTCTGCGACTGAATTTAGACAATGGCGTTGACTTTGATCTCGAACGGTAAACTTAGAAACATGTCCTAAAATCTTGTGTCTTTTTAAACTTTCCTTATTCTTTATAACTATATTGCTAAATTTACGTCTTTCTTTCTTATTTAGAGCTTTATATTCAGTTGTTAAATTTCGAGATATAATTTTACCAAATAATAGCTTTTTTTTTATTTCTTCACGTTTATTTATGTCTACTGTTTCAATCAATTTTTGTAATTTTTATTCTGTTAATGGTTCTCGAAGCTCTTTATTCATTTTCATCACCCTAGACAGCGTTTTTCTTAATGTATTCTTTTCTCTCTCGAGCTTTCCTTTCTCCAATTTCAGTTTTCCTATCTCTTTCTTTGAAGTATAACGTAGTCTATCTATACAATTTCTTTTTTATTTGAAATTTTTTGCATCGTGACTCGAGTTCATTTTGTGACTGATGAGATAGTCCTTCTAGTGGGTCTTTCTTGGTTTCCACATTTTTTTTCTCGATCACTTGAAGAAGCCGAAGCATTAACTAAAATTTTCGTGATATTCTTACCTTTTTTCTTATTTTCTAAATACTGACTGCTATTCAACCTCCATTTTTTATAGCAGCCTTTTTCTCATGGTGTCATGTCAGCAACGCTCTTAATTTTATTTCTTCGTTTCTCTTTAAATACCTTTGCCTCTCTTTTTCTTTATGGGCTGCGTATTTTTCAGGATCATTTTCGATCTCTTCATATTTCTTTCTTTTGTGTAGTCTTGCTTGGATCAGTTTATCTTCTCGAGTCATTTTTGCTTTTGTTTTAGGCATGTTGTAGCACCTGAAAATAACACCCCTTGTTAAACATAAGCTTCTACCCCAATGTTAAAAATAGTTTGGGCTCGTGCCGTGACCGTTCCGCCACCACCGTCGTTTATATGAGCTCTAAGAGTTTTAAGTACGTATACGTACGTATTACGGAAAAGGGAGAGATAACAAAACAGCTTATTAAAGGTCATATTGGAGGACGTAAAGCGTTTTCTACGTAGTCACAACTTCACGGTAGTCACATAAAACCTAATGTTAACGACGAAATGATTTTTCCCACACCCAGGCCAACAAATTCTGTCTACACCCATGAGATCAGCTATTAGGTACGTGAAAAAAATAGAGGCAAAAATTTCATTCATTTCATTCACCTTCAAATTCGTATCATTACCTTCATCATTAAAACTGAAGGGAAAAGAAGGTAATGAAATAGATGGTAATGAGGTTTTCATACCTTTTTGTATATTACAAACTTCGTAATAGTAATAAGTGAATATTATTGAATACTAACTATTTAGACGCAATTATACATATATTAACAATTAAATGACAATAAAAAGCACAAGTACTTACTCTAAAACAACACTGAAGGTAATTACAAATAATGTGTGAAAAACGGAAATTGCCACCTAAATCACTGATTTTTGAAAAAAATTAGGACACTACTGTCCTCTGCACTGTTCGCCGGCCTTCTAACGAAATTGTTCGAGCCACCTCTAAGTTATCTGTATCGACAGCAGCACACAAAATTATTTAATTCGATATTTTGTGGTCGCTGAAGGTAGTGAACAATTATTTTTGGTAAAAATTTTTTGACGTCGTAAAGACTAATTTTATTAGATATTTAATTTAAAAACGAGAAGTCTTACAGCTTATTAATTGCTTTACACTAAGTATGCAAAATTACAGAGTTGAAATCTCTATTTCAATATTAATTTACATATATTTACAAAATGTTATTAAAAGGACACTGATGGTAATGACATTTGGATATATTTTTATATTTTTTAAGATATTATTTTATAAATTTCAGGTAAATTTTTCATTGGAAAATGTGACTGATATGCTTAGTTATATTTAAAAAAATAATTTATTTCCTAAGAGTGCCGTGTTTCGTAAATATTATACCAGACATACGATTTGCACGAAACGAGAGAAGTACCCACTGTATATCTTGCTCCGTATGCCCTGTCATCTGTACCTACCTACACTTGATGGTCTTTGTCTGTATCAGCGAGAGGAGTTCGCGTAGCTGAGTTTTGGGTCAATTTTATATAAAATATTATCGACATAGCCCGGCTTCGCACGGTATCATTCCGATAATTCATTATCAGTGGTCGGAATTACGTAGAGTTATTTATTTAGTTGCATCGAAATCTTCCCGGGATTTCTAATAGAAAATTTCGTGTGACCAACAATATTATGTAAATTTCGCGTCGCGCGTGTGGTGGTTTAAATTGTGTAAAAAGACATTAACTTTTTATTTAATAAATCACGGGATTTTTCTACTCTTCTAAGAGAATTGGGGCATATCCACTTTATTCTTTCGTTGTATGAAATCAGTGTAAGTTCATAAATAACTCTACCTAATTCCGACATCTGTTCATTATACACTAAAACATGCCTCTGCTCATTACTCTTTCAATTCGTGAAAACCGGATGAGAATCTGTTCAGTAGTTTTTTTTTATTTATCGCGAACATACAGAATGATGTGATGGGAGACTTGTATTATGTAAAGATTTTTGCAATCGACTCGCTATGAAGAAGAAGCAAGTATAAAAAAGAGGAAACATTAAAGATGAAAGATAAGAAATAATATATCATCTGCATAATTTATTTATCCCCAAGTAATAATATAAATACCTAGGAGTCTAGCAGTAGATAGGCAAAACTATATTTCATCATGATAAACCAATTTGAAAACTACCCTTAGTCGCTAGATGGCCCATTAAGATGACTCATTAACTAAAAGATCAAGGTTTTCAATAAAAGAAACATGATATTATGTCTTTTTCTTTGCATCTTTTTACCATATTTGTCCAGTTAAAAATGCATAAGGATAAAATATGCCATGAAACGAGTTTCTATGCATAATAAAGACTTCCAATGCTTGATCTTAATTACTATTTTCGAGAAATACTGCTGGTAGGTATTTTGTGATGTTGCAGCTAGAGGGTGAAATTGTGGTGTTGTTAAATATTCGATTTGGTTTGCCATTTTTTTTCTGTAATACGTCGCTGCACAAATCAAAACCAGTAATTATTATATGCAAAATATGTACAGGACTTAGGGACCGTTCAAGTATTACGTAAGCACTATAGGGGGGCGTGGGGGTCTTTGTTTTGCTTATTTTTGATGACGTGGGGGGTGGGGGGATCTAGATGGTGATTACGTCAGCAGTAATTATTAAATTTTTTACACATATAGCAACACACATTGTCTATGCTTCAAAACGAAATATGTACATTTTCGGAGATTCCTACAAATAATGAATTGTTGAATTCCGTGTCAGTAAAGTTTATTTAAATGAATATTATGTGCGTTACTGACTTCTATTCCAAACCTATTCCTTATTTCTAGACTTATAACTGCTGCTCATGAATCAATCAGTTGTACCAATGTTTACGTAAGTATGGAGGGAGGGGTAAGAGCTTTGCTTACTTTTGCTGACGAGGGGGAGGGGTGGGTTAATAATTGCAAAAAATGTGCTTACGTAATACTTGAACGACCCCTTATGAATAAAGTTGTAGAAACAAGTAATCGACTGTAACCAATAGAAATCTAGTTGGTATTAACTTGATATCAAAATCTTATTCGTAGAAAAATTTGTGCAGTGAATGGAAACTTCGTTGTGGGCGAATACTGATTCTTGATGACTCAAAAAACGTTTAGTCCAAGAAAAAATTAACAGATTATACTCAAGTTTTTCTATGCACAAAAACGTTACGGTACAATAAAATTTATGATACAGACAACTTGATGACAATAAAACCATTAAGATCCTTTTTTAAATTTCAATATTATCAAATAATTGAGCTATCATCAGATTCCTATTGAAATTGTGTAAGAATAATCAATAAAAACAAAGGAAGCAGGTGGGGAAAGGTTATTAAGTTTGTCCAGATATTAATATGTACTATTCAGTGTATTTCATAACTTTGTTAGTGATATTACATTTTATTAATATTGCATAAATGTATCCAGACATTTTTCAAATCAACCAAGCAGGATGTTTGCCGGCCACATAAATAATGAATAGTTTTAAAATTCCTACCACGGAACAAAACCGGTTATTTTTTACGCCATTCTGAAACTTCTAATCTTTTCGACCATATTGACGATTTTTAATCGGTATAATAGGTCTATGTGTCTCCATAACTTATTATTATTAATATTGTTTTAAATGGAAATAATTTGAGACAGGAATTTGAAAATGGGCTCTATTCCTTCGCCATAAGGTTTTGGTAATAACTATGACAGGTCGATGAAGCACTAATTTATTATGAATTGCTATATAGGCAGGTTTCGGTTTAGTACTACAGGCCGCATATTTATTCATAGATCATTATTTATAACTTTATGTAAAAATGAATGAGTTACAAACTTAGACAATTTTGTTAACTCCTACATATTTTGTAGAACATAAAGAAGCTTAACACTGACTTATATTAGCGTTTACTTATATTTACTGAATTAAGCTCGTCTGTCGTACCGTCGTCATTTACCATTCACCATCAAACATCTATACCTTTTCCCAACTATATTGAGTACTAGTTAGGGCCTGTGCACATCACGTTTTTTAACGCTTTTATCCCTAAAGAGCAGTTTATTTTCGTTTGTATCGATTCAAACGCGCGGCACCGGCGCGTCTGTATCGCTACAAACGCGCGTTTAAAAAACGTGGTGTGCATAGGCCCTTAGTGTCTTCCATGGGGAAACTGCCTGTATGACCTCCATAATCCAGTAACTGGGTAACACGATATGATGACAAGACTGGCGTTCGATTTTCTGGTCGAGAAGCAAATGACAACAAAAACAAATGACAGCCGAAATCAACTGGAAACTAAAACTTGGAAGAATCTGGATGCGTGAATCTGGGTAATGCTCACCCAGGCACGGGCCGACCTTAGCAAGGCTTGCTTAACCATAAAGAATGACACGCACGGGTCGATTGGCTGTTATTATTTAACTTCAAGCTCGTCAGCTCGTATATTATTCATGATACAAAATAAATCCTTTTTGAAATATCTGAGTCTATTGTAGTGACGCCTATTGCTTCCATTGTTACTGATTTTCTGTCAAATTTTAAATCTATATACAACGTGTAACGGAAACCCCATATCTATCCAAAAGGACTGAAGACAACATCTGGTATGGAGTCTCTATGCGAAGTTTCAGCTCAAAATAAGTGACTCACAGAATTGACCCCAAATTATTGGTTTCATATGTTTCTTGAATACCAGTAACAACAAACGCGTCACAGCGCTATGAGGGTCATCACATTCCACGTCACTTGCCATGGAAATTTCGGCCTCTAGTATCAATGTATTGAAATTTCTAATATGCTCCACACAGGATTAGAAAACCCTTGCCATATCGTTTGTTATCATCCAAAGAAGCCGTGCACTCGGTATGTATATACCCTTTAAATTACACGTTGTATATAAAAGCGAAATACCACTCACTGATTAATCACGAAATCTCAGAAACTACAAGCAGTAGGGATTTCAAATTTTGCATGGGGGTTCCTTTTAGTACGTAGATCCTCACTAAGACGGGATTTTGGGAAATTTCCACGGGATCGGGATTTACACGGGAAAAACTTACCACGTGAACGGAGTCGCGAGCAACTGCTAGTAAGTATATAAACTTTGTTTTTCATAATTTATGCAAGTATGAAAGACGTTTCAAGTTCATCCAAAGTATCCACAAAGTTCTAAACAATTAGAGCAAAGGAACAATTTAACTACACTTAATACCGTTGTAAAGAAACTTGTAATCAATTAAATTATAATTTATAAAACAATGATCGCGGTGACGACTATAAATTGTGCGACCACGAACACAATATGCTTACCCATAAAGTTACGAGAAAGGAGAACATGCTCTGCCTTACTGGCTTGTCATCCGTTGTAATTAATATCGTAATTATGTTTTAGGTCAATCTGAAGATACTAGGCTAATGAACGATGGTAATTAACTATCCATAAATTATGTATTCCTAGTCACAACACACCACAGATGTGAGACTGTGAGAGTAAGGCAGTAACCGTGAGTTGTTAAGGTTGTGTGTTGAATCGGATTGAAGGTTTTAAAAGTCCTATAACTTTAATTAAAAGTTTAAAAAATGTCTGCTTCATATCATTCAAATCATAGAGGTCATAGAGTAACCAACATTATTCCTACGGATTCAAGATATAGGTGGAAAAAACGGCGTAGAATGTCGCGGCACACCAATGAATTTGCGGGCACAACAACATAGTTTATAATTAAAAGTATTATTGAGTAAAACGTACCTAACAAATCAGTAGCCTAATTACCACAATTCTCTTCACACCTCCAAATCCTCATAAGCACCAAAACAAAACGAACAATCGAACATCAAAAGCAAAGGCTACAACGGTGTCAATTAAACCGTGCGCGCACAATTAACAGGGGAGAATGTCCCGATGTGATGCTATCGTTTGACCTAGGGCTATCGGCACCAAGTTCAGTCCAGCTACCGTTGTTCAGAGCTTGATATATACTGTGATCGTTTATTTTGCTCTTTGGGGGTTAATTGAATAAATTTAAAGTTTAATAAGATCTTTGTTGGTGGGATTACTGGTTGCCGTTGGAGTTTTGTTCGGTTAGAATGCGTGTTTCTTGATGAAGTATGGTGTTATTCATACTAATAATATAGGTGTGAACTTCTAACATACTTCTGTTATCAATTTATCATTGATTTGTTACGTGTTTGTGAGTTTAGGTTTATAATTTTTTTTTGTATTTTTTTAAAGTGTATTTACTTTTTGTGCCCAATACATACAATAAAATAGGCGTTGTGACTAGGGACAGACTCAACGCCCGACTGTCATCACTTCCAAGTATTTATAGCTGAAAGAAGAAGTGGAAACAGAAACTACTGAACAGTGCAACCGATAGATTTATTTATGTTGCGTTGTTCCCGATTAAGTCAAATGTCACAAAACCTAGTGGGACCACAATCCCTGCGTATTGACTTATACCTACTTATCATAATTTCGGCTCATTAACCGTTTTACTGCTTTACTAGTTTCCAACTATATTTTAATAGCATTGCGTTCTCATTATAAAACTTCAATAAAACGCTAAAATGTTCCCTCCAAATCTGCGTAGAACCTTAACAAAGCGTTTCAAGTTATCAATTCATTCGAGTTTCGGTAACCGGTCATAAATAGGGCTCCCGACAGACGAAAAGACCGGTACATGACATAAATACTATTTCCTTGCATCCATAAATGTCGCAACCCCATGAGGTGCACAACCAAATACCAGTTCTATCCTTTGAGCGACAGAGTTGAGACTCCATTGTGGTGAATTCTAGAGATACGTAGAGGGTATCAAGTCACCGACTTCAAAGACAATGGTATATCGCTTTTGGAGACAAGCGAAGGTGACAGCTTCGGTTTCGGGTTTTAATTTGCGAAATTTTGTGTACAATGGCCAAAGAATCGTGAATGGGTGACGTTGACAGATTAAGGGCTGGAAAAGACTAGATTTCCAGAAATTCTGGCGATAAATATGGCTTGTAATGGTGAAGTGAAGTCAAGAGTTATTATTTTGGGTAGTGTGCCAACTCAATTTAAAGTTTTATTGCAATTGAGAGAATGGGCCACGCGAGCCCAATGCCACTTGAGGATGTCACAATATCATGGGGTTATTGAGGTTTGAGATATCTTTATTTCTCATAAGAAATTTCACTTACATGAGAAATGTTAAACTAATGAATACAATACAATATTTATATGCTTCAAACAATTAAAAACATTATAAAACACAAACATAATATTCCAGAAATGTAGAGGAATCACTAATAATTTGACGTACGCAAGATGTAAACATACACGGAACGCGCGCAACTACATGTGGTAAGTAACGTAATGTTATACATGCCTATTTCTGCACGATAGTTGCAGTAAGTACGCTCTAAACGGTTTCAAGAAAATCTTCGATAAATCCTTTGTTTTTAATCAGATCATTGTGGTTGATACCTTAAATGAAAGAGGAACTCAGCACGTATCTCACCAAAGGTACGTGACGTACGTCACCATAACTTATACCGCGATTTTCTCGAAACCGAATAGGGCGTACTTACTGCAACTATGCTATTGATGGCAGAGTTGCACATTGATGAAAATCACATGAAATCTTGCGCCTGTCTGGGATTGAAACCAAGATTTCCTTGCAAGTCGTAAGTTGTACTTATAATTACTGATTAACCACTACTCACCAGCACTATCATTCTATGGTATACATTTTATTATTGATGATAGGTTCGAGTTTGACTTACATCTCACCTGATGGTAAGTGACGATGTAGACGAAGATGGAGCACGCTTACCTAAAAGTAACCTATTCACTCTTGTCTTAAAGACCCCTAGGTTATAGCTATCGGGAAACACAGCTCCGGCAGGGAATTCCACTCCTTAGTCGTACCCACAATGAAGGTATTCCCAAAACGTTTAGTGCGTATAGGTGGGATGTGTACCATGTAACGATGGTGCATCGCCGTTTGTCTTGTAGTCCGATGGTGGAATGGGCTTGGCGGAATTAGATTGTGTAATTCTATTGCACACTCCCCGAAATGTAACCGATAGAAAACTGATAGACTAGCAACTCGTCGTCGATGTTCAAGGCTCTGGAGCTTTGATTCGACCTGTGCATCGTTGCCAATGAGTCTTTTGGCCCGTTTCTCAATAGGCTCAAGCGCGTCCAGAATACCTACCTAGAAGTAATCTATTCACTCTTGACTTAAAGACGCCCAGGTTATAGCTATCAGGATTTTTTTTTTTACCGGGATGTCGGCTAGTACTCATTCTAGAAGAGAAAGTCATTACAAGGTCTGTTCTGTCAATGAACTTAAATCGCAATAGGATTTGTGAAGCAAGAAAAACAAATTCCTTGCCAAGTAAAATAAAACCCGACTCCCATATTTAGACATTCCGATGTATTGTGAGCACGAATTGTTTGTTCATTGATTTGCATAAAAACTAACTTATCGCGATAATAAAAATGTTAAGAAGCCAAAACTATTTTGTTTTATCAGCAAGCGATGTTCATTCAACTTTGTTTTATTATAATTTGTAATTTAATATCCCTTTACAGTTTTTTTAAGTAAAGAAGTTGGCGTTTCGAAAGTTTAATATCTATTTAGAATTAATGAAGGCTATAAAAATAGGTATCAGTGTCTAAATATGCAAGTTTTCTTTATCAGACTTAAAAGTTGATTCACTTAGTGACTTCTACGATGCCACTATTTGTTTTAAATAAATGTTCAAAGTCCTATAGGTTTTTATTATCATTATATACCAATCAATTCCCACCTTATTTCCCGTTGAATTTGTATGGGATGACTAAGAGAGATTCCAAATTATGGAAAGAAGTTCGCGGGATTACCAGCAATCAGGTGCGGTGAAATAATAACCTTATCATAATTTTTGTTCTTCTCTCTTTGTGACACTTTTAGTTGCCTTTAGCAATCGTAAAATAGCTTTGTGCTTGTTTCGCGCTTAGCGTAAACATAATTAAGTAGCAACCATTTTATAGTAGTGGGTATCCGGAACGAAACCGAAAGATATTTGATTAAAAAAACTTAATAAAAAAACATAAATTTAGATTTTGTTATTTTTCCTTCTTTCCAAGCTAAGAATTAAAAATTAAGAATTAAACGTAGACAATTTATATGTATGTAACAAAGTGTTTCTATTAAGATGGCATTCGAAATGTGAACAAATCCACGTTAATAAATAAAGAAAAGAAAATAATTATCCATCACTTCCTTAACCTGGAGATATACACTACACAGATCCAAACAAAGAGTCAGTAGACGATACCTACAAAATGGAATTAAATTTATAAAAATGCTTTATCACACCCCATTACGGAACAATAACTGGAATCCCGCACAAAAACTAAAAAAAAAACAGCCAGTCCACTCTTACATAACGCATGTGTGGTACGGTCAGCACAATAAGTAGCCAACGTTTATTCAGAATGCCAGGCGAGGCAGGAATTATCTGGTCGAGTATCAAAAAAGGCCGACCCAACTTAAGGAATAAAAAAAGCATAAAACCCGACAAGAAATTATGATACTACCAAATACGCGGGTAAAAACTCGTTTCTATATACTGTTGTAAGTTCTACAGTGGATTCCGATCCAATTATCTGGTTTTCGGTCGGCGGATTGCATTCGTTGCGAAATAATTTTGTCTACTCACTGTTTTGCTGTCTGTACTTAAGTATTATTACTCTCTTGTTTTCGACACTTGGTTGGTGTTTTGCTAACTTGGCTTAGATTAGACTTGTTGTATTTTCAGTTTATTGAATAGCGATTGTTCCAGAAACAATTAGGTTTGTAAGACAATGTTCGAGAACTTTACAGCTAATTTAATCTAAGATGAAAAAGATAATTTAAAACATTACAATACAACGGGCGGTAGATAGTAAAATTGTTATGGTGGTTCGTGTACGAGAAAAATCTTACCGGCTTTAATTTCGTACTTAATTCCGTTGATGGGTAATTATACTACTAAGACTTAGGGAAGAATGTAAAATGTTGATTACGAGTAGCTAATAAAGATATTGGAATATACGTCTTAATTTGCCATGTAAATGGAATTAGTAGCTAAACACGGCTCGCCGTCGTAAAAATGGATAATGAAGAAAGACTAATAGTATTTTTTAATCTGTATTTTCGACTAGCTTTAGTTTGTGAGTTTGCTCGAAAAATAGTAGACTAGTTATATCACTCTTCAGCCCTTCAACTACGCCAATTCTTTATAAAAAAACATTGTATATTCGTTGATGTCTTTACGTGACGGAAGGACAATGCATATAGATTGAGTAAATGTATTCAATCTATATTGAACACACAAATTATAACATGGCTTCATCATTTGTCTAATAGCGATCCTAATGCAGGTAGTAACATTTTCTTTTTCTCCGG
The DNA here is from genome assembly GCA_943138885.2 of Tholera decimalis. Classification (NCBI taxonomy): domain Eukaryota; kingdom Metazoa; phylum Arthropoda; class Insecta; order Lepidoptera; family Noctuidae; genus Tholera; species Tholera decimalis. The sequence continues at coordinate 5,949,002 of OW964557.2, read as the reverse complement.
GTGGGAAATTATCGAATGACTTTTCCCGCACTGGGTTAAGCGGAAGGGAGTGTCAGACTTTTACTGACTAAAAACCCACCCTGTTCCTTCAGCTGCCCTTAAGTTCCGGGGCCGCGGTATCTCGTTACATTCCCGCAACCCCGGCAGGCAATGGCCTTATTTGGCCCCGTTACTGGTGCTGACAGCTCTTTAAGGCGCGCGTGGAACATGACGCGTCGCCGACCCTGGGCCTTGTCCTTACTGGATGGTGAGCCGCAAGCTCGCGCCTGCAAACCAACTTTGACTAAACTTAAACAAAACTTGATACGAAAATGTTCGGTGAACATTTACCTATATGGGGAAGGATGCAGCTGGTAAAGTAAATAAGGCATATACAAAAATCAAAATAAATGAACAGTACGAAACAAAAATACAAATAAATGAAAGTAACAGCGGGAGAACTTATGACGGGTGAGCATTTAGGGGGACTGTGTTCATTTCAAATGAGTATACAACGTGTAATTTAAAGGGTATATACATACCAAGTGCACGGCTTCTTTGGATGATAATAAACGATATGGCAAGGGTTTTGTAATCCTATGAATGGGTGTGAAGTATAAATATAATAGAAATTTCAATACATTGATACCAGAAGCAGACTTTTCAAACTAAGAAGAACGAAGAGAATCACCGTGTTATTGGCAAGTGACGTTGAAAGTTATTGACCCTCGTAGTGCTGTGACACGTTTGTTATGATTGGTATTCAAGAAACATATGAAACCGATAATTTGGTATCAATTCTTTGAGTCACTTATTTTGAGCTGAAACTGTGCATAGAGACTCCATACCAGATGTTGTCTTCAGCCCCTTTGTATAGATATGGGGTTTCCGTTACACGTTGTATAGGATTTATTTAAAAAAAAAAGCTATTATCTAACACTTTCACACGTAATTTTTTTTTCGTAAATTTAAACTAGATGAGGTATTAGCGACCTTATCCCTCAGTTTTGATGTTAAAAAGTGTTAATTTTTAGCGTACTTTTTATAAAATCACTTGAGAAATATTGGTCGCCTTGTTACAACGTTAGCTTTAGCTATAAGAAGGCAAAACAAACACTGAACAGTTTTCTAGTCTTCGCTATAAGTATGCAATATAAGTGCAGTCTTAATTTCAAGTAAATTCTCAGAGTTTCCTTCATTTACACCGTTAGCCGTATCTCAAGTTAGATTGTAAGTACGAAAAATCACGTTTCGCATTAGTGTGTAGAGCAAAAAGTTTATAGAAGCTCCCATACTACCAATTAGTGACAAAAAAGCGATTTGTCGTTTTAACTAAACACAAAACACCTCATTATACTAATTAGCAAGAAAAAACTAAAGAAGAGACGTCGATCAGTGCGGACAATTCCGGGTACACCCAGTAGTCTTAGACGTAGGGTTGGCGAGGTACAGGCGGACTATTTTGATTATTCTATTGATTCTGCATAAAAACTTCCGAGCCAATCAACCTATGTCACAAGGGCATCCATAAGTTACGTCACACGGTAAAAGGAGTCCCCGATGAAGTGTGACATGGGGTGTCAAGGGTCATATTTAACTGTATGACATAATTATGTATGTAGCCCCCCAGGAAGGTGCCTTAACAGGTATTAAAAGAAAAAAAAAACATTTATTTCGCTTCAGTTTGCTGACAAACTGATACCCACACATACATAAATACAAATAAATAAATAAAAAGTGTAAAAAATCATGTTTTACGTACAGAGACTGCCTATCTGAACTCCACAACCAAGCTAGCTAGCTAGGTAACAAAGACCCATAGAGATATAAGAATAGAGTGCAGAAACGGTTAAATATAACGATAGAGGCGAAGAGAGAGACAGATGCTTACTATTAATCTGTCTCTCTCTTGTAGAGTACTGTGATTGGCTAATGAGCAGTGTTTGCTAGCAAATCCTATCGCTTGTATATTGAGAGTGTAGCAGACGCGGAGCTGTACGTAATTTTGACTGATTCTTTGGTTTGTAGGATATTTAAAAAATCATGTAAGTATTGTTACGAGCTGGAGTTCGGGATAGAAGTAACTTACACCAATTAAACCAAAATTAACACTTTACTTAAATAAATACCAAATAAAAATTAACACAGTTATTCACAAACAATACTTGTCACTCAACACTTAAATCGCACTGAAATTCACTTGTAAAGCTTCGATTATATCGCCTCGTATCTTGAAATAAGACTGTCTGCGTTCCTTTGCGATCTATTTATACTCCGGTCTATGAGTTCTAGAACATTCTTGTAAAATCGACTCACTGCCTATATTGCCAATAAAGTTCCAGAAGCTTCTTGAGATACTCAGTACTACTACTCGCCGCCAGGTGGCGTTACTGTCTCGAACATTCTAGATGTCGGTTGAAGTTTCTCGACGTACTTAGCTAAACGACTGGTGTAACAGTATTATTTGAATTCAGTGCCGATAACAAAGGTGAAAAAATGAGTGGGAGTGTGTGAGAAAACTCCCACTTCACCATCTTCAGTAGGGCCAAACACAGCGCTCTGCAAGAGAGAGATGGATGAATAGTCGGCGTCTGTCTCTCTCCTGGCTGCTATCGTTCGCACTTACAGGCTAGTGTAGTACTTCTGCACTCTATTCTTATATCTCTATGCGAAGACCCGCGACTTAACTTGACTAATGGTGATCACCAGGTAGGTTTTAGCGAGTTAAACAACCTATACTCCTCAGTCTTACCCCCAAAAGCCGAGCATTTTAAAAGTTTCTCCCCGATTACAAAAAACCGATCAGTGCGAGTCGGACTTGCGCACAAAGGGTTCCGTACCATTTTCTATAAAAACGGCAAAAATTCATGTCTGTTGTATGGGAGCCCCCTTAAATATTTTCTTTTGTTTTTATTATTTAATTTTGTTATTACATAATTTGTGAAAATTTCAACTGATAAGCGGTTCTTGAGATACAGCCTGGTGACAGACAGACGGACGGACAGACAGCAAAGTCTTAGTAATAGGGTCCCGTTTTTACCGTCCAACTACCAAAGGCGTGTAAAAAATGTATTAAAAAATGTATAAACTTGAGAGAGAGAGTTTTCAACGACCAGCCCTGCAGTTTCAGGCACCATCAAGATATCCCGGTGGCTTGCTAATGAAAAGAACTTGGCTCCCTTTATTAAGTCTAATGTATTCATGTGATCGGCTAGACGATTACGAGCCAAATGTCAGTGTGTGTTTACTTGGTTACTCAGTATTCGTTGATGACTTCTAAGTTCTAATGCACGTTTGTAAGGTACAAGGCAGTAATTGAATTGTATGGGTAAGGTGGATTTGTGTTTTGTAATTTTAGTAATGTAGTAAACACACAGACAGACAGAGTTGCTTTCGCATTTATAATATTAGTAAGGATAATATACATTATATCGATGTCTGCTAACAAAAAAATTGAATTGTTTTTTTTTATTACTGAGGCTACTGTTATGTACTTATATTAATAAAATACTTCCTTCTAAAAAAAATCGTGTCGTTATAATTTGTGTAGATTTCTACTGACCAAAAGCCCACCCTTTTCCTTCAAGTGCCCTTGAGTTCCGGGGCCACGGTATCTCGTTAGAAAATTCCCGCAAACCCGGTGACTCAGTATACTTAGGAGTATTTTAAGTGCTCCGGCGCAAGTGGGCAAGGGAACACGGGGTGTTTTAGTCAGTTAGACGTTAACCAGCTCCAGGATGGAGTACATCCATGGGATTCATACACATCACATACATCCAACCTGATAAAAAAAAGTGTACTAAAGAGTCATGCACAATTTGTTCTCCATATCGTCGCCTTAGAGTGAAAACCTCGGGAGTACATTTTTGTCCAAATTTATTTATTGCGTTTCCAGAAAGCAATCTTAGCAACGCACATCCTGATCTCACTAATATGTTCATTCGATACTCGAAACGCTATCTATGATAGTATGTGAGAACCTCGTAAACACTCGCATCGCGTCGTCAGTTTAGCGTAATCAGGCCATGGATTATGCATTTCTGAACTGTTCGATATTATGTATAATATTTATCATATTATACATAATATCGAACAGTTCTGGACATAAAAACGGGTTTAATTTACATATAAATTAATTTAAAAAATACATAAAAGAAACCGTACAAAAATTTTATAGCACGCAGATTTTTCTTCCTCCTGAAAAGTTACTCCTTTTTCACTTACGAGGTTTTCACTCTAAGGCGTCGATATGTTCCTACTTCCTCCCACAACTTAAACCTAAGAAAAACTAGAACGCAAACGAAATCGTATGAATAAAATGTACTACAAGCATATGAACAACATTCCATTACCGTCAATCTTGCTTTTATGGTGTTTAGCAGCCCAGTGGCGAACACTATAGGCCTAGAAAGGTTAGGACCATAATAAATCTTGGCTTTATGGCGCAGGCAATGACTCCTGAATTCAACCTTTTATATCAAAGATTGTGCTTTGATCTCCCATAAAAGTACATGGTTAAATAAGACATTGGTAAGGGCTTTAGATTTTTAATAAATAGATTATATGCTGTGTTAAATGTTCATAAAATTATATTGATCACATGTTGGTTTTATAGCGTTCTTAGTCTTTGTGTTGTGTGAACACTCAACTTGACTTATAACGTTTATTATTATACCTGTTACTTATCACTTGCGATTTTCTTAAACATTATCCGGTATTTCTTCTTCTGTGTCTGCTAAACTTGGATATTTTCGAGATATTATGGGTTATGGCCATTTGCAGTTAGTTGTACGAGAAGTAGAACAACTATTAACAATGCAACATACGTTGAATAATAATAAGACATCAATAACATATTGACCCAAAAAAAAAATCCCACTAATTAGGGAAATACAATCAATAATGCAATATAGTACTTATCATAAGTGGAGATGATGACCTGTATCGTGTGTTAGTTATAAAAAAATAAAGCTGTATTATGTGAAACAGTGTGTGCCTAATGAAAAGATAAACTGCTGAGACATCACGCGGGTCGTGGATGTCACATGACTTCGAACCGACAAGATGTGATACAACTACCTGTAACCAATAGGCCTGCCTCCATTGCCATTATTTACATATTATAATTACGCTCTACGCATACCTACATAGACGGATACCTATAAATAACCCATCAATCAATTACCACCAATAAATCTACGAGACTACAACCGTTCTATTATCCAAGAATCAAGAATACTTAACTTAATTTAAAACTCAGCTTTCTTCATAGAATTCCGTTTTACAAAAACTAACATCTTAAAACCCTAATAGGTACACAGCAATGCCGTTTTATCACGCTAACAAATTGCGATCGGCGTCGTCTCTTTGGCGCGTTGCCATTGGTCGGCAAAAACCCGCGCATGCGCGGTAGCCGAGCCATTAGCCCGCCATTTCAACCAGTATCTATTGGGTTGAATTAACAAACAAATTACATGTTACTTTTCGGCAAGTCATTTTAATGTGGAGTTGTTATTTCCTGGTTAAGTTGTGTGGTTTGGTTTTTTAATGATAATAGTTAGAATCATGATACTTACAGTCAGCTAAAAATTATAATGGACGTCACTTTCAAGGTTTTTTCCTGTAACTGTAAAGCCTTTGTGCTAAAGACAGGAATTTGCCTCTGACAAGAACATAAAGTAACTTTATCAGACTCATCCTTACTATGATAGGGAATTGGCTGAAATCACGGGCCCATTGCGAGTTGGTAGGGGAAAGGTGTACGAGATGATTCACATAAGGGAGAATGCTTGTGGTTTAAATGATATTCTACTTAGCGCGGATGTAAACACGTGTATCCATAGTAAATTTATGAATCTTATTGCTGTCATACTCAAAATTTTAAATATTTAGATGTTGTATTATTATTAATCACATTTTTAAAACGTTGTCAAAGGATCATCTTGTACACCCCGGTCTCCAAGATGATCCTTACGGTAGGGGCAAGATGATCATGTTGCCCCCATCCCATGTCGGGATTATCATAGGTTCTGGTAGAATTACCTAAATAAAACCATAATCAGGGTTTACCCCGCATGGGTTTACTATTATTTTTATTTAATTTAATTAAATCAAAATATCCTATTACAGACCTAATGAGCCAGTCTTATTAAATAACATTCAGTCACAATTATAATTTGATTTCTAGAAAACTATTATCACAGAGATCAGTCGTAGAGTCGTAAGTAAAGTTTTAACAAAATTAACCATTCTTCTAAAGTAACTAAACTTATCTTCTAAAAATAATCTAGTAACATAAATCTCACTATCCACAATCAACATTAAAAAAAAATAACTATCTTTATCAAAGAAATAAATCTAAATTAAACATAAAAATTATAGTTCTAAGCGTCTTCTTCCTGGCGTTCTACACCAATCACATATAAATTCATCAGGATCATCGCTATCTATCCCTGCACAAGCTTCATGGCCCCATCTTTGGCATCCGCAACATTTAATCCATCCCTCACCCCAATCATCTTTGGAAAATGTTTCCGTACAAAAAAGACATTCCGCGTCTTCTTCTTCTTCTTCTTCGGACGACTCTGACGCAATATTCTTCCTTTTATTTGACATTGAAGATGATCCGTGGGGATCATCTTGTACACCGGTAACATAATCATCTTGCCCCAACATAAACTTTTTTTTCAATGTTCGATAACATAACCTATGTGGTTTTAACTGTTACCATGCTGTTAAAAAAACAAAATAGATCAATATACAAAGCTAACTAATACAACAGCCTCAACAATAAAGCACCTAGAACACATTAGACATAAAGTTAAAGTCAACCTTACCTTAGATCAAAGTCACGTAATATTTGTTTTCTTCCACAAAAAATTTGACTGGCACTCACGACGCCATTACGTTTGACTGAGGCGGGGGAATATCGGGGTCTACATTTTACCAACAAAATCAACTAGATCGCGCTACTGGTTTCGTTGCAATCTAAAAGGATCATCTTCCCTCAACGGATCATCTCGTACACCTTTCCCCTACTTTGTGGATGTTGCGTATCTTTGGATTTTCGTTCTTTGGACATGCCTCTTTCCTTGCGATGTTTTCGTCCAACTTTTTGAATGATAAGAAAATTATAGAAAATATGTGTTAGTTGTAGTTCGTACAACTTGTGGAGTCGTGTAAACACTGGGCCATCATATGTAGTTCTTAAAACAGAAAATTCAGACAGGTCGTACGTATAAAGCCATAATTATGGTTAGAAATCGAGATTTAAAATATCTAAATCCTGAGGTTGGTGACTTCGTTGCATTTGTAGGTGCAAAACCTATAATGCTGGATCGTTAACTACAATCAGCGGTTTAATATGCTTTACGAGGCATTGAAGAATCTCTTTATGTTAAAATAAATAGATTGATAGCTAGATATAGATATATTCTTTATTGTACACCATAATAGTAAAACAAATATGGACTTAACAACTAAAATAGGTGATACAATGGGCGGTCTTATCGCTAAAAGCGATCTTTTACAGACAACCTTTCATCCAAAGTATTTGACACAGAAGGAGAAAATAACTAGCAATTTTCTTTTGTGGATTTGCTGATTTAAGAACTAAGGTGTTACAGCAGATTTATATGTGTCTCGACTAAGACAGTCCACCTTACAACAGCATGTTTTAAGGCGTTTTATACTAAAATAATACTAACACTTAGTACCTACGTACCCTTATACGAGTAGATTTGTATAAAGAATCGTTGTATAAGACATTTATGAGCACTGTTGTCTTACAGTGCATTTTCAAAAATCAATTGCTTTTTAATATTATTTGCACTTAAAAAAAACTTAAATGCTTTTGCTTAAGCTTTCTTGTAAATTTCATAGGCTTCTTCTTTGAAAAAGCGTTAAAAGCTTCATAGTGTTTATAGTGAACGCAACATTGTATGGTTCAAAGGTGTAGTCTTCGTGTTATGGGCTATATCTGCCAGTTCACTTTTATTACTCAAAGATAAAGTATTTAGTTAATATCTTTAATGTAATTCAGAGGAAAGATTACTTAAATTAATATGCATTATAAGCTATAACACCAACATCTTTTATAAGGAAAATTGTCAGATCATTACTATCTAAAATAAGATGAAAGTTATTTAGCACATAGGTATTAATACGGGGAATGGAGCAGTGGTGATCCAGTGGACACAGGCACGGTTCGAAGCTCGTGGGTTCGAACTCGGCCATGCACATTACTTCGTGTAATTTACCAACTGGACGCGCTTGAGGCAACAATTCACTGGTCGAATCAAAGCTCCAGAGCCTTGAACATGGACGACGAGTTGCAAGTCTATCGGTTACAATCATTTCGGGGAGTGTGCGTTGGAATTACACAATCTAATACCGCCAAGCCCGTTCCATCATCGAACTACAAGACAAACGGCGATGCGCCATCGTTACACGGTTGACATCCCACCCATACGCACAAAACGTTTTGGGAATAATAATAATAATATATTCCACAACTTTCACACAACGCCATCTAGTCCCAAACTAAGCAGAGCTTGTGCTATGAGTACTAGACAACTGATAAACATACATATATATTTCTAAATACATACATATTATAGATAAATTACACCCAGACAAAGAACAAATGATCGTGCTCATCACACAAACATTTGTCCTGGGTGGGAATCGAACCCACGACCTTGTGCATAGCAGTCAGGGCCACTGACCACTAGACCAACAGGCCTGTCAATACTTAAAGACAATACAATACGGAATACTTTCATTGTGCGTACGGCTAAAGAATGGAATTCCCTGCCGGAGTCTGTGTTTCCTGATCGCTATAGCCTGGGAGTCTTTAAGTCAAGAGTGAATAGGTTACTTCTAGACAAGCGTGCTCAATGTTCAACCACATCATCGCTTACAATCAGGTCAAATGCGAGCCTATTCTAAATTAAAAAAAAAAATTCATCAACGCTACTTCTCTCAAAACGGTGTTGGAAAACTATTGAGACGGTAATTTATAATGACCTATTAAAATAATCATTTATAATACAATATGCCAAAACGAAAAGTTGAAAAAATGTTGATACTAAAACGGGTTTTGTCTTTGAAAACAAAACCAGGCACACAAAGTAGCAGAAATGTATCAACTACATAAGAAGAGTGGGTATATAACTTGATACTTAATGAACGTTACAACCAATCTGTATCAATTCCGTCTTTGATTATACACCAATTCCGTATTATCTGTGCTCGAAGATTACGAGTACCGCAAACATTTTTATTAATATTCCAAGAATTTAGGCTGTCTGTTTGTAATTTAATTTGATAAAACCGTGTCCATATGATGCCAAATAACGCGATGAAATCTTTTTACCCGACTGCGGCGAAGCAAGGAGGAGGGTTATGTTTTTACCGCGTATGTATCCGTTCCTTTGTTCCCTCGTAACTATCAAACCCGTGAACGGATTTTGATAAATGATACGTCGTTGGATTTGTCTTGATTGCGCGAGTGTTATAGGATAGATTAAAATAAATCACCACAACGACAACCAGGCGCCATATTGTCAAAAATAAAAAATAAAAATCGACAAACTATGGCAAGTAAATGGTTATCATTAAATAGATCTTTAAAAATGATTTTGAGGTTTCTTTAACCATTTTTTTATTTTAGCAACCGTTTAGGAAATATAATGTTTTAAAACGGAATTGAATACTAAAAAGCTGAAAAAAATAAAAAAAATTAATATATTTATAAATCTAAAAAGCCCATCCCAATTTTTAATTTAAAAATTATATTAGGTTAATTGCTTGTTTCTTACATTTCAGTTGGGAAGTCGGGTTTTTTAGATTTTTAAATAAGTTTTTTTTTATTTACATGGAGGGATTACATGCTTATCTGACCTGTACAACCCAGTTACTTAATAATAAGATAATCCTTAGCAAGTGTGTCTATCTTCTGTTCTCTGACTATCCGTAATTAATGTTAAATACGTACAAATGAACTTAACCAACAATAGGATTTTTAAGATTGTCACCCATCCACTGTCTGACCTTGCCATCGGTAGCTTACCTTTGAAGATTGGTTCCTGCGGGTTTTATTATTTAACCACAAGCACTTCCAAAAAATATGAATAAGGACATGATTCGCATTCATGTCCTTATTCACATTTGCCGATTTAAATCCACGCTGTGGGCAAACCTTTCGTTTTAAGAACATTTTTATAAGCCCACTATCGGGCAAATTAATGTTACCGATTACAAGTTCGATGTGCCGATATCATTACTTGAACTTTTATTGCTGACAATAAATTTATTTTAAGGACATTTTATGATTGCGAAAAAAAGGGAAAAAGCAATTAACTGTTTCGCTAAAAGGCTTGCCGGAACAATTATTTGTAATTAGGGCCTACAAATTAAGTCTCGATTTTATCGTCTATTAATGCATGCACTTTAATGCACCGTGTGATTTCCTGTCAAAATTCTTTTATTTGAATTTATTTAAATGTGACTAAGAGCTGAGTAATGTTGAGGTATTTACCCATAGTCTTTTATTGTTTTTAAGGTTGGTGTCCGTTCGTCCAACCCAATGAGATTGGGTTGATAGGTTTAGCAGTAGGTAACCGTTTATAATGATAATGGTTGTTGGGAGCATTACACATCAATGTATTGTTACGAGCTGGGGTTTGGGATAGAAATAATTAACGCCAATTAGACCAAAATTAACACTAATTAAATAAACACAAAACAAAAATTAACACAGTTATTCACAGTACAATAACAAACAGTAACAAGTACAGTGACAAGTCACTTAACACTTAAATCGCACTGAAATTCACTTGTATAGCTTCGATTATATCGCCTCGTATCTTGTAATAAGACTGCCGTCTGCGTTCCTCTGCGATCTATTTATACCCGGTCTATGAGTTCTAGAACATTCTAGATGTCGGTTGAAGTTTCTCGACGTACTTAGCTAAGCGACTGCCGTAACAGTATTTTCTTAACACGTTGGAATTATATCGGCATTAGGAAGGAATTTCGCCGGTGTCATGGGTGCTTTTACAATTATTTAAATTCAGTTTTAGACACTCACATATTATCATCATCCCAGTTACTTGAGGTCGGCGCATCACGTTTTCTCCTTCCATTCTTCCCTGTCAGTTCATAGCATCGTTTATTCCTTTTTCTTTCATTACAAACAAACACCCTACAAACACTCACACCCGAAATATATACAATAAAAGCCATGCATATGTTTAATTCGGGAATCGAATCCTTCGATACGCAGCGCAACAGCAAATCGCTCAACCGTTGCGCCTACCGTACCGTCATATGTGAGTGGGTTTTTTGTCATTCGCTGTAAGTTTGTCCTTCAAATGGATCCTTTGATAGCCTAGTATCACAGGTTTCAAAACAAGCTACATTCACAGATGATCTTGCTAATGAGAGCATGATCAATCATTCCTTGAAACTTTCCACATTGACTTTTACGATTTTAGCCAGATAAGTGGCTGTAACTTTAATGGTTATTATATTTTTATTTCGGTTACAACATGGCTATCTTGAATGAGCAATCAAGTTACTATTGCAAAAATGTGTAAGTAGGTATTGTATTTCTTTTGAGGTATTATTTATGTAGATTTAGATCATATTATATATTATGAAGTGTAGGTAGTAGTATTATCAATTTATTAAAAGAAACTTGAGATATATATAACCAAAGTCTGACGTTTAAATATATGTCATTATAAGCAACAGCATTTTAGACACTGGTAGATCTTCATTCGGACGAAATAAAAGAAAAACCGTTTATTCAGCTATAATTCTTTTCCTGCAGCCTATTTCATATTGGCCTGTATATACAATGTGTAACGGAAACCCCATATCTATCCAAAAGGGCTGAAGACAACATATCATAACAAACGTGTCACAACACTACGAGGGTCAATAACTTTCCACGTCACTTGCCAATAACACGATAATTCACTTCGTTCTTCTTAATTTGAAAAATTCGGTCTCTGGTATCAGTGTATTGGTATTTGTAATAAGTTCTGCACACATAGACTTAGGATTACAAAACTCTTGCCATATCGTTTGTTATCATCCAAAGAAGCCGTGCACTTGGTATGTATATACCCTTTAAATTACACGTGTATACAGTACTTATAGTTTTAAATATTTGTTCCCATTACAATATAATCACAAATACAAATGTAAGTGGAATTATAGTGTCGTTGTAGTAAAAAAAAATATTTTTGTTTATGCTACTTTAATAATTAAATAACTAGTCTCAGTTTTTGGGCTGGTACATATAAAACGAAAAAGTAACATAATTATCTAAAAAAAAACGATTGCGGCTGTAATATAACCTTTTGAACTCACGACCCTTACCGCAAAACATTCTACCGCGATTTATTATATTCTAAAAATATTCTACTTTATTTCCTAGAAACCGACTTACTATTAACGGAAACAATATAATTCTCCGATATCTGAGTGACTGCAAGCACCAACCTTTATTTCAAACGTATTCGTCTAATTAGCATTGTTTAAGTTCATAACAAATTAAAGAAACCTAATGAACAATGAACATTAACAGCCGTGGCAAATAATAACCCGCGCCCGCGGTTCGGACATTCGGTATACTTGCTCTATAAACCTTGCAAAAGTGTTGGGGCTATGAGAAACGCGGGAGAACGCAAGGATGCTGCAGAGTAAGCGTTGGCGTTTGAAATTGATGACTGAATAGCGTTTGACCACCATCCCGCCTGATGGTAAGCGATGATGTGGTCGAAGATGAAGCACGCTTACCTAGGAGTAACCTTTTCACTCTTGACTCAAAAACCCTTAGGTTACAGCTACCAGTAAACACAGACTCCAGCAGGGAATTCCACTCCTTACCTGTACGCGCAATGAAAGTATTCTTAAAACGTTTTGTGCGTATGGGTCAGATGTCTAACATGTACCGATGCAGCGATGGCGCATCGCCGTTCGTCTTGTAATTCGATGATGGAATGGGCTTGGTGACCGATAGAAAAACGGACAGGCTTACAACTCCTCGACGATGTTTATGGCTCTCGATCGAGTCAAATCTCTTTGACTAGATCAGTGCCTCGTTGCCAAAGAGCATCTTGTTCTATTGAGTGATCTGTTGTAAAATGAGAAGCTGAGAGACATATGTAGTTTCTTAGAAGATTATACAGGCTATGAAATATTTATTAAAGAAATTAAAGCAATTAAGCAGGCAAATTATTTGCAGTGTAATCAAAATATCTTTAATATCTTTTTTATTTATTTTTGAGACCCTTAATGGATGGTGCATCGCAGGACAGACGTGACCTGTGGAGACATAAACACCCACCTTCCGCCCGAACATGAACTGCAGTGGCCATTCTGAAAATCACTTTACCGATTACGGGCCCAGGTTGGCCGCTGTAAATTACAATCTAGCCAAATAGGATCTCCTTGATCCATCGCAGACGCAATGTCAGTGTGGATTCGCTTTACAAGATATGGTCCACCTCTTGTTTTGTCCATGACCTGCACCTTGCAGGATTTTAACGAGGTCAGTGTAAGAGCTGTGCAGGTAGCTATACAGTATGTTAACTAACAGAGGGCGTTCCCGTTAACCCGCAATAGCATCCATACATGCTAAAAAAATATTACCGTTCGAAAACAAAATGTTTTTATTTTTTTAAATATTTAAATATTCACTAAAAATGTTAAATTGATACATAAAAGAAAACACGCGTACTTGAAGGACGGCAACGTCGCAATTTATTTATGAATAACGAGCCGCGTGTGCGGCGATCTAACTGATGTGCATATATTATTGCGGGTTAACGAGAACGCCCTCTGTTAGTTACATATGCATACTGTATATTGGGCCAAAGATGTTTGAGCATCGACTCGAAAAGAAAAAGATATCGTTGCGTTCCCTGATACAAAAACTACAAGAAGGCAATAATGAACATTACACAAAAATTATGAGCAATTAAAAGTAAAGAAAACATTCAGTCTTCATGTAAATCTTACAGGTTTATTATTGCTGTATATCAGACGGTAATTAAGTTGTGATTCATCACCTGAAAATTGCTATAGTAAACCTGGAAGGAGACTCTTTACGTACTACCCGTTATAAATTATTTTCAACATTAGTTTAGACGAGGTTAAAAAGGTACAAAAATATAAAATAAATTAGTAACGTAATGGTATTTAATAGATACTTACAATTGGATCAGTAAATTCAATAGCTTTTGTAACTTTAGCATATTAACAAAATTGTTTGGATTCTTTTTCTTCGGGTCGATGGCTCGACAATCTCTCGCTTTCATATTTTATTAGTCCACAACTTTGCCACTTCCACAGCGGTATTGGTGGCGTTACAAATATTTTTTAGGTGTTTCTTTTTTATGATTATAAATAGAACTAGCAATGCTATCAGAATTTACATTCCTGGCAATCTTGTTTTCCCTCCAACTAAGCTAAATATATTTATTTATTTACACTTTATGCACAGAGGTACAAAGGCGGACTTAATGTCGTAGGCATTCTCTACCAGTCAACCATGAGTGGTAAAGAGATAGTGTGGGAGGTGCAATATGAACGTGTGAAGTAAAATTAGAAAAAAATATATATAATAATAGTAATAACACAAAAACCCTAGTATCATTAAAAAATAGAAATCCACATAAATAATATATATGAATAAATACTTATATAAATACATACAAATATATATATAATGAAGAAGCAAATGAAAACCGAATTTGGAAATACCTACTGCTTATTGGTGTAGAAAATAGATCAGCAATTTCTTTTTAAATGCATAGCGACTGTCAGCCGTTCTGGTCTCGAGAGGAAGTTCATTCCAGAGGAGAATCGACTGGATATGAAAAGAAGAATGAACAAAGTCAGATGTATGAGAAGGGCAGAGTAAGAGAAGAATTTTAGATGAACGTAGATTCTTATTGTGTGAAGAACATAGAAATTGAAAGTGAGGCATTAGATAAGAAGGAGGGCTGGGAGAGATAAGTAAATAAATAATAATAAATAAAATAAATAAATAAAATTCTTTTATTTCAGACAGAATTCATTTGGTTAGTACACAAACAACTTATAAAAACTAATGTTAGTACTTAAAACTTCCAGAAACACAAAAACAACTAATTATTTAACGCCACAGTGGCATGTAGGCGTATCCAATGTCCCAGTATGGGGCTGTCCCACCTGTCTGCTATAGTGTTCAGGATGCTGTTGGAGCTGACGCGTACCCTGCGCATGATTGAAGCGCATCGCTTGCGCATGATGGCATGGAAGCCATCTATACCTGCCTCTGCAAACATACCAGAAGCACTGCAGTAGCGCGGCAACCCCATCAACACCCTGAAAGCATTATTATATTGAACGCGCAGAGCGCTGTATGCCCGCTGCGTGTAGTTGACCCACAGACTGCATGTATAAAACAACTGACAGTACGCTTTAAACAGAAAAGCGTTGTCAAAGCGCGCAAACTATACTTGTATCTGGAGTGGGTTAACTGCAATAGTGTAATGGGTGGGGTTCCAACCCGCGACCTGTCGATTACAAGGCCGACACCTTAGCCATGAGGCTATTGACGTTAATTTGCTGGGGTAAGGGGGCAGGATAGAAGACGAAACATATCTTGCACTGCAGCTCATCTACAAATCAGGTGCTTACTACTCGAAACGGCTGTCAAAGTTGTGGTTATGACAGCTGGGACCAACAGCTTAACGTGCTTTACGAAGCACGGAGGAATCTCAGTATGTTAAGATAGTCAACCATCCACGGACCAACCTCGGAAAAACCCCAAATCGACACGTGCAGTTGTTTTTATTTATTTTATTTATTTATTAATGCAAGGCACACCAATGATATACAACGTGTAACGGAAACCCCATATCTATCCAAAAGGACTGAAGACAACATCTGGTATGGAGTCTCTATGCACAGTTTCAGCACAAAATAACTGACTCAAAGAATTTATACCAAATTACTGGTTTTATATATTTCTTGAATACCAATCATAACAAACGTGTCACAGCACTACGAGGGTCAATAACTTTCCACGTCACTTGCCAATAACACGATGATTCTTTTCGTTCTTCTTAATTTGAAAAATTCGATCTCTGGTATCAGTGTATTGGAATTTGTAATAAGTTCTACACACGTAGACTTAGGATTACAAAACCCTTGCCATATCGTCAGGGGCGTGCATAGGATTATGACAGGGCATGCGGCGGAGTAAAAACACACAAAACTTCTTCTTTTATAGATTTTTAGCATAGCCACAGCCACGCATCGTAGCATGGTGGCGATGCGTGGCTGTGGCTATGCTAAAAATCTATAAAAGATAAATTTTTTGTGAGTAATCGGTCACAAAAACTTCTTCTTTTATAGATTTTTAGCATAGCCACAGCCACGCATCGTAGTATGGTGGCGATGCGTGGCTGTGGCTATGCTAAAAATCTATAAAAGAAGAACTTTTTGTGTGTTTTTACTCCGCCGCATGCCCTGTCATAATCCTATGCACGCGCCTGCATATCGTATGTATGTTTATCAGTTGTCTAGTACCCATACCACAAGTTCTGCTTAGTTTGGGACTAGATGGCGTTGTGTGAAAAGTTGTGGAATATTATATTTTATTTTATTTATTTAATTAATATAAAAAAACAATAGTGAATTAAATTGAATTAAATGTCAAATAAAATTATTGTACATTAAGTTGTATTATGTAAGTTGCATTTACATACGAATTAAAATATTTTTTTAAATCAGTTGTTTTTATTAAGCTACGAATTGCTCCGATATAAAACAGAACTACATTGGCAACAAACTGTGGATAGTATAAATACCAATATATATTAATTATCGCTGCTCTCATGGCCGCAACCTAATAAATAATAAACAATTTCTTACAATAGAAAAAACGAAAAACAGAAAATGTTAACAATGCCTACTAAGCCCTGCTTTGAATTAAAATACCTATTCAGTTAAACCAACCTTTATTGCGAAGTCACACGGTTTACTTTCATTTGATTCGTCAGCAAATAAATTTTGCAGTCGTAAACTCTACTGCACCAACCGAAGCTGTGTTGCAGTTTTTAAAATATTTCCTCATAAAAGTAATTTGTTTGTGTGTTGAGAAACTATTTCGAAAATTCTACACAATTTATTTTAAGCTTTTACTGTGTCGTTTTTCGTTGGAAATGTATACTTTGAAACTAAGCTCGCTTTTTACGAGCAGGAACATAATCTAGCATAGGAAAATAAAATATATTAAAATAATGATTTATTTATTAAAATATTTATTATTCTAATAAGCCATTAAAAATATTCACATTTTTCAGTTGTCCTTTAAAAACACACACAGCGCCTATCGCTTTACTGAAGCGTATACAGGATGCATATATTTAATATATACAAGGACGGTGTCCTGTATGATAAAAAATATGATCACAACGACATGGTTGCCTCAGTAGGTCAGCGATTGACTGCTGCGAGGCGTGTCACACGTTTGAACCCGCATGGAACAAATATATGAATGTATGGTTTACAAATAGTTATTTCAGCTCTGTCAGCCATAGTCAGCATGGATAAAAGTTAAAAAAATGGATTAAGTATTTTGTATTTGCTATGCAAGCCACGCTTAAAAATGGCCACGAACTTCTTAAACAGCCTGCAGATTCGTGCAAGCGTTTATCACAGTCCTTTATAAATTCTTCTCGGCTTCATTCAATTGTTTTCGTAAATAAAGTCCGCATTACTAACAGATCTCGTCGTGCCCATTAGTATCACAGTTCCTGATATGGAATACTTCTTGTTTTTCGCTTTGGAACTGTTACCTTAGGATGTTAGAGTTTTTTTTAGCAGATCTAAGAGTTGTTTGGAGGTTATGGTTTGTAATACAGCTGTCATTTAGAACATTTGTTTTTTTTTTTATATTATACATCTTTAGACTTCGAAGTTAGTCGTTATATCTTAAAAAAAAATGCTGTAGTTTCTTTTCTATATGTCTAGCAATATGATCACGCGTCTAAAACACCATGTATAATTTGTTAAGCTGAATTATGAAAGGTGATTAGTTTCTGAACCGTCTTTTCTCAAAAATAGGCAACACTGATAAATATGGTAATGTCATGATTATTAAATTAGTCAAGCCTTTGCAACTGCGTCTCACGTATATCGCAAAATCTCAAAACACCTTAAAAGCAACCCTTATCTGTCTTTAAAGCGGATAGGTCACAACCTATCAAACCTATTCCACCAGCCACCTTTTAATCTAAGCTACCATATAATCTTCAAATCTTCCACATTACACCCATAACCAATTACTCCCGAATCCTTGCCCAGATGAATATTCTTTGATACCGTTAAAATCTCTTCTCTAACCCCTAAATGGGATCTAAATAGGATTTAAATAGGCTGAGGGCTTGTAGATGTCGCATTAGAGGCGAACGATGCATGTTCCTGGCTTGCGATGGTGTGCATTCCCTAGAATTTCCAATTACAGCCTTATTGGGCTATTGGCTATTGTAAGGCGCGCTATAAGGCTGGATATGGAGGGTGCGATTTTTTGACATGCGGATAATTTTGACGCAACGCGTGAAAGATTTGCTGAGTCGATTTGGTGGGTCTGTTATCGAACTCGATGTTTGATAAACGCTGTTTTGTATATTATTACATTTTATTTTATTTATTACGGCCTGCCAAAAGCATGTTTACAATTTAATACATATGTATTAATCAATATTTTTAAAGAGTAACCTGTGTAAAAACGCCGCTATCAGACATGTACACGATCATTCATTATATAGCTATAAATGTTTGCAAAGCTTTCTATTGTTTTCAAGCTCTACTATTATATTATACCATTGATATTATATTATACCATTTATCTTATCCGTCATGAAATATTTGCAAAAGGCACCAATTCATTTGAAGGTATCTTCAGGTACATTTTCTAAACACTCGGTATCAGTAGTTCTGAGTACGATAAACCAGATGACCTACTAGAGCTTGTCTTAACAGGATTATCCTGTAATGTATTTTCAAAGTCAGTTGCATTTACTAACATAGTTTTAAGGTATAATGTTACTAACAATATTATGGAATGTCACAAGTTCTGAAATAAATGAGTATATTATTATTAAACACCTGAGCGTCGACTTTCTATCAAATACCATTTCACAGGCACTCATTAACGCCGACACTTAAAAAGCGGAGTATGGAACCAATGGAACGAATAATTGCGTTGCGAATTTACGATTAGTGCATGTATGCGCGCTGCCTAAGTTTCAGATCGCCATTCAATGAAAGGGATAAAGTATTAGTTGAGAACTGATTAAATCTTGTTTTAGTATTAGAATCTAGGAATTAAGGCAGGTGTAGAGCATTGTAAGGAAGTTGAGATTCGATTAAACGAAACATTTATTACGTGTTGGCAATAAAAACGTTTAAAAAGCACATTTTAATTATAACGTTTAATTTTTTTGTTCATATTTTTAATGTGTTTAATTGATGTGCAGTAGTAATTTCGTGTTCATTTGATTGGTTTGATGTTAGAACTAGTAACTAACTAGTAACTCTTGTTTGTACTGCACTACACTTATCATAAACCAGAAAGACCTTTTTTCCGTGGGAAAATCATCAAATGAGTAGCTAGCACAGACTCTTAAGCATTCAAGGACTATAAAGAAAAATAAATGTAAATTATTTTTAGGGGAAAGGTTTCGGATTTGCGCCACTAGATGGCGTGCATAGACCTAAAATCTCTGTTTATTTTATTCTTTCCAATAATATCAGTTATCCAGTGAGGCACCTAAACATTATCACTTACAATACCCGGGCCCATATTTCCGACAATCCTTAACCCAGAGCGTGACTCCATTCCCTCCCCAGAAGCCCATATTAGGCGTATGGCAGGGCCCATTTAGCAGCTAGCGACAATTAAGGCTCTCCCTAGTGAGATCACGAGCGTTATTAGCACGTTTGGTTTTTGTTTTACGGTTTTTAGAGTTATGGTGTGCTAAGCAGAGCTGTCTAAGGGGTTTTTTTTATTTATTGTAGGTATGTTCGTGCGAGGTCGTGAAAATATTGTTGCGCCAGTCGCTTAAAGAAGTACGTTGAGAAACTTCAACATAAATCTAGAATGTTAGAGACACTAACGCCATCTAGCGGTGAATAGCGGTACTGTGTATATCTAGTCGAGACACTAGCGCCATCTAGCGACGAATAGCGGTACTATGTATCTCGAGTAGCTTCCTGGAATTTTCTAGGCAGTATAAACAGTGAGTCGATTTTATAAGAATGTTCTCGAACTCATAGACTGGGGTATAAATAGAGCGATAATACGCGATATAATCGAAGCTTTACTAGTGAATTTCAGTGCGATTTAAGTATTAAGTGACAAGTGTTGTGGTGCAAATATTTGTGTTAAATTTTTATTTTGTGTTTAGTTACTTAAAGTGTTAATTTTGGTTTAATTGGCGTTAATTATTCTATCCCGAACCCCAGCTCGTAACAATATGTTATCCTGGATTATTCATAGATGGCGTGGGAGATATGGCCAAAGTGTGATTGATGCATCTATTTTACTTTGAAGTGAAGGATGATACGATCCCGAACCACGCGCACCTCAAAGAACAGTCAGCACCAATGCCAACTAGGGTTGCGAGAATGGTCCAGCGATATGACCGGAGCGTGGTACCCAAGGGTAACTGAAGAATCAGGGTGGGTTTTAAGTCACTAATTTCTGCTTCACCCACGGCAGAGGTGTTTTGATGATTTTCCCCCCGAAAATAAAAGTATGATAAGATAGAAAGATTCAATGATGACATGACGGTAGACAGTCCCCAAGTGGGGACAGGAGAGAAGACTGTAATGGTAATTTTTACTATTGTAGAAACTATCATTCATCCAACATTTTTATTAGTAAAAAGTTTATTTATTGAAATAGTTGATTTTTTTTATGGTTTATAGGCTTGCGTTTGACCATAATCTCACCTGATGTTAAGTGATGATGTGGTCGAAGATGAAGCACGTTTGCCTAGAAGTAACCTATTCACTCTTGACTTAAAGACTCTCAGGTTATAGCTATCAGGAAACATAGACTCCGGCAGGGAATTCCACTCCTTAGCCGTACGCACATTGAAAGTATTCCCAAAACGCTTCGTGCGTACGGGCGGGATGTCCACCATGTAATGATGGCGCATCGCCGTTTGTCTTGTAGTCCGATGATGGAACGGGCTTGGTGGAATTAGACTGTGCAATACCATCGCACACTCCCCGAAATGTAACCGATAGAAAACTGATAAGCATGCAACACGTGGCCGATGTTCAAGGCTCTGGAGCTTTATATTAGGGCCTTGAACGAAAGGGATATAATAAATTTTTTCTACCTGAACTAGGTTATAATAAACCTGTATCTCATTCTAGTGCTGACATAAATATTATCTAAGTTTTCTTGTACAAATACTGGATTCAGACATGAGACAACAAATAATGATGGATGAATGACATTTCCAGAGCGTTATATAAGTGAATTCATGAAACTATAGGTATTCGGGTGATTTTCGGATTTTCGTCCAAAAATATTAAATACACTGTCATGTGAAAACAGTGTTATATTCCAGATTTTACTTAGGTACTTCATTTACATTTATATCTGCCAGGTAGGTAAATAATGATATCGGTTCCGTGAAAGCTCTTGTTTTTCTCCACAAAGATATTATCGGGGTTAGAACGAATTCATATAGTAAATCTAAGACTTATGTTTATGCTAAAAGGTGTATAATTTAGTACTTTGTATGCACCTTTGTTCCTTAGCTATTGGCGCTGGAAGTAAACATCGTCATTCTTTAGGAATTAGTATTTTATGGGAATTGTAACACTACTGGTATTGTATTATACTGTAAGATTTTCTATGGGTTGCTTTTGTCCTGGATATCCAGGACGGGCAAACAGTGTTATTGGGGTTTTAAAGTAACCCAGACTATATATATAATGCACATAGATACAACCTGGAGACCGCATCTTTGGTTTCAATTAGATGAGATTTTGGTTAAACGAGTACATAATTATGGTATGTATGTACTCGGTGAGCCAAAATCTCAAAATACATAAAAAAATAATAGAAGTGTCTGTTGGTGGTTTCAAAATAACGACACTAAAACACAAAGATTATTTTTTTTAATATGGTCTGTCGCCGTTTGTTTTTCCGCGCTAATATCTGGAACGACTGAACCAATTTTAATGGCACTTTCACTTGAAGATAGAGGAGGTTATAGGGCAGACAGACATGCGACTAGACTTTTTATTCGGAATTCTCATGTGATCGGGATTTATGCGAGAAAAACTTCGATCGAAGTCGTTTTCTTCAGTAATAGAACCTTAACGCTATCATCAATTCTTCAGTCAACCAAGCAGAGTATTGCTCAACCGTAGTAATTATCATGACGGTTGATTAGGAGGTCTTCATTCTGTAGTAATTTTATTGTTAATAGGTTAAAACAGCATACTCTGTCCTTATTCTAACTTAACCTAAATGTCATCCTCAGTATAATGACTTGTCGTTTCCTCTACCATCAGCAATGAGCCTCGTAAACCAAGTCTCCAATTAACATGATTAATTTTTTTATTACGTATAATAACAGCAGTATTCAATTGCATTGAAGATAAAAATAGCATGAACGTTGTGAGCATTTCATAGA
Organism: Tholera decimalis; assembly: GCA_943138885.2. Lineage (NCBI taxonomy): Eukaryota > Metazoa > Arthropoda > Insecta > Lepidoptera > Noctuidae > Tholera > Tholera decimalis. Next base: position 5,926,293 of record OW964557.2, on the reverse strand, counting down.
TAAAAATTATATCTTTTCATGATTAATTATTGTAAAATTATATCTTTATTATGATTATTGTTTTGAAATAAATAGGTATTAACATTGTACAATAAATTGATTGTTTATAGGTTTTTTTAGCATCATTAGGTTTATGGTGATTGGTTTTGCTGATATTATTGTTACTAAAGATATACCATTTGTCTTTACAATGTGATACCTTTTTGGCTTTTGGAATGACTACAGCTCAGAACAATATAACATCGGCAAGTTTAACAAATCGTATGCCGTCATCCAATCAATTAATTAATCTTAATACCTAACTTTTGATAGTCGACACGTGTAAAAAATACAAGTCAAACCGGAATCCAGCAAATATTGGTTTTTTTTTTGTAATTTACTTTCTTGGTATTTTCTACTAATATTATAAATGCATAAGTTAGTCTGCCTGCCTTTCAAGTCAAAACATTTTTTTTTTCACTGAAAAGAAAAACTTTTCACGTTAGCGAAGCAAAGCCATGGGCAGAAGCAAACATATACATACTTTACTTCCTACTCCAGTACACAGTACCAAAAACTAAAGTAAATCAACTTGTTAAAAACTTAGTGAATCAACATAAAAATTTTCGTACACCAATATAATAATTGGCGGTTGCTGGGTTAAAATTATCATTCGAAAGAGACGGCACATACGAAATGCTGGTGATTAGAAAGAGACAAAAGATCCAGGGGTAATAAACGCGGGGTAACGTGAGAGACTGGCTCCGTTCCCAAGCTGAGCATTAACTTCAATAAAAATCATTTAGTTCTTTTTTTATTTCGATGTAAGAAATGTGTTATTTACAACTGTGATTGTACTTTTGACCCCTTCATCGATGAAAGTCAGTCTGTAAGAATGTTTGTTTCTTTCCTTGTCTTGTGTGTTTATATAGATACGATTCTGATAGCAATCCTGAGTGATTTGTTCAATTTCAACTTGTAGCATTTATTCTACTGTGTCACATTTTGATGGCTTGTAACATACATTTTTGAGGAGCTCGTGGATAATACTAGTGTGTGACTAGTGACATCCCATGGTGAGACTAGTGTCTTGCCAGGGGGTTGTCGTGTTACCCAGATGCTGGGTTGCCGCTATAACTAGGCAGTAGCTCTATGTAAAACACTAGTACTCAGCTCCATCCGATTAGACTGAAAAATGGCCCCGACAATTCAATCATTGTAACATCAATTTTTGTATCGTTGTTTCGGCGTTACCTCGGATTTCTCCATAAAATTCAGGAATCTTAGAGCAGGATGAAAACGATAATTGTTGTCTTGTCAACAAGCTCAACAAGCACAAACTATTCAGAACACGGTGAACCATGTTTTACTATTATAGTTAAAGCCAGTAATTTCATGTTGTAAATCTTGCACTAATAAGCATTATGTAATACGAACCTCAATAGCCATAACTTTTTTATACTACCAAACAAAACCTTAAGTCTATATACAAGAAACGCTAATTTCACATACCTAACAAATTAATATAAAAAATCTACAAATCTTCATAGTTTTAAAATGCGTGCGTCATTCTTTGATGACTCCTACCACACCTCAGCAATCTAAATTAGACTTTACTCCCGAGATATAAAGGTTTCAATTAAATTGTATTTTGGGAACCGTCCGCTATTGGTTGTGAGGTGACTTTTTTCTGCCCAGGCCTTTTTGTAACTACGGGATGATGGTTAATGGGAGGCTCGGTAATTTTGGCTGCTGGAGTGTGGGGGGAGGAGGGGTAATTATAGTGGCAGGCTGTGTCATTGTCTGCCTGTATATCTCTGTTCTAACTCGTAACGAAATTGAAAAAAATATGGAATTTTTTGATTCTCAGTTTCTGTGTTGATTGAAAATGAGATTTCGGGTGAATTTTCGGTTTTATGGTTCTGTCTCAAGGTTTTATATTAAAGCGATTATGTTTGTGTTATTTGTGGTGCATAATGACTGTTTCCTGAGGTTTATATTCTTATTAAAATGATCTTGTGTGTTTCGGAAAAATATTGACGGATAGCTGTCCGTTGAGCTGACGAATAGCCGCCATTTTATAGTTCACTCTTTATCCTTTGACTAACCAAGGATAAGTATCGACAATTTATGACATTTAAGAAATAGCTTACGTTTTGGTGAAGTAATTACTGACAAATCTACATAAATTATTGCTAAAAAACAGAATTGTTTCAAAAGGAAACACAGTCACTTGATTCGGGTCTAAAATAAACTATCAGCATGTTAAAATGAATGTTCAGGTATCACAAACGGGCACGAAATATATTTTAGAGGACACATCGTATTATAAGCCATACTTAGAAACATATTTATAACCCGAGGCTTACTTCCAAATCACCCACCACAACATTTTTCATATCCAAAAACAAATCCCCCATTTACTATTAAAACATCACAATGATGAATAAGGGTGATTACATAGATACTGCCTCTAGAATTAACCTCAAAATACATTTACGCCCAAAGCTTTTACTCATCTTTCTTAAAGTTGGTAATGAGTAATAGTTCTAACGTATGACTGATGACTTCAAAGTCTTGAATAGTGGTGATAAATAGATCGAATTAAGTTCTTTTTGAAATTTTTTTGATGTTGGTAATCACCAAATCACTGGTCCTCTGATTATTAATTGGTCTCAATGTTCGGCGTAGTGGTGAAAGAATATTGCCGCTAATGCGTTTGCGGTTTCTGTTATGAGAACTAGATTTGGTTTAGTTTATTGTGATGAGTCACGGGTTATCGCTCTATAAAATATAATTAAAATACATGTAATGCCTTCATATTAATATTTAATTATTCAATCTTAGTAAGTTCAACTGAATTTAATATTTAAAATAACTGCTGCATCCCTCTTCATTAAAACGGTTAACAGTTAGTATATTATAGGATTAGCAAAATGTATTTATTTTTCTATGGAGACTTTGAATTTAGTATCTGCTCTGCATAACTAAGCAAATGGCATGATTTGTAAAATGAATTGGTCTGCTAGTCTTCTTTTTATTTTCAATTATAATATAGAAACCGTTATTTTTTTAACTGTGAATCATTTTCTTAGTACGAAATATGTACAATCCATGACACACAAATAATGGGCACAAAAAAATAATTGTGACGAAACGTCATTATTTGAAAACCGAATGATACATCGCTAGGTATGTTAATAGGCGCCCGAAACCCAGCCATGTAATTTTGTTTCATATCATTACTGTGGCCATCGAGGGATCCGAACGGATAATGGCAGCTGAGAAAAAAACAACAATAATTACTTAAAAAAACCACCCGCCATCTTTGTCTAGCGGTCAGTTCTTTTTGGAAGTTTTTCTTTTATTATAGGCGATGACGGTAGTCGTTGCATTGTTATTTGTCATTTCGTTATAGGCTTATGTGATCTGTCGTAGCTTAAGCGGTGTTTGTTTAGATTTACTGATAGCTTTCAGGTCATATTTTTATGGAGGTTTAATCTTTGACCTCGTTTTACCTTTATCAATGAATTGTGGTACTGTCAACAGTCGGTTTTCAGTGGTCTTAAGTTTCACAGTATCAAAGAAACAAATGGCGTCAGTTAACAGCTTTTTCAACTTTAATATTTATTTCTTTTGATTTAAAAGAGTTAGCTATTCGGACTTACATTTTTATATCCAAGACTTTGTAATTCTATGCTCTGTAATTTTAAGCTCACAAACAATATCCAGCCTGTATCTCACGCATTTAATCACCTACTCTATCGACTGCTGGTTCGACCTTTTTTATTCGGCCATCACAAAAACTGATCCACAGACGCTACTCCGAAACTTAATTCGACAATAATAAACCACTAATTTCTTTGTAATGACACGTTTGGAGCCAATTTTGTGTCCGAAATCAGAGGACGATGGGACAGGATGGGTTGAGGTCAGATTTAAAAAAATGGTCGTTAATATTAAAGATTAAAACTAATATGCAGCATGGAATCAGGCGTTACTTTGCTGAAATCTAAACCAAACTAATACTATAGAAAATTCATTCCACCAAAAACCAGTTCATTCTTGTTGCAAATATTATAAGTACTTATGTAATATTTTCATCAAGTGCAGTTCCACAATATCGTATAGGGCATTTTCTAGTTTGAAAGAGATAGTTCATAGACGGATTAGATAAAAAATATTGCAAAAAGTGAATGACTAATTCCTAATGATTGACACTAAGCTTTAATTGATTTATCAGATAAAATAAGTACAAGATCAGATTAGATTGAAAATAAAGTTGAAAAAACTAATGCTACAAGCGTGTAGGTTGTCCGCGACATTGCTACGAAATTATATAGTTGAATATAAAAAAATATAAAAAGCATGGTATGTATCAAGTCACGCTTGTGATCACGGAGAGGTTAAAAAGAGTGCACGAGATGAAATAAAATAATACTTAGAAATGATGTACATATTCCTTAAGAGTTGCTAGAGTATAACATAGAAGGTTATTACCGTTTTTGAACTAATGGAGAGCGACGCTAATGCCTTCAGTCTATTCAAGCGATATTTTTCAAAACGCTTGAGGGAAATATTTTTTCTCAAAAGTTCTTGGGTACAGATGTTTTATTTTTTTCTGAGAAGAGCATGATTAAACTTTATCTAGTCAAGGCATATCATTATCTCAATTAATAGTGTGACATGCTGTAACCAGGAAGAAAATTATCTCAACAAAAAGATCTAGAAGGCTCGTTTGTCTAACACACTAGTCTATAATTTAAGTATTATTTACTTTAATCCAAGCATCGCGTGATATGGTAGCCGTATTTAATAGCGTCATTTTGAGAAATTACTGGTTAATTTGGTCATTTGTTGCGAATGTAATTTTGAAGAGGTCTTTTTGAAATTGATGGGTGATTGTCCTCAACGGAATTACCCATTTTGCCAAAGGTTTTGTGAATTTGTAAGATAGTAGCATTACTTTAACTTCAAGTATCCTTATCCTTAAGTATCATAAATCAAAGTCTTCCGCTGCGTCTGTCTGTCTTCGCGATAAACTCGAAAACTTCGGAACAGAATTTTATGCCGTTTTCACGAATAGATATAGTAATTTACGAGGAAGGTTTAGGTTTATAATTTATGAAGCTAGAGTGAATTAGCAGAATGTAAATAAACCAAGCCGGGCCAGAGTAATTTGTATAAAAAAAAATCAAAAATAAAATGGATGCTATACTAAATTGATCTTTCAGGCTTTGCATTGATCAATCAGGGGTTATAATAAAATGATATACCTAGTTGTAGATATAAGTGACGCTTAGGTTTATAGCTAGTCACGGTAAAAACCAAAAAAGAACAAACAATAAATACAACACTTTTTTATTTCACTTACATATTTGTCAACAGCAAAAGCAAAGATTATAATTTAAATTAATTTATATGCAAATTGAATACGAGTTCTGATGTATTTTTTGCTGGATGAATCAATTCCATGGCTCTGTGATTGTTTCAGATTATAAATAGTTGAGTACTTTTATTCTCAGTCTATATTATTTGTATTAAAATTGTTATTTTCAATTTACTTCGGTTTAACTGCGATACAAGAATGAGTCTTGCATCCGTTTGCGTTAGGATGTATGAATATTTATCTGAGCGTAATAATTACGTACATATGATAGAAAGGAATGGTCAGTTTTACGGCTTGGTACTGACTGCGTGAGAATATGATAAATAGTTATGTTCTTAGGGAACAATTCGCAGGCGCATAAACGTGTCATCCCTATTCATTTTTGAAAAAATAGTCAGTTATTTCATAGTTCTCATTTTAGTCTACTTTCACGACATGTGTGTGGTCTTTGCTTTATTTAAGTATTTGTACGTGTATATAATCGTCGTTAATATAATAATAATATAATATAATAATAATATAATATAATATAATAATATAATATAATATTCCACAACTTTCACACAACGCCATCTAGTCCCAAACTAAGCAGAGCTTGTGCTATGAGTACTAGACAACTGATAAACATACATATATATTTCTAAATACATACATATTATAGATAAATTACACCCAGACAAAGAACAAATGATCGTGCTCATCACACAAACATTTGTCCAGGGTGGGAATCGAACCCACGACCTTGAGCATAGCAGTCAGGGCCACTGACCACTAGACCAACAGGCCTGTATGCACATACACATTGCTATATAAATGCTTACAAATTTCACTGAAACAATAATATTTTTTACTTAAACGGAATTTGGGACGCCCTAACTCGGACAGGTCAGGTCCTTTGGTTAAGTTGCTTTGTATCCTTTATATAGAAATAGAAGGACGCGATGAAACACCATTTAGTAAGCATTTATCCATTCAGGCGGGTATTTCGATTTTATTGGTAATAAAATAGATGCATTTCTGAAAGCCCTTTATACACAAGGCCTTAAAAATACCTATATTGAGTGGCCTTTTTCTAAAATTCTTCTTGAATATACGCCACCGTGGAAATTTGTTCCCAGAACATTAAAATACAAAGTGTTCTACCCGACTCCCGACCGGAGAGGTTTGAACTTTGCGAGTCAATTACTTGGTCGTATTAATACGGTTTTAATATTCAAGTTTAATAACATTACGGCTCTTTATGACAGTAAATTTAGAGGCTGAGCACGGATGGAGGTAGATGTACCAACCGGTTTTTTAATTTTATTTTTTGTCGTTTCAGGTACGTAATTGCTACGGCGAAAGTGATGCGATTCGCGAATGTAAACTGTAATTCGTCGGACTAGATGCGAGAATTGGTTGGTATGTATTATATTTGTTTATGTTTGCAGAATTAATATAACGAATTGTAATGTTCTTTGGCTCAGTAGCGCCTACTGTCTCGACAGCAATAAACTAGGTATTTATTGAAAAAGGTTTTATTGTGTATGACATAGATCTGTCTAATTCTATTTTCTTACCATCATCTCTCGGCTATAAAAAATGTTTTTTTTTTTGTTTTCTGTAGGCAGCTCATCATGGGTCAGGCCGTTGCGCCCTCATTCCGGGGAGCCCTCGTTCGGGACGCCCTTACGCCCTTCGCGGCTTTTGTTGTTTTTTGACAGGATACTTGATAAAGTACTCGTGAAAACAAAATTACCTAATGTTTATTTATGCATTTTATCCATTATTTATTTGAGATATTTATGTTACGTTATGTAAGTAGGTATATTATGATTACTTCAACAGATTATTAAGACTTAAAGTAAGATCAGAGGAGCATGAAAAGTAGCAAAAATGATAAAGTTATTCCCGGACTGATGGAAAAATACGAAAAAAAAAATCAATGATTTCGTATTTAGAAAAGATCCACCTAATTGTTGTGTTTATGCAAGCAAAAACAAATATTTATTTTCAGTAAGTCTTAAATATTAGATAATTATGTATGACTGATATTGTTTTACTTTGTTAGTAGTACTCTTGCCTTTTATTACCCACAGTCACACATCCGTGAATTTCGTTGTTGTAATTTAATTATGCCAAAATGTCATAAACATTTTTGTTCTCAACATTACTTACTGATAATTCTTGAAAACAAAATAAAAACGGGCGCGTACCGGTCGAGGGCCTGCCGGAATAAATTTTTTTTTATGTTAGGGCGTCCCGGACGAGGGTTCCCCGGAATGAGGGCGCAACGGCCTGACCCCTCATCATAGCTCTCCGAGATAAAAAAAAACTTTTTTTGTACTTCAATCAATGGCTGTGTAAAATACCTATTCAGTCTATAGCTCTCAGGTCGCTCGAACAAATTGCTTAACTCTTTTTTCTAATAAATAACGTGTTTATAAAATCTTCAACTTCTAAACGTGTGACTTGACTTATTAACGTGAAAAATCAAAAAAATCGACCGATTGGTCACACGCACCTTGATTTAAAAGACTAAACCTGTGTATTTCATGGTGTACAAGAATATCTAATTACCAACCTTTTGTATAGATAGTATTACAAACAGAAATTACCGATTCAGTCACGGCATTTACTTAAATATTTCAACTCTAACAAATAAGTTTCATGGGAAACCAGATAACTAAAATGGCCGCTGTTGTATAACGGTAACGTATTCGATTGATTTCTTTATGGCCAAATTGTTTTTGATATTTTTTATGATTTGTTAAGGGGAAGACGTAGGTGAGATTGGAGGCCTAGGATTCAATGCCTGCTCGAGACATCGCACCGCAATCACTCGGCAAATATCTATTTCATGGAGTATAAATTCTAAAATAAATAAAATCCCCAGCACTAAATCCGTTATTTAAAGTCTAAAAAACCCGACTGCTCAACTGAAATGCAAGAAACAAGCACATTTTTAACCGACTTCAAAAAAAGGAGGAGGTTCTTAGTTCGTCTTGAACCATTTTTATATATATTTTACCTCATAACTCGAAGACGGCTGGACTGATTTGGAAAATTCTTTTTGCGTTTGAAAGGGTATACTTTCTAGTTGGTCCCAGTGTTACGAAATCAAAATCTGATGATGGGATCCTGGAGAAATCGAGGGAACTCTTCAAATATTATAGGCACACCTATAGCGTTTTGGGTATTTCTTATGGTACCTTGAGCAGTTGCTTTCGAAAAGTACCATTTGGGGAAGTGGAACTGATGATGAAGACCACAGATGGCCACTGAAACTACTCAATAATAAGTATTTCGTGGATTGCGATTCGATTACTTGAGTACGGATGTTAAGCACTTTATGCTCGTCACAATGCATATGGTGATGTAGAGCTGATGGTCAAGTACCAGGAGAACTCCTCAAAAATTAACGGCTATGCATCGGGAAAAGCAATATTTTGTAAAAGGTGATAAGTTGTTGACATTATGGCTTTTGTAACTAGATAAATTACAAACCGACCCACTAAAAAGCGTGAAAAAAAAGAAAATACAAAACCTATTGGTATTTTCTTTTTTTTACACCGACTACCGAAATTAAAGTTATTTTTGGCTTTGTAGTGTTTTGATATGGAAGTCGGTTCTATTTTTTTCAAATTTTATTTTTTATTTTAAAAATTTACAAGCAGGCAGCGGGACTCAATTGAACATTTTTTTTAAACGTCCCGCCTGCTTGTACATTTTTAAAATAAAAATGTGCTTCTTTCTTGAATTTCAGTTGAGCAGTCGAGTTTTTTAGATTTATAAAAGTAACTTTTTTTACGGCTCTTTGGTTTAAATATATATTAACAATTTTTAAGTTTCCCCGGTCGTGTCACATTGGCATCCCACCGGATTCAGAATGTGAAAGTGTGTCCACATAGTCCATATTTTTATACTTTCTCATTGTATTATTTTTATTATTATTATGGTAATGATAATCATGATATACCTTTTTGAAATCCTTGTGTTGAGCCGTTTAATTTGATATCCATATTGTAGTATTCGAAAAAGTTTTTTTTTTCACTAATTTCAATGGCGTCGCACCGCCGCGCCACGCTGCCATGTTTGATTTTTTTAACGTCACTCATCTAAAAACACTTGGGTCGCTAAGACAAATCTAACGATACCTCAATTATGTAAATCCGCTCAGTGGGTCTGGAGATATGAGGTAATAAAGAATATTACATACATACATACAAGACACGCGCGAAAAACATAACCATTCCTTTGCAGTTGGATAAAAACACAAACATCGCCTTAACAGAAGCGGCATGCTCAAACACGTAACAGACATTATAAATTCGTTATCCCCGTAACCCAACTCAGTAATAGATCCGTGGCATACATCGTCAATATAATTGCTACAAATTGCTATTAATGATCGATACTGTGTTGATGAACTCAATAGTTGTTGAGGAGTTGTTGGGAGTTGTGTAATAGGCTGTCATTGCGGGGGTTGGGTGTTGATTGGGCCTCAAGCATTCTTGGTGAGGCGCCGTTGATTAGGAGATTTTGCTTGGTGAATCTCTAATTTATCATTCTTTATACTTCTGTTCGTCTGTAGCGATTGCAACTAATTTGAAATATTTTTTCTGTTACGAGATTTCGCAAATGTAGAAAAAATACGGCGGCAGGATGGGTAGACGATAGTGTAATCACAAACTGATGCACAATTTAAGTTGACAAGAAGAGGCGTATGCTAAGCTGTGGGCGAAGTAAAAAATTAAATAAAGGCATCCTTGTAAAGTTGTTTTTTGATATAAGATACCCAAGATTCTGCAAAAATGTGTCATTCAATGATCATTAGTTTACTACAACTAAAAACAGCAAAGGAAACAGATTACACACAAATCTAACTACTAAACCAGAAGTCATTATTCACGAAACTATTCATTGAAATTCCTAGAAATTAGCTTAAAGAGCCGTTACAGTTTCCATGTAAACACATAATAAGACAAAAGTCGCTTGTCGTACATGCGATAAATTTCAAAATTTGCATAAGACCGAGCCGTTCGCAAACCTCTAGTGTTTACGTAATCGAGATTTGTTGACGATTTAAAAGCTTGTTCGCTTTTTGTTTTTAGCCTGTACGGTCTTGGCCGTTATATGGGTTAACTATTTTACTGGTGGTGTACGAAATCAAGCATGCTTGCATACCTTTTCTTCAAATGGATGAAAAAAAAAAATACGCTTAGTTACTTCCAAATTCAAATCTTGGATAGCTGGTAGAGAATGCGTATATAATGCGCATTGTCCTCTCTTTCCTATATCTCTCTCTTTATGAATGGAATTTAAAAAAATAAAAAAGTCATCAAAAAGTTTTTCCATATACGTCTTATAGCGAAATGACGCATTTTACATTAGCTAGCTATATCTTAGATTTCCAAATAATTAATATACCTACGTAGGTTCACTTTTTAATAGCTTGGTCGTATTTTCCTTGAAGGTTCTATATTTAAAGGCTTCCTGGTAACATTCTAGGAAAAAATTGCACTCTTTCAATCAAACTGACATGATTATTCATTCTAAAGTAGCTTTTTCTGGGAAACTCGTTGTTGCTTAGTAATAATATTACTATGGACAAAATTAGCAAATACAAAAAAGAAAACAAGAACATAGGTACTGTTATTACGAGTTCTCATAAAAACTCATCCCACGCAATTTTCTACTATTATGGTAGATTTGTATTTAATATCGGTATAAAATTTATACCCCATGCTGTCATTGGAATATGTGTTTTTGAAGGTTTTGGCGCGATTTTTATGTCTTTATTCTGCGTATGGTAAGAAGACGTTAATGTAACGTAAAACTTAATATAATTTACCATAACCTGACAAAGGCCTAGGTCCTTACTTTACTTCCTTATTTCTTAACTAGCTGTGCCCACGACTTCGTTCGTACTGGAGGTTTTTCCCGCATAACTCCATATTTTAACCTGTATGTATATTGGTCCTATACCTCTCAGTGAAAGTCCCATTACAAAAATATATTTCTTCATAGCTTAGGGGTTTAAGTCAAGAGTCAATAGGATTGTCTAATCTTACTATCAATCATCTGAAAGTGTGGGGGTCAAAAGCTAACACTCATTATACCACACATTCTTTATTTTGCTTACTTAAATTTGAATTCTATGATTTAAAAATTAGTTTGTGTAATAAGTAACGTAATTATTGTAAATACCGCGAATATTTACAAGCAGGTGTATTTTCTTCTTTATAATTTTTAACAATCCGCGTATTCACCTTAGTTTTACAATAAAAAGCCCATACACAATAAATCAGGCACATTAAATCAGATCTTCTTAGATAACACTCTGGATTCAATATTTTGTAGTTAAAAGATTGTCTTAAGAAATTTTTATAGCCTTTTTACGACTCTGATTGTGTGATCCACTGATTAGCCGTCTGCGCTACAGAAGGTCAACTGTGCTGATATTATATGAATATTATTTTAATGGATTATTATTACATTGTAATAGACCGTTTTTGGTTTTAACGCGTTAACTTTTAAAACTATAGGATTACTGTGATGGCGTTTCGCTTTTGTTTGAGATTGTTCTCTTTTCAACCAACGACCAAAAGAGGAGGTTATCAATTCGACGCGTATATTTTTTTATTTTTTATTTATGATCACCGATTACTCGAAGACGGCTGAACCGATTTGGATAATTATTTTTTTGTTTGATAGGGTATACTTTGAAATTGGTCCCATTTTCATAAAAGTCAGGATCTGATGATGGGATCCTGGAGAAATCGAGGGAACTCTTTAAAGATTATAGGCACACCTATGGCGTTTTGGGTATTTCTTATAGTAACTTGTGCAGTTGCTCTCAAAAACCATTTGTATACCATTTGGGGAAGTGGAACTGATGATGAAGACCACAGATGGCCACCGAACCTACTCAATAATAAGTATTTCGTGGATTGCGATTCGATTACTCGAATATGGATGTTAAGCACTTTATGTTCGTCACAATGCATATGGTGATGTAGAGCTGATGGTGAAGTACCAGGAGAACTCCTCAACAATTAACGGCCCAGTTTTGGGAAAAGCAATATTTTGTAAAAGGTTATAGTAGTTGACATTTAGGCTCTTGAAACTAGGTAAATTAAAAATCATCCAACTAAAAAGAGTGAAATAAAAACTTTTTAACAAAAAAATTAAACCGACTCCCAAAAATCACTGCAAAGTGAAAAATAACTTTAATTTCGGAAGTCGGTGCCAAAAACGAAAAAACAAAACTAAAGACACCGACTACCGAAATTAAAGTTATTTTTACCCGACTACGGCAAAGCCAAAGGAGGGTTATGATTTTGACAGGCTATGTATGTATGTATGTATGTATGTATGTATGTATGTATGTATGTATGTATGTGTGTATGTTCATCTGTTCCCTCATAGCTCCAAAGCTGCTTATTGGAACTCAACAAATGAGGTATCGTTAGAACCGTCTTGACCGTCCGCTGAACATAGGCTACGTGACGTGTCACAATACCCAATGTGGCGCCCTCTAGGGCCCAAAAAGTGTTGTGTTCAAAAATAAAAATAAGATAAACACATCGTGTTTGATATCATTTGAAAGGGCGTCACATTCACATTTCCAAGACATTGCTTAAATTTAAAGTATCGCCCTCTAGTGGACAAAAAATCATGTGAAAAAAATAAAAATAAGATAGATACACCGTGTTTGGTATTATTTGAAAGGGCTTCACTTGTACTTATCAAAAATATTGCTTAAATTTAACGTGGCGCCCTCTAGCGGTCAAAAAGTCATGTGTAAAAAATTAAAGTAAGATAGATATACCGTGTTTGGTATCATTTGAAAGGGCTTCACTTGAACTTATAAAAAAAAAAGTAAATAGTATAGAAGCACAGTGATTTAACACCAAAATAGTTTAAATAATAAAAAGTAAAAAAACTAAAACCCGACTACGACAAAAAAATCGATGCTAAAAAGGATGAAACAAGATTTTCGGGATGCTGAAATAAACAAGGTTACTGGAAAAACAAGAACAGAACAAAAATAAAAGCCGTAGTCACACGTTATATAGGATATCAACCGTAACAAAACAATTAATAACGTGACTTGTGACTACGGCTTTTATTTTTGTTCTGTTCTTGTTTTTCCAGTAACCTTGTTTATTTCAGCATCCCGAAAATCTTGTTTCATCCTTTTTAGCATCGATTTTTTTGTCGTAGTCGGGTTTTAGTTTTTTTCACTTTGCAGTGATTTTTGGGAGTCGGTTTAATTTTTTGTTAAAAAGTTTTTATTAACTCACGAATCTATACTGAATATTATAAATAGGTAAAGTTTGTTTGTAAGTTAGTATGTAGGGGGTAATCTGCGGAACAAATAAATCAATAAAAAAAAATTTCACTAGTACGAAGGTGCACTAAGGCTAGGGTTACCATATGACAGGCGTTTGCCGCATTTGACAGGCATTTTGAGGTTTAGACAGGCGTGCGGCCGGCATTGGTCTGAGACAGGCATTTTTAAATTTCGCGCCCGTGCTCGATTCGCGCTTGCATTTGAATGACACCGGCGCGCGGGTGGCGGCGGTGAGCGTATCTTGTGAAGATTTTTACGTTTATGTATTAGAAAAGAAAGAACTATAAAAAAAATAATGTCCTCTGACAAATATCAGTAATAAATATCCTTCTTCATTATTATCTGTTGGCTTTTACTTATTACCTACAGCGTTTTGCTTTAGACAGGCATTTTCCTGAAAATTCAGGCATTTTAGGTACCATAGACAGGCATCCCTCAATTTACATATGGTAACCCTAACTAAGGCTGAGTGCTTCGCGCACTCGCGGGCGAATGCTCGTTAATAATAAATTGATTGTGATTTTCGAAATAAATTTTAAATGATTATTTGTTATTTTATAGTAAATACTTATTATTTTTATTACTATTTTACGAATCTATAAGACCTTGAAAACAAAATAGGAAAACTGTACAGCAATAAAAAACGACGTATTTTTTAAATACTATTGAAACATAAATTGTTGTCTTTGTAAAACACGATAAACGGCAGTTGCCTGATAAGATTTTTATCTTAAAGTCGAGATCTTTCCATAGTTTTGATGCGCAGAATGTATGCATCTGTTTTAAAACTTTTTATCTAAACCACAATAAAAAAATATGATTTATGTTATCAAATAATCTAACTATCGTTGGAGACTAAATGAAATTGATGACTAAGTGATTATGTCATGTAGATACCTAAATCTATATTAAAAAGCTACTTTGATGTTTTTGTTTTATCATTAAAACGAGCAAGTACGAAGTCCTTTTTTTTCTCTCTGGGTGGGAAAATCATCAAGTGACTTCTCCCGCTCTGGGTGGAGGGAAAGGGAGTGTCAGACTTCTACTGACTAAAAACCCACCCTACTCCTTCTGTTGCCCTTACATTCCGTGGCCGCGGTGTCTCGTTAGAACATTCCCGCAAAAGCACGAACTCCTGGGTTTGATTCTCAGGTCGGAAAAACTTTTCCGTAAATTATGCGATCTGTAATTAAATCAGTTTTCAATAACCACATTGTGGTCTTTTTAACCCAAAGGTTGACTGGTAGAGAATGCCTTGTTGCAATAAGCCCGCCCGTGCACCACTATCCTACTTCCTACTATCCTACTTCCTTCCTACTATCCTACTAATCCTACTAATATTATAAATGCGAAAGTTTGTGAGGATGGATGGATGTTTGTTACTCTTTCACGCAAAAACTACTGAATGGATCTGAATGAAATTTGGTAAGTATATAGTTGGCAGCCTGGAATAACACAAAGGCTACTTTTTATCCCGAAATTCCCACGGGATCGGGATTTGCGCGGGAAAACCTTCCCACGCGTATGAAGTCGCGGGTAGAAGCTAGTTGTACATAAAGTTTAAATAAATAAATAACAGTTCGGAAGGTTACACGTCTCTATTTTTTGCAGAACTCGAACTAGCGACACGCACCTCAGCAGACAATCACTCAACGACTGCACCAGTCGTGTAGTCATGTATTTACATTAATTAAAATGTACTAATTTACCTTCTATTTATATAATAAATAAATCATAATTGCTTAGCCTTTTCTCAACTATTTGAAGTCGGATTCTAGTCTAACCGAATACAGCTAAGTACAGATGCCAGCACATCAAGCTACAACAATCTGTCAAATTTCTTTAATAGATTTTCAACTTTATTGTTAAAGAAATTAGGTTCAAAGTTGATTGGGAAAATTTGACAGATTCGGGTAGCTGGCGTCTGTACTATGGAGCGACTACCCAACAAACAAACTAAGCTTTTAAAATTAAAGTTCTAAATTCTTATACTTGTTATAAAAGAGCATTTATTATGTCAATGTGCCTTATTGTGGCACATTATTAGAAGATTTGGCTAACATTACCTTTATTCTTATAATCTGGCTGGGTATACGTTAATAAATCCAATTAATACGGCTACAATAAGGGTTCAAAATGTGTTCTTCTTATAGAGGCTAGTTACATTGCTTTTTAGACATATAATATTCAAACATTGACAGGCCCGTTGGTATAGTGGTCAGTGGCCCTGACTGCTGTGCGCAAGGTCGTGGGTTCGATTCCCACCTAGGACAAATGTTTGTGTGATGAGCACAGTCATTTGTTCTTTGTCTGGGTGTAATTTATCTATAATATGTATGTATTTAGAAATATATATGTATGTTTATCAGTTGTCTAGTACCCATACCACAAGCTCTGCTTAGTTTGGGACTAGATGGCGTTGTGTGAAAAGTTGTAAAAAAAAAAAAAAAGTCATATAAAGGCTTTTAATATGGCCAATTATTCTTAGAAAAGTAATGCACAAGGTAACTATGATACTTTTTAACTTATAGGAGCATTTGATAAGATGTCTATCCAACAAACAAATGCTAACATTTTATATGATCTTTACAAGGATGAAAGCAATCCATATTGCCGCAATGAGTTTAACTCCCTTGTATCAGACCATAATAAAACACGTATAAGGTTGATCGCCCGTATTAACGCTTTCTATATGATTCCTACAAGCATATTGGCCATCTTCATTGTCATAATATAACACGTATGAGGAAAAAAAGTGGACAATAAAGCAACTATAAGGGGGTATAAGGTTATTGTCTTTATAATTTGTGTATAATGAATATAATAATTTAATAATTAATAAATGGCCTTATGAGGCCCCGTCACTGTTGCTGACAGCGCTTTGAGGCGCGTGTGGAACACGGCTAGGGCTGCCATTTGTCCGGGTTTTCCCGGATTTGTCCTAGTTTGGAGCGTCCGGGGGCGTCCGGAGGGATATTCCCTACTAGCTTCCGCCCACGACTTCGTCCGCGTGGAAAAAAAATCCCCCGATTTTGAAACATTCTTCATTAGTGCTCCGCTCCTATTGGTCTTAGCGTGATGATATATAGCCTATAGCCTTCCTCGATAAATGGGCTATCTAACACTGAAATAATTTTTCAAATCAGAACCGTAGTTCCTGAGATTAGCGCGTTCAAGCAAACAAACAAACAAACAAACAAACAAACAAACTCTTCAGCTTTATAATATTAGTATAGATTAGCGTCCGGGTCAAACATTGGTCTTACGCTTACCGAAAAGTAAAGTACCAAATATAAAGGAAGGATATTAAAAAAATGTAAAGCTCTATAATGTTATCACTAACTAAAACCATAAATAAACATTAAGATGTATTTTACTACGGTGTCCGGGGAAAAATGGCGATTTTACTCAAATGTCCGGGGTTTATGAAGTTGTTGGGGCCACTAATTTTGGTGATGGCAGCCCTAAACACGACGCGCTGCGCCTACCCGGGCCTAGTCCTTACCGGACGGTGAGCTACGTGAGCTCGCCGTCCGCAAGCCCGCACCTACGCTGAGAGACTGAGTAACGCAATTCCGCAATACCGCTTGGCAAGACTAGTGCCAGATTATCTGGCTTCTATCTACCCGTAATGACTGTCAAAGATGTACAAATAAGAACTGTGCCCCAACAGCTTAACTTGCATTCCGAGGAATGGGAGGAGCCTCGATTTTTTAAGATGGTCAGCCATCCACAAAGTGGTCTCAGCCAGCGTTGCTTAACTTTGAAGTTGGACTATATGGATGTTATTATTTAGCTAGGAGTTTTCATATCCCATAATCTATACTATTATTATAAAGCTGAAGAGTTTGTTTGTTTGTTTGTTTGCTTGAACGCGCTAATCTTCGAAAGTACTGGGTGGATTTGGATGTAATTTGGTATGGAAGTAGCTTGAAGCTTGAGGAAGGTTATAGGCTACTTTTTACGCGACTGCAAAAAAGGAGAGTTATGTTTTTACCGTGATAGAATCCACGGGAGCGAAGCCCCGCGTGAGTACTAGTAAATTAATAAGCCCGGAAATGTCGTACAGCCTCATTTTCAAATGGTCCTATCATTAATTCACCTGACTTCGCCTGTCTCCCTGAGTGGCAGAGTAATGAGTTCGGTTACCAGCCGTCAACCCTAAATGGTTGATTGTAGTGAAATTAACCTACGGGTTACCGTTAAGTGGAAATTGATAGCCTGAGTTAGGTGTTGAATATTTTTTGTTTAGGTTTTCAAAGGGGTTAAGGAAGGAAGGCAACAAAATATTTTTAGAAGTATGTGTAGGTACCTAATTTAAATCTTGTCTTTAACCTTCGATGCAAAAACGAGCTGTGTTATAATTGCTAACGGGCCGCGTGGTGGTTACAGCCCGTTCCGTCTCGTAGAGAGATGGCCTGTTTCGTAGCAGTGGGAAATAAAGGCTTATTAATTTATTATTCCGGATGAGATAGCCTTATATCCAACAGAGGAGCTCATGGAAAAATCACGGGTTGAACTTTGTCGTTAATAATTAATAAAAAATAAAAATCATTTATTTTCAGACACAGTCCATAGATTAGATTAAAATCCCGAAAAAAAAAATGCCTCTGAAAAGAGCCTTGGTTAGACCGTTGGTTCTGGCTGTCTGTACATTTTTTACAAACGTTAGTGCGCGTACACATAGAACGTCCGTTTTACAAGTCCGTTTAAACGTATATTTTATTAGCGTATGAAGTTGTATGAGCGAGTTCACACAGAATTTTTTACAGTATTCCGGATCCAGTAAAAAATCCCACACACAACGGAAATATTGATCCGTTTTAGCGGATCGAAACCGCGCGAGTCTTAGCACGGGGGTGCGCGGGGTGCGGTGTCCAGTGCTGTAAATCGGTCCTGTAAATGCTGTGTGAATATTACCTCCAGTAGCGACGGATCAGTTAAGACGCAATATAATCCCGTTGACCTTGCTCAAACGGGCGCACACAGACACATCACAGAGAATGCCCCGCGCACCCCCTCATTTGAGGGGGTGAAGCAGATGAAGTGGGACACGAGTAGTCCCGCCTACTGCGGGGTGCACCGCGCGAATTTCGTCGATGCGTGTTTTTCATTACATTTAACATCGTAATTTCGCGGCTAGTTTACAGAGCTCGAGCGGTCCAGTGTGTCCCCGTTCGGGTTTCGCGCCGCGTTTCCGCGGCGATCACCAAGATCGAATCTCATTCGCGGTATAGCTTTTTGTTGTCTTATTTATTAAATATTATGTATTTATAGATATTTACATATTTTCGTGTTGTTATTATTTTAAAATATGTGCATAGTTTTGTTCTCTTATTTTTTATTTAATACATTAGGTTATCAAAAAAATTTTTAGCAAAAAAATAGAACCGACTTCCATATAAAACACTACAAAGGCAAAAATAACTTTAATTTCGGTAGTCGGTATCATTTGTTTTGTAGTTTCTTTTATATTTTTGACACCGCCTTCCGAAATTAAAGTTATTTTTGCCTTTGTAGTGTTTTTATATGGAAGTCGGTTCTATTTTTTTGCAAAAAAATTTTTTTCACGCTTTTTAGTGGGACTGTTTGTAATTTATCTAGTTACAAAAGCCAAAATGTCAACTACTTATCACCTTTTACAAAATATTGCTTTTCCTGGTGCAGAGCTGTTAATTTTTGAGGAGTTCTCCTGGTACATCACCATCAGCTCTACATCACCATATGCATTGTGATGAGCATAAAGTGCTTAACATCCGTACTCAAGTAATCGAATCGCAATCCACGAAATACTTATTATTGAGTAGTTTCAGTGGCCATCTGTGGTCTTCATCATTAGTTCAACTTCCCCAAATGGTAATTTTCAAAAGCAACTGCTCAAGGTACTATAAGAAGAAAAAAATTTGAAGAGTTCCCTCGATTTCTCCAGGATCTCAACATCAGATCATGATTTCGTAACAATGGGACCAACTAGAACGTATACCCTTTCAAACGCAAAAAGAATTTTTCAAACCGATCCAGCCGTCTCCGAGTTATGAGGTAACATACATAAAAAAAAGTTCAAGACGAATTGAGAACTTCCTCCTTTTTTTTTTGAAGTCGGTTAAAAACAATAATTTTTATTCCTATAGATATTTTATTTCAGAATCAAGAATAATATAATGAAAAAGAAAACATCCAAAAAGTTTGATGGTGGATTCTGAAGAAAAATAATATACAGGGTGTTACAAAAGAGTTTAAGTAATACCAAAGGAGGTTATTGTACTCATAATTATGAACAAGTTTTACTATGGCACCAGCTCTGAAATCGCAATTAAAACAGCTGTTTCAATTATTTTTTTCCAAGGGAATAAACTTTTTGTATAAAATAGCAGTTTATTTTCGTTATTTTTATTTTCGCAATATACGGTTTATAAGAATACAGCGTGTGAAGTGAACATACCTACGGATGCGAGGAGAGACGAATGAAAGGGTGGGATACGGACTGGGTGGATGGATGGACAGGTGAACGAACAGGAAGGATACATAAAAATTAAACAAGCTAATTATTATAATTTTATTTTGTGATTTTTTGACGTATTTACGCATACGGAGCGCAATGTTAATACACAAATTTTGGAAAAAAATTACTCATTTCACAAATCTTCAAAATTTAGTTTTCTACTACAACAAGTTTTGTTTTTAGGCATCCAAAACAAATACTGCCTTGTATGTGCTCGTGCAGAGAAAAAACAAACTGCTGCACCGGAACAGTTTGCTTTCATTCCATTTCGCTTTTGTCTTTTTTGTCACTTTTATCTCTATCTGTATTTTCATCTCTATTGTTTACGTATGGTTCACGAATTTTCATATTTCTTGAAATTCGGAGATCAAGTATCTCAGGTAAAATACAGTCTAAATAGAACTTTTTCAATTTTTCTTTCATTTCTCTTTCCCAAAATGTATCATCTCTTTGAATGATTTCCGTCTTCAGCTTTTCTTTTTCATTCTCCCATACGGCAAACAAACAATATTTTTTTTGGGTTACGTGTAGCTGTCCTTGAACTTGGTAATACCAAGCATGTTTTTTGTTGATGGCTAGTTCACTAGTTTTTGTTTTTTGCCAGAAGTTTACTTTTTTATTTTCAATTGCTGCTGCTAGGCCCATTTTGTGGGCTGTCAAAGGACACTTTACTTCAACAACAGTATTTTCTCCAATTAATCCATCAGGCGTTGCACCCAAGAAACATAGTTCTTGGTCTATAAATAAACCACAGGGTCTAATCGTTTTGCGCTCTTGTACAGCCAATTGTGCAAGTGCGATTTTTTCATTCAATTGGCCATGTCTAATAGATTCCACGTGGTCAATTTTGTTTCGATAAAGAATATCTTTGACTAAATTAGCACATGGTGTATTAATACGCCTTTTTATAACTCTGCCGAAATTGGATGCAGTCAATAACGATCTTCTCATCTCTAGCCATTCTCCACTATCACTTTGTAAAACAGTTTTTCTTTCAATTGTTGCTCGTTCCAAATCAGACTTTTTAATTTTTTTCATAAACTCGTTTTTCAGTTTATCCAGTATTTCTACCAGCATATCGGGCTTTTCACAGGACTGGCCATAATCCTTATCGTCTTGTTTTTTACTGAAAACAAGCCTTCTTTTTCTTTTTATATATCTTTTACTAGGGAGTTTTTGTTTCTTCTTTCTTTCTTCCCACAGTTTCAAATTCAAATTCAAATTCAATTATTCAGTTTGCCTCTTGGGCTCTTATTGGTAATTTTTTTATAAAGCTTCGAAAGTGCATTTTCTTCATTGAACGACACTGCTGACGCAATGCATCGCGTCTGATATGAGTTTTTGAGGGAAAAATTAACTCTTTTTCCTCCTACATATTTTGCTATTATGCTATGTATGATAGCGTTCTACAACGTTACTGTCCACGTCATGAAGTAAACTTCAAGCATGGCCAGCAATACTTTGTATCATTATACTAATTCTCTGCCACAAAGAACTTAGCTGAAAGTCACTTGGAACATCATTTTGCTCCAAATCTCCCGTTTTTTTGCAGAAATGTGTTTTGCATTCAAGGTAGTTTCCAAAAGCGTGATGATGTGCTTGTAAAATGTCCTCAAATAATTTTTGCTCTTCTGGGCAGGGATCATTTTTATTTTTTTGTATTGCTTTGGTTATGCAGGATCTCATGCTCAAAACTCGCGATATGGTCAATAATTTTCTGTGACTTTTTAAATATTTGGTTTCAGTTTGCAATGTCATCATTTTGTTACAAAAATTCCTCAGTAAATGATTTCTGCATTCTACTTTTTCGACGGTAATATCAAGGTAAGGTCTTGCCTGCAAAATTTTGGAATAAGTACTTGAGTCACCATCAGATATTAGTCGTCCGTAAATCAAACCGTGGGTAGCTAATGACTGCTTAATACCTTCCACTATAATTTCGCTCTCCATTCCTGTGGACGGACCGGAATAGTTTTTCGAACATAAATGTTCAGGCACTGTTGTTTTTTTTCTTTTCGGCACGATCACAATGGTAGCAATATTTATTTTGGACTCCCAAATATAAAAGTTTGCCTGTTTTTCTACCTATGATTGCAGCAGCGCCGGATAAAGCTGAATATTTTTTTTTGTACGACCTTTTACCGTACACACCATCTGCTATCACATCTATGATAGGCGTACCATTCTTTGTGACCCTGCCTTCTGCTATAGCCATAATTTTCTCTTCCTCAGCTGCTTGATCCATGGACTGTTGTGTCAGTTGCTGCCAGTTTTCCGACAGTAATTTGTGGTTCTTTTGGTATGTTTTTTGGGAAATCATTGGCAAATTCATGGCTGATGAAAATTCTTGTAGCTGAGAATGACCACAACCAATAGAAATTGCACCAGCTACAGCACATGTATTTATTGATAAACAATTATCATTGTCGTTAATGATAACAAATTGTTGTTTACACATTTTACATAAAAAAGTAAATTTGGAAGATAAGCCGTGAAGCTTTTCACCAACTAACTCAAGAGAAGATAGCCCGCAGTCTAATGGTCCGTGATTTGAGATCTCACACAACTTTAAAAAAAAATAGGAAACATTAATAATCCTGCGTCCAATTTGTATGTTCTTTTTAGGAGTATAGTTTTCCGTCTGTAAAAATAAATGAATTTTTTTTTTATACCATAAAACATTGTTTTAACTTAAAATAATTTTAAATAAGTATGTTTTCACGGAATAACTTACTTCTGCACTATAATTTAACCCATCAGTTTCTTGGTTTTCAGGTTGGACATCACAATGACTTTCTTCAGTAGCACTAGCCACCTAAAATTGAATTATACCATTTTTATTTATAAAACTAATTCTACACAACTCGCAAAATTATGTTACTGTAACGTGCGGTTGAAGTTACCTGTGTATTAAAGGTTTCTTTTAGTACTTGCTCAGATGAATATGTACTTTTATCAATAATTTCACGACCGTGATCATTCTGTGATGCCACAGTTTCCAATCTAAAAATACAAAAAGTTTGTGGTAATGAAATTCATTACAAAATAAAGCGGGACATTATTTACCATGTTTGTTATTTGTTTCGAGTTTCGATTGTGAAACAACTGAAAAAAATTGGCCAAGTGCATGTCAGACTCACCCATGAAGGGTTCCGTAGTAACTATAATAATATAATATAACATGTATATTAATTTGACAAAAAAAAGACCTTACAAATTCCTTAAAACTAGCTTATTTACACTTTTACAACTACGCCAAATAACTTTGTTTTTCATAGTGTTTGTATGAATCACAAAGTTCTATTTGCGGTTTTAGAAAATATGCTGTAATACAAAAACTGCTTACCCGATCTCGTTCAAACCGATTTTGGTTGAAAGTGTATATCTACAGACATATATTTTTTTAGATTTTTCACTCCATTGTTATAGAAGTTAGAGGGGGGGGGGGGAGGGAGAGACAAATTTTACCACTTTGGAAACGATTTACTTTATGAAAAAATGGTTTTAGAAACTTCAATCTCATTTTTTAAAGACCTGTCTATAGATATCACACACGCATAGGTTTCATGTAAAGAAATATTTTCAGTTTTTAGTTCCATATATGGGGAGCCTTCCATGTATGGGGAGGTTCCATGTATTTTAATTTTTTTTTTTTTTTCTCAAAGTCGGAAAGCGGTTTATCGGAAGACGGACGGACGGACAGACAGAAACAGATAGACAGACAGACAGACATGATGAAACTATAAACAACAAATACAGGGTGGCAGGGACATCTACGCGCAACCGCTTACCATGGATTCAGTACATGATTCTGGACCCCCTGCGTGGATAGTTTTCGTCGGCTTTTTCTTAATTTCATAAAATTACGAAAAATCCGACGCAATAAAAAAACAGTAAATTCACTTATTTCAAACAGTAATGTAAACAAAACTCGAAAAGGCTACCTGATTAGTTATGTTGATCTCGCAAATTAACCCTAGCAAAACAGCTGATCAGGTAGCTCTTTCGAATTTTATTTACATTGCTGTTTCAAGTGAAACAAGTGAATTTTATATTTTAATTAACAATGATTTTATACAGTTTTCAGTAAAAAATACTGAAAAATCCTGAAAAATTAAAAAAAAACGACGAAAGATTCCAACGCAGGGGGTCCAGAATCATGTACCAAATCCCTGGTAAGCGTTTGTGCGTCGATGTCCCTGCCACCCTGTATATTACTTGTGCCAAAATATAGTAGTAAATATCCCGTTTTAAGACAGATTTAGTGACCATGTCAATTTTAAAACTGCGTGAAAATATCAATTCTAAATTTTCTAGTTCTGTGGTTCAGAAGTTGGTACATTTTAGATTTCATTTTTAGGGTTCCGTAGCTGAATGGCAAAAAACGGAACCCTTATAGTTTCGATATGTCTGTCCGTCTGTCTGTCTGTCTGTCTGTCTGTCCGTCCGTCCGTATGTCACAGCCATTTTATTCCGAAACTATTAAGACTATACATGTGAAACTTAGTAGGTAGATGTATTCTGTAAACCGCTTTCCGATATTAAGAAAAAAACTAAATAAAATACCCCATACATGGAACTAGAAATGAAAATATTTTTTTTTATGAAACCTATGTGTGTGTGGTATCTATGGACAGGTCTTTAAAAATGATATGAGGGTTTCTAAGACCGCTTTTTCATAAAGTCAATCGTTTAAAAGATATAAGCTTCCAAAGTGGTAAAATGTGTGTCTCCCCCTCTAACTTCTATAATAATGGAGTGAAAAATTAAAAAAAAAATATGTCTATAGATCTTAATGTAAACTTTCAACCAAAATTGGTTTGAACGAAATCGGTTCAGCAGTTTTTGAGATACAGCATATTTTCTAAAACCGCAAATATAACTTTGTAATTCATACAAACACTATGAAAAACAAAGTTATTTAGCGTAGTTATAAAAATGTAAACTCGCACTTGGCCAATTTTTTGTATTCATTTCGTAAAATTGTTGAGCTACAAATAAAAGATTAGGCAACTAACATTCATAGTTAGGTACATACCTATTCTCTTACTTAGTTATGTATGAGAATAAGCAACATCTGAATTTTCAGATCAATCAGATATTTTGTCATGCACATTACTGCCCATATCAATAAACCGCGGTCTTGAAACAAAATGTTTCTTACTTTGTTTTATTCTTTATTATAGCCTAGATAATGTGTCGATACTTACTCATTGAAAATAACTTCGGCGTTGACATTTTCGACTTTCTTTCTCCTATAAAAAAAAATGAAAACATTTATTTTTTTATTCAACAAAATATTTACAAAAATATCTAAATATAATATAAAAGTACTTTCAATAAAATAGAAGTGACAAAAAGACAAAATAAAACCCTAGGTTTGATCCAGGATACTGGCGGTTGCCAATCCGATTCACTACTATACACGCTAATAGAACTTAGGAATTGTGATGAAATAACTGACCGTATTCGAGTAAAATAAAGTGCTCAATACTGAGATGGTTCCAATAATGTGTCATAATATTTTAGAAATAATTTAGTAATTTAAAATATTCTTACCTTTTAACATCGTTCATATGTACGGCGTTTGATTTATATGAACGTTTTTTAGTCCTTTTAACTGGCTTCACTTTATTTCCCATATTTATAAAATAAAATTGAAATCAAGTTACGCTATTTTAACTTGAAGTATTTTATATTTACAAGAAAGAAGATTATTTATAGAAAATTGATATAAAAAATGAATTTTATAAATAAAATAATGAATTTACAGACGAAACTTTACAATAACTACAAACAATTCCGAGTCGAAATAAATCGGCGAGAAAAGCGACACGTCCATATAGCAACAGGCGTTGGCCGGCACTGTCGGTACACAGGCGTTTACGCACACATGCGTACGTATTATATTGCGAAATAATAATACGCGATTTACAGAAAATGTATTGATTGGATTAAAAAAATAAAACACTATTTCGTTAGTATGTTTCTTGTTGAATAATTTGTCAAAAAATCAGAATGATCGTATGTATTTTAATATGGTTTTTATTCGTTAAAAGATTTTTTTAGAGGTATCTTTGTGATTTTTTTCTATGAATTAAAATTTGTTGTATTATGTTTTCAACACACTACTTAACTAGATTATATCCTGAAGAATATCATATATTTTTCTGATTGTGTTAACTGCAGTGAATCATATACTTTAACGCATTATAAAACTCGCGTTTAAACCTATTTTCGCGTCTGGAGCGCCTTAAAAAGGATTCTGTAAAATCGGACGTTCTGTGTGTACGCGCCTTTACGGCGTAGTTAGAAGCCAGAAAATGTGATACCGTTCTTGTCAAGTGCTGTTTTTTTGTTGCGGAGGTGAGATAGGCATTTACTCCATGTAAAACACTAGTACTTAGCTGTATCCGCTCATCAAGCCAACACTACTATAGTTGGAAAAAAGCACAGCAGATGATGCGTCTTATTTCCAGAAGACGATGCATACAAGTTGGATTCATTCCAAAAGCAGATGACAATATGACGTCACAACGACCACACACAATCACATCCCGGATTGATACAAACACGTATAAATGCTTCCACCAAGAAGCTACTTATACGAAAAGTTTATATGCCTTAACCATCGTCATTCTGGCAGCGAATCGCTATAAATAAGACGATTTGAATGGCGGTGACAAGCCCGGGTTTATTGCTACGGAGGTCACGATCCTTGATATGATACGGGCAGTAATGAGATACAATGTTGTATGGTCATTTGCTATTTTTAGGGAGTAATCTATTAATAAGTGAAGCATCTTTGTACCCCTTTTTACCGAAACTACGCTGTCGTTAAACTTTAGAGAGCTGCCAGGAAATATTTTTCTACAAGAATAAAAAGAAAAACCACTTTGTTTTAGATAAGTAACATCCATAGTTGGTTAGTAACAAAACAGAATAGGTACATTATGTGAAGGTTAATAAAAATAAGTAATACATAATGTCTATTTATTTATTTATGTACTTTATTGTACACCTTACAATATTTCTATGGATACAAAAAAATTAAACTAGTGTACAATAGTGTATTTTAAATAGTGTATTTAGTGCTTAGTCTCAAGACCGAATATAAGTAGGAGAATCGTACCTCACTGGTTTCAGGATGAAATTGGAGCCGGCTTGGCGACCACCAGTTATAGTGCATAGCTCAGACGTAGATTTACTTATGTTAAAAGATCTGTAAGTGCAATCATTTATGTCAGTTTATAATGATAGTGTTTTGATCGCGATAGACAGAATGCTTGAACCTTGATATTTAAAGCAAAAATATATAATAAACTACTTATAGATACGTTGTCCGCGCTTTAAAATGGCAAATTGAAATCAAGGTAAGTGCCTCGTGTCTGTTTAGTTACGTACGAACCTGTGTCGCGATCGCTACACTACACATCTTAAGAAAAAATGTGTTTTAAAAGAAAATTAGGAAAAAAGCATGCCTTTATGTGTTTTCAGACGTTGCACTAATTATACTGCTTCCGTGAGAGGTCAAAATGTGTCATTTCATAGGTAAATATCAACAGAAATACATTTTTTATTTTAATTTTTCTACACAGCTAATGGCGGCTAGCATATGAATGAAGTCAGTCACATGACGTTAGGGGAGGTTGTTAACTAATGATGTATATTCATCTCTCTCTAACATCAGGTGTACCTAAAGATGGCATTTATTTTCTGTCCCTTTCTTTACACGTATTAAATAGTAATTCTCTATGTGTGTGTTTCGTGTCGTTTTTGAGAGGTGTTTTGTGGGAATATGACGCGTCTATTATAATACGTCATTGATTTAAAGGAGAAACATTCAAGAGTTAACTTACAGTCAACCGCAAACCTTTTGATACATAGCACTACAAATACAGAAATAACTTATAAGAGCGCTGTCATTGTCAACTCATGACCTTGAAATAGTCTATATTTTTAGCACCACGAAAGTAATTGTTTTTGTCAAGACTAAAAGCTCAGCAATTCCACTATCAGTTCACACTCTTGTTATAATTAACATCAACACTTAATTGACATAATTACATTAAAACTTAAATTAAACAAAAACAAAAATAATGAATGAATAAATTAATAATGATTATCACTATTCGACCCTAAAATTCTTGCAGCATTATCATGCTGAATGTTTGCAAGTCTAGACCACAAAAGGTCGGCGCGATGATCGAAACCACTGGTCTTGGCGCTAACCAATTTCCCCGATAAAAGCTATTTGCCTCTCCCAAGCACCACAAGTCTCGAATTACTATTTACACATTTGAAGCATTCACATCGTGAAACCTAAACCAGTAAAAGAAACAGAATAAACCTATTAATCATTCCGCACATGTATAAAGACTCAAATGTAGCAAGTATCGTAATAATCGTGAACTTTTAACTCCACACGTTCGAGCTGCGACCTCGAACGATTCCTTGATAGTTGACATTGATATTGCTAGGCCCTGAGCCTGACTGACCTGGTATCTTAAAAAGCAGTTAGTAAAATTGCTGAGCATATTCAACAATTTTACATAACCCATGGTGAGAGGTGAGAGGGAATGGGATGCAGTCGCCTCCTTCTGCGAAGCAGTCATGCTTGCGAAGGAGGAAGCTGAACGCGCGAGGGAGAGGCAACTCTCTTCCACGCGTCCCAGCCATCGCTGATGACGCCCCAGGCGTCGGGGATCGCGAGCCGATCTCCGGCCACCGTAGGCGCTTACGGACGGCGAGCAAGGGTCGCTCACCGTCCGGTAAGGACCAGGCCCGGGTCGGCGGTGCGTCATGTTTCACGCGCGCCTTAAAGAGTCGTCAGTACTAGAGACGGGGCCTCATAAGGCCACAGCTTCGGAATTTAAGGGCAGCTGAAGGAACAGGGTGGATTTTTAGTCAGTAGACGTCTGACACACCCTTCCCCTTCACCCAGAGCGGGAGAAGTCATTCGATGATTTTCCCACCCAGAAGAAGCCCATAAAATAGTAAAAGCATCTTATCCCAGACAACTGTGTACATCTACCAGTTGCATAATCAACAATGTCAAAAACCCTTTTTATTAACGTTCTACATTATTTAAGTTACCATCTCATCCTCATATATTCAAGAAACAAGGACGTAATAACTCCGTAACATAAAGTTTCTTTAAAATACCCTCAGCATAACAGGGTGTGAACACAAAAACTGTCTCCGCCGGGCCACTGACTCGTGCGCGTGCGTTCGCAACTCTTGCGCATATAATTGAACCGCGCATTGTTTGAGAGCGTCGCCAGGGCATGTGATTTGTAGTAGCAACGTTTTTTTGTTTGTAACAAATGAGTTTTGCGGTGTCTTGTGAGTTTGAGTTGTTTTTAAATTGATTCCTATGTTTATTATTACATATAACGTAGATAAAAGAAATGGCCATTTTGTAATACAAAATTGGTGTAAAATATTAGGAATCATTAGTTTCAAAAACCAAGGATTGCAAACTAAATAAAATGTCATCATTTGACATAAACTACATTCAACCCTGCATCATACTGATGCCGACATTTCTAACATTCAATATGTCTTTTAACATTTTTGCATTACGATCAAAATATCTTCCAGAAATCCAACAGGAACATATTATTTACACTTCTTGCCAAAATCAGTAACCCTGTACGAAAAAGTACTTAATAACGGCCTGGTATAATATACGACAGCGTTCCCCATCATCGGCCCACAATATTAAATGACCATTTTAGCAGTAACCGTTTAATAAATTATCCGGGAACCGTGAGAGGAATTGAGACGAAAGAAAAATGATTCTGTACCTTTTTTAAATATTACCTAGATATTGTGTTCTCGTTTTAAACTTCGGAATTTCTGTGCTGTATATGTCAACTTTCTTTTGACAAAGAATATAATTCTTACTTGGTTTTTTTTTTTTGTTTTACATTTTTCATTCTCATTTTCTTGTTTAAATATTCTGCACTACATACATTTTTTACTACGAGAATTAATTGTATGTTTTTCCTTAAATATCAGTGGTCCCTAAAACAAATCCCCGGTACCCGCTTTGGGTGTTCCTGAGTTCATAATTTTTGACCGATGCATCATTGAACAAATTAAACTTGGTGCCAAAAATAATTTATCAGTCTTCGCCCCAGTCGATTATTCACGCTTATGACAAATGGTGGCGAGCTGTGCAGTATATTTCACGGATTTGTGATTTGCAATACATACGTTCGGCAATGGATATTGTTCGGCATTTTTTATTTATAACTTTATACTTTTGTTTGGCTGGATTTGTAATATGTGTGAGTCATTTTTTGGTATTTTATTAATATAAAAACTTAAGAATTTCGTAAAGATTTCAGAAAATAAAAAAGAACACACAAATGGTACTATGTCTAAATAGACAGCACAATTTAAATGCCTGTCTGTCTAACAAAAATAAAAAATTTAAAACTAATGTAATAAAACTTGGTGCGAAAGTAAAGCCAGAACTGCCCTAACAATCCATCAATCAGAATGTGGACTGTTAAACGAAAGGTCGTGACTTCAAATCCGACCTTATTACACCATTACGATAAACTCTAGCCGAGATGGACCCTATGTCGAAGATGCATCGCGCATCGACACAAAAAAAAACACCAAAAAAAAAACTGGACCAACAACATCGGTAAAAATATTTGAGATGTGCGCTTTATTTAGAAGTTATTTACATATTAATATACGAATATCTTCTAATCACAAATCTTGATAAGTCAGACATTACCATAATTACAAGAAACCGAAAATATACTGAATACGAAAAGTTCTACGGTAGACATTAATTAATTAAAAGCTCACATCAACTTAATAGATAAAAGTTGCAATATGAACAATTACTGAGAACTAATGCGAATCCATTGCAGGTTAATTGTAGATAAAGTTTATTAAAATGCGTACATAATCTTCAATGGATGAGCGACGTCTCGATAGCATCTTCGCCAGGATAAGATGAGAACACTAATTATGTTTCTATGGTGCGCAAACGCAGGGAGGGGCGGCATTCCGCCAGAGCGTTGACCTCTCCCACAGACCAACACACCCGCAGACCGAACGATAAAACATAAATTGAAATATATATTAATGATTTCTATTAATTATTGCACGTATAATAAATTATTCGACGTTTTTGAATTATGTGTATTTTTAAATATGGCGTCCAGTATTAATTAGAGTTGAAATGGCGTATCTAATTATCTATTTTTATAATCACCAGGTTATCTTTTAATTGGTGCTGCAGATACTGACAGCTGATTCAAAAGTGATAAAGTTAATAGATAAAATCCACAGTTAAGTTCTAGATGACGCAATAATTGGTTAGTACTTTAAAATAATCTGAACTGTGCACTGCTAAATCAATTAAAGATTAAGTAACAAATTTTCTTGTTGTTGTAAAATACAGACATTTTATAGCTTAATTAAAATGATGGGCATTAATTTGTTTTACAGTTTTCAGCAAGTAGGAAACGATAAAGTTATTCGTCTATTGATATCAAAAGTCTATAAAATTAAGGTTTATGGACCTGTAGAAACATTAATGGCCTGTTTTACCACCGATCGACAGATAATATCCGGTGAGTTTACTAGTATTTGACGCGTATATGCTTGCAATGTTTATTCCAGTGTTTGAATAATCTACAGACACGAAAAAGAAAAAAATATTATTCTTATGTGACAGTGAGATCCAAAACTTAAATCTAAATCGAAGTGAAATAATAATAATTATTAATTTTAGCACAGGTATAAATAAAATCTCTCATATATTATTGTATAATTTCAACTTTTTGTTTTAAATTATTCCATAATTCAGATTGTTTATATTAGACACACAGAATTAAAGAACACTTTTTACTAATGTTTTATATAATTTTTATGTCAGCCATCATTACCTTACCTTAGTAGTCCAAAGTTGTGCTTACAGACTAACTGACAAAGGCTCACACTGACAGGACGGGTCTACTCAAATCTGTGTGGTTCTTTCCTCAAAAGGCCATTTTGGACTAATCTACATAATCCTCATAAACGATTGTGAATATGTGAACTATGTAGGTTATTTTATTCGAGCTAAACATGATTGTCTGGCAGTTAGAGTGCTTTTTGCGGCCTACCCAAACGTCCTTACCTTGGTATTGTTGGTCAAATCGTTAAGCTCCTTGTTCTAAGTTGAGCTACACGTCATTTGACAAATGCTTGCACTCTATGGACAGGCCCACTCAAATCTGTGAGCATCTTTCTTCAAAAGATCGCCTCAGACTGAAACCTACAAGGTTCTCATATAATTAAACCAGTATAGATTGTATGTACTTTAAAAGAGACGGACCCCTGAGTTTGTTTCGGTGTTTCTTCTCAGGGTAGTCAAGAAACACCGGCCTCATCTAGTTAATATTTACGAAAAAAATGACATGTAAAAGTGTTATTTAATAACCAATTTGCAAAATAAATATCATTTATTACAACGTTCCTTGGTCTGTGACAGGTAGCAGATGATATACAGTATCACAGTGTACGGCGCAAATGTGTTATCTCAACCTATTCTGTTTAGAGACAATTGGACTTTTTTTGAGAAGCCTTCTTGAGTACGGATTGACATTGATGGAGTTTTACACTGAGTGACATAGATCTTTTGAGGTCTATGAAAAGTGGGGCCATGGTTGGGGTCAATACGGGTATTTAGCAGGCCAAAGGGTTAATAGGTTTTAAGACTATTTAGGTTCATGAGATTGACGAAACATGATATAATTTTCCTAATTTTGGTGTTCAGATGCATGCATATATTGCTGTTTTTAGGGTTATCGAAGGGTAAAAACGGGACCTACTACTAAGGCTTCGCTGTCTGACTGTCTGTCTGTCTGTATGTCACGAGGCTGTACCTATCTTATGAACCGTGATTGCTAGACAGTTGATATTCTTACAGATGATGTGTTTCAGTTGCCGCTATAATAAAAATACTAATTTTATTCCCGTACAAAAAAAAACGTTTTTTTTTTCGTTTTATGGATAATGGTACGAAACCCTTCGTGCGCGCGTCCGACTCGCACTTGGCCGATTTATTCACATATATTATAGCATTCTTTTACCTGTAGGAAAGTATTTCTATGTAGATAAGGAAGAATCAAGAATTAATTTCACAGTTATCAACTTCAATGTTAGCGTGAAATTGATGTTCCTACACTTACTTTCTACAAAGACTTGTGCAATTATTAAACTATTTTCCACAAGATACGAAAAAAAATCCGTTATGTAAATTACAGAAACTGGTATTTTTTTACCGAAGAAAACCAATTTTAGTATGGAGAATCCAGAAGTTAGTAAAAAATAATCTAAACTAATATTATAAGGCCAAAAAGTATGTTTGTTTGTTTGAACGCGCTAATCTGCGAATTTGGATGAAATTTGATATGGAAGAAGCTTTATCCAACTGCAAAATAAGTAGGTTATGTTTTATCGTAATAAATCCACGGGAGCGAAGACTCAAAGAAGAAAAAAAAAAATGCAAACTTCTTATGCGAACAAAATTATTATCATCTTACTATTGAAATAATATTATATTAAAGCTATCAATGTCGAGTATTTCTACACTCTTGATGTTTTTACTACACACTAGAGTAAACAAGTTTTTATACCAAACGGAATTATATGAAATTCTGAGATTGATTGATACGAAAAAAAAGTGGGCAGATGCTATACGAAGTTTTTGCCTCTTAAAAAAATATTTTAATCGCAATGGCGTAAATGTGAAGACTATGAATAATTGTGGTTAGGTTATGGGCATTATAAAAATTGTGTATAATGGATTATTAAAAGTAGACCTACTCGCTGGGTGGTCTTGTCAATTAAAATACTAATTTATTTTACTTTAAGCCAAGAGTGAATAGGTTACTTTTAGGTAAGCGTGCTCCATCTTCGACCACATCATCACTTACCATCAGGTGAGATAGTGGTCAAAGGTGAAGATATTTTTAATCAACCGACGACCAAAAGAGGAGGTTATCAATTCGACGCGTATATATTTTTTTTTTTTTTTATGTATGATCATCGAGTACTCGAAGACGGCTGAACCGATTTGGAAAATTCTTTTTATGTTCGAATGGGTATACGTCGAAATTGGTACCATTATCACCAAAGTCAGGATCTGATGATGGGATCCTGGAGAAATCGAGGGAACTCTTCAAATATTATAGGCACACCTATGGCGTTTTGGGTATTTCTTATAGTAACTTGTGCAGTTGCTATCAAAAAGTACCATACCAGTGGAACTGATGATGAAGACCACAGATGGACGCCGAAACTACTCAATAATAAGTATTGAGTGGATTGCGATTCGATTACTTGAATATGGATGTTAAGCACTTTATGCTCGTCACAATGCATATGGTGATGTAGAGCTGATGGTGAAGTACCAGGAGAACTCCTCAACAATTAACGGCCCAGCATCGGGAAAAGCAATATTTTGTAAAAGGTTATAAGTAGTTGACATTTAGGCTCTTGTAACTAGGTAAATTAAAAATCATCCAACTAAAAAGAGTGAAATAAAAACTTTTTACCAAAAAATTAAACCGACTCCCAAAACACACTGCAAAGTGAAAAATAACTTTAATTTCGGAAGTCGGTGCCAAAAACGAAAAAACAAAACTAAAGACACCGACTACCGAAATTAAAGTTATTTTTCACTTTGCAGTGTTTTTTGGGAGTCGGTTTAATTTTTTGGTAAAAAGTTTTTATTAAAAAAAAAAAACTTCGTTGAAATATACACTTTTAGAGGAGCTCGTGGCTAAATAATAACAGCCACTCGAGGTGATCTTCAAGGTCAAGCAACGCTTGGTGAGGTTGGTGTTTGGATGGGTAACTATCTTCACATATCGAGATTCCGTGCCTCAGAAAGCAGGTTGAATCGTAGGTCCCGGCTGTCAATTGAATATATTTAACAGTCGTTACGAGTAGTCAGAAGCCAGAAAATCTGACTGGTCTAACCAAGGGGTATCGTGTTACCCAGTTACTGGGCTGTGTAGGTCAGATAGACAGACGCTCCATGTAAAACAGTAATACTCAGCTGCGACTGGTAAGACTGGTAGCTGACCCAAATATATTGAGTGCCTTGTCGCACCAAGCGCTTTTCTTTCACACTGTACTATCGACCAATCTTCCGCATGCTCACCTTTAAGGCTATAATCGCATAGCACAGCTCACAACTCGATCTCCTAATGCATGTATTTTGACCAATAGAATGCACGAAGCGTATTTTAGTAGTGTTCGTAATAGTAAGTATTAATATAATGTTACACGCCCTGTACTCACAAAATGCATATTGTCTCTAATTGGGCGAAACCAGGAAGGGATGTGGTTTGTCACTAGCTGCGCTTCCACAGAAACATTTCCTTAAGTGAGCATGCGTATCTTTGGCCAATAGTACGTACACTCAAGTAGTGGAACTCTCTGCCGGCTTCTGTGTTGCACTTATGACCTTTCAGCCTTTAAAGCAAGAGTGAAAAGGCATTTTCTGAGCTCGCTCGTTCCATCTTAGACCTCATCTATCGCTTACCATCAGGCGAGATTGAGGCCAAGAGTTGGCTCAAATCGAATAAAAAAAATATTTTGAAAAATAAAGTTTAAAACTTAGACTTATCATAATATTGCCTAAATATAATATGCTCCTGATTCACATAGGTACTGTCTCATCTGATGAAAAGCAATGATGTGGTCGAATATGAATTATGCTTAAAATAAGTAAGCTACGTTACGGTTAAACTCGTATATAACATTAGTCAACTTACAACTAACCTGAAGTTTGTCTCTTATCGTGAAACCCCTTATTTACGTGTACCTCATGGATATGCCCCACCAGGCTATTACGCTTTTTGATCCCAACTGACTTCAAAACCTCCGAAGAACTATTAAGGGAAAGTACTTTTCAACCGACGACCAAAAGAGGAGGTTATCAATTCGACGCGTATATTTTTTTTTTGTATTTTTTTTTTTAATGTATGGTCACCGAGTACTCGAAGACGGCTGAACCGATTTGGAAAATTCTTTTTTTGTTTGATAGGGTATACTTTGAAGCTGGTACCATTTGTCACCAAGTCAGGATCTGATGATGGGATCTTGGAGAAATCGAGGGAACTCTTCAAATATTATAGGCACACCTATGGCGTTTTGGGTATTTCTTATAGTAAATTGTGCAGTTGCTCTCAAAAAGTACCATTTGGGGAGGTGGAACTGATGATGAAGACCACAGATGGCCGCCGAAACTACTCAATAATAAGTATTTCGTGGATTGCGATTCGATTACTTGAATATGGATATTAAGCACATGGTGCTTGTCACAATGCATATGGTGATGTATAGCTGATGGTGAAGTACCAGAAGAACTCCTCAAAAATTAACGGCCCAGTATTGGGAAAAGCAATATTTTGTAAAATGTTATAAGTAGTTGACATTTAGGCTCTTGTAACTAGGTAAATTAAAAATCAACCAACTAAAAAGAGTGAAATAAAAACTTTTTACCAAAAAATTAAACCGACTCCCAAAAAACACTGCAAAGTGAAAAATAACTTTAATTTCGGAAGTCGGTGCCAAAAACGAAAATACAAAACTAAAGACACCGACTACCGAAATTAAAGTTATTTTTCACTTCGCAGTGTTTTTTGGGAGTCGGTTTAATTTTTTGGTAAAAAGTTTTTATACAACATCTCTTGCAAGCATGTTCTATGACACGTGTCCAGAAACAAAAACAAAACTATATAACTATAGACCAAGTTACAAAAAACCTCATTAAAACATTCTATTCATACTTGCGCAAACAATATTCATGCTCATTTTGACTACAAAACTGTACTATACAACAATAATCGTGTTCTCATTACGAGACTAAGTCTGTTACAAAACGGTTCTCTTAATTAGCTAAGTTTGTTTCTTCTACACACTTGAATATTCGTGGGATTTATAATTAGTTTTTCAATGGATATGTGTATGGAGCTCGTGACTTAATTTTTTCTTTATTCAGTTCCGGTCTACCAGATATACTGAAGAGTATCATCCACACCGTCTTGTTGTACTAAGCCCT
The DNA here is from genome assembly GCA_943138885.2 of Tholera decimalis. NCBI lineage: Eukaryota > Metazoa > Arthropoda > Insecta > Lepidoptera > Noctuidae > Tholera > Tholera decimalis. The sequence goes on along the minus strand of OW964557.2, from coordinate 5,888,996 downwards.
TCTCCTCCACATTTATTGTGCGCACAGCCAAGGTGTGGAACTCTTTGCTGGCTTCTGTGTTCCCTAGCACATATTATCCGTCAGCGTTTAAAGGAAGAGTGAACAGGCATCTTCTGGGCTCGCTCGTTCCATCGTAGACTTCATCTATCACTTACCATCAGGCGTGGTCAAGGTTAGGAGCGACTTAATCGAAAAAAAAAAGTCGCCCGCCCGCCTTTACTGCAATTTATGATCTTCTTAAAAAAAAAAAAAAAAAAAAAAATTACAGCAACGTAGTTTTAAGTTGGCAAGTCGTTTATATGGATTTTTCCAGCGGTAAGTCCATATACCAAGAAACAAAAGAAAAACAATATCTGTAATCTCTGCAGCCCATGAATGCCTAGACACTGTGATCTGGCCTCCGTTAACCAAGTCGTCATTACAGGGAACAGTTATGAATCGTTAACTTCAACTATTAACGACCAGTTAAATATGGAAATAGGGTTATAGACGTTTTATTGCTTTGCGATCCCACGCACAGCATCCTAACCCGATTACCTCATTCAGCCTTGTTTCCTAGACCACGAAAGGGGAATCTGAGATTTTGATGTACCGTTTGGAATCCGATATAGTTACATACGGTTAGTAATAACCGTCTTTTGTTAATAAATTAGTTTTAACGTATCAATAAATTAGTTAAGAAATTATATCTGATATTAACGGGCTACTTAGAAATGACAATTGATTTTAAGCGCCAGACTGTTTGACCTATTTTTGCCCACACAGAAATACTTGTACCTTTAATATTTGATTTCTTCATAAGCATTTGAATAAAGAAACAAAGAAAAAAAAATTCCGTTCAAATATCTATCGTAATGAACTGAATATTTTTAGCACTCTTAAAGCATGCTATGGACTTAAAAATCTAATCCAATTTTAAGTGGGTGGTAACTATTTAGGGTACGACTTTCGAGATGTAGGTCATGGACTCAAAACCAGGCAGGCACAATACTTTTTATATTATCGTCATCACCACCTGCTATCAAAACAGTGAAGAAAAATATTGCGAGGACAATGTCCAATGTCCTGGGACTAAAAATGCGACTATTACTAACCTGAACTGGGCCCGCATGCTGGATTACCACCCACTCCTTCTCATCACAGGCACTAAGACTAAGTTTGGAGTTTGGAGTGGTACATACATATGATGAACTTTAATTTTTTTGACTCTGACTTTACAACGTAATACCGAAAGACATTTGCATTTTATTATATTTTTTTGTGACATAGTACATGCGTAATGTAATAATTTGACCCTACTGTATACTGACATTGCTATTTTAATTTGACATTTATTTAAAATACCTATTTAAATTTGACTGATGAATTATTCCACTTAGAGCTTTGCAACATTAATTATTGTGATTATTTTTATTTTGATTTTCTAATTTGTATAAAGCCACTCTAATCTATACAATATGTAAAATTGCTGTGCCCCACAGGGTTCATGTGAGCTATTACCTATATATTATTAAGATCTTGTTAACACATGTTATTGCAATAAAGAATGAATTGAATTGAATTGAATTGAATTGAACTCTAAACTTAGTCAAGTTTTAAAGGTTCGTTCTAAGACAAATCAATGGGAAGTTAGCAAACTTCAAAACACCAGCCTTTATAAAGGCCGCACATTTTAAGTATTTAATCAAAGTCCAAATGAAACTGAGGATTAAAACAAAATACATGGACCGTCGCCAAACAGATAATGTTTTATATTTTTTTGTCGAACCATTGAGTGACACTTTAAAAAACTCGGCATTAGATGGCCACAAATTTTATAATTTTATTTTACTCATAATAATATTTCAACAGATTACTTGCGACAAAAAATATTATACAAGCTTATGCAAGCCGTCTTATGCATACACTAATATTTTTTGCTATACCTAATTGATGCTTTTTTTTGTGACTTAAAATATTTTCATTGACACCTTAATTTGTCATTCAATCATTTTTTAAGCTCTTTTATTTAACTTTTAGCGCTAATTTGTGTTTCATGAAAAAATGTCTTTCATCTTGGAATTTAAAACATTAATTTTAAAAACACTGCTAAACCTATGTACATAAAAATCACAAAAATAGACTTCGGCGTCGAAGTACTCTTCCACATCGCTGTCGTCCGGAAACGTGCCTAGAAGACTCGCGGCATTGCCACGTTGTATGTCTACTTATTAGAAAGGTTTTTAGTAGTTTGTAATAATAAAAATAAAATGAGCATTTTTTCATAAGTCATTTAATTCTTCTATGTAATCTTAAGTCGAACTTTGCGACTGCTCAATCGGATGCGCACACGTCGAATTGAATCATTTTAAAAGGAAATAATAACATCGTCTGCGCAGTTTGATGTACTGGTGATTTGTATGCTTATTTGTCATATGTAAATATCGCAAAATGGCGGCGAATGCTAAACAATGTCCTTTATTCACATTGAAATGCCTCTGATTGTATGCTAAAATATTAGGTTCGATGCTCGAATCATGGGTTTGGTAATTATTTTTGTTTATGTTGTAAAGTACGTCGTTCGTCGAGGATAAATTGAACATTAATCTATAATCATTCTAATACGAAACTTCAATAACATAAATAATCTCTTTAGAATTTGTTTTGGATGCTTGAGACCGTTCTAGTCTCGCCAGAAAATTGGGCTTACAGCTTGCAGCATAGTTTCCTGAGCTATCAGGGAATACACAACCAACAAACTCTTGATTTAAAGACTTCCAGGTAATAGCTATCTTACTTGGGAGTTAGTGAATAGGTTACATCAAGTCAGCGTGCTTTATCTTCGACCACATCATCGCTGACCATCAAGTGAGATGGTGGCCAAAGGTGAGGCATACATCAATTAAAAAAAAAGACATATATTACGTTGATGGGGCTCATTAAGGCTACACTTCCAAAACACAACACCGTCACTTATCCAAAATATTACCCAATTTGTTAATTTCGCACATAGTTGCCAACCCAGCCAAATACAGCTAAACTTAATCACATCATCCTTTACATTTATTTTCGAGCCAAAAACACAAATGCAATCTCATTCGAGTCGCACATGCATTACAAAGGACACCTCATAATTTTGTTTTTCGTATTGAAAAAGCGTGTTTTAAAAATATCACTTGGTACCATCGCGAGCCGTTTGTAATTAAAAGTATTAAACGCGACTTATGGTGTGCTGATTAAAGATTGCTATAATACAAGTGTTCGTGAAATATAGTGTGGTTGGTGGGAAATAAATATGCTGTGCACGGGACATTGATTGGGGGCAGGAAATCGTGATACCAAGAACTTGGAAGTAACTGTACGAGTGGATTAAGTTGTACATCGACTTTAAACCGTAAAGTGTCTTAATTAAACTAGAGCCGAAGAGGAGGAAATACAAAAAGGTGTTGCCTACTTAAGATACTTATTAATGTGCTGCATTATTTTAAAAATATGTTCTATCGTGACTTTGTTTAGATTCTCACAGTTATAATCTAAAATCAATGTGAGCATGCAACCGCTGAAGTGTTGAACTAATTGGTACATGTGTGTAGTTGTATGTGTGGACAGGTTGTACGCAGAATGTTGACAACAATAGTGATGGAACAAGTAAACGGAGTTAGCGTGTAATCAATGTATAGTTATACATATACATAACATAATGTTATACATATATATGTAATAAAATTGTTATTGGCCGATAGGAGATACTTATAGAATACAAATTATGACATGATATTGTAACTGCTACAGAATCCAGAACAATTAATTATAGAACTGTTTGCTTGGCTCTGTGTCAGTTTGTTTATAGGTATATTATATATATTATTTAACACGGCACAGCTGTGTTGTTGTAGGTCTAATTTAGAATCATATTTATAAGCCGACTTATAACCTATTATATAGAGCACTACCTATGTTACCTGCACTGCCAAGTAAATGTGTAATACGATACAAATCACTTAACAAGATTAATGTCAAGTTTTCTGGCTGTCAGTTCTGTTTGACATCTTCAAATGCCAGCAGAAACTCGGTATGTAGGTAATATACGTGATAAGCCATATATGGACCGAGAACCTAAGGCAAACGACGATTAAGCTCGAAAATCTTAAAATGATTGTCCCCACGTCATTCTTAAAATATGATTAGTGTGTTAAAATGAAAGGTTGCCTAGAAATTAGCATTATTTATAGATTAAAGAAAACAGAAAAATGTATATTAAATATTACTTAGAATACCGGACAATGGCGTGCGCTAAATACCCTCTTGCAGTAGATTTTAACATTCATAAGGACATTATCAACATTCGCTATCGCTTATGATTTGCACGCGACCGGCAAGCGAATGATCGCTCTTTGAAAAAGTGATAAACGTCGAATCCCGGCGTTATCTGATTTTACTAATTTCAAATAATTAGAGGCGTAAATGCCGCATTACAGCGTAATAAGCCTCCGATCCGCCTAATTAAAAAACATTAATGGAACTGATAAGTCTATTCCACTGTCTCACAATGTGTATGAGAAAATAATTGTAAGTATAATTTAAGCAGGATTTTTCTTGGTTACCGCGAATTAATGACCATCATTTATTTTAGCGTGAAAGGCTGAAATATATTAATTTATTTTATTGTATATTGAGGTATTATTTTTGCAAGCAAAGGATAATAATATGGAATGCAATAACTTGTAATGCAGTTGACATTCAACTATTTTATTGTGCATTTAATTCAAATTAGTGTTCATTTATAATTATTAGGCGTTGATAACACTTTAAATAACGATCAACTGAGCGGCAATCTTTTACAAATAACAGTTAACCTTTATACGTAGACAGTAACAAAATGAATATATCATTTACACTTGAATGGTTTTCAATAAAACGATAAGAAGGCTGCGTGAATTTTTAAAGCATTAGCGCTAAACAAAAACGTGTTTAACGGTGTGCGTCCAAAACGTAATGCCATCGATCAAAATCATCTGCATGTGTTTGACCTTGTGTAAGTACAAATACTAAATAGTTTTTGTTACAAAAGAAGTGTTACAAAAAACTCTATACACTAACAACACAATGAGAAAATTCCGTTTGAATGTTAAGGGGACGTGAGTGCGTTTGTAGCTTTTTGATAGAGGCTCGTCAGCTTAGTTTTTCTGTGATGAAGTGATTTTTTTGTGTACATCTGGTTGATAGTTTTTCTTTATTTAGTTGGCTACATTGTCGTTTTCTAAAGTAATAGGTAAGTACTATTTTTTTTTCGTTTTATGATTTTTTATGTGTAAGGAGGGGGAAGGGAGGTCTTTGCAGTACAGTGGGGTACAGATGGTTTATAACAATAAGACTCGGCATTTTTAGTTCTGGGCGTCGTCGGTCATAGACAACTTGTTCCGTATGTACAAGATCAATACTTATGAAAACTACTACAATACTACTGAAAATAAAATTGAAAAAAAAATTACGTGTAATTGTTCTTTACTTTATAATGTGAGAAAAACTTAAATACTCTTTGTAAACCAGCTGCAAGAGACTCGTATTCGACCGGCCTTTATAATTTTCCAAAACATAAATGTCTAAAATATCTCCAAAATTACTGATCTAATTACGAAAACTTTCACTGGTAAAAAGCTAGTCTATCTCTGAGTGTCTTAACCTACTTTTGTATGTCTGACCCATGCAAGTTCCCTGCAGGATGATTGTGTCTTATAACTTGCAAGTTAAAATTAAAATTTAGTAAAGGTCTGGTACGGGTTTTTAAATTATCAACCTTCAAATGAACAACTTCTTCTGTACAACCATTTTTGGGTATATGTTCGTGTATACTGTTCAATGGTAATTGTATTCTTAAATTCGTGTAAATGTAAATTCTTGTAATTACACATTGCAAGCGCGCATTTAACATTAATCTTCAAAAATGTTTTACTCTCTTTTTTGAAGTTATGTAGGTACTTCGCCTTAACCAACAGCTGTGTCTTGCCCAGAGTTACAAATCCATGATGGCGGTGATAAAAACACCATTAAATTAATATTACACATTTTTTACTGAGCCGCAATAGTTTTATGTTGATGAAACAGCACAAAGTAGTGCTTACTGCGATAAGTTTTGGATGACATAATTTGGGTTTGAGAAGGAACTATGGCTTCGTGAATAAGACCGATGAGTCAGGTTCGTTGAACTGTGTGTACCATCGAGAGGCAACCAAGGTAGACCAAACAAAAGCTGGCGAGATTTGCACTCGTTCCTGACTGACTTCGGAGAAAAGAAAATACAAAGAACGTAGGAGCTTGTACTACGAGTAGACCTTTGCCCAGCAGTGGGATATACAGGGCATAAGCAAATCGAAAAGGTGCTCTTTTGGTATGTACATTTGCATATCCATAGGTCGCTGGTTCATATCCGGCTCGAAGGACCAATATGAACGGTAATGTTCGAGCTGCTAGATATTGCGGGTGCTAAATGATAAGTCTAAGGTAATATTTTAGAGAAGTTTATTCTGACACTTTACGCTAATTAATGCTTCTTCTTATCGTGTGGGTAAGTGAGGTCTAACGACCCCATACACCCTAGTGTCAGAGTTTCTAGACCGCCTCTAGGGCCTCTGACGTGGTCTATTTTGACGGCCGCCATTTGGCGACCGGGACCAACGGCTTATACGTGCTTTCCGAAGCACGGAACCATCTTTTTATCAGACAGTCAGGTGATTCAGGCCTGCAAAGTCCTAGCCAAACTGGAAACAACTTTACAAAGTATGCTTCCCGCGGGAATTGAACCCATGACCACCGGGTCACAAGGCAAACGCCTAAACCACTCGACCACGGAGGCAGTTAATGCTAATGATGATAATGAGTGCTACAAGTATGCCTGTATGCGTATAGTATGTATGTATGCGGTAGATCGCGCACTGGTTCGCGTAGATCGCGCTGTCCGCTGGTGCCGCAGCGTGACCTACTTGAGCCAAAACTGCTGATGACGATGTGTTCGATGAGTATCGAATGTCATGATTTCAACTGACATCTTGTTTCCGAAAATAATATAAGCTTACTTCTAAAAAAAATCTACGGTAGGTATATACGGCAAAATAAAAATAAAAAGGCTCTATTAAAAATATCTTGTATTTCTTAAAAAACCGACTATGAAACGACAGTAAAATACAAACAAAAAGTTTGTATTTTACAGTCGTTTCATTAAAAAAATCCAGTTACTCTTACAATCAAAGTCGCATAACTTTTAAACTGACTAAAAACAGTCTAAATCTTCATGGTAGTAGGGGTTCAAATCACGGATAATAAATGGACGGCCTACACATCAAACACGGGTGAAATATGTACGAGTATATTTAAATCTACTCTACACTGCTTTCTTGCTCAATCTCAAAAAAGGCAGTTTTTGAGTTGCGTCAGTATCATTTGAACAGTTCTCTTGTATTGTAATCAAACTAAATAAATGCAAATTTGCTATTAGCAGTAAACTGTGACTTGTCTATTTTATTATAGACATTTTGTTTACCTAATACTACGCCATTTTATGCAAATGACTGTTTTTGTCGACCATGAAATGCAGTTGCCAGGAATATTTCCTTTTTAAAATTTATTGCTCTACAAAAATCTTGCGCAAATTGATTATAATTTATTGTCTGTTTATAAATTAATGTCTCCTGTATAAACATTGGCAAATGAAGCCAGTTTAGACTTATTTTACGACCTAGGATTTACTCTGAGCACTAAATTACATAACTAGCTGTGATTTGTGACTTTGCTCGGTTTTCTGATTTTATTTTTCCGTTATAAAAAAATATAGCTTAGGATCTAAACGATGGTATAGATGTGGGAAAAGTGGTAAGAAGGTTATTTTTACGGTTAAGTTTTACTCCTTTGATTTTTTGTTTAAATTATTTATTTATCTTGAACGCGTTAACTAACTTTTAAACTCATATACACAAGTGGCCAGACCAGAAACAACAGTCTGAAGGCCATAAAAATTTGTACTTGTTCCATGCGCGAATAGAACTCGCGATACGCAGCGCAGAAACGGATCGCTCAGCCACTATGCCAACCTTATCGTTTGAGTTTTGCTATATACCGGCTGCGTGTTGTTGCGGGCTTACTTAATTACTTACGAGATACCGCGACCACGAAATGCAAGACAACTGATGGAACAGGGTGTTTTTTATTCAGGAAAAGTTTGACATTATCTTTCGCTCCTCAGACAGCCGCGTGGAGTAATTTTATGATTTTCTCCCCTCAAAGTTACCGTATTGTTATACAGATTTATATTCCAAGTAGATATTTGTTTTGTAGGTACGAAGTAAGACTTGAGAAGTCAATTCCAACTTCTGAATTACTCAGCAATAAACAGCGTAGGTATAATCAATTTGCAAGTTTGATTAGCTCGCTTTGATTTTAATGACCTGAATAAGAAAACGCTCATAAATCATACCGCCTCCGGCTTTCTCAGAGTGTTTGAAAGTTTCGCAAGTTACCTACTAGTATAAATTGATCGATGACTTCTTGATTCAAATTTTTTTATGGGCTCCAATAGCTGTTGCTTGCGAATTCGTTAGCAGGTTTTTTTTTCAAATGTCCATCATCCCCTATTTCCGATTATTAGGACTACATAGAGTATTTTTTAAAAAAAAGGGGCTCCTAGAACATGCAGGTTGTCTCACGATATTTTATTCCACCGATTTGAGAGCAAGCTGAAACTATTAAAAAGTAAATCTGCGAACACACGATCGTGCCATCTCTATTCATAGTTCAGAAACCTACATAAGAATTCAAAGGCACATAAATGTATGATTAAAAACAAGTTTCTAAGCTTGTCCTTATAATTCTAACGCACAATGTCTAATGATGATAGCGATTTTTTATCCGTCCCATCCATGTCACGGATGCAGGCTGTAATTTTCTTAATTCATATAATCTTGTTGGAAGAAGCTGAGCTGGGATGCTGTGGGTTACAGGATTTTGTTCGACTTTGTTGATGTAATTAAAATTGTTCAAGCTTTAAATTGGCTTTGTCGTGTAATTTCCATTAGTGATCAATCTTTGTTTTGTGTTATTATAAAACAAAGCCTCTCGCTGCGTTATTTTTCGCAAATTTAAACTAGACGAGGCCGGTGTTTCAGAAAACCAATTCAAATTCAGAGGTCAAAGATTTTATTTTTAATTTAACACCATATTTACCATCTCCATCAATTTACTAAGATTCTTTAACAGAATTGAATCCAAATGGCGTCCAATAAAGCAACATTCTTCTCATACGTAGTTTAGACTTTTACATCCTACACGATTTTCTACATACATTTTCAGAAACAGATCTCTCGGAAGGGTAATCTTCAAGATTTTCCCACGTCAACGTTGGTAATAACATTGATATATTCAAAGAATGCCTCTTAAGGGCGATAAAGAAACACGGGTCAATCGATATTGTCTACAGGAACCATTTAAACTTGCGGGACTTTGCTATTTTCTGTCATTTAGGTAATGTGGGATGAAGATTAGAAAAGTATCGACATCCGAGCATCGATAAAATTCATATTTGAGACAAATTTAGTCTGATTTGATCATTTGACAGCTGTAATAAATTAATAGTTTAAAAATCACTCGAAAAACACGCTTTTATAAATGCACGTAAAAACAAAAAAAATGTACGCGCTTTTCCTTTTTTTGTAGTCGTTTTCTTTGTGTTGCTGTTTCTTTTTTTGTAGTTTTTGCCATATTATTCCCACTAGTAGTGAACAATTAAACAGTAGATCCCCCAGAGGATTTGAAAGTGACATGTATAAAAAAAATCTATGGATTCCGTGGTAATTCAAAAAGGTTAAGAAAACCGATAACGGATTTTCTTTAGGTTTGTTATAACCTTGAAACCTGATCGTGTTCAAAGTCCATTACGTGGCTTTTCTCACGAGTGCAAACACGACTATGATACGATATTCCATCATGGAATGCCAGTGCCTATCTTCCGGCTTTATCATCAGACCTTGAAACCTAATCGTGGTCAAAGTTCATTACAAGACTTTCCTAAGAAATCCAAAACAGCTATGATACGATTTTCCATCATGAAGTTCCAGTTCATATCTTCCGGCTCCATCATCAGATCAATTAGACAGTACCATTTTATTGTATTGTCATCAGAACTACATACAGCTGCCAATTTTCATTACGCTACGACCCTTGGAAGATGGTTAAATTAGTAACCTTAGATTCCATTACATAGTTAGTTACATACAGGTCGACCTAATAAAAGCGTGTTAAAAATGATCACTATTCTTTAAAAGATCGATATAGAGTATATGGTGAGACTCCTTAAGATATTATGATTGTAATCTAGTGAATCCAATTTGAGAGCTGTCAATAAGACAATATTCACTGCATAATGTTCAAGGTTTTTTTTTTTTCTGAAAAAGAAAAATCTTTACATATTAATGAAAAGAAAAGAACTACCTGAATTGTAGGTAATTATACCTACTTTAAATTTTTGGCAGTGCACATCGTCACTTAGCCCCGACACTATCCCGTTGTTAATAAAAAAGTTCATTAATAAACGGTCATAGTGGAGCGTCGAGTAAAAGACAGGGCTCTGTCGTGCGTACATTGCTGAGGAAATTAATTAGAAACGGTGCGCGGAAGGGCACGGTACGGTTGGAGAAAAAGATTCGGAGCTGCAGAATATAAAATTTGAGTTTAATAGCCTAAAGATGTTGGCCTGGTGATCGTGAGGTCGCTGGTTCGAACCCTACCCATTACACTAGTTAGGAAGGCCCAAAAGATAGCTAGTTATCTTAAAAAAAAAATTGCCGCCATCTAAAGCTTCAAAGATTTCTCTTTTTATGTCCATTTTATATATCCCAAAAAATACAGATTAAAAAAGAAACATTATATTATATACTCATTAAGTAGTAGTAAATCAACCTTTTTGTGTTTTTTTTTTAAGAGTAGGTATTACAAATAATATACTATTAAAAAAATAATGAGTATAATGCTGAAAAATGGGTTGGTATCCACCAACTGCAAGTCTTCGGATTTTTTGTCCCCAGGACATGCCAGTGTCGTTGTGTTGTTTTCCTTACTCGTTTTGAGAGGAGTGGGGATGATGGAAATTACACAAGTAATATGCCTGGGTTCGTAAATCATGTCTATAATTACTGGGTCAATAATGTCCGTAATTATTAATTTAATACTAATTTTTTTTTATTATACTTTAAATAAAACAGTGAAACAACATTTTTTTTCTGACCGTACCCGGTAGAAGCGGCACAGATAAGTGTAAAGTTATTATTAAGTAACTTAGAGTGGAATGACTTGGACTGAAAGGATCTAGGTCCGTTAGTGGTCCTAGGAAGTCTAGACGTATGTATATGGGAGCAAAGAATATCTACCTACTGTCATGATAAGATTTCAGTGAAATTATCTACCGATGTTTCTTCAATTTTAACTTAGATATAAGTTATTTGTTTGTGTACGTTTGTGCGTAAAATAGTTATTTCTGAAATCGGAAAAGAATGACGCAAACTTCCTTCACTGAGTGTAGGTAGGTACTATTCTGAGTTTTTTTTTATAGGTCCACTCGAAGTTCAGCACACTAAGGCTGGTTACTACTTAACTGGATATTCTGAGAGTAACAAGTTACTGTATTATATATGACTGACTTCTGCCCGCAACTTACGTATTTCGGAGCGTTCAATCCGGGCGTTGTCTCGTCTCACAGCAAATGAATGAGCTTCCGGCCTAATTTTCATTCCCATAAGGGTCATAAATATAGATTCAGTTAGACGGAGAATCCCTAATGTCTTTTGTTCGATTAGACCCAGCCGAACCAGTTTGGGGGCCGGGTAAGTAAAATGTCTATATCTCTGAAAATAATTTAAATTTTTAAAAATCCTCTCGTAGACATATTCTTAAATAGTTGAATTATGAAAATATGAAAAAAAAAACGTTTTTTTTTTTTTAATTCTACACTAGAATACCCCCATAAGGTTTATTATTATTAATATCGATCCGATACCCACATAAAATCTAGTTATTTTGCACTTAGCGGTTTACCTACCCACTATAGTACCATAATCAAGGTGATGAAAACACAGTTATACGTTAATTTTAATGGAATTGGATATTATATTGATGAAGCCCGTTTTATTTGAATTTTATAGCAAATTTGATTAGGTACTGTTATTATTTACTCGGGTAGGTAACGGTACCTTACTTACTAGCTTTATTTACTTTGAACGATAAGCTCATAGAAATATAATAGTTAAGCTACTCTTGCGGGGAACGGTCTGTAGATCGGTGATCTTAGCATCTTAAGATACCACCGTACCTTGGAAAATACGTTTACCGTTGATCCCGTGTTTCATTTTTGCATCATTGATAGTCGGTATAAACACTCCATAATTTTTCTCGCTAAACGCCAAAAGCCAGTTTTATTTCTAAAATTATCGCAAAAGAAGCCGAAGTGCCGACGTTGGGCATCGCTTAAGAAAATTGCAGTCGCTTCGATTCGACACGAAAACTTCATCAACACGTGCGTGAGTGTTTTCAAGATGGCGGCTTAGGAACCTCGCAGACTATCTTTGAATGATGCTGTTAAATAATAAAATATAAAAGCTATTTTTATGAAATATATTTTATGAAAATAATATGCATGATGTAGGTATACATTAAACAATTTTTGCCGAAGTCAGTCTGTGAATTCGTGACCATCTTAACATAGCGAAATTCTTCCATACCTATGAAAAGTAGTACGAGTACTCTTGACAAGACTAGGTCTTATCAAGAGAAACTTCGTTACCCAGATACTGGATTGTGGAGGTAGACTGCAGATAGACTCCAATGCGACCTTGATATCGTCGGGAAAAGTATTGAGTGATAATGATTCTGTTTTAATTGCATAGCTGCTGAATGATCTATTTAAGGCAAGTAACTATACAAGTAATTTTTTTACTGATAATAGGTTCGCGTTTGGCCACCATCTCACCTGATGGTAAGTGATGATGTTGTCGAAGATGGAGCACGCTTACCTAAAAGTAACATATTCACAGTATTCACTCTTGACTTAAAGATCCTGTTATAGTTTTTTTTTTAATAATACCTTTTAATGTTTTATCTAGAAATTAATTCTAAGATTTTGAAATATTCCGGAAACGATTTGACTCTAGTAACCGATTTCCGATTCCGATTTCGTTTTCCGATCACGTGACAAGTGTCAAAGTTCTTGGTTTGCAACGTTGGCGCGCGCGGGAAAGTGGCGAGCTATGCATTTGAGCCATTCGGGCCATTCGAGCACCGATCACCGAGCCGACAAGTCATATTGTGTGAAAGTGTGAGTAATCTAGAACCTACTGTAAGTTGATTTTGTATTTCGATGTTATCATTTTTATGTTCAACATTTATTCCGAAACTTGAATAATACCATACAACCTAAATATTAAACTGTGGCTGTGATTTTACTTGAAAGTGTTTTAGTTTGTAATCCTATATCTGTAATTTTTATTCAGAATCGTCGTAATTTGTTAGAATCACAATGCTAGTGTAATATAATAACGAATAAGCAAATGTTGATTATAACCATTGTTTTAATAGTAGGTACCTCTGCTTTTGTTTTATTTTATTTATTCCTTTGATATAACCTGGTATTTAAGTATGCCTGCTCGTTCCATTCTACTTACTTCCATAAATCTATAGTTACTCTAAACACATTAAAAACTTAGCTTCTGATATTGTGGGTAATCCAACAATCCCTAGGTTATAGCTATCGGGAAAAACAGACTCCGGCAGGGAATTTTGCTCTCCAAGCCCTTACAACTATCTCCACGCCTTACATCACATTGATCCGTTGGATTATTTTGACGTTGAAGACGGACAAACAATCAAACACACTTTAGCATTTTTCATTAGCTTGATTGATTAGATGTTTGTTATGTTGTCATTTTTCTATTTTACCACCCTTTGTTCTGAGTAAGGATATAATTTGTTCTTTGACGGAGTTACAATAAAGAATGAGAGATTTCCTTCAGTTGGATTTCCAGCAATGTATTGCAGTTTCTTGTTCAAGTTAATAATAATTATTATGTGTAGTTTTTCTTCTGTTTTGGGAATATTTTTAGTGTGCATGAGATTGAGATTTGAGATTATACTCAGTTCAAGCGAGCGGCTTCGCTGCAATAAAAATACGCTTTTTTTAGGGTGGTACATCATCCTATGACTGCCTCCCGATCTGGGCGAAGTGGGAGGGTGTGTCAGACTTCTACTGACTAAAACCCATCCGTGTTCCATCATATGCCCTTCGTGTTCCGACGCCGCGGTAACTCTTTCGAACTATTCCGCAACCCTGGCAGGCAACGGCCCTCTTATGGGCCCCGACAATTTGCTGACACTCTTTGAGGCGCGCGTGGAACACGACGCGCCGTCTACACGGACCTGGTTTCAGTCGGCCGGTGAGCTACCCATTGCTAGCAGCCCGCAGGCCCGCGCCTACGGTGGCTGGAAGTCACCCTGTGACTCCCGACGCCCGGAGCGTCTCCTGCGGCGGCTGGGGCGCAAGGGCTGTGAGGGCCTTGAGACTCGCCTCTCCCTTGCGCGTCCCGCCACCTCCTTCGCTTGCATAACTGCTTCGCAAAACGAGGTGACAGCTTCCCATGCCTCCTCGCTCCGGACCATGGATTGAACCAGGGCCGGGAGCGAGAGATATAATATGTTACATAGGTTACAAAAATAATTGAATATAAAAATAACTTTTTATCAAAAAAGTCGGTTTTACGACTTCCATATCAAAACACTACAAAGCCAAAAATAACTTTAATTTCGGTAGTTGGTGTTATTGGTTTTGTATTTTCTTTTTTTTTGTGGGTCGGTTTGTAATTTATCTAGTTACAAAAGCCTTTTACAAAACATTGCTTTTCCTGATGCAGAGCAGTTAATTTTTGAGTTCTCCTGGTACATCCCCATCAGCTCTACTTCATCATATGCATTGTGACGAGCATAAAGTGCTTAACAACCATATTCAAGTAATCGACATGCAATCCACGAAATATTTATTATTGAGTAGTTTTGGTGGCCATCTGTGGTCTTTATAATCAGTTCCACTCCCCCAAATGGTGCTTTTCTAGAACAACTGCACAAGGTACTTTAAGAAATACCCAAAAAGCTATAGGTGTGCCTATAATATTTGAAGAGTTCCCTCGATTTCTCCATGATTCCATCACCAGATCCTAACGTGATGACAATGGGACCAACTAGAAAGTACACCCTTACAAACAAAAAAAGAATTTTCCAAATCCGTCCAGCCGTCTTCGAGTTATGAGATAAACAAAAAAAAAGTTCAAGACGAACTGAGAACCTCCTCCTGTTTTTGAAGTCGTTTAAAATACATTCGATTTTAAAAGCAGTTCTGACCCAGTTGTTACGTTCTCGACATGCAAATTGCAGTTCGTTGGTTTGGACCTAACAGGCACATTAATTTGTGTAATTTATATGTCTCAAATCGGTGAAAGAAACGTTCGTGAAACAACCGGCATATTCTAGTCCCAAAGTCGTGACATCCACCAAAATGCACTGATGGGCCCGCGTGCTGGAGTACTGCTCATACCTTCTGATAGAACGGGGGCAACCAACAGTGGCAATGTTATAGACTGAATTATTATTATACCATTTTAACAACTTAATTACGACTCTTGTTGATTTTATATGCAATTTTGACTTTGACGTTCAGTTAGAAATGTTTACTGCTTGTTCTGTAGCGACAAAACGGTTTCCTTTTTGAGTTGAGTTCCTATTATAAGAAAACAATTTTCTAATGACATAGCCTGTTATAATGTAGATAGATAGATATACTCTTTATTGTACACTTTAATAGAATTAAATGAGGACATAAAAACTACAATGGGCGGTCTTATCGCTAAAAGTGATCTTTTACAGACAACCTTTGGATGGATTTGACACAGCAGGAGAAAATAAATACGTGGGTAGTACATGGTGTACTATTCACTTATATACAATACATGAGTAATAAACTACATTCTCAATACACATAATATATATAAATATACATAAAAAAAGCTGAGATATACACTACTAATTTTTAATTAGTACAAAAAAAAATGGGGCTCTATCCGTACCCTTTACTGATCATATTTATGTAGTCAAAAGTAAAAAAAACGAAACCCCAAAATTGTCTACGAAAATTTGTCATAACTGGTAAACTCATAATTGAATCAATCATTCATAACAATTGCTACTAGAAAATACTACGCGCAGTGCTAGTCCAGTTAGATCGTCATTCATAAATCCCGGCAAACTCGCGTCTAAGCTCAAGCCACGCCCCCTCTGGCCAGCGGTCCTTTTTACAACGAGTGAACGAACAAACAGTCATGGTGTTATAACTTAGAACAAAAGTGACGAAATGATAACCGACTAGTTTAGGTAGGGTTCTGCTTTTGGATATAAACTACTCAATTCAATTGATTTTTAATTTATTCGTATAGCATTAATCAAAGTTTAAGTTACGTATTGATAGATGGCATTTTTCTCAAAATATTTACACATATAGCTTAAACTTGTTCTCCGTTCTACTCAGATATTCTAAATTATCTTTAACAAATAACCATTTTATTTTATATAAATTAAAATATTAGGGATATAAGGACACCTTTTAAATTTCACACCTTTTATAATATATTAAAACACGTATCTTTAAATTAATAAAATCCTCCAATTACGCAATCCCATTTTTTCTTTAACTTATCTAATTTTAAACTAAAATGGTAACGAAACTTGCGTAAATGCAGTGATGCCAGATTGGAGGGAATCCCCCCAAATTTGGGGGGTTTTTAAAGTTATGGAGGAGAATTGAGGGACAATATTTTTGGGGGAATATTTGGACAGATGATGTCGGAACGAGATCAAACCACTAACTAATCTGTGAAAGCACACACATGAAAACAAAATGCTGTGCACGATGATAGCCGAGTGGCTCCGAAGTTGCCGCAGAATGGAATGATTTGCATCGTACAACTTGGAAATCCACGCAATACACCGAAGAGTTCTGGGTTGAAGTTTATAATTTCAAAAATGCAGTCGGTGATAGAACATACCCGTGGAAATGTTAGCAAATTGGCACTAGGAATTTTGTCTTTATCTTTTTCTAACGCAGTTGCGGAAAGAGCCTTCTCTCAAGTAGCTATTATTGAAGACAAATGTCGAAACAGATTGGCCATTAACATTGCCGAATCCATCTTGAGAATAAGATATAAATTGCTAGAAGGATGTGTTCATTTTAAACCCGGTTCAAAGATGCTAAACAGGTTTAACTCAGAAAAAATGTACGGAACTGCAACCGGCGCGAGTGAAGAGGCTAATTTAGTCATGGACGCTATTGCTGAAATTGTATCAATAATAAAAAAGAATAGCCATTTATGAGGTTTTTTACAAATCTTGTATTTTGGGGAGATTTCGGGGAAAGTTTGGGGAGAACGCGAGTCGATCACTTGACAACACTTTGTAAATGTCAAAGGTTTAAGAAAAGTTAAATAATTTGTCAAATAATAAGTCAATAATTGCAAATAATTCAAGAAATTTAAGATATAATATATTCTTATTTAATTGGTGTGTACCTAAGGATACTTCTAAGTTATTGTGTGGATCACGAAACGATTATGGAAGATAAAATTCAGATGGCCATCAAATATTGTAACAGAAGATTTTAATAAAGTATTTGGTGTTGTAATTATATTGTTTTATTGTAAATCAACATAAATTACTAAATACTAAATAAAAAGGAGTAAATAGGACGGCCTATGCAGTGGTACACTGATTTGTAGGTAGCTATATCTATAAGCTATATATATATAGGTACATATGCTTCATACATTGTTGTTGTTACTTGTTGCCAGAGGGCGCGGGCGCTCTGGAATCTTCGAGTGACGGCTCTATCTCAGTATATAAAATGTACTCTGTGCAAACAGTGCCAATTTGTTAGCGGAAGTGTGCGCGTGCTTTTTAAACATAAGTTGTTACGTTTTTACTGTCGCGATGGCTTACCAGTTTTCATCTCGGGAGTACGTGGCTATGTTGCGTGTGTACTTTTGGTCTGGTGGCCGCTGTTCGTATGTACAGGGAAGAGTACCCAAATGCTCGCTAGCCAAAGGTTCGGACTGTGGTAAATGTTTACCAACGTTTACTCGACCATTGATCATTCCGCGCAACGGCCCATCGCCAAGGACATGGAAGACCGGCCCAAAACCTTTACGACGATGTAGTGGACTACTTTGAAGATCCCCGGCGAAGTACGAATGACGCAGCTTGTCATTTTAATATCAGCCAGTACTGTGCATAGACGATCATTAGTTCGTCTGGATTTCACCCATACCACTAAAGAAAGGGTCAAGAATTGACTACTGTGGATAATGAACCAAGGATGGAGTTCTGCAGGTGGATACTGAACAACACAAGCAAATGGCCCAATTAAAGTATGTAGGTAAAGTTTGAATTTAATAAGTGCCTATTATTTTTCGTGAACCTTTTATTTTACTTTTTTTTAATTCGTAAAGCTTAAAGATGCGTCTAAGCTACCTACAATTACGATAACAGCTGTTGGAGGCGGGGCAAGTTTGAGCGAGACCGCGTGACCGCGACATCACGATTAATGAATACATGAATGGCCTGTACAATATGTCCGTAAATTGAGTGACATTTTGGGATATAAACAAACGCTAATAACTTTGCTATTTATCAATATTATATAGTGAGACTTTACATATATAATAACAAGACCTTTTCTAATAAGCCCTTTAAGTATTTGTACTAATTAAAAATTAGTAGTGTATACAAATAGTATCTTTTACCATGTTTTTGAAAGAAGGAAGGGTTTGTGCAGTGGCGGTACCTTCATATAAGCCCAAAAGCCCGGCCTTGCCATGCCTTACTAAAAAATGCTCGATAGAGAATCAATGTCAAACCCGAACTATTTAAAAGTTCGCGCGCTTAATTCTTATCAAAATAACACAATGTATCTACTGAGTACACTACTACGCATCGCGATTGTTCGCGCGCAGAGTTTCGCATTTGTAGCATCTAATGATCTACATATTGCTATCTCGCTTACACGCACCGGCTTTTACCGGGCTTTCAAATACTATATCTGTCACTTTCGCACTTATAGCGATGTGCCGTATAACGAGTTAGGCCTTGTGCATAGAAAAAATCGATCACTATGGCAGATTTAAGCAGGGCATTCGTATGAAGTTGCATGCGTATGCGTGACCTTGTCAGCTTGCCAACTCTGCAGTGTTGCCGTTTTAGCCACACGTTGAAAGATCTTGGAGATTTTTAACGTGTTTGGAAACTTTTTTAACATTTATCAACAATAAAAACTAGCGACTTTTAAAATAACGAAATTAAATACAGTCAAAACCGTTTACAACAACATCATTTAGAACAACATACCGGTTATATAGACCAAAATCATAGGTACAAAATACTTTGTACCTTGAAAACATCACCGGTTATTACGACTATCGGTTTTTACAACCAAATATGAGTGGTCCCTTGGATGTTGTTATAACAGATTTTGACTGTATTCAAGCAATATCTTAAAAATAAAAAAAAAATTAGCTAGATTTTTCATATACCTGGCGACTTTTTTTGCCTAAATGACAACACTTGAGTAGTTCCCGACATCCTAGAGTGCAACTAACTTCAGTTTCATTTGCTTGAGTGAGTGAGAAAAGGTTTTGTTTGTTTTCTAAGATTTTCTCAGTGATACAATTGTTTTGGTGATTTACCTACAACAATGGAGGTAATTGTACCTTGTGAGGATTTAAAATGCGTTCAAGTTTTGATTGGCGAAGATAAGGTAAAATCTTTAAACTTTGCTCAGAAAAAACTGTTAATTTCTTCATTAAAACCGACGCCTAATCTGTGTATTTCTCAGACTAGTAAATCGCATAAACGAAAATTTAATAGATCAGTCAATCATTTCATTCATGAGAATAACCTCGAAGATGCCTTTCCCGAGCTGTTAAAGTTAGCGTATCTTGTTGTAACTATTCCGGCTACAAGTTCTTCCGCGGAACGTGCTTTTTCGTCTCTTAAACGTATCCATACCTATCTGAGAAATACACAAGGTCAAGAGCGTCTTTCCGAATTATCAATGATAGCTATTGAAAAACAGTTGTTGGTAGAATTAAAACGATCACCAACATTTTACTCTGATGTAATTAAATCATTTCTTAAGAAAGATAGACGATTCCAATTAGAATATAAATAATTTATTTAAATTCCTTATTACATTCTATCTAGCTATTTTTTAACTTTCGTTTTGTAACTTTTTGTTTTGTTTTTTTTTTGTCTGTAACCTGGGTTCTGTTACGAAGGAAGCAACTACTTACCATAACTTTGTTCCCTCAAGCAATGAAGCAAACCAAACGGCTTTTTTCAAAGCCACCGGAGGTATGCAATTGCTGATATGTTTATTATATTCAATCTAGCACTAGCATGCCTTTAGTGTGCTTTGGTTACCTCATTCACCGCACGACAAGCAAGAGTGAAATTGAAGAAAGAAGAGGAAAGAAGAAGATGGATGAATTCACTTTTAATTTATTGTACCTAACCAGTAGTTTATGAGAAAATTGCGATGATACATACGTAGGTACCTACATACTCAGTCGAAAACTGAACTTTCTTTTTTTGAAATCGGTTAAAATTTTATTGGGCTTGCGTTATTTTGAAACCCTAGGCACGCCACTGGGTTTGTGTTTGTCTTGCTGACACGGGAAGAGTATTCCACAGTCCTACAGCTTGAGCTGCGAACGACTTACCAAAGAAATTGGTTGAGTGACTCGGTAGCTCAAGCCTCAAGTACCAACCTAAGTACATATCTTCGCTTATCGAAAAAATATTTTTTACTTAAATTACACTGGACAGAATAACTGCTCAAAGATGGTTAAGGTCAGAAAGAAGAAGAAGTAGAAGAGTAGAAGTCTAAACGTGAGGACTTGTAAGCTCTCTGGTGACTATATATTCTTCTTTTTGTATTTTTATTAGCGGTTAGTCCTCCATAAAGACAATAAATAAATAAAGATTTTAAGAATCACTGTTCCTCTTTAGTTGAATATATTCATATACTCTTGAAATTAATAACTTGAACAGATTTTGCACTGCCCTGTAAAATGAGTCACAATGAATTGAACAGTGTCGGCAACGATATGACGTCTTAGATTGTTCATACTTTTAGAGAGAGAGAGGGACAGAGAAAGAAATAGATGGAGAGAGAGGGAGGGCACAAAACAACGCCTCGCACCTTCTTTTTTACAGCACATTATAGAAATGGCCCTGTTGAACGGTTCTTTAATTTTAGAAGCAATTCTAGTTATTTATATGTTCATTTAGGTTTCCCAACAAAGAATACACTTATATGCTAAAATATCTTATAAAACTATATCAACTTGTGTTTCTCCAATTATAGGAGAACACATCATGCGTGAGTATATAAATTACAAGAAAAAAAAATTAAATAGGTACGTGAAAAATCATTAAACACACGTAAAAGTCACTAATCTATTGCTTTAAAAAAATTAAAATTATATAATACTATTATTAACAGGATAAACTGTGCGCTACTTTCTAGCGAACAACGAAGAAAAAAAATAACAATAAAAATGAAGATACTTTAAGACTATACTGTGATTAGCATTAGTGAGTATACCTATTACATAATGTAATATAATATGTCTGGTATATCAACAGATATCTTTCAATTGAAAAGGATAGACGATTTATATTTTACAAATGTATTTGAAAAAAAAAAACTTTACCATAAATTAAACCGACTCCCAAAAACACTGAAATGTGAAAAATAACTTTAATTTCGGTAGTCGGTGTCTTAAATTTGTATTTTCGTTTTTGGCACCGACTTCCGAAAATAAAGTTATTTTTCGCTTTGCAGTGTTTTTTGGGAGTCGGTTTAATTTTTTGGTCAAAAGTTTTTATTTTACTCTTTTCAACCGACGACAAAAATAGGAGGTTATCAATTCGACGCGTATATTTTTTTTTTATGTATGATCATTGATCATCGATTACTCGAAGACGGCTGAACCGATTTGGAAAATTATTTTTTTGATTGAAAGGGTATACTTCGAAATTGGTCCCATTTTCATAAACGTCAGGATCTGATGATAGGATCCTGGAGAAATCGAGGGAACTCTTCAAATATTATAGGCACACCTATGACGTTTTGGGTATTTATTATAGTAACTTGTGCAGTTGCTCTCAAAAAGTACCATTTGAGGAAGTGGAACTGATGATGAAGACCACAGATGGCCGCCGAAACTACTCAATAATAAGTATTGAGTGGATTGCGATTCGATTACTTTAATATGGATGTTAAGCACTTTATGCTCGTCACAATGCATATGGTGATGTAGAGCTGATGGTGAAGTACCAGGAGAACTCCTCAACAATTAACGGCCCAGCATTGGGAAAAGCAATATTTTGTAAAAGGTTATAAGTAATTGACATTTAGGCTCTTGTAACTAGGTAAATTAAAAATAGACCAACTAAAAAGAGTGAAATAAAAACTTTTTACCAAAAAATTAAACCGACTCCCAAAAAACACTGCAAAGTGAAAAATAACTTTAATTTCGGAAGTCGGTGCCAAAAACGAAAATACAAAACTAAAGACACCGACTACCGAAATTAAAGTTATTTTTCACTTTGCAGTGTTTTTTGGGAGTCGGTTTAATTTATTGTTAAAAAGTTTTTTTAGTTGGTCGATTTTTAATGTACCTAGTTACAAGAGCCTAAATGTCAACTACTTATAACCTTTTACAAAATATTGCTTTTCCCAATGCTGGGCCGTTAATTGTTGAGGAGTTCTCCTGGTACTTCACCATCAGCTCTACATCACCATATGCATTGTGACGAGCATAAAGTGCTTAACATCCATATTCAAGTATCGAATCGCAATCCACTCAATACTTATTATTGAGTAGTTTCAGCGGCCATCTGTGGTCTTCATCATCAGTTCCACTTCACCAAATGGTACTTTTTGAGAGCAACTGCACAAGTTACTATAAGAATACCCAAAACGCCATAGGTGTGCCTATAATATTTAAAGAGTTCCCTCGATTTCTCCAGGAACCCATCATCAGATCCTGACTTGGTGGCAATGGGACCAATTTCGAAGTATATCATTTCAAACAAAAAAAGAATTTTCCAAATTTGTTCAGCCGTCTTCAAGTAATCGGTGAGCATACATAAAAAAATATACACGTCGAATTGATAACCTCCTCCTTTTTTTGTCGTCGGTTGAAAATGTCTATGTCTAACGAGGAGCAAGCTATAGTATTGTACAGACCTATCACTCTTGCAGCGGGTGAATGCTTACCCAGGCTTCTGCGGTATCACGGGATTTTAAATAATGGGCGGGGTTGGCGTGGGATTCTGATAGGAACGTTAATATGAATTCTGCTAAGTTATTGAAGAGTAGGTATACGAATATTTTTAATGATTGAAGTTATATTAATTTATGTTTCTTTGTTTTCAGGTAAGCACAGTGGACTGTTCTTAAGTTTGGAGGTAGTTAAAACTTAAAAATGTTAAGTATTAAGGCGGATATAGTGAGGTAAGTTTTTAAGTCTAACTATATTGTGTACTTTTTGTGAGAGCTAACATATTAACAACTGTAAAGACTAAAAACTTGGGGGGAAAATAATTATACAATCATGTTTTTCATGAAAATAATTTGTACACAATCATTACGGACAAACAATTATTACGGAATTGCACTCAAAACTCAATTATTTTTTTTACGTAGACTTATTTGGGCACATAAAAACGTCAGAAGTT
Source organism: Tholera decimalis (assembly GCA_943138885.2). Taxonomy (NCBI): domain Eukaryota; kingdom Metazoa; phylum Arthropoda; class Insecta; order Lepidoptera; family Noctuidae; genus Tholera; species Tholera decimalis. The sequence goes on along the minus strand of OW964557.2, from coordinate 5,865,146 downwards.
AATGCACGGTTTGAAATTAGTCGTTTTCTATGGAGAAGAACCGGCCAGAAACTCCACACACTACTGGTAGTACCAACTTTAACTAGTGCTTATTATAGTTGACTGATAGAGAATGCCTACGGCATTAAGTCCGCCGTTGTACTTATGTGCATTAAGTTTAAATAAATAAATATGATGCCAATTTAATTATGTTGTGTAAAATAATTATTGTCAACATTAATTGGTAAAACTAATAAAAATTGTTTAGGTTTTTATTTATGCATAAAAAACCTAATTTCGTATTTTAAATAGATTTTGAATTTCGAATCTGCTAGTCAAACAGATTATCTGTAAAAAAAAAAGAAACTAATTCCACTGACCGCAAAATTTACAGGCTAGACCAGAATAATTTCAGAAAATAATTATTATATGGAAATACTGTATTTCCAATGACATACTCAATTTTCCCGGTTAATCATAATCATTTTCCTTTCATGAGCCGATACGATTAGAATCTAAGAATAAAGTGCTAGGTAAAGAAGACGTTTAAATCATTTAGTGCTTATAAAAGACGGACCGACCGATCACTTGCCTTTTATAATACTTGATAACTCGTTAACGACTGCGTTAACCTCTTTCTGAGGAACGATTAGTACATACGGTACTTTTGCCTTTGTGTTGGTACTTGCTTATATTCTTGCTTATATCAGATTAGGAATGAGTCCAAATTATTAGGTTAGGCTATGACGTAAGCTAAAATACTATGGAACAGGAACTTGACCAGCAGTGGCATAATAAGTTAACTTATTGTTCTTATTTTTGTCAAATTTCATGTTTTTAGAACAAAAGTAAAAAAGGTTTTGATTCCCAATTTGCGAAATAAAAGGGTGATATTTTTAGATCGCGTTGACTAACAAGTTTTATTACTTCACAGCTGAAAGAACTACGCTTTCTTATGAGTATTTGGTATAAGTTGATATACACAAGCTTTGATAAAAGGTTTTGGCAGGCAAACGGACAATGAAGTCATCCAAGGTTCCGTATTTTACTTTAGTTGTACGGAACTCTAAAAATGCTTAGTCAAACTCAGCTTAGTTGCCAAAGAAAAAAAAATATTATTTTTATTTTGGAACATAGATAGTTGGCTTGATTACAAAGAAAACGATGATAGCTACAAAAGTTTACAGCTGCGTCGTAGCTATCAGCACCCATCCCAAAAAAAAGACAAGCAAGCTAAGTCAACATAATATATAAGCTTAGTTGCCAAAGAAAAAAAAAAAACAAAACATAGTTCGAAGATATTCAAACACATGATCTTAAACACACTTTATCGCCTGCCCAAGACAAAAGCCGTCCAATCAGCTAGCTATCCAGAAAGTTCTTCGTTCAAAATCACCATACTAGGAAGCGTGGTCACTCAGAAGCTGTCGGTGCGCCAAGATAATCCCCAATGGGACATTACTCATAAATATCTGCCCACTGGATACAACCACCTTTTAATGCTAAGCTAGTATAACCGATGCAGGCTTTCGTCGACAGGCCGTCGGGAGAAGAATGGTGTAAGTGTACTGTGTGTCTATTTTAAAATGGTAGAGAAAAGCTCTTCGATGTAATGTCGTTAATTATAAAGATAGCTCAAAACTTTATGCTGGAAAAAACATCCATTCTTAGTCTTGGAAAAACTCAAAAAGGCTTGACCAATTCGTGGTATTTTTTTTAAGCTTTTCTATTAAAATCCGGTCATCTGCTTACTAATAAGAAGTTATACTAGTTCCTACATTTTTTTTTTCAATTATAATTAGTAATATTAAAAAAAAAAAAAAAACAAAATGTACAACCAAAGCAATACCACTATTAAAACAAATAAATCACAAACAAGTTCCAATTTAGCTACACCAGAACATTTGAAAATCGTCTTTACTTTTTACTAAAACTCACGCGCATTTTCAGACCAAAGTACCTTCCTTGCGAATCCTTTACGCCCTTTCGCATCTGTGAACTGCAAATAAATATGTATACCGAAGCCATACGGAAAGCCGCGACACTGACGATTAAAGTGCGATTTCATTTTATATTGTTAGTTTGCGGCCACTTTCCTGACCTTTAACTCTTGAATCCGACAGTCTAATAACTACGAGTAATATCGGTAAGGCTGGCTGCAGACCCTCAGTTAGTATTGACAACTTTATTTGAGTAAGGGAGTCATGGGTAAAATGTAACGGTGTTATGTGGTAACAGTGCGTGAGAATGAATCAATTTTTGATCTTAATAGACTTGTATTTGGTTTTTGTTTTTACTTATATTTTTTTTTAATTTATTTATTATAGGTTCGCGTTTGACCACCATCTCACCTGATGGTAAGTGATGATGTGGTCGAAGATGGAGCACGTTTACCTAAAAGTAACCTATTCACTCTTGACTTAAAGACCTCTAAGGCTATAGCTATCGAGAAACACAGACTCCGGCAGGGAATTCCACTCCTTAACCGTACGTAAAATGTAAATTGGATGGAATGTGGATATTCTCAAAACGTTTTGTGCGTATGGGTGGGATGTCCACCATGTAACGATGGCACATCGCCGTTTGTCTTGTCCGATGATGGAACGGGCTTGACGGATTGTGTAATTCCATCGCACACTCTCCGAAATGTAACCGATAGAAAACCGATAGACTAGCAACTCGTCGTCGATGTTCAAGGCTTTGGAGCTTTGATTCGACCAGTACATCGTTGCCAATGAGTCTTTTGGCCCGTTTCTCAATAGACTAAACTCGTCGTCGATGTTCAAGGCTCTGGAGCTTTGTTTCGACCAGTACATCGTTGCCAATGAGTCTTTTGGCCCGGGTCTCAATAGACTCAAGCGCGCAGTTGGTACTTGGCAGATCCATCCCAAAGATGAGAGCAGTAATCCATACATCACCGAACCATATATTTTCGCTTGAGGTGTTATTTTATTAATTGATTAATACATTTTTTTTGTCGGGTTCGCGTCTGAACATGCTTTACCTGATGCATCACCATTGACGAGAAGTAACTCTCCATTGAACAATCCAAGATTCCAGCCTCTGTATGATAATAGATTCTGGCTGGGAATTAGCTAACAATATATGCTTTATCTCTTTATATAGATGTGAGTGTATCGGAAATGCCATATAGTCGATGCCAATTATTGTATTTTTGTAGTTTAGCACAGTTCTGCATTTTGCTGTCCAATGATGCGATGAAATGTACTTTACACATTGTGAACTCACAATTCATCATCGTCTTAGCCTTTTCTCACCTACTTTTGCAACTTACTACTAGTTTTTTACATGGGGCGACTGCCTGGAGGCGAGTACCACCAGAGCTGAGTCACAGGATACCCATTGAAAAGACAACTGTCAGATTTTGTGGTTGCTAACTGTATTTTTTTTATTACTAAAGGGCCCACTCTTGACCTCGATCTCGCCTGATGGTAAGCGATAGATGAGGTCTACGATAGGACGAGCAAGCCTAGAAGATGCCTATTTACTCGTGCTTTAAAGGCTGAAAGATCATAAGTGGCAGGGAACACAGAAGCCGGCAGAGAATTCCACAACTTGGCTGTGCTCACAATAAATGTGGAGGAGAAGCGCTTGGTACAACAAGACGGTATAGCAACCAAGTGTGGGTGGTACCCAGCCGTGCGTCTCGTAGACAGGTAGTAAAAGGGAGATGGAAGAATCAGGTCATGGAGCTCCTGCGCACACTCCCCGAAATACAATCTGTAGAAAACCGACAGGCTAGCAACGGTTCGCCGATGAGCCAGGCTATGAAGCTTGTCCACCGGCACCTCGTCACCTATAAGCCTTTTAGCTCTGCGCTCGATCGAGCCCAATGCAGCAAGTTGGTACTTTGTAGAGCCATCCCACAAGTGGCTGCAATACTCCACACAGGAACGCCTGTCAAAGATGTAAAAATTTCAGACGGAACCATCAGCTTAACGTGCATTCCGAGGCATCAATGAATCTTATAAGATCTTATGTCAGTGTGAAGACCCATCTACGGACAGACCTCGGCCACCGTTGCTTAACCTAGAGATCGAACCGCGTGGCTGTTATTATTTCGCCAAGATCTACCAATAGTAACTCAAATTGTCAATCTGACGTTATAATGTGTAATGAAAAACGGTCAGAAACTTATCAGTCCTCGGCTCACTCGTCACGCCACAGCGTAGAAATATGCAAATGTGCAGCTTATCAAACCCCCTGCCTAGGCCGACTTTATGACGGACACGTTCCCTGTCGACTTTACGATGCATACGCAAAACAAATAGCTGGCCGTGATTCATCTGCGAAGTTTATGTTATTGCTAGGCTGTGGGCTGGTGTGGTACATGGTGAGTGTATGACAATAAGTGGTGGTTTATTTTAATTTTGTTGACATAAGGACGTATACTCTCTTTGGATAGAACGATTTAGTACGAAAAAGAAGAAATAAAAAATAATGAAAATCATCCGTGACAATAGTATTTCTTTTTTATTAGCGTTGATTGGTATCGAAATGATAAATTAAATTTATTTTGCAAAAAAGTTATAAATAACAGTTTTACACGTCATTCTATTACCTTTTCGTTAATTTTTAATTACCTAATATGAGACCGATGACTGCTATGAGAAGAAACACCAAACCCAACTCAAAGTTCAGCGTCTCTTTTGAAGTCCATACAATTCATACAGGCTTCGTTGACGTTAAATGTTTGGGTGGAACTGTATAATGAATACGCATAGAAAGTAGGGTTGAACTTACGACCTCTAAAACATAGGTAACCGCCTTATTATCATCGCTTAAAACCATTGTTATGCTGTTTCAAACAGTCTGTTTCTTTGAAAGGTTGTCACATGTCATTTTTACTTGTCACTGATCACACAACCATCGTTTGTACATATTTTACCTTAAAAACGCTATATTTTTCTTTATATACCTATAAGCTTTTGCCCGTGACTCTAATTGCATGATTTTTCATTCAAACTTTCGTCTCCTCTTTTGGCCTCTTTCTTTTTTACCCGACTGTAAAGGAAGGGTTATGTTTTCTTAACTTACTTCTTGCTAAATCTCATCAATCTCATCTCTCATCGTTCAACGGTTTAGCAGTGAAAGCGTAACAGACTGACAGACTTTTGCATTTACGAGTTTAATATTAGCATGGATACAATATTCCTCTTGTCATCAGGTATGCACATTTTACTTCAACAAGTCACAATCGCGCAAATCTTAAACTCACACGCAGCCTTAAGTCGCTTTTCACGCGGCATGCTGAGAGCAAAACCATTACACATATTTCTGTTACCCAACTGCGCTTGACCATACAAACCGTTAACCATTACAGAGTTAGGTACGTGCATTCTTCCGCCTGAGGTTTGTGTCTAAATTTCTCCTCAGTAGCCACAAATCTGGAGACGAAGTTAAAATTTACCGCATAGTGAAGTTGCTGGACACAGTGTACTTGTAACAGTCGAATAGTTGATGATTTTATGATTTGTATTTTAAGCTTAACTATATTTTGATGTTTAGTTTCTCCACACTTTTTGTACTGCTTTTTATGCATGTGTCCCAACTACCTTTTGTTAAGACTGTCATCGGATAATTGCAAACAGCGTAAAATTGTGAAGTAATTTCGAATACACAACATGCAAACTAAATTCGATAGTTCATATCATAGTACAGAGTAGAAAAAAGTACTAGTGGAATGAGAATTTACAGATTTGTGGAATTTATAATTATCATTTTTTTTATTATGTCTTGTTATACTCGAAGCCAGCTTCAACAAAGTCAGTGAAAAGCTAGGCTTATTGATTGAGCTTTGCAGTGAGCACTACGAGTCGGGGGCCGCGTTGAAGAGTATTTCAGTACTCACGCAGCCCCCGGCGAAAGTTTAAGTGAGAACACGGAGTAATTATAGTCAGTCTGAGTCAAACAGGCTCCTTTAGTTACCCCAGGGAAGTATGACCCCGGGGTTGCGGGAATGTTTTAACGAGATACCGCGGCCCCGGAACGCTAGGGTAGCTGAAAGAACAGGGTGGGTCTTTAGACAGTAGAAGTCTGACACTTCCTTCCGCTCCACCTAGAGCGGGAGAAGTCATTCGATGATTTTCCCACCACGTAAAAAAAGGGTAGTGTGACTGTTTATTTTAAAACTGACTAGAACTTTTTTTGAACCGGTTTTGTGAAATCGGCATACAGCGTTTAATGTCCTCTCAACATCATTTTGACCAACAATGCTTTAATAATAGATAAGAACTGCATCACACTTCCTGTGCATGTAAGAAATAAATAATGTTCCATGTTCCTCGTCCGTTAGCAATTAAATGTCCCGTGTATCCGTGACAGGTTGGCGAATAATATTGCATTGTCTATCATTCGAGGTACAAACTGTTAGATATTTTATTGAAAATAGGCTCGCGTTTGACCACCATCTCACCTCATGGTAAGGTGATGATGTGTTTGAAGATGAAGCAAGCAAGCAGAAGGAAGCTGTTTCTTGTCTGTCACTCTTGGATTAAAGATCCCCAGGTTATAGCGATCAGACACAGCTTCCATCAGTTATCATTTTATTGGATAGTCTGAAGATAGCTCTTTTTATTATTTGTTAGTTGTAGGGGTTAACAAGATTGCTAGTGGGTAATGTGAATACTACCCACATTGTCAATTCTCTTAAAAAAAAAATAATTTTGTCACTGTTTTGACATAATTGTTATAATTGGTCACACTGACTTTTTTGGCATTTTACTTTACTAAAATGTAATTTCAGTAAGAGCAAAATATGAGTACTTTTAGAGAGTAAATATATGCCTAAGGCCGGAGGAAGCAACCACCAAGGAGTTCTTGATACGTGCCTTCACTTTACTACTTAACTAAACCAATAAACTATAAAGTCTTCAGAGACACTTAAGGGACAAACTTTTATTTGCCATAAAAAAAGAATCACCATTTCTATCATTATACTTATCTAAGAAACTTGTAATTTTTGTCTATACGACCAATAAATGAAATGTATTTAACCAAAAAGTATTTATTTCAAAACCCATAGAGCAATAGCTGTACATTTACGATTATTTTTACGATCAACGCTCTATAGACGAAAAAGTACGGTTTTATGACGCCTGTGCCGTTCGGTTTTTCTTCGGCAATTTCCGTAGAAGGTAAAGTTTGTATATCGGTTTTAAGTTAGGTATACATTTGACAGGTACAAGTTTATTGCGCATTTAATTTAGTGAGTTTGATATATTCAAAGTGCTTTGCTTTGAAATAGTTCGACTTATTCCTAATATAAATGCGAAGTAACTCTGTCTGTCGGTCTGTTACATTTTTACGTCCAAACAACTTGCCTTCATGCGTACCTTCATGAGATAATCCTTTATTTGCACAAACATGAGTAGAATGTATTCATAAAACATTATCACCATGCAAAAGATATTATCAAAAAAATACATTTAGATCTTCATATGTGACAGACAATGGCATGCAAATATTTATAAAAAAATAAAGAATAAGTATATTATGTCAAATAAAAATATCAAATATATATATATACTTAGAATATAAAAATTAATTAGTACAAAAATTATGATGATGATGAGTACAAAAATTTATTAAAAAATTATATTGAGAAAAAAATATTATTACTTAATTTTTATAAATAAAGATTATATTATATTTTAATAAAATTATTAACAACTCCTATCCAAAAATGTCATACACATACAAAAACAATAGAAATGGTGGAGAAATTTTCACTGGCATATATTTTATTAGTAAATATGGCTGCTTAGCGGCATAAACATAATTTCTCCACGTTTCTCAATTACTTACCAAAGTATTAAACTATAGTCCTTTGGTCTTTTAATATATGTGAACCAATAGAATGGTACCTTAAGTGATAAACTTTTGTGCCATTTTCACACTTAGCTTAGTGCTGTAATTTAAAATAGCAACTTATGAATTCTTGTTAAAACAGTCGTTGTTAAATCCATAGGTCTGAGACTGAAGATTATTACTTAAGCCTTTATTTAAGGACTTTATTTACGTTAAACTAAAGGTTTATATTTTAGTGGAATTTTAATTCCACATTTTGACTTATGAGTATTATAGTGTCTTAGGTAATTCTGCGATGTTTTTATCATCGAAGTGATTATGAAGAAAGTTTATGGTGCCCCATAAATTCTTTCCGTGCACCTTTTTAGGTTTCCGTAGCCAAATGGCAAAAAACGGAACCCTTATAGTTTCGATATGTCTGTCCGTCTGTCTGTCGGTCTGTCCGTCCGTCCGTATGTCACAGCCATTTTATTCCGAAACTATTAAGACTATACATGTGAAACTTAGTAGGTAGATGTTATTTTATATATAAAATATTATTTTTCATGAAACCTATGCGTGTGTGGTATCGATAGACAGGTCTTTAAAAATAATATAAGGGTTTCTAAAACCACTTTTTCATAAAGTCAATCGTTTAAAAGATATAAGCTTCCAAAGTGGTAAAATGTGTGTGTGTGTGTGTCCCTCTTAATAAGCGAGTGAAAAATCTAAAAAAATACATGTCTGTAGATCTTAATGTAAACTTTCAACCAAAATTGGTTTGAACGTAATCGGGTCAGCAGTTTTTGAGATACAGCATATTTTCTAAATAAATAAATAATTAATTAATAATTGGCCAAGTGCGAATCAGACTCGCCCATGAAGGGTTCCGTAGTAACTATAATAATATAATACAAAATATGTATATTTATTTGACGAACAAAAAATACCTTAAAAACTTCTTAAAACTAGGTTATTTACATTTTTACAACTACACTAAATAACTTTGTTTTTCATAGTTTTTGTATGAATTACAAAGTTATATTTGCGGTTTTAGAAAATATGCTGTATCTCAAAAACTGCTGACCCGAATTCGTTCAAACCAATTTTGGTTGATAGTTTACATTAAGATCTACAGACATATTTTTTTAGATTTTTCACTCCATTATTATAGAAGTTAGAGGGGGAGGACACATTTTACCACATTGGTAGCTTATATCTTTTAAACGATTGACTTTATGAAAAAGTGGTTTTAGAAACCCTCATATCATTTTTAAAGACCTGTCTATAGATACCACACACGCATAGGTTTCATGAAAAATAATATTTTCAGTTCTAGTTCCATGTATGGGGACCCTTTATATTAAATATTTTTTTTTTTTTTTTCTTAAAATCAGAAAGCGGTTCACAGAATACGTCTACCTACTAAGTTTCACATGTATAGTCTTAATAGTTTCGGAATAAAATGGCTGGGACATACGGACGGACGGACAGACAGACAGACGGACAGACATATCGAAACTATAAGGGTTCCGTTTTTTGCCATTCGGCTACGGAACCCCTAAAATGATCGTACAAGGAGGCTCTCGCGGCGGCTGCGCTGTTTTTTATAGAACTCTATTAAACTAGTAGTGGATATTTAGCGCAAAAGCTCACGAGAACTGACGAGATACCTGCATGAGGTATCGGGACAACAAGTTAATTACATCTAAGCGGTTGACATACGGGTCGTAAGGATAGACAACTTAGTGTCGAATAATTTTGCTCGGAGGGCAACTTGTCTTTTTGTGTTGGAATATGCTTACCGTAACACTAAAAAAAATCTGAGCTGTAATCCAGCACTTATAAATAATGGTTAAAATGTAATTTCTCAGTAAATAGTTCTCATCTATGTTAATAAAAATCAATGTTTGTATATTTGTCTTCTATGCGTTCTTAAACCATCGATCAAATTGTGATGAAGATTTGGCAGGTTGTTTTGATGAGGACGCGAGAGAGGAGAAATCGGGTCCAAAAATCTAGTAAAAAAAAAAACTTTATTACTCTATGTGGCTTTTACTTATACTCATTTCAGTCAAGATTACAACTAAACACTCGAAACTCCAGTCCATTTTCTACAAGTTTCATTGGAGTATTTAGACCTACTCGTAATTTTTGTACGATGATATTACTTTGAGTTATATTTTTCTTCATTTAAATTATCACCAAGTTTGGTCGCAATTAAAGTACAACCAGAACATCATAGATCTAAAATCAATATAGCGGACAACCCCGGACACAGAAAATGTCCCAACTCAATATAAAACAATAGTTATAAACATAATTATCTTATAAAAAAATCACAGACAAGTGTAATAAATAAATAAAATAAATATAATAAATAAATAATAATAAATAAATAAAAAAGAGGCCATTATCCCTTAACGGCTCGGTCATTGCGTACACGGATATTGCAAAGAATCTTGGTGTATTACTTGACAGCAATCTTTCTTGGCGAGCGCAAGTAAGTGAGGTTAGTCGTAAGGTGCACTTTTCCTTCCACTCTTTAAAATCCCTACAAAGCTTCTTGCCTTTCAAAACTAAAATCTCTTTAGCTCAAACTTTAATTCAGCCGATTATTGATTATGCTGATGCCTGCTATTTGGATGCCACTGAGGAGCTCTTATGTAAGCTTGAGCGCTTGCAAAACTTGTGTATTCGCTTTGTTTTTGGTCTGAGGAAATACGATCATGTCTCTCAGTTTCGCAAGGATCTCAAGTGGCTCCCTATCCGTCTTCGCAGGAACACTCGAATATTATTCATTCTGTACAACATCCTATTCAATCCTGCATATCCTAGCTACCTGCGCGATCGTTTTTCATTCACTCGTCCTACTGATGCCCTTTGTAGATCCCACCTTAAACTCCATCTCAATTTCCCATCCCAAAAAACCTGTTTCTATTCCCACTCCTTCTCCTTTCATGCAGTACGACTGTGGAACTCACTTCCCGCTAAAATCCGCGAAGCTAAATCCATTACTATTTTCAAAAAGCAGGTCAAAGATCATTACCTATCTAACATCCCGTAATTTTATATATTTATTATAGGTATATATTTTTATAGCATGTATTTTAATTCTATGTATGTATATATTTATTAAATATATCATTTTAGTTTAATTTTATAGCTAAGTATGTTTTATATCGTAATTAGTATTTATACACACTGTGTCTATCATCTCCTCTTCAACTCTCCTGTTGCAGGACTGCTGGAAGAAATTTCTTAGGAAATAAGCAGCACCTTTGTGCTCTTTTGTCTGTATTTAATTTTTTCCTTTATAAGTGTCATGTGTGTACATAAATAAATAAATAAATAAAAATAAATAAATAAAATAAAAAATAAATAAAAATAAAATAAAATTCCTTTATTGCAGGCACGCAGGCCCATATAAAAACCTAACGAAATACAAAAATAAATGGATAAAGAAATACGCTTACAAATCAATTCAACTATAGGTACAATTAATTCCATTCAATTCAGTCAGTTCAGTCGTTAAAATCATATTAAAACATTATAAACAAATAAAACAAAAAATGACAAATCTATTAAAATAACTAATTAGCAGGAATATTGACAGCCGTATACAAAGAAGTAATTAGCTTCATATATGGCTCTCAATATTCCATTGTCAGAATCATGAACACGGCTCATAAAGGAGGCCCTAGCTTTGCGTAATACAGCATGGAAACCGTCAACCCTGTTCTCCGCGAACATGCCAGACGCACTACACCGCCACGGTAACCTAAGTATGCATCTAAATGCGTTGTTATATTGCACGCGCAATGTATTATACGCGCGCTGTGAAAATGCTACTGATAATTTTTCACGAAAATCACAGGCAATGTCTACTAAGCAAAAAACAAAATTATATATATTATATTTAAAAAATGCTGTAAGTTACATAACAAGTTGGCGAACATGTTGGCCCAACTATAAGTCTTTATATCCCCACATAAAAGGCCTTACAAGCTTGGTATATTTATAGCTAGTTTTAACACGAAGTGTGGACACCATACATCACTTTTAAACAGTTTAACCAGTTTTAAATAGCTTATTAAATCGTCTCTGAGGTCTTTGCGTAAGAGCTTGACTGGCTAAGCAATTGGCTGGTTGGATAGTTAGTGTATTTTTTGTATGTGGGACTGCTAATTTGGCATTTAGTCGGAAACTCCTTTCATGACTCCTTCGGATAAATTCCTATGAGAATGTGTTGTAAACTAAAAGTATATTTTTACAAACATTACTGTTTAAAAGTATCTGGCCATTAACTGTATTTTGAGGCTGTGATCTATACTTCAATGCTTATTAAAATAAAGAAGAAAGATTCATATTTTTTTCGTTTGTTTGTAATGGAACAACTCAAAAACTACAAAGCTTTTACCGAAATAAGTTACATTATCGGAGTTACATAGGCGAGGTACTTAATTTTCGCTGAAAAAACTTTTCATGCGAGCGAAGCCATGTGCTAAATCTACTTTGAAATTAAGGTACCTACACATGAAGATGAGTATAAAATGTAAGTAAAATTTACGTTGAAGCTGAATATGCTTGTGTCAGAATTGGGATCAGGGCAATAGTTATGTGGTTAACCTTCAAACACGCTGGTGTAGTACTTAGCAATACGCTCTTGTTTTAAAGGCCTCCTTTTTTCATGAGAAATCTAGAAATGACTCCTTCCACTCTGGGCGAGGTGGTAGTAGAAGTCTGACACTCCCTGTCAGACTACTGCCAAAACACCCCTTGCATTCCGAAACCGTGATATCTCGTTACAACTTTCCCTCAATCCCGGCAGGATCTTAAAGGCCTCCTGGTTGTCGATATCAGGAAACTAAAACCTAGGATCTGCGGATTAACACATACCTCTAAGTTCGGATGTTGATAAGACTCTGAAACATATATTTTCTTGATGGACACCAATTGAGACTGGATGCACGAATTACGATCAATAAAAAAGTATACAGACTAACTGTACCATGGTTTCCGTAGAGGCGAACCGCGGGCGAAGTACACTCAGCCATTTAAATATATACATCCCATTGCTTTATGGAGGAAACTCAGTGATTCCAGTCTAATGAATGTTTATTATACTTTTAATGGTTTCAATGCACGTCTTATTTGAAAACGCGTTGGCAACTGCGATTTCTGAATATAATTTTTTATTGCTTGGACGCTTTTAAGTGGTGGTTCGCCTAAGAGGGTGTGTAAAGATAGGAGGGTCGATTAACGATGTTTTAGGGTCTATGATTATTTTGACGACTTTTATGGAATAATATCACATGATAGATAGAATCAGCACCTCTGAATTACCGATCCTGTAAAAACAGGTGATACGATTGTTACCATACATATCACGATTGTTACCATAGAATAAACAATATTCTTAAATAGATAGATAGATATACTCTTTATTGTACACCATAACAGAATTAAATAAGGACTTAAAAACTACAAAGGGTGTTACAATGGGCGGTCTTATCGCTATAAGCGGTCTTTTACAGACAACCTTTGGATGGATTTGACACAGCAGGAGAAAATAAATACGCGGGTAGTCCATGGTGTACTATTCACTTATATACAATAAATACATAAAAAGAACAAAGCTGAGTTATATAAAAAAATAGTAACAAATTAAAGAGAGAGATAGAGATCTTTTATCATATTTTTGAAAGAAGGAAGGGTTTGTGCTTGTCTTACTGGCACGGGAAGAGTATTCCACAGTCGTACTGCTTGAGCTCCAAACAACTTGCCAAAGGAATTGGTTCGGTACCGCTAGCCTCAAGTTTTCCGATAACCTCAGAAATTTGGCATGTGTGTCATGGAGGAACTTAAAACGTTGTTTAAGATAAGAGGGGGTCTTAGGATTGAACAGAATACTGTAAAGCAGAGACAAGATGTGTAAGTTCCGGCGAAGACGTATAGGAAGCCACTTGAGTTTAAATTTTGATTTACAATAAAGTATATTCTATTCTATTCTGTTCTACGATGGGTAGTTTTATAGCAACTAAAGATTTATGTTGACTAATGACATGTACTAAAGTTTCTTGCTCACGAAAGGCAGAAACTATAAAGCAATTTTTCTTCCTATAGTATGAATGTTTAATGACAAATCAAGCCTCAAAATCTGGCCGGAATTTGATGATATTTAGTTTTCTCATAGACTAACGTCTGATAAGCTAAAGCTTTTTACACATACTAGGGAGATTTTGCCTCGAGATCGGAAATCACACAATGAAACTGAAGCGGAATTGGGCAAGACTCCTAGCAAGGGTCTGTGATGGCAGGTGGAGTAAAGCTGTGACAGATTGGCTTTCAAGGACTGGAAAGAGAAGCGTTGGTCGCCCGGCAACAAGATGGGTAGATAACACTGTCGCCTATCTATCTTATCCTGGATGAGACTGGCACAGAAACGTGGAGCTTGGCACACGTAAAAAGAGGCCTTTGGCTAGCAGTGGGTGAAGTCAGGCTGTGGATTATAATGATGAGTGCGATTTTGTATTATACACTTTGATTGTATCGGGGCCGAATAGACATCTCTATGTAATATGAGTCACAGACAGCCCACTCTGCAGAGCCTGCATGGAGGAGGACGAAACAGCAGCACACCTACTACTGAGCTGCCCTGTAGTCGCGGATTAAAGGACTAAATACTTCGGCAACCCAGGTACCCTCCGAGAAATGGTAAGCAAAACAAGGGCGTTGCTTGCCTTCCTGGAGGAACTGGCATGGATTGAGTGAAAAAATCCTACCCTTACGCAAAATACGCGCATGGTCGTGGAGTTATGGATACCTGCCCGACATACATACATACATACATTGGGGCCGAAGCATAGCCTTGTCCTATGTATAAACTAGTTGATACTTAAAATGTAATAATCTGGTAAGCTTAAAACATAAATTGTAGATGACGTCATCCGTTCCTGTTAGCAATAGACTTATCTCCGTTTAGTCTAGGGCATCGAGGTCTTAGTATGATAATGCAAACTACTTAAACCAAGATTAGGAAAACTAATGATAAATGCTAAACGTTTACTGATACCACGGTAAAGTTGTAATAGAAGTCTGACTTGGTACTACTTATTAAAACCTACTCGAGCATGAGCTCACACGGAAACATGACTTTTTTTTCGGGAATATAATCATCAGATTACTCCCGATGGGTGAAGCGGAAGGGAGTGTCAGACTTCTACTGACATAGAACTTCTACCCACGCTACTCCTTCAGTTGCTCCTGATCTTCGGGGCTGCGGTATCTCGTTCAAATATTGCTGCAACCCCAGCCAATATTGGCCCTATCGTTCCTCGTCACTGCTCGACGCGCCGCGCCGTTGTCTCGGGTTCAGTCAGCATGACTGCAATTAATGATCGTAAAGGCCTAAAGGGGATTGTCTCATTCTATCCTAGATATTGCAATTGCTTCCGCCATATTGAAGCGAAAATATAGTATCTAAGGAATAACTATAACTAAAGCTTCTCGCGTTCCTTATAGTATGTACCAATCAGTCGCCACGAGATTTCATATTAAACTGCAAATTGCTGATAAAAAGGCGACTATAAACCTTATCACGCTATTAACATCTGGTGGGTAGGCAGGTCCGTAGATAGGCGAGAACAGGTATATTATGAACTACGTGTGTATTTGATTGTATCTTGCTACCCGCTAGGAGGCGGAGTTAACTGTATCAGAGATTATAAAGAGAATATACCTACCTTAAGAGTGGAGGGAATGAGAACTTGTAGCATAGGTTTTAAACCTGTCGATTACATGTATGTACATACAGATTAGCTCACGCCCTTTTCCGTAGGGTAGATATGAACCACGGAACATCTCTAACTTCAATTCCATTGACATTTGCTTCGGCAGCGTGGCGAAGGAGTTTGTCAAGTGTATGGGATTGACAAATCTCTTATAACGTTATGGAATTTCTATTTTGCAGTTGTTGACATTGTCACTTTGTCTGTAGCGTACAAGGTATAACACGTAAGTTTTTATTAATTACGGTAAAGGAAAACATTGTTAGGAACCCAGTATGTCCTAGGAAAAAAAATCTGAAAACATGCGATCTCCACAAACCCGCATTAGGCCCACGTGGTGTGTTACGGCCTATTCCCTGTCATGGTGAAGAAGCCAGTTTCCCAGCCGTGGGAATGTTAGGGGCTTATTATGTTGTATTAAGCTGGGAATCCTACACAAGGTGAGGCGGTACTTCACGCCTGGACAGCTTCTAAATCTGTATAAAGCACAGGTCCGTTCCTGCGTGGAGTATTGCAGCCACTTGTGAGATGGCTCTGCAAAGTACCAACTTGCTGCATTGGCCTCATCGAGCGCAGAGCTAAAAGGCATAAGCCTTTTATAGGCGACGAGGTGCTGGTGGACAAGCTTCATAGCCTGGCTCATCGGCGAACCGTTGCTTGCCTGTCGGTTTTCTACAGATTGTACTTCGGAGAGTGTGCGCAGGAGCTCCATGACCTGATTCCTCCATATCCCTTTCACTACCGGTCTACCAGATGCAAGGCTGGGTACCACCCACACTTGGTTGTCATACCGTCTTGTCGTACCAAGCGCTTCTCCTCCACATTTATTGTGCGCACAGCCAAGCTGTGGAATTCTCTACCGGCTTCTGTGTTCCCTGCCACTTATGACCTTTCAGCCTTTAAAGCACGAGTAAATAGGCATCTTCTGGGCTCGCTCGTTCCATCTTAGACCTCATCTGTCGCTTACTATCAGGCGAGATCGAGGTCAAAAGTGGGCCCATCAGTAATAAAAACAAGTACAAAAAACGTCACATTTAGGCTTAATTTACACCGCCGCGGAATGGAATGGAAGCGACTTTTTGCAACGAAATTGTACGTAGCATAATGAACTTTATGTCAATTGTATAACATACAAACTAAATAGGAGCCAAAAAGAAACTTTTTACCAAAAAAATATACCGACTTCCAAAAAACACTGCAAAGTATAAAATAACTTTAATTTCGGTAGTCGGTGTCTTTAGTTTTGTATTTTCGGAAAAAGTTTTTGTTCACTCTTTTTAGTTGGTCAATTTTTAATTTACCTAGTTACAAAAGCCTAAATGTCAACTACTTATAACCTTTAACAAAGTATTGCTTTTCCCTATGCTGGGCCGTTAATTGTTGAGGAGTTCTCCTGGTACTTCACCATCAGCTTCACTTCTCACCATATGCATTGTGACGAGCATGTTGTGCTTAATAACCATATTCAAGTAGCTATTCTTCTAGCTACTGTCGTTTGTATGTTATACAATTGATATAAAGTCCATTATTTACAATTTCGTTGCAAAAAGTAACTTCCATTTCATTCCGCGGCAGTATAAATTAAGGTTCGATAAACAATTGCCGGGTAACAAAAAGCATCAGTGGGTTCACAGCTTAAAAATATTTAAATAATATCCAAAACCAATTTAAAATATGAATCATACATTTCAAAGTCAGATTTAAAATATGTAGCCGACTCGAAAGTCGTATGGCTTACAATAAAAATAAAACGAAATATCGACATATTTTTTTCATGAATAACGAACGAAGGCGTTGATGTGACAAGTACATGACACTAATTAAGGACGTAATGCTCAATACGAGAGAGGTTTTGTTCAGAAAAACCATCCGTCTCAATCACTCTTAATAACCCTTATCTCAATGACATAAAACCCAAATCTGAATACACCGACTGCAACATAAACTTGCGTTAAGTAGACACGAGTCTAAGAGCCTTATTGAGGTTGTAATAAGGTTGAAATTTGAATACGGAAAGTATGAGAGATGTCACATGGATACAACTTTGACAATGACCACCGATTGAGCGATCTGATCAAGAGAGTAATCGATAAGAGATGGGAATCGAGAAGAAACCGATTCAATCGATACGTCTCGTTATTTCAGACGTTGATTATCGAATACTGGTTTAAGGATAATACTTTGTTATCTGATGGATGGTGGAGACCGTGGCTTTATAATAACAGCCACGTTAAGCAATGTTTTGAGAGTTCGCTCAGGAGATCGGTGACCGTCCTACAGGTACGGTCGCAGCCTGGAATTTGGGGGTCACTTGTGCAATAAAGAAAACTCATTTACTCGACATAGTTTACTTCAATTGTGCAATAAAGAAAAGTCATTTACTCGACATAGTTTATTTTATTTTCTTTATTGCACAATTGAAGTAAACTATGTCGAGTAAATAACTCATTTACTCGACATAGTTTACTTCAATTGTGCAATAAAGAAAACTCATTTACTCGACATACCTAGTTTATTGTTAATAAATACTATGTCGAGCAAATGAGTTTTCTTTATTGCACAATACAGATTTTATTGCACACATTATAAAACAAATGGAAGTTTTTTAATTTTATTAGCAAATCGAGTGATAATATACCTACGGAACGTCTTATTTTGCAAAATTTTAGAAGATTTTCTATTTGAGGTGTACAATTTGGGGGGGGGGGAGTCATTTCCCCTGTGACACCCCCCCCCTCCCTTCGGTATTCCTCGGTGCCTCGAAAAGTACCTTAAGCCATCGGTCCTGGACTCCCGGCAGTCATTTGTGCATCTTGGACAGTCGTTTGCAGGTAGTCGAAAGCCAGAACATCTGAAACCTGTATTCTCAAGAGGTATTGTGTTACCCAGTTACTGGGTTTTGGAGGACGCTCAATAAAAGTAGGTGAATAATCAGGACTCTTAAATTTTTTCCTATAGTTAACTCGAATAATTGATACTCTTTGGCACAATGTAGGAATACAAACACTCTCATACATACTACACAATCATCCACATTCACCCTCGAACGTATACTGATTCCCACACGCACACTCATGCATAAATCCATACTCATACACACACGCAATAAACCTATAACTCACTTAGATTTTAAGTAAAACACTAATTCTAATTTTATCATTATTTTTATAAAGTATTACTTTTAAGCGTTTTTTGAGTTTAAAGAAAGAATGTACTTGCTGATTTAATATAATTGTAATGTCCTAGAGTCTAGTCTAGGACCTAGACTGAGAGGATTGGCGCTGTATTCCGAGGTACAGGTGTTTACCTAGTTCGGCTGCAGATGATCCTATATTATTTTTAGTGATACTTTTTTGTATGTGTTAGTTTTAAGTAATATTGTAATCCTTTTTGATGCAAATAAATTATTATTTCTCTTTATTCAAAACATTTCTCAAAAATTACATTTTTAAATATTTTTCTATAAAAAAACTTACAATAAAAAAACATTTAAAAATAAATTTAAAAACATTTAAAATTATTATTATTATTAGGTAGACGTACCTACTCCGCTGCATTTGGTAAGACTCAAAGCAGACCCCAACTTTGTTGGAAGGAGCTAGCTAATGTTGAAATTGTTATTTGATAGTAATGTTTTATTTTTAAATGATAAGGATATAAAACATACACTAAAGAAAATCTGCTCAACGTTATGACCCAGGTTCTGGGGCGAATATTTTGGCAAAATAGGCCAAACTCGGGTAGTTTGTTGAGATTTAGACATGATGCTGTAGCAATGCATCGCACAAAAGAAAACGAAACAAAAGCGATTTGCTACTGTCTCTCTTCTATTTACTCTTTATCAGATACGGAACATGAAAATGCCCACGCTATTTTATTACAGCCAGGTAATGGTGAATGATTTGTCTTCCTTTCTAAAACCGAGAGTAAACGTAATAGGTATAATCCTACTTCCTACTTCCTACTTAATATTATAAATGCGAAAGTTTGTGAGGATGGATGGATGTTTGTTACTCTTTCACGCAAAAACTACTGAATGGATCTGAATGAAATTTGGCAAGTATATAGTTGGCAGCCTGGAATAACACATAGGCTACTTTTTATCCCGAAATTTCCACGGGATCGGGATTTGCGCGGGAAAACCTTCCCACGCGTACGAAGTCGCGGGTAGAAGCTAGTAGGTAGGTATAATTTAGAGCTGGATATTTCCTCTAAAAGACTGAGATAAAACTGAAAATATTTTACAGCTCCACAATTCAAAGACCTCTATGAAAAACACGAAAAGAAGAACCATTGCCAATGTTTACTAGATAAATTAAATTATTTAATGAACGAAATGAAAATAAAAAATAAAACAAATCTCACGAAAATACTCCTTTACCGTTGATATAGCTCCTGCAGTGGTTTCACAAAATTCCACCGAAGATATTTTAAGAAAATAACACTCAGGCCTCTATATACGTTTTACGAACATACCAACTGAACTTACATGTCAATGCACATTCGCTTCAAGAAAGACAATATCAACGCTGACACTTAAAAACAAACTTAAATCTTAATCCATAAAATAAAAAAATACAGGAAAACGAGCCTTAGTACCTTGCAATAGGAGTGAGTGGGAATCGAGTGGTGTGACGGCAAAGTTGGTCGCCGCAAACCGCTGAAACTCAATGCTATGTAACCAAACTCACTCATATTTTAATATTTATAAATAATCAGACAAGCTTTTGTTGTTTTTCGATGTTGCAAGGTTTCATTTTTAGTAAAAAGTTTACAAGACTGTTTTTGAAAGATTAGTGGCGAATAGGACTTGTCAAAATAGGTGATTATTTTTTATTTCGAGTACCTGCAGCAAAATTGTTCGTGAAGGTCATTGTCCATTATTAATTTTCTAGCTTAGCTTTAGTTTTTATGTAGGGCAGTCAGTCAGTGTACTTTTTAACCGACTTCTAAAAAAGGAGGAGGTTCTCAATTCGGATGTTTGTATTTTTTTTTTTTTTTTTTTTTTTTTTTTTTTTATGTTTGTCCACGCATAACTCCGTCGCTTGCCAACCGATCTGAAAAATTCTTTTTTTGTTGGAAAGGGTATACTTCCCAAATGGTCCCATGAAAATTTTATCGAAATCGGACGAGCCGTTTCTGAAAAATCAAAAAAAGTCGAAAAAAATAATTTACCTTGATGATCTTTTCGTTTACTCTGCATTGCGTTTTTTGTTCGCGCATAACTCCGTCATTTACGAATCGATTTGGAAAATTCACTAACCCACTAAAAAGCGCGAAAATAAAAACTTTTTTGCAAAAAATAAAACCGACTTCCATATCAAAACACTAAAAAGCCAAAAATAATTTTAATTTCGGAAGGCGGTGTGAAAAAAAAAGAAAATACAAAACCAATAACACCGACTACCGAAATTAAAATTATTTTTGGCTTTTTAGTGTTTTGATATGGAAGTCGGTTTTATTTTTTGCAAAAAAGTTTTTTTTGTGGCCAAATACTTAGCAGGACCACGCAAGTCTTGTTTTAGTTGCAAGAATATAACAATCTCAAAAGTTCAAAGGTATGTTATTATACCAATCATGTTATAACAACAACAACATGTTATCATGTTATAACATCTAATATGTCAAAACAATATATCTTATTTTCTACAATAATTTCCTGGAACTTCTCAACAATATCATGTCGTCCCACCACTTACAAATTCTTATACCAAAAAAAAACATTTTCGTAATTCGTCGCACTTCCCAAATACACTTCGGCAACTTTCGGGCCGTTACGTCATCACCGCCATGTTTAACCGCGCAAAAACCGTGTCGTGCGCTTGCACATGATCCAGGCATCTCTCGTCTCCTAATTGGGTAGTTTTACCGCCGCGCCTGTTCATTGGACAAGGGGCGGCGCGTAATTATTTTAATAACCCCACCCCCTTTTAATTAAAGTGAATTGCACATGCAATGATGTGGTGCACTTTAGTTATGATTTTTTTTATGTTTGTGCTTATGAGGTTGGACTGTTTGCGTAACGGTGTGACAGGATTTATGTAGGTAAATACCGGGATATCTTAGAAATGGTTCCAATACATATAATCTTGGATTACAGTGCAACTATTCTGCGCTTGTGTGGAGAGTGTATTTTGCTGCAAAACATGCTGCTGCATAGCAGAACCAGCTTAATCTTAAGATGTCATATTTGAAGCCAATATATTTAAGTATTTGAATAGAAAATTTAACGAAGTCGTGTCTTAAGTTATTACTACAACATAATTATTAAAATTAGACCGAATGTCATTAATTCTCAGTTGCAAGACTGATTTATAAAAAAGTTTTGTATCTATATTCTAAAAGAAAGAGTTTCAATGAATTGAAACAATTGTTTTCATTTGGAAACTAAGCTAAAGCTAGACTGTAAAAGGCTTAAAGAAGAAATGGGCAAATTTAAGTTTACTCTGGGTTAAAAATCACTCTCAATATCCCTCAAGAACTCTTATTAAAGGAGTAGGTACCGAGTTTCATTTTTTGGGGGGACAATCATCAAATAATTTCTCCGAGCGGATGGGAGTGTCGGACTTCTACTGACTAAAACCCACTCTGTTCCTTCACTTGCCTTTGCGTTCCGGGTCCGTGCTAACCGGTTAGAACATTCCGCAACCCCGCTAGCCTACTATCTAGATCTAGGTATCTTGCACTTATGCATCATTTTCATTTGAATTCGTTCATCCGTTTCCAAGATTAAGGTCTTACTGGTTCGTATGAAACATTGTTTGTAGAAAAACGCTCTTAAAACAATAGACAAAAGACTGAATACAAAAGTACCGATTCAGATATAGGCAATATCCAACATCTGTCACGCTGGCCGGATACTTAAGCACCACTAGACTGTACCTTTGTCGATATGCCGTTAAATTTTATGTTATACAGGAAAATACTTTACGCTATATTATATTAAGAATACCGTTGTGAAGAATGGAACGCTTTTTTTTGGGATTTCACAACAATATTTATGTTAACGACTCGATATTCACGTAATAAGCTGACTCGAAAGTAAGTTGTATCATACAAAATTGACGAGCATGTTAGGGATGGCTCTTTACTTTAAACATTGGGAATTTCTCCTGTATTTTGGTTGGATTTTTGCAAACATCCACACTCGGAGCAACTATTTGTAGGCCAAACAAAAATTTGTTCCGGTGAGGGAATCGATCCCACGACACATAACGCGGCAACTGATCGCTCAACCACTGTGCCAACCAAAACTATTCGACGACATGTCGAATCAGTTAGTCTATAATAGTCAATTAATAACATTAAAAAAAAAGTAAAATCTAGACTTTGTAGTAGTGATGCAACGAATACGAATACGAATATTCGTATTCGCCGAATAGTAGACATTTACCGAATATTCGTATTTGGCAAATACTAATACGAATATTTAAAAACTAATATTTTTGTACGCAACTCTATTTACTGCAGATTTGAAAAATTTCCAAGTCTGAAAAAACTCGCCCAAAAATATTTTTCACTGAAGCCATGTACAGTCGCCTCGGAAAGACTTTTTTCAACGGCTGGGAACACCCTGACTGAAAAAAGAAATCGCATAAAATCAAAAATTCTACAAATTTTATGTTTTTTAAATAAAAATTTGCCTGTTGTAAATTTTAATTATTAGAAGAGTAAACATTCATCAAATAAATAAGTCTTTTATTACCATGGCGAGATATTCGTATTCGCCGAATAGTAGGTTTGATATTCGTATTCGTATTCGTAAAAGTAGTATTCGTTGCATCACTACTTTGTAGGTATTGTAGAATCTTAAACAGTATTTTTCATTTCACGCATTTGAATTTCATGTGCATTCATCTTTACCTGCGTTGCGTTTGCGCATCTCAATTGATCGAACACGGTATGTCATATGGGACGGGTGTGGTCAGATGCCAATGGTTGCGATTACCATTAAATTGTGGTAACCTTAACCTGTTTGGTTACCTACCCTGGACGACGTGAGTGATTTCGGGTTTAATATATCCTGTTACTTTATTGGAGGGTAGGTAGGTTTTCTTTAATACGGATGAGCCCGCTCTTGGCCTACCTAAGCATTAGATGAGATCTACGAGAAGATGGCTGCTTTACTCTTGCTTGATTGGGTCAGTATTAATCTTTTGTTGATTTATATTATAATAAGTGCTTTTAAAACGGTGCCAGAAAACATAGTGAGGAAACCGGCAAATCCTAGGACGAAAAGTTAGAAGATATATGTTAGAGATGCGCCGAATGTTCGGCCGAATATTCGTATTCAGCACTTTGGTATATTTTTTCATGTCCGTATTCGGCCGAATATTCCGTTGATTTGCCGAATAGTTACCGAATATTTAAAAAAAGAACAATTTACTAAACAGTAAGGTTAACTAATTACTAAATATGTGTGGTTTATTCCGAAAGTTATACATAGTTTTTTTGTAAATGAAAGAAACACTACTTTTTATACCAATTATTTACTGAAAAATTAAAAAAGATTAACATTAACAATCGATTTAAAAAAAAATCAAATACACATCTCCCTTTAAAAAAAAATTATAAATGAAACTAACTTAAATTTCTATGAAATTAACTATTTTAAGAACACTACTTCGAATAACAACTTTTTTCAGTTTTTTTTTTAGTATATTATAATAACTACTATCTTTAGGAATAAAATCAACACAGATATTAAGATATGTAAATAATCAAAGGCAAACGCCGCGACAAAACAAATTTTATTTACTAAGTGACTCATACCCATTTAATACCCAAAATGTTTTCCTAATTTATGTATATACTAACACTAGGTATAAGGTACTTTACTAACACTACGGATCTCTGTTATCTGATTATTTGAAATAAATTAAATTAAATTAAATTAAATTAAATTAAAACTGTTTACCGCGCAGAATTGAACCGAATGATTCGGCCGAATATTCGGTTCGGTACATTTTGGACCGAATATTCGGCCGAATATTCGTATTCGGTTGAACCTTCATTCGGTGCATCTCTAATAAATGTCATCCACTAATTCGCACTGGGCTCGCGTGGTGGGTAAAGGCCCGTTCTCTCTCATAAGAGGAACCCTGTGCCCCAAGAAGTGGGGAGTGGCTTCTCGTTCCAACCTTTTTCTTCAATCAAACCATCGTAAATATCGCACGCATCCAATACTGTCACTATCCAAAATTTTGCCAAATCGACTTTTTAATGTCATCCGTTGGGAAACGTGGAACTATGCGTAATCACGCTTACACTAGTCTAAAAGTAACAGAAATAACCCCTATACTGCAGTAGTCCGCTTGGTCACTAAACAAAAAAAATATTTTTTTTTAACTTTTCTGGATAGTGACATTATTGTTTAAGCGTGCGATATTATTTCCTAAGACGTTTCACTTACCCAATATTTAACCTAGCCTAGTACTACTTCGTTACCTATTCATATAGAGTGGTCAGATTATGGTTACAGGTTGCAAAACGACAGTTTTGTTAGTATCTCAAGATTTAAGGAACTATAAATCATGTTATAGTTTGAATGAATATTTATCAGAATAATGTTGGATCTCTTCATTGCACAAAGTTTATGGGGTGTATTGTCATGAAGATTGAACTAAATGTAGGTGAATTGGACAGGATGTGAATTGCCGTATTTGTAAATAGTTCGACGGTCTTTATTTTTTAAACCCCAGCTTTAATAAATCAGTTGTGTTTTGGAAGACCTCCAAAGGAAAATGGAACACTTATTACTTTAAAAGAGACGTTGACCTCTGATTTTGTTTCAGTGTTTCTTCTCAGAGTAGTCAGGAAACACTGGCCTCATGTAGTTTACAAAATAAACATCATTATTTCATTATTAAATCACTTCATCGTCCGTATTTCTGTCAAGGCCCCTAGTTTTATAAACGCGCAGACATTTGTATTTTTTTTAATATCAAATGCGGATTTGTGGTCTCTTTCAGCTGTGTAAAGTTTTACTTATAAGTCAACGCGATCAAAAGATATGATTATTTATGGTTTCATTAGGGAATTAAAACCTCAAGGGTACTTTCCGTTAAACAACGGGTAGGTTGTAGATACAATCTTGAAATTTGCCAAACAGCAATATCTTACTACAGTACATGTTAAGAAAATAAAACAGTAAATATGTAGATAGTTCAGTACCTACTATTGAACTTATTTATACTCAGGTACTCATACATAAGTTGGTACAGAACCCTCGGTACGCGGGTCCACCTCATACTTGGCCGGTTTTTTATCCGTGGTCTTTCTTAAATGCGTAGCTTTTGCCATCAACAAAGCGACACGGCCTATGTCAAACCTTCAAAAATGTTGGAAATCCCATCACATAAATTGTCTAAACATGTGGAAGTTACATGATACTCAAAATAATCACATATTAGTATTCTATAGACCTCATGGTATTTCAAGTCGTTGGTAAGAATTGTAATAGGCTTACATAGGTCATCCCGACGACCCAAGGCCATAGTATTAATATTAAGCATTGTTCTATTATGGCTAAAGATGTACATAAGTTAGTCTAGACGTATCTATAATATAGGTTAGTGGTTTCCTGTTAGATATTATTATTATTAGAAGCGAACTTAATAGAACCGACGACGGCGACGTGTTGCAAGCCTGTCGGTTTTCTATCGGTTACACTTCGGGGAGTGTGCGATGGAATTGCACAATCTAATTCCACCGGGTCTGTTCCGTCATCGGACAACAAGACGAGCGGCGATGCGCCATCGTTACATGGTGCACAGTAAGTAAAAACGTTTGGTACGTATGGCCCATACGCTCCAAACGTTTTTGGAGTACTTACTTTCATTTTGTGTACGGTTAAGGAGTGGAATTCACTGCCGGCGTCTGTGTTTCCTGATAGCTTTAACCGAGGGGCCCTCGCAGATGCTATGAGTCTATCGGCTGCTAAACCGGATTTAACCGTGGAAGACTGAATTAGTAATTAAAGCCTCCACTTATATTAATTTAAAAACATACATACATACATACATACATACATGCTACCCCCTGTGTAGTACGGAGTCGGCTTAGGGCGTTGCTGGAGAAGGGCAGCTAAGGACATATTAGATCTGACAAGTCTAATTCAGACATCAGCTCACAAATAAGATTATAAGCGTTAAAACATAATTCAGATGATAACCATACAATCTGATACAACCATAACGGAGAAAATCTAGATGCTTCACTTATTGAGATTTATTTGAAATCTGACGGTGACAAAATAGATCAATTTATTCCCAACTGCATAAAATAGATTTCACTGAGCAAGTCAATCATTTATTTTGCAACGATATTCAAATTTCTATGGCTACTTTGTCGCCGTTTGTTAACTTAGATAGGCCACTTATCTAGCTCGGGTTGTAGGTGTTACCTGTTCTGTAAGCTGCTATGAGTGTCAAGGGCTACAGGTCTTGATCCAGGTGGAACTTCATTAGTTAGTTGTACCTTGTTTAGTGTTAATAGTTGATTAATTAATTATAAACGTTGTTTACTGTGTAATGGGCAAGCATTGTAAGTATTAATGTGGGTAGAATTCACCTTACTAGCAATCGTTTCCTTCCAATTAAGCTATGTATGCTTGAGTCTGGATTTGGTTCACCTCTAGATCACAAGCCCGTCAACTTAGCCGTTAGGTAATTCATAATAATGGCTTTGTTTTAAAATGACTGTGTTTTATAGTGACTAAAGTCTTATTAGAATTCTCGCTGCCTCTAGCAAAAAAATGTTGCCTTGTCGCATTACTATGTTCAGTAACGCGTAACACTAGTAGTGTACCACCCAAAATATTCCAAAATATACATTGTTAAAATTCGTAATAAGTTCATTGTTTCTCACGCCAAATCACGTCTAGCATATCCCCAAAAATATAAAAACAATTGTTTCCAGCCGTTGTTGTAATCTCGCATAACCACGTATAACTAATCTAAAAACCAGAAAAAAAGAACAAAAGAATCCAAAACGCATCAGCAGACTGTAATGGAGATCACGTAGCCTCAGATCTCTGATTACCCCTCTCACTTTAATTTACGACCGTTATTCGAGTGCGAGCGAGATGGAATTAATAATGGTCTAACCGCAGCCCGGACTATCATTAGGTGGTATTCCATTTAAAAACACTGTGTCTCTTGGGCGTCCGGAATGAGAGAGTTTTCTTGTGGGCTGGAACACAGTGTTGGTTGGTTGTAGATGGTGTTGAAGGCCTCTAGAGGTTGTTATAGTGGCGGAAACCGTGGTACGTTGGTACAGTAATCGTACAGCAGACAATCGTAAGAAATAAATGAATTTTTCCTTCTTTTTTTCTTCGTAGCCTCAAATTGGTTTTTATATGTTTTCCTTAAGATTTTTCGAGACAATCGACCGTGGTTGGTGTGATTATGTATAATTTAATCGGTGGTTATCGACGCAGCCGTTGTCAATGCGTGATGTCATTATAGTTAGCTATCAACGCGATTGTTTCCTTTCTGTGGAGTGAAAAAAGCTGATGGTGGTAATGATACGCATTATGAAAATAAAAAATAAATATCGGTAATGGTCGATTGTTAAGCGTAGCACAGTTGAATATACAAGTATTGTAACCTATTAAGGCATAGTACTTACTTCTGTGGCAACTTTAAAGAATCAAAAATGAAAACTACATAGATAAGTACCCCAACTAGCACAAATGGGCTGCATTAGGGCTTTAGAGCGTATCCGATTATTACTTATGGTAATAGACGTAAGCGCTAGAGCGTCTACTACAGACTTAAAGCAGCCGCTTTAGCGCTATTTGGGCGCCATTTTATGCAACCTAAAGTTCCATTTAACCTGCACAACGGTTGCATAAAGGTTCCTTAATAGCTATAACGATTTATTAACGCTATACTAAAGCTCTCATAGCGCTACTTTTGAATGATTTTGAACTACTTTGAACGAATGAATTGATTATAGTTCTTTATTCTATATCTTCAGTTGACATTATTTGTAATATTTTGGTAAAGTGTTTTCGTCGCCATCATGAAAATAAAACAAAAAGAAGTAAAAGTTTGTATTCTGTATTAGCAAGATATATAAAGATACTTAAAACGCTGTCCAGTTTACTGTAGATATATAAGATAATATTTGAGTAATTTTAACGCGCTTTTATGATATTTAAAAAAATAACAAAAGATATGTGATATTTTTTATTTGTTATACAGAATACATTTTATTTCCGTATTTTTACGTGTCGATAACTTACTATTTGCAAGTGGCCGATTGTTTACCGGTACATTTAATGCACATTTAACTAAAAAACCAATGTATATCAACTCAATTTTGCAAGTGAATTATAAGTTTTCTTAAAAAATCATGGCGTCATTGTAATGTAGTCATAACCTGCAGTTTGAGCTCTAATAACTCCCATTTGAGAATCATAGCGCTAATTTTCACCCTTCTAACGCTTCCAGTGATTTTTGTTACCCTAG
Organism: Tholera decimalis; assembly: GCA_943138885.2. Lineage (NCBI taxonomy): Eukaryota > Metazoa > Arthropoda > Insecta > Lepidoptera > Noctuidae > Tholera > Tholera decimalis. The sequence continues at coordinate 5,836,093 of OW964557.2, read as the reverse complement.
TGCAACTCACAGCCACAAAAAGCTTCTATTTTCTTGTTTTTGAGGTTATAATATGTAGTTACGTACTTATTCGTTTAGCATCCATTTTTATTGTTTAGTGTTTTTAAATGTGTTATAATAGTTACAAAAGTGGCTGTAAAATGGCGAATGGATTGAGCCTGCAAGGAATGACTATTGCTACTAAAGGCCTTAGTTACACTGATGATTTTTTTGTAACTATAGTATGCATAAGAGTTTCTATTATTTCTATAATGGAACTTCTAGTAGTATAATAGTGGTTACTATAACTATAACCTATAAAAGTTACAATGGAAACCTCTGTACAGCTGTGAGTGGCAGAATGACCTTCGTAACTCTCATATAAAGGTGTAAGTGGTAAATGAGTTCTACCGTGGACTACTGTGAAGGCTAGGGTGGTATTTGATTCAGCTTATAGCACCTTAAGTAACTTTTATAACTATAGACGTTTACGGATGCAGATATGCAACTCTGAACTGCTTTTTGAACCCTTAAAGCGCCATTTTACAGCCCAAAGTAACAAAATAGGCTGCTATTTCCACTAATGTGCTCGTTGGGACCTATGTAGTTAGCAATAACTTCGTACCCTTTTTACGAATACTACGTCTGCGTAGTATTCGAAGGATTATAAAATTCGACACAGAAAAGTTTATATGGGGAAGGAGTGTAGAAAGAATATACATATTTATAGTAATGTTTAAATTGAAATGAAATGTAGGCAATTTTCGAGAAATTGGCAAGCAATAGTTACATTAATTCTATATTATTCTTTAGAGTTCTTTGTTTAGCTTTTATCTCGATACTATGCAATATTTATTTAACGTGACATTGAACTAGACTTTACAAAACTTCCTGAAATCGTATATGGGGGGATGGGGCAGTCCCGAGTCGAAGGAACGTTGTGTTCCACGTGTGCCTCAGAGAGCAGTCAGCATTGACGGGGCCCCATAGAGGCAATGCCTGCTGGGGTAACCGAAATGTTCCAACGAGATACCGCGGCCTTGTGACATAAGAGTAGGGTTGCCATCACCAAATTTGCCGGCCCCAGACAAAGACTTATAAACCCCGGACATTTGGGTAAAATCACAGTTTTTCCCCGGACACCGACGACACCGTAGAAAAATACATTTTTGAACTTGAAACTAAAAACAACAATGTTTAATTATGGTTTTTATATATATAACTTTGTAGAGCTTTAGAACTTTTTATCAACAATTAATAACAGTCTCTTCCTTTTCATTTAATCAACGTAACATAAAAAATAAGATGAAATACCATAGGAAAATAATAATGGAGATCGTGCTTTTTGGTATCCGTAAGACCAATGTATGTCCGGGTTTTACCCGGACGCTTATTGGGAAAACCCCCCGGACGCCCCCGGACGCTCTCCAAACTAGGACAAATCCGGGAAAACCCGGACGGATGGCAACCCTACATAAGAGCAGCTGAAGGAACAGTGTGGGTTTGTCGATCGAAGGATCTGAGACTCACTTTCGCTCTACCTAGAGCGGTAGAAGTTATTTATTTGATGATTTTCCCGCCGAACTATTTGGATTATTTGTCTATGGTCAGCCATGTCCATGGTAAGTCTGGTGTAGTATTTTTAATCCTAAAGGGCAGACTTGTAGTATACAATCTTATCTTAATAATATTATAAATGCGAATGTTTGTTAGGATGGGTGTATGGATGTTTGTAATTCTTTTAGGCAAAAACTACTAAATGGTTCTAAATACAATTTGGTAAGTTGACATCTTGGTATGATAATAATAATAAATTCTTCATTGCCAAATAAGGTACACATTTAAAATTGAAATTCCGTGGCTCCTGAACTAGTTGTAAACTGTATGATAGGAGCCAGTGCATTCTCTTAACTAAAGTGACGTACAAATATCAAACTGGCAGTTATGCAAATAAATTGAAAACAAACAAAAACAATATAATAAAAAACAAACACGTAATAATTAAAAAAAAAAACAACAATAACACGGAATAACACGTAGGCTGTTTCCTTTGCCTTTCTTTACTTTCTTATCCCGGCTTTTTTATCCCGAAGGTCCCACGGGATCGGGATTTAAGCGGGAAAACCTTCCCAAATGAACGAAGTCACTCACGGCCATTGAAACTAGTTCCTACATAATATTTGAATAAATAAAATAGCCGGTTTGGATGTGCCACTTTAGTTGATATGAAAAGATGCTACGAATAAACGTCAACAGATATCGATCGCCTGTGCTTTTATAGGAGGCTAAATGTTACAAAATATATTGATCACTATTCAATGTGCTTTCTTTTAGATTTTGCAAACGCGTTCATTGCGTGTTTTATTTTGTCGATTAGTCGTATTTTCAGACATATGATACGATGAATCTGGAATTCCATTCCATTGTAATTAGTAATAGTAAATTAGAGAGCTTAACAAGAAATGGTAGCCTTAATTGCAATCCCGATAAACTATTAAATAAGAAGATTATTCAACCGTTAAGTATTTATCGTTAAGATGACTGATATTCAATTAAAATTGCGATGTTTAAAGCTGATTTAAGATTAAAAATGCCTTTTATTAATTTCCGATACGAATCACAATTAATTGTAATGATCCCTGTTATAGCATCAGTAGCACAATACGCTTATTTAGCTTGTCATTTTGCGAGCTTTTAACTTATTGCAAACATCATTCATGCAAAGTTGGCCTATGCTATGCCGCCAATATTCTGCAAACATCAGTGTACCCTTCCAAAACTTCCTGCCATTCGATTTTAAATCTTGCGACTTTCTCCATAAGGTCTACCAGTTTTTGTAGATATATTTACAGGGTTGTAGCGAAGTAATATTTTATCCTTATTGTAGGCTGTCATAGTAATCTCCTTTACGTTGTTATCGCATTGCAAAAAGAGTTAAGTGAGCGCGTGTTTTACATACGCAATCGTACTAATATTGAGAATAAACGTTTATTTACTTTATGGCTCTTGGCTGGTGGACTGGCACTTGCCAATAAGGCTTGAACTTCTGTTATATTCTACGGCAGTGTGTGGTCCATGATGAATGGACTGATCTACTTTGACTAGTCTAATCGTATAACAAATAGACAAGTCAATTAATATATTTATTATACCTATATTGTTTAAAAAAGCATCCTTAAAATCACCTCACACTTTTGAATCAACCTGTATACTCCGAAATTTTGTTGTAACCCTTTTAACAAAAAATCTTCAGATTTCTAATAGGGATTTGAAAACATTCCGTATTTGAACTCATCAGTACACTTCTTTAAAGTTCGTATTCCGAAGATTGTCGAACGGTTTTTAATTTGAACATCGTAATGGCGTTAATAAGTGACGTTATAAAGCAAAGATTGTTTTATTAGCTGATATGTTTATGGTGTTATTATGGGATCTTAAGTGTTGATACTTGGGTTACGGTTTTTTTGTCGAAATATTCAGGGATTCAAAGTTGTACAGAGGTCTGTGTATAGGGGTTCATGGTAAATGCAGTTACGATAATAAGTAGTAATAAATAGCTGCTCATTTGCTTGATTTCTTCGCAACTTTATTTGGTAATCATACTATGGTATAACAGAACTGATTAATAACAATCAGTGATCATCGTTTCGAAGTCATTATTAACTACCTAGCAGTTTTCCAACTGTGTTGTAATCGGCTCTCAACCTCTCGAATGCTTCCGAACACCAATACTTTACATAGACCGACATATCTGACCGTTCAGAAACTGGCTAAAATTTTATCCTCTAACGATTTCAAACTATTGAGTGTATGCGACGTTTTTCAACTCAATAAGTCATGTAAAGGGCCCATTGCTGGGATATAAGCCTCCACTCTAAGAGAGGTAATGTGCCTTAATATACCACGATTCGTAAGTCGTGCCTGTAAACACAGAGCGACAACAGTGTAGTTAAGACGATGACGTGTTAAAAGATTAGGAAAGTCCGGACGCCTAAATTATTCACCTACTTCTCCTTAATGCAAGCGAACACGGCTAACGAAGTAATCTCGCCTGGCGTTCTCATTATCTAATAAATAATTAATTATAATATTCGATTCCCGCGAAGCATACTTTGTAAAGTTGTTTCCAGTTTGGCTAGGACATTGCAGGCCTGAATCACCTGATTGTCTGATAAAAAGATGGTTCCGTGCTTCGGATGGCACGTATAAGCCGGTGGTCCCGGTCGCCAAATGGCGGTCGTCAAAATAGACCACGTCAGAGGCCCTAGAGGCGGTCTAGAAACTCTGACACTAGGGTGTATGGGGTCGTTAGACCTCGTTAGACCCACATGATAAGAAGACCGTTTAATCCGTCATTTTCTTAGACGTTTCCCAACCATATTGACCCCAATATGGTTATCAAGTAACTTAGTACTTTACATGTGGCGAATGCCTATCAGGTGTCCACAACCCAAAAGCTAAGTAACACGTTTTCCCTTGTCAAGACTGGTATAAAACTTTCTGACTTTCAACTACCCTTAACGATTGACAAAAAACTTCATTTCAAAAGCATCTTAGAGCATGGCTTATTGAAAATTGTTTTTATACCATTAAGGAATTTATGACTTAGGACAAAGGGAAAAATTGTATGACATGATAATTAAATTTGACATTAGATTTTAAGACTTATACTACTTGTATTGACATTTTGTAATTTAATTTCTTTGGTTGTAGGTAATTTAAATAGAAGACATTTATAACATTTATACTTATTTATTTGACATTTATATTTTGAAATTTACTAAGATAATGTATATTCAATTATGTCAAAAAAGACAAAGTCTTTTTTGACATTGAAATTTTATTGTTTTGTTTAATTGCATCACTTCATTTATTAAACTGATATTGTTACAAAATTTGCATGCCGAATTTAGTAGGCGAAATATGTAGAACTATTGTGTATCTGTAAAATACCATATTTCTGGCAAATAAATGAATCTAATCTAATCTAATCTTTAGATTTACGAATGACTGCCAGAATCAGCTTAAGTATTTTCCGAGGCATAAAGGTAATTCACCCATCCACGGACAAACCTTGGCAAGCGCTGTTTTACCTTTAAAATCGACCCACGCGGCTGTTATAGCCACTTTTCAGCAACTCATTATCATTAAGTTAATGAGGTGTTTAAAGATTAGGAAATTCCGGACGCCTGAATTATTCACATAAGTACTACTCCTTAATGCAAGCGAACACGTTTAACTAAAATTACCTGCTTCTCACCAGCCCTACCCATTATCTAATACATAAATAATTAATTTTACTCAGTACCGTTTGAAGCCGTCGTCAAGGAAATAGCGTGCCACATACAAGCACAAATTACCACGTGTTGGCCCCCCTGTCTTGGCTGTCATTAATACATCATGGCTGATCTGAATCGTGGCTCATTGTAATCCGAAGTTTATTGTTTCCCACGCTAGTTAAACACGCGAACTTGCTTGTAATTTCTTTCAATTATCATATCAACGGATGGTTGGATATGGTGGCTGTCATGCAAAGCTGAGTGCGGAGTTAAATATTTAGTAGAGAAGTTGTGTGTCCTATCACAAATGTTTCATTGGAAAAACGAAAATATATCGATACAAATGTCTTCTACATAATTTGCCACTTCAATCAAATAGAAGCCAACTATTCATAGTTGTATATACTATACCAACATAATATTTAGAAATGAAAAGTTCAAATGTAAAAAAGTTTGCCACTCGACCACCAAAATAGCTGGATAGATCTAGATAAAATTTGGCACAGATGTTGATTGAATAGCGTTTAAGCTTTTTATGCCTGGCAAACCGCTTCTAGTAGGAGTCGCGAACAACAGCTACTGTTATTTTAAATTATACCTAAGGAGGCATGAACATCAAGTTTCTTACGAGCTTTTCATTGTTGTCTATCTCAAAAAATACATGTTCTTAGCCATGTAATAGGCATTCTATTCGTAGATACACAAGTATACACATAAGGCTGAAAGTCTCTCAAAGCTTTGTCCTTCCAAAACACAAAAGATATAATACAAAAGATATCTCTATTAATATTATTTCCGCAAACAGACAAACGTTGTAATACCATTGTTTATGGCAAAAATGTGGTCGTGATCGAGAAACACCGTGGGATCTGTCGTCCCGACGATATACGGCGGAAAGTTTTAGATGAAAATTTAATATTTTGTCTCACAATGCGGTTTAAACAGGTACACGATAGTATGTTATTGATAATGTATGTCTGACTTTGTGCAGAGCACCAACTACGTATCTAGCTGTGGACAAGGCTGTGAAAATGTAGGGTACGAACGAATTCAGTTGGTTGAGAAAATTAAATAGCGTTCTTAGAAACCGAGCATAATGCTGAGCGTTAGGAGCTTTTTTACTTAGGTATACAAAGCTCGCGTATGACCACCAACGGACGTAATTGTTAAGCGATGATGTGGTTGTAGATGAAGCACGTTAACTTAGAAGTAACCTAACTGTTGACTGGTTTTGCACAAATATTACCCATATTTTTCGTAATCCTGATAATCATGATATGGGTAGGTTATGTTTGTTGCAAATTAACGCTTTTTCATTATTCTTTATTTCTATTAACAGATTAATTGTTGTTATTGAATGTCCACATAAGAAAACAATATTTAAATGTGTAATTAAAATTAATTGAACAGAGTTCTATTCCTATTATGATCATTACCTAACCTTAATGTAATATAACATTTCCACTGCGGAGACACAAGCGTCCTCTCTGGCGGAGGGAATGATCTGTCATTCCCAACGCGGGCTTAGTGCGGATCCAATGCATATGGTGATGTAGAGCTGATGGTGAAGTACCAGGAGAACTCCTCAACAATGAACGGCCCAGCATTGGGAAAAGCAATATTTTGTAAAAGGTTTTAAGCAGTTGACATTTAGGCTCTTGTAACTAGGTAAATTAAAAATCATCCAACTAAAAAGAGTGAAATAAAAAACTTTTTACCAAAAAATTAAACCGACTCCCAAAAAACACTGCAAAGTGAAAAATAACTTTAATTTCGGAAGTCGGTGCCAAAAACGAAAATACAAAACTAAAGACACCGACTACCGAAATTAAAGTTATTTTTCACTTTGCAGTGTTTTTTGGGAGTCGGTTTAATTTTTTGGTAAAAATTTTTTTTAAAGACCTTTTTATAGATACCAAACACGAATAGGTTTAATGAAAAAAAAAATATTTTCGGTTTTAGTTGGATGTATGAGGAGCCCCTCTTAATTTTAAATACTTTTTCAATTTTTGAAAATATTTTTGGTTTTAGTTGCATGTATGAGGAGCCCCCCGTAATATTATTATTTTTTTCTTAAAATCGGAAAGCGGTTCTCAGAATACATCTACCTATCAAGTTTCATGTGTACAGCCCTAATAGTTTCGGAATAAAATGGCTGTGACATACGGACGGACGGACAGACAGACAGACATGACAAAACTATAAGGGTACCGTTTTTAGCCATTCGGCTACGGAAACCTAAAAGAAGATTGTTAAAAAAAAGTTGAACGTGCAACTGAGTAAAATACACATACTAAAGTAAAATACCACATCCGTTTGTCTCAGGCATTTCCAACTGTATGTCAACATTTCATGTATCTAACGCTAACCTCTCAGTTATATTATGATTTCACTAGCTAACCGACCGTAGGGCAACGCTGCTCTGTTCTGAAATTGTGCCGACGCACGGTGGGCTGAAAATCGGCTTTCATAGACTTAGGCATTTTATTTTGCAAGTGCGAGTTTTTTTGCCGGATATCACTTCTATTAGTTATAACAATATACAAAAATGACACCAGAATTGATTCTGCACAGAAACGAAGGAATTATAATTTTTTTACGAAAATTTTGTATGGAGCTAGTATGAAAAATCGAAATATCTCTAAAACGGCAGCGATAACCGTAATATCCTTATAGGGGGTTATAGTACTAATTATTTATGATTTTTTGACATACGTTACATAATGGTTGTAGATGCCTTTTTTTTTTTAAAATCGTCAAAATATTTTTATTTATTTTTACATATTTAAACGTTCCTTTTAGTGTTTAAGTTGAAGAATTCAGAGCTTTAACAACTCTTATCATAAAATAGCATCACCCCTATAGACCTGAACGACTAGACAGAGGTGTGTAGTGTCTTGTTGATCTTGTAAGATTTCCAACAATACCAAATAGTTGAATATCAGTGTCAAAGTGCCCATGCTGTCGCTTCTTTTTGAAAGATAGGGGAATGAAATTGTTAATTGATCATACCCTAAAAGTATGATTACAACATAACCGGACACATAATAATAATAATATCCTTATAGGGGATTATAGTACTAACATTATTTATTTTAACATATGAAACTGTTCAAAACGATCCATGAACTGTGTCAAAGTTAAGAACATCGTTAGGAAGCATGCTTTTTCCCCAAATATTAAGAATATGTGAAAAAAAAAGACTGTATATAAACTTTTTATTGATAGGTAATTTAAATAAAACAGAAGTAACAAAAATAATATCTAATAAATTCAATTATACAAAATACATATTTGAAACTATAATTTATGAAATTATTAACTAAACATATTGGTACAATAAACTAACATAAATAACAAAAGAACATAAAGAAAAATAATTAAATTTTACAAATTTTCTTTACAACTTTCGTTGTCGGACTCCAATTCCGAGTCAGAATCCAGATCGGATATACCTACAAACTCGAACTCAGTTTCCGGAAACTGTATTAGGTCGAGAGTTTCAGCAAAAAAGGTTGTCTTCCTTTTGGCATCTAACTTCGGCCTTTGTGCACTTAGAAAAGGATCCGAAGAAACAACAAGCATATTTAGGATATCTTGATTAGAATCTTGCCTGCTTATTTTCCGCGAATGATGTTCCCGGAACCTCCTAAAATCTTTGTTTCGAGACTCTGAGGCTTCTTCCGAGAGAGTCCCAATCGGGACAATATCATTTTTTTCGATTATGTCAGCTCCGTGTATTAATAGTTTATGTACGGTTGATGACATGTAGTACCAGTCGTATAATTCCACGTACTTTTCTGCTGTTTTGCGAGCAAAATCTTTAAATTTGATGACATCGATCTTCTCACCAGATGTTATTGCTTGCAAAATAACAGCAAATCTTTTTATCAGGTTTTGATCCAACCCAGTAATAGCTGCAGTTTTATTGGGAAACTCGAAAAACTTCCTTGCGGTATTCCCGTCATTGGTAGTTCCCGAGCCTTGTTTTACTATATCAATTAACAGATTGAGCTCCTCTTTAAATTTATTTTGAATGTTTTTTTTCTGTTTTGTAACATATCTTTATGCTCATTACTTCTTGCTGCCCACTGTTTGAAGTCAAGTCTGTACGCAATGTGTAACAGACATTCCATGCAATTTATACGGGCATGTAGGGATGATAGGCCAAATTCATATATGTCAGAACACACAGTTTTTGATGTTACAGCATCTAAGTGGTTCATTTCTGTTGGTTTTGCTAAGCACAGGTAGCATGATGCATTTGATCTAGCTTCAGAAAGGTACGTGCAGACTTTTGCGTCGATCATTGTCATCATTAGTTTATGAGTCACCCTGTTACTATTAATGCACTCTGTGGGGTTAAGGGCCTCAATTTCCTCATCCATTTTTCTTTTGTTATCAATGACAACTGCATGGCTTTCTTTTACAAAAGTGAACTGAACCGGATGACAATAAAAAGTTGAGCATGGTTTCGGGTTTGTCCATATAGTATTATCTCCATCTGTCAGTTTCAGTGGCACCAAGGAGGTCATGAAAATGCTTGAATCATCATGCTCGCCGTCCATTTTCTGCTTGTATCGGCTTTGATTGGAAGCACCATCAAATCCCCACTTCGATATCAGCTTTAACTGCTTATTTTCCACATTATCAGAAAGACTTTGAAGAATCCGCTTCACCGTGATGTCAAGTAAAGCTTGAAGTGTAATTCTAGCTGATGAATCCGTAACTGATACTGATTGATTAGGAGGGTAGCATGCAAGCTTAGTTTGTTGCAGTTTATAGTAGGATGGGTAAATATCCTTAGCACCTTCCCGAATGGCAGTCTCTCGCAACGTAATATATTGCCACTTTGAAAGCTTAAGTGAAAGAAGCAATCCAAGTGCTTTCTCTGGTGTAAATATTACTGTTTTCTTAATGCTTTCCTTGATTTTAACGGCAGCTTCTGGATTTTTGATCATATAATTGATTACAGATGCGATATCTTCATAACCTTCTTCTTTTAAACGTGCTGCAGCTGCATATGCCAATTCACAGGAATCCTCGCCTATGTGCTCACTAGATCTTCTCTTTTTCTGTTTGCTTCCCAGATCTTTGAATGGTTTTCGGGACCTTTTTGTCATTGTTCCAACAGTCGATGATGTCGAAGGTTCTGGAGAGACTGAGCGTGCTCTTGGTATCTCATCAACAGTTGGTTCTTGATTTATTAAAGTTTGCACGCAACTCGGCCAATCAATATTTGCTTGCAACCACTCTCCGTACGTATTTCTAAACTTATCAAAGAATCGTTTAGATTTCTGCCACCTGTTTAAAGCAGCTCGCGTGAATCTCCGGCAAAATTCTTTGAGAGTTACTTGATCTTCGGCAGAAAGGCAATCGCCTATGCGGGACACAATTGCACTAAACAATACTTCATGATTAAATGAAGGACACTCACTTTTTAGAAGAACAAACAAATCTAAGTTGGTGATTAAACTTTCCATTCTAAGATTTTGTAGTCGCAAAGCAAATAGTTTTAGTGTTAGCAGTTACACGGTTGTGAACAATCTAAATTATGGAACAAAATTATAGCCCTTTTATTGTATAAAGTCAATAATTAGTTAACTACCCTCATTAAAGTTATAAAAGATATGATAATAAAAATTTATAATCGTCAAAAACATTTCGTAGAACTTATAGTAGAACTAATCAACATTAGCAAATCACATTAGCTCACTAATTATAAAAAGGTGAATGCAGTTCTTAGTTGGTATTGTTGCGAGATATTTCAAATCATTTAATCACTTAATAGGCTCATTAGAATCAGAAGACTACAACCATCATTCTAATTACTTAATTACTTGTCATCAGACTCATTAGATGACTACACAATATGTTATTTTGTATTTTGAACGTATGCAAGGTTTTAAAATTCCTTTTGTGTCGATATTATTATGTGTCCGGTTATGTTGTAATCATACTTTTAGGGTATGATCAATTAACAATTTCATTCCCCTATCTTTCTAAAAGAAGCGACAGCATGGGCACTTTGACACTGATATTCAACTATTTGGTATTGTTGGAAATCTTACAAGATCAACAAGATACTACACACCTCTGTCTAGTCCTTCAGGTCTATAGGGGTGATGCTATTTTATGTTAAGAGTTGTTAAAGCTCTGAATTCTTCAACTTAAACACTAAAAGGAACGTTTAATATGTAAAAATAAATAAAAATATTTTGACGATTTAAAAAAAAAAAAGGCATCTACAACCATTATGTAACGTATGTCAAAAAATCATAAATAATTAGTACTAAAACCTCCTATAAGGATATTACGGTTATCGCTGCCGTTTCAGAGATATTTCGATTTTTCATACTAGCTCCATACAAAATTTTCGTAAAAAAATTATAATTCCTTCGTTTTTGTGCAGAATCAATTCTGGTGTCATTTTTGTATATTGTTATAACAAATAGAAGTGATATCCGGCACAAAAACTGGCACTTGCAAAATAAAATGCCTAAGTCTATGAAAGCCGTTTTTCAGCCCACCGTGCGACGTGTGGTACAACATAACTTGATATCAAAATGTTGTAGGACTCTCTCCTTCAAAATTATGGAGGTTTCTCTCTAATGTACACCGTGTTCTAGAGTTAGTTTGCTTGAAAGTGATGTTAAGTATGAGTTATTTGAATCCGGGATTTCAAGCTATACAATTGCTATTGGTATTAAGAACCTTCTATTTCTGTAAAGTGAATGGTCCCACGCGTACGAATAAAAATCAAGAAAGGAAAAAGTATTTATTGCAACACGAAACGACATGCATACAAAAATTTAAAGCTTATCTAAATTAATTAAACCCAGTGGTAAGGATATGTACTTAATTTACGGTAGTAAAAATAAAGATTTAAAGATGAACATTTCACAAAATAGGGCAAACAAAACGAAAAAACGTGGTCGTGGCAGAAAGGCACCCTATTCCTGCAGCTGCCTGCCAACATTACCGCAACTCCGGACATTCCCGCGACCCCGGTCGACCGAAAGCCTGGACAGCTGATGATGAATGGGATTGACAAACGCTTTCGAAATGTCATGTCTTAAAGTCAAGAGTAAATAGGTTACTTCTAGGTAAGCGTACTCCATCGAGCACAGCATCACCATCACGTGAGGCGGCAGTCAAAAGCGAGGCTATTATCAATAAAAAAAACCTGATCAATCACTTTCATTGCGGCATTGCGCCAATCGCATTCGCAATAAAATGGGTTTAAAGCTTCAGCTCTTCAAACAAGTAATAAATTTAACTTGAATCAATATTAGGCGCCAGAATATTCGTTGGTAGCAAAACAATATAACAATGTGGCGCTTGATTAATTACGAACCTATTAAATTATCATAATTCCTTATTTACCCGCCAACTAGAATTACAGTAAGGACTAAAATGAATCAAAGTCTAGATATTATCTTATCGACATTGTTGAAATGCAGGCTTTAGACCCTAACAATTTATCAAAATTGTATCTGATAAACATTAAGGAAAACTCGCAATTTTTTAAATACAGTAAATTATTAAGTGTTAATTCGCTCTTATTAAAGTCCTGTCATTTCATCAATAAATCAGTAAAGAATAGATTGAATAACCATGCTTGTACCTACATATTATTGTCCATCTATGATCACGACTCCACGAGATCCCCACGATTTCCATAGGCACCGTCATATCCCATAACGTATGGAATATTTTATTGCGCAGGAAATTCATATATGAATATAATACCTAGTTGTTTCCTTTGAATCTGCCCCAAACTTGCGTTGAGCTGTTTAACAGTCCGTTTTCAAAATAGAACAGATAAAATTTATAGATATTTTGAAAACAATATGGTAACGTAAGTAACGTGTCCTGGCGTTCTAATTCAAATCAATTTTCCATTGAGCCTTATTAAACAACGTTTTCGAAAATAGAATTGGAAAAAAGGAACAATGTTTGAAAAATCTTTAGTAGCGTAACTTTTTTTTGAGTTTAAAATAAGGCACGTGTTTTATTTTTGTAGGCGTCTGCAGCCAAACTAATTAAGAACATTTTTTACTTTTTGTTGAAATTGTAGATTGACAAAAGTGGTACCTTTTTTTTTTTTTTTTTTTAACGTGGTAAAATTATCAAATAAGTCCTCCCACTTCGGGCAGGGTGGGAGGGACTGTCAGACTTTTACTGACTAAAATCCACGGTGTTCCTTCAATAACCCTTTACATACCGGGGCCACGGTAACGGGATGAGTCCCACGACCCCGGCAGGCTTCGGCCCTCTGCAGAGGGGGCCTCGTCATGTTGCTGACGCTCTTTGAGGCGCGCGTGGAACACGACGCGCCGTCGACCCGGGCATGGTCCATGGTCGGACAGCGAGTTGCCCTTTACTCGCTGTCCGCATGCCCGCGCCTACGGTGGCCGGAGATCGTCGGCCGACGTCCAACGCCGTGGGCGTCTACCACTGCGGCTGGGCTGGAGGGAGGACGCCATCCTCTCCCTTTCGCGGCCCGCCTCCTCCTTCGGAAGCATGACTGCTTCGCAGAAGGAGGCGACCGCTTCCCACTCCCTCTCGCCCCGCAGCATGGCCTCGACCAATGCCGGGCGCGAGAGGTCTCCGCCTATCGCCGCCGTGAGGACACGTCGGTGCTCTGCCCAGGCGGGGCAGTCTTGCACCGTGTGCTCTACGGTGTCCGCAGGGCGACCCTCGCAGTGGTGACACCCAGACGTTTCCTCCTTTCCCATCAGACACAGGTACCTCCCGAAACTTCCGTGTCCGGTGAGGACCTGCGTCATGCGGTAGGTCAGGACGCCGTGACGCCGATCTAGCCACTCCTCAAAGAGGGGTCTTACCGCCGCAATTGCGGCGTGCCCGGCCGTCGGTTGGGACAGTCGTTCCCTCCATACTGCCCTGAGATCGCGCCGGAGCTCTTCCCGCCGCGCCTCGACTTCTCGAGGCAGCGGGGATACGCCCCGGCGCTGCGCCTCCACGCGCCATTCATAGACGCGCTGGAGGGCAGTCGCCTCCAGATCCCAGGGCAGCAATCCGGCAAGGAGGTTGGCCGATTCGCCGGCGATCGTGCGGTATCCCCGGATCATTCGGATAGCCATGACCCTCTGGCATGCGACCAACTTTAGTGGTCGCGTCCGGATGCACAGGGCCCACACTGGGGACCCGTAGAGGGCCATGGACCGCACGACGCCGGCGTACAGCCTTCGGCAGGAGGCGTTTGGCCCGCTGAGATTAGGCAGGAGTCGCCTGAAGGCGGCTGCTGCCCGGTTCAGCTTTGGGGCCAAACTCAGGAAGTGCTCCCTGAAGTTCCACCGGCTGTCGAGGACGAGTCCCAGGTACTTCATCGTCCTTCCGACGCCGATGCGAACCCCCTCCACCGTTATGTGGGACTCGGACCGTGGCGCGTTCCGACCGCCATGAAAGCACATGGCCTCGGTCTTGTGCAGCGCCACGTCGAGTCCCAACTGCCGGATCCTATGAACGACTGTCGCAACCGCTTGCGTCGCCAGGTCGGCCGCCGCCTGGTGCGACTCTCCCTGCGCCAGGACGAGCGTGTCGTCAGCGTAACATACTACGCTGACGCCGTCAGGGAGGTCGCCGCGCAGCACCCAGTCGTATCCGATGTTACACAGGGGCGGCCCCAAGACCGATCCCTGTGGGACACCGCACGACATCTCTCGCCGGTTCCACTCTCCCCGGTGACCGGGGTAGATGACGGCTCTGTCCGTCAAGTAGTCCTCGACTATGCGACGGAGGTAGGTCGGCACCCGGTGATACCGGAGTGCCTCCCCGATGCAACTCCAGGGCAGGGTGTTGAAGGCGTTGGTGATGTCCAAAGACACCGCCAAGACGACCCTGCCCCGGGATACCGCGTCCCCCGTCGTGAGGGCTCTCACGCGCATGACGGCATCCACCGTCGAGCGCCCCTTGCGGAAGCCAAACTGGCACTCCGCAAGATCCGGGCCCACCCGATTCAGGTGCCCGAGGAGGCGGTCTGCAACTACTCTTTCCAAGAGCTTGCCCGCCTCGTCGAGCAGCACGATGGGCCGGAATGCGGACGGAGAGTCCGCAGGGCGCCCGGCTTTCTGGATCAGGACCAGCTTTCCCGTCTTCCAGCGAAGCGGAAACTGGCCCCTCTCCAGGCATGCGCTAAAGAGCCCCCCTAGTCGAGGCCCGAGAGTCTCCGAGGCCAGGACCCACGCTTTCCCTGGCAAGCCGTCGGGTCCTGGGGCGGTCGGCGGCAGTCTACCTCGGTCACCTCTGGAGCGTCGTAGACGTCGTCGTCGCTGTGGTCCGCGTTTGCGCCAGCTTCAGGTTCCGTCGGAGACGGAGCCATGGGCGGGGGAGCGTGCTCCCCACGCGATGGGAACAGGGCGCTCACCACGTCCTCCAAGAACTGAGGCTGGAGACTCTGCGTTAACGGGGGAGCCCAGGGGCGGAGCTTCTCTCGCACCCACTTGTATGGGCGGCCCCATGGGTCCCCGTCCAGAGTCGCCAGCATCTTCTCCCGGGCCAGTTCCTTGGCCCGCCAGATCTCGTCTCGGAGGACGGCCTTCGCTGCCCTGTAGCCCTCGTACAGCTCCGCCTCTCCAGTCGCCGCATCCGAAGGTCGGGTGCGGCGCCTGCGGAACCTGGTGTACCGGCGTCGCGCCGCAACGCACGCTTCACGCAGCGCTGCTAGCTCACTCGACCACCAGTACAGCTGACGCCGGGCGCGTCCTTGCCGGACCCGGGGCATGGCCACGTCGCAGATCTCCGACATGGCCTCCCGGAACCACTCCGCCTCGTCGTTTATGTCGGCAGGCCTGTCCGGGGGTGACCCCCAGGCCTGCACGATCGAGGCTTCCAGGAATAGCTCCCGGTCCATCTGCTTCAGCGCCCATCGCGGACCACTCAGGTCCCGTCGGACCGGCGCGTCTGGGGTCTGGGCGGAGACGTCGAACCGGATATACCGGTGGTCGGAATAGGTCTCCACCTCCTCCACAACGCGCCAGTCGGTGACGCGCGGTGACAGGCTGGGGGTGGCGAACGTAACGTCCACCACCGACTCGCCCGTAAACCGCACGCACGTAGGGACAGAACCCCGGTTCTCGATCACCAGGCCCTGCGCACGGGCCCAGTGCTCGAGCATCCTGCCCCGCCCATGGTCCATGGACCGGGAACCCCAAGCCGGATTTTTGGCATTGAAGTCCCCGAGGACGAGGGCGGGTAGGGAACCGAGGGCGACGATGACGTCTCCCAGCTCCGTTAGGGAGTTCTGGAACTCGGCGACAGTTCGGTTCGGGGAGAAATAAACGCCTACCACAGCGATCTCCCCGAACCGTGCTGCGACGATCCCACGGCCTCTCTTGACGCGATCGAGGGGCGGGGTACCGGCGGCGGCCGACGAAACGAGGGTCACCGAGCCGTCTAAGTCCGCCACCCAGTCATTCCTGGGCAGGACAAAATACGGCTCGGCGACCACGGCGACGTTGATCAACCACTGCGCCATGCTCTGGAGCAAAAGTTCCTGAGCAGCGGCGCAGTGGTTGATGTTCGCCTGGAGGAAGCGCAATGGGGCCATTAATCGGGATCCATTGCAGCCTCCTCCAGGGCCCCTCGCGGGGGTTTGGCCACGACTTCAGCGACGACGGCGGCAGTAGTGACGGCGGCGGCGGCGGCGGCTGTGGCGGTGACGGCGGCGGCAGAGGGCCTACCTCTGCGCCTGGCCTTGGTGGGTGGGGCGTAGGACTTGCCCCCAGCCTGGTGATCGGCCTGCTTGCCAACCGCCTCACATGCGAAGCAGTGAGGCGGGGCGGAGCACGAGCCGGCCTTGTGACCGGGCTGACCGCAGCGGAAGCACCTATCGCTGCGGTCTACCTCCGAGGTGCACACGCATGCCCCTGTCTATTACGTTACAGACTAACAACCGTGATTTTACTGTTCATTTCTCCGTGTCTATTGTTTCATAATACACTGCGCGTTAGTAAAATGAACAATGTTTATACAATTCACAGCTAGACGCCAAGTTTACTTAATAAGCCATATCAAATTGTGTGCAGTAGGTAGTACTAGGGTTGCTCAGTTATATTGAAGAGTATTTAAGAACACCGGTGTAAGTATAGTTTTAGTATCGGAGGAGTTATAGTTTGACAGGGTTGCGGGAATGCAAGAGTAGTTGAAGGAACAGGTTGGATTTTTAGTCAGTAGAAGTCTGACACTTCCTTCCACTCCACCCAGAGCGGGAGAAGTAACTCCATGATAATCTCACCTGAAAAAAAAGTAGTAAAAAATAGTTTGGCAGACTCTCAGCCCTAGGCTGGGCGAAGGACACAAAGATTTCAAACTTGAGAAAAAAAGCTAAGTTCTTAATAAGCCTGATGCTTGCAGTGTGGATGTCACTTATTCGGTACGTTGCGATGACTGGTGGAGAGATAAGTTTTTGATTAGAATTCGGTTAAATATTCTAACTGTTAAGCATCAGAATTAATTTGATAAACTAACTAACTAACTGACTACATTTAGAAGATACACCGTATCAAATTTTAGGTAAGCAGTTACTTCTATGTATGCTTCATCTCCGACCACATAATCATTTACTTTCAGATGAGATGGCAGCGAAGCGTGAAACTATCATCAATAAGAAAAGACAAAGTTTTTTTGCAAATATTTTAACATTAGCAACCCTATAGTGACGTAACGA
This sequence comes from Tholera decimalis, assembly GCA_943138885.2. NCBI lineage: Eukaryota > Metazoa > Arthropoda > Insecta > Lepidoptera > Noctuidae > Tholera > Tholera decimalis. Next base: position 5,818,144 of record OW964557.2, on the reverse strand, counting down.
AGTCACGGTGCGCACGCGTCACGTGCGACGGCATAGATATATCGAGCTATGTGAATGTGCCATGTTATATGAATATATCGTGAAACTTCATCATAATAAGTTTGGACTTACGTAGTTTCGTGCTTGGGTTTCCTAGTGGTATGAATGGGGCATCATATGAGGTGGTAAAGTGAAAGGGTAAAGAGGTAGGGTTGACAGTACCTACCTACTTACAGTAAACTTTTTTTTGTATTGATGATACGTTTGTATTTATCCCCCATCTCAACACATGGTAAACGAGAATGTGGTTGAAAATGAAGCACGCCTAACAGTTAGGTACTACATATGTTGTCCAATATTCTTTTTTAACCAGTGCAGACTTTATAATGTTTAGTGACAGTAACAACAGTTTTCTATAGAAAGAGATACATATATCACTCTCTTTCCATCTGAAAAGAAAAAAGATCTTAACCTTTTCATTCATTAAGTAGGTTGTAAAGTATTCAAGAAGCATCATTCAAAAGGAAGTGAACGTCTCTTGATAATTACACTCAGAACTTATAATTGAACATTTCTAACCACCATCAATCCTTCCCAACAAACACAAAACAATAAACAATATGCAACAAGCTACAATACCCGACTTCTAGTCGCACCTCGTCCGCCATTTCGTTTCGCGAACGCAGAACAAAATGGCCGCCGCCCATTTCGGTTACAGGAAACGCGTATCTGTCAACACGGCTGCATCGCAAGTGGCCATTGTATGATAATAGTGAGCGCCGACAAAGTATTAGTGTGTGGCTAGGGAATAAGCGGGGTAGGTGTCGCGCTTTTTAGGGTTAAGTGGTGGGTTGGTACTGAAGAATGCGGAAAGTAGGATACAATGATAGATGCTTTATACAGAGAATTTTGACTGTACGTATGTGTGGATGAGTCTGTAGAGACACACAAACAGACAGAGTATAGTTATGTTGTCTTGTAAAACGAATGCAGTAGATATATTTTTTGGAATACTGCCTATGATATTTTATGTCCAGAAACGGGAAATATGTATGATATAATGAGGCAAAATCTGTTTAAACTTGAACTTTAACATGTACTCAACATAACATAATCAGCCTATAATGGGAGGGAATGAGTCCTTATCCACCACGAATTTTGTATGTCGTCGGATTTTTCAGTTCTAGGCTAGGCCAGTTTACTCATGATGATATCCTCCACCGTTTTGAGAGTTGTGGTGACAACGCAAAGTACACAAAGTAATGTGCCTGCTAGGGTTCGACCTCACGACCATCAGTCACCATTGAGCCACCCCTGCTCTTTAAAACATTTAACACTTAATAATAACGGAGTATCTAGCAGGTACATACATTGAATGGAAACTTTCACCATCCATAGCATTACTTTCATACCTCGCCATATTGCTCATATCAGTTAAACATTCATATACCAACTTGAACTCAACATTAATTACCCTATAAATCAATCCAAACAATTTCGAATTACCCAAATGTTTAGAAGATATATTTACCAACGTGACAGCGAGCTGAGAAAACATTAATTCACTTAACAATGACATAAATAAACCTGGGACCCGGTTAGGTAATGCTAAATATAAGGCCTTTCTAAGAAATAGTTACATAATTTTAAAGGCCTAAGTCGAGATGCGAATTCTATGTAATCTTAAGCATATTCATGTTTCCTCAATGATGCTATTACAGGGCTTGTGAATTATAATTTAAGGGGTAAGGTGTTACGTAAACGGTTAACTGTAGTGTGTGAAATAGGTGCGAAGGAGATGCGTGTTCAATGAGATATGACTATAATTATGCGAGAATATTCTGCAGCGATTACTATGCTCTTGCGCAAGTAGAAAAAAATCCCAAGGGATGTATTTTTTTGTATGGGTCTCGATGCAGTGGAATGGAGTGTCACACTTCTGCTGACTAAAAATTACCCTGTTCCTACATTTGCCCTTGCGTTCCGTGGCCACGGTATCTCGGAAGACATTTCCGCAACCCGGGGAACCCCGAGGGGTCATAGTCCGTTAAATAGTTTTGCATCCATCCAAAGAAACATCTATATTTTATTTTAGTTACGAAGTCGGATAGGATAAGTTATAAAAAGGGAGGAGGATACTTTTAGAAATTGCATAATCTTGCCAATCTCACGAGGCTCATTTTAAATTCGCAAGAAAATCATATTATTTTAACCTGTAGATCTCCACTCCTTGATAAAGACTACAACATCTTTTGTCTAAAAATATGCATATACATATAAATGCCCAGTCGGACATACAATGCGACATTTTGACATGCTCACTAAATATTGCCTACTACCCTCCTCATTTCTTTATTATCGCCCCTCTCCGAGCCCCATCCTAATTCACCTCTCGGCCTGCGTTATTCCCTTATTCGCAACGAAATATGGATATTATTGTTATAAGAGCCAGGTTCGTGACGCGTTAAGTGATTATTGGCTGTTTCGAATATAACAAGGTGTTACCTAGTTACAAAGGACGCAGAATCAGTGTGTGTTGATTTTACGAATAACTGGCGTGTAAACTTAGATTTACGACCGCGAATTGTACAGTGTAATAGTCAATTTAATATTGAGATTTGGTGTTGTAATTGATCGGTGAATGGGTTGACATGATGTTTGAACTATTGAAAGACATAGGCGCCTTTCCAGTCTTTCCTCACCCACTCTTTATCAGAGTTTAAAGCTGGAGTATCGCAAAATAGAAAACAAGAATTTTGACATTTTATGAATTACCATAATATTATTTTATATGCAGTGCTTTTTTATTTTTTATTTAAGGATGGGAAGTCATCCAATGACTGCCTCCCAATCTGGGTGAAGCGGGAGGGTGTGTCAGACTTTTACTGACTAAAACCCATCCGTATTCCGTCATATGCCCTTCGTGTTCCGAGGCCGCGGTAACTCTTTCGAACAATTCCGCAACCCTGGCAGGCAACGGCCCCCTTATGGGCTCCGACAATTTTGCTGACACTCTTTGAGGCGCGCGTGGAACACGACGCGCCGTCTACCCGGGCCTGGTTTCATTCAGGCGGCGAGCTACCCATTGCTCGCAGTCCGCAGGCCCGCGCATACGGTGGCTGGGAGTCCCCCTGTGACTCCCAACGCCCGGAGCGTCTCCTGCGGGATATGCAGTGCTGGCTCAGTGTTTACATGCACTAATTATGAGTTGTCGGACGTGGCTTTAAACCAATACCTGGTTTTTCTGGTTTTCAGTAATTACTTTGTGTTATTTACATCACACATACAGGGAAACATCGCGAGACATTCGACATCCGCTAACCCGCACGATAGAATGACAAGAGAATCAGCCATAATCCACATCGGTGAGACTTAAAGTAATGGGAACGTTAAAAGCTGTTTGTCTTGTCCAGGTTTAGTGAGCAACGCTTGCTTACGAAGAAAACTCTAATAATGACAGCTTAATAAAAGAACTTACGTATATGGAAGAAACTCTGAAAAAGTAAAACCTGAATCGACAGTTCTAATCATTTAAAATCTATGAAGCAATATGATATCCTGGATCTCGCTAGGCAGTAAAACATGATCAATAATACACACAATTAACTGTAGACCACCCGAATTTATTTATTTGTCGCAACCAATCTACTATAGTATACATAAGAGAGTTAATTTCACGAATAACTTGAACTAGAACGACATTTTTTTTCTATTATTAGCTTTGCAATTTAATTGTAAAAAAGGGAACCAAGTTCGCTGATTCCTAGAATTATTTAAAAAAGTAATGTCGTTGCCATTTTTTTTTGTAATTCGTCGGCTACCAGTAAGTTTGCACAAGAGGTGACAAACGCGTGAAATTAAAATACTTTATGTATTGATACTCTATTTTGAACTTCGATTCTTGCATTGGAATTACACAGTTATCGCCATCTTGGGTAAATTGTGTACTAGACCAGATAATAATTGTCATTTAATTATATCCGTATCTGTATTCAAAGAATGCTGATACTATGTTAATTTTATCAAGAAATAATAGGCCGACTATTATGTTATTGACTTCTAGTCCAAAACGGGTAAATAAAACATAGATTTTGAGTAATAAAGCTTTTGTAAATGTTGTGACAAAACTTGCTTAGGGACACAATACTGATATGGTAGTTTTATCATTGTCAATTTATTAGTGTTTTGTGATACGGTATTTTAATTTTATATTAATTCATTTGGCCTTTGTTCAGCTGTCAAATGTTGTAAACTGATTCATTGATGCACTGCTAAACTGGTATAGGAAATAATGAAATTGTAATGAAATTAATCTGTTTCTGTACAAATATAAATAAAATGCTGTTTTTTGTTAAGTACATATCTTGGGAACTTCTGTACTGATTAAAGAGTATTTTAAAGTACAGTAAGTGGGGCTTACGAGTTACGGTATGTCCGAGTTTGTTTTTTTAGTGAGATGATGTTTGAGAAATGAAAACATTTAGAAATTTTAGAACCTTATTTGTAGCCTGTAACTAGTGAAATTCCTCGCAAAGCGGAAATCGTGTTAAAATCAAGTACCTAACAGTTAATTTACCTTTCAAAGTTTTCCCATAACATCTAATCTATTGTATACCTAAGTTAATCACTTACATATGTAACGAGCTCTCGACATACTAATGTTGACATCCGGCGTCGGTCGGTACCGCTCGCGCTTGCGTGCCCGCGATTTGATTTGCAGATGCGTTTGCGCCTCAGAGGTTGTGGTGCAAGTTGTAGGTTTAGTGGACTTGAACTTGTAGAAATCTGCGTGACTTTAAACAATTTAAAAAATATTGAACATTGTTAACAAATGATATGAAACTATTTAAAAAAAGATTTTATTCGACATTTATTAAGTTAAGGGCCCTGACTTTAACATGACATGAAATTTATAACGAGGATTATTTTGAAAAGTAATATATTGTTTTGGATATAAATTACGAAAATGAAAAGTACACGAATAAATCTTATCTCCAAAAAAATGTTGTGGTGAATTTCTTTTCCCTTACACCCCACGCGAACCAAAGTTAAAACATGTCGCAGAACAAAGGCACTAAATTTCGCAGTCCACGCCTTCACGAAGATTAATTAACCGTATTTACTATACTAATATGAATTGCAGATGCGACTGTCTTGTTCGTTTGTATCCGGTGTTTTAGCGACTCCGCCTTTTTTAGGCGTTGACAGAATAAAGGGAAATTTTATTCAACAATTGGTTGTCGGGTTGAACGATGTAGCTTGGCTGTTATGGTTGTGCATTACAAATAACTGTTTAAAAAAATCTAAGTATACAGATATAACATGCAAGAAAAATGTTTTCTATAAAAATTGTGCATGTATTTATTTCTATGCTAGTGTTCACTTATTTCAATTCTAATGATTATTTTTTGTTGTTTATAGGTAAGAGCGCACACTTTGTACTGGGAATGACTTCATAGAAGATTGAAGACGTAATAGTAAGTTTGCCTGACTTTTCTCAGCAGGTATTAAGTTTACATCCGTCAACATTACACGTAACAAAGCTCTCAAAATTACCATTTACAATATATTATAAAGATTTAAAAAGAACTTGGCGGATGCACTGCCGTGCACGCGCGGTGCATACTAAGCGATAACCTCACTTATTCGCAAATTCCTCGCAGTTCGTCGACATTGCCTAACACTATTATAAACTGTAGATCGATTGACGAACTAGTGCTGGCCTGGTCACCTGTACAATGCATACAAATTGGGTGAAACACTAGTTTATACCTGCGAATTCACTAATCTTTTTAAAGCTATGTAAGTTTTTACGCTAACATTGTCATTAACAGTATCATTAGAACTTAAAACGGGATATTTAGCACGTGTATTTAATATTATATATAAGTGCTATGATCACGGATGAGCTGAAGTCATTGCGGGGACGTTCCATGATCATGACGCTTGCAACAGTGTCGAAATATCGGAAACTTGCAACAATAAATACACATGGTAAATCTCCCGTGTTCTTTTCAAAGCTTCCTGAATGGTTGCTACTATTTCCTTACTTTGGTTTTTTTCTAACCAATTAAGCTTTTTGTGTTTTATTATTCTCAATCGATCGTGATGTTAGTAAATGAGTAAAAAATAATACAAAAGTTAGGCTGTTTCCGTGCTCTCCGTGTTTTTTACCCATTGCCTCGCAACGTTAGTAAAGCTCAATTATAAGTTTCTATAATAAAAGTTATATCAATATAAAAATACTCAAGAAAGGGAATAAAACAAGCCATGATTAACAAACAAACTCTTTATTTTTTTTTTTTTCAATATTAGAAGGCATCTTAACTTGTCGAGTCTCGAGAGTTTACCGTTGTTCCATTCAATGCATTGATCTATTTTCGCGTCTCATTCCGCTCGAGTAGAATATAAATGTGGCGATACAAATGGTTTTAAATTGAAACTTAGCTCCGCCAAAGTTGATGATAGAGAATTCAAATTAAAAAATTTAGTTTTCGACAATTGAGAACTCTTTACGGTTATTTGAAATCGTAAAATAATCTTAAATTTGTATTGCGTAAACATCATCTGTTTAGTCTTTTTCCAACTATGACTGGAAGCCGACCGGCTTCCAGTCTAACCAGACCCAGCTGAGTAATAGTATTTTACATAAAACGAATGCCTGTCTGACCTCAACACTACTGCAACCCATTAGCTCAAGGGTGACACCATACTTAACACCACTACAACCCATTAGCTCGAGGGTAACACCATACCTAACACCACTACAACCCATTAGCTCGAGGGTAATACCATACCTAACACCACTACAACCCATTAGCTCGAGGGTAACACCATACCTAACACCACTACAACCCATTAGCTCGAGGGTAACACCATACCTAACACCACTACAACCCATTAGCTCGAGGGTAACACCATACCATACCTCTACAAACAGCCACTACACTACAACTAACCAACGGCTTACGATGCTTTCCAAGGCACGGAAGAATCTCGATATGATCAGATGGACACCCATCCACGGGTCGACCTTGCCGAGTGTTGCTTAACTTTGTGCTGCTGTTATTATTTAGCCAAGAGCTCCCCAAAACAAAATATCCGCATGAAATCCGCATTGCAAAAGCATGATAGATAAAATACGGTTTTTATTTTTTATTTTTTTTATTTATTTGCTAGCTCCGTCAACGTGATTGGCGCCTATTTAATATCTATTCAACTCTTCCATACCAGTTCTCGCATTTCATGCCTCTCGTACTTTCATTCCGCATACTGTATCTTTCTGTCATTCGTCATCATTCATTCTGTGGGTGGGACTCCCACTTTTTATTTACTTTATATATATATTCTTTCTAGCTATTTTTTGCTTTTTCTTTTTCTTTTTTCGGGGACAATAACTCTTGGGGTATCTTTTATTTTATTTGCATAACTTCTTCTTATAATTGTACATACTTAACCCTAGAACCACAACATAGGGTCATGGGTGACCCCACGCACACGTATTTTTATTTTAATTTAGCGAGTTTTGCACCTACAACACTGTGCGTCTAGGTACCTTCCGTAATTGGTAATCAGTGGCCCGTGACGCATGGCGGGGTGCGCACGCTCATTAGGTTCGGAGATATTGCAGTTTGGGGTCACCCGCGACCCGTGTTGTGGTTATCGAAACTATTTTTTTGTGATTAACTGTTGTGTGATTTCACGTTTATTTCACGAATAGTCTTTCAATATGGCCTCAACGTCACGAGCCCTTGAAAGTAATGAAATTGAGCAACTTTTGGAGGAATATGAAGGTGAAACCTCCAGTTCTTCGGACGAAGATGGATCTGAAACTGCAGAAAATGAACATATATCCGAACACACCGATGAAGATGATTTGTTTGATGTTGAATCTGGATCAGATGATGATGATGTTCTTCTGTCTGATTTCTGTATGGGCAAAAGTGGTTATACTTGGCGAAGAACTCCGTTCACTATTCCTAATACACGCACTGCAAGTAGAAACATCGTGATAAATCAACCTGGTCCTAAAGGTATCGCACGCGACGCAAAAACCGAGTTAGAAGCGTGGAAGCTATTTTTTCCAGACGAAATATTGGATATTATTGTGATGCATACCAATGCACAAATTAACAGAATTTCTGAGACCATAAAAAACCAACGTTACACTTCTAAAACTGATAAAGTGGAGTTGATGGCTTTATTTGGATTAATGTATCGTAGTGGTTTATACAAAACAGCTAAAACAAACTTGTCCGAGTTATGGTCGATTGTGGATGGTCCACCTATTTTCAGGACCACAATGTCAAAGAACAGGTTCGAATTTTTGGTAAATTACTTGCGGTTTGATGATCATGAGACACGTGAATCAAGGAAAGTCAATGATAATTTTGCAGCGCTGCGTGAGATATGGGACAAATTTCAAGTACTATGCTCTGAGTACTACACTCCGTCGGAACATGTAACAGTAGACGAACAAATACTTGGATTCCGTGGTCGCTGTAAATTTATTGTATATATGCCACAAAAACCTGATAAATATGGCATGAAAGTTGTAATGATGTGTGATGCTAAGACTGCTTACATGATATCTGCAATTCCATATGTAGGTAGAATGACAGAATGTCCTACAGGACAGTCTATCCCATCCTATTATGTTTTGAAGCTATCGGAACCTATTCATCATACAAACCGAAACATCACTATGGTTAACTGGTTCTCCTCAATTCAACTTGCAAATGAGTTACGCAATATTGGACTAACAATGATAGGCACGTTGCGAAAGAACAAACCCGAAATACCTCCAAAGTTTTTAGCAAAGAAAAAAGATTTCCCTACTTCGGTATTTGCGTTTGATAAAAACACCACATTAGTATCTCATGTCCCGAAGAAAAACAAATGTGTTGTCCTGATTTCTACAATGCACAACAGCGGTGAAATTGACCCTAATACACAAAAACCCGCAATAATACTGGATTATAACGCCACGAAAGGCGGCGTTGACACGTTTGACCAATTAAGTCATTCTAAGACAACAGCAAGAAAAACACGAAGGTGGCCGCTAAGATTTTTCTACGGCATGCTTGATGCTGGAGGTATAAATTCATATGTAATACTCAAGGCAAACATTCGCAGGAGTAAACTGAAAAGGAACTACTTTCTAAGAAACCTAAGCCTTCAATTAGTACAGCCCTACGTGAAACGTCACCTTGATGAGGTCAAAAATTTGCCCCAATCTCTGAAAGTGATAATGCTTCATGTTTTGGGAGTAAATGAAGAAAACAGTGCTCAGGTAGCCCAAGCTCGATCAACTTCAAGTTCCCGCTGCTATTTATGCACTAGAGCCAAAGATAGGAAGGGCAGAGAGAAATGTGTTAAGTGCTCCAAAAATATATGTGCACAACACAGGTTACCTATTTGTCACCAATGTATCTAGATTTTCAGATTTGTACTAAATTTTTTTCCCTTAAGCATTCCATTAATATCCAAAAAACCTTGTAATAATTGTTTAAGTTTATTAAAGTTTCATATTTTGTAAGTAATCATTTTTTTATTTTGGGGTCACCCATGACCCATGTTGTGGTTCATTTAATTAAATTTGGATGTTGTAGTTGTAGGGTTAAATTTATGCTAGTCTTACAACATACACATATTTTCTTAGTTAACGATAAAATACGGTTGACTGTGTTAGTGGTTTCAAAACAATCATATACAATTCTCGTTTTTTATTAAAACCCAGTACTCCACTAGGCCAGATCAAGGTCAAAGTATATGTTTTCTAGTTATAAAGTGACAGTAACGCAGCCATAATATTTAAAGCTTTTATGATTGATCGTGACAGTTGAGACACGATTCTTTTTCGTGAAAAAAAAAAAAGAACAACAAATGTGTTCATATTTACTTACCTCATAACTCTTAGTTTTATTGTTAAATGATGTTAAAAGCTGTATAGTTTAAAAAAAAAGAAGTTTAAGTGTCAGTCATTCTGAAAATAGAAATATAAAAAAAATCTTTTTAATTTTGGATCCGGAACCCAAGAAATCTCAGTTCTGGTCACGTTGAGTTTCACTGACTCCTTTTTTCTGTTGGTCGGTTTTTAGCACAATTTGTGTGGGATTCTGGCTACCAAGAGTTGCACTGGTTGGAAATATTGTGGTTGGCACAAGAACCAGGAGATTACTACTGGCTTATTCCAGTGGTTGAAAAAATCCATTAATTCTCTGTGAACTAAGAATTAATGCAATTCAATCCTTTGTCCTTGTTCTGATATCCTTTAAACCAACAATGCTATCATACGAGTACATACAAAACATTATACTTTCATTGTGCGTACAGCTAAGGACTGGGATTCCCTGCCTGGGTCTTTAAGTCAAGAGTGAATACGTTACTTTTCGATAAGCGTGCTTCTTCTTCGAACACATCCTCTCGAGCCTATCATCGTTAAAAAATACAGTTAGTCCATTCTAACTACTTACTGTAAATAATGTTACCTACTGATTTAAACGGTGACGTAACTTCACTAGTTATTTTCCTATAAATGACATGTTGATGGATCGTAACATAAAACAGAACTAGTACTTGTACTTACTATAGTTTAAGGTTTCAAAGTGGAAGTTTATAGGCACCTATGACCTATCATAATATGCTAGACTTAGTAGGTTTATGGGACTTTGATAGTATAATAAATGAAGGCTGTATTTGTGAAGATCATGATGGCAATGTTTCTACTTGAAAAAAAAAAACTCGGCGCCTTTGTGTTTGTTAAAGTAAATGACTGGGTTAATGATGTATTTACTTTCTTTCCCTACACTAGGAATCTCATCTGTAGCGGGGGCTCATTTCACAAACTTTGAACAACCAACTAAAGAGCATACAAACATTTGTTCCGTAGCGGAAATCAAACCCGCAACACATAGTGCAGCTGTGTTGTCCTAATATTAAACAATGTACTCGTATTCATTAACAATAAAAACGAATGTTTGGTTCCAAAAATTTTAAATACACAGATATACAGCAAGCGAGTGACTATATGTTTTTTTTTCATACAGACGTTCTGCGCCCCATAAATTAGCTTTCCACTGCTAAATGTTTACTTCAAACCGGACCACAAAACTACAAACTACTGATAGCTAACCCCATCGATAAAAAGCTGTGTAATTGTAAAGAAAATCACAAGAATTTTCAATAAACGTCAAACCAACGATTTCTGTGGCGCGAACTTTCTCATGTCGATTTATTTGAATCACGACTGAAGAAAGCAAGCCAATATTTTAATATAACTGTTGATAGCCCACCTTATGGAAGGTTTCACCTGAATTTTATTTAGAAGCTGCTATTCTATTTTGGTGTTCAAAGAATCGGGAATATAAGTTTTTAAGCTAACATGGTCACTAAAAGTATCATTAGAACCAGGCCTCCGTCACTCGCTCAAGGTCGCGCGATAAGTACCTACCGGCTAGTCGTGTGTTCGAACGCACAAGTGGCAGAGGGGTGTCGCACGCCCGCCTGTGTAGTTGCGCGCGTAGAACCTTAATAAGCATTTTAACCATGTCGAATTTACGACATTATTTTGCGGTATACCGATGTCAATAATATTCAATAATAATAATATCAATATCATTTAAGTCTTTGTGTCCATGCTTCCCACATGATTATTTGATCAAACTTTTTATTAGATTCAGAATTTTTGCCGTTATCAAATTTACAAATACAACGTTTAGAGAAGGTAAAAAGCAAATTGACCATTTTATAAAATTAAATCATTTATAAAACATTTTTGTATTTTATTTCATTGGGTCAACCCTAAGGTATTTTCATACCGTCCGACGTCATCGCTCGCTGTGCACTTGAAACGCTCCATTGAGTCAAAGCAGTTAAGCTCATATTTCCTCGTGTCGCTTGACAGCTAGAAAGTTTAGTTAATTATAGCGTAGGTATTTGTCGTTTTGCAGGGAAGTGATTTATCTGTTACGTTAGTAACTTATTAGTAATCTGTGTTAGAACTTAAAATGGGGTATTTACCTTGTGTATCTTTTATTTTGAGTTACCGATATTTCGGCACTGCTGCAAGCGCCGTCAATCACAAAATAAGAACGGGAAAGAGGGTAGACCGATTCGTCTGCTCATAAACGTCCACCTGCGCATGACTTCAGTTCATGTGTGATTAATATAATGGCTCTTGCAACAGTGCCGAAATATTGGTAACTCGAAACAAAAGACATCACATACACAAAGACTCCTAGGTTATTATAGCTATCGGGAAACACAGACTCCGGCAGGGAATTCCCGTTTTAAGGTCTAATGAATCGGGAATATGCATGTATTCTTCTTTATTTACGTAATCCATTCCCTTTTTTCAACTGTGTCAAGACCGGCTTCCAGTCTAGCTGGATGCAGCTGTGTTTCCTGATCGCTATAACCTAGGAGTCTTTAAGTCAAGAGTGAATAGGTTACTTTTAGGTAAGCGTGCTCCATCTTCGACCACATCATCACTTACCATCAGGTGAGATGGAAGTAGTTTTATAATGATTATTTTTGTCATACATTTTCCTTATTGAACCTTATGTTATGACAAGAAACCTGACGATAATCTAGAATCTTATTTTCATACGTGAACTAAGGTATGAATGTAAATGAATATAAATTACCTATCACATCAGGGTTATTTATATTCTTTAAAGATCCGAAGAGTAATGAAGCTATTGATAACTTTATAATAATTTAATAAAAACCCCTTGTCCGTCCATTTTTTCCGTAATTCGTTAGAAGTTGTACGCAACATATTGAGACAGTAGTTACCTACTTCAATTTTGCGGGAATGTTTTAACGAGATATCGCGGCCCCGTATCACTACGGCAACTGAAGGAACACAGTCGGTTTTTAGTCAGTAGAAGTCTGATACTCCGCTTAACTCAGAGCGGGAGAAGTCATTCGATAATTTTCCCACCCCAAAAAAGGGTTACGCCAAATAGGTAAAAAACATGTATCAAAACTTACACACAACCTAAGAATTCCATTTTACACCACACACTAAACCGATTCCCGTAGTTTTAAATTAACACTTTTCCTTTTTCCGAGACCTTTAAATGCGCAGACGCATAGTGCTATTGTGTTCAATAAAACGGAGATTATGCAATAACACGTGGCTCGTGAATATTGATGTCTGTCTGTGTGTTCCTGGGAGCACAGTGGCCGGCATGGGGCGGAATGGTTACTTGAAGAAATATTTGCATGTTTTTGAATGCATAGTGGTATGGAGCGGTTTTGTTACTAAAAGAAGATTCTAGAAATGGTATGTCAGGGTGTATACATAGAATAAGGTAGTTTCCTGTGTTACAAAATAATTATTTTATTTAGTACATTAGGTCGTTTTTCAAAAAAATATTGGTCACGTATTTTTTGCTTTTTTAATTCAAGAAAAATTCACAAAGATGGAAAGCTTCAAAGTACAGAAGTGGGGGTTGCTGACGTCACACCTTGCTAAGAATTATACCGAGGTGTGACGTCACGCGAAATTTCAACTCGCTGTATCGTCTTCATTTTTCAATTACGTGAAAAAATAAAAAATACGTGTTCAATGTTTTTTTGTTAAACTACATGAGGGACTAAATAAAATGTTTTAGGAAACTACCCTATGGTGGCTAGTTCCAATATGCTAGGACGGATAAGTACATACGACAGATAAGGATTCTATTTTAAAAGAAAGAGGTATTGATAAAAGAAAGCATGCATAGGTTCCGTATAAATAAAATTAAAGTCTCTGTCTGTGCTTTTAAAATAACTCTGTTTTCTCAATTGCTTCTAGTTATTTGCACTACATTAAAACAGAAACGACCTTTGTTAAAATTTTGTCTATCAATATGTCTTGCCTAATCTCTAGACCGGCTGAACCGATATTATAGGGCAACATATAGTATATTTTTATCCTTGAATTCCCATGGCATCTAATTTTAAGCAGAAAAAAACTCCTGCGCGTACTAAGTTATTTATACTAATATTATAAACTGGATAAGTTAGTTTGTTTGTTTGAACGCGCTAATCTACGAAAGTACTGGGTCAATTTGGCTGAAATTTGGCATGAAAATAGCTTGAAGCTTGAGAATGGTTGAAGGCTATTATTACCCGACTGTAAAAGAAGGAGGTTATGTTTTATCGTGATGAAGGAAGCGAAGTCACGTGCGACTGCTAGTTAGTAATATTTACCTAAAGCCTGCAATACATGTTGGCCGAGCGTTGTCGAGTGAAGGCCAATACCAACATGTAGACGGTATATTTGCCTTGTCTTGCTATCACTCGGTGTCACTTACCTAGTTGGCCGAGTGGAGGCCAACGCCAACGTGTATAGAGCTCATTTGGTGCAACTTGTCTTCGCTCGCCGTTGCTCGTGATCACTTGCCTCACTTCGGGTCGGTGTCGGTTTTTGGTCACAAATCAAAGGCGCTCACTTGCGCCCGGCCAACGTGTGGGCAGCTCTACAGACCCTCTTAAGCCGGCTCTACACGTTGGCCAACACAGTGGCGAATGTAGTGGCCAATGCGTATTGGCCAACGTGTAGACGGCGTGTTTGTGCATGTTGGGTGCACAAACACCCCCTCTACACGTTGGCGAATAGTCATTGGCCACTACATTCGCCACTGTGTTGGCCAACGTGTAGAGCCGGCTTTATATTGGTCGTCTGCATTGGCGTTCGACGAACTTGTCGAACGTGTGGACATTATTTCTTGCCTTGTACCTATTTGCCAACGCTCGCGTTGGCCCACGCTCGGCCAACATGTATTGCAGGCTTAATATATAGGGCTAAAGTAACAGTTACGCCATCTGATAGTTATGAATTACTGGCGTAACGCGGATACATTTTCCTAACATTATAAACTAATATTATGTAAGATGGTATTTATATCTGTTAAGATAGGAGTGGAGATATGAGGGACTAGCTGAGAATATTGCAAAGGGTCACCATGATTCGACTTAATTAAAATCTTAATTGTCAAAATCATGCTACTGGTCTAGTCTTAATTCTATTTGAATAATTTAATATTCACAATAAAATATAAATGTCTTATGACGTCATAAACTAGATGGGGGTTCCGTTTCAATTACCAAATATAAAACTTTACTTGGTCACTGATTTAAAATCAATATTCGAATTATAAACTGATCCAGTACAGTTTCTACTCCAACTGGGTGCAATTAAGTACGACTTTAACAGTCAAAAATATACAGAATGGAATCAAGCGTTATTTTAGATTATTTTAGACAAACACTAGATATTTTCCTGAAGTATTAGTTCAATTAAAAATAGTTACACAAGTAGTATTTTTCATGGACTGACTGCTTATTCGACCTCAACGACCAAGTTATTGGGTTCTTGCCCCAATAACCTCACATGGACCCGGATAGAAATTGTAGAATCCTTAAACACATCCCTATCTTACATGAAAGTGAATCAGTTTCCCACCGGCAGAGAAAGCGGAGGTCATACACCAGACACCGTTGCCTAGCAACGCGTAGGCTCGGCTAATTTACACTAAGATCTGTAAATCATACCTAGAAAGTGATTTTGTACCATAATACAGCCTGACCTCTGCTTATACCAACTCGAATTAGTGGTGTAAACATGTAATTTGAATGGTAAAGCTTTGTAGGTACAGGTTCAATTTTCTAGACGCTGTTTTAATAGGAAGGGAGTAAATAAAATTTGTTGAACGTCTTATCATCTTGGATTAAGCGTGAAAGTCGGTAAAGGGAAAGCCAGGTCTTTGTAACTCGAGCAAACTTAACATTGCCTCGTGTAACATGATTCTTAATTAAATAGCCAATTAAATTATTTAAGCCGTGATAATATTGTACCACTATGCTTAAGAATTCTTCATGAGGTTTTTTTTATTGATAATAGGCTCGCGTTTAACCACCATCTCACCTGATGGTAAGTGATGATGTGGTCGAAGATGGAGCATGCTTACCTAAAAGTAACCTATTCACTCTTGACTTAAAGACCCCTAGGTTATAGCTATCCGGAAACACAGACTCCGGCAGGGAATTCCACTCCTTAGCCGTACGCACAATAAAGGTATTCCCAAAACGTTTAGTGCGTATAGGTGGGATGTCCACCGTGGTGGTCGTGGCTAAATAATAACAGCTGCAAGTGTCGATCTTCCAGGTTAAGCAACACTTGCCGAGGTCGTTACATGGATGGGTAAACATCTTAATGCATGAGTCTTGAAAAGTATGTTAAGCTGTTGAATCTAGCTTTCATTTGTACAGTCAGCGTCAGAGAAATGGAACTCCCCAAAGACTTAAAGAATATCGCCCGAGCGACGGCGGGCGCGTCACGAAGGGGTTCCTTTTCTCTGAAGCTTACTGTACAGACGCCAGCACATGAAGCTACCCGAAACTGTCAAATTTTCCCAATCAAACTTGAACCTAATTTCTTTAACAATAAAGTTGAAAATCTATTAAAGAAATTTGACAGATTGTTGTAGCTTGATGTGCTGGCGTCTGTACATCTTTGACAAACGTGACGGGTAGTCAGATCCCAGAAAATCTTATACCAGTCTTGCTAGTATGTCGTATAACCCATCTAGGTAGTGGAGGTCAGTTACACAGTCGCTCCATGAATGTAGTGTATAGAACACTAGTACTCAGCTTCATCCAGTTGACTGAAGGTCGACCCCGACATAAGTCCATCCGTTAAGGATGATTCACGCTACACCGTGTCGCGACCGGTCCGGGCCACCGCCGGGGCACGTCCACCGTGCGCCGGCCGTGCCAGTCATTCATGTTACACCGAGCTGTTTGGGTGTATTTTTTTTTAATATAAGTATTTTTTTTTAATATTTATTTAATCATATTTCATCTTAACTTAATCTTAACATAACATCTGCCAAACTGCTAAGCAGTTTGTCGGCAGTACGTTCTCGTGAATTCGCATGCATTATACATTAACTATATCCACTATTTTTAACCGACTTCAAAAAAAGGAGGTTTACAATTCGTCTTGAACTTTTTTTTTTTTTATTTATGTTACCTTATAACTCGGAGACGGCTGGACCGATTTGAAAAATTCTTTTTGCGTTTGAATGGGTATAGTTTCTAGTTGGTCCCATTGTTACGAAATCAGGATCTGATGATGGGATCCTGGAGAAATCGAGGGAACTCTTCAAATATTATAGACACACCTATAGCGTTTTGGGTATTTCTTATAGTACCTTGTACAGTTGCTCTTGAAAAGCACCATTTGAGGAAGTGGAACTGATGATGAAGACCCCAGATGGCCACCGAAACTACTCAATAATAAGTATTTCGTTGATTGCGATTAGATTACATGAATATGGATGTTAAGCACTTTATGCTCGTCACAATGCATATGGTGAAGTAGAGCTGATGGTGATGTACCAGGAGAACTCCTCAAAAATTAACGGCTCTGCACCGGGAAAAGCAATATTTTGTTAAAGGTGATAAGTAGTTGACATTTTGGCTTTTGTAACTAGATAAATTACAAACCGACCCACTAAAAAGAGTGCAAAAAAAAACTTTTTAGCAAAAAATAGAACCGACTTCCATATAAAAACACTACAAAGGCAAAAATAACTTTAATTTTGGAAGGCGGTGTCTTTAGTTTTGTATATATTTTCGTTTTTGACACCGCCTTCCGAAATTAAAGTTATTTTTGCCTTTGTAGTGTTTTTATATGGAAGTCGGTTCTATTTTTTGCTAAAAAGTTTTTTAGGTTAAAAACTAAAACTAATTAAAATAAAACTTATATAATTATTATAATTTAGCAAAATACTATTAATTACATAGAATATTATAAAATAGAACAAAATATCATTTGATATACATACTAAATACCACGGCAAGCTCACCAGTCCACTGATAACAGCAGCTACGGACACATAGATAAATAGTGCTTCCTGAGTACATTTTTGAGATGATTTTTAATTCGATCCATTAGTCCCTTAGGTAGCTCATTAATGAGTGTGGGCACAATGCATCGTCTAGTGCGTTTACCGTAGTAATTATTTGCTTTAGGGACGTGCAGCTGCTTTTTCCTTGATGACTATATCTGTGTTATGTGGTTTTTGTCAGCTAGTGATTTCATCTGTCGATAGACTTGACGCTTAAGTAAATATGCAATTTTCACAATTCGAATTGTTAGCTCGAAGTATTGGAAAAACGAAGCGAAACTACTAAAAGAAGATGGGGTTTACGTACATCCAACCTGGAGAAAGCGAGAAGCAGAAGGAGAATTTGCTTTACTCTACAAAGAATTGATAGATGACGAGAGCAAGTTTTATGGTTATTTTAGAATGTCTAAAGAATGCTTTACTTTGGCCGGACCGTGCCGGAGCCGGGAAACAATACCCACCGACATTTCAACGCCGTGCCCCGGCCGAGTCCCGACGGCGCACGGCCGGGGCCCGGTCGCGACACGGTGTAGCGTGAATCATTCTTTAGGCAACTTAAGAAACCTTCATATCTTGCTATTTAAAAAACATCGTAAATTTCAGAAACTTTGCTTTCTTTTCAATATAAAAAAAAATATTTTATTTTATTTTATTTTATTAGGGAAAACCAACAATTGTACATTTTGTCTTACAACTAGATATACATAATTACATAGGTAAACGTACAATTCACAACGTTTCCACAAATTACTAATATACATACAATGCGACCAAACACCTAATTACAGTGGCGTGCCTAGGGTTTCAAAATAACGCAAGCCCAATAAAATTTTAACCGATTTCAAAAAAAGAAAGTTCAGTTTTCGACTGAGTATGTAGGTACCTACGTATGTATCATCGCAATTTTCTCATAAACTACTGGTTAGGTACAATAAATTAAAAGTGAATTCATCCATCTTCTTCTTTCCTCTTCTTTCTTCAATTTCACTCTTGCTTGTCGTGCGGTGAATGAGGTAACCAAAGCACACTGAAGGCATGCTAGTGCTAGATTGAATATAATAAACATATCAGCAATTGCATACCTCCGGTGGCTTTGAAAAAAGCCGTTTGGTTTGCTTCATTGCTTGAGGGGACAAAGTTATGGTAAGTAGTTGCTTCCTTCGTAACAGAACCCAGGTTACAGACAAAAAAAAAAACAAAACAAAAAGTTACAAAACGAAAGTTAAAAAATAGCTAGATAGAATGTAATAAGGAATTTAAATAAATTATTTATATTCTAATTGGAATCGTCTATCTTTCTTAAGAAATGATTTAATTACATCAGAGTAAAATGTTGGTGATCGTTTTAATTCTACCAACAACTGTTTTTCAATAGCTATCATTGATAATTCGGAAAGACGCTCTTGACCTTGTGTATTTCTCAGATAGGTATGGATACGTTTAAGAGACGAAAAAGCACGTTCCGCGGAAGAACTTGTAGCCGGAATAGTTACAACAAGATACGCTAACTTTAACAGCTCGGGAAAGGCATCTTCGAGGTTATTCTCATGAATGAAATGATTGACTGATCTATTAAATTTTCGTTTATGCGATTTACTAGTCTGAGAAATACACAGATTAGGCGTCGGTTTTAATGAAGAAATTAACTGTTTTTTCTGAGCAAAGTTTAAAGATTTTACCTTATCTTCGCCAATCAAAACTTGAACGCATTTTAAATCCTCACAAGGTACAATTACCTCCATTGTTGTAGGTAAATCACCAAAACAATTGTATCACTGAGAAAATCTTAGACATAGAGTACTATAATACTACGGATCTTAGAAAACAAACAAAACCTTTTCTCAGCAAATGAAACTGAAGTTAGCTGCACTCTCGGTCGGGAACTACTCAAGTGTTGTCATTTAGGCAAAAAAAGTCGCCAGGTATATGAAAAATCTAGCTAATTTTTTTTTTATTTTTAAGATATTGCTTGAATACAGTCAAAATCTGTTATAACAACATCCAAGGGACCACTCATATTTGGTTGTAAAAACCGATAGTCGTAATAACCGGTGATGTTTTCAATATATGATATTATGATTTTGGTCTATATAACCGGTATGTTGTTCTAAATGATGTTGTTGTAAACGGTTTTGACTGTATTTAATTTCGTTATTTTAAAAGTCGCTAGTTTTTATTGTTGATAAATGTTAAAAAAGTTTCCAAACACGTTAAAAATCTCCAAGATCTTTCAACGTGTGGCTAAAACGGCAACACTGCAGAGTTGGCAAGCTGACAAGGTCACGCATACGCATGCAACTTCATACGAATGCCCGGCTTATATCTGCCATAGTGATTGATTTGTTCTATGCCTAAGGCCTAACTCGTTATACGGCACATCGCTATAAGTGCGAAAGTGACAGATATAGTATTTGAAAGCCCGGTAAAAGCCGGTGCGTGTAAGCGAGATAGCAATATTTAGATCATTAGATGCTACAAATGCGAAACTCTGCGCGCGAACAATCGCGATGCGTAGTAGTTTAGTAGATTCATTGTGTTATTTTGATAAGAATTAAGCGCGCGAACTTTTAAATAGTTCGGGTTTGACATTGATTCTCTATCGAGCATTTTTTAGTAAGGCATGCCGGGCTTTTGGGCTTATATGAAGGTACCGCCACTGCCTAATTATACCCAAGCAACTGACAAGGCAATCACTTAATAATTTCTCCACCTCTTCAATTAGCGTCAAAACAAAAAAACTACCTAACCTAATCAATGCTTTACAGTATCATAGTAAACTGCCAAGAAGCCATTACATGTACTACACAGAATAATGTTTGACATAGAATAATACACGACAAAAATAAGGCAGAAGATCAGTTTCGTACAATGAACGAAATGACCGCACACAAAGGCAACAACACATCCTCTCAACTGGCATTTGACCTTTGATGTCAAATGGTAGTGTATAAGTAGTCGACCTCGTCCTATCTAAAACGTCAAAGATCAAATCAATCCTTAAAGGTCTCGTGTTATAGGGGTGGTGGTTTTCCCCGATTCGACCATCCGTCGACCTATATTGGCGGCCGCCAGCATTGTATTTGCCATCAACACATATTTGCCCTCTGCTGCCGCCGGTGTGCCTTAGGAGAACCTGTCACCTTCGCCTTTTACGCAGTTGCTGTCTTCAATATTACCTACATTCTCGTTGAAGGAAATCACCGGGCCCCATGACGTTGCGCTACTTTTCATGGAACGTATCACAGCCAGCAGCGCCAGGCTAGTTTACAGCATACAGCAATCTTTGCTTTTTTCTCAAGATAGAAGTCTCTTAGAAGTGACTAAAACCAACCCTGTTCCCTCGCACACTTGCACAGAGGGCTTCAGTCTGGGAGAGGAGCAATTAATTATTCCGTAACCTAGTCCCCGACCAATCTGGGTGCTGAGCTAACCTTCTGTCATATTCTGTTCATTTAACGTACAAGATTGAACCGTTAGTTTTTCTCGCAAACACACCGAAGGAAACTCATTCACAGAATACCTGAACGATTATGTCTTGATTCAGACTTTTTTAGGATTACTACTCGTTAAAATAGTTATGAACGGTTTTTATCAAACGCTCAATATGTACCATTTGATCGGCAATCTTGTTCTTACATAAATCTATGTAGGATAGTTAGATACTGTTGGGTCTGTCTGTATGTTTGTGTGTTATGTTGTTGTGAATAGCGGATATGTTTTAAGTAACAGTTTGATACTTTATTGGCGATGAATTTATGAAATTATGGTGGATACTTCGGTTTAGATTCAAATATTGAGTTTATCAAATAAATTCCACGTAGGCAAAGTGTTTTATAGATTGTAATTGTAATGTTATAAAAAAATCAGGAAATAAAGTTTATTATAATATAATAATAAATTATACAGCTGCTAGTTAAAAGAAAGGCAGAGTCTACGATAACGATAATTATAAATCGTAAACAATCCTATTCAAGACTGTTTGCGACTGTCGTAACTACAGAATAGACCTATTGCTGTTCGAGTGAGAAACGTAGATTGTCTTATTAATTTGTGCAATATTATAATTTTAGTATCTAAGAACCTGGTGGTCGTTTTTCGTTTTGGGAGTCTAACTACGCTGCTCGGAAACCGCCTTCCATACGTTCTTGAAGGATTTCTTGTCTCACGCCGCCTTGATATAACTTTCGTAGTGCGCGAGCAGGCAGTTTTGCTATCTCTTCCTGGAGAGGGAGCCTGTAGGCCTATCCAGGAAGAGATACTCGGACTGTCTTTATTTAGCGTAATATTTTTTTTTCATACGGGATTGATATGCCCCACCAAACCCAATTTGAGCGTTGAGCATATCGTGTCTTATTTTCATCACTTTATTCGTGACAGTGCAGCTATAATCACTTTAAAAGATCTGCCCAATAGGTGTATAAAATTCTGCTCAAGTGGAAAATCTCCGCGCATCGCTCCCACATTGACACTTGCCTTACTCACCATAAAATTCCTAGGCAATTTAGATTTCTATCCAGACAGTTCACATAACGCGGTCACACGCAATCATGGAGTAGGCAGAACACTATTATTAAGAGCTGTTCCATAATTGCCTTCTTAGAGCTAGTGTCTAATTGAATTCATTGAGGAATACAGCGAAGACGTAGGTATTGATTTTAGTGTTGTAAAGTGTGAAGTTACGAGTAATTTAGGTTACTAATATTGTGAATGATTGTAAGGAGGGCTTAGGTGTTGAATGTTTTCTGGGAAAGGAGTTATAGTTTTTTACGATTGTAGTGTAAGTGCTAAAAGATTATGAGGAGGATGATTAGTGAGAAAAAAATATTAGAACCTCTTTGGTAGCTTGGATGGAAGACTGTTTAGAGTTTCATCGTTATTACAGATTAGTTCGTACTATATATGTATGTGTGTGCAATTCCAAACAAAAAATATGTAACGCTATACTTATACAAATTTTTAGGTTAGTTTTGAAATAATAATTGTTTGTTCTTCTTATTTCGTCACTTAAATTTTTTATTTTGAAAATTATATTTTTTATTGTTAATATATATTTAGTTTTAGTGTTCATTTAGTGTTGGTTCGCCTCTAATTGGAGACTGTATTAGTCCAAAACATTTGTACATTAGTTATTCTATGAAATGTTAAGTGCAGAAGCTGTTGGTTACCTATTTGAAATAAATAAATGTGTTTATCTGTTTTTGTGTGAAACTCTAAGTTAAACTTATAAGTTAAGTTAAAGTTAAGTTCATGAGAAAAACCTATAGGAAAATCTAGTATTCATTCAATAAAATGATTTGTGTCAAAACTAAGTAGGCTTGTCTAAAATCACTATCGATGTAAATGGTAACAAACTTGGAAAAATTCAAAAAAAATACTGCTCCAGATATTTTATCCAACATTGGCTATTCGTTAATTAATATATAACTCGGTTTGAACTGAGCTAAAAACTTGACTGGAAGAGGTAATTGTCAATAAATTGTATTTTAACGAAGTTATATTTGCTAGGTATTCCAACTATTAAACTTAACCATAATTATGACCATAAATATAATAGTTGGACACTTCAGTATTAACTTATTACTTCATTCAATGGTTTATTATGATCTTTTGGACTTTGGGTATAATAATCTCGATACTATATTTGATAAGTCGTTCAAATTTCAATTATATGGTCATCAGCTTTATGACTATAAGACTTAAAAAGGAAGAATATAATTTTAACTTTTTGATGCTTTGTTATATGTATACTAGCTGTGCTTGTCACTTTGCCCGCCTTCCTATCTATGAAAGGGAATGGACCATACTTAATCCACGCAATAAACGCTGGCTCGTGGACACGTCTTCGAATTTCTCCATTCTTAAGCCTGCAATAAATGTTGGCCGAGCGTAGGCCAACGCGAGCGTTGGCAAATAGGTGCAAGGCAAGAAATAATGTCCACACGTTTGACAAGTTCGTCGAACGCCAATGCAGACGACCAATGTAGAAGAGGGTCTGTAGAGCTCCCCACACGTTTGCCGAGCGCAGGCGAGCGCCTTTGATTTGTGACAAAAAAACCGACACCGATCCGAAGTGAGGCAAGTGATCACGAGCAACGGCGAGCGAAGACAAGTTGCACCAAATGAGCTCTATAGACGTTGGCGCTGGCCTTCACTCGGCCAACTAGGCAAGTGACACCGAGCGATAGCAAGACAAGGCAAATATACCGTCTACATGTTGGTATTGGCCTTCATTCGACAACGCTCGGCCAACATGTATTGCAGGCTTTACGACATGCCACTATCCTCGCGGTCTTAAAACAAAACCTACTCCTTCTAACGGACTATTAGTAGAAGGAAACATAGAAGAAGTTAGAGTCTTGACACAAGACGAGCTTGGTTTGTGGTGCGAGTTCCAACTCAATATCTCTTGGTCTTAACGAAGAGTTTTGGCCAAAGAGTGTAATCACGTTTTCACGGCCGAGTTCGAGACACTTCGCAGCGCAACACAACGTCGTCCCATCGTGTTATATCGTATTTAAGTAACCTATTGTATACCTAGCAGTGGCGAAGGGTGAATTTTCATAAAAGGGAAGCCGGACCAAGAAATGCTTACCTTGCTCAAGTGTGATGCGTGAATTCCAGTAACTGTGGCCCTGTGGCTGTCTTTGAAATCTTATAACTTCGTAAATATTTATTTGTTTAATTGAAAATAATAGATTACTATTTATATATTCATATATAAAATAATAGACTAATATTTGTCATACTTCAAAAGGGAAGCCGGTAGGAATCGAGTTGTAAGGAGCCTTCGCCACTGATACCTAGTTATGGTCTCGTTTATTTTATAATGTAATAATTATTTGTGTATGGGTTTTCTATGGATTTAGATGCCTGCAATAACGGAAATAATAAAAATAATTGCGATTAATTGCAAACGAATAACTACCATGCTATATACCGCTGTTTATACCTTCCAAGATAACAAGTATGATGATAAATGACGAGCGCACAGACTTACAGGAACTAGGCCAATCAGATGCCGAGCATATCTTAGTAGACCGTCGACACCCTAATTAGAACATTCATCACTTCGAGGAACACTTTCAGCCCAGCTTTTCAATCAGAATTACTTACCTAGCTCCACTTAACACTAATAATTATCTTTTCACCATCAATCGTACGGAATCACTTAGCCATTTTCCTATTGGAAATGCAGAAAATTATGTAAATTGCAGGGTATTGCATGTAATAATATTCACAATTTATGTGACTATTATTTTCTAACAATGCAGTGTTAAATTAATTAATAGTAAGAAATAATTTTAAAAGCAAGCTTTTTTTATGTTCGTATTGTTCTCGGCAAACCGTTTATTTGATTCTCTTATTATGGCAGTGCTCAAAAAATTAATCCACCATATTAGATTCAAAATGATGCCATTTAGATAAACATGACCTGTCATCCATAATTTCATCTTAATTGATGGTTCAAAAATTAAGCAGTGCAGGAAATTCATGGCATCATTAACATGTTCATTCGAAAAGGTCAGGTTAGGCAAATATTTATAAGATTTTACCATAAAAACCTTTTCCATAATATGTAGGTACAAAAGACAACTTCGAAATCACCTAAAACCAGTAACATTTAAACTAAACAGTACTACTTGCTCTTATCATACTAAAATTTAAATATTCTAATTACCAATTACAAAATCGATGCAAAGCGACAAAACCAATCAATTTCGGCGCTACGTCTGCCACAGCCTAATAACATTAACACGCTTTTAAACTCGCTTATCTACATAGCATAAATAAATCAGTCACTTGAGCCTGATAAATTGTGAAATCATTGCGCCTATTATCGCTTTGGTGGAGGCATAAATAGAGCATTGGAAATGCGATATATCATCCTAGTACGCAGATACTTGGAATATGATTGGCTGTCAGCGTGACGTGATACGTATACTGTTATTAGTTAGGCTGCGGAGTGTGCGGAAGGAAACGGGTCTGTTAGTGTGTCAGTATATTTAATTTTATGATTAAATTGTGGCTTCTGAGGGTTTGAGATTATCTGTTTTTATTAAGTGGCGATCTCGAGTGGTTAAGTGGCTGTTCTATGTAGTTGATGCTGTGGTAGTCTTGGTTATCGGGGGAAAACCTTTGAAAGGCGTCTGAAACTTCGGGGAAAAGATTTGGGGCTTTTACCACAGTGAATACCATCCGTACATAGAAGTAGCGACGTTACAATGCTGTTCCAGTTAGCCCTATATTTTGCCGTATTTCACCCTCCTTGAAATTTTATCTCATAAAGCGAAAACAATGTTGTATATGTTTAGATAGATAGGTACTTACCTGATATTGGAACTCAACATTTTTTTGCTCGTTTTGACACTAATGTTGCAAGTTCCTGTAATAATTTCTCGTTTGTCATGTAATGAGTGAGCAAAGCTCATGTAGTTTAAGTAAGCCTTGGCATTCTCCTTTAGGCATTCGCCAGCAGGCTGCTATAACGTTACCATTGCTGGGACTCAGACCTCTTCTCTATGAGAAGTAAGGTACCGTAGTCCACCACGGAGGCCCACTGTGGGTTGGTGGATATCACGTGTAAGGATTTTTCGGACCTAGAACATGTCGGTTTCCACACGATATTTTCCTTACTATTTGAAGAGCAGAGAGACGGGTCTCACTGCTCTTGAAAACTTGCTGACATTACTCATCTTACTTCTTCTTACTAATACTAATATACAGAATGTTAACTAGCAGTAGGCGTTCCCGTTAACCCGCAATAGTATAGCATCTATACATGCTAAAAAAATATTACCATTCGAAAACAACATGTTTTTATTTTTTTCACTAAAAATGTTAAATTGATACGCAAAAGAAACACTCTGTACACGCGTACTTGAAGGACGGCAACGTCGCAATTTATTTATGAATGCGTACGCGTGTACAGAGTGTTTGTTTAACGTATTAATTTAACATTTTTAGTGCATATTTTATTATTAAAAAAAAAAAACATTTTGTTTTCGAATGGTAATATTTTCTTAGCATGTATGGATGCTACACTATTGCGGGTTAACGGGAACGCCCTCTGTTAGTTAACATACTGTATATATATGTATATAATATTATAAATGCGAATGTTTGTGAGGATGGATGGATGTCTGTTACTGTTTCACGCAAAAACTACTGAACGGATCAGAATTAAATTTGGTAAGTAGATCGTAGACATCGTAGAATAACACATAGACTACTTTTTATCGCGGAATTCCCACGGGATCTGGATTTACGCGGGAAAAACCTCCCACGCGAACGAAGTGGCAAAAGCTAGTATTCTCATAAATCCCTGTCATACATTATCTAAGACGCATCGACTGAGTTGTATGGATGATGACTGGCTGTCAACTTACAGCAATGACACCCTACCAACTGTTATTATGACTAACAAGCTATTAAATGATCCCGTTTAGTAAATATACAGTTTCTAGTTAAACTACTTAAGTAATAAGTACTAACTAGTAAACTAGCAGTTATAATAGTAAACTATTATAAATCAGGTTTTTACAGAAATAGAACTCTATTTAACTAGCTGTTGCCCGCTACTTGGTTCGCATGGTAAAAAGTCTGTTGACCCCGAGTCTTCAATTACCTCCATGCCAAATTTCATCAAAATCAGTTCAGTGGTTAAGCCGAGAAAGCGATCAGATACATTATAGAATTTCGCAATTATAATATTGGTTGAAGTTTTTTAATAATTCTGTTCATTTATTGACAAGTAACAAAACTCAATTGGTTAGTGACAAAACTCAATTGGTTAGTAACAAAACTCAATTGGTTAGTAACAAAACTCAATTGGTTAGTAACAAAATAAACCAACAATAAAGAAAACTATTGAGATTTCATGTTCTGCAAATTGGTGATTGATGATGATATATTAAAATCTTTGGCTCTGTTTCGTTAAATGTAGAAGCTCGCGGCTAAGCAATCGTCCATTGTTACGGGTATTCAGAAGCCAGAAATTACGACATTAGTCTTTCCGAGGGGTACCTATCGTGGTACCCAGTAACTGGGAGGTCAGAGTCGCTCCATGTACAGAAGGCCAGCACATGAAGCTACCCGAAACTGTCAAATTTTCCCAATCAACCTTGAACCTAATTTCTTTAACAATAAAGTTGAAAATCTATTAAAGTAATTTGACAGATCTTTGTAGTTTGATGTGCTGGCGTCTATACAACAGCTGCATCCCGAACTGACCCCGACACCGTTGTGAAAACGCTAAGGAAATGTTTCTTGTTTGTTAAATCAAAGCATTAAATTATAATGATGTCATAAATTGACACGATTAAAGTGTAATTTTTTTTTTTAATAGGTTCGCGTTTGCCACTATCTCACCTGATGTTAAGTGATGATGTGGTCGAAGATGGAGCACGCTTACCTAAAAGTAACCTATTCACTCTTGACTTAAAGACTCCTAGGTTATAGCTATCGCGAGACTCCGGCAGGAAATTCCACTCCTTAGCCGTACGCACAATGAAGGTATTCCTAAAACGTTTTGTGTGTCCATGTCCACCATGTAACGATGGCGCATCGCCGTTTGTCTTCTAGTCCGATGATGGAACGGGCTTGGCGGAATTAGGTTGTGTAATTACATCGCACACTCCCCGAAATGTAACCGATAGAAAATCGATAGACTTGAGACTTAATTTCATTTAATGGATAATTTTAGTCTTGTTAGTGTCAACCTGCGTCGTATTTTACTCAAACAGGTCAAAAATGAAACCCTATAATGATACTAAATCATTTTAGTGTTTGTAAATGAACTGATAGATCATAATAACAACTGTTAATGAAGTAGTAAATTATAATTTCATGTTTCGTGTGAGACGTTTGCCCACGATTTCAGATAGACACTAAGTATATACTAATATCTATTTAGGAATTTAGGTCTTATGTTTAAAGTATTAAATGGTATATAATGTTCGGCTTGTAGTCATGAAATTATATGGGAACTAGCTACAACAAACGGCTTCGATCGCGCGTAAAAATTAAATTGCTATCTCTACCAAACATAATTAAAATCAGTCAAGTGGTTTACATGTTAACGTGTAACAGACAGACAAAGTTATTCTCGCATTTAAGATAATTATTTATATTTGCGATTTTTTCCATAATATGTGCTGTAAGAATGTATCACACTCTATCCCTATAGGTTTTGATTCTCCTGTGAAATTGCAGACTGCGACTTTGTTATGACTTACATATTTGATTATTTAACAGCTGAAAGAGACTCTAGTCTACAGTCCATTCCTAATAACAACGAAGTTGGTCATTCTAGAAGGGGTTTTTGCGTTACGTAACCATCAAACCTAAGGATGTGAAAACAAAGTTGAATCCTAAAATGAAACATTCTATGTACTCCCCGAACAATTTCCCGTAGAAATATGTCATTTAGAATACAAATTATAGCTCATCTTACCTCTAAACTAAAACTACGTTACCTAAGAGCCTTACAATCTAGCACCTGACGCGCCCTACATTCCGTTCAGATTTATGTCTGCGCCCGGACCTCGCTAGCTACTAGAACTCAATGCAGGGAAATGCTTAATTTTATGTGTACTAATATCGTGTTTAACCTAGTTTAGAGATTGATTTAAACGTCCTTTTTTGCTTTATAATAAGTGTTTTATTTGTTGACGCTGTAATGGGTTCTTTTTTGTTGAATTTATTTTTAATAGATGTACTAAGTTACTATTGAAAGCTCATAATATAAGCTGTAGTTCCTTGATTATCTATACTAACATTATAAAAAAGGTAAAGTTTGTTAGTTTGTAGGAAGTAATCTCTAGGTCTACTAAAAAGATTTTGAATATTCTTTCACCAGTAGAAAGCTACGTTATTCCTTTACATTTTTCACAAATAACATCTTTTCATGCGAGCGAAGCTGCGAAACAAAGCTAGTAATTTAAACAGCAGTTTTAAGATATTGCATTAATTTTGTGAGAACAAATAATCTAGAATTGAATAATTAAACTGTGCTACAGAAAAAAGAACTGGAAATCTTTGAGCAATGTGAATCAATCAATCTTTTTAAATGCGTATTTTATAGTTGGGTTATTTGGCTATTTATTTAAGTTTTTTTTTCGAATATCTGAACGTTATTCTTATCTTTTCACACCTATAATCATTAGCGGACTAAATTATTCTAGCTCGACCGACAAATCAGGATGGCGATTGACACAAACATATTTTTTAATGTCAACGGTAGAAACGGTAAGCCTAACATTTTAGACAATTCTATTTATAAATCCGTTGACATTACCCAATAGATAGTTTAATTGAAATAGACTCCTATAAATATTTATATATTTTATCACGATTTCTATTGAACCGCTCTGAATGACTAATTTTATTTCTCAACACCTTATTCGGTATACTTGAATATTGATTATCATTGATAGGTTTTCCTAGTACTTACTTTAAAAGCCTAGTACTTAGATAAGTTAACATAGGACTATTAGCATTATCAAACTTCCATATAAGTAGGGATTAAGGCTCATACTAATTTTCTGGTTACGTTAGCTCAGTTACGTTTTATAGCACTGGATGGAAATATTTTGGAATAACAATAATTTTTTGACGACATGGTTTGCGCAGTATTTGAGAAAGTGGCTGTTGTGCTGCATGCCGCAGGTTCCATTTCAGCATCGAAATTATCTGTTTGGGTGTTTGTAAAAATCTGAGTGCAATGTTTTTGTTTATATTCCTTTAAATTTCCAGCTCTGATGTGTCAAATTTATACCATCGTTATATTAATTTCTAGAAAACGCAAAAACAGTCCGATTACCAGTCTACATTAAAAACTAAATCACCTTAAGGCATGTCTCAGTACCACATTACAGCACAATTTAAGCGTTAATTCAATTTATTAGCATCGAAACTAGATCGACCGTTTAGCGTCCAATCTAAGTTATGTTCACGAATGTATGAGAACTTGGAAGATTGCCGGTGAACGAGTGAATGATTTGGCAGTTAGCAATTAATCGGCCGTTAAGGGAATTCAAGGACGAGCTAGTGAATGGTTCGAATGATTGAAATATAATGAGTGTTGGATTAAATGAATGGGCTTGTACCTGTCACTAATTGGTGCGGTTGTTATTTTAGGTAATGGCTTAAAATAGTGTTGCTTTACCGATTTGCTTTGCGTTTTTAATGTTTCGAAAGGGATTTTTTTTCCAAAAACAGGATGAGGTTAGTTAAAACATGTTCACAGACACTTTTTATTTATATTTCCGGGGAAAACATCAAATAACTCCTCTCAATCTGGGTGGAGTTGTAACTAAAAACCCTTCCTGTTCTTTCAGTTACCGATGCGTTTTGGGGTCGCGGTATCTCGTCGAACATTCTTTAATTAATTTTTTTTAAATAAATCTTGGTTTGGATCAAAATAAACCGCATCTGAATATTATGAAAAGAAATTGAATATAATTACACCAAAACCTTTCTTAATTATCTAAAATAAAAATTCTAAGCTTTAATTTTACAACTCTTACTAAAAATACATAGCTACGTTAGAAATCAACGTAAAATTCCCATTTTTTCTTACACACAATCATTAAAAATGATTAAAGAATTACAAAAGAGAAAAATATAATAGCTATCTTCAATTAAACTAACTAAGATCAGTGGCTCAATAAAGTACGGGCAGGTGTTGTGGATGTGTCGATAACGAGTTATCGAGTAATTGATGAATCGATATCGATACGTTTCGATTCGGGTTTTATTAGCCGTGTTCGAGATTACGGAACATTAGACTGAATCGGATTCAGGTATTTACTTAGATAGGTGTAATATAAAACTGATAATGTTTGCTTGTATGCGAGCTGTGGTAAGGTGAAGTAAGTACTCGTTAAAAATAGACGGTATTCCATTTTATTGGGTGGAGATTCTAGAAATTCTTCAGGAATTTTATCCACTTGGGATTCGAATGTGATTGATATCTGGCCATTGTCAAAAGAATCAGCTACATATCTGAACTTTTTATTATTGATAGGCTCCCGTTTCACAACCATATCATCTGATGGTAAACGTTGATATGGTCGAAGATGAAGCACGCTTGTCTTCAAAAGAGACGTTGACTTCTAAAGTTCTAACTTTATTTAGGAGTTTATTCTCAGGCTAGTCAGCCTAGAAACACCGGCCACGTTCAATTTAGATGAATATAAAAAAAAAACGTGTTATAGTCTTATTTATAACCCAACAAAAATATAATTTATCTTGCTCACTTATTGAAGCTGAAATAATTTAATAATCACACGTTTTATCTGTAAGGTCATGCCTTATCAAGATCATAAAAGGGATCTAAACCCCCTTTATATACTTCACATTTACTCTTAAGTACCCACGCAACCCAGTTTCAAGAGTTCAAACACATATTATACCTACACGTCAATTTAAACTTTCACACGAGCGAACCCGAAGGCAACAGTTATGCGGAGCTTTATCAAAACTATTACCATACAAAGTCACAGGTCGTGACGTCAGATACGAACGTGCGCAGGAGTCGAAAAAAAATAACAAAAACGTTCTAAGATTCTGCCAAATGTATGCAAGATTATATCTGGCTAGGGAACTAGAAAATGGGTATTTTTAAAGTCGTGATTGCGTATTTTGCACGTTGTTGTGGTGACAAAATGTAAAAGGAAGGTGGTTTGACGTGGGTTTTAGTCAGAAAAAGGGCTTGCCGGTCTGTTGGTGGCAGTAAACCTAACGGATTATCATTGTGCTTAGCCTTTTCCAACTATTTTGGGATATTCTACCAGATGCAGCTAAATATTAGTGTTTATATATACAACGTGTAATTTAAAGAGTATATACATACCAAGTGCACGGTTTCTTTAGATGATAATAAACGATATGGCAAGGGTTTTATAATCCTATGTCTACATGTGTGGAACTTACTACAAATTTCAATACATTGATACCAGAGAGAGAATTTTCAAATTAAGAAGAACGAAGAGAATCACCGTGTTATTGGCAAGTGACGTGGAAAGTTATCGACCCTCGTAGTGCTGTGACACGTTTGTTATGATTGGTATTCAAGAAACATGAAACCGATAATTTGGTATCAATTCCTTGAGTCACTTATTTTGAGCTGAAACTGTGCATAGAGATTCCATACCAGATGTTGTCTTCAGCCCCTTTGGATAGATATGGGGTTTCCGTTACACGTTGTATAGTTAATATTGGGTTATTCTATAAGACATTACTCAGCAGTAGCCCAGTGTTTGGAAGTAAGCTCTGTGATAACCCCCGTACCTCAGAAAGCATATTGTTGCCAACTCTCACTTGGACATCTTTAACAGTCGTTATGGGCAATGGGCAGCCTCTCCATCTGCCTATCTGACCTTCACAACCCAGTAGCTGGGTAACACGATACCTCGTAGCAAGAGCAGTGTCAGATTTTCTGGCTTATGACTATCCGTAACGACTATCACAACGAATGGTCACCAACGGCTACAACTGGAACAGCCGTCACCAATGGCTTATGTGCTTTCCGAGGCACAGAGGATTTTAGAGAAGTTAAGTTGGTCACTCATCCACAGACAGACCGCGGCATTCGTTGCTTAACTTAAAGATCAACCATTATTATTCATCGGCTGTTATTATTCAGCCACAAGCTCGTCATAACCCAAAAGATAAAAGTAAGAAATAACATTTATTTATTTGTGCAACAATTTTATACAGCTTTAGACATCGTGAATATGTCACGGATAGAAGTGCACAGCACTAGCGGAAAAGAACAACAATGATAATAAATTTAAAAAACACATTAAATAGCAGGGGTTTGCATAGGATTATGACAGGGCATGCGGCGGAGTAAAAACACACAAAAACTTCTTCTTTTATAGATTTTTAGCATAGCCACAGCCACGCATCGTAGCATGGTGGCGATGCGTGGCTGTGGCTATGTTAAAAATCTATAAAAGAAGAAGTTTTTGTGAGTAATCGGTCACAAAAACTTCTTCTTTTATAGATTTTTAGCATAGCCACAGCCACGCATCGTAGCATAGTGGCGATGCGTGGCTGTGGCTATGCTAAAAATCTATAAAAGAAGAAGTTTTTGTGTGTTTTTACTCCGCCGCATGCCCTGTCATAATCCTATGCACGCGCCTGTTAAATAGGTACCCATTAAGTATGTGAAATAAGACTGTATGAATAAAATGACAATCAGCGAGTACAAGTGACTGTTAAACGGCATGATATCTTCTAATATTTTTTTTTTTACAATAATTTATACCCTAGTTCAATGTTTAAAACAAAATACAATACTTTTCTCAAAAAAAGCTACCTTTTCTAAACCTAAATCTAACCTCGAAAACCATTACGCAATTCTCTTACTCAACCACGATCCCAATTTAAAGTTAATATAAAAAATACAACATAGGTATTACTTTTGTTGAAATTCCAAGAAAGATCGCAGTGAAGAGAGGAACCGCAATTTACCTTCCCCCTCCCCTTCCCCTAGAAGTTAATACTTTATGACTGCGCAAGCCCAGCGAACCACTGATGTTTAATTAAAAACGGGATTCGAAAATATGCAAGCTTTATTTGAAAAAGTTAATTTTATACAACTGTGGCGTCTTTTTTATTCCTTAGTCTGAACCGCACTGTTCAGTGTCTAAAATTATTTTAATTATCCTCCCGGCCTATGTTTGCATTTATGTCGCTTTTATTACTGGCTTGTAACAATTATTTAAAGATAATTGTGTTTATAGTCGGTCTGTTTTAATTCATAAAGTACACAACTAGCAATCTTAGTTATAAATTTTTCAATAAAGCATTCCAACACGACTTGCGAGACAAATAAACGAAGCCATTTTTTATACAACGCGCAAATTGTCAACTCTCATCAAAATCTATTTAAAAATAATTGAATACCGAAATTGTTGTTATTCTTTTTGTAAAAATGCCTCAAGGTGATGGGCTAACAGGCATTCTTCCTTTTCGGAACTTGACGGGACGTATTAAAACGTAAAAGCCAACAAGACAGCACGGTTACCTCTTGACATGCAATTTTCGGATATCCATTTATCAAGTTCCACAGCTCAACACTAATAAATATCGTTCATTTTTTGTCGATAGTTTTACAACAACGTTATATATTGATTTTGTTTTAATAATTTTGTACGGTAGTGGTCTTGGTTTCAATTAAAATGAATCATTTAAATAACCAAACCTAAATCTATTTATAACAGTTATTTGTGAATGATAAATCATATAACTTACGTATTAAAAAATGATAGGTCCATCACGAGTTCAAAAGTAGGCAATATCGATAGTAGCATGAATCGTTAATCATATAAAGCGCAAATGCTTAATTTACTTTCGTAAACAGCGATAAGACACCTTCCCATTTTTATATCGTGTTATCGATAAAAGAAATACTAGCACGGGTACCATCCTTATTCCAATCTGAGGTGAGATCAAAACAATTATCTTTGTGTTACCAGATTTGAACCCGACCTTTTTTGAGGCAGTTAATTTAATCAATTTGCGAACGATACCGGCTGTCCTTAAAAATAAGATTGGATTATGCATTATTCTCTAAATTCCAATCTGTCTTGTTGATTATATTTTTGTGTGCATTCAATTTCGATGCAATGTCAAGATGGCAGATGTTGAAATAACATGTTATTTTACTTAAACATGTTTTTAGTATCGAGCTTTTGATCTCTAACGGGCAGATAAAACAGATATACTTGCTTATTTAATAGTAAGAACATGTTTGGCAATAAGTTACCTTTTGCCTTTTCCTAAAACTTAACCTTAAATCAAGGAAATTCTAACGTACAGTGGAATGCAACCTTAATAGGTATGTATGTTTTTGAATGTTATATTTATATATCTGAATATAAATGGAACAATCATCCGCGCTAACTTTACAATCAAAACCGGGATTAATAACGAAAATGTCAAAATAATTATCCACCAACCGAAATGTGAGCCAAAATTCAAACATTAAAAGTCAAAGAATCCCTAAAAAGTGTAAAAAAATACCAACAAAAATAATGACTCGGCGAGGTTACGCTTTGTAATACATTAATAATAGTTTTATACTTACACAAAATGGCCCATAATCATATGGGATAGAAAATTGTTTTCAAAATGATGTTGGAGATCAAAAAAAAGTTGATGGAGCTTCGCATTACCTCGCGTTGATGAGACCAAAAAATAGCGAATGTGAATTTGGTCCCAGTTTGTTGATACATTCGGTTTCTTTGATTAGTGTTGTGCTGTCGGTCGATGAACCTTTATTATTAAGTGTCCATGTGAATGGTGGGAAGTGTGACGTCACAAGATAGTGAGAGGTTGACTCGCGGTAATTATACAGTGCTTATGTACCGTGTAGCGGCGGTATCTTTTGATTGTAGGTAATAGCTAGTAATGTGGGGAGACTACGATTTAGATGTGTGTTTTTTGCTTTAGAACGTTAGTTTTTGAGTAATTTGTTTCTTTTATTAATGAGTGGCTATTTATTTTCGTTGGATAATTACGAATTCAAATAAATTTGTATCTCTTTTTACTAATTAATATTTTTGGCTATACCTACACAGACAGACAACTTAATTTTATTTATATTTATAGACACACAACTTCGAAGTTATTCTTCTGAAATAAAAGTTTAACAAACAATATTCGAATTTACTATAATACTAGTTGTTGTCCCCGAGTTTTGCGTGGTAATGTTGCACATTTTCCTGGTATAAGAATTATTCTTTGTTTTGTCCAAACTCCTTGAGCCTATTTTGCTTGATTAGAACACAAACATCCACTTAGACATACATATTTATATGTAGTATTAGTAGGACTTAATGGTATGTGAGGATGACGCAGCATATAGTCAGGTTTCTTTCTTACATTCTTTTCTGTCTTATATACTCGTCCAGTTTCTTTCTATAATTCTAATCTTCTTTTTTATTGATTATGTGCCCGCGTTTCAAAACCATCTCACCTAATGGTAAGCGATGATGTAGTCGAAGATGACACACGTTTACCTAGAAGTAACCTATTCACTCTTGCCTTAAATACCTCTAGGTGATCGCTATCAGGAAACACTTCGCCAGGGTATGACATTAGAGTATTTCTGTGTTTCAGTGTTTTCAACGTTTTGCAAGAATACAGCAGCTGATCTCTCTCCACAACCATAATTATAGTTTATAGAGCCTCTCCATAAAACATAATCATGATGACGAATTTAATTGTTCAAGGTCTGGTGAAAGCCGGTAACAATAGGTGCATTCCATCTCAGACGGGAACTTTTCAATTATCTCTTACCATTGTGTTAAAGTGGACCGTAGTAGCTATTATTTTGTTTATGGGGTACGATTGTTTTTTTTGTGTGGTTGGCATCTAGGTGAGTGGCGTAATGTTGAAATGTTTTTAGAAGGTTGGTAATGGGCATTTGATGGTACTAGTGGACGCCAAGTTAGTTGTCGAAATTCACCCGTTATAATAATTATTTTTAATGAATTAACAAATAAAAATTCTAGCTTTTGCTCGCGGTTTTGTTCCTGTGAAAAGTTATTTTTCAGCGAATGAAGGCTAAAGCCTATGTGGTCCGCCAAGGTCCAGTCCGTCTCTGTTCCAAATTTAAATAAATTTTGTTAAGTGACGTTAAAGTGTAACATACAGACAAACAGACAGAACTACTTTCCCATTTATCATACTATTAGTAAGGATGAAGGTTTAGTTACTGGCTTTAAGAAAAATGATATTTGTATTCTCAAAATAGTTGACATTGAAACAGGAAATTGGTTTCTTGGGTCTAAGCAATAATTTGTATTTGTTAGCTTTCAAATGGCTGAAAGCTTTTAGCCATTTCAAAGGTTTTTTGGTGTTCAATAAAGTTAATTAATAATAATTTTTGTTTTGTATTTTGCCCTATAATTCATATATATATATATATATATATATATACATATTACCTCACATATTTGCTATGAAATGTATGCTGGGAAACAAATTAAATAAAGATTTGCAGCTGGTTATCAAGGCGCGAAACTCATAAACATTGAATCGTAGAAAAGGTCACCAGTTGTACCAACATAGATAACAGATGTACTAGCAATAACTTATGTAACTTTATCACTGATATTTTCTAAAGGAAACTTACTTTCCAAGAATAAATATGTACTAATCATGACTTGCGAAAAATATCATATAATCTACATTTATAAAGCTTGTTAAACCCACTCATTTTATTTCATAAAATAAAGTTAAATAGAGCTGTGGTAGCCATTCATTACAGGCACGAATTAGAAGTTGTAATTAGTGGGTTCGAGCCAAGACAGGCGCATTAGGTTATGTAATTTTCATCAACAACACTGCTTTCAAAACATTGAATTCAACATGGTGAGGAACCTGACATGACCTAGGCTGAAAAATCGGAAGACATGCGATGCATCGACCTGAACTGGGCCATTCGTGGTGGATTACGGCCCATACCGTATCATTGGGACAGTAATGGGAAAATTATATTATGTTACGTTATGCATACAGTACCTACCTAATCAATTCGTGGTTATAAATATACGCTTACAAACCGTGCTGCGAATGATGCCTGTCATAAGCTTTGATGGTGATAATATAGTACTGTCAACTGATTTACTCGTATCAGTATGCAAAACCTATCCAAGTTTCGGAGTTTCCTACAACGGATATGACCTTTAAGGAAAGCGGCCGGCAATGGGCGAGAGACGATAGGATACAATAGATATGTAAAGGTTAGTGTAACGATATGGATCTACTAGCAAAATGATGAGGGCACCGCCATATTGAGGTCATTACAACGTACCTTATCGTATTGGACGTAGGGATGGGACAAGTCTAATAGAAAGTGGCATTTTTACATATATTTTTTTTAGAGAATGATAATCAAATTCAATGTTTTTTTTATACATGCGAAAGTTACACTGACAATCTGTCTATCTGCTTGGTATTTTGTCATTTACAGATTTGGCCAACAGTAAGTTTCTTTGGGATTATTTTTGCTTTAAACCCGGGTGAAGCCGCTGATGGAAGCGAGTTTCTTAAAAGTGAAACAGGCTTTATTAGTTCATTCTTGTTCCCGAATCAACAAAGAGTCGTTGCACTTGCACAGCACATTGAACCGGCATTATTTAAACACGAAAGGCCACGACCATGCTATCTCAATCATAAACATGACAGGAACTTTACGACAAACATATATCATGTACTTACAGAGCAGAAAAATGTAACGAGACAGCCTACACGTTCACAATAAAATCTAACAAGCGTACCTCGAAAATTGCACATAAGTAACATCGCTTACAGATACATTACAACAAAACAATATCCCGAACTATCCTGTCGACATTTATCGATATTTCACATCACTGAGTCGGCCACCCCGCCGTGTCAATATAAGCCAGCCAATTGTGTATGAGTCGGCTACAATTCACGGCTATTCAATAACCTCTTCGCTCACCACAGATTGGTATCGGTAAATACCAAGCACTGTCCTAGCACATGGGAAATAAAACTTTATTTTTATTCCCCTAAAGTCTTTGTGAAACGCAAATGCAAAATTGTTGAAAGAAATACTTTGTGTATGGACGTAGTGAAATTCTTTATGTGCGATGGTAAAAAATCGGTGAGAAAACCTAATGACTCGGAAGGAGCTGTTTAGAAGCAAAAAATAGAGTATCGATTTATCAATTCGAGTTTTGGTGGAGTGGTATCGATATCTATTTAGAGCGTCACTATTTTGATAGAAATGTAACGCCTCTCGCTATTGTAATTTTGATATTATATTTTTTGGTATCTTTTTAACATTGTGAAGCGAAATAATGAGTGCATGACTTGTGAATTGTAATAAATTGTAAGTTTTTGTAATAGATTTTGCCTGAAAGCCTCATTGTCCGTTCTTATGCCAATCATAACGCTTCTAGTTTAGAAGAAAAAAAGTACCATCTACAAAAAAGGACAATACCTGAGACAGAGATTTTTTGTGCTCTACCTCTATTTTTGGTTTCCAATAAGTCACCATCGAACATTAACTGTTAAACGGAGACTCAACTGATTGCAAAGGCTATGGGTAACTCACCGTCCGGTAAGGACCAAGCTTGAATCGACAGCGCGTCCTGTTCCAAGCGCACCTCAGAGTAGTCTGCACTATTGACAGCGCCCCATAGGGCCATTGCCTGCCGGGTTTGCGGGAATGTTCTTACGAGATACTGCAGCCCCAGACTACAAGGGCAACTAATTGAACAAGTTAGGTTTTTAGTCAGTAGAAGTCTGACACTCCTTTCCGCCCTACCCAGAGCGGGAAAAGTCATTTGCTAATTTTCCTCTTCACGTGGCCTATATTTTGCATTTTGGCATTTAGACAATTGTACACCATGATAGAATTGTACTTTATCTAGTAGAGTATCTAATTACTTTGACCGTTAGCAACTGTGAAAACTATATAAAAGTAAAACGATTGCAAAACTTTTTGGAGTAACTCTAATGCTCTCGTAGTTCACAACGCAGTTCTTTACTTGCCGTACATCTCTCTCTTCTCTCTGGTCAGTCTTCTGATCTGTCTTTCTTATAATCGTAATTACGATGGGATAACTGTTTATTAGTGCACCCACGATACAGAATAAATTCCTAGTGTGGGTAAAAGTATACTTACATCAGCAACGAGTTGCAAGTCTATCGGTTACATTTCGGGTAAACTAGTTACTCCAAGCTCGTTCCATCATCGGGCTACAAGACGAACAGCAATGCGCCATAGTTTCACGGTGGACATCCAATCCATACTTCGATTAACAATAATTGATCGAAGCATCCATACGCTAAAACGTTTTGGGAATACTTTCATTATGCGTACAGCTAAGGAGTGTCGGCCCCCTGCCAGAATCCTGATAGCTATAGCCTGGGGGTCTATAAGTCAAGAGTGAATGGGTTACTTCTAGGCAAGTGTGTTTCACCTTCGACTACACATCGCTTCCCATTGGGTAAGATGGACTAATGCGACCCTATCAAACATTAATAAAATCGTTCTGCAAGGTCCTATTGCCTTAAATAAGTTTAAGATCTTCGGGCTATGTACATGGCCCTTATTGCTCTGCGGATCCGATCAATTTGTGTGGAAAAACTGGCGCTAACTCCCCATTATATACGACTTAAAAACTGTCACCAGCGTATTGTAATG
Source organism: Tholera decimalis (assembly GCA_943138885.2). Lineage (NCBI taxonomy): Eukaryota > Metazoa > Arthropoda > Insecta > Lepidoptera > Noctuidae > Tholera > Tholera decimalis. The sequence continues at coordinate 5,777,062 of OW964557.2, read as the reverse complement.
TCTAAAGTTTATTACAATATAAAAAGTATCCAGATAAATTTAAGTAAGATTTATTACATCGTGTCTCAGAAAGTTTTATTTCTAATGGTTTCTAGTGAATAGGGAGAAAGATTGGCTATTTTCCAATGTTAAGTATCCTATTCGTAAACTTCAAGACCACAGAGATTATTAAGCTTTTGATGGACATCACTACGGCCATCGCCCATATAGCAATGCCAATTTTTACTGTATATTACGATATCACAGATCAATTAATACCCAGATATGTTTTGCCTAATTTCGAAACCAAATTCCCAGCAGCTGTTTGTTATAACAACATCATTTGCCCATTTTTTGACCAATGAAGCGGTTATTAAATATGAAATACCGTCACACTTCAAATCGGAAACAAAAGAATCAATTTTACTTTTTCAAACGTTCGGAACACGTTTTCTTTCAAAACGGCATTCCATTAGTCTATACCTCGTGTTAGTGATGTGCGCATTATCGATAACACTCGCTTTCGGCCGCCAGTGCAGTGCCCCGACCTCGGCTAACGGTACTAGCCGTCAATCTTACATCAACCATTTTATAACTGCTGTTGCACATCTCTATTATAAAAACATAACCTGTAATTCTAATGTCATAAAGTTCAAATTGGGAACAATATATTTTAAGCTGTTCTTTCAATGGTACCAATGTCTCTAGCCGTCAGATTGACGTATCGGGGGTACCTATACATTGATTTGTTTCTCGTTTTTTACGACATAGATAACGAAGGGTTAGTAATAAAATCTCTCAAGGATATTGAAATGGTTAATATCATTACCCTTTAGAGACATACCGCCTCGTTTGAAAAAGGTGGTATTTAATTTTAAACTTCCTCTTGAACGCGCTAATTAAGTTTGATACTTAGTTTATATTGTAATTTATTTCGTTGGGCCGATGACCAACATTACCGGTAATTGGTTTACTCTGATTGGTGAATGAAAATAGGATTTACTTAATGAAAAGTCTAACTTGTTTGGCCTGTTACCGGGATGGATAGAGACTAAGTAGTACCTATAGGTTGAAGCAACAACTTTTAAATAGGTCAACTTCAACTAATTTCCTGAGTTTATCACAGGTGTTATTATCATGTGTTTGGACAGCATCCTGCAGCACCCTGATAATTCTTGAATCTCAAATGTAAAAAAAAAACTAATCAAATCAGCAAATATAGCCGAAGCACTCCAAAACCTTGGAAGCCCTAACATTATCGTGGTATTAGTTGTATAATAAATAGCTCACCATTCGGTAAGGACCAGCGGGCCTAGACAAAATCCATTTTCTGTAAGCGTTAAGCTTACAGAAAATGGATTTTGTCTAGGCCCGCAGGCCCGAGTCGGTGACGCGCCGTGTTCCGCACGCGCCTCAAAGAACAGTCAGCAGCATTGACGGGACCCGACAGGCCTTACGGGGTTGCGGGAATTTTGAAGGAGCAACGTGGATTTCTAGTCAGTAGAAGTCTGACACTCTCTTCCGCTCCACCCACAGAGGGTGTCTCCTACACTTGATGATTTTCCCACCCAGAAAATAAAGGTATATAATAAATAATTATTGCGTTTTAAGTTAACTTGCAAAATACTTCAACAAAGTATACAAAGCCATTTTCTTCCTATTTCATACTTTCTAGTAAATAATTGGAAAGTAGGTGGAAGCCGGGAGAGCGATAATAAAGCACAAATGACTACGCGTGTGATTATAAGCGACAGGCCGGCGACAACTGTGCCCGTCGCCCGCACATTTTGATAAGGATTGTTGGACATGAGCGATTTTACGATTATGTTAGGGTTTGTATCATCAGGTGAGATGGTGGTCAAACGCGAGCCTATTAACAAAAATAATTTAAAAAAAAGCAAAATAAAAAGAACCATTGAAGGTAGTTTTTTCAGAAAGATAATTGGCAGAATATGGTTAGTGTAGTGATGATAAAAATAAATGTGGAAATTTAAGATTTTGTAACTTTAAACAATTTCCCTGTTTTTATTGTGTTTTGTTTATATTTTTATTAGATTTACACTGAAATATGTTAATCTTCAGGTTGTGTGTAAGACCGCCTATTAGTACGCCCATTTATTTTCAAACTCGTAATTTTGGTATGGAGAAAAATACAGAGGCTATCTATCTCACAGCGCACTTCAAAACTAACCTATAGGTAGGGCGTCCAATCCCGGAATACCGAGATCTCGGTATTGCGGGATCCCGCGGCATTTTCCAATCCCGCGTAATGCGGGATTACGGGTGCGGGATCCGCGGGATTTGCGGGACTGAAAAAAAGCATGCATACGACCTCTCGCGTGCGCGATCGCTCGGTGACTGGCGGCCGGCAGTGTTGCAGACAACGCGGGGGCCGATGTCACCCGTTTTTCACAGGTTATGTAGCCTAATATAGCCGAATTTCAGTCAGTGGTAGCCTAAGTATGTAGTCTAAAATATCAGTAAAGTTTTTATTTATTCTATTCAGTATTTGTTACTGTTTTTTTGTGAAGAAAATACGGTGTAATTTGATTGATCTCATACTAATAGTAATACGTAAATAAATGTGGAGTTAGTAGATTAATTCATTGTTTTTTTTTTTGTGATAAATATTCGGTGTAATTTGATTGATTTCATTACTAATAGTAATACGTAAATAAACGTGGAGTTAGTTGATTAATTCATTGTTTTATTTGCCTTATATAAATATGAATATTTTCAATATGCGAGATCCCGCAAATACTGAGACCCCGCGGGATTGAAAATTCGTAGTCCCGCAAATACCGAGATTGAATTCAGGCTGCGGGATTGGACGCCCTACCTATAGGCCTTAAAGATCATAAGGTTTTAACATAAAGGAAACATATAACTGATTTATAGTTGCATTTTTTTGACAAAATAACATCTGCAATTACGTAAGGACCGTTTTCAAAAATGAAAACTTCTATTGATTTCCCATCATAAATAGTCACGCTGGGGTTGCGGGAATTTTCTAACGAGATACCGTAGCCCCGAAACTTAAGGGCAGCTGAAGGAATTAGGTGGTTAGCCAGTAGAAGTCTGACTCTCCTGTTCACGCATCATACGCATGAGCATATAGACTGACGTCACCGACGGCTGAGGCGGCAGGCGGGGGGCGCGGGGTGGGGCACCGGCGCGCAGCAAACGGCGAGCAGCGCCACTCACTCGATCTCCTTTAGGAGTATATGTTCTGCTCACTCGATCAGACAGCTTCTAAGGCACCCGCGTCCCTCTATCGACCCCTCACTGTAACGCTACTTATTTTTGCTATTCAAATATATTTTCATATTATACAGTCCACTTATTTCATTCATCTCCCTGAGATCTTAAACACTCCCTTCCACTCCACCCAGAGCGGGAGAAGTCATTCGATGGTTTTCCCACCGAGGAAAAAAAAAACAAAATCATAAATTGTCGTGCTGGTGTACCCAGCCTTAGAGCTCGGTCTGCGGGTTCCGTGTGGGCCGTCCGCTGTACCGTTAAGGATATTCTCATAATCTTTAATCGTACAACTGTTGCCGGCCTTAGACAATGTCGGATGAGTAATGTTCCTAGTATTTGCTAATGTCACATCTTGTTATGAAGCTGGTCTGTGTGCGTGAGGGCCTAATTGTTTTGATTTAGAAGATTTGTTTGTGTGTTTTTTATGACTAGCAGTTAAAACAGTAATATAAAATAACGGTTTGGCAATCCGAAACATTATATTCTATTGTGGTTCAAATATTTACCAAAATCAATATGTTGGTAAATATCTGAACCACAGAGTTCGATTGCAAAAAAAAAATTAGAACTCTTTAAATGAGTGCTTTTTGGAACAGAAATAGAAATAGATTTTTTTTGGCTAATAGGCTTGCGTTTGACCACTATATAACCTGATGGTAAGCGATGATGTGGTCGAAGTTGAAGCACGCTTACCTAGAAGTAACCTATTCATTCTAGACTTAAAGACCAAAAGAGAGGTTAAACCATTGATTTAAATAGTAAAGATACGGTCATCAGAACATTTGACGGACGCGGTCGCCCTACAAAACACACTAGCGCCATCTATGATAACTAAGATGTCAATCGGCATGGTCTGCTCCTAGAAGTAGCCTTGTAAGAGCGGGGTGTGGTATTTTTCGAGGTACAAAGAAATAAAACAAAACCTTTTAGTTTCTGAATTTTATATTTGTTATACATAAAAATACATTTTAATTTGCTTTTAATAAACAATAAAAATTAATTTTGTACATAATTTAATCCTATAGTAATATTATTAAATCTTTTTATTTCATCGGCTGCAACGCGCGCCGCTGCAAAGTTATGTCGCACTTTTACGCAGCTTCGCGTTGTCTATGCTAAAGGTTGAGACAAACAAGAAAGAAAATTGTTTTAAATAATGTTAGAAGTTGATTTAATGACATATTTTTAACTTACCGGTGATATGAAATGTTATATTTTTTTTATTGTGCTTTACGTCGTAGTTCATGCAACCCTTCACGACACAATTTGGCATTTTTGCTTGTAAAACTGATGACCCCTCCCGAAGATAGCCGATCGCGTTCTAGTTCACTTCGATAAAGGTTAGACCACTTTGGGACCAAGTTCGAGGCGTCATTATAACATGCGATCCGCCCAGTCCTTACGAAGTAATATATATGTCAATGGGTTAAACCTATATTATGCATAGTAACTTCTTACGAAAACAATTGAAAAAACTCTGCCGCTATTAAATACAGCAAAATAAAGCTTTAAGTTTTTAAATTTAACAGGGCCAGTACGTATACAACCAGGATCTGACGATGACTAACAGCTTAAATTGTCTTCGAATCTACGTCTTCTAAAATATTATCTGTTATTATGACAGCGCTGTCTTCAAAAACCATAGACAAGCGTGCAAATTAAGTAGACATTATTAACCTCTTCAGCAAAAAGGTTGGATTTTATGTTCTGCCTTTAACTTCTCATAAAGTGAGTCGCGTTGATATTGTACAACGGAGGTGTCCTGAACCCACGACCTTTGAAATATCATCGTGTGATATTTAGAACTATGTGCTCGGGGGCGGAAAATATCGCAGTAAGCTTGTGTTCTTTTTGATGAACACGATTCCTTGAAAGGGCGGTGTGTTTATTTAGAATAGGGTAAACTATTTTATTATTTACAGTTAAAAAAGTACTTAATTACTATCTTAATTAATACTTTTAAACGCGAATATTTAAGTTTATTACTTAATCACGCTGAAGTGGCTGAAAGAATCTGTATTTGCACAGAGGCAGATTGTCGTCTGGATTCTCGTAGAGAAAATTTCCAGGGGCACAGTAAGTAAATATGTAAGACTATACCAAATTATGAAAAGTCGCCCCGTTGTCAAAATTCTGGCCTAATTTAAATTATATATTTCAAATGCATTATTATATAAATATATTAGCTTAGGTACTGCGCACCTACTCCATATAAAATTTAATTGTGCCAAATTGCCTACTCCTCAGTATGCTCAATTTTCGTAAAAAGGGGAATGGAATGTTCTGACATTCCGTTTCATTCCATGGACTTTTTAGTCAGTAGGAGTCTGCTCCTACTAAATAAAAATCCACCAAGTTCCTTCAGTTGCGTTTGCATTCCGGGTCCGCGGTATCTTATTTGAATATTCACGCAATCTGTTGCAATCCCTTGAATATTGATTTTAAGCCCTATTAATTAAACATTCCAGTATATACACTGGCTTCATTTGTAAAACCTAAGCAGGTTAATTTTATTAATCACTTATAAGCTAATCGGAGTGTAAACGGACTTTGTGACAAGATAACTTGTAGGTATATTGAGCATGAACGGTAATGCCTAACGATTTAACTAATTTATTGTGTCATGCTGGGTTACCGTCAGGTGCCTGGTTTACATTGGTTTAGTTAAGTTAACCATGTTTTAGATCGTCATATTAGTCTAACATTACACCTGCTTCAAGACTGCTTCGAGGTATACCGACATTCGGTGATTATGACATAGGTAATCGGTACATTTGGTAATCTATATATTATCTACTAGCACTGACACTAGACCCATTTTGTCATGCTGGCAAAATAGGTCAAGTTCTTTTAAGAAAAGTAAGATTGTGACTCTAATGTTGATTTAACTGTTGAGTTTCGATTTTTCTGGCCAATAATTTTCTCCCCATATTTCTCTCTTATTTCATTTTCTAGACAATACCTACATCCATTTGACCATTTAAACAAGACAATCTTTTCCGTCAACTCCTGTCAACTATTTATTATAAGGAAGGAATACCACCCAAGTGATGGGCGGACCGTAGTATACCGTAAAATTTACGCGCTAGTGATGCACCTGCGAATCGATACTAGATAATTATCGTTGTATCGAATGGTGCAGCCCTTTCCTTGTTTGATCTGCAGACATAGCGGACCGCAGAATTTATTGCTGATTTTAATTGGCAACACTGTGTAAACGGATACTTTGTGAAGGGATTTATTGAGTGTTGCCAGACTTACGATTACGGTACGTCAATATTTCCTTTTGGTGTTGCTATGACTGTAAACGTTTTTGTCGTCTTTAGTTACTTCTCGTTTCCGAACGTGCCGTGTCCCCAGCAACCTGACTTGTGCAGCCTATATGGTTTTCTGCTTTGTTCAAAATAAGAAATTCTTGAGACTGTTTCTCGCGACTAATATGACAGCCAAGTCATAAAAAACATTCTTCGTACCAAAGTTCGTATTCAAATAAACTGCATGGAAATAATATGTATCAGTTAACCAATAATCGATCGAGCGCAGAGCTAAAAGGCTTATAGGCGACGAGGCGCTATCGGGCAAGCTTCATAGCCTGGCTCATCGGCGAACCGTTACTTGCCTGTCGGTTTTCTACAGATTGTACTTCGGAGAGTGTGCGCAGTAGCTCCATGATCTGATCCCTCCATCTCCCTTTCACTAACGGTTTACCAGACGTACGGCTGGGTACCATCCATACTTGGTTGATATACCGTCTTGTCGTACCAAGCGCTTCTCCTCCACATTTATTGAGCGCACTTCCAAGCTGTGGAATTCTCTGCCGGCTTCTGTCTTACCTGCCAGTCTGCCAATTATGACCTTTCAACCTTTAAAGCTAGAGTAAACAGGCACCTTCGGGGCTTGCTCGTTCCATCGTAGACCTCATCTATCGCTTACCATCGGGCGAGATCGAGGTCAAAAGTTGGCTCATTCTGAATAATAAATAAAATTTTTTTTTCTTTGATAAATTTTGAATTTCAGAGCAACAATTCTGTAGACCTCTCGTTGTGAAACTGAGGTGAAGTGGGCTCGAAGTCTTGGCGGGGTTACGAGAATGTACTGCGGCCCTGGAGGACATAGGCAGCTGAAAGAACTGGATAGGTTTAAGTCTGACACTCCCTTCCACTCCGCCCGTAGGAGGAGGTGTCACTTAAACCTATTTGTAAAGAAGTTCAAAGTATTTTCATGGTCTCACCCAAGGGTATTGTGTCAACCAGCTGGGTTTTGGAGGTCAGATATGCAGCTCCAGGTAAAACACTAGTGATCAGAGACTAGTGAACAGAACAAACAACACTAAGTGATGCAGCTGCATCCGTTTTCACTGGAAGCCGATTCCAACATAGTTGAGAAAAGGCTAAGGCTAACTTTCATTTCTTTCGGTCACTTATGTTATAAAAAAAATATAATTTATATTTTAAGGTAATTTATAATTTTTTATCGGATGTTTTCCTGAAATAAATTATTCTATTTATAAAGCTGCGCTCTCTCAAACTGGCAAGTTCTGCCATATTTTGACACCGACGTTTCCATTGGCACATCCAATACGCACAAGTGTGGTATAATGTTATTAAGCCGTAAGTTCAGTTTATAAGACAATGTGTGTTCAGGAGAACAATGGCGCGTGCGAGCACTTTGGCAAGTACTTTATGTTGTACAATAGTTTGTGTTGAAGCTTTCATAGACATTGAAGACTGTCTTTATTTAAGGTTGGTTATGTGCTGTCGATATTTAGATGATGATTGTGTATTTTGCGTAAGGTCTCGACTCGGCTTCTTTACGGGTTAAAATATTGGTAGCATATTTGTGACTTATACTTCGAAAAAATCACCTTGACACTTTTTTTTAATCTAGAAGAAGTGTTATGTTTAGTAGTATCTAATGTATGATTAAAGTTGAAGAATAAATCATATGGTTTTTAGACTTGAGCAACGTTATAGGTTAGTTTTCTGGTTCCCGGAACGCATGGGCTAAAATCCTATTCTGTTGTTAACTGAAACAACAGAGTAGGATTTTAGTAAGGAGAAGACTGACACTACCTTCCGCCCCCCCAGAGCGGGAGGATCCTTTTGTTGATTTTCCCCTCGAAAAAAAAAATATTTTGTGCAGCATTTGGTATCCTTTGCTTTGAAGACATTTTCTACCCGAAAGCATAAACTACGCATTGTACGTCGTTGAATTGCAGCAAGCTTAACCTGCTGGTAATATAAAATATCAAAAACCAAAAAGGACTAACGGTAAATAAGAACGGAACATCAATATAAAGGCACCCTTAGACAACATAGTCACTGACAAGCTAACAATGCTGTAAGTACATTTCCCGATGACGCAAGCGCCCCGTTGTAAATAATATTAACACATCGCAGTTGGGCCGTGTTCGCCGGCATTTGCAGAAAGCACGATGACGGTATTTCAGTGCGAGGGTATAGTGTCAGTGTCTGCGATTAGTTATTTAACATTATATGTATGTACAATGTTCACAGATTGGTAAACTCTTAAATTCCTTATACTTCGGAAAAAAATATGAGAACATGGGATCCCTTATTGCATCTAAGAAAAAATTCGATATTTAACTTTTTTATGTTATCAATCAAACTAATTATTTGCCGTCCCTAATATTCTGTATTCAAATAAAAGCTTCATAATAAAAGATGTAAATACCTATAACAATTAAAATAACCATAAGACTTCAACCTTTTTGTGATACTGAAATGTTCATTGTCCTTTTTAAACTCAATCACTATTTAGCCCATTCAATGATTAATATCTCTAGAAGTGATCGATTTGCAACAACACATATCTTGACTACGTTAATATCTGGTCTTGAATATATAAAAAAAGTCATTCAATCGCATTTCTCATAGGATATTTTGTTATACAATTTAAATTAAACAACTATAACTGTGTATAGTTCGCCGTCCCGCTGTCACTTAGACCCTACAAAGTACACGATGTTGTTTTCCTTTGATTACAGACGAAAGAGGCCTGCCCTTTCCTTCGCTCGCTCATACATAGGGCAAATATGAGTTTAAAATATCAATTTAGTAATATATTGTCGCTTGTAAATTATACGATAAACATTGTGCAATATGGCGTTTGTGAATTTTGAATACAGTTGAAGTAGGAGGGAATGGGTATTGTGTATTCGTTTACATTCGTATCGATTATCTTAATAGAGAACTTACAAGGTACTTGAACATTTAGCATTTTTTGAATTATATAGTATGCTAGCTTTTCTCGCGGCTTTTGCTGCGGCGGCGGCACAATTTCAGTATAAAGTTTAACTATGATGCTCAACATTTTATGAATGAAAAAGATCGTTCGGAATTGAATCGATTAGATCAGATCGGTGTAATACATATTTTTAAAATAGTTTCAACGTTTAGATAAATTAACTTGAGGACTACAATCTCTTTAATCGCATATATATGCTGAAAGATTTGTTAATCTCCTTCCTTTAAGCAAAATCCACAAAAAAAACCAGCTTCAAATAACAATATTTATTCCATTATTTCACTGGATGTTCCAACATTACACACAAAAATTATATCGATAATAAAATCAAGTAATTCGATCTATCGATATTGATGGGCCGCATCGCGACCCTCACGACACTAAAGGCGTGTTAGAAATACTACGCTCATTTACTTCGCTCCGACATTGGAATTTTGCGTTAGAGATGCGCTGCGCTTTGTGAAATTAGTCGACTAATCGACTGTCGAGACGCATTTCAGAGATTTTATTCGTTTTCAATAAAATATCGCTTGATTATTCGATGTAAGATATTTTTATTTAAGGAGATGTAAAATGTTTCAGCTCGTTTAGGTGACTATTTGGACTAAAAAAAATTAAATAAGTATTTTAGCACCTTGATGTAATTTTTAAATTTAGTTTTAGTTTAATATAATTATTTCATTTAAAATATATTTATTTATTTAAGTCTTAAAGTAAGTCTTTACGCATACTGACTGCCAGTGATTTTTAATTATGCTTACTAATTATGAAAATAGCTCCAAAATCAACATAATTTAAAGTAACAACTTCTTAGATATTACTCACATAACTACGAACTGATTATTTATTATTCGATTCAACATAATCGACTAAACGTAATATATTTACCAGCACGTCTAGATTTATTTTAAAACAGTTGTATAAACGTCAGTACTAGTGGGTCCGAGAAAATAATTTAATCTACTAGAAGTAATAAATATTAAAAAGCATTCACTTTAACAACTGCTTAAGGAACGGTATGTTTTAATGGAAATGCCGGGTATACGCAGTTTGCTTTAAATTATATCATTCTTCAGAATCAGAGATTTAATGAATCTTGATTTAGACAAAGGAGATCGGTATGTAGACAAGACTTTTTTATTTCAACATAACGCAGGCGTTATGCGTTTATTTTTTTAACAAGGGAATTGTTTGGATTTTATCTATCTGTAGGTGTATTTATTTATGAATAAACGAATTATGAAAAAGTCCTTTTTACGCAAATCACGCGGGCAGAGGAGTATGGAATTTGTCAGAGTCTTGTTTTATACCAGAAAGTCGCGCGGGACTTCATCTCAATAAAAATATAGCCTTGCTTCTTTTACAGTCGAGTAAAAAGAAGCCTTATAACCTTCCTCAAGCTACTTCCATACAGAAAAAAACCAAACCACCGACTACCGCTGTATAATATTCGTATAGATAGGAAATAAAGCTAATCCATGCTATCATCAATCGAAAGAGTTACCGCGGCCTCGGAACGCGGAGGGCATGTGATGGAACACGGATGGGTTTAAGTCAGTAAAAGTCTGACACATTCCCCGCTTCGCCCCAGATCGGGACGCAGTCATTGGATGATAAATTATCTTTATTTTGCAAATTGTTTATTAAATAACACTTTTACACATCACTTTTTTCGTAAATTTATTCTAGATGAGGCCGGTGTTTCCTAACTGACTACCCTGAGAAGAAACACCGAAACAAACTCAGGGGCCCGCTGAAGCTGATGTGACATCCTTAAAAAAATGCGAAAATCTGTCTGAAACGCTTTCAGAGACCGATTGTGATGGAATTTGTCATGGAGATGGTTGAAGACCTGTCACCATACATATTTCGCTTGTTTGCGAGAATATTGACATAACTCGAAATACTGTCCAATTTAACTAGATATTTGTGTGAAATAATCATAAATTTAAGTATAACATCGTGAACTGAGACACAATGCCAATTTTGCACCGACGTTCATCAGAAAGAAACAGTGTTATTCATTTGAGAAAAAACACTATATTTTATTTGCATCAAATATAGAATATACGATGTTATTATAAATATGGAATCCAACATGATTTGCTTAAAACTTAAGCATGTAAAGCTCCTCTGTGAGAGAGACTAGGCCTGGGTTTGACCCAAACCCAGGCCGTCTCTGATGAACGTCGGTGCAAAATTGGCATTGTGTCTCAGTTCACGATGTTATACCTACTTAAATTTATGATTATTTCACACAAATATCTAGTTAAATTGGACAGCATTTCGAGTTATGTCAATATTCTCGCAAACGAGCGATATATAGATATATATCAAACATAGAGGATAATCGTTTTTCGCAAAAATAATACAAATCGAACGAAGTCACTTGCAACAACATCTATTATTTTAAGAACAACGTTCAAACTTAAAATTTAAATGAATTATTGTCGACTATTATTAAATTAAATCAGCCTATAACATTTCCACTGCTAGGAGGCCTCCTTTCTATGAGAAGGAATGGCTTATGACACATCACGTGGGTCTAGCGTGGATTGATGCCTCCTTGTGTTTCGGCACAATTTTTTTTGCGGTGGAATATCATCAAATGACTTCTCTCACTCTGGGTTAAGTGGAAGGGAGAGTCAGACTTCTACTGACTAAAAACCCACCCTGTTTCTTCAGTTGCCTTTGTGGTCCGGGGCCGCGGTATCTCGATAGAACATTCCCGCAGCCCCAATGGCCCTATCGAGCCCTACCAATGGTGTTGGCTCCTCTTTGAGGCGCGCGTGGAACACGACGTGCTATCGACTTGAGCAATTTCTATCGCGCATTGTCTCTGGTGGTAGATTCAGGGTTTACAAATCCCTCTGGAATCTGCAAGCATACACATAAAATGGCTCCCGTTCACTATAGTCTCGCAGCATTATTCAGATGTCAAAACCGATCGTTATATTAATACGAATGCATTTGATCTACAACTACCTTACCTTTACATATTTTAATTTAACAACCTTAGACGTTATTGGGCCTTTGAATAACGTTCAACCATTAAACTTAGAGTCTATTGAAAATTATTTCCACTGTTTTATGAAGCTGTAACTGTAGTAGCATAAGGTTGAAATTGGCTTGTATTAACCAAAAGCTCAATTTTATATTAAGCGCTTTAAATCCGCATTTTCTTCCCTAATAAGGCCCAGAAACATGTAATAGTTATTTATAGTAATAAAACTAAATAACCACAGAATATACTTGCTATTGTTTCTAAAGTAATATAAAGTAAATAAATAGGTCTAGCTAGGTCAAAAATGTAATAGAAATTGATATGAAAGTGTCGGTTTGTTCGTTGAAGTTATAAATCGTTATTGTTTACTCCGGTGGCGTATTGCCGTGAAATCCAACTGCTCATTGGAGGTCTGGGCTTTATATACGGGTATGCGCATACAAGGCGGTTGGGTTCACGTGTTCATCTATCGGACGCTACCATATTATTTTGGTGGGAATTCCATAACTATGAGTTTTTGATTGACAACCTTAGAATAGTGACATACTAGTTAAATGTCCAAGCACAACTTTTTTATGTTTTTTATTTATTTTATACAAGCTTTGCTCCTTACTTCGTTTGCGTGTGAGATTTTTCGACGTAATGCCAGATTCCGTAGGAATGCCATATATGTTGCCGTCTGACGTCCTCTATCTTCCAGTGCCCAAGTTCCAGTAGTCCCAATATCGATTCTGCCGTTTCAGAGATTAGCCCGGACAAACACATTGACACACATTTTTTTTTAAGAAAGTTTGCTTGTGTTCTATGTTATGTTTTTATGTGGTTATCACCGAATACCTAAATGGTTTTCAATTTTCATTTCAATTTTATTATCATGAAAATAACTAAAAGCACCAAAGAAAACAGTTATATTGAAATAAAAAATAAAAGCCTATGCGTTAATCCAGGATGTCAACTATCTTCTTACCAAATTTCATTAAAATCCATCCAGTAGGTCCGGAGATTAACGTTTACAAACAGACTGACTTTTTATATTTTTTTGCCGTGGTACTGATTCTTTACCCACCTCAGTTATTATTTTTATATAAAATTTAAATGTACAAACACATTTTTTTTTGTTTTATTATACCGGGTGAAATTGAATAGACGCGACAAATTTAAATATACAATAATACGTGTTATCAAGAAAATTTAGACCATATCAAATGTAAAATTAAAAAATAATTTATCAGTGTTACGAAAAACGTTAAAATAATTAAACTAGTTCTCCATCCATACATATGTATGTATGGATGGAGAACTAGTTTTTAAGTCGTAAGTTTTGCTCGACACAGTGAGAGAGCACCCTTACCCAAACAAGCCTCAGTTAAAAACAGCGACCGTGTGAAAACCGTACCAACTTTTATTGAGTTTTATTCAATAAATAAACGAACCCGATGGAACTTATTCGATAAATACACCAATTTGAGAGGAATTTATTTTATTGGATACTTTGGAATTTATATATATATAATCTTTATTGTGCTAAAAATAGTACATAATTCTTAGTTTAATACACCCTAGACCCCACACTAGGATTCCCTGTGTCGTGGGGCCTAGTCTCTTTCCGTCGAGGCGACTCATAGTTGTACAATATATTATTGACTAACGAAAAACTATTAATTTACTTAAGAAAAGCTTTACATATTTATTATGAAATTAAAGAAAAAATAAAAACAAAACAATTATGGCCTAATCCTAAAATTTGATTTAAATAGACGCGCAATAGTGACCATTAGTTAGTGGAGCTCGTGGCTTATTGATAACAGCCGTACGAGTACATTTTCAAGGTTAAGCAACACTTATCGAGGTCGGCCCATGGATGGGGTGACCATCTTTACGTATAAATAATAATAATAATAAATAAAATAAAAATCATTTATTGCAGGCACGCAGACCCATATAAAAGTTAAAAAATAATATTAATAATTTGATTCAATACTTTTCAATAATATCTATTAATTAATCATTTAATCTACTTTATAATTGATAAACAAGTTAAACAGCATAAAAAAAGTTAAAAACATCATTAATTAAATAAAATACATTATCGACAAATAAAAAAAAAATCATAATAAAAAGATCAATAGAGATCCCTCTCAGTGTATCTCAGAAAGCATGTTAACACGTTCGCTGACAGTGAGCACTTACCCTGACACCACATTACGGTGTATTCCCGTTGTCCCCGTAGTCCGTGTCCCCGTTAAAGGGGACAAAGGGAATTTAATAAAATAATTAAAATTACTTCCCGTTGTCCCCGTACGCTGTCCCCGTTAATTTCTTGTAATTTCTTTCTTCTTCTCTTTTCAAATTATGCCCGTTGTCCCCGTTGAGTTAATATTAGAAGTGAGAGTGCCTTAATAGAGATAATATTGTACCTATACAAATGAAATGGAACTAAGGACTATATATAAAATTAAAAAAAACACATAATATCTAAGCAATAGCTACACATGTGATTGCGACACAAGTATTTATAATTTACGAATGTATTAAAAATAATCTTAACATAGTATAAAGCAAAGTCGCTTCCCTGTGTCTGTCCCTATGTATGCTTAAATCTTTAAAACTACGCAACGGATTTTGATGCAGTTTCTTTCAGTAGAAAGAGTGATTCAATAGGAAGGTTTTTAAGTATATAACATGCATAATATAGTAGAGAAACACTGATAATTTTTGAGGTTTCTAATGTGATGTCGCTAATAAACACATTTTTTTGCGCTTGCTTTGCAAACGCTGGCTGAACCCTACGAGATAGATCAAAATAATGTACTACAGTATTGTACACCTTAAAAAGGTCAACAAAAATGTCCTCGATGGCATCTGTCTATCTCTTATAGATAACCCACAACAACCATTTTTTATCCTTTACTTTTTACGAGAAATACGAGCATATTTTACGAAGCGATTTTAAGCAATACAGCACTAATCCTTATCCAATTAAGTACCATAAATACATTGTGCATTTAATATAAATCAATATTGCCCTTTACAGAATATAATTTAAATAAATATTTTCGAAGATATTACAGATTTAAAATGCAAGGACATAGCGGTTGCCGCGCGGTGCCGGCGGAGGCACGGCGCGCGTGCCTATGTTGCTTAGATTTGAGCGTTGAATGTTTTTCCCATGGTAAATTATGTGTCGCACTTTCAAGAGTAATTACTAAAGAGAACATGTATGTCGAATGACCAAAAAGGCTGTCAACGATGTGTATAAAGACATTCTATAGTATATTTAATATAAACATTGCACCCGTGCGAAGCCGGGGCGGGTCGCTAGTAATGAAATAAATGATAATATATACATGTTGATTATTACCAATTCTGTGATCTAAATAATGTGATATTATTAATAAGTACCTATAACATCAAAGTTCTGTTTGTAGTCAATTTTATTTTAATTGTTTTGTCTTTTTCATTATGTTCAATCCTATTTATGTTTTTATTAAGTATCTAAATTGTTTTTATGCAATGTTAATTCTGTGACGTTATAGTTAAATAGGTATATTAATGGGGTATGTTTTTGTAAGTATAATATTTAAATACTTTGTGTATCATTCCAACCTTTCATTTAAAACTAAATCAAAATAAATAAGGTATTTAGTAAATAAATAAAAATTTAAAGGGGACAACGATACGTGAAATCTTAACTGTCCGTTAACCGTTATCAGCGGGGACAACGGGAAGTAATTTTAATTATTTTATTAAATTCCCTTTGTCCCCTTTAACGGGGACACGGACTACGAGGACAACGGGAATACACCCACATTACGACAGTAGAATTTTCCATACCTACTAAATGACAAATGAACGTAGTACTCGTGCACAAGCACGCAATATGAAACTACCCACAAAATACTCGTATTACGGCAGTAAGAAATATGAAATTGCTCATAATATGACAGTGGATACTGCTCTTCATAATACTTATATGAAAAATTATCGTGAGACGACGTACTCTTAAAAATAAGTGGCCCGTCCCTCGACGTCCTGTCATAACCCACTATTTTAATTTCCCGCCTAACGACGTACTGTCAGCGAACGTGTTAAGCGGTTGAATACAGCTGTTATTTTTACATCTTTGGCAGTATCATTAGAACTTAAAACGGGATATTTATTTATACAGACAGTGGTAGCGGTGTCGCTAACAGAAAACGAACGAGAAAGAGGGTAAACCGATTTGTCTGCTCATAAACTTCCACCCGCAATTACTTCAGTACATCCGTGATCATGGCGCTTACAACAGTGTCGAAATATCGGAAACTCAAAACAATAAATAGACTGGGTAAATATCCCGTTTAAAGTTCTAATGATACTGTTAGTGACCATGTTAGCATAAAAACTTATTTATATCTTTGGCAGTTTTTACGGTTAGTTAGAAGCATAACAAATTGACATCAGTCTTGCCAGGGGCTATCGTGTTTCCCAGCTCCTGGGTAATGGAGGATAGATTGAAAGTCAAAACCAACACAATTAGGCTATTACCCATTAGTTGAAATTGTTAAATATGACACTTCATTCCTAGTTTTTGTAACAATTGTGTGAATAAGAACCAGATTGACTCAATCACACCTTTAGAATTGAAGTGGCTTAATTCAAAATTTTAAGAAAATGACTTTTATACACAGAACGACTTAAAAACATGTATTTAAGTCGTTCTATGTATAAAAGTAATTTTCTTATGAACTAAGCCACTTCAATTCTAAAGGTGCGCAATGACGAACGAGAAAAATACACGTAACCCTTTTTGCAGGAAAAGCAGGGTACAAGCTACTTGCGTATTTTGTAAGTTCAAGTAACACATTTTGCATTTAAACAAATATTAGGAATGCGAAGTTTATATGTATGTTTGTTACTCAATTACACCACAATGGCTGAACGGATTTGGGTGCAAATTAGAGAGGCCAAAATTTGGAATAGCACATAGACTAGTTCTTATCTCGAATAAATGTGTGTTTGAAATTTCCGAACGCGGGAACCAAGTCGTGGATAATTATAATTTATCTTTTACGTTATTTTTCATCATGTCACAAAATATATAACGTCATTATTAAATACTGTATCATGTATGTACACTTTTTGCCAATTTATTTGAAGCACGTTTTGTATGAGATAAGAATGGCACGATGCGGGCCACATCAAACGTTTACGGAATTTTACGACGGATGCATACTTAATATGGCCTCCAGTGTAATTTTATATTCACAAAAGTGTGCTTACTACATACTTTTTTTAAATCTCCTTCACTTTTCAGTAAACGGGTTTGGACAATAAACTTGGTTTTAAGCGGTCCATTTTTGCTGTTTATCAATATAAGACGCAAAACTCAAAACAGATACTTATTGATTAAATAAGTACGTATAAGTAATTAAAACATAATTACTTATTATAACTACTTAGTTAGACATTACAGTATTTGTAGTACACTAATATAGCCCTCCCCATTTTTAGGGTTCCGTAGCCGAATGGCAAAAAACGGAACCCTTATAGTTTGGTTATGTCTGTCTGTCTGTCCGTCCGTCCGTATGTCACAGCCATTTTATTCCGAAACTATTATGTCTACACGTGTGATACTTGGTAGGTAAATGTATGTATGTATGTTCTGTTAACCGATTTCCGATTTTTATTAAAAATTTAAAAAATATATAAACTACATAGAACTGAAAATAAAAATATGTTTTTAATCAAACCTATACGTGTGTGGTATCTACATATAGACAGGTCTTTATAATTATGGAGTGAAGAATCTAAAAAAAATATATAAAAATAAAAACTTTCAACGAAAATTGTTTGAACGAGATCGAGTCAGCAGTTTTTGAGATAAAGCACATTTTCTAAAACCGCAAATATAACTTTGTATTTCAAACAAAGTTATTGGGTGTAGTTACTACGGAACCCTTCATGGGCGAGTCTGACTCGCACTTGGCCAATTTTTATTAAAGCTCGTAAAGTCCTTCCAAAGGTTGTCTGGAAGATATCGCTCACAGCGATAAGACCGCCATTGTGATCAATTTTTTAGCAATATTGTTATTTAAGTGTGTTTTAATTATTGGTGTACAATAAAGTGTATTATATCTATCTATCTACTGCTGACCAATATTATACTGATATGACTACTGACGGACAAATATTGTATTTTATTCCACTGTTTTAGTTCATAATCTAACTTTTAACACTTTAATAAAAACTATACCTGACTAAAATCAATTTAAAACATGTTGTCTACAAATTCGTACGCTTCATTTCCACTGGTTATATGCCTAAAAGATTTGTGTACAGTATGGAAAAAGATCAGTTATCAAATTTTGACTGCTTCACTTTGGCTAAATACATACATTTTTCATTTGTCTCACCTGATGGTAAGCTATGATGTGGTCGAAGATGAAGTACGCTTACCTAGAAGTGGCCTATTCACTCTTGACTTAAAGACCCTCAGTTATAACTATCAGAAAACACAGACTCTCTCTGTAGGGAATTCCACTCCTTTGCCGTACGCACAATGAAAGTATTCCCAAAACGTTTTGTCCGTATGGGAGGGATTTCCATCACGTATTTAATCACGTTTTCAATCAAACCGTCCATATCTTATTCCGTGCAAAACCAACTTTTAAGAAGATTTCCAACTTCAAATTTAATTCCAAGTAAATATTGAAAACCTTATTATTAAAGCCTTCAACTCGCAGGTCACACGACTCCGGGCCGTGACGTCATATCTTCACGACTTTACATTCGGTATGCACACATGCACTTATGATGAGAACATTTGCTATCATAACCATCGTTGTCATAAAGATATTTTGATGATAAGTTGGGATTTTTCAAGTTTTTTTTGCGAGGAAAACGTTATTAGGTATACTGGGTTTGTTTGTACATAATTGCGTACATCTAAGTATGTGACCTAAAGTGGTTTATGAGAAACTCAATGTACTTCAGAGGAGTATATGCAAACACATTTTATCACGATAGGTCTGGTCAGGTTTTAGGCAGACAGAAATAGTGGCCCGGTGATAACTTTGTGTAATTTTTCATCAACACCACTGTTTTTAAAACGGTGATGGAAAAAATCTTGAGCAAACTGACATGTCTTATTTATTTATTTCGGTAAAAAAACAGTTACACAAAGCACTTAGTCTCTAGTATCATTAAGCAAACAATAATATATGTGTAACCCACTGCATTATCCACAGATTACATTTTACGACGTGATAAGGTTATAACACTCACAAAACAAAAAAAAATAATTATAAAAAAAAAAAAAAAAACACAATATTAATCAAAACACAGAAAATATTAGCCTCAAAATTAAATTGAAATAATATGAAAGAAGGACCTTAACCCGCCCTGGGCCCGTGTGATGGCCCATTCCCCTATACAGAGAGTTGGCCGTTGTTCCATCTGTGGCAACGTTATAGGTTTATTATGTTATAATGAAATAATAATGTCTATTTTGCAAATAGGTTATAAATAACACTTTCACACGTATTTCTTTTTCGTAAAGGTCCTGGTTTCGTAAAGGTTTCCTAACTGACTATTCTGAGAAGAAACACCGAAAGAAACTCAGTCTCTTTTAAAGTCCAGACAATCTGTAGTGATCAAATCATATGAGATCCATGTAGGTTAATGTCTGTGGCGCCCTTTAGAGGACAGAATCAAACAGATTTGAGCAGGCCCGTCCAAGCAGTGCAAGCATTTGTCAAATATCGCGTAGCTCAACTTAGAACCTTAAGGAGCTGGAACGATTTGACGAATAATACCAAATTAAGCACATTTGGGTGGGCCGTATAAAGCACTCAAACTGCCAGACAGTGCGGTAATCTATTCATAATATTCGTTGTTATCCCACATTGCTCTCACATTCACAAGATAGCTTTTGCTTTTACACAAAAAAAATATTACTTGAAAAGAAAATATTATTGTCATCTTGTACAAACAAAATTAAAAATGTTATAAGAAGAATGAAGATGCGGGAAGAAAAATAGTAACAAAGTTCCACTAGAAGGCTATTCAATCAAACCTGACTTATAAAGAGACCAATTTAGATTAATGTATGAACATAGCAAAGGGCGAAGTCTCGCATTAAAAACTCATAAACGCCATTGATGTGAACAGCTGGAGGAGGCTGTGACGAAACAGATGCACAATGCAAGTGGAAGTTTGCAATGGTCCAATGGTGGCCAAGACTGACCTATCACGACCAGATCGAACGTGTTCGTAAATTACTTCTCATAATTGTGTACTTACATATTAGGAAGTTACAGAATGAACGCCTGAACTTCTGTTTGTCTTATTTTGAGTACTATCCCAAGATTAGTCGAAAGGAATTGATTGGGCTGTATTATTGTATGTATTTCATTACCCAGTAACTGGGTTGTGGGATTCAGCTGTCTGGTATCTTCATGGTATCTGATAAGGTTGGAAAACGATCTCAACTTTATTGGAATGAGGCTAGGTAGATCATTTTGTGTCATTCTTTTAGGCTCGTATTTTTTGTATTTTTGTACTAAAAATATGGTTAGTCATTTATTTTTGACAAAAGTAAAAAGAAGTAATTACACACTATATGTGGTGATAGAAATAGAAAGTTAGCAAGTAGATATGTATAGAATCTATTATGTCTATATTTAGAGTTATGCACAAATAATACTTCCATTTAAATTTAGATATTTTCTTAATGGTTGGTTATTAAATAACACATCTATACGTCATGATTTTTTGTAAATTTGAACTAGATGAGTTCGGTGTTTCAACAGTGATTACCCGAAGAAGAAAAACCGAAACAAATTTGTAATACTTTAATACCTATCGCGAAATGGTTGTTATTATTCGTTTTGGATGACGTCATGATGAATCTTGAATATGTCTGATTAGCTAAGTTCTATTTAAACCTTATCAAAATGACTAATGAATAACTAATTCTTGTTTCAGGTATGCAAATGAGAGAGACAAAGATTTGCCATTCTACAAACTGTCGTGAGTAAATGGACAAAAAATCTCCAATAATTTAGTCACTAGTAATTTATCTATTGATTTAGCAATCTTTATTTATTATTTTATGAACTGATAAAAGGTATTAAAGGCTCTTAAAGACATATAATGGCCTGTTAAGATGTAAATAATAGGATTAAGTATTTTAGAAAGGTATAATCCTTCGCATCTATTAGTAACGATCTTTAGACAAGCAGGATTTATAATTTATTGTTTGATTTATTAATCGTTACTTTCGATTGATGGAGCTTCTCTTACGGAGCTGTAGGGGAAATTCGTTCAGTGAAATATACAGGAAGGTGTAAAAATGTTGACACGACGATATTTTATGATTACTCCAAACACTCGTGGTTCTAGGAAGAAATTATCGACGCTGGACAAAATATACGCAAATTAAGTTCTGTGATTCGTTGTTGTTAATTCATGCTATAAATTACAGCCACTGATGTTGTTCATTGATTTTTTTCAGAATGCTTTTATGGGGATATTTTGTCTAGTGGTGGTAATGAGTACCTATTGGTAGTCCAGTGGTAAAGTATCCGACTTGCGAGATGTAGGTCGTGAAATTCAACCCAGTCAGGCATATTTCTTCGTGTAATTTATAATAATCGACACCAATGCTTTTAAATCCGTAAAGGAAAACGTAAGGAAACCAGGGTGTCTTAGGACCAAAAATCCGAAGACATGCGACATCCACGGCGCGCGGCGTCTGAGTGTTTGTGAAAAAATACACAGGATACAGGAAAAAAAACTACACAGAATACAGGAAAAAATCCTATTGTGGGGCAAAGTTAAAAATAGACAGCATTTATTTATTCATTTTATTCATGTATTCTTAACTAATATTTCTTAACCATAAACCTATATAGCTATAATCTAGGGGTTTTTAAGTCAAGAGTGAATAGGTTACTTTTAAGTAAGCGTGCTCCATCTTCGACCACATCATCACTTACCATCAGGTGAGATGGTGGTCAAACGCAAATCAATTTAAAAAAAAAAAACTTTGAAATTTCACTCTAAAAATGTTGTAATTAAAAACAAATCTAGTTACCTTTCGATGATATCTCTCCATGAAAAACTTTTTCTCAATCATCCACCCGACATAGTTCGTTATTCCTCACCGTTCACGAACACTTACGAAGGAGATACCTACTCCGAGAACAACCTTATCTGTCTATTTCATATTTGACATTCGAGATAAATGTGACACCCCACGACACATAAGCGCCAAAGAGGCTTATCTACACGAAACACGTCGGACCAAAAAAAGTGAATGATTTATAAATATAATGTCTTAATTAGCTAAAATAAGATTAATTAGATACCAGATCGCGGATGTTTGTGAAACTCTTAAAGTGTTGTCGATAAAAGGAAGTTATTAATTTGAACTGTCAATAGTATGCCATTGAACTTGGTCTGGAGTGGCTTGATGCTGGAGAATGCATCTTACATATTTCGAAGTCGGAGGCATCTATGTTATCTTAGCTTAAGTGCTGTTAGGCATTCTATCTGTTAAGACGATGAAGTCAATACATACATGGCTTCCTTAAATATAATAGTCTCCCGTCTGTCTGTTCGCGATAAACTCAAAAACTACTGAACAGATTTTTATGCGGTATTCACCAATGGGAAGAGTGATTCATGAAGAAGGTTTTAGTGTAAGATTTATTAAAGTTTTGTGTGAATTACTTTACTTTACTTAGTTATTAGCCAGGCTGGCTCCCTAGTATAGATAATTTGTATTCTATTAGACTTTACTTAAACAAAGTCTCACATACGATAAATGAAAAAAAAAGGTTATATATTAAAATATGTAACCTTTTTTTTCATATCTAGCTAGCTAGCTTAAGAAAATAACAAAAAAAATATATATCAGCTGCCGTTTCCCACAAAATATCCATGCATTTTTAAATGAACTATGTAGTTTCACATTCCTACAGTCTCGCAGAAAAATGTGTAAAAGGCCATCTGTATCAATTCACATTTTAAGAGCAGTCGATACAAGTAAATAAACTTACCATTCCTACTTAAACAGCCATTGGAGTATTTTTATTCCGCCATTATTAGCAATATTGTCTCCCATGGGCCATGGTACATGCCGGCTCTCAACAAATTACGAGTACCTACGTAGGATGTTGGTACCTTACTGCGCCTGCGTTGCTTGCATCCCACATTTCTACTTAAGGATGAGAGCAAACCTCAAGAGAGGCTCCAGCAAAAAGATGGAGACAGAACTCAACAGGTAGCGGCTTGCAAAGATGTTTATAATTCACGATATTTCAGTTACAATTGTGTCCTGTTTTATATATTATGTTTAAAAATCACTTCACTCATATTAAATTGTTGCACCTACCACACTATCTCTTCACTACTTTTGGTTGACTGGTAGAGAATACCTACGGCATTAAGTACGCCTTTGCACCTCATGAAGTGTAAATAGAATTAAAAAAAGATACCTATTTCATTGACAGAAACGTGCACTTTTCTCTGTTATGTTTGTACAGGATAACAAAATCTATACATAAATAAAATGAAAGTGTCTATCTGTGATTTCAAACTAATTTTACACGATATTAATTTTTTTTTCTGTCTGTGTGTCCGACTAATCTCTGGAACGGCTGAACCGATTTAAAAAGTAGATATGGTTGACGTGGTCGACGATGGAACACGGTTGCTTTTAACTTATTCACCCTTGACTTAAGTTTCCCCAGGTTGTAGCTATCAGGAAACACAGACTCTGAAAGGGATTTACTGTACACAATGAAAATATTCCGAATATGACGATTAAATGGTATCGGTAACTTCTCACCATTAAACACTAAAGTCGTGTTGTAACCGTATCGTTCCCGTAGCATGTAAGTACTACCTAACACAGAAATGCTAATAGATCGCCATTTAAAACTCCGCTTACAAATATAAGTCCAGCAAATACATTTTTGCATTCCACTTATTGAACGGCTTCGAACTTCGGAGTAACTCCGGAATACCATACGAATATCTGAGCAAGATGATAATTATCTTTGGATATTTGAAAGTACGAGTATTTTCATGCCTTAGGAATCTGTCAGGATTAATACTTTTCTATTGAGCTCAGGAAAGAGAAAAAAAAAAATCATTTTATTTCTTACTAACTGATATATTTTTTTAAAAGAAGCCTATGTTTGACCCCAGGTCCTTAACTATCTCGACGCCGAATTTCGCCAAAATCGGTTTAGTGGTTTAACTGTAAAAGGCTAACAAACTGACAGCAAAATTATTTTGCATTTATAATACTGGTATAGATTCCTTCAAGTTTAGACCGTAACTTGAATTGAAAAGTTCTTATACATATATGAAATATTACGATTATGTTGTCTATACTATATTTTAAGTGAAGTTTAGTTTGAAGTCCGGAATAGTCTTTTAAGAGTCCATTTTACAATGTCAATGCAGCTAGTTTTAGGTTGATGTGTTTGTTATAAGCGGTAGCGATTATGTTTTGGAAATCGAAAAAGTAGTTAAGTCGTCTTTTCTTAGCAATAAACTTTTCTCTCACTTATTCGAAAGCGATGACGTATCCAAAGATGGAGCGCGCTGGATAGGTTGTAATCTAATTTCTTGATTTAAATAAAGTTATAGCTATCTTAACAATAATTATTTATGTAGCCAGTATCCAAGTAATTTATTTTTAATGTCTAAATACGTATCATAATATAGGATTATAAGCCTACATCATCATTAATGCTACAATAAAGTAGCAAATATATATATCAAGGTATAAGGCAACTTTATCTCTTGCCTATAATGTTGAGACGAAATAGAAAAAATAACAAAATTTCCGTAACAGTTAATGTTATTAATTTAAGAACTATGGAGGACTAAAAGCTATTAAATACAGGAAATATATAGTATTGTAGACAGTGAGCCAATTAAAAGTCCTCACGTTTAGAGGCAGGAAAATCTTACAGTGAACACACAAGTAATATATTATCTTAATATAACCATATCGTACAATATTCAAAATGACTAAATAGATAGCAGATATATAGAAATAACTACAGCTATTAATATTTAAAAAAAAATCAAGGCTTAGGCGTCCTCTGGCTGCAATCACACTTATTGTAAAAGGGTCAAAATCGTGCTTCTTACACCGATTATTAAAGCTTCTGCTTGCACACACAATAAATGAATCCTGCCCATACTTAGTTGAGCTTAATGGTACCCGTAAAGGTGGATTATACTTTTAGTCGGAATGTTTAAACTAACTTTAGATATAAGAGATCGGGGCTATCAATATTATTGTTTTTTTTTACAGTAGAATGCAGTCAGTCAAATTATTACCAAAAAATGCAATTATTAAAATCTATGGAACTCGCTTCTGCTAATAAATTGTACCAGATACAACAGCAGCGGAGTAACAGCGGTCATAAAAACATGCATTTACAACGTAAATACAGAAAAGAGGATGCCTGGGCACCACTCGCTATTCTCATCCGAGCCTCGCTGAAATATTACATTTTAAATGTACCTACAGCCTAGGACTTTTAAAAAGTTGCCAGTAATAATAGCTGTTTGGGTACGATGTTAATAGTCAGGTTGGAAATTGAAGGGTAAAGTCTTTTGTTAGTGATAAGCTTAGCAATTTTGGTCCCCTTGGCCTCTATGGCTAAACATCTTCTATATCTATACTTATAATAAATCTGTAGAGAGGTCAATTCTGTACATGAAATATATTTCCAAAATAACTATCAGGGGGTGATTAAGGATCGATACTCATGCCAAAAATGCAATCAGTTAAATTTTTGTCTGTCTGTCTGTCTGTCTGTCTGTATAACCGTTATAGAAACAAAAACTACTCGACGGATTTTAACGAAACTTGGTACAATTATTTTTCATACTCCTGAGCGGGTTATAGTATACTTTTCATCACGCTACAATCAATAGGAGCAGAGCAGTGAAGGGAAATGTTGGGAAAACGGGAGAAGTTACTCCATTTTTTAAGCTTCCGTCGCGTGTGCAACCTTAATGGTTAAAGCTACACAAATCATTTCATGACGGAAATGTTCTCCTTAAAATTATATAAAATATATCCCACGACAGCATATGTCTAACTTTTATCTATCTATACTTATAATAAATCTGTAGAGAGGTCAATTCTGTACATTAAATATATTTACAAAATAACTATCAGGGGGTGATTAGGGATCGATACTGATACCAAAAATGCAATCAGTAAAATTTTTGTCTGTCTGTCTGTCTGTCTGTCTGTCTGTCTGTATAACCGTTATAGAAACAAAAACTACTCGACGGATTTTAACGAAACTTGGTACAATTAATATTCATACTCCTGAGCAGGTTATAGTATACTTTTCATCACGCTACAATCAATAGGAGCAGAGCAGTGAAGGGAAATGTTGGAAAAACGGGAGAAGTTACTCCATTTTTTAAGCTTCCGTCGCGTGTGCAACCTTAATGGTTAAAGCTACACAGAAATCATT
This sequence comes from Tholera decimalis, assembly GCA_943138885.2. Lineage (NCBI taxonomy): Eukaryota > Metazoa > Arthropoda > Insecta > Lepidoptera > Noctuidae > Tholera > Tholera decimalis. The sequence continues at coordinate 5,750,047 of OW964557.2, read as the reverse complement.
TATGACGGAAATGTTCTCCTTAAAATTATATAAAAAATATCCCACGACAGCATATGTCTATCTTTTATGGTTGACTCACAATAACACGTGTAACTCCCGATAGCTTAGCAGTTCGAAGCTTTCTGATTATAATATTTGTCTACTCTTACGTTTATAACACTCTCAGTCACCCCTAATTGAAAAAGTTAACATTATTAACTATTCCATAAAACAGAATCATATAAATCGGTATAGAAACACCAAAGTTATGCATGAAATACGCTAATAATAAGCCATCGCGCGTGAATACTGAATCATGCTAAAGGATTATTTTTGAGAATCGGTCGCCGCGCTCGACGCGTCTCGATTGGCCAAGTGCGAGCCAGACTCGCCCATGAAGGGTTCCTAAAAACCTTTAAAATTTCTAGAAACCAGCTTATTTGCATTTTTACAACTACGCTAGATAAGTTTGTTGTTCATAGTGTTTGTATGAATTACAAAGTTATATTTGCGGTTTTAGAAAATATGCTGTATCTCAAAACTGCTTACCCGATTTCGTTCAAACCAATTTTGGTTGAAAGTTTACATTAGGATCTACAGACATATATATTTTTTTTAGATTTTTCACTCCATTATTATAGAAGTTAGAGGGAGGGGGGGACATTTTACCACTTTGGAAGCTTATATCTTTTAAACGATTGACTTTATGAAAAAGTGGCTTTAGAAACCCTTATATCATTTTTAAAGACCTGTCTATAAGTACCACACACGCATAGGTTTCATGAAAAAAAATATTTTCAGTTTTAGTTCCATGTATGGGGATCCCCCTTTATTTTAAATATTTTTTAATTTTTGTCTTAAAATCGGAAAGCTGTTCATAGAATACATCTACCTACTAAGTTTCACATGTATAGTCTTAGTAGTTTCGGAATAAAATGGCTGTGACATACGGACGGACGGACGGACAGACAGACAGACAGACAGACAGACAGACGGACAGACATATCGAAACTGTAAGGGTTCCGTGTTTTGCCATTTGGCTACGGAACCCTAAAAAGGCGGGGTGTCCGAGCGCGAGGTTCGCGGTTGAGTAGTGACCAGCCTTAGTGTGCTGAACTACGAGAGGCCCTATCTAAAAAAAAAAGTGCGGGCTTCATACAATTTTTTAAAATAAGATTTGACGTCCATTCGAAGTCCAGTTACCAGGTCATAAAATCCCAAAAAAAAAACATACAATTTTTGCCTGTTGATCCCATTGAGATAGGAAAAGTATGGTTGATCCGAATAGACATTCAGAGCGTTCGACCTTATTGACAGACAATACCACAGAATACTTTCATATATTGGACAATACTTATAAGACAGATATTAACAAACCGTGCTTATCAGCGCGACTTTTAGTCGTTGATAATTTATTTTTTGATTCCTTTTGTTCTTATTTTATAAAATAGGTATTAGTTATTTTAGTATAACGATAGGTAAGTTTTGGCTAATTTACGTTCACTTTTTTTATATTAGTTTTATTTTAACCCAGTTGCAACAAAATATAATCGAGGCTCAAATTTTAACAGGTTGCGGTGCAGGAGAAACCGTCTTTATTCCCAGAATTCCCATAATACCAAATAATTTTCCATTCGAATTTAAAAGAACGCAATTCCCAGTATCGGTGTGTTATGCAATGACAATTAATAAGGTTCAAGGGCAGACTTTTCGTGTTGCTGGAGTAGATCTCGGTGTCAGTTGTTTCTCGCATGGTCAGTTGTACGTCGCTCTTTCCCGGGTTAGCAGTTCTAGAAATCTTTATGTTCACGTGCGGGACGGGTCAACTTTCAACATAGTTTACCCGGAAGCTTTGCGCTGAAGTATTTTCGTTCTATAGGTACTTAAGCCTCATGTGAACGTGATTTAAACAATATTACCAATACATTAACTTAATAACACATAAGGAGTTACACGCTGACGGAGTCGCGGGCACAGCTATTAACAATAATATTGTGCGGTTCCGCATTGCGATATTTTTCAACAGTATTATAGACTGACATATTATATTTCCCTACTAAATTACGAAAGTTAATCTGTCTGTTACATCAAAATCACTGAACCGTGAGGAACGACATAGGCTACTTTTTACGAAAAACGACGGAAACGCGGACGAAGTCGCGGGCAACAGCTATCTATACTAATAATACAAGGCTGAACAGTTTGTTTGTTTGGTTGAACGCGATAATCTCAGGAACTACTGGTTCGAATTGAAAAAATATTTAATTTTTAATCATAATAGTCAATTTATAGAGAAAGGCTATAGGCTATATATCATTACGCTAAGGCCAATAGGAGCGGAGCGCCAATGAAGAATGCTTCAAAATCGAGGTTAAATTTAACGTTAGCCCAAAGTAACTATTCCACGCGGACGAAGTCGCGGGCAAAAGCTAGTTTGTAATATTTTGGTAAAGTGTTTTCGTCGCCATCATGAAAATAAAACAAAAAGAAGTAAAAGTTTGTATTCTGTATTAGCAAGATATATAAAGATACTTAAAACGCTGTCCAGTTTACTGTAGATATATAAGATAATTTTCGAATAATTTTAACGCGCTTTTATGATATTTAAAAAATTAACAAAAGATATGTGATATTTTTTATTTGTTATACAGAATAAATTTTATTTCCGTATTTTTACGTGTCGATAACTTACTATTCGCAAGTGGCCGATTGTTTACCGGTACATTTAATGCACATTTAACTGAAAAACCAATGTATATCAACTCAATTTTGCAAGTGAATTATAAGTTTTCTTAAAACATCATGGCGTAGTCATAACCTGCAGTTTTAGCTCTAATAACTCCCTTTTGAGAATCATAACGCTAATTTTCACCCTTCTAACGCTTCCAGTGATTTTTGTTACCCTAGTGCAACTCACAGCCACAAAAAGCTCCTATTTTCCTGTTTTTGAGGTTATAAGATCTAGTTACGTACTTATTCGTTTAGCATCCATTTTTATTAAATGTTTTATAATAGTTACAAAAGCGGCTGTAAAATGGCGAATGGATTGAGCCTGCAAGGAATGAATATTGCTACTAAAGGCCTTAGTTACACTGATGATTTTTTTGTAACTATAGTATGCATAAGAGTTTCTATTATTACTTTAATGAAGCTTATAGTAGTATAATAGTGGTTACTATAACTATCTCACTATACTAATATTATAAATGTGAAAGTTTGTGAGGATGGATGGATGTTTGTTACTCTTTCACGCAAAAACTGCTGAACGGATTTGAATGAAATTTGGCAAGTAGATATTTTATATCCTGGAATAACACATAGGCTACTTTTTATCCCGGAATTCCCACGGGATCAGGATTTTACGCGGGAAAACCCTCCTACGCGAACGAAGTCGCGGGCAAAAGCTAGTACTTATAATAAATCTGTAGAGAGGTTAATTCTGTACATGAAATATATTTACAAAATAACTATCAGGGGGTGATTAGGGATCGATACTGATGCCAAAAATGCAATCAGTAAAATTTTTGTCTGTCTGTCTGACTGTCTGTCTGTCTGTCGGTCTGTCTGTCTGTCTGTCTGTATAACCGTTATAGAAACAAAAACTACTCGACGGATTTTAACGAAACTTGGTACCATTATTTTCCATACTCCTGAGCTGGTTATAGTATACTTTTCATCACGCTACAATCAACAGGAGCAGAGCAGTGAAGGGAAATGTTGGGAAAACGGGAGAAGTTACTCCATTTTTTAAGCTTCCGTCGCGAGTGCAACCTTAATGGTTAAACCTACACAGAAATCATTTATGACGGAAATGTTCTCCTTAAAATTATATAAAAAATGTCCCACGACAGCATATATCTATCTTTTATGGTTGACTCACAATAACACGTGTAACTCCCGATAGCTTAGCAGTTCAAAGCTTTCTGATTATTATTCTGCTCCGAAATTTAAAACCACCACAACTTTGCAATGGAACTCGAATAAAAGTAACCCAGTTGCAACAAAATATAATCGAGGCTCAAATTTTAACAGGTTGCGGTGCAGGAGAAACCGTCTTTATTCCCAGAATTCCCATAATACCAAATAATTTACCATTCCAATTTAAAAGAACGCAATTCCCAGTATCGGTGTGTTATGCAATGACAATTAATAAGGCTCAAGGGCAGACTTTTCGTGTTTCTGGAGTAGATCTCGGTGTCAGTTGTTTCTCGCATGGTCAGTTGTACGTCGCTCTTTCTCGGGTTAGCATTTCTAGAAATCTTTATGTTCACGTGCCGGACGGGTCAACTTTCAACATAGTTTACCCGGAAGCTTTCTATAGGTATTTTCGTTCTATAGGTACTTAAGCCTCATGAGAACGTGATCTAAACAATATTACCAATACATTAACTTAATAACACACAAGGAATTACACGCTGACGTGACGGATTCGCGGGCTCAGCTATTAACAATAACATTGTGCGGTTCGGTATTGCGATATTTTTCAACAGTATTATTATAGATTGACATATTATATTTCCCTACTAAATTACGAAGGTTAATCTGTCTGTTACATCAAAATCACTGAACCGTGAGGAAGGACATAGGCTACTTTTTTTTTACGAAAAACGACGGAAACGTGGACGAAGTCGCGGGCAACAGCTATCTATACTAATAATTTAAGGCTGAAGAGTTCGTTTGTTTGTTTGAACGCGATAATCTCAGCTTATAATAAATCTGTAGAGAGGTGAATTCTGTACATGAAATATATTTCCAAAATAACTATCAGGGGGTGATTAAGGATCGATACTCATGCCAAAAATGCAATCAGTTAAATTTTTGTCTGTCTGTCTGTCTGTCTGTCTGTCTGTCTGTCTGTCTGTCTGTATAACCGTTATAGAAACAAAAACTACTCGACGGATTTTAACGAAACTTGGTACAATTATTTTTCATACTCCTGAGCGGGTTATAGTATACTTTTCATCACGCTACAATCAATAGGAGCAGAGCAGTGAAGGGAAATGTTGGGAAAACGGGAGAAGTTACTCCATTTTTTAAGCTTCCGTCGCGTGTGCAACCTTAATGGTTAAAGCTACACAAATCATTTCATGACGGAAATGTTCTCCTTAAAATTATATAAAAAATATCCCACGACAGCATATGTCTAACTTTTATGGTTGACTCACAATAACACGTGTAACTCCCGATAGCTTAGCAGTTCGAAGCTTTCTGATTATAATATTTGTCTACTCTTACGTTTATAACACTCTCAGTCACCCCTAATTGAAAAAGTTAACATTATTAACTATTCCATAAAAAAATTGGCCAAGTGCGAGTCAGACTCGGCCATGAAGGGTTCCGTAGTAACTATAATATAATATGCAAATTTATTTGACGAAAAAAAAACCTTACAAATTTCTTAAAACTAGCTTATTTACATTTTTTACAACTGCGCCAAATAAATTTGTTTTGAAAAAAAAAACCTTACAAATTTCTCAAAACTGGCTTTTTTACATTTTTTACAACTGCGCCGAATAAATTTGTTTTTCATAGTGTTTGTATGAATTACAAAGTTATATTTGCGGTTTTAGAAAATATGCTGTATCTCAAAAACTGCTGAACTGATTTCGTTCAAACTAATTTTGGTTGAAAGTTTATATTAAGATCTACAGACATATATTTTTTTTAGATTTTTCATTCCATTATTATAGAAGTTAGAGGTTGTGTCCGCCACACACACATTTTACCACTTTGGAAGCTTATATCTTTTAAACGATTGACTTTATGGAAAAGTGGTTTTAGAAACCACGATGTCGTTTTTAAAGAACTGTCTATAGATACCACACATGCATCGATTTCATGAAAAAAAATATTTTCAGGTTTAGTTCCATGTATGGGGAGCCCCCCTTTATTTTAAATATTTTTTAATTTTTTTCTCAAAATCGGAAAGCGGTTCACAGAATACATCTACCTATAATAATAATAATAGTTTCGGAATAAAATTGCTGTGACAGACGGACGGACGGACAGACAGACAGACAGACAGACGGACAGACATGTCGAAACTATAAAGATTCCGTTTTTTTGCCATTCGGCTACGAAACCGTAAAAAGAATCATATAAATCGGTATAGAAACACCAAAGTTATACATGAAATACGCTTATAATAATAAGCCATCGCGCGTGAATACTGAATCATGCTATAAGGATTATTTTTGAGAATCGGTCGCCGCGCTCGACGCGTCTCGCGGTCGAAGCGTCCTCTAGGTACTTAAGCCTCATGTGAACGTGATCTAAACAATATTACCAATACATTAACTTACGCTGACGGAGTCGCGGGCACAGCTATATTGTATCATTACGCTAAGGCCAATAGGAGCGGAGCGCCAATGAAGAATGCTTCAAAATCGGGGTAAAATTTAACGTTAGCCCAAAGTAACTATTCCACGCGGACGAAGTCGCGGGCAAAAGCTAGTACTTATAATAAATCTGTAGAGAGGTTAATTCTGTACATGAAATATATTTACAAAATAACTATCAGGGGGTGATTAGGGATCGATACCGATGCCAAAAATGCAATCAGTAAAATTTTTGTCTGTCTGTCTGTCTGTCGGTCTGTCTGTCTGTCTGTCTGTCTGTCTGTATAACCGTTATAGAAACAAAAACTACTCGACGGATTTTAACGAAACTTGGTACAATTATTTTTCATACTCCTGAGCTGGTTATAGTATACTTTTCATCACGCTACAATCAATAGGAGCAGAGCAGTGAACGGAAATGTTGGGAAAACGGGAGAAGTTACTCCGTTTTTTAAGCTTCCGTCGCGAGTGCAACCTTAATGGTTAAAGCTACACAGAAATCATTTATGACGGAAATGTTCTCCTTAAAATTATATAAAAAATATCCCACGACAGCATATATCTATCTTTTATGGTTGACTCACAATAACACGTGTAACTCCCGATAGCTTAGCAGTTCGAAGCTTTCTGATTATTATTCTGCTCCGAAATTTAAAACCACCGCAACTTTGCAATGGAACTCGGCTAAAAGTAACCCAGTTGCAACAAAATATAATCGAGGCTCAAATTTTAACAGGTTGCGGTACAGGAGAAACCGTCTTTATTCCCAGAATTCCCATAATACCAAATAATTTTCCATTCCAATTTAAAAGAACGCAATTCCCAGTATCGGTGTGTTATGCAATGACAATTAATAAGGCTCAAGGGCAGACTTTTCGTGTTGCTGGAGTAGATCTCGGTGTCAGTTGTTTCTCGCATGGTCAGTTGTACGTCGCTTTTTCCCGGGTTAGCAGTTCTAGAAATCTTTATGTTCACGTGCCGGACGGGTCAACTTTCAACATAGTTTACCCGGAAGCTTTGCGCTGAAGTATTTTCGTTCTTTAGGTACTTAAGCCTCATGTGAACGTGATCTAAACAATATTACCGATACATTAACTTAATAACACACAAGGAGTTACACGCTGACGGAGTCGCGGGCACAGCTATTAACAATAATATTGTGCGGTTCGGTATTGCGATATTTTTCAACAGTATTATAGATTGACATATTATATTTCCCTACTAAATTATGAAAGTTAATCTGTCAGTTACATCAAAATCACTGAACCGTGAGGAAGGACATAGGCTACCTTTTTTTTTACGAAAAACGACGGAAACGTGGACGAAGTCGCGGGCAACAGCTATCTATACTAATAATATAAGGCTGAAGTGTTTGTTTGTTTTTTTGAACGCGATAATCTCAGGAACTACTGGTTCGAATTAAAAAAATATTTTTTAATTAAATAGTCAATTTATAGAGAAAGGCTATAGGCTATATATCATTACGCTAAGGCCAATAGGAGCGGAGCGCCAATGAAGAATGCTTCAAAATCGGGGTTAAATTTAACGTTAGCCCAAAGTAACTATTCCACGCGGACGAAGTCGCGGGCAAAAGCTAGTTTTCAATAAAAGTTTAGATAACCGAACCACGCTGGGCCCGCTTGGCTTACGGCCTATTCTCTCTCATAGAGAAGAGACCGAATCTCTAGCAGAGGCAACTATATAAGCTGTTTGTGTAAGTATAGGTAATGACCTAGTCAAGGTTGAGAGTTCCGTTTAGTGTTTGAAATGCAACACGGGTCTTTAAGGCGATCTTTCTTCGGTGATAAGTCTCCGTCCAGTAGTGAAGGTCTTCCGTAAACAAAGAAGTGGGCCACTTTTCTAAAAGGGGACCACTTTTTAAAAGGGGCCCACTTTATAGAAGGTACCACTTTTTAAAGGGGGCCACATTCGATTAATTTAGAGTTATTTAAACTACAAACTCGTGGCTCTTAACGTCATACATTTCACCTCACGATCCGATGAAAATCAGCACCTCAATTTGCGAAGCCGCGTTTTCTAACTCCAGATTTCTAGCTCCACGCCTCCTACAATATTATTAATAATAATAATAATAATAATAAGTTTATTTTGCCATTAACAGAATTACATTCAATTAAACGATACAATCAAAGCTCTTAAAAAACATTTATCAAAAAGGGTAATGACCCCCATGCTAGGAAAATCCTGTGTTATGGGGACATTGGATCCATCCATGTGAACTTTTAAGATTATAGATATTTTGTAAGTAGGTGACACATTTACTTTGTTAATAACAATTTAATTTAATTCTGATTTCCCGACCAACAGACAAAGATGAGATATGTATGCGGTTGGTGTGTTTGTGTGTGTGTGTGTGTATGTGTGTGTGTGTGTGCGTGTGTGTGTGTGTGTGCGTGTGTGTGTGTGTGTGTGCGCGAAGGTGAAGTGAGTGCAAGGAGCCGTATAAGATGATGGCGTATGTGTGTAAAATGGTATGGTAGTGGGTGTGATATGTTAGAATTTATACAGATATATAAAAGTGAGTGAGAGAGACGCGAATTTAAGAAGTAAATGATAGATAAGATAATTAGTTGTTTCAACATTACACAGAATGTCATTTATATGGTGTATTAATTAGATTTTCTGTTTCGTCATAGTCTAGCGACATAAGATATTGTTTAGTTTTATGTTTACATTGGTTTGCATTTAATGCGTGTATGTTAAGTTTTGTGTGCAATTTGTTATACAGTAGAGAGCTCAAGTATGGATAATGGCGCTTTGCAAAAGTTGTATTGGCATGTAGTCTGGGGCAAGCAGGCATTGGTCTTCTCCTTGGGGTGGACCTACTAGTATCAGGAGGTGGAAGAGTAGCGTGCTTACGCATGACTGTGCGCAGAACAAATAGTTGCCTCACTGTTACAGCTTTGTAGTCCAAATATAATTGGCGAGTCGGATAACGGAAAGGCCTCCCCAGTAGAACTTTGATCACAGCACGTTGTGCGCGCTCTACCTTGATAATTACTGTCTTAGCGGCCCCGCCCCAGGCTGTAATACAGTACCCTACTATTGATCCACATAGCGCATTATACACCATATTTAAGGTCTCAATGTGAGCAGATAATCTTAGTTTTTTAAAAACATAAATGAGTTTCCTTATACGTGATGACAGGGATTGAAGGTGAGTTTTCCAGGACAGACAGGCGTCAAGTTGAAGTCCGAGATATCTTATCTCGGGGACCCTGGTTACGGTAGGGCATGTACAATTGCCATCTGGAGCGTTACATTTGTGTGCCTTGACTATGATCGTACGTTCCGGTGGTTGCGCCGAGAGACGAGAGGTGAACGTGACTAATTTAGTTTTCTCGACGTTTAAAGTAAGGCTGTTTTTGGACAACCAATAGTTTATTTGCCTCAGGACTTCTTCTGCAACATCACTTGCCGCCTGCCAATCGTGACCATAAGCCAGAATTGCGGTGTCATCGGCGTAGGCCACAACATATGCCGATGGGTGGGAGAGCTCGCAGAGCTCATTTACGTAGATGGAGAAGAGCAAGGGACTGATCAGACTGCCCTGGGGCACGCCGAACGCTATCGACTCATCCCCACTAACACAGTCTCCTATTTTAACGCACTGTGTACGTTCAGAGAGGAAGCTCTCAAATATATCAAGAGCAATTCCACGCACCCCAATTGACTCTAACTTTGACAGGAGGATAGGAACAGAGACAGTGTCAAACGCCTTCGAGAGGTCTAGGAATATACCTAGGCATTTCATTTTCCTATCAAGTTTGTCCACAGCACAGTTAAGTACGGCGGACACAGCATCTTCGGTGGATAATCCTTTTCGAAACCCGTATTGGTTTTGTGAAATAAGTTTATGTTTACTAACAAAGTTGTTAAGGTTCCTGTATAGTATAGTTGTTGTAGTATTGTAACAAAGTAAAGGCCTCCCTACACGAAACCTAACAAATCTTGAGTCTCTGTTATCTCTATTCATTCCTAACAATAGGAACAGTCTCAGACATAGCCGTTTCTCAGCATAACATTAGCTGTTTATGATTGCTTATCTAGTCTAACGGTGCAGCCAGTCTGTGGTTCAGCCTAGAAACGTAACCTGGGTCTTGATTTAGACATATAATTTTATGAGACTAAAAATAACAGTTTGTAATTGGGATCTGCAGCTGGGGTTACGTTTTTTGAGTGAACTGAAAGTGAATGGTATACGAGAAGGTGTTGTATTCAGTTTAATGGAAACTTACTTATATAAGTATTGCTTTACTTTATATTACTGAGTTATTGTTTAAATTTAGATAATTTGGCGAACCTGCACTAGCCTCGTTAGACGTTATGCCTCCTATATTAGACCAAGAGTCTGGACCGGCGGATGGGATTGTCAGACTTAAACTGGCTAGAAACCCACCCTGTTCCTTCAGTTGCTTTTGCTTTCCGGGTCTGCGGTCATGTACCATGGGAGACAATATCTCTTTAGAACACTCCCGACATGCTGGCAGAGCCAGAGCGTCTCTTACCACGCAGCTGCCGCGTAAGTTTTACTACTAAAAACATTTTACTGATCCTCTTTAAACCCACAGTCATAAAGCAACACATACACAACACTTCGTAAGTGGAAGGCACACGGGACAGAGGACATAAGGCGAGGTAACACGCGCAAAATTCCACGATAATCCAGTTTAAATAACTTGGAGTAATTACTCGGCATAAACGTCTCGCTGCGTTGTATCGAAAACGAAACGATGCCGATGTGTTTGTTATGTGCGGCTTGTGGTTCCGTAGGTATTTATAGAATAGAATAGAATAAGTCTTTATTTGCTTGGAATGTAGGTACATAAAAATAAGTTGTTAAATACATAAAGAATCCATGTACATTCTGCCTTAGTGTGGCATGCAAATGTATTATGTTGCAAACAAAAAAGTGCTATAAAATTTATTATAACAGATATTATTGATTATAACAGATAAAATTGATTACGACAAATAAAATTGATTACAACAATAAAATTGATTACAACAAATAAAATTGATTACAACAAATATAATAAAAATTATTAATGCAAACAGAAATTAATTCAAATATTACAAATCATTGTCATTTAGGAAATCTTGCACAGAATAATAACATTTATTAACAAGTAATTGTTTGAAGTCTTTTTTAAATTTTTGCAACGGTAAGTTTTTTGCAAAGGCAAATAAAAAACGGCAAATTTGGAAAAGAAGAGCTAAACTCATGCATTCATGAAATATTTTAAACCTATATTTAGTTTTTTTTTTTTAAATAACAGACGTCTTTATTTTAAATCATGTATCTAAACTACGCATTGGTAAGATTACTCCTTTTAGAAGCATGTTTTTGTCGTTTTAGTGGTGGCACTAAATTTTAAATGGACATACAGTATTATCATAATAATTTAGACGCGAAAACCGGAATGCACACGACAAGTGAATTTAGTAAAAAATAAAAAATGCAGTAAGCAATACCGTCTCAGTTTTCATCAACAACCAATTCAAAATCTAATAAAAAGCAATACCGTCTCAGTTTTCATCAACAACCAATTCAAAATCTAATAAAAAGCAATAAAACAGTACTTCTAGAAACCAGGAGCATTGATTGATACAATTTAATTATGACTCACTAAAAGTCTTCTTCAGTAAACCGAAACTGACAGCTTATCTGCGCCGCCATTTTGAACCGCCACACTTCATCGAACGTGACTGCAGAACCCTAAACTAAAAAAAGAAACCACAAAAATCTCGATAAGACCCGCGTGGGGCGGTGACAACAGCAAGTAAACAAAATAATACAAAAAAAGACTCAAGGTAGACCTCAGAGGTGTCGTTTGGACCTTGTCGCCTTATCTCTATTCGGACCCAGATCGATCAACGTACCTTTGAGGAAATTTAAAAATTCAACAATAAGGTGTGTACGGTTTGATTGAGAAAGTCAGTGTTATTAAAATGTGTTTATTATTATCTTGTCGGCACAAGGAATAATAATAAAGGAGATGCGACATATCCTGTTAAAGGGTTTTGGCTGTTAGCCAGAGCGTTCGTAGAAAAAGGTCTGCTGGGTAATGGTCCTGTCAGTTACCGGGATGAATTAGATGAAATTGAAATTAAAATACAGTAGATAAGTACGTGAATATGCTACTAAGTTCTGAAACCCGTGAAATTAGTAACAAATATAAATATTATGTGCCCGATAATAAGCCTCACTGACACTCACCTCCTCATTCAAAAGTATCACATTTATATTCCGCATCATAAATGATAATTATACTTAAAAGAATACAATGAAAGCTCAACTTTTCCCATACCATTACACTCCGCATAGTTTTCATAATAAAGCGCTAAATTTTAATTAAAAATCACATGCGCCCGCGACGCGCGATCATAAAAAAGTTAAGGATCAAGGTCCGAGGATGCCCGAACGTCGGCGATGCTACCCGAACACTCGTCCGCCATTACGCGTAATTACTCAATCGCCGAAACGTGGAATGCTTTCGGCCAACTTTGAATGTGATAGGTTTTGTGTTTAACGCCTTATACGGCCAAGAGATTATACTTGAATCATTGATAATGCGAAAATTGGGATTTCGTTGCGATGTCGTTAACGTTTGGGAAGGATGGTGTGAGGATATTTTGTTGAACATTTATACCTTTTTATGCTCATCTGGCAGTCTGGCTATAAAGGTGACCAAACGGCTCTTCAAAGTCAATACAAACCAGTAATTTCAATTCCGTGAACTAAACGAACTGTTTAAGACAACTAATATGTAGTAAATGTCATCATTGAGCGAGAACACAATCCCAAAGCTTTGAATTTGAGCTCAAATTCACGTTCTGAGCGTTAATAATGCTGATCATACCCCGCAATTACTTTAAAACCTACTCCAGCTAATGTTGCTAATAATTTAACTTAAACAGATCTTTACCATTGATAAGTGAAGCGGAATAATAATTACATTAAATACTATGCAGATTGTAGACTTAATACTATTATAGCAATGATCGTGCGTGTAATGTAGGGTTCCAAATGCCAAATAAAATTAACCAACCAAGAGCAGAATTCCAACTTTGTGTCAAAATTATATACAATTTGCAGTAACAACGTATTATTAGGGAGCAGTGCTGAGTTGTTGACAAGTGTTCCACGGTAACTTCTGATAGCATCAAATGTATGGTAATTTATGCAGTTCTTAATTACTAAGTCGCTGTTAGATTCAAATTTTATTGTAGATATGAAATCATCGGAGCAAGGCTGAGTGGCTGTTTTGCTTGGTCATGATCTTGGTTCAATAAATGTGCAGCTAGACGCAGTTTTGATGGAAAGCGATTAAGTTTGATAGGTTGTAAATTATATTGCTGAAGTCAATAAATGCTTTTTTTAAGAAAAATAGTAAATTTATTGAATCAGACGTCACCTTGTGGAAATCCATAACAATTTTTTTTTTATTATTATTAATAGGTTCGCGTTTGACCATCATCTCACCTGATGGTAAGTGATGATGTGGTCGAAGATGGAGCACGCTTACCTAAAAGTAACCTATTCACTCTTGACTTAAAGACCCCTAGGTTATAGCTATCAGGAAACAGACTCCGGCAGAGAATTCCACTCCTTAGCCGTACTCACAATGAAAGTATTCCCAAAACGTTTAGTGCGTTAATACTTCAGAAAGTCGTCATCTGTTTAGCTTTTTTTCCCAAATATGTTGGGGTTGTCTTCCAGTCTAACCAATCTGACCTCCACAACTCAGTAACTGACTAACACGATATCAGTCAGACAAGACTGTGCAGATTTTCTAGACTACAAACGACAGCCAGGACATAACCTACGGTTTTCCGGGCATGGAGAAATCACCCATCCACAGAACGAACTTTGCAAGCATTGCTTAACCATGTACAGACGCCAGCACATCAAGCTACAACAATCTTTCAAATTTCTTTAATAGATTTTCAACTTTATCGTTAAAGAGATTAGGTTCAAGTTTGATTGGTAAAATTTGACAGTTTCGGGTAGCTTCATTTGCTGGCGTCTGTACATCGACCACTGTAGCAGTTATTATTAAACCATGTGCTACTCCAAATGATAGCAATAAATGATGACGTTTAAAGACACAAATCCCTGCTGAGGCCGAAACGCACAAAGACACTGAATAAAAATTATCCGCTTATCCATATAAATAAGCATTTTATCAATGGCACCATACAACACAGGGTTGACTGTGACAAATCGCGCAAATCGATGTGTCTTCGTGACTGGTTATTAGAATTTATCAAAACCAATGTTACTGACGTAAACCATAGTTAAATGTCGGTTTAAAAAATGAGCCAGGAAAATGTGCAATCGAACACTGTTATTGAATTATGATTCATGTTTGTGAATGTTATTAATTTTAGTTGTAACTTTAAGAGCTTTTTCCGTAATGGTTATGGTTTTAAAAATTAATACTTCTTTAGGCGCGTTTTCATTTGGAGACAGATTGCGAAATTCAGGTTTTAAGAAACAGAAAATATGTTTTGTTTTTGTTAAAGTTCAAGTGAATAATATAAATAGTAGATCAAAATATCTATGATTTAATGTTCATCATAGATAGGATTATAAACAAAATAGAAATGTTTTCATGACAACTTTGTGTTTTGATTGGATGTTATTAATTACATGATATCCAGCACTAAATATTATAAATGCGAATGTGTTTGTTTGTCCTCGATGCACATCAAGAAGAAGCAACGGATTGTAGTGATTTTTGGATAAAGTTAAATGGCTAGAGTCTGACATTAAGGCCACGCTTTTCGCTGAAAAATTACTTTGAAAATTGCGGGCAGAATATATGTAAGTATACTACAACCAGTATGAAAGGATTTAGTAAAGGCATAGAATGATTATGTTTATAACAGTTTCTGTTGGCTATTATATTTCCTTAATTTTTAACAGAATATCAGTTGTGAAACTGCCGGTATACTTGCAGCCTTGGAAATACCAACATCCTTTGTTCGTTTTAAAGTTGGTTCCTCCAGCACACAAAAGGAAGTTCTAAACAACTAACATTAATACCAGGAACACACTATAATTTACTTCGTAAGTACTTCAGTATAATTGAAACGGTTCTCTAGCCATAATTCTGTTGGTCCAGTCTAGCTGTCATCGGGCGAGCGTCGCATAATCCCTTGAAACCAGTAGTGAAGGGGAAATGGTAATACATCGTCCGTTTTAATTGCACATTATTTGATTAGTAAAGAATGTTTTGGTTGGTTAGATTATAATAGTGATGTATTATGAAGTGAATGTAGGTTTGAATGAGGTATGGATACCTGGTGTGGTATAATTGGATAAAAATTCTTAAATTTTGTTTACTTACAATTTTTTTAAAGTAAGAAATCATGTAATTTATAAACTTCAATAAGAATAACATGAAAGAATTTTTACGAAAGCTTATGTGTTTGTAAAATATAAACTAGGTAATTAAGATAATAATTAAGATTTTAAAACAAGTATTAAATACCAAATCCGTTCCCTATATGCCGACCATCCAGTTTTATATTAATAGAATTAAAAACACTGAAAATTGATTTATTTACATCTTATTGGAACCATGTTTTATGGTTTCATTAAAATTGTAATTTCACGTGGTAGGCCTTTTACTGAACCATTTAAGCGGTTACGCCAATGAATATAAAATGCTCTTTTTTCATAATGAAGTCAAATAAGAAATAATTCTTTTTTTTTTATTTTATTTTTTTATTACGAATGAGCCCGCTCTTGACCTCGATCACACCTGATGGTAAGTGTAAGATGAGGTCTACGATCGAACGAGCGAGCCCAGAAAATGCCTATTCACTCTTGCTTTAAAGACTGACGGGTCATATGTGGCAGGGAACACGGAAGCCGGCAGAGAGTTCCACACCTTGGCTGTGCGCACAATGAATGTTGAAAAAAACCGCTTAGTACGACAAGACGGTATATCTTAAATTCGAAATGTTTTTTATTTCGATGTTTTTAATCAGCATCCCTGTATATCTATACTATATCTATATTTATTCTTCTTCCTTTAAAATCGTATTGATCAGGGTATTTTAATCCATACATATCGAGACTTCTCCATGTATTGGAAAGCACGTTAAGCAGTTGATCTCATGTCTTGTCATTGAGTATCGTTTTACCCAGTTACTGGGTTGTGGAGGTCAGATAGGCAGTCGATTCATGTAAAACACTAGTACTCCACTGCATCCGTTTATACTGGAATCTGACCCTGACGTAGTAGGCTTGGCAGATGATGAGGTATTAAGTACCATGGCCGACACATCAACCTACTTCAATCCGTCAAAATAATTTAATAGACTTACAACTTTATCACAACATGATAAGGTTTAAACTCAATTGGGTAAATTTGACAGATTCGGATAACTTGATGTGCTGGCGACTGTACAATCGTTTCTATAACTATACAAGATTATGCATCTGTCTTTTTTACGATTCAAATTTCGAATTCGCGTAGAATTCAAAAACTTTAATTTAGTTTTTATTTGAATCTTAGATAAAATCAGCGTAGTATTCTAATTATATTTGATGCACACAATCAAATTATACTGGCTATCATACTTAGTATATTTTTATTTGAATGCCGTACTGTTGCAAAATAAACTTTGTTTAGTTGCTATAAAGTGTGAATTTGCTTGAAGAAAACAGAGATTGGATGGTAGAGGGGTGGGCAGCGATTGAAACAAAGATAGTGATATTTATGTAGATTTGTAAGTGTCGATTTAATCTGGGACAGGTGTTAATAGGTATTTTCGTTTTAATTGAAAATAGATGTACAATTGCAAAATCGGATGAGCTTTCATTAAATACCAAATTAATTCGTTCATAAAACTCAGAATTACTTACTGGTTTAATTGTAACTGTTCAATTTCAGACTTCAATTATATGAAACTGGCTATTATTTTTAATGAATATAGAACCAAATAATCTATTATCTTTTTGCGATTTTATGAACTTATTCTGATACTGTAATTTGACTTTAAAATAAAAAAAGCAAATTATCGAAAATCACTCTTGCTAGTCGATTCTTTGTATCGATTCATCGTTACAACAATCCCGTGTCCCAACTCTACGCTACCCGTTCTTACAGAGAATGCGCAGGCGTGACGAAGTCTCTATCTGCCAATAATCTAAACTGAATAACTAGTACCTTCACTCGGATGCTCTCGCTATTGATCTCTGTCTTCATATAACTGGAACGTCCTCCCACAGAGGATTGTGTTTCGTTTTTATTTTCACGCTTATGTTTTATGGGGTGTGCAAGTATGCCGGTGGATGTATGTATATGTAGAAAGGAGTAACCGTGAAGTTTCTTGCCGGTTCTTCTGCTTAAGAACTACTAATAAGAACGGTGCACTCGCTTTTGACGAGTACTTATGTTGGCTAATGTCTTTTTAGGGTTCCGTAGCCGAATGGCAAAAAACGGAACCCTTATAGTTTCGACATGTCTGTCCGTCCGTCCGTATGTCACAGCCATTTTATTCCGAAACTATTAGAACTATACATGTAAAACTGGGTAGATAGATGTATTCTGTGAACCGCTTTCCGATTTTAAGAGAAAATTTAAAAAAAAATTAAAATAAAGGGGGCTCCCCATACATGGAACTGAAACAGAAAATATTTTTTTTCATGAAACTTATACGTGTGTGGTATCTATAGACAGGTCTTTAAAAATGACATTAAGGTTTCAAAAATGACTTTTTCTTAAAGTTAATCGTTTAAAAGGTATACGCTTCCAAAGTGGTAAAATGTGTATCCCCGCCCCTCTAACTTCTATAATAATGAAGTGAAAAATCTAAAAAAACCATATGTTGTAGATCTTAACGTAAACTTTCAACCAAAATTGGTTTGAACGAGATCGAGTCGGCAGTTTTTGAGATACAGTATATTTTATAAAACCGCAAATATAACTTTGTAATTCATACAACTACTATGAAAAACAAAGTTATTTGGCGTAGTTGTAAAAATTGTAAATAAGTTAGTTTTAAGAAATTTTTAAGGTTTTTTTTTTCAATTAAATATATTAAGTATATTATATTTATTATAGTTACCACGGAACCCTTCATGGGCGAGTCCGACTCGCACTTGGCCAATTTTTTTTTATTTGGATGCGACATTTGTTAGTGTCTGCGATTTTAGCTGATTATCGGAATAGAAATCACCAAGTCTACTCCCGATCCAGGTGGAGCGGAAAGAAGGGACAGGCGTCTGATTAAAAACCCATCCTGTTTTTCAGTTGCCCTTGCGTTCCGTGGCCACAGTATTTCGTTAGAACATTTTCGCAAACCCGGCAGGCATTGGCCCCCGTAATGCTGCTGACTACTATTTGAAACGCGTGTGGAATACGTCGCGTCGCGTCGTGGACCCGGGCCTAGTCCTTACCGGACGGTGAGCTACCCCCTGCTTGCCATCCGCAAGCCCGCGCCTCAGGTGGCCGGAGATCGGCTATTAAGTACACTCATTCTTTCTTACAATATACCTCAAGTGTATTTCTGGTTAGCTTAAAGGTATACTTAATACCTTGGTACTTTTTCAAATCATTCGTGAGAAAAATCTGCGTTAACGCATGTACGCTTAATTTAACAAAATGACTAGTACAATTGTGATTACATTTTCTGTTTATGATACCACACACTTTTCAATTAACCAAAGATTCCCATCGGTCAGCCGAAAATAACATAGAATTATATTTCATTCAAATATTTCTGAGCAATTGAATTATTTGACCTCATATAAACTCTAGTTCATGACCGCGAGAGGAAATGTTCTTCTAAATACCCTCATTACCTCATAATAACGCCAAATTACAGTGCTCAATCATTTAAACTATCTTAAATGGCAGTTGTTATGCAAATTGAATATCAAAATTGTAAGTAGCAGTGTGAGATGTCTAAGGTACCGTTTGGAAGATTTTTTGAATTATGGTTCTGTGTTATTCTTTGTGGCTGAAGATTTATTGTCTTACGATTAGCTTTTCTTGCTTTGTGTGATTTTATTGATGTTAGATTTATCAGATTTCTTTAGCTACCAAACGTGATCTATTCACCTGTAACTAATAACTCTGAAGTGGTTTGGTGCTAACACGATGCTTAAATACAAACTTTTTAACCGACTTCAAGAAAAGGAGGAGGTTCTCAGTTCGTCTTATACTTTTTTTGTAGTGGGTGGGTTTGTAATTTATCTAGTTACAAAAGCCATAATGTCAACAACTTATCACCTTTTACAAAATATTGCTTTTCCCTGTGCATAGCCGTTAATTTTTGAGGAGTTCTCCTGATATTTGACCATCAGCTTTACATCACCATATGTTTTGTGACGAGCATAAAGTTTTTAACATCTGTACTCAAGTAATCGAATCGCAATCCACGAAATACTTATTATTGAGGAGTTTCAGTCGCCATCTGTGGTCTTCATCATCAGTTCAACTTCCCCAAATGGTACTTTTCGGAAGCAACTGCTCAAGGTACTATAAGAAATACCCAAAACGCTATAGGTGTGCCTATAATATTTGAAGAGGTCCCTCGATTTCTCCAGGATCCCATCATCAGATCCTAATTTCGTAACAATGTGACCAACTAGAAAGTATACCCATTCAAACGCAAAAAGAATTTTTCAAATCGGTCCAGCCGTCTCCGAGTTATGAGGTAACATACATAAAAAGAAAAAAAAAGTTCAAGACGAATTGTAAACCTCCTTTTTTTGAAGTCGGTTAAAAATACGAGACTACCGAAATTAAAGTTATTTATAGCTTTGTAGTATTTTGATATGGAAGTCGGTTTCATTTTTTGCTAAAAAGTTTGTTATAGAAACAAATCTGTTTATTTATCGGTCTGTTTGTCCGGGCTCTGGAACGGCTGAAGCGATTTGAATGGGACAGAAAATAGAGGAGGTTATAGGATAATCCTTCAAAAAAGAAGGAGGTTCTCAGATCGTCTTGAACTTCTTTTTTAAGTACATGCTCTTAAATTATGTTTTACGGACAAACTAAGTAATATCAACTACAATGCGGAAAGTTGCGGGTACAAGTACTTAGCTAGTCTCCAAGAAAGTAAAATTATTTACAAAAAAAGATAGAAAGATGAATAGAAAGCTTCATAGCCTGGCTCATCGGCGAACCGTTGCTTGCCTGTCGGATTTCTACAGGTTTTCTTCGGGGAGTGTGCGCAGGAGCTCCATGACCTGATTCCTCCATCTCCCTTTCTCTACCGGTCTACCAAACGCACGGCTGGGTACCACCCACACTTGGTTGATATACCGTCTTGTCGTACCAAGCGCTTCTCCTCCACATTTATTGTGCGCACAGCCAAGTTGTGGAATTCTCTGCCGGCTTCCGTGTTCCCTGCCACTTATGACCTTTTAGCCTTTAAAGCACGAGTAAATAGGCATCTTCTGGGCTCGCTCGTCCCATCTTAGACCTCATCTATCGCTTACCATCAGGCGATATCGAGGTCAAGAGTGGGCCCAGCGGTAATAAAAAAAAAAATAGAATTATAAGGAAGGATAGAATAATAAAAACAATATTTTCAGCAAATATGTGGATGTCACAGAAAAAAAATATTACGCTGGTACCTGTATTAAAGAACCGGCTGGCGCAGTGGTTAAGCAATTGACTGCTGCGCTGCATATCGTGGTTTCGATTCCTGCATCGGAACAATTTTTTTTAGGTATTTATAAAAAATGCACTCACGATACTGGAGATTTTGTTTTCTTTGCCCCACAAGTATTTCAATAATTAAATACGATTAAAATAATCTTTTCCCTTATCATGCTCTGAAAGTGCTTCTTTGTGCAGGGTATAGGCTGCACAAAATCGAATTTTGTGCACAAGGGCATTAACGTATCTAGGTACCTACTCATAAATGTATTATATTAAGGCAAAGAAAATGAGCCATACAGCCAAATGCAATAAGAAGTTCATAGATAGAATTTGTTATTATGTAATATTTACTTTAATTTATTTGTCTTATGTGTTTTTTAAGATATAATAGATATTAAAATTTTATTTCAAGTACGGTAGGTTAGTTGATTTAAGAAAATTATTATTACAAAATTAATTTAATAGTAGGCTGTATAGGTCTGCAGCCTAATATCAATGTCGTAAAAAAAATAAGGCCGAACGCGCGAGGGAGAGGCAACTCTCTTCCTCGCGCCCCAGCCGTCGTGGTAGACGCCCCGGGCGTCGGGGATCGCGAGCCGATTTCCGGCCACCGTAGGCGCGGGCTTGCGGACGGTGAGCAGGGGTAGCTCACCGTCCGGCAAAGACCAGGCCCGGGTCGGCGGCGCGTCGTGTTCCACGTGCGCCTCAAGGAGCCGTCAGCATTGGTGACGGGGCCTCATAAAGCCATAGCCTGCCGGGGTCGCGGAAATATAGTAAAAAGATACCGCGGCTCCGGAACTTACGGGCAGCTGAAGGGACAGGGTGGGTTTTTAGTCAGTAGAAGTCTGACACTCCCTCCCGCTTAACCCAGAGCGGGAGAAGTTATTCGATGATTTTCCCACCCAGAAAAAAAAAAAAAAAAAAAAAGATTAAAAAAATAAATAAAGCGGCGGGAAACAGCTCTTGTTCTTTTTTCGTGCATTTATTAATTTCTTCAATTTGCTAAAATTAAAGAAATGTTATGTTATACTACTGTTTTATTTCCTCGCAATCGAAGTGAAAAGCAGAGTTTATAACTCGTCCACAAAACCATTTTTATCCTCGACATTACTATCAGCATTGCTAAAAGTCTCGGATAAAAATGGTTTGTTTTGTGCACTTGTTGTAAAATCTACTACTTAAATAGGTAATGTGTACACTTCACAGTTCGCTTAACGTTAAATCTTGATTCCATTAAAGACGGCTCATTTTAAGTGTAAGAAAAAATTGCTTTACATCAGAACGGAATACAATTAACTCACTAATTACTAAAAACTACTCATCGCCTGTCATTATTTCGTGTACTTGTTCAAACATATCCTCAAGTAATTGTTTAAGTAATTGCCCGTTTTAATGTGTATGAGTGCTGATTAAATCAAGAGAGGCTCACAATTTTCGTGTTATTCTACCGTGGGAAATGCATTCTTTTAATTTGTAGATAATTCTGATAATACTGTTGAAATTATATTCTGAATTTTTTATTGAAGGGTTTGCGTTTGACCACTGTCTCACCTGATGATAAGCGATGATGTGGTCGAAGATGAAGCACGCTTAGCTAGAAGTAACCTATTCACTGTCGACTTAAAGAGCCCTTGTTTCGGATAGGAAAATCATCGAATAACTTCTCCCGGTCTGAGTGGAGCGGAAGGGAGTGTCAGACTTCTTCTGACTTAAAACTCACTCTGTTCCTTCAGCTTTCTTTGCGTTCCGGGGCTGCAGTATTTCATTAGAATATTCCCTAGGTCGTCTTTCATTGTACTGTATGCACAATGAAAGTATTCCCAAAATGAACGAACGTTGTACTGTATGCACAATGAAAGTAGTGTTGCCCAAACGAGAGTCTCGCAAGAGTCTTGCAATTAGCGATTATCCTATTGCTATTTATTATAACAGAGTCTGTTACATTGTTCTGAGATCTCAACTACCGTTTAAGAGCGCGTATAAAGCAAAATTACCAATTTTCTATTTGATTTTACATGAAAAATTCCAGAACAAATCTTAAAATAAAAATATATGAATAACTACATCATATTTTCAAGGGCTCTCTCTGATCAAAAACATAAAATAATAACATTTCCTTGGTAGAAAAAAATCACGAAATAACCTCTAATTCTCATGTTTTTCCGTTTTGTACTCGATATGGTAATGCCTATTGCGACAAAAATTTGATAAATAATTATATTTAAACAAGAGTAAAGGCTTTGCTTAGGCATTTTATGTAATTCCTTTTAGTTTTGGATTTATTACGATAAAACACTTTTGGCGCATACTACGTTTTTATTCCGCGCAAGAAGTCATCTTCCGTCGCTCGTTGCGGGAGCTTCAAGCATATTTCTATTTCACACATCAGTCGCTACCGCTCTGTTGAGACGAGAGGACTACGCTCAAGTGTTTTAGCTGCGCCGAGTTATAATCATTTCAATCGTAATTGTTGTTGTTGTTCGAACTAAATAGTGAAATGGGAAACAAAAAAAAACATTGAAAGAGAACTAAAAAAGTTACAAATTGACAGGATGGCTAATTGTCGAAGGTAAGTTTGTGAGTTACTTGTTTGTTATATACTGAAAAAATAAAAATACATTTTATACTTTCGAGAAAGTTTATGCAGGTGATTTTAGATTTTATTTTGAGAGACACAAGATCTAAATTCGTTTACCTACGCACTTTCGTGGGCCGAGTAGGTAACTAGACATAATAATATGTGGGGACATTTCACACACGGCTGTCTGACCCCAAACTAGGAAGACCCTGTACTATGGGTGTCAGACAGCTGATATACATAGACAAATATATTTTTAAATACATACATATATAGATAAACAACACCCAGACACGACGATATCAAAAATTCGTGGTAGGTACTTTATTAGATTATTAGGATAATAGGTAATAAATTACATTCATAATAGGTAGCTATTTACTTTTGCTATTTTGTTATGTTATTCTTCACGATACAATTTTATGATCATTTTCCCATAATGTAGGTAGTTATGAGATCTTCTAAAAATCTAGATACACGGATGGACAACAATAATGATCTTGCGTGTATCCTATATAAAAAAAAAATTATCTACCTATACCACTTCTTATTTAATATTTCTATGGTCACTCGTAGTCGTAGGTAACGCGGGCAGAATAGTATATGCAAAATAAACACAAGCTTTTAGTTGGTATCCGTGTTTGTTCGATGAAATATATTTATATCGATTACGAACCTATTTAAGTATGCCCATTAGGTATTTAAACCCTATTTTTGTAGATCAATTTATTGTGGACGTGATTGTATAACAAGGAATTTGTTTTGAAATAATATTTTATTTTCAGAATGTGGCCACCTCGCTCGCCAGATTTAAACCCATTGGACTTTTTTACTGGGGCTGTTTAAAGGAGGTAGTTTATAAAGAAGAAATCACTTCAGTTGAACAGCTGCGACAACGCATACGTTCGGCGGCTGACGAAATATCGTCGGCAGGATTTGCGCGCCGATTGAGACGGTCCTTCATAAGAAGGTGTAGAGCGTGTATAGCAGCTGAAGGAGCCCACTTCGAACATCTTGTATATTTTCTTTTTCAATAAATTTGTTTAATTACTAATGTCTTTTATGGTGTCAACAAACCCATAGTGATCAAATTTTAAGGAAATTGTCATTCTCTTTGAGTCTAAAATTAGTTACAGCAGTGTTAAAGTAATTTAATTTTGAAATCAAATTTGTATAAAAATTCTCCTTTAAGATTCGAACAGCAATAACTTTGTACTTTATCAAGATACTGGTTATTATTATACCATTTTAGAATTTGCATTAAATAGGCAATTATCTATACTTATAATAAATCTGTAGAGAGGTCAATTCTGTACATGAAATATATTTTTCAACAGTATTATAGATTGACATATTATATTTCCCTACTAAATTACGAAAGTTAATCTGTGTGTTACATCTAAATCACTGAACCGTGAGGAAGGACATAGGCTACTTTTTTTTACGAAAAACGACGGAAACGTGGACGAAGTCGCGGGCAACAGCTATCTATGCTAATATATAAGGCTGAAGAGTTTGTTTGTTTGTTTGAACGCGATAATCTCAGGAACTACTGGTTCGAATTGAAAAAAATATTTTTAATTAAATACTCAATTTATAGAGAAAGGCTATAGGCTATATATATCATTACGCTAAGGCCAATAGGAGCGGAGCACCAATGAAGAATGCTTCAAAATCGGGCTTAAATTTAACGTTAGCCCAAAGTAACTATTCCACGCGGACGAAGTCGCGGGCAAAAGCTAGTCTAAAATAATGAGCCACCGCAGTGTAGTACATTTTTTTTCGATATAGTCTGGCGGGAATAATTCCGAATCATTCCCGTCGTATACTTCGGAAGTATTCCGAAATATTCCGAAACTTTGGGAATATTTCAACTGCCAAAAGAAACCAGGAAAATCGACCTTTGAAGTCGGTTAATATACCAAAACCTGCTCCTACCTAAGTATAACAAATACTTTTCTGAAAACCGCATCAAAACGTGTTTGCTTGCAAGGTTTGCCTTTAATTGTTTTTATTGGCTGGGCTATTAAACGCGTTAAGTAGGTAGGTAATGATTAATACCTACCTATGCGACTCGCGAATACTCGCGATGCGTACAGAGCTACATACAAACTAACCAAAAACATAGGTAACCCTTTTTCAAAAAACAAATAAAATATGCTAGGCCTGGTTTTTTATTCAACTACTGACATTTATAAAAATAGCATTCAATTTCGAAATAAGTAGAGTACCTACCTAGAAACAAAAGAATAAAAATCCTGTTAATCGCAGGCTAACATATCTACCTATAAAAATATCAACATATACTTAATCAATCCCATTTATAATAAAACTAGTACTCACGCGGGGCTTCGCTCCCGTGGATTCTATCACGGTAAAAACATAACTCTCCTTTTTTGCAGTCGCGTAAAAAGTAGCCTATAACCTTCCTCAAGCTTCAAGCTATTTCCATACCAAATTTCATCCAAATCCACCCAGTACTTTCGAAGATTAGCGCGTTCAAGCAAACAAATAAACAAACTTTTCCGCATTCCGCAAAATTGAATTATTCGGGCGAAATATTCGGAAACATTCGATTGCGGGGTACGAATCTTTCTCGCGGGGGGAAAACTTCTCCGGGGAGCATCTCCCCTCTTACCGCACCCCGCACCGCCATCGCAGCGCGGCGGCAGCGGCCGGCGCACAGAGGGCTTTATTTAAATTCATTTTGAATAATTCTGATTTAAAGAAACTTTCCCAGAAGTATTCCGGAATTATTCCGAATTTTTCAGAAGTTTTGCAACTATAGATACAGGGGCCCAAAATTGCGTAATTCCGTAGAAAAAAATGTTAAAATTTAAGAATAACTATTTTTTGCAATATTGATTTAGAATGTAATAAAAAATCTTGATACTGATCTGATAATACAAATATTCAGGACTGATATAAAAAAAAACAAAATGAAAAAAATATCACCAATTTTAGAAATGGTACCTAATTTTGTAAGAGTAAGTACGATTTTTATTTAAAATATTAAAAATATCAATAATTTGGTCATCCATGGGCATATGACGATATAAGTGGGGTAAATGATAGATATTATCTGGCCAATCGACAGTTTCAGAGTTATCCATTATTTACGCCACACCAAAATCACGCGCCAAAATAATATTATATTATACATAATATAATATTACCTTTTGGTATTGATTTTATATTGATTCGTGTTCAGTATCAGTGGTATAGTCACCTCCTACTAACTTACTATTTACGTATTATTCGCGTACACATAATAACATTTCGTAATATTGTATAACGCAGTCATACTTTGAATACAGTTGTTTCATCTGAATATTATACGTATACTTACTACAGAAGATACGCGTCGAGCGAGCGCGTAGGTACACGCGCGATCGTATTCGATGTGAGGAGCGGGTAGGACAGTGCGGGTGAATTCTAAAATTTTGCTGGCTTTAGGCGCGCTCTTAATAAATAGCAATAGGATAATCGCTAATTGCAAGACTCTTGCGAGACTCTCGTTTGGGCAACACTAAATGAAAGTATTCCCAAAATGAACGAACGTTGTACTGGATGCACAATGAAAGTATTTCCAAAATGAACGAACGTTTTAGTTAGGTACTTTTCTTTTTTTTTTTTCATGGGAATATCATCAAATAACTTCTCCTGTTCGGAGTGGAATGGAAGGTTATTTTAGACTTCAATATACTAAATAGTCAACTATTCCATTAAATTCCGGAGTCTGTGTTTCCTGATCGCTATAACCTGGGAGTCTTTAAGTCAAGAGTGAATAGGTTACTTCTAGGCAAGCGTGCTCCATCTTCGACCACATTATCACTTACCATCAGGTGGTCAAACGCGGGCCTATTATCAATAAAAAAAAAGTAATTAGCTTTACACGAATATGGAAAAAAACAGTAGTAGTCTAGTGGTTATAAACACGACTTACGAGGACAATGAGGTTGTGGGTTCGAACTTAGCAGGCACATTGCTTTACGTAACTTAGATCATCACCAAAACATTGGCCAAAATAGTAAATGAAAACATCGTCACTGGTGGTGGTAGACTTCGGCCCATTCCCTCTCACAGCGAGGATGCCTGTGTGGTATCAGATAGAACAATATAGGCTGATAATAGTAATTTGTGTTTTTGTCATCCGATTTTTTTAAATGAGCTAGTAAATTTTTAGCAACTCTTTTAATAAACTAATTTTATCTTTAATACAATAAATAATAATACTTTTGTTCATTTCTCTCCATATGGTGATTATAACAATTAGAACAGCATAATAATCTTAGTTTCATAAATATTAACTTGGTTTTAAAACTACAATAAATAAATAATACTTTTGTTCATTTCTCTCCATATGGTGATTATAACAATTAGAACGGCATAATAATCTTAGTTTCATAAATATTAACTTGGTTTTAAAACTACAATATTAAATTCAATGGGCTGTTGTGCCAGAGCTAGCCGAGACGCAGAAAATCAGACCATATAAATGTTGTAATTATATCTATATAATTACTGCAAATCGCTTTTCTGCAAGCTTCCGTATTATTTTAAAAACCACTAAAGTGCCGGAAATTAGAGAAATAACTTACTATACCATGTGCATGTATAGATACGACATATTATCAATATATGTATATAAAAAAATGAGGGTGTTAAAAACAGTAACAAACAAGAATAAAAAATGACTGTCTGTTTATATGTTTGTCGGTTTGTACACGCTAATCTCCGGAACTACTAGACGGGTTTGAATGTTTTTTTTTGGTTTATTTTAATATAGAAAAATATTAATTAAAAACTCTACATTATTATGACAACTAACAATGTCTTTTATATCCACTAGAAGTTTTATGAGCCATTAAAACATATTAAATTAGCTATACATGTAAGTGCAAGTTTGTATCGAGTAATCGCAACAATCGGAATTTTCTAAAGAAAACCTAGAATAAGGCTATTTAAAGTAGGTTTTTAAGTACCTGTATAAAACATTTCCAATCAAAATCAATATCGTCACTAATGTTGAGATATTATCAATTTATGTACTGATTTCAAAGATAAGAAAATGAAACGAGAGAGAAAATGAGCCAGCGGGCGGATCAGAATATTTTCTTACTAGGGAATGGTTAAATGTTGTGCTTATAAACTCAAAAGCTTATTAAATAAATGTTTGTGAACTCTGTTTTCCTACAAATGCTTTTGATAGTACCGTATTATAGCATGATCACGTACGCTACAACGCTACATACTTCTTGATATTTTAGTATGTAGCGTGTAAAAACTGTATTTAAGAAAGAATACTTTCATTGTGCGTACAGCTAAGGAGTGGAATTCCCTAAAGTGGAGTTTCCTGATAGTTATAACCTTCTAGGCAAGCGTGCTTCATTATAGACCATATCATCGCTTAGCATCAGGTGAGATGGTGGTGAAACGCAAGCCTAAAATAAAAAAATATATACTTATATATAAAGTTAAACCTTGTAGTATGAGTAATCCATAAATTAAAAAGTTATGATTTATGACTTTTTTCTCACACCGCATTAATTTAAAATTACCACATACTTCTAATACCGTTCCAATCTCCATATATGTCAAGAATTTTAATAAATATTAGCGTATCACACATTTCGACGCCCACAATCATTGCCCCACTTTCAGCAGATAAAAAAATAATATAACACGCCCACAATAAACTACCAGTTTTAATTAGCACAAAAATAAATAAAACGCATATTCTGATAAGGCTGACAGAAAAAGAGGCGGGAACTTAACTGTTAATGTCAACACCTTTGAAGTATTTATTTTTTGTGTTAAGCTTTTATATTTTATTGCCATACGTTGACTACATATTTTTGTTGGAAAAATGGTACAAATTACTTAAAGCTTTTGCATTTTGTATATTATAATCTAACCATGATGAATCTACAGTTTTATTGCCTAAACATTACAATAATTGCAGGAAACAGTGATACAAATCACAAAACAGTATTTAACACTTAAAAACAAAGCTATATTATTTTCTAGGAAATAAATTATCAGAGAAAACTTAAATTCAGTCTGACAATAAATGTCAGGAAACGGGAAGCTATGAATCTTACCGTTGAGACGGTAGCAAATAGCACAGTTAACCTAGATTAGTTCTAATAACGCGTTATTAATCAGAACTGATCTTTATTCCTTTTGTAATTAGTATTAAAATATGTACCTACTACAGAATAACCTATTTTGTTTCTCGATTTGACTAAATCTGTCTAAAATCTGTCTGCAATGTTTTTGTATATAGAGGAGGTCTTAAGGTATGATGTGGTTGTCATACATATATTATACTAGTAGTCGCGCGTAGCTTTGGTCCCTGGGATTTTATAACGTAACTCACCTTTTTTTGCAGTTGGATAAAAGTAGCCTAAAACCTTCCTCAAGCTACTTCCGCACCAAATTTCATCCAAATCCACCCGATATTTTCTAATATTAGCTCGTTCAAATAAACAAACTTTCCGCTTTATAAAATTAATATATGTTTACTGTATGTTAACTAACAAAGGGCGTTCCCGTTAACCCGCAATAGTATAGCATCCATACATGCTAAAAAAAAATATTACCATTCGAAAACAAAATGTTTATAAATTTTTTTTATATTCAAATATTCACATTTTTTTTTTAATTTATACGTAAAAGAAACACACGCGTACTTGAAGGACGGCAACGTCGCAATTTATTTATGAATGCGTACGCGTGTACAGAGTGTTTCTTTTATGTATAAATTAAAAATATGTGAATATTCTAATATAAAAAAAATATAAACATTTTGTTTTCGAATAGAACGCCCTCTGTTAGTTAACATTCCGTATATCGTCCCATATAAAAAAAAAAATTAACAAAAAATAGAACCGACTTCCATATCAAAACACTACAAAGCTAAAAATAACTTTAATTTCGGTAGTCGGTGTTATTGGTTTTGGATTTTCTGTTTTTTTGCACACTGCCTTCCGAAATGAAAGTTATTTTTAGCTTTGTAGTGTTTTGATATGGAAGTCGGTTCTATTTTTTGTTAAAAATTTTTTTTTCACGCTTTTTAGTGGGTCGGTTTGTAATTTATCTAGATACAAAAGCCATAATGTCAACAACTTATCACCTTTTACAAAATGTTTCTTTTCCCGATGCATAGCTGTTAATTTTTGAGGAGTTCTCCTGGTACTTGACCATCAGCTCTACATCACCATACTCGTATGTATTCCGACGAGCATAAAGTGTTTAACATCCGTACTCAAGTAATCGAATCGCAATTCACGAAATACTTATTATTGAGTAGTTTCAGTGGCCATCTGTGGTCTTCATCATCAGTTTAACTTCCCCAAATGGTACTTTTTGAAAGCAACTGCTCAAGGTACTATAAGAAATACCCAAAACGCTATAGGTGTGCCTATAATATTTGAAGAGTTCCCACGATTTCTCCAGGATCCCATCATCAGATCCTGATTTCGTAAAAATGGGACCAACTAGAAAGTATACCCTTTCGAACAAAAAAAAAAAAATTCCAAATCGGTCCAGCCATCTCCGAGTTATGAGGTAACATACATAAAAAAAAAAAAAGTTCAAGATGAATTGTAAACCTCCTTTTTTTCAAGTCGGTTAAAAAAGGTAGCACGGTACTAACTCGAAGGGAAATGTACAGAACTGTAACGGTAAATAAAATCAAAAGCCTTTTAGAATTAAAAAAATAATAATTTGATAATACCTTTATGTATCTCAGATATAATATCAGCTTCTACCATGCTTAGCCATGATAAATATAGAAGCAATAATTCACACCTGGAACTCTACAACTAGGTCACATAAATTAGGTGCTGAAATCAGTCTATCTAAAACAGTCAAAGAAATCTCTAGTTTATTAGTAATAATTGTGCCCTTAAGTATTAGAGCAATGGGCACATTTAAACTGTTAGAACTTACAACATTAGGCTCCTATCTACACTATCATTTACAACCATTTTCTATCATGAATCATTAAAAATACTCCATTAAGACCAGATCATTTACTAGTATATTTTGAACCAAGCTAATTCCTGACTGCCTCAATCAAGGGTCCAGCTTCAGCTGGTTTCCTCATACCATTTTATATAGCAAACTATATTTCACACCTACAGGACGGATGCAAACGTATCTAGAACACCCATTGAATATTAAACTGTTTACGTCCTAGATAAAGTTTAAAATAGATTGCAGATTGACGACAACATGTGATTTCATGAGACGATAATATTGTGTGTGGAAATTGAGTTTTATGGGATTAAAGATAAGGTTGAATGTTAGGAGTTTAGAATACAGGTTGGTCCATCTTTATGTCAATTTCTGAAAGAGACCCAATATTAATTGTTGGTCATTATTTCGTAGTGTAGAAAGCGGTGAGTCGGTAGGAAGTAAGTCGCCCTCGCGTTAGACGTAGGGTCTCAACGCTTTAGGAATATTTGTGACTTGTATGCTGTAGCACAGTTATTATAGACATTTGTAACGATCTGTGAGAAAGTGTTAGAGAAATCGTAAATAATGGAAACTATTTTCTGAACAATATAATGAATGGCTGGTAGAAAGACTGGAAGGATGACATTAAAGATACAAGCAAGTAAGTGGAAACGATAGAATATGGAAGCTGAACTAAGTTAATAAACATGGAAATAAATTTAGATGAATTATTTTGATTATGAGTACAAATAATATTATTTAATATCTGTAATAGCTAAACCAGAAAGGTTTATCGTTAATATACATAGATGTTTTGACAAATTATGCATAATATAACCACGTTATTTTGGAATTTTTCTAAGATGTCTAAATAAAATAAACTAAATTAAATTACTGTTTCAACTGTCTAAAGACCTACTTATAACCTATTATTAAAGAACATTAGAACTTAATTGTAGTTTTAATTAAGATTACCGTCCGCAGTTTTAGTTTTATTGGATTCTGTGGGGGGTACACAGTTTGGTGTCATTTATAATTATAATAGCTCCACTTAATTGATATTCTTTTTCGTTATTGTCTTACAAAAATTAATTATGTTTTCCAGTATTATCATTTGACTGTGATTGTGAAAAAAAAATACAATTTTATACATTGAACTTGGAGAGCAGTGGTGGGTTAGTGATTACAGTCATAATTTAAGAGTTCTAGGTCGTGGGTTCAAACTCAGGCAAGCACCTTCCGTTGTGTAATTTCCATCATCACCACTGTTCTTGAAACAGTGAAGGCGAACATCGTGAGGAAGCTGGCATGTACTAGTATCCAAAAATCCAAACAAATGTGTCATTCGCAAACAGCCCGCACTGGGCTGGCATGGTAGGTAATGATCCATTCTTTCCCATAGAGTCGAGGCCCAAGTCCCAGCAGTGGGGACGTTATCCATACTTCCAAATTCATACTAATATTATAAATGCGAAAGTGACTTTGTCTGTCTGTTACCTTTTCACGCCTGAACAGCTGAACCGATTTAGATGAAATTTGGCATGGAAATAGTTTTTATCCCGAAATTCCCACGGGATTGGGATTTACGCGGGAAAACCTCCCCCGCGAAGGAAGTCGTGAGCAAAAGCTAGTAGGCTAATAATTATGTACACATATTTTGGACCTTTTTTACCGAAAATATTTCTGCTGCATTCTTTGAGATTGTAGTTCTTAACAGTATCATTAGAACTTAAAACTGGATATTTACCACGTGTAGGTACCTCCAAGGGTAGGTATTGTCTGAACAAATTGCGGCGCAGGGAAACTGGAAACAATAAATACACATGGTAATTTATTTATTTTTATTGTTGATAAGCTTTCGTTTGACGACCATCTCACCTGATGTTAATACGTTCGCTGACAGTGAGCACTTACCCTTTTTTTTTTTTTCGTTAGCGTTGTAAAATTATCAAATAATTCCTCCCACCCCGGGCAGGGTGGGAGGGACTGTCAGACTTTTACTGACTAAAATCCACGGTGTTCCTTCAATAACCCTTTACGTAACGGGGGTAATGGGATAAGTCCCACGACCCCGGCAGGCTTCGGCCCTCTACGGGGGGGCCTCGTCATATTGCTGACGCTCTTTGAGGCGCGCGTGGAACACAACGCGCCGTCGACCCGGGCATGGTCCATGGTCGGACAGCGAGTTGCCCTTTACTCGCTGTCCGCATGCCCGCGCCTACGGTGGCTGGAGATCGTCGGCCGACGTCCGACGCCGTGGGCGTCTACCACTGCGGCTGGGCTGGAGGGAGGACGCCATCCTCTCCCTCACGCGGCCCGCCTCCTCCTTCGGAAGCATGACTGCTCCGCAGAAGGAGGCGACCGCTTCCCACTCCCTCTCGCCCCGCAGCATGGCCTCGACCAATGCCGGGCGCGAGAGGTCTCCGCCTATCGCCGCCGTGAGGACACGTCGGTGCTCTGCCCAGGCGGGGCAGTCTTGCACCGTGTGCTCTACGGTGTCCTCATACCCTGACACCACATTATGACAGTAGAATTTACCACGACGTACTTTTAAAAATAAGTGGCCCGTCCCTCGACGTACTGTCATAACGCACTCTTTTAATTTCCCGCCTAACGACGTACTGTCAGCGAACGTGTTAAGCGACGATGTGGTCGAAGATGATGCACATCTTGTTTTAATTCTTTGAGATTTATAAAAGATTTTTCGTTTAAAATACGGACACCCATGACCGCCTTACCAAAGTACCCATTAACGCTTTGTACTGTTAAGACATAATTGTCAATAGTTAATAGCCCCATATGTTAGACTTTCTCTCCTACACCGTCTTGTAGCGTTGCTACGGATCCTGAGATAAAGACACGCTGTGTTTGGGTATGGAGCAGTCTTGTGCTATACTAGTTTGGTTAGGTAACGTTGTCCATTGTAGTTTGATAATAACCTATACATCTTCCATACATGTTTATGTACCTATCTGTAGAGAGGTTAATTCTGTACATGAAATATATTTACAAAATAACTATCAGGGGGTGATTAGGGATCGATACTGATGCCAAAAATGCAATCAGTAAAATTTTTATCTGTCTGTCTGTCGGTCTGTCTGTCTGTCTGTCTGTCTGTATAACCGTTATAGAAACAAAAACTACTCGACGGATTTTAACGAAACTTGGTACAATTATTTTCCATACTGCTGAGCTGGTTATAGTATACTTTTCATCACGCTACAATCAATAGGAGCAGAGCAGTGAAGGGAAATGTTGGGAAAACGGGAGAAGTTACTCCATTTTTTAAGCTTCCGTCGCGAGTGCAACCTTAATGGTTAAAGCTACACAGAAATCATTTATGACAGAAATGTTCTCCTTAAAATTATATAAAAAATATCCCACGACAGCATATATCTATCTTTTATGGTTGACGGTTATGGTTGATGGTTCGAAGCTTTCTGATTATAATTTGTCTACTCTTACGTTTATAAAACTCTCAGTCACCCCTAATTGAAAAAGTTAACATTATTAATTATTCCATAAAAAAGAATCATAAGTATAAATCGGTATAGAAACACCAAAGTTATACATGAAATGTGCTAATAATAAGCCATCGCGCGTGAATACTGAATCATGCTATAAGGATTATTTTTGAGAATCGAACACGTGTAACTCCCGATAGCTTAGCAGTTCGAAGCTTTCTGATTATTATTCTGCTCCGAAATTTAAAACCACCACAACTTTGAAATGGAACTCGACTAAAAGTAACCCAGTTGCAACAAAATATAATCGAGCTCAAATTTTAACAGGTTGCGGTGCAGGAGAAACCGTCTTTATTCCCAGAATTCCCATAATACCAAATAATTTTCCATTCCAATTTAAAAGAACGCAATTCCCAGTATCGGTGTGTTATGCAATGACAATTAATAAGGCTCAAGGGCAGACTTTTCGTGTTGCTGGAGTAGATCTCGGTGTCAGTTGTTTCTCGCATGGTCAGTTGTACGTCGCTCTTTCCCGGGTTAGCATTTCTAGAAATCTTTATGTTACGTCAACGCGGGCAACAGCTATCTATACTAATAATTTAAGGCTGAAGAGTTCGTTTGTTTGTTTGAACGCGATAATCTCAGGAACAACTGTTTCGAATTGAAAAATTATTTTTTAATTAAATAGTCAATTAATAGAGAAAGGCTATAGGCTATATATCATTACGCTAAAAGTCAATAGGAGGCCAATAGGAGCGGAGCGCCAATGAAGAATGTTTCAAAATCGGGGTTAAATTTAACGTTAGCTCAAAGTAACTATTCCACGCGGGCGAAGTCGCGGGCGAAAGCTAGTAGATAAATAAAATTGATGAGTCTGTCTGTGATTTTAAAATAACTGTATTTTCTGAAGTACTGTCATTATTTTTTTCATATTTTCTCACATTTTAAACTTTCCCTGGACTTCCACAAATATTTTAAAACTATAATTAGCCAAAGCAGTCCGTCCGTTCTCGAGTTTAGCGAGACTAACGAAGCAATTAATTTGTATATATGTTTATAGATTTATACGTTTCCGAAACGCAAACAAATTTGTACAGAATGGAATCAGACGTTATTTTGCCGAAATTCATACCAAACATCCATTCCTTTAGGAAAACTAAGTTGTTCAGGTTAATCTGTTTGTCTTTCTGTCCAGGTAAATCTCAGATCTTGACTTTCTCTGAAAAATAAAGGTGGTTATAGGGTGACATAGGATTAACATGGGAGAATCCTCCCACGAGAACGAAGTCGCGAACAAAACTAATTCCTAATAAATAAAATGAATATAGTGATTTTCAATTTGATACAATTTTATTTTTAAAATCCGTAAAATATATAAATGTAGATTATTTTACATATACCGATGCACAGTATGTAAATTCTGTCTGCCTTTTAAGGAGGTATCCTTATACTGGGTTGTAAACCAGTACATCCAAACCAGTGTCCTTGCAACATTAATCCTGGACGAAACATGTAAATTGTAAAAACCTTTCCGATGTCCTACCATAAAATTCCATTGCCAGCCAGACATTGAGTAGCGTCTGAAGGCAGCTCTATTCATAAATCGGTCCACAATCTCCTTTTATATGTAAAACAGATGTTTCAGAATCTACACGAACTTGGAGACGTATTTCTACGCAATTTTTATGCCCCGTCAGACTTTGTTTACGCGTGAGGCCACGATGAAGGATCCAGCTTTTTTTATTGATAATAAGCTCGCGTTTGACCACCATCTCTCCTGTTCGTAAGTGATGATGTGGTCGATGATAAAGCACGCTTACCTAGAAGTAACCTATTCACTCTTGACTTAAAAACCACAAGCTTTTGCAAAAGAAATACTATTAAAAACACTAGATTATTCACGCTTGAAACTATTAAAGAGTTTAATGAAATTGTGGTTTTAATGTTGAATTATGGGACGTTATCAATATTTTATGACATTAATTTATTAGAAGGATGCTAGATTGTCATAAAATTGCTCTAAGAGGCAGTAGATAAATTATATTTTCTTTGAGAACGATATCGCCACTCATATACTTACACGCTAATTTTATCAACATTCTTGCAATGTTTATGCTTAATATGGTTTAAGCCCATTAAATAGCAATTTCATTACGTTTACTTCTTTAATGTCACATTTACGATTATTAGTCTTAACATAAACTATAATAATAAATATTGTGCGGTCATTATAAGCTTTTAATGATATTAAGCAAATATAACATTTGATGCATAAGCACCCGTGATATGTTATAATACTTTTTTTTAATAATATCTACTAAGTATTTTATAATGAGTTTAGTGTTTTCTAATTTTTGTTTTATTACCACATACATAGTTTTTATTACTTTTATGTTGGGTTTTCATTTCATTATGTGCGATGCGTTTATTAAAAATATTTTTATTTAAATATTATTATTAGTAGATTTGCGTTTGATCATCATCTTACCTATAAGAAAGTAATGTTATGATCGATGCTACTTTTCCAGACATAGAAAATACAAAGAGCAAACGCACAATGAATTTAGTTCTAGATAACGATTATTTTTTATTTGACTTTGTATCTGTTTTCTTTGTCATTTTATATTATATGTATTTATGAAAAAAACTATACGAGTACTTAAGATATCTTACCAGTAGCCAGTACTTCGAATTCCCATCAAAAATTACATCCAAAAAAAAAGGAACCACGAGTAAAAGCAGGTTCAATATATTTCACATCGTACTAGCTTCACAAACCACACCGACAGTCCATATCTGTATGTAAATACGACGACATTTTTGCCTCTGTGCGTTTGCATCTAATATTTTACTGTTGCGCATCTTATTTATGCAGCCTATCTTGAATAAGACGTATCTGTCTATCCAGTACAGGTTTCGGTCACTAATGATGTGGGTCTCAACCCTTTTTTGCCGTGTCTAACTAAATAATGTGGACGTGCGCTGTGTTCTTGATTTTGAAACTATGTGTACGGGAAAATTTGATGCGCGGTTAGGTTTGTTGATGGATCTTATGAGGTATTTGATTTAGCCATTAGTGCAGTTCCTTAAAAGACTTCCATGTTCTATTTATTTATTTGATCTTCGTACTGGAAAACTTAATGGCCATTCTCTGCCGGGTTGCGGGAATGTTCTAACAAGATACCGCGGCCCCGGACCACAAGAACAGCTGAAAGAACACGGTGGATTTTTAGTCAGTACAAGTCTGACACACCCTTTCGCTTCACTCAGGGTGGGAGGAGTCATTTGATGGTTTTCCCACCAAAAAGAAAAAGAAAAAAGGCATTCTGTGCCAGCCAATTAGGGATGTTGAAGTGATACCTAACGGGAAAACCAGTAACTTAAATGTAACTTATATAGCTAGGTTCTATGATGCAATGGAAACTTGGTTTGTATGCACAACAGTCTAAAAGCAGTATACTTAAACCTGATGTTACATTACAAAACCTGCAGTAGTAGTAGTGCTGTGTCATGTCCCTAACATAAATACTTACCAATTCGACAGATGCAATCCCAACATTAATTGCAACTTTATTACGACAAACCCAGCTTCAGCAACGAAATTCTACAAGGATTTAATCCTCGCATGCCCCGCCTTAACAACGCCCATGCATACACAAATACAATTAAAGTGGGTCACTGTACATGCACTGCAGTGTACACCAATTAAACTGTTTCGAGCAAATAACTTCAATTAAAATGGCGTATTATAAATCAAAATTGGATTTCAATTAAGCATCCCAATGGTTTGGTGGCATTAATCATTGGAGCTAATAGAATGGCTTGGGTACGGTACTGAGCCACCTACAGCTGCTGCACTCAGAATTTATGACGCTGGATGTGGCTTATATATGTGCTGTTAATGTTTGTTTACCGTGTGTGAAGTTATTACATTCTCTTCCTGATAAAGGTGATACAGAAAGAGGCTTCGATTGCGTAAAAAGTATTTATTCAGCAAAAGTCCTGTAACTTATCTCCGCACCAAAAATAAAATCAATACGTTACTCCGTTTTTTCACGATAAAAATACAAACAAATATTTTCGCGTTTATAATATTAGTATAAATTATTTAAATACTTTTCTTCATATCCAGCGAGGGCGCCAGTGCTGTTACAAGAATTGCACACGAAGTTGACTTGATTCGGGATACTAAACTTACTTCTTATCATCAAATACATAAGCTAATATAATTCCTCAGTCATCATTCATACGATCCAAATACCTCCATCATATTTCAACCACGCTCTTCCATTTTCAAACTCTACATCTTTCGCTTCCATTGACTGTCATCTCCGATCTATGTTCAAGCTGAGCCAATTTAATAAAACATAACTGTATTATATTTGAACCGGATTTGAATCAATTAACTCTTTCGTTAATGAAAATTTACTTTGTTTGGGAAATTCAAGCGTTTTGGCTTTTACATCTTGTCTTGTATTTGTGTTGACATGGAATAACTTTTATTTTCGGGGGGAAATAATCAAA
This sequence comes from Tholera decimalis, assembly GCA_943138885.2. Lineage (NCBI taxonomy): Eukaryota > Metazoa > Arthropoda > Insecta > Lepidoptera > Noctuidae > Tholera > Tholera decimalis. The sequence continues at coordinate 5,710,545 of OW964557.2, read as the reverse complement.
TGTCCTCGCTCTATCCACATTATCTGTTATCATTCTACCCACAGCGGGAGACTGGATGGAGCGAATGGGAGTCTTTTACTGAATAAAAGCCCACCCGGTTCCTTCAATTGCTCTTACGTCCAAAGCCGCAGTTACTCGTTAGAACCCTCCCGTAACCCTGAACATGAAATTGTTTAGAATAACAAAAGCGTAACGAGACACAATTATTAACTTTAGATTATTATAAATGATAGCCATGTCCTACTCGTTGTTCATTCTATAATCTACTGCTAATTTTCTTAACGACGACGGTACAATAGTTTGTAGTGTAGCATATCGAGGGTCTGTATTTATTAATTTATTTCAGGCTACCAAAGGTCCATAGAAAACTATACATACATAATAAGTGACTAAACTACACGTACACATTATATTATTATATTACATACATAGGTATATTAAAAGAAAGAAACGCATGTATATGGCATCGGTTTATCACGCACACATACATACATACATTACATTAATACATTTAAGTTACTTAATTTTAGTAAATGAAAAACAAAAGAAAATTGGAACTGTATAATTTTTAAGTAACATTAAATATCACCTTAAACTGTATAGACGTGTTATCATTTCGAACTCCGTTCGAAACCATAGCAGACATCCTTACTTTCTTCGATATTGACTGATTTTGGCTTACTCTTGGAAACATACGAATAAGGAACAGCTCTAATCAATAATGTTCTAATCAGATAATGCGGCCCCGGAATGCAAAGGCAAGTAAGAACATGGAGGGGTTTTAGGCAGCAGAAATTTGACATTTCCTTTCGCTCCACTCAGAGTTATTTGATGATTTTCCACCCGGAAAAAACAGGAACATGATGCAACATTATAAATGTGAAGTATGCTAGACCAGTTAGTGTATGACTTGTAAAAAAATCAAACCTTTGTCCGTCCATAGCTCATGCAAATAACTTTAACGCAATTTATTGATATCATAACCTGTCAGCCTACAAACGCCTACTACTGAATTAATCTTTATAATGACTGTTACCTTTTATAGTCAACAGATATCTTTATCACCAATCACAGTATTGGTCACCTATAGTGTGAAGGTAATAAAAGACTGAAGAAAAAATCCTGGGCGGTATTGATCTCTGTTCTTTTATGGTTCATAGGCTCGCGTTTGACCACCATCTCATCTGGTATCACTAGTGATGATGTGGTCGAAGATGTAACACGCTAACTTAGAAGTAACCTATTTACTCTTGACTCAAAGGATACCAAGGTTATAGTTATCAGGAAACACTCCGGCAGGGAATTCCAAGCTTTAGTTGTACGCACAATGAAAGTATTCCAAAAACTTTTTTAGCATATGGGAGGGATGCCCACAATGTAACGATGGCGTATCGTCGTTCGTCTTGTAGTCCGATCATGGAACGGGCTTGGTGGAATTAGATTGTGCAATTCCATTGTGCGCTCCCCGAAATGTAACCGATAGAAAACCGCTAGGCTCTTTACCAATAAACTGTTCCCAGAAAAGCTTTTCAGATGCTATAGTGATTGTAAGTACCTTACCATTAATCCATTAATAAGGCTTATTCACCGTGGACTTCTTCCATGTAGATTCTATCCGACATCATATTACACGGTCTATTTTTGTATTCAATGTATCGCCAGCCTTATAAGGCTGTATCTACATCTAACACCACTGTCCTAGTTTTGCGAACTAACCTTCGGCGTTATTAATTTTCTGTACATCGTTCATTCTTGTGGCTAGTGAGGGGAAAGGGTCAAAGTTTTCCCGGGATTCGGAAACACGAAACGCACGTAGCCTTGAACTTGACGGTGTTTATAGTTCTCGATCTGAGATAATTAGGTGATTTTGAAATATTACAGACATTCTTTCCTTGTAATTTTCGAGATAGTTTGATTTAATTTCACATTGAATATTGTATTTAAATTCTTGCTCTTTTATATTACTTACTGTGTAGATCTATTGGGACATTATTTATTATCGTATGCGACGCACCTAAGACTATTAGACTGGACTTTGCATTCCATAGTAATTACGTACCAATAAATTCAAAGTAATTGTATGTATTGTAAAGGATTTAACATATGGTAAGTGGTAGCCTACTAAACTCTCACAAAGCAGTAGTACTAGTAGAATTGGCACATAAGGCATAACAATTGTGATCTCTAACCTACCACGTTGCGACAGCATTCTGCGGCGATACACGCACCTAACATTGATACTTGATACCACTTGACTGAAATCTGAAGCAATTCTATGGGAAACGCTTTGAGATGGCGCCATTGATCATTATTAGAATAGGTTAAGACTAGAGTTAATTTTTAGGGTTCCGAAGCCGAATGGCAAAAAACGGAACCCTTATTGATTCGTTATGTCTGTCTGTCTATCCGTCCGTCCGTATGTCTCAGCCATTTTATTCCGAAACTTTTGGGACTATACATGTGAAACTTGAAACACAAATTAACGTAGTAGCATATTCAAATATCACAAAGCGAGAAAAAAACTTTAATTTCTATCACAATAAATCATTGCAACGAGATGATCCCGGTACAAGATACCGGCGCGTCCCATCCTTATCACGTCCATACGCTGCCAACCCGGTTAGTACATCGCCTTCGGGTAAAACACTAAGGTCTGTGGGCCGATCATTCAGTGGGACGAATCGTGTAACGGAATTAGTCTTTCTGTATTGAATTAAATTGATGGGGAAAATTTATTATCGCCTCATTTTAGTAACAAGTGTGGTTGAGGGTTTGGAGACAGCCTGGGGGTGTCTTTAGTGGGACATGTAATTGGAACATTAGTGGTTTATTGGTTGGTCTCGTTTCGCCGGGATTGTAATATTTCCGAACACTTCTAATTTGATTCTTTGTTGATATACTTTTTTTTTTCTGTGCAGTTTTGCTAAATTTTTGACACATGCAATTTTTCTTGCATTATTTACATGCAAGAGTTCTTAGCGTACCAAACAAACTACCGATCACGATATACTGTACCTACTTCGTTCTGTACGCAGCACAAAATAAATCAACATACTTAGAATGTCCTCAATCTCACAATTCGCAAGAAAAACGATAATGATCATAACGGAACACATGAAAAATTCTACCGTCAACGGATATTCTAACGATGCGGGATTACGCACTATCGGGGTTAGAGATAAATCCCGGACTTTCTCAGTTGTACTCATAATTTGTAGATAAGAGTGCGTGCTGGCCTAGTGCGGTGCTTTTCACGGGACTGTCGCCTGCGGGGTTAATATTAAGGCCAGTAAAGGGTGATAAACGACAGTCAGATCTTAAGATAGTGCTGTGATTTAACTGTAGATGCCACCGTAAATACGCATACCGTCACGCTAGGCCCAGTCGTGAATCGTCTAGATTTCTAGGTCCTCTTTGCAGATTCTGCAAACGTTTTCTTATAATTATGCTTGATTGAATGTTGGTTGGGTTTTATTTAAATATTAGTGCATGTAGATTTTTAACGTGAAACACACAATTCTTATATTGTTTCTGATGGTAATCAATTATATATACAAAAAAAAAATATATATATATACAAAAACCTGCTTCATCTTCATCCACATCATCGCTTACCATCAGGTGAGATGCTAGTCAAGCGCGAACCTATCATCAATACAAAAAAGTGTAATCATTAGGAAAAAGTGGATATTTTAATGCCTACTTTCAGCTTAGCCTTAGTTTACCTTTAGATTAAAGATAAAACTTCTAACAAATCTATCTTTCACCACAACAAAATTAAACACTAAACCATATCTCACAGAAGACGTAGAAAGTCCAGCAATTTCTATAAACCATTATTGCGCAACTGCATCGTCGGACAGTCGACGACAGCATGAATAAAGTTGGGGTTTTAATCTAGTCTCTAATTTATTACTGGTCCGATACTACCCATCTACATTTCCTTGTGTTTCTAGTTATTATGTAACACTAATTAAATATTGAAGTAATTGCTTTTCACTAATTGAAAACTTGGTTACATGGTATATTATTACTCAGTTTGAAATCATGTTGGTATTGGCATGTAGTTTGATAAAAGCAGCCTGTAAAGGTCTACGCAGACCGGGAAGGGATTTTGCCGTCAGTCAGCGCACACTAGCCGCTTAGATACCGCGGCATTCCAGCGCTTTGCCACGGTATGCCACGGTGTGTCGCGGCGCGACAAAGTACTTCTCGGCAGCTCCTGCTGCCCGATACACTTTTAGTCTTCAGTTACTGTGCATTCCCTGCTTCTCTACCCCCGCCGTATGTCACAACTCGTGCCGGAGTCCGTGCCATGCAGTGCCTACCGCATCCCGCCGTGGGAGGCCGTGGCGCGTTCTTCAATGCCGTGCAATGAAATCCCTTTCGATGCCACGGCATAATTTTAAAGCATAGCAATTTATGTCGTATTTCTATATCGATACGTTTGAATGTCCATTAGTAAAAATTTAAATCCCACGTTCCCACTGCTGGGACAGAGGTCTCTTCTCTGCATGGTGCCGTAATGCACCATGCAGGCCCAGTACGGATTGGTGGATGAAATAATATGTCTTCGAATTTTTTGTTCCTATGATAATATGTATGTTTTCCTAAACTGATACGAGAGCAGTGGTGATGCTATAAATTATACATACTACCTCAGCGCTTCTCACTCTTTATCTCGCTCGCACACTACTTGCAGCGGTCACACGAGCAAGCGAGACAGGGTGGCAGGGAAAAGACTCCAAGACACCGATAATTTAGTTTATTTCTTTTTGCGGTGAAAATAATGGTAATTTAAAAAAAGTAAATAACATAAGACCTGCATTATAGTTAGTTCAATTAATATAAATGTGATTATTAAAGTTTCATTATCTAATTTGAAGTTATTTTTGAATACCAGCGGTTTATTGTTCAGTTTGGAGGTAACTTTGGATTTTTTTTCTATCAAGATAATTTTATGGAATCGTGTTTTCGTCAAACATAGTACCTAACATTAATCCTCTACTTTATCATATATTTATTTCAAAATTATTGCTGCAATATTTTCGACATAACGGAGGATCATGCTAAGTCATTTGAGGTAGTATAGGCCCTTAATATAAAACTTCCTTCAATTCGCAGTTCGGGTCCGTAACCTCGGCTCTGGGCCACAACTGGCTTTTTTAATTTAAAATAAATATGTAGTATAAAATCTATTCATACAAAACTACAAAAATTGAAGAGTTCCATCACTTATTTCTGAAGGTCTTTATCAGAACCTGATGTGTTATGTACTAAAACCTTCCTTGTAAAATACGCTTTCAAACAATGAAAACGCGATCGAAATCGGATCAGTAGTTTCTGAGAAAGTCGCGGATATGCAAACATACATACATACATACATACTGGTGGAATACAGAACCTCCTTGTTTGAAGTCGGTTAAAAATATGAAGACATAGAAAAAATAAACAAGCTAAAGCGATTTTATGTCCTTTCTTCGGTACAGACGTCGTTTCGGCGCTCGTTTCCCCAAAAAGATACCGATGACTAAGATGTCATCGGTATCTTTTTGGGGAAACGAGCTCTCATTGATTTTTTCTTGAAATCTGCAGCTAGACGACTCTGACAATGTGACCAGAATCAACTGAACAGAATCAACAACAACAATCAACAAATACTGCTAGTGTTTTGTACACTTCTCGACGAAATTTGACGAAATTTTTAAGGTCAATAAATTCTACCCTTAGCCTTTTTATCCCATCTGTACACATAACAATATTTTTATTAGCTTGTAAATAACAATATATATATTTTTTATCTTAAGGATCGGTTTAAGCGATAAGATTGTTAAATATTTATTGATCATTGTTACACCCTTTTATTTAAATAACCCTTATTGTGATTGTGAACAATAAAGTGTATCTATCTTATGTCAGAAAAAAAAAACTATTTGATAGAGCCCGATTTTAGAATCTATTATACATCTGTATTAATAGCGATACAGGTTGATCATAAAGGTTAAGCAACACTTGGCAAGGTTGGTTAGTGGATGAGTGACCATCTTTACATATAAATATTTTTCCTGGTGTTTCGTCGTTTCGCACCACAAGGGGTTCGGACCGCGGTGTGAAACGCCGAAGATCTCTTAGGAATAGGCTGTTTCGGACCGCGGTGTGAATCGACCATAGAAGAATTTGAATGGGTTTATTCGAACCGCAAATGGAACAAAAGTTTTCTCAGTAATAATGCTTAAAGTACAGCTAGGCACAAAATAAAATAGCGAAAATAAAATTAATTAAATTTTGTTTTGCACGTATTTGTTACACATGGCTTGTCGCCTACTCTACGTAAGGAAAGCTTGTAAAGCTCTTGCTTGCTTGGAAAGCTCGTTAAGCCGTTCAAAATCAAAATAAAAATTATTTTATTTTACTTAGACCTACATGGGCACTCATAAAACGTCAGAAGTAAGTGCACGGTTCGAAATTGGTCGTTTCCTATGGAGAGATTAGCTTTACAAAACTACAATTAAACTAGAGCAAATGACATAAAAAAATGATATACAAGTAAAATAAAATAAAAATGACAACAACAAGTAACACAAAAAAAATACAAATATTCGAATTGAGAACCTCCTCCTTTTTTAGAAGTCGGTTAAAAATGGGGTTGTTAATAGATATTTATACAGTAACGCAATCACAACATATTTTTTTTAATACTTTTTTTATTACTGATGGGCCCACACTTGACCTTAATCTCGCCTGATGGTAACTATAGATGAGGTCTAAGATGGGACGAGGGAGCCTAGAAGATGCCTATTTACTCGTGCTTTAAAGGCTGAAAGGTCATAAGCGGCAGGGAACACAGAGGCTGGCAGAGAATTCCACAGCTTGGCTGTGCGCATAATAAATTTTTTTTTTTTAATTTTTTTTTTTTTTTTTTTTTTAATAATCCAGGGAAGCCACATGTGCGGAAGGAATAATTGCCAAGCAGTCTTATCTTCAACGTTGGTTTCGGGTGGCATTTGATCATCTTTGACAGACGATTTTTACGGGTAGTTAGGAGCCAGAAAATGTATCTTGCCAAAGAGTCGTGTTACCCAGCTACGTGGAGGTCAGATAGGCAGTCATTCCATGTAAGATACTAGTAATCAGATGCCTCCGGTTAGACTGGAAGTCGACCCCAACATAGTTGGAAAAACAGCTGTAGTAAATAGTACATTTTAATACAAGTGGAGAAAGTTTGTTATTGCGGCCGAGGCGGAGTTACGCCCGATCCGCAAGGCGAGGGGTTATGGAGCCGAGTACTGCAGTTAACAAATGTCCACGTGTATCTAACGACGTTTTTCAGTACACTTTCGAAGAAATAAAATAATAGAACGAAAAGTATTTTTGTCATTAAAATATTTAATTTTCCCTGCGCTTTACCTTCGCGGGTTAAAGGAGAAGCAAAAGTATGAAGCAAAGTATTTTGTTTTTATTTAGAACACAAATAAATGTTAATTTGTTGATAAAAGCAAAATTATTTTATAAATAATCATTTTTATTTCTAATATTCTCTTCATAAACACAATTTTAATTTTCATTTAATATAAGGCCTCAAAAACATGCGCCTCTTTGCTGTGAAAAAAAAAAACAATCACCGCCGAATATAGAGAACTGAATAGTTGTTTAATGTTATCTGTGGCAAAATCTGGAATGGTAAACCCTCATGTGTGATAAATGAAAAAAATCCACGAGTGTGAAATACATTGCATGTTGAACCTAATCGTAGTGCGATAAGAGCCAGTTTTCGAGGAAGTGTATTGAAAAATAATTACCCAGTTTAGAATTGAAAAGTGTTACCACATCTACGACAATTTTCCCACAAAATAACTACCGGGAATTTCCTTGATTAACAGCTACGTTAGTAAGATTTCGCTACCAGTAAAAACAGTTAGCCACATTATTAGATCATTCATTTCAAATCGTTTTGTACCGTTAGCTCCTGAAATGCGTGATCAATCACTGAAGATGTAATGTGGTGATAGCTTGTTTTCCGCGTCATATATCTAACTCGGTGATAATGAGGAATGATTTCAGACTAGTTATTAAAAGATGTACCTAGGAATTTAATCAGCATGCTTAATAGAAGGAAATAAGCAAGCTTTAAGTTGTATTAATTATTTGTTCGGCCGCCATTTGAATGGGAGGGACTGATGGCAATCTGGGTTTGTGGATGTTTAGTAATGCTATTTAGTTTTAGACATATTATCATGTTCGTTAATCGGATATGAGATCACTATGTTATTGTTTGAGGTACCGTTAGCAGAGAACAATAATTTTTTTTTTCTTAGAAAGAATTTTGTTGTTTGATTGCGGAATTAATGGGATGTATACTATTTATTTAAATTCATTTCATCTATATATTAAAGAAAATACACCAACACCCAGGCTACAAACTATAAAAACAATAATTCTGATGCGGGAATCGACCTCGTGACGCACAGTGCAGCAGCCAATCTCTGAACCACTGCGCCAACAGTGTCTTCAGTTTAAATAACGTAATATAATTCTTTGAAAGTAAAGCAGGATGTCGCGTGTCTTCAGATTTTTGGTACTAGGAAATGCCGGTTTCTTCAAGATGTTTTCCTTCATTGTTCTGATAGTAGTGGTTATGATGAAAATGATACAAAGTGTTGTGCCTGTCAGTAGATTAGATTAGATTCATTTATTTGAACGTACAACTCGTAAAGCCGTGTACGCACCTACGAACAAAGTTGCGTTGCATGATACGCAACAACTTGGTTCGCGCGTGCTTACCACTAACGAACATCGAACACTCTGTTCGTCGAACATGTTTGCGACAATCCTATTAGTATGTTCTGTATGGACGGTGTTCGAAGAGCTTTAATAAATGTTACGAAACAAAACTATTCACATAGAACTTGGCGGGGTACACGCAGGGCGGCAGAAGAGTAGTTAATCATACCCGTACTTCAGTTCTTTATTGTACGTGAACTCGATTAGAACTATGTTCGCGTTCATTTTCGAAAATACCGTCCATACATACGTACAAACCAAATGTTCAAGTTCGATGTTTGTGTTCGTAAGTGCGTACGCGGCTTAAGACGTGCTTTTAATCACTCGGCCACCACTGCTCGGATCAGAAGCCATCATAGATACCAATCGCAATAATGTAGCCACGACATCCCTTCTTACTTATTAGTAAGAACTAAAAGTTATAAATGCGAAAGTGTTTGAGGATGGATGCATAGCTGAATCAATGTTTGTCATTCTTTTAACAAACATTTTTAGAATGGGATAACTACTTCTAAAGAATACTCCCTATATACAAAATTGCAACCAAATTTATCTGTTTATAATATTAGTATAGATTTAAGTACTTACAATATATTTTTTTTAATTATATTACCAGGAGCATATTGTTTGTGGTGTTTGCCTGTAATTGGTTGTGCAGTTATATTTAAGACACTAATACATATATTTTCCTATCTGTGTTATATCTGTAACAACTGTTGGTGAACCTTAATTAAATAAATAAATAAAAACTACTGAACAGATCTGAATGAAATATGGTAAGAAGATATTTGACATCCTGGAACAACACACAGACTTTTTATGCCGGAATTCCCACGGGATCGGGATTTACGCGGGAAAACCGTCCCACGCGAATGAAGTCGCGAGCAGAAACTAGTTTTATATAAAGAGCTTATAACATTCCCACTGCTGGGACACAGGCCTCCTCTCTATATAATATAATAGAATAGAATAGAATCTTTTTATTTCGGACCACAAAATCCATAAAATGTTAGTAACTTATACCTAATTATCTAGTGTTAGTACCCATCACCCTCCGCACAAACTGTTTCATAATTGAAGAGGACGCACTCTCACTCACCGTTCTCAGGATGCTGTTACGACTGTCCCTTACTCTCCTCAGAAGTGAAGCCGTTTTCTTTCGTATAATCGCTTGAAACGCGTCCGTACGAGCTTGTGCAAACATTTCTGAGGCGCTACAGTAACGAGGCAGTCGCAAGAGCATCCTGAAAGCATTATTATATTGGACGCGGAGCACATCTGGCGATCTTTTGGCGTAACTGACCCATAGATCTTTTTTATTACACCACGTAGACCCGGGTTGAGGGATTTCGCATGTCTTCGGATTTTTGGTGATTTCCATCACCGTTTTAAGTACAATCAGTGGTGATGATGAATGTTGCACAAAGTTATTTGTGACCTGACTGGGTTCGTGCCAATAACCACCGAGCCACCACTTCTATGATTATAGACACCATATTTCGCAATAATGCAGCCACAGCAGCCATGTAACACATATTTCATAGTACACACAAAATAAAATAAGTAGCTAGTTTTCAACAACAATGCCCCAACGGTTATGGTGGAAAGTTATCGCAAGGTCAAATCCTTACCTGCTATTCTGTTATGGTGGCAACTATGTGTTTTCAGCTTAATTGACGGGTGTTAGGTAACTATTTGTAATGTGCCTGCGTCTTCCGGCACTGGATAGGCTTTGAGTGTTTACCAGGAATTAGTCTCAAACAGTGTATTAAGAAGTTTCTGGTGAATGCTTTAATGAAGCTCAACATTACCACAGTTTATTTTTTGCTTGGGGGGGATCTTCAAATGGCGCTAGGTCTTTGGGAATAAGATCGAGGAGTGTAGGATTTTTCCCTTACTAAAACCAAAGGTCGTGCAGGGTCGAGATAAGAGCACAATGAGATGGACAGATCAGATAAGATCTGCTCTCGGTGACCCAGTGCATGAATGGACTTGGAAGGCTGCTGCATGAGACAAGTGGCGGCGAGTTGTGAGACGGGTCACTCCACTGAAATGACGACCGCGACCACCCTGCCAGGAGTGAAACGACGCAGAAGTTTTGGTGGTCACCATTAGCAAGTGGAAGGAAGCCCCAGGTCCTCCTAGAAGACTGCTACAGTCTACCCAGGAAGGTAGTCAAACAGGCACCGCATATAGTGGTCCTGAGCGGTCTTGTAAGACGAAATCGGGCTTTTCTCCTTGTGCATATAGTAACTAGAATAATAATAATAATAAAATCTTTATTGTTCTAAGAGCATTACAGTACAGTGTTTTATCACTAGCCTCCACACTAGGATCCCCTGTGTCGTGAAGGCTAGTCTCCTTCGTCTTACATAAGTATTATTCAATTATACAAAACAAACGTCGGACATTATTTGGACATTTCTAAGTAACATTTAACCAAAAAAAAAAAAAAAATATATTAAGTAAGTGCTCGTGTGAGTGTGTGTGTGATTAAGGTATGTGTAAGTGTGTGTGAGTAAGTGTAGGTGCGTGTGTGTTTTATGTATGTCTTCGTAACGTCATAATCCATTTCCGCCATGAATTTTAAAAGAAGTTTAGAGGAACTACCGAGGTGGTTTTATTGAGGTACAAATTCTGTCCTCGGTCTTATCGGTTCTCCCTCGATGACAAAAAAGGGAGGCCTTCTAGCACTGCATCATTCGGTATGCAGTCACCACTCCAAAACCTTTCAGCCGCATTGACTATCGGTTCTAAGAGCAGCTACTCTGCCCGATTCCACTTCAGTTCGATAGCCGAATTCGAATGCCTAAGGCTTGTGACCACAGGTCACGGGTTTGAACTACACCCATTACATTATTGCCGTGAACTCATTTCAGACAAAGCTATATTTAGCTTAGTTGGAGGGGTAACATGATTGCTAGTAATGTAAATTCACACATTACTAGTTCAATTAAAAAAAAAAATTTACAAAAAATTGAACAGACTTCAAAACTTACAAAAAAAGACTTGCACTACAAAGAGAGAAATAACCTTAAATATTGATTTATTGGATGTCTAATTCCGTTAAAAATAAGGGCTAGGTATCTACTCACATGGCTGAAGTCGGTGCCAAGACAATGAATAGTTTTGATAGGCAAAGAACGCCGCATTCTCGGGCACACGCGAGGTGATGAAACCTATTCATTTATCGTTATTTTATGCTTTTTAGTGTATCATTGTTTCTTTTACTTGATATACCTACATACCGTTCGCACTTTTTGACGTGACAACGTCTTATAATTCGATGAAGCTGGCTGCACGCACGAAAATACATGACTCATGCGGCGTTACCTCGCTCTGAGGCATAGATTATTCTTATATTTGCTCTGAGGCGTTCCATCGCTCTGAGGCGTTCCAAAGCAAATCAAATTGGATAGCCCGTTGGTATAGTGGTCAGTGGTCCTGACTGCTATGCGCAAGGTCGTGGGTTCGATTCCCACCTAGGACAAATGTTTGTGTGATGATGTCTGGGTGTAATTTATCTATAATATGTATGTATTTAGAAATATATATGTATGTTTATCAGTTGTCTAGTATCCATATCACAAGCTCTGCTTAGTTTGGGACTAGATGGCGTTGTGTGAAAAGTTGTGGAATATTATATATTATTATTATTATTTATGTATGAATCAACGAGTCAAGTACTAGGCTATCATAAAACGGTAAAAGATGACGTCACTGTGTAGAGATTCTTTGACATTTATGTATGACTCAACGAGTCAAGTACTAGGCTATCATAAAACGCTAAGAGATGACGTCACTGTGTAGGGATTCTTCCATTGTCATGAGAAGTGGAGTAATAGTGATGTAAAATTAAAATTTTCTTTTGAAAAATGCAACCATTCCATCAGTATTTTCTTATGACGTTGTCACGTTCAACTATCGTCAGTAAACCGACTTTACAGACAATCGATTTTTTAAAAAGAGAGTTTGCTGTACACGTCTTTTTTACCCACTTAAACCATATCTCAGACGTGATTCAGAAGGTCTATGCCTCAGTTGTGGTGATATTAATAGGCTAATTATGCTAAACAGTACATAGATGTACGATGGCAGCAATTTGCGAGAGATTTGCTGTTTTGAATTGAAAAGTTTCATCACTTATCTCCTAAGCTTTCAAACAACGAAAACGCGATCGAAATCGGATTATTAGTTTCTGAGAAAATCGCGGAAATACAAACATACATACATATATCATACGTTCTGATCGAATACAGAACCTCCGTTTTTGAAGTCGGTTAAAAAGTTTAAGGTTTAAAAGCTTTTCAGTAATCAATACCACTCCATTCCCCACCCCGTATAATTGAGAATGAAGATTAAATAAATACATTTATATATTAATCACATACAATTTTTTTCTTCAACTATACGCCTTTGCTGTCAGTTGATTTACAATGAATGGTCTTTGTTATATATTATCTTACATCTGTACAAACACTTGGTATTGTGATTATTAGTTCTGTTGCAAATGTTAATACAGCTAATGTAGATATGTTGATTTTTATTACGTAAGTGTTTTTGTCCGCTACCGTGCGTGGGCGGTTGAAATAAAGACGTGATTGTTTCATGTTGCAACGCTCTCTGTGTTGACATAAGTGGATCGAGGATTTGACATGGAGTAACTGATTTATTTTTGTTGCTCAACAATTAACTGTTGATGCCTCTTTTTGTCTTTTACTTTCGTTGATCCAATGTATACATAATTGTCGTTAATCTATCATAAAGGCCGAGTCTCAGTTATCTAGAATTGGATTTGTTCATTGAGGTTGAAATATATCAGAAATGAATACCATTGTCGTCCTCCGTGAGGTAATTAGTAACAAATATTACATTTTATCCGCACTGGGTATACTTTTGTGAAGCCCCGGTGTTCAAAACCCAACAAAAATTTAAAAATATTGTACATACATAGTTTTAACTTGTTTCACTGGTTTTCTTAGCTTATATTTAAAAAAAAAAACATATTGTTGAATCGTTTCACTTTTAAGCTCATTTTTTCAACTGAAGCAATTTCTTTACACAATTACACTACTACAGTTTTTATAGAACTAACAGCTACTAACATATGTTTTACACAGCTATCTATAAAACTTATATTATAGTAATTGAAGCGAGATGAGCATGTAAATTAGCAGCGATACAATAATAGCGGGATGCAATGGCGACCGGCCACGACGGCCGCATGCTATCCCTCATACTGTGGTGTAATGTTTCATTGTGGAGGCTAGGAGTAGATAGAATAGGTGGATGTGGTATTATTGTAGTACTAAAACTTTTTAGCTAAATGTTTCTTTTAGAATAGTTTTTGCAAGCTGTATATTTTGATAAAATAAACCTAAATCAGACTATAATTTTCCCACTGTTGAGAATTAGGCCACCTTGCAAGCCCAATGTGGGATTGCAGAAATACATTTGAGGCTTTTGAAAGAAAATGCAATGAATGAATGAATGCTGCTCCGCTTTATACCTATACACACGCTTACACAAATACACTTAATTCACTTTAAAGCAGATTTACATTTGTAGCACGTCCTCACTACATAAGGTTAAGTTGAAAACCAGCGTTAGGCAATTTGCAGTTGTCTGGCATTTTGCTGAACTGGGCCTATTTGGCACAGCCGTGTGGCACACGCAACGCGGTTTTATTTAATTAAGTGGTTGTTTTAGTTTTATTTCATTCTTTTTTTTAGTTTTAGTTTTATTATTATTATTTTGTATTTTGTTGTGTGCCTTTACATCTGGGCCAAATAAATTTTATTTTATTTCTTTTTTTCTTCTTTCTATATGAAGTGTAATTATTTTATTGATTTGATTATAATTGGTGACCTGGTCCATCCAGGTACTCGTGGATCACGTTCACCCGTGGATGAGTGGGACATCTTAGCAAATTGAATGTTTCCCTTGATGGATATAAGTGTAATTTTTGTGAAAAAAATTTATACTTCACGTATATTTTTCCAAGTAAACCTAATTTCTTCAATCTCCACTACAAACGCGTTCTCTCCCCAAATAAATTGTACACTAATTTAATTTTTTTGTATCCATATAAATATCGTAAGGTGTACAATAAAGTACATAATAAATAAATCAACCAAAAAAGATTTCCCATGTATTAATTAACATACAACAAACAAAACGCTTAAAATTGTATATATATACCAATTTAAATATTACATTACAACATGCCACATCTATCGGCTATTCCTCGGCGACTGATTCTAATTAAGCAGCGCAAGCCAGAGATTTATAAGATATAGAGGCATTAGGGAGATTTATACCTAGTACTGAATAATGAGATAACGCTAATGGTTAGGCTCTGTAACTCATGTGCAGTGGTACAATATATGTGTGATTTTTTATGAGAACTTTTTTTGCAAAAATCAAAAGGTAAAATTCCAAGCTTATCATAATTAGACACTTAAAAATCTTAAGAGCATCTGCTTAGCCTTTTCCAATTAAACTGGAGTCGATTTCCAGTCCTATCGGCTGTAACTGAGGCTGTAAACGCCAAGTTTTTACATAGAGCGACTCTATCTCTATCTTTATCTGAGCGCCATACCCCAGTAGCTGTTTAACACTATGTCTCGACAAGACAAGTGTCAATATTTTCTGGCTTCTGACTGTCAAAGCAGGACTAATGACAGCTGGAAACAAAAACTTGGTTGGCCTCAGAAAGGCAGGGAAGATAGATATAGGTACTCTACAACGTGTAATTTAAAGGGTATATATATATCACAGAAATCAAAAATACAGGAGAAGTGGTAAGGGGGCGTATCGGTGTCCGTGCGACATGGCCACAGGGCTCATGTCACAGGCAAGTGGCCGTCTCCGCGAACTAGTGCGCTTTCGACGGCGATCGTGATAACATATATGAATGCCGAGTTGTTCTGTGGTATCTTGTAAAAACCGAAGCCAAAATCAAATCTATGTGAATCATGGAATCACTTACCATATGTAAGTACAAGTATTTTACAATATTTGTCTTTAAAATCATGAAAAAATAAATCGTAAAATATTTCTTGGTTTTACTATGTTATTTTTGTTTTTAAATATCAGAGCGACTGTACTCCTTTTGCTATAAATACATTGCTCCTTAACCACTACCTGAGTTCGTCACTAAGTAACTGGACAAGCAATGAAAACATAACATACGAAACTGTATTACGCGGATTCATCGCGTAGTGAGGCCGCCACTTCTTGCGACGAATTAGTGATGTGCTTGTGCAGATCCACTAACGTAGGCTATCGACAGCAATGTCGATTGACGAATGAAATATTGCTATTATAGTTTAGGGGTTTTTCAACCGACGACATAAAAAAGAGGAGGTTATAAATTCGACGCGTATATTATTATTATTATTTTATGTATGATCACCGATTACTCGGAGACGGCTGAACCGATTTGAAAAGTTTTTTTTTGTTTGAAAGGGTATACTTTGAAATTGGTACCATTGTCACCAAGTCAGGATCTGATGATGGGATCCTGGAGAAATCGAGGGAACTCTTCAAATATTATAGGCACACCTATAGTGATTTGAGTATTTTTTATAGTAACTTGTGTAGTTGCATTCGAAAAGCACCATTTTGAAGTAGACCTGATGATGAAGACCACCGATGGCCAGTGGAACTACTCAATATATAAGTAGGAATAATAAGTAGTTCATGTGTTCCACTTCAATTACTTGAATGTGGTTATTAAGCACAATATGCTCGTCACAATGCATATGGTGAAGTGAAGCTGATGGTGAACTACCAGGAGAACTCCTCAACAAATAACAGCCCAACATTGGGAAAAGCAATATTTTGTAAATGAATATAAGTAGTTGACATTTAGGCTCTTGTAACTAGGTAAATTAAAAATCGACCAACTAAAAAGAGTGAAATAAAAACTTTTTACCAAAAAATTAAACCGACTCCCAAAAAACACTGCAAAGTGAAAAATAACTTTAATTTCGGAAGTCGGTGCCAAAAACGAAAATACAAAACTAAAGACACCGACTACCGAAATTAAAGTTATTTTTCACTTTGCAGTGTTTTTTGGGAGTCTGTTTAATTTTTTGGTAAAAAGTTTTTTATAACATACGGAAACCTCTAAGAAAATATGTTTAACTTTTATTTTACATGAGATGACAGAAATAAAAATACGTTGAAAAGTCAAGTGTACACAAAGTAAAAAAAAATAAACAATTTATTTTACGCCCGCATCATGCGTAAGGAGTTCCGACGTCGCCGACGCTACAATAGTTTATTTTTCAATCTGTCAACCGTTTTAGCCCGGTTGGAAGATCGATGTAAATAATATTTTTTTACTTATTTTAATTTTTTTTACAGAGTAGTAGAGAAATGCGTAACCAATATTCGTAAAGTAAGTTACTTTAATCTTAGGTTAATAATCGGTGGTGTTTTTCGGTTTAGAATTATCGTATGTTATGCCTTATCCTCATGCTGTTTCTTTATTTTTTATGGTTTTTGTATTTTGCTTCCATTGAAGCTTCGAATGCGTTATAATAATCGGCATGGTTCAGATAATATATTTGTGAATTGAGCTTAAAATAAGTCAATATATTCATGCTATTTATTTGTTATGCATGGATGTGTGTTTGTTTTCATATATTTAACAATTTCTCTACTAACTAGGATTTTTCTTATAACAAAAACGTATTATAACCTACTAAACTATTACCTGCGGTTCCCCCGCAGGTAATAGTTGCGTAACACACTTACAGTAGGAATCGGTTTCATTATGCTAATCAACAACACTCACTGTGGTATTTACGTTGTTGAGCAGACCAATATTTCGAACATATGAAGCAATGGATTAGCAATATACGTCAAAATCATTCAGATCTTGATTTATAGTGTGTTACGTAATTATTGCGATGCTTATTATATGGTGACATTTAGAAGTAGCTTAGGATGTATGTAAATGATAAATAAGTGCTTTTCGTACTTTTCAGTTTCCTAAAAGATGGTAACATAAAAAAGGAATGGATTGATGCCACAGCCATGCCACCTAACTGGTACCCTACAAAAAATAGCACCATATGCTCGGTTCACTTCAACGCAGAAATGTTCTAGTCTCTAAAGAAAAGTCGCAGGCTTCTTGAATGGACAATTCCAAAATTAAGAGTACAACTGATTTTTGCAGAAGTGTGTTGAATTTTATTTCATTACTGAAAGCTATTATTATGATTTAGGGTATTCATAAAATCAGTCATTCAACTTTTCAGGATTCTATACAACCTATACGGCTGGTATGTTCCGATCAAGAGCGTAATGTAAGTTAACATCGACTTCTATTTGACCTATCACTATGATAATTAAATATTAAGATTTAAGTCGAAAGCGCCAGGGTAGCCCTTAATACTTAGTAGGTAGTACTTAATAATAATTATGTAATGTTATGTTCTTAATAATAAGTTTATTGTTATTGTAATATTTTCTGGACATGCCATTTTTTATTTGGTTCATTTTCAGGTGCCCAAAAAAATTGTACAATAATAAATGGAAGAATCGATAACTTTCCGATTTAGTCAATCACTAGCGTATATGTAAAATAAATTGCTTTTGCACAGCACAACGATAGCGACCGATGTTTTTGTGTGGGTAAGTTCTACGGTGCATGGTAAATACACGCTGTGTTTGGCGGAATAAGGTTTATTATTGATTGTATAGTACGTTCTGATTTAAGAAATGCGGGTGTGTGTGCGAGTGCGTATCTATTGATTTTAATAAACTGCATGTGTAGTTGTTGCCCCGCCCAGCGCCTAACTGGAGACACACGGTTCCGATATAATTTCGTCTGTTGACCAAATCTACTTATTTATTTTATCTATGGTATATATATATATCAAGTGCACGGCTTTTTTGGATGATAACAAACGATATGGCAAGGGTTTTCTAATCCTATGTCTACATGTGTGAAGCATATTAGAAATTTCAATACATTGAACCAGAGCCGAATTTTTGAAATTAAGAACGAAGAGAATTATTTTTTTATTGGCAAGTGACGTGGAAAGTGATGACCATCATAGTGCTGTGATACGTTTGTTATTAGGTACTGGTATTCAAGAAACATATGAAACCAATAATTTGGGGTCAATTCTGTGAGTCACTTATTTTGACCTGAAACTTTGCATAGAGACTCCATACCAGATGTCGTCTTCAGTCCTTTTGGATAGATAATAATAATAATAATTCCACAACTTTTTTTTTTTTTTTTTTTCTCACACAACGCCATCTAGTCCCAAACTAAGCAGAGCTTGTGGTATGGGTACTAGACAACTGATAAACATACATATATATTTCTAAATACATACATATTATAGATAAATTACACCCAGACAAAGAACAAATGACCGTGCTCATCACACAAACATTTGTCCTAGGTGGGAATCGAACCCACGACCTTGCGCACAGCAGTCAGGGCCACTGACCACTATACCAACGGGCCTGTCATATCATACATATAGATATGGGGTTTCCGTTACACGTTGTATATGGATTCTTGGTATGTTATAAAAAAATTCACGCATTTTAGTGGGTCGGTTTGTAATTTATCTAGTTACAAAAGCCAAAATGTCAACTACTTATCAACTTTTACAAAATATTGCTTTTCCCGATGCAGAGCCGTTCATTTTTGTCTTAACCATCAGCTCTACATCACCATATGCATTGTGACGAGCATAAAGTGCTTAACATCCATATTCAAGTAATCGAATCGCAATCCACGAAATACTGATTATTGAGTAGTTTCGGTGGCCATCTGTGGTCTTCTTCATCAGTTCCACTTCCCCAAATGGTACTTTTCGAGAGCAACTGCACAAGTTACTATAAGAAATACCCAAAATGCTATAGGTGTGCCTATAATATTTAAAGAGTTCCCTCGATTTCTCCATGATTCCATCATCAAATCCTAACGTGACAATGGGACCAACTAGAAAGTATACCCATTCAAACTAAAAAAGAATTTTCCAAATCGGTCCAGCCGTCTTCGAGAGCCCGAGAGGTAACATACATAAAAAATAGTTCAAGATGAACTGTGAACCTTCTCCTTTTTTGAAGTCGGTTAAAAACTAAATTAATCTCAAATATGGCGTCGAAATAATAATTCGCATGGCTCTATTTTTTTTGCAGTGTAGGTAGAGGGCCTGTGAGCTAGCACTGAGAATGTTATAGAATGATAATGTTATATTATTTATTTATGGCAAGCAGATCCGAACACAAAGATTCGCATCGTTACAAAATCTAATAATATAATTATAAGTTGATTTCTACCTACACAAGAATAATCTCACAGTCAGACTAATGACAGCCAAATTAAATATAAATCAAACGAATTCGACATATCAAACAAAAAAACGTCATAAAAACTGCAAACTTATTTCTTTAATCAGCCAGAGCATTTTGCTCTGGCTGATTAAAGAAATATACAAATATATGTTAGCAAAAATAAAGATAAGAGATAAATGAATTTTAACAAAAAAATAGTTAATCTAAACTATAGTTAAATCAGCGATTAACAAATAATGTGTGGCACATTAACGTCGCGTTTATCAAGAGAGATTATGTTATATTATGCGTTGCGCAAGAGACTGGTTTATATCGGAATCTTGAACGAGATTCTTTTAGAATTCTTGTGGTCATATTTTTACAGACATTATGTTAAGTGTTGTAGATTTGGAATGACTTGCCGAAATGCGGTAATAAGAAAAAGAATGCATTACGCATCTATACATCTTCTAAATATATATAACTCAAAGGTGACTGACTGACTGACTGACTGACATAGTGATCTATCAACGTACAGCCCAAACCACTGGACGGATCGGGCTGATATTTGGCATGCAGGTAGATGTTATGACGTAGGCATCCGCTAAGAAAGGATTTTGCGAAATTCCCACAGGATCGGGATTTACACGGGAAAAACTTCCCACGCGGGCGAAGTCGCGAGCAACTGCTAGTATTTTATAAATAGGAAAACTTTGTTTGTTTGTTTCTTTGTTTAAACGCGCTAATCTCCGAAATAACTGGGTCGACTTGGATGAAATTTGGTATGGAAGTAATTTTAAGCTTGAGTAAGGTGGCTTGAGGCTTTTTACTCGACTAAAAAAGAAAATGCCTACGTTTTCATCGTGATAAAATCCACAGGAGCTGTATATGAAGGAATAAACGAAAAACAAACGGTTTACTAATTTTTTAGTTTTAATTTACTCACTTTCTTTTTAGAGTTACTTTAACTACCCATTCATATCTGTTAATGAATACTCTCCAATGTTTCTGATAAACCTTGAAAACTACGTTTTAGTAGCAGTTTAATATTTTATTGCCTTTTAATCATCATAACTCAAATACCATTATTTATCACCAATCTTTCTCATCCTTATCAACGGCATTACAGCCCTGCACCGCCACTAGCGCCACGCGGCGAAACCCGACAACTCCATGCGCCGACGCAACCCACACAACTAACGTTAATTTTCATAACTGGTCGCGCCGGTAGTTTTTCTTGTCACCATGTTTGTAGCTTTCGAAATATTTTATTTTTTATTATGGTATAAAGTGTAGCTTGTGTATCGTCCTTTTTAGCAAAGTACAAGGATTTTAGTGATGGGAATTAGGTAGCATAAATTAAACTGAAAGTTTCAGTCAGTGTCAGTGTTTTTTTAACTTGTTAACCCCTGCAACTAAGCTGAATATGCTTGTATCTGGAGTGGGTTCACGACAATAGTGTAATGGGTGGGATTCGAACCCGCTACCTCTCGATCGCTAGTCCGACACCTTAACCGTTAAGCTATTGAGGCTTCCATTACTTACTCATTTACTTACAATGACTTATTTGTTAGTAAAACTTTCTGAAGATGTTTGAATTTTATTTTGTTAAGATTGAGTTTCAGTCGAGGTGGAATAGATACCAGAACCAAAGGCGAGGTCATAATGGAACCAGGGTACTGCACCGATTGTTCAAACGACAATTTTCAACAAACGACACAATGCGACAGTATAGTTGTAAGTTGGACTCTATGACTAGCAGATTGCTGATTTAAACGCCCTATTCGATTTTTGAAGAAGGGGCCAGTTATTATTATTGATATTAATATTAAAATTAGTCTGATAAACTATTAAGATAGATTTCTTTAAACTAAGAAATATTTCTTCTAAGTAATACTTGTTTGTAGTTGGTTCGTTTAACTAAAGGAAACGTTATCGTGTGTTCAATTATTGCTATCCAGTCCTAGCTGACTTCCGCAACCCATTCAAACTAGCTTTTCTAGACCACATAAGTTGTAAAATTGTTCTAAAGACTCAACATTGAGTTTCTTTAAGAGTCAGTGTCAGATTTTTCTCAGTTTTAAGTACTCTACCCCTATGTAAAAATATAGAAAAAGGCCCATTTTCCTCCTCTAGTTTAAAATTGATTAGGAAAGATTGAAATGGGAAAAAATAATGTAGGTAATACGTAATACACGTTTCAGAAACATTGGTTTTGTAAGGATTCCACCCCCTGTGAGAAAAAAATATCATTAAGTTTTTTTATGTAATAGTCGTAAATACGTGGATCCCAAGGCACTACTGCCACGACGTTCTGTCAAAAATATTAATGGCAGCATCTCTTTTTTTCGGGTGGGAAAATCATCGAATGACTTCGCTCTGGGTAGAGCGGAAGGAATGTCAGACTTCTACTGACTAAAAACCCACCCTGTCCCTTCAGCTGTCCTTAAGTACAGGGGCTGCGTTATCTCGTTGGAACTTTTCCGCAACCCCGGCAGCCAATGGCCGTTGAGGCCCCGTCACTAAATGGCAGCATCTTACTGTCTCACTCCAAGAAAACTGAGCTTATTTGAAGGGAAATAGACGGTTAATCACCTCTCTTGGTACCTATGAGAGTTTAAGATTGTAGACTGAACCATACCATACAATTTTGAACGCAATATAACACTAAGTAACGAAAGCCCTTTATTTTAATTACTATTATCATAATGCATTGAAGGCAAAATAAATCTTTTTGTTTATTGCTAACATAACCTCCAAAACATGACGATACGTCGTGTCTTCCAAATAGAAGATTTTTTTAAGTTCACTGCGATGTACAGTTGTATGACTCTGGCTACCTTAGTAAAAATGTGGCGCAAGGCTTGAGAGATAGCGATCATAGTACTAAAAAGGCTAAAAATAAAAGTGTTTTCCAATATTTTAAGTCCTAATCATGAATGCGAACTAACCTTAATGTTTCGAAAATATATGAAGTAAATTTATTTTATTGGAATATTTTGCACACCCACCATGGTAGGATATGGTTCTAAAAACTTTTATAAAATACCACCTTATGTACTTATCCCTCTTTCGCAAATAAATTATTTATGGGCCACCCAAGTAAAAAAATGTCTTAATTTTCTATGTAAGTACTAACCAAGTACAGAGATTTCTTCTTTTTTAAATTAATTTCATGTACATAGGTACCTTATACCTAATAAGGTATGTATATTAAATTAATTTAAAAAATAATATTATATTATATTAAGTATATAATTATTATATTAAATTAAATTAATTAGGTACCTTGACCAAAATTAATAATTTTTTTTTAATTAATGAAGAATATTCGAGAGTAATAATAATTCCGAATTTAACTCAAAAAGAGATAGGATATACAAAAACGTTTCTCTTTTTAATTAAAACACAATTCAATAACAAGGTATCCATCTACTGTTATTATCGCTATAAGCTTATCACTTAAACCAAATCATAGTAATTTGAGAAACGGTTCCGTCAGTCAATTAGCGGCGAATGTCTCATCACCATGTTTTGAATAACATTAAGATAATTCGCTGCACCGTTGAACCTAAGTGTTAATAGAGCGCGAAGGTACTCGCCGCTTTTATGGCCTCTTGTTGCGTTATGCGTGGAGCCATGAAATTAGAGGTTGTACACCGCTGTAATAACGTGCAATTTGCTATGTTGTTTTATTACTTGGTAACAGATTTGTAAATTGGAAAATCATTATATTTTCTTTTTTATTCTTATAAGACGTATATCAGTAATAAAAACAAAATTTAGAACCTTATTCTAAGAACCTATAAATATAAATATTAAATTGTCTTTCAAAACCTTTTCTGTCTACGCCTATATTTTGCTAGAATATGTCAATGAGCGAAAAATATTGAAGTTTTATAAGAAATGATATAAAAATACCTTATTGATTTCGGTATAAAATTATTTTTCCGATAATTTATCGGTCGTAAACTAAGAACATGTAAATATTTTACGTAATAAATCCATTACTACAACCGATTTTAATAGTGAAGAAATATTGCACAGGCATAAAAATATTTTTTTGCAATGATATTAATATTTTTACTGTCGTTCTATGTATTTTATAACCATTCTCAAGATTGACAGTCGTAAAATTTCTTTTTTAAACCGAATTGAATCGTTTACGTTAAGTTATTGCTTGTAAAAGTCTAAATAATTGTAAAAAAAAAACTTGTAAATATAGACGCCATTTTGTGTTTTTTCGCACACATGAATTAAGTCACTGCGGGACGTCTAATCATTGCGACATAATTAAGAATGTTTGTATTATATGATTTCATAATAAAATCTAAATTTGTGTTTTATGATAACAAGCATTTTTTACATTGACTTATAACATTTTGGTAAGTAATATTATTTAATAACGACACACATGTTAATATCAAATGCAACCGAAACCTCAATGATTAAAATTATTATGTTTTTGTTAAATTATACAGTACAAACATTAATATAATAACATACTTATTATATGTATCATACATTTTATGTCACAACAACTACTTATGGCATAATTATTTAGCAAAAATTAAATGTTGTTTTAAAACCAGACAATAAGCCTTGACAACATAGTAATTTTTGCACGCAGATAAATTAAAAATGTACACTTAAATTATTATATAAAATGAAAGATAATTAAATTAATACAATCCGCGCGCCCGCACACATATCATAATTTTTAAATGTCACATAATTTAAACTTGTGGACATTCCAGAATGTCCACAAGTTTAAACTAACAGATTTATTTTAATTAAAAAGAACTGTTAAAATAGCTACAAGGTTTTGTTTAAGGGACTGTCGTATAAAATTTTAAGTTCTTTGTAATAAAAACCTGTAAAATGTTTTGCCAATGTACCAAGGTACATTGGGAAAACATTTTAATCAATTATCTCCTATAAGTAGCTTCCAAATCTACATCTTAAAATTAAAATGCGAGAAAAGTATTCTTTTTTTTAACGTCGCCTATTTTACTGAAATTTCTTTTACTTCGTTGGCAATATGACGCATACAAAAAAGATTTGGATAACACATAAATATCGCTTAGTAATAATATTACGCATTACTCGTCACGAAATTAGTCTATCTTAGAATACAAATCGTATAAAAACCAAGCCTTATTCCAACAAATAAATGTCATAATATATTTTAATTTTTACACCCAAGCGCCCATCTTTGTCACCCGTTGACATCTCCAAAGCGAATGAAACTCGATATTCTTCCCAAAAATAAGGCTTCGTATTCCCTCAACGATTTTTACATGTCTTCGCAACTTCGGAAATGTAAATAAATAATTCTCGTACCAAAAACAAAATAAACAAAATGACACTTGCGTTCACAAGTTTTATACCTAAAGCGTGTACAGTCGAGAATAAAAGCACTTGTAAATGTATACTGCCAGTTTTTATTTGACTTTTAATTAATTGTATAGGTATGTTGCTTTTTTGTATATTTTCCGCTTGGCAACAGGAATGAATCAGCTGTTTATCGTGAGTAATAAAATTCGATTGTGGGGGATATGGTTACTGTTATGGTGTAAGCTTGGTAGTTGTTTTTGTATAATCTTCAAACTTAAATCCTTTTTCATGATAGTAATTAAAAGTACATATTACTGATTTGTTTTTTCATATTTTTAATTTGAATTATTTCGAGAGTTAAGTATCGCTCCACAAAGCACCATGCAATTTCATCTAACACTAACTGAAATCCAATCAATTCCTACACAACATTAAAAAATAGAAAAAAGTCAAAAAGCGACAATGGCTGCTCATCGATGATCATCACGCCACCACAACGTACGCATGACGCCATTGACACCGGTGACAATCCGATAGGGGGTATCAAATGTCAATGTCACTGCTCTTCCGCAAATACATTCACACACCGGCTGTTGACATGGCCTGACACTTCACATGCACCAACTGTAAAATTAACTTTTATTATGGCCGTTAAAGTTTTAATTAATAAACTGGATGTAGATTATATTTGTTAGGGTGATGAAATATTTACTCGTATTATTCCTTGTTCGAAAGAATCTATGAAAATAGAGAATTTAATGCCAAAGATTGTTTGTTTGTATATTTTTGTTCTTTTTAACCCCTAAAACAGAGCAACGGATTGGTGTGATTTTCGGTAAAAAAAAACTGTTGAAATGCTACACAGAATAAATGATTAAAAATTGATGTCACTTTCGGACCTTAGTCATATATTTTGTCTGCTGAAAATTTTAGCTACGATTCTGGAAGAATCAAACAGGTTTAAGGTAATGTCATATTGTGTTAGCTAAATGACAAAAACCAAGAAATACTAAAAGGTAATAATGACATTTTGGTTTTTACTAATCGTTATTACCGATAGCAAACTTTTTATATAGGACCACTTTATACAAAAGCAAAACGAAACATTTTGTTTAAAAACTGATCACGACATATTCTTACTTGAAATACACACGATTCCCCACAATCCTTTTCACACCGGTTACGCCGCGGACTCCCGGCATCCCATTGATACACCGCGACACCTCACATGCGCACGCGCATCATAAAATTCACATGTTTATCCTTCTACTTTACTCCCACACGACCATTTAATATCACGATATTTTAATACTTTTGTGAACATTTATACGTCCTGGGTTGACTGAGGTGGTCTGGGGTTTTCAGTGTCCGGTAGAAATAAAAAATATTTGTGAGAATTTAAACTCGGGTCAGAGTTTTCCTTTCCAGCTATGACAAAACTTTAAGAAAAGTATTTGTTTCTAATTAGAATGCAGCTTTAATTACATTCGCTGTTAAAGAATCTCTTAAATGCTTCAAACAATACACTTCACAGCCATATATCGTTAATTTGTCGCCTCAAGCATTTAGCACTTTTATTTTAATTCTAGCAACACCGTGAATAAAGTTCCATTTCAGGAACAAAAATACCTCGGAGCTAATGAAAAGAAACTAAGAATCCAATCTATTTAAAAACAATAAGATTCCAAAAAGTAAAGAATCAGATTTCCACGCAGATACAAAACAATAATATAATTCCTTTTAATTCTTTAAAATAAAGCGCCGATATAAATTGGCTGGACAATGAAATGTTTAATGAAACAGAAGGTAAAGGTCACTAAAGACCGCGCCTTCAATTAAAGAAATAAGCAATGAGATGGTGTCGAAAACTGTTTATTTCAGCGTTTCTGGTATCGATATGCTATTTCTGTTTAATCTATATGTAATAAAAATGAATCGCTAAATGTGTTTCTAAGCGCAAAACACGAAAACGGCTAGACCGATTTGGCTGATTCTTTTTTTGTTGTGTTTGGTTTTGTCAGGAGAAGGTACCTTTTTTTTTTTAGTGTGGTAAAATTATCAAATAAGTCCTCCCACCCCGGGCATGGTGGGAGGGACTGTCAGACTTTTACTGACTAAAATCCACGGTGTTCCTTCAATAACCCTTTACGTACCGGGGTCACGGTAACGGGATGAGTCCCACGACCCCGGCAGGCTTCGGCCCTCTACGGGGGGGCGTCGTCATATTGCTGACGCTCTTTGAGGCGCGCGTGGAACACGACGCGCCGTCGACCCTGGCATGGTCCATGGTCGGACAGCGAGTTGCCCTTTACTCGCTGTCCGCATGCCCGCGCCTACGGTGGCCGGAGATCGTCGGCCGACGTCCGACGCCGTGGGCGTCTACCACTGCGGCTGGGCTGGAGGGAGGACGCCATCCTCTCCCTCACGCGGCCCGCCTCCTCCTTCGGAAGCATGACTGCTTCGCAGAAGGAGGCGACCGCTTCCCACTCCCTCTCGCCCTGCAGCATGGCCTCGACCAATGCCGGGCGCGAGAGGTCTCCGCCTATTGCCGCCGTGAGGACACGTCGATGCTCTGCCCAAGCGGGGCAGTCCTGCACCGTGTGCTCGACTGTGTCCTCAGGGCGACCCTCGCAGTGGTGACACCCAGGAGTTTCCTCCTTTCCCATCAGACACAGGTACCTCCCGAAACTTCCGTGTCCGGTGAGGACCTGCGTCATGCGGTAGGTCAGGACGCCGTGACGCCGATCTAGCCACTCCTCAAAGAGGGGTCTTACCGCCGCAATTCTCCGCAATTCCCGAGGTTCTGAAGCTCGAGCTTGTGAGGATCTGAAGAATCGTTTTGAAACGAACATTAGTCTATACAACGTGTAATTTAAAGGGTATATACATACCAAGTGCATGGCTTCTTTGGATGGTAACGAACGATATGGCAAGGGTTTTGTAATCCTAAGTCTACGTGTGTAGAACTTATTACAAATTCCAAAACACAATACCAGAGACCGAATTTTTCAAATTAAGAAGAACGAAAAGAATTATCGTGTTATTAGCAAGTGACGTGGAAAGTTATTGACCCTCGTAGTGCTGTGACACGTTTGTTATGATTGGTATTCAAGAAATATATGAAATCGATAATTTGGTATCAATTCTTTCAGTCAGTTATTTTGTGCTGAAACTGTGCATAGAGACTCCATACCAGATGTTGTCTTCAGCCCTTTTGGATAGATATGGGGTTTCCGTTATACGTTGTATATACTCTTCCATTAATTTTTATTTTCGCTCTTGAAATATTTCTTCTAATACTGTTACGTAGGAGTGTTGAGAATTTGAATCAGTCTCATAATTTAATGCGCTACAATGTAGCATCTGCATTTGAATTGAGTATAAAGTAAACACATCTATTTGTAGTATTCAATGGAATTTTAAAGCATACTATAACTAGAAATATTGCTTTTCTTAATCATTAAAAAGAGTGTAGCTGTTGCCTTTGATTCGAGTGGAAATTTTTCACTTTGTTCTGGGATAAAAATGTTAATAATAGTGCGATAATGTGCTATTTCAGACTATAATCTATCTAAATAATCAATGTGCAAAATTTCACCCAGGTCCGTTCATCAATTTTAGCGAGATTTAGTAACACACATCTATTGATAGGTATAAAGTATATGTAACTGTACTTTCGAGATTTATAGTATGTATTAGTACAGCATTTGCCAAAAATCGAATACCTTTTAATTCTATCCAAAGAAAGTTTTGGTCATTTAAAGTTCGCTCCAAATATCATTAATTAAAACCAATTACAAAAGAAAGTGATAGTCGCCCAAGTATGCAGGTCAAAATTCTGATTCATTTTTTAATTATCTACTGTTTTATTTTCCTGTATTTTGGACTTTATATCTTTCTTTTAAAGTTGGGAATTCATTGGTATAAAACTGTCGCTGTTGAACTAATGGCTCTACAAATCCTCGGCAGTCCAGGCCAGGTATTGTCCTCTGAAAAGTTTATTTGCTCCTTACACCACTGTCGCCCGATCGCCTTTTTTCTTTTATCTCAGACAATTTTTAAATGGTTTATGTTTGATGCCATTATTGTGTGCCAATCAGGTTGAATTACAATGTCCTTTACCAACGGCCGAACTGAGTAAGAATTTCTTTATTATTTTTGTTACAAATCATTTTATTTTATGCCTTTTTTAGTTTTTAAGTAAACAAGGCAGATGTTCACTTTATTTAGATGAGTCGAATGCGTAAGTTGAATTTAAATAACTCGTGTTTGAATTTACGGATGCTTGGGGACATGGAAAATTGTGGTGCTTACCTAACTTTTTCTTCCTTTTTACTTGAATTTATGTGTCTTTAGTTTTGACAAGTTCACTTAAAAGATTCTAGGAAGATGCTTCTTGTATTTAAATTTGTGTTGCGGTCAATTTCGTGCATGCAAATGCAGGGAGATCTCGTGTATTTAAAATGTTGCAAGTCATATGAGTTCTATTGTTAGTTTTTTTTTAAGAGTTCCTAATCTTATGTCTATTGTAAAAAAAATGCATTCGTTTCACAATGTATAAAAAAAAGAAAATATAACATATCATATCATATATATTTATTTGCATTCCACAATGTTGTTTTAGATGTTACAATAATTGCTTAAAGCTAGGATACAATCATGGACCCCGAAGGGCACAGCAAATCTAAAATTAATTCAATTTACAATAATAATTAAAGATGTCCATACATAATTATATTCCCAAACTTATCAAAAGAATACTAAAAATGAAGAATTTATTGCCACATGAACGACATGCGTACAAAATTAAAAACTTACCAACATTATTTAAGGATACTATTTGGTAGGTAGGTAAGGTATTATATAGTTCATGCTTCAATACATATATGTTTTAAGTAAGCTTCATTTTCGCCAACTCTTTCAACATTTTGTTAAACGCGCTCTCACTGACGGAGATCACTCCAATCAATAATCTGAACATTAGCGGCACATAAAAGTCACTAATTGAGATATCCCCAACAATTTGAACTCAACGTTTTTAAAGTGTTAAGTAGTGCTTGGAGTGTGCAATAAATCTTATTGTTGGCACTCTTATCTACCTCACTGAGGTAGCCGATATGGGCGTTGTTAGTGGAGTAAATTTAAATATAAAACGTAGTGTTGCTGGATCATGGTTTTTATCTTCGGTCGGTCATTTTTTGAAGTATGTGGAGCGGGTGCACTTTATTGAGAAGATAGAGCAAGTAGAAAATACGTTTATTATCACTATATACGTTTTTAGTTTTAATGTATCTTTGTATTATAATAATAATACTGAAATTATTTTCCATGGTATGTTCGTTAGTAGGTTAACAATTTCGGTTTCTCATAAAAAAAATAATAATACCATTTGAAACCAGTTTCAATCTAATGATGACATTTCCTGATTCCAAAATCGTGGTATCAATAAATCAATCAAATAACAAAACAGATGTTGATTTAATTCCGAAAGTCACTTTTATGTACATAAAACAAGTTATCAAAGTCAGTACCGATATGAATGAAGATACTAAAGATTACGAAATGACTTTAGTTGAGAAAGAGATCATCGTG
Organism: Tholera decimalis; assembly: GCA_943138885.2. Lineage (NCBI taxonomy): Eukaryota > Metazoa > Arthropoda > Insecta > Lepidoptera > Noctuidae > Tholera > Tholera decimalis. The sequence goes on along the minus strand of OW964557.2, from coordinate 5,679,522 downwards.
TGTGGCAGTAACGAACGGTAACCACTTATCGAAGATCGCTTCATTAAAAACTAAAATGTGAGATGATTCCGACTGTTTGTAAACACACAAACGCACTGATGAAAGCTCATTGTAGATATCCGTGAAAAACGATCTTACTTGATAATGTCATAAGTATTTATTCATGTGTATATATTTATAACTTTTTTCAATGATTAGGAAAAAATCATCCTACATGTTGCCCTATAACTTCCTCTATCTTTCAGTTTAATCCGGTTCAGTCATTGCAAAGATTAGCCCACACAAATAAAAAGAGAGACAGACCCACAGAAAGACAAATAATTAAAAAAGTTTTTATGTGTTTAAGTATCGTGTCAATGACTATAAGCACTGGAAAAAACACATTAATTTTGAAAACACACATAGAAACTTCAATTTTATTCATATGTATGTATGTGTAGAGTATAGATTTAACAATTCCGCCAGAAAACTATAAAGCAATTGCTGTATTACCTTATTTGGGCTCGTTGAGTTAACCACACAACACTCGCTATACAGTTATTTACTGAGCGTACAAATAAGAAAGCCAATTTATTATTGACAACATTAACTTGATCAGATATAAGGAAAATAAAATAAATCCCAGAAAAATCCGTTGAATCTGGACAGGTTTTAGCCAGGATCCCTCATTGGGGAGAAGAAGCACAAGTTTTGCATGCAACGTTCAGCGCATCAATCAGCAACTGAATCGTATTCTCAATAATAATAAAGTGAGCTCATCTGTTTCGGAGATCTGAACAAATGTTTCTGAGAACGTTGCGTGTCCTCTTAATGATCTGAATAAAAGCAAATGTTTTAAACAAAAGCTTTCTAAGGCTTAATTAGGTTGTATCAGTGAAAGTCAGGATCATCTGAGGAGCTTGTGGCTATGTAATAACTGCCGCAGGAATTGATATAGCTGAATACCTCCAACATGATTGGAGTCCTTGTCATTGTTAATCTAATTCATATACGTTTTTACATTTATTCCTCCCGTACTTACATTCCTCATACTCGGTCTTTCTTTAATTCTTATTTCTTACATGCTATTTTTCTTCTTTCATGGAAATGAGTTGTAGTATTTATTTAATTTATTCTCGTAGGTTGCACATTTTCCTTATTTACTTTTACAATTTTGTTCTTATACACTATAATTACAAACTTATCATATACTACTTTTATTTTTTATACAATATTTTACACTTTAATCTTATTACCAATACTAATTACATTTTAAAATATCTTATTTATTTATTTACGTACACACATGAAACTTACAAAAGAAAAAACATATAAATACAGACAAAAGAGCACAAAGGTGCTGCTTATTTCCTAAGAAATTTCTTCCAGCAGACCTGCGACAGGAGAGTTGAAGAGATGATAGACACAGTGTGTATAAATACTAATTACGATAAATAAAACAAACTTACCTAATAAATTAAACTATAATGATATAATAAACAAATATATACATGCATACAAAGATATATTTACAAAATATACTGGAAGCATGATTTACGGCGTCTTAATTCTCTTTATAACTGTTTTACAGATTTCTACGCAGTAATTAGTGGTATCGTGTTACCCAGTTACTGGGTTGTAGAGGTTAGATAAGTTACTTAGCTGCGTGTAGTTAGACTGGAAGCTGACCTCAACATAAATGGGATAAGGCTAAGAAGACGATGGTGGAAGTCAGAATCATAATTTTTGTAATGCTGCACGATATTGCCAAAGCTTTGATTAAATTACGTGTTTAAAATAATGATTTAAAGACATTAGTGATGAGGCTTAACAAGACAAGGAAGTGATATGGATGCAACAGTAAATCATTTATCAATATTCTTTTATTGCACTGAATCAGTCAAAATTATTAATAGGTGCGTAAGGAACGTGTAAACATGATTAATATGCGAACAAAAAATATGATACCGACGATCAATTGTAAGTAAACTTTTTTGCATATAAGATTTACTGACCATCTGATATTAAGTGTATCAAGAAAATATTCCGTACATTTCTTTATTGATGATAGGCTCGCTTTCGACCAGTCTTACCTGTTAAGTGATGATGTGGTCGAAGATGAAGCACGCTTATCTAGAATTAATCTATTCACTTTTAATTTAAAGACCCCAAGTTTTTATTAATAATATGTATGTAGGTATAGAGGATTCGTTTTCTTTGCATTTAGTGCTGATAACACCTGTAATATAACATTAAAATGATTATCTAAACGTCTCAATACTAAAGCAATTTATATCAATGATTGACCAACAATGTTAATAAGACAAGATACAAGAATGAAGCCATTAGCGGATTCGCTAAAACTAACACCGTTTCGCGATCACATAAATCACAATGCAATTTGGACCTTACCATTAACTTGTCTGAGTTGAAACTTCTAAAGCATGAGTGCGAACAATTTATCTTAGCGTTCGACGTGGATGCAATTAATCAAGAGGCAATGTCACGTACGTAATATAGTCGAGGTAAAAGAGAAAAAGATGATTTCTGGCTAATTATCTTTGATGTTGTTACATTTTTATTTTTCCACTTAACACCTACAGAGGCAATTTGTCGCTTGTTACGTTACGCTATTGAATTTTCGGGATCCTGCATTGTGTGACTACCGTCTTTTGAAGCCAGTTGATTTATTTCTCAAACCTCCACTGTCCAGTACTCATTTATCATCGTTCGGCTGTATTTAGACTGTTTATTTTTATAATGAGCTCTCGAAAAGGTCAATTTCGCATTTACTGCTCTTTTTTTTTCTCAGGCGAGAGGGTGTTTATTTCTTCTTAAATACGTTTAAGATCAGTTGTCGTGTTTGCAACCTGATCTCATTATTCGGGACCTGTAAGAAAAAGAAGGTGTGAAAGCTCGGAGTATAAGCAAATATATTCATTATTTATCGATGCCTACTTTTAAATAAAGCCTTCCAGTGTAATTTATGTGCGGCTTCCTTGAATTGGACGTCCGTATTCTGGAGAATGAAAATATTTCAAACGTTTCCTTCCTGGGAATAATAACTTAGAATTCCCATTCCATAAGTAATTGAACATTAGAATATACCGGTGTATATACTGGTACAATGTCCCGTAACTGCTTATAGGTAGCTGTGAGACCTCACAGAGGCTTGATCAATTCATCGAATTAAATACCTTTAATTAATTACGATTGCTATCTAAGCTTGGTCTGTGGACGGCAATTAGTCGTAGTAGGGATCCTTTGTTACGAGTAACATGACGGCTGTAAAGTTCCTGTTTTAGCAAGCTTCTAAGATTACAAGCAATGAAAAGGGTCCCTAATGAAGTATCCTTGTTTTCATGAACATCTGGGTGTGATAAGGTATCAGTTTTTGGATTTCGTTCAATACGCGGGACTGTTATTTAGATTGCGTTAGGTGTAATGTCGGTTTTCTGAACTCTTGGTCGCTTATTAAACTTAGAATGGCGTCTGTGGGGTTTTAAGTTATAGAAATTAAAGTATAAAGTTACTTAACGATAAAGAGCTTGTAGGTATTTGTGAAAAAATATCTCATGCAAACTGTTTCTATAAGTTGAATGAAGAAGCAGTGGTGGCCATAGGGGTAACAAACTCGACTTACAAATTAAACAATAATATTTTCAGCTTTTAGCGTTCAAATAACTTTCCTCCTCCCTCCTTGTGTCATTGTACTTAATGCTGAGGATCGAAATGTCCATACAGCACTTTGTAACGAACTATGTTCTACGATTTTTTTCTTTATGCTACTTAATTATGTAATTTCAAACAGGTGGGGACCTGGTGACCTGTATCACAGGTGTTAATAACTACCTCAGGCACCAGCGATCCATAACCAGAAATGATATGAACTAGCAATTGTAATGTGTTATATAACCTGTATGTTTTTGGCTTGTGGTGAGAAATAAACTTATATTATATTATTTAGTTCTGTCTTCTGCGGTATGGATAGCGTCGCTGACACTGGGGCCCAGCGTCATGCGAATTTGGTTGGACCAAGGCATAGGACTAAAATAAATTTCCTATTATTTCATGTATACATATGTTACTTTAATAATTTTCGCATTCGTCTTCCTAACATTTTATTTAATGCTTTTTACAGATGTCAGCCATCGACCCTGACTGCGGTGTCAACGCTATCGTCAACTACACCCTTGGAGAAAGTTTCATCAAGCCTCAGTTCTCCGTCAAGCCTGACTCCGGGGAGCTGTGTGTATCGGCACCGCTGGACTATGAGGCTCATAGCGATTTTGAGTTTCCCGTCATCGCTACTGATAGAGGTTTGTATGAAATTCTGTTTGTTCTTACAGTTTTTTTTTATCGTCGTTATAATGTTTTGGTTGTTATGTTATTCACCAATCAACACGAGACTCACGTGGTGGATGAGCTATGGTTCATTCTGTCTTTTGTTAAATAATGTTTTGATCGCCTTTGAACAAGTGACTTAAGTTTCGTCGACATTAATGGTCTCTTTTGCCAACTTACATTTCAGAATCTTCTTTATTTGGCTGGACATTTAAATATATATTTTTTGTTAATCATACAATTTAGCTGTAAATATATTATTATATGTAACGAAATTTAACATTAATTTACAAATAAACCCTCTCAACGCTGTCTGCTGGTAATGTACCCAAGAGGCTGGCGGCATTGTCACGTTGCCCATTGCCATTGGTCAAATAAATAGCCAACCCTTGGGTTACGGAAGAGTCAACCAGCCTTAACGTTATATATTTAATATAATATGCTATTTTTTCTTATCCTGGTTACAATTGATTTAAAATGTAATGTTTGTAGATGTATTTGTTAATAAACTTGTTACTCTTGAATGTACATTCTATAAATTCTGCATTAATATTCAGAAAATTGGCTTTGTTCGAGAATAAATATTATTTTGTTTCGATTAAAACACGCAGGTTAGGCCTCACCCATTAATTAACTCTTGCATACCAAAATGTAATGTAAAATATTAATGGTTTGATTAAGAGAACTAATAAGTGGAATTACACTGTGAAGCTAACCCTTTTGGCTAACTAGTCTTAATATTCTAGCACCACTATAAACCTTTTGTCCAAAACTAAAAACAAATTAATAAAAAGCGAAGCTATTTTTTTTTTTGATAAAAAGAATAATACCTCGAGCGATATAATATTGCAAACGAAGCGTCAATGGTCTTTTGGTTAAGGTGTTGGACTTGTGATCGAGAGGTTACGGGTTCAAACCCCACCCATTGACACTATTGACGTGAACCCACTCCAGACACAAGCATATTTAGCTTAGTTGGAGGGGTTAACAAGATTACTAGTAATGTGAAATTTACCCACATTGCAGGTAAACTTAAAAAAAAAATGTGCTGCTACAAAACATATAGATATTACAGGCTGGTAACTAATTCATAACACCTATTTAGCAATGCTTGATCCTTGGATGACCAGTTTTACATGTCGAAATCCTCCGTGCTTACAAAAAAAAAAAAACATAAACATGATGCTATGAGTGAAAACGTAATGGAAATTATTTATAAAAATAACCAGTTAAAGCAACTTAGTCGATGATAAAGATATTTACAGTACGGCCGTTCTAACTTGGCGAGTGTGAAGTTAACAGTTAACAGTGCAATTAGCAGTTGTTATTCCTGTTAACAACTGTTATTGGCATTTATTTTTTTAAAACTTTATTTTTGTACGAGTGCACAAGCGTTAAAGTTCGCAGAGCCTAACTTCACACTCGCTAAGTTAGAACGGCCGCATTGTAATACCTATAATAAAAAAGTTCCTACTTTATATTTTCTTATTAAAAAACTTATTGACTAATAATCTATTTTTATATCCAACACCTTAGAACTTGATTTCCACATTATCAGTAAACACAATACGTCGTTACTTATTTCGGAATTTCGCCATGGCTTCCAAAACTACATAATGTACTATGGTCATTTACTAGAAGTGGGCTAACAACATTCCCTACGGAGACCAATATTAATTTTCAATTAATGAGCTCGATGCAATATTCTCCAAGACACAGGTAGTTTGTTTTACCTTAAATTATAATGCCTTCATATTAGGGCGAACCAACTGTGATTAAACTGAGATTCTAACCCCTTCACTTCAATAGTTTTTTGCTTCGTAATTAACGGTAATGATCGTTAAATAGTTAGTTCAATAAGCAGTCGTTTAATCTCCTTTATATTGCAGTCATTAAAGGTAGGCTCAAAATAGAAAATGTTAACTTTAGATGTGAATATAAGTACCTAGTTATAATGTAATGGAATTGCCTAACCCATCTTGAATATTAGTTTAATACTTCCGGGATTTGCATAAATTATGAAACCATGGAGATTTCTTTCAAAGAAATAATAAATTAATATCTCAGAGTGTTTATGATATTCTGAGTATAAGTACACAAAGTACTTATATTACTTAATATTAGATTAAATAACTACTAAATGGACTAAATGGTATTTATTTTGTAAAGGCAAAAATAACAGTCTTACACGTAATTTTTTGTTAAGCCAGATTCATCTTTACAAACCAGGTCATCATTTATTTCTTTCATTTATTAAGAGAATATGCAACACAAAAAAGTAGTGAAGAGATAACATGACAGGTTATCATATTAAATTAAATCGCGGGCATAATATTAAATTACATACAATTAGTTTGCAATTCACTTCACTAGCAGTACCATTATATTAATATTACTCTTTCGTACTAAATTGGTTATATTAAGAAAACTTACAAATAATTTATTTCAATATATTATGATCTACCAATCAGGGGATCGGTACTGTTTCTCCTTAACACAGGCTGACTTTTGGCTTAGCTTTGCCTGCCGGGGTTTGCGGGAAAGTTTTAGAGAGATACCGCGGCCCCGGAACTTAAGGGCACCTGAAGGAACAGGGTGGGTTTTTAGTCAGTACAAGTCTGACACACCCTTCCGCTTAACCTCAGAGCGAAAGAAGTCATTCGATGATTTTCCCACCCAGAATAAAAAAAAAAGGTTGTATTCTTTTGTAGAACGTAAACCTACAGAATTCCAACGGTTGTGAACATTGCAATCCCACTGTGAAATAAATACTATTTCTACTATTATAATTAATATAGAGTAATATTATGCAAACACGACCGTGACAAGTTTCTCCTATCGGAAAACGCGATTACTATGAAAACAATGAAAGATCAAGTAAATATAAAATTTATTGTTTCTGTAACTCATTCAACAAGATCTTTAGCGATACACTGGAAGCTTTAGAGCTAGCTTAAATAAGAAATACAATAATCTTTATCAATAACAGAACACCTACCATTCTGTATTTAATTTATATTTCTAAATGCTTTCAAAATTACTATTTCCTGCTGCAGTATTATAGTCAATAGATCGCATCTGTCAGGTATGAGTATTAATATACCTCGGATTTATATCATATGCATCGCATAAACCATTACTTCAGCTGTATAATAATTCAAAAATATTTAAAAAAGACATTGATTGACAGCAATTCGAAGTTTAATTTGTACTAGTAGTCACCAGGTAGTTGAAATATAACCTTAATTAATTTTATTTTTAATAATGAATATTATTACAAAAATATAAGCTTTCTGCATTTCTCCATAGAAACTTTAACTATGCCACAAGATTCAAAATCTTTCGTCCGCGTAATTTTCATAAAAAAGGGAACATAGTATGATGTACAGATGTAGTTTACATACATATATATAGATATTTAAGTATCCATAATTTCATTTTGTAGTTTGACCGGTCTATCTTGTTTTCTTAAAACAAACTGTCTCCAACAATCGTACGATTGTAAAGGCTGATTTATTTCCAATAATTATATTGTCACGGTACGTACTTGCACATAACATCATCAAGGTAAACCGAACTGGGAGTAATATACGAAAATCTTTAAAATATCCACGATTTGCAGCGATTTCGAAGGACCATCACATTGGCGGGCCCGAAATAAATTCCGCCAATGTCTGTCCGCGGTCCGAATGTCCAGTTCGAAGATTTATGGGGAGAGAACAGTGCAACTAGCACTTGCTGTTTTTATTTTGTTAGCTCGAGCGGCTACTTTGTCTTTTGAAACGGAATTTTCGAGAAGTTTTTCCAGTTTTTAATGTTGTGACGACTGTGTTTGGGCTTCGAATTGGGAAAATTTTAATTTGTTATTATTGAAAGAGATTTTATGCTATCAAAATTATTAGTTAATGAAAGTATGGGCAGTTCAGCAAATTAAACTTTTTACGTAAGGGTTCAAATCTACAACAGATTTTAAACTGTTGTAGATTTATAGACTCCTTTCTTTGAAGAAGATAATTTAAAAAAATCCAGCGTGTAGATTCTTGATTCAAAGAGGCAATGGCATGTCGAAAAGCTAACAGTACTTTATAGGATATTAAGTTTTTGTAATATTATATAACTAAATAAGATAAATAACTAATAAATAGAGAAAATAGAATAATACCATCCATTACATTTTAACAACCCATAAATAATGTACATTCAAAAGTAAGACAGCAAAAAAAGCATTTACATTTACGAGCCCGCTAAACGCGTTGACAAACGTATAAATCAAGCACCTGCCAATTAAACATAGAATTACAAACAATACGAACAATCAATACCAATTATTTATTCGCAGGAGGCCTGTCGACGACCGCTATGGTGAAGATTCAACTCCTCGATATAAACGACAATGTACCAGCATTCACAGTTAAGGATTACAACGTGTCTTTGAAAGAAGGACGGATCTCCACCGAGCCGATTATAGCTGTGTCCGCAACGGACTCAGATTCAGGAAGATTCGGTACTATAACTTACAGAATTGTGAACGGCAACGAGAATGATGTTTTTAGAATAGATAGGAGTACCGGAGAGATTTTGGTTACGAAACCAGCATTGGTGCAAGCTAACCTAAAATTCGATCTTGAAGTATCGGCGACTGATGGTGGAGGACTGTCTGCTCCTCAAAATGCTGTGGTGCATGTGTCTGTGATGCCTGCAGGGATTGGATCAGCGTTGTTCGATAAGCCGAGATACAATTTTCGTGTCAAGGAAGACATCAGGATTGGATCAGTTGTTGGAAATCTGAAAGCGACTGTTGGTGATAGAGGTTAGTTTTCTTTACTTTTTGTAATAGTTATATAGATATAAAAATGTATCTTGTAAGTACTTACAGTATTTAACGTCACGACGAATGAGAAAACGTAGTGTGTAATAACTTGGCTATATTTATAATACGCAGGGCTTAGTAGTATTGGCTATTATTAATTTAATTTTATATACTTATTTCTTTGTCTAAATTCTACATAAATGTACTTAAACAAAAACACACAATCCAGAATCAAAGTTTCCGGGAAATCGCAGCATAAAGAACAAACGACTCAATGGTACAACTACCGTTGACCGGTATCACCTTATAGCTTCATTTCGCTTTAACAAATTTATTGAAATCGTGCCCAAGTGGTTACTATTCAAATGAAAAGCTTTTAGCGTCTTCGTAAAGTCTCTGCTGAGGTAACTAGGCTAGGTGAATAGGTCTTGAATATAAAAGTGCAGTACACTTTACATAATTACGGTCTTATTTACAAAGAATTGTATTTTGTAGTGAGCAAGTCGGTGTAATATGGAAATCGTGGTGAAAGTTTAGGTTAATGGGAAAGCTGGAAACTCTTGTGTAGTTTATTGGGCTTGTTACAGTGAAAGACTTTATGTTTCGTTTATGCCATGTTTCATACCATTTTAAAATATGGAATGTTATTAGTGTTAATAGCTCATTTATAAATTAACAGCAACCGTCATGTTTAAGATTTGAAAACTGTTATTGAAAAATAAAATACCTAGATTAATATTAATTCAATAATACGAATTCATAAAATTATTCATACCAAGACAGTTTTTAAAGAAAGAAAAGATTTTACGGTGTCAGGCCTATAGTCGCTCCCAGTGGCATTCTTCTCGCTTAGACCATCCCCACGGACGCTAAGATGCCTATACAACAGTACATAATCGCCCATTGTCTTAGCGAAGATCACGAGCTGATGCGAGCTCGTGGTGCATCCACTTGGCAACTTTTATGAGCCTTTTTGAATTGCTGATACGTTCTTTTACCCATTTTGAAAGGACAAATAATTTACACGGTGAATGCGACTGAATACATCTAATTTTAATGACCTAACCTTCGATGAATTTCATGTGTGCACGTATAAAAGTTTTGTTAAAATTTTATTAGATATAAAGTTTCAGAGAACAATTTCTTTTGTTCACAAAATCTAAATATTTCTCTATTATTTTTTAATTGCATTGATATCAATTCTGTTGTACTATGCATTAATGCATTACGGTGTGGTACTGGACGTAGATCTTTCCAAAGCTGCATCCCAATACCTACTTCATCCCAATCTTACTGTTTTCATACACAGTCGTTCCTTGGTGTCTCTTAAAGCTTGTCATGCATTTACATACACTCTATCTTCCTTAACACCCAAATTATCAACTAAACATTTACAATGAGCATCAAACATCATTACATCGCATACATCACTATCGTTCTTACTAAGGCCATCTATCACACCGTAACGTAACGCGACATGTATGACGATAGTAATTTAATGCTGCGGATAACCATTCGAATGGCTGCGAACATTCCTGTTTCAATTTATGCCGTTAAAGCTGTAATTATTTAAAGGTGCATTGGGTAATTTTCCCATAACTTCTAAGGTGGAAATGCAATAATTTTGTATCAATGCGCATACGTTTTGCTGTGCCTGAAATCTCAATCTCAATCTTTGTTTATAGTTGTACTGTTCAGTTTGACCCATTTTACTGGTTGAATAGTTTTACTATGTATAAGTTGTGTATATGTGTCCAGCGCGCAAGCTGGTGGGTCACAGATCCAGTCTCTCCGTGAGGACATGGTCGGGCGCTTGAACTTGACCTTGAAGGCTGTCTCCGATTAGGGCGATGCCAACCTGGTCAAGTTTAATGCAACTAAGACCCAGGCGTGTCTCTTCTCCGCAAAAAGGAGCCAATTCGAACCGGTTCCTGCTTTCCGAGGTGTAACCGTGCCGAGCTTCTGGGGGTAACACTAACTTCTACCCTCAATTTTGGCCCGTTTATCGAGGCTAAGGCTCAACTAGCATCAAAAAAGTTGGGAATCCTAGCAAAGGTGGGACGGTACTTCACACCCGAACAGTTGCTCAATCTCTATCAAGCCCAGGTTCGGTCGTGTATGGAGTACTGCTCTCATCTTTGGGATGGATCTGCTAAATACCAACTGGACGCGCTTGAGTCAATCGAGAAGCGGGCCAAGAGACTCATTGGTAACGATGCACTGGTCGAGTCAAAGCTCCAGAGCCTTGAACATCGACGACGAGTTGCAAGTCTATCGGTTTTCTATTGGTTACATTTCGGGGAGTGTGCGATGGAATTACACAATCTAATTCCACCAAGCCCGTTCCATCATCGGACTACGAGACAAACGGCGATGCGCCTTCGTTACATGGTGGACATCCCACCCATACGCACAAAGCGTTTTGGGAATACCTTCATTATACATACGGCTAAGGAGTGGAATTCCCTGCCGGAGTCTGTCTTTCCTGATAGCTATAACCTAGGAGTCTTTAAGTCAAGAGTGAATAGGTTACTTTTTGGTAAGCGTGCTTCATCTTCGACCACATCATCACTTACCATCAGGTGAGATGGTGGTCAAACGTGAACCTATTTTAAATAAAACTAAAAAAAGTTTATGGACATAACTGCTATCTTTTATTTTCGATTTAAATTCTAAAATAAGACAAAATAGTTTATTTTACTGCACCTCTATAAGTTCAGTTTTTATTCTGAAGTCAATTTGTTCAATTACTGCGAAACTAATTGAGTGCAAATTGTAATTTTGCATAAAAACCCCGTTAGACACAGCGAGCAGGACGTTGATATGTTACATAACCGTAATAACCCGCACGTGATTAATGGTTGTTTTATCACAGAAAGTACTAGAAGAGCAGTAACTTATTTCCTTTCGTCAATTCTCACGGCGCGAGCAGCTGATAGCAACCATCTTTAATTCTCATTTCAACGCGGAAATACGATATCTTGAGAAAAAAACGCATTAAATCTCATATACTAAACGCCATAGATACAGAATGTCATCTGTCAAAATTGTCATTAATTATTCAAAAGACACCGAAGAATTTCATTTATTTAATTAATTAGTGACTTTGTCGGTCACGGAAATCAAGATGAGATTACGCTTTTTAAAAGGTGATTTTTATAACTTCTAATGATACATTAAAAAGTATTAAAATATTTTAAGTAAGCGCAAATCGGAATTATCTCCCACATCAAACGGGTTTATGGCTATATTTATGAACGTGCGCAGTGTTTCAAATGCTTATAGATAGTATTATAATGTGTGTTATATACATGCAAGGTCACTTAATTACAAATAAATTAAGATATTTTTAATTTCACTAATGGACTGTCACTTACGTAGAATTTTTGTATATTTATGCCAACGCCTATTTTGTAAAATAGCTGATATGGTGCTTATACCCCTATACTTATATAAAAGACACATGTGGGGAACAGTATTTTTAGCCGTGATATATTAGTAAGGGATTAAATAGAAGTTCAGGAATGCACTAGCGAGATTGATAGATGATACATCTTTATCATCTAATAAGAATATTGCATAGTTATTTTTTTCTTACAAAGAAATGTAGTGCAGCAAAAAAAGCAACAATGAAACATTAAAACGAAAAATAAAACTCTTGTTAATTTGTTTCCTGATATGAATAGTTTTGTTTTCTTATACATATTACAACATATAGAGAAAATCTAAAACATAATATGGTGCTTCAATTCACCTGTACCTGTCTGGGTCCGTCTACAACAATCTGTCAAATTACTTTAATAGATTTTCGACTTTATCGTTAAAGAAATTAGGTTCAAGGTTGATTGGGAAAATTTGACAGTAACGGGTAGCTTCATGTGCTGGCGTCTGTACAATGTCTGTGTACATAAGTAGACTCATTATTTACTTAGCCTTTTCCCAACAATGTTGCGGTTGGCTTCTAGTCTAACTGTATGCATGTGTCTTACATGGAGCGACTGCCTTTGACCTCCACAGCCTAGAAACTGGAGAACACGATACTCTTTGGCAAGACTAGTGTCGGATTTTCTGGCTTCTGACTACCCGTGAGTCGTGACGGCTGTCCAAAATGTACAAATGACAGCCGTGAACGGCTTAACAGCTTTTCGAGGCATAATCTTTTAGATCGACTCGTGCTGCTGTTAATTTGTTAGGCTGCTCAACCTCTATCAAGCGCAAGTTCGGTCGTGTATGGAGTACTGCTCTCATCTCTGGGAGGGATCTGCCAAATACCAGCTTGATGCACTTGAGTCTATAGAGAAACGGACCAAAAGGCTCATCGGCAACGAGAAACTGGGGGCTTAGTATGAGTTTGCGATACTATTATCGTGTTCGAAAACTATAGCTTTGTCTCTTTCACACTAATCTGGTACGTGTGAAAGAGACAAAGCGATAGTTTTCGAAAACGATAAAAGTATTTCAAACTCATACTAAGCACACTGGTCGAGACAAGGCTCCAGAACCTAGAAAATCGGCGACGTGTTGCAAGCCTGTCAGTTTTCTATCGGTTACATTTCGGGGAGTGTGCGATGGAATTGCACAGTCTTATTCCACCAAGCCCGTTCCATCATCGGACTACAAGACAAACGGCGATGCGCCATCGTTACATAGTGGACATCCCACCCATACGCACGAAACGTTTTGGGAATACTATTATTGTGCGTACGGCTAAGGAGTGGAATTCCCTGCCGGAGTCTGTGTTTTCTGATAGTTATAACCTGGGAGTCTTTAAGTCAAGAGTGATTAGGTTACTTCTTAGGCAAGCGTGCTTCATCTTCGACCACATCATCGCTTAACATCAGGTGAGATTATGGTTAAACGCAAGCCTATCAACTATAAAAAAAGCCACAAGCTACTCTCTATTTTGAAAAATTAAGCATTTTAGACATGAAGTCAAAATTGTTTATAGCCAAAGTTTGAGCAGTACATATACACATAGCTCGGGTACTTGTTCAACTTGAAAATTGCCCTCTGCAACAGGTCTCCGGAAATATTACAAATCATTGTAATACATGCATTTAGTTTGAAAACAACGGTTAAATTTATTTGTATATATCATTGTTATATTACGTTATACGCTGTTATATTACGGCATAGACAATACAGCATGTTCGGTATCTCATTCGCGACGGTGCGTTTCGATGATATTTATACAGGTAGGTCCCGGGATGCTGTTACACCGTAGTGGATAGGGAAGAGTAGTGTAACAAGTTATGATTTCAAATAAATAATATTTTAGTAAATTTTAAAAGTTTTATTTAATTTTTATTCTCTTTGTTATAAAATAGGAGGTTAAATCAGTTAGTCAAGCGATTGAATATACGTTTGTACTCGTGCAATGAAAATTAACACGCTTCATCTTCAATAATATTCCGGAAAAAATATTCTAATAAGTACTTAATCTTAACAGACTAAAGCACGCTTTTGACACCAAATGCATCTTTACTAAGGACTTCTATACTAATGGGAAAGTTAATATTGATAGATGTATGGCTGTCTTTTACCCATTGACTTTAAAATGGCTGTATTTTAAAGTTTCCAGTGCCAAATGGCACAGAGATTATAGCTCAAAGGCGCGAGAAAAGTCTAAACATTGTTATTGAATGTCACAAAAAATACATTCACAACTATATTTCGCCAAATATTCACTATCATTTACACCCTACCCAGGTTACAATTCGGTGTCACAGCCACCCACAGTACTGGCCCACGTATTCGGTTGTAAGTTCTAGCTCTGTAAATCACTGAATTGCTAACTCTACCGTTATAGTACGCTGTGCACTTGTCTATGGGAATTCTACGCTATGACTCCACCATTGTTAAGACATAGATTGCGGCCGCTTAAGATTCATGGACTTTAAAATACGGGTATATTGAAATATTGTGGTGGCCGTTTTATTTGCACATTTATTCGATATTAGATAATATTGGACTTGGTTACTTTTTCAATGGATATCTTCATAGATTAAGCTAGAAAAGATGATACAAAAACACGTTTGAAAAGTGCTATAGTATTCGAATATTAGAGAACAGTCAAAATCAAAGTTTTTGTGTTTCACATAGCCTTTTTTTGGGTGGGAAAATCATTAAATAACTTTTACTGACTAAAAACCCACCCTGTTCCTTCAGCTGCTCTTGCGTTCCGGGGCCCCAGTATTGTGTTACAACATTCCCGCAACCCCGATTTCACAAAGCCTACATTATCAACATTTATTATACGCCAGAAGCTGGTCTTATTGGTCTTATTCTATAGAAAAGAACTCACAAGAAACTGCACGATTACTTTTTACCAAACTTAATTGATTTTTACTTATGTTTTCATGCTACAGTTTGTGTAGGTATGAGAGGACAGTATAGACCAGTTAAGATAGTCCAAAGCAATGACAAATCAAACACGAATCTAAGAGTCTACAGTACTCTCGCATTCACCTAAAAAAAGCCTTATCAATACTGAAGAAAAAGTGCAGTAGGTACAGTTGACTGGCTCAGTGGCAACAGGCATGATTTACGGGAGGACATTACTTTTTGGTAAAAAAGTTCGAAGACGTGAGACCTCCACCAACTTGCACTGTTCCCGCGTGGTGAGATACAGAGCATACCCTCTCATCGAGAGGAGGTTTGAGGCCCAAAAGTGGGAACGTTTTGTTGGTTACTCAGGACTTGTTCAGACTCCGCTTGAATATATATTTTTAATAACAAAGTGATGTGACGCTCTTGCTTAAAATAACAAAAGCCACACCTTCTTCCAGATTAAGCAGTGTTTGCCAAGGTTGGACCGTGGATTGGGTAACCCTGTTAAGAGGAGGCTCCCTAAATTGTATGTAACTTTGCAATAATATACTGAAACAATCACGCATACAATCAAAATGGATCTTTAGTGTATGATTTATTGGATCTTTTTCTTTACATGTCTAGACCATTGACGTAATTGGAACATTTTCGCTCGATTCATTTTTTAATCGAAAATCATGTCTTTTTTAAAGCTTATTCAAAACTCAATCAAAATTGTTCGGCTTTTGTGTCTAAAATTAGTATTGACATAAGAAAATATAGTTTATTATCCAAATGTAGGATATTTTTTGTCTAGATCAATTATTACTTTAGTAATAAACGAAATAAGACATGAACATGACAAAAACATTGTAAAAGAGCGTACGTGATGTTTAACTTTATTACTGCTGCGTTAGCGTTTAGTACACAACGGCGGTTTCGAACCCGAACATGATGAAAGAGCGCACGCGATATTCAACTTTATTACTGCTGCGTTAGCGTTTAGCATACAACGGCCTAAGCATGGGAGCGGAGCTTGCGTGAAAAATATTTTAGAGTGCCTGGTCTTAATATCAATATTTCTCGCGCCTCCAGAGAGCACGTCTTACTGTTGGTTCCGGTTATCACTTCTCATCTTTCAACGCCGTTACGGGTGGTCATATGACAGAAAATCTACCACTTGTCTTGCCAAGAGGTAACGTGCTTCCCAGTTACTGGATTTTGAAGGAAAAAACTTTACAAGAAAGACAAGAAAAAAAATTGAAAATAACTCTATATCAAAGTGTTTCCGAATATAATCGATACAGTTATTATCGAAATAGATACAATTGCTTCATAAATATTAATCAAGAAGAACGTATAAATAAAATAAACGTACTATTTGACATTCCATAAAATATATTAAAATGGTGACTTATTACAAACAAGAATTCAGATTTATATCGTGTGAACTATAATTTTATTTTCCATGGGAGGTTACTTGTGCAGTAGTAATATTAATAAATTTTAAACTAATTAGCTAAATCACAATACTGGTATCAACTACACATTGCAAATCAAATCTTTCGATTGAGTTGATTTTATCTTAAAAATCACATTGTATTTTTAGCTCCGGCCCAAGTGATAGGCGATTGGTAATATTTGTATGCCCAGTTAATAAAGCAATTGGTTGAGAAATGGGGATTGACGTGATTTATCTCTAACTCTTCGTCCTTTGCTCACATTCATGCAAAATGGAAAATTCCTAAGCTTTGTGGCCAATGTCTGACAATTAACTAAAATTTAGTATCTACACATTAATTTTATAGCTTTGATAAGGATTTTCAAACGCGAGTTAATATTCTTAAATTCCATGTATTCATTTCAAATACTCGTAAACAAAGGTCAGACGGTTTAATTACCTAATTATTAAAATCAGTTTATGCTAAAAATGTAGCACATTAAAAATACTAAATCAGTTTCTGTTTCCTACTTTAAGAATATGCTTTAAGAACGTTACGTTAGGTATTTTTTTCGAATTTAGTAGTTACTAAATATGCATTTATATTATTTAAGTATCCCCTTATGCTTTAATATTCAACAAATACGATTTTAGGCATTTGTTTCTAAGACAAGTTTTACTCACTGTATTAGGTACTAGCGTGTCGCGTGGGGCTTCGCTGCCGTGGACTTCATCTCGATAAAAACATAACCTCCTTATTTTGCAGTCGGGTAAAAGGTCCTATAGCCTTCCTCAAACTTCAACCTATTTCCGTACCAAATTTCATCCAAATCCACCCAGTACTTTGAAGATTAGCGCGTTGAAATAAGCAAACTTTTCCGCCTTATAATATTAGTATAGATGTGACCCAAAGTAGTCAACCCGCTGACTCTTAACATTGAGACCACATCTTAACCCGCTTTGAGTTTAATTAGAAAGAGCTCCATAACGCCTGTGTTCAATATAGACGCACGCCCCTTTAGATTTATTGCAACAGGCCCGGAGATAAACGTCCATTAATTAAAAAAATATTATATATTGAAGTTTAACAGCGAACACAACAAGTCTTTTGAATGAGCACTGGCCAAATATTGCGATCTTGTGATAGCCCTGGTTGTAACAAAAATGCGAATGGGTATGTTTTTTCGTGTTAGGTAAACACTGCAGTTTTTATTCCGTTATACGCTTTTTTGTTTAAGTAGGTGTGGCTTTGGTTCCTTATCTAGATATAAAATCAGCAATCCGGGTCTTAGGTGCATCGAAAATTGGAAAACGCATAACTAATATTATGGTATGACATACATTATTGATTATTATGATTAAGTTATTTTTATTTACTATGTTCGTTAGTAACATATGTAATCGTAAAAGTAGCATCTAAAATATTACAGTGATGTTGAGAACTAATTTACTGTATGAATTTTTATTATTTTGTGTCTGTTTTAATTATGATACGAATAAAGACAGATGTCGTTAATTAATTTAGCCATATGCACACTTAATATTATCAACTCCAGGTGACGTGCCAAAACATAATCTGCGAATCGACTAAAATTAAAATTTCGATCATTGATACTGTAATTAACGTTCGAGTATCGACTAATCAAATATCGATTTGACTCGTACCACCGTTAGACCACACATGCGTATGTATCATATTAATTTATCAACTATGACAGTTAATCTTGTGAATAATTCCAATCGCCGTTACTATCCGCTTCTGCTGAGAATTATTTGGTCGTAATTTAATGGCGGTCGCCGAAGATTTCGGAGTATCGATCAAAATTAATATTGTTAGAATGTACTTATGTGATTTAGTTTAAAATAACTGCTTTTGACAAGATAAAATTGAAATTGGCTTGATTAGAAGTGTTGTTAGAGAGAAAGTTGTAATCAGAGACCGACGATAAAAAATGAGTTCTGCTATGTTTTGACCAGTACGAATTGTATAGACCTTAAAAGAGACGTTGTCCTACGAGTTTGTTTCGGTGTTTCTTCTCAAAGTTAATCTAGTTTAAATTCAATACAAAACAAAATTACATGTAAAAGTGTTATTTATAACCAAATTGAAGAATAAATATAGTTTATCAATAAATCCGAACATTTTTGTCTATCTTCATTGCATACGCTCACGTTTATGAGTTGGTTTCTAACATTAAAAGAAGAACAAAACCCAAACATCCATCGTGCAGTAAAATAACCTTAAAGCTAAAAATTCAATAGAAACATAATATCGTAAATAAAAAACAGAATTCTTTAAAAAAATAAATACAACCAACGGAGGGACATGGTCGCGCAATAATATGAATAGCATTACGCAAATAAGAGCCGATAGCTGGACTCAGAGCCTTTTGTGTAGACACCCAGACAGGGACTGTCTCAGTTCTAAGACATAAGCTATAGTGATTTTAAATAGCCTCGCTACATAAAGAGAGATGTAAAAATGGTGTATTTTGAGATAGAAATTAGATTTCAGATCTCCTTAATACCGGAATTGGAATGGATGAGATTGCGCATAAACTGTGTCATATAAAGGTCTGTAGGTTTGATAAAGCAACAGTTGAAGTAAATTATGATCATTTTCGAACTATGTTGGAGTTAGTTTTCAGTCTACCCGAATGCTGTCTCCCTGTGACAACGGCAGAAGATGTACTAAGCACTTGATTTAGAATTTTGTTAAGATGGTTACTTATCCACGGATGCAAGCGTTGTTTAACATTGACGATCCACCCATGGGGCTGTTATTGTTAACCATGAGCTTCTCGCAGTCAATCTTGATAAAGAAGATTATTGAAAAAAGTTATAATTTAGTCTTTACCAGATTCCAAAAATGTCTAAGAAAAAAAAAAAAACTTGCAACCAGTATATAATATTTCACAATAATTTTCCGCAGGTAGACCGCTTAAAATTGCTTAATATATTTTATTTGGGATTTCGCCCAATAATCCTCGGACAGATTTAAACCTACACTTTATGAACATTATAAGGATTAAAGTAAACCCTTGCCATTTTATGATAGGTTTAAAAAAATAAGTTAAAAAATTTCACGCTCCCGCGCAATCGAACAGTGACTGAAAATTTGAAATTCGTATCTGGAGAAATCCAAGGATACGTTCGAATCTGAGTGCGCCGGTGTCGTGTAGGGTAGCCAGTATTACGGGACTATGCGAGTTAGTCTTTTTGTCTTGACTGATTTAATCTCAAAGGTGAGAGGTTGTATGAGAACAAACTCCCGCCTTACTCTTTGGTGTCTACAAAACACTGATTTAGATGTTCTTATTTTGTATTTATTTGGTTACAACTTAAATTGTATTCTTTGATATGTTTTCTTGACTTATTTTAAGGTTATTAAGGTCTAACTAAAGTAAGACGCATACCTTTAACCTTTATCTAACCGCGGATTATCATGACAATCCCAGACGTGATTCACATAGAAGTTAATTAATTAAAATCAAAGTTGTTGACGCAAATTCCGTTTTAACAAGGGCAGATCTCTATCTCTCACCTTTTGGTACCGAGTTCTATTCTGACGTTTCAAAAAGGATTTCGTGGTGACCCTACAGGCAGCACACCCAAATAAATCCAGTGAGGTCGGCGAACCCTTACCGCGGCGACAGTTTTTGCCGCGTAAACTTTTAGACCTTTTTTAAAAGTCCTGTAGGTACCTCAATTATTTTCGACTTTTTACACCCGCGTTATTTGGACTTCGTATTTGATTCGACTTATTCTGCCGTGTAGGTGTTTAATAGGTGTAATTTTGTTCCCGACAATGTTATACGTCAAATAACGTGTGGGTAACACATGCTTGTACTTAGATGTTGGAAAAGATTTTGAATTTTTTGTTTAAATTCTGGCGTTTAAAAACCTTTAAAGTATATATTTTCGCTTATATTAATTTGTTTGAGATAGTAAATTCATTAATAACTTAAAGCACATCACACTTTTTTTTTGTTCTCCCAACCCCAATCCCAACATCACACCTTAGAATAAATGGAGACGAATGATACACGCTAAATATACCGTCACTAAGTTTTACTTTCCCTCTGTTATCATATTTATCAATTATGCAAGCTTTCTAGAAATTCTATTGAAATACTAATTAAGTATAATCGTGCGGAGTAAATAGTCGAAATCAGCTAATGTTATGTTGCATTCACTGCAGCTAGCAATTCATAACCGACATTCATTAATTTGTACTGCATTGTATGCCACTAAGCTTCATGCAATATTTCAAGGAAATTATACACACATGAAATCTTAATCTATTTTAAGATAAATTAGTAGTTATTAATTAGAATACATACGTATGTGACGTTAAATGTACCAACCGAGAGGCTATGTAACTATATCTATAGGTTAAGTACATATAAATAAAATTGAAGTGTCCGTTTGTGATTTAAAAATAATTGTGTTTTCCCAAGTGTTTATTATTTACACGATACTGATCACAGACAAATAGTTAAAATTGTCTATCTGTCTTTCTATTTGTCAGGGCTAATCTGTGGAACGGCCAAAGTAATTCTAATGGGACTTTCACTGAAAGATGTAGGGCATGGAAAAGAGGCTACACGGCAATGCATGTCGGCTGTATAGGATCTACACGGGTAAAATCTCCCAGGCAAATGACGACTGGGGCAAAGCTAGTATATGCATAATAAGACCATGTAAGTGACACTGATTTTATCGAAGACAATAGATAAATTTCAAAACACGAAATAGTATCTTTAACGATGATCAAACTAACTACCAATTACATTGAAACTCTCAGCGAGCATCACATCAAAATCGTGGACGCATTATTCAGAACAAAAGATAATCACATTAGATAAATTAATTCATTTGAATTAAAATCTAACAATCCGCATAGGTGGAGAGTTACAAAGCTTTAATTGAACAAGGCTCCGGCCGCGTGAGTAAGATAATCAGTTTAGCCGTTAATGATTTCAATTTAGAAGGGCCAAGATGCAAATTTATTTTGTAATGCGGAGTGGGACGGTATGCCACGACACTAACAGGGCTGAGCGAAGGACGAAAATGTTACATTTTTTTTGGTGAAGGAATGAGATAAGACGGAGATATTGGGATTGAAAACCGCGATGTAGAAAGTAATAAAAGAGAAGATACACAAGTAAACAAAACAAATTCATTTTCATCTACTTTGACTTTTTCTAACTATGTTGGAGTTGGCTTAAATGAGTGTATTAAATCTGACCTCCAAAACTCAGTAGCTGAGTAACACGATGATAGGGTAATACTGGAGACAGATGTTCTGGCTTCTGACTATTCGTAACGACTGTTAAAGATGTACGCATGATTGCCGGGGTTTGTTAAGATGGTTACCAATCCACGAAGCTACCTTAGTAAGCGTTACCTAACCTTAAAGAACGGTGTTATTAAGACACGAGCTTCTCTATACAAAACAATTTAAACTGATGATTTATCCTATAGTGCTAACTGAATCAAGGTAGTCACTAAACACATTTTATTTATTAGTGTTTCTAAAGTTGAGAATTGAAAACTGACGAAAGTCAAAGTCAAAGTAATCAACACAAAAACTCCTTTCCCTATTGCACCTGCAATATGTTATTTCCTGCTTAACCCACCACCGTACATAACTGTGTGTGGTGTGGGCTAACTAAAGTTCAAAGTGTTATGATTTGAACTCGCGACCTCAGTCGTCAATCAACGCCTTTTGCTGTCAAGACAGCCGCTCCTAAATTTGCGCATTTATATATAGAATTAATTCCATTGTATTCGAAATATAAATGTTGTTAGACCTCGGATTATTTGACCGAAAAAGAAGGTATTAAAATCACGAGCAGCCCTGCCCAAGATACTCTAATCCTTAATGAATTGACTAAACACTGGGTCGAATCAGAGCGTTCATGACATAATTTTATTTGCGACGCTTTTATTTTTGTCTTGTTCTTCAATTATATTAGTATCAGTTGTTATTGTCTGTTTTCTAAAAATAAAGAAATGGTGTTAAAAAACAATTGATACATAATCTTCTTTATATAATAATAATTTACGCGAATATTCTTAAAGATAAGGCGTGCATGTAAAATTTTGGTAGTATTTCTGTGTGGCTTCGTAAATCCGTCTAAAAGTAGTCTTATTATGGATTTAAACACTAATAAATTTTAGGTTTTAGTCACGAAGAGGCTAAATAAAATAGGGTCTGCTAATCTTTGGCGTGAAATGGAGCGACTTTCGATGTGATACCTCGTAAGACTACGTTACCAAGAATGAGAGTTTATTATCGTCATGTTAGTTAGATGTTATGTACCTATATTCGATTTTACAAACGCATGTTATTCTGGTATGGGGTAGAATTGGCGTATTTTCTTAAAATGTATCTGAAATCTTTGTTATATGGTTGTGTAATTATGATCAGTTAGGTCTGGGCACATTGCACTCAACAAGTTTGGCTTTTTAATGAAAAAAACTGATAGCCCTAATTGTGAGGTATGTGGGCTTGTTGAAGATGTCCACCACTTATTGGTGGAATGGACCCGCTATAGAAGAGAAAGAGACATACTACTGTCCGAATTAAATATTAATAGTTTAGACATAGGTGCCTATCACCCAATTTTATCGAAACCCTACAGCGAAGATGCGATTAAAATCTATAAATTTGTGAATAATCTAAAAAGAATGTAGCAGTAGTATAAAATATGATCAGTTAAAAATTAAAACATAGTTGTCGCAAAATCCCGGAACATAATAACTAAACTGTTTTACGCTAATGCTAAAACCGAAAACCGACTAGACGAACAAATAATTTCGGTGTCACCGAAAAAAAAATCCAAGAAATAACGACAATTCTCAACAAAAACAACAGTTACGCCAAATCCTGTGAATCCAGCCGAAAATAAGTTTGCGTTTGCGCATCGCCGACTGTATAAAGAGGAGAGACAAAGGGGCGACGCGGGGACAGGCAGGAATGAGGGGGGAGGGCCGGGACCAGTTAAACAAAGACTCCAGAGCATGTCCACGAATAAGACTGTATATCAATCTCACGTCAGCAGACCTGCCCAAAACGACTGGTGAAAAAAAAAACGCGCGCCGCCCGCGCAAAAAATACGAAACGCCGGAAAAAAATAATTTTCGACAATGAACCCCTTTAAATTGTTGTGAGAACTGCCAATTAAAAATTGATGATACAAAACCGTTTTCGGGTGGATTGTTTATTTTGGAAAATTTTGGATTTTATAGATGTTCTTAAATATTGTGAAAGACGTCAGTCTCAGTGGACTCACGTTGATGAATTATTTAATTAGCAAAAGTTAACTATTGGATTTGATTTAAGTATTAAAAAAAAAATAACGCTAGGGTTATTATTTTACTATAATTTAGTATAGTATTGTGCGAAGACAAGATGGCAGATGCTACACAATATTGTCGTGTGTTTTAATTATCTATGTGCTATTGTCTGGCTGTCTGGCCGTGTAGATTAGTAAATGAAATTTCATAAACTATTTTGTTTTAAATCACTGCACAGTTTCAACCTTAAACACAAAATCTATCCGAATAAACAAGACACAAACTCGTTAAACAACATCAACATTTATTCTACATCATTACGAATTACCTTCCAAGCCAAAACAACTAAAGAATACTTTTGTATGTAAATGCAGTATTAAACATAACAACGGACAATTAGCAATAAAAACGTTTGGAAAACAAACCAAAAAGTTTTCTGAGGGACATTACAATAGCTGGCGCAGGGCATGGCCGACATCCCGGTATTAATTTAGTTCATATAATTAGTATAGACGTGATGCAAATAGATCTGAACTAGATATCGGGACTGGTGAATGTTGTGGCTACAACTTTAAAGCTCGTTGCAGAAGATTTGGTAGTTTATTTTTAAGAAGATAGAATGTTAAAGTATTCTGAATGTATGGAAGTTGGTAGTAGTCAAGTTCCTACCAAAAGAGAATAGTAGTAATGTGTTTAACAATATATGCTTCAAAATGTACGTCTTTGACCTATTACATATAGCAAATAAATCTGAGGTGTTTGTCTGAGATTTTAAAATAACTATATTCTCTCAACTGCTTATTTACACACTAAAACAAATGTTATTTCTTTATTTTTTATCTTTCTATCGGTCTGTCTTGCTAATCTCTGGATAACTAAACCGAACGGCTAGTCAATATGATTATCCTGCATGTCTTCTGGTTTGTTTTGTCGTTTAAGGTAATTATCAAAGCACATAATTGCGTCTTTCTGATTCCCTCGTAGTTTCAACCTTTCAACTTCCTTGTTGCTACAAAATCTAAACTGTACTTACTATTGAACCAAAAGGATTTACATGAACAATAATTTAGTATGAAGGAACCTATAAATAGTTATGATGGTCATCGAGCGTTGCCTATGAGCTTCAAAACATCAGTTGCTTATCCGGTTACGAGTCATGAAACGATAAGCACTATCTGTGGTTCTGTACAACAATATTGACTGGTTATGTTCTATCGCCCACGAGAGTAACCTTTCAGAATGGGGTTATTGGCAAAAATTCTCGTGTAGGGCTTTGTGTTTAATGGATTTTTAAAATGTAACTTATTCGTATTCATTGCTTTGATTTGTTTCGAGGAGTTTCTGGCCACACTGAACGCTGGTTAAGCAACGATTGTGAGGTCATTCCGCCGTGCCTCGAAAAGCATGTTAAACCTATGGTCCCAGCTGTCTTGAACATTTTGGACAGTCGGACTAGAGGTAGGAGGAGTCAGCCAGTCATGGAGGCAGTTGCTCTATGTAAAATAGTGTTTATCAGATGCATCTGTTTAGACTCCGACATAGTTGGGAAAAGGCTAAGAATAATATGCATTTAGGAGGTATTCCTCGAAGCGCTACCATTTTGAAGCGCACCTAATGAAGCGCTCCTTTTTTATTCCTCGGAGCGCTCCTTTTAGTAGCGCTCCCGATACCATGTTATCGGAAAAGGAGCGCTCCGAGGAATAAAAAAGGAGCGCTTCATTAGGTGCGCTTCAAAATGGTAGCGCTTCGAGGAATACCTCGCATTTAGTTTTATTAATTCGTTGTTTTTTTGCGAAAAAGTTATCACCGTTCGACATCATAAAAAAGTGGACCTAGGGTAGACCCCTTGGAAATCATCAGCCAGTAACTTAAAAAAGAAAAAAATTGTCTAGTTATAAATAAATAATTATTCATTGCACACCTCACAAAAAGGCGCAACGAATAGATGTGAACCAGATATGCTTTTAAATAATTAATATTTTGCATTTGCATATAAATTGCTTGAGCTTCATAAGCAAAGTCTAGTCACGAAATTAGGAAGCCATTTTGACGGTCTAAAAAACATCAGCGTATAATTACAGGTGAAATAAAAACATGTTGTTATAATGTTATTAAGAGAAAGATTAATTTGATGGAAGTGAATTTTGTTTTGGGATTAAGTTAGTTTTAATTATGCAGTATAGTTTTAACATGCAATTTGTTATAAGTTGTTTGTTGATATAACTTGTAATATTAATTTGATTAAACCTGATTTCAAGAATGCAAGGAGGACTGTAAGTTATTGTTGAACGTACGACGAGCGATTATATCTTGAAAATAACATTTGCAGTAATAAGGAACGTAAACGTCCTTCTTAGTATATTATTGCAACGTGACAACAGTTTAAAGAATTTTTGAATTAAAATACAAAGTTTCCCACAGAATATTTACTAATATTGTATCTAACATAGAACATAAATAGTTTCTCAGTACAAAAGACAATACGAGTTGGAAAGTAAAATGATACCGATGCATAAATATTTACGAGGTCTATAAACAGTGGTGCGTTCAATTTCGCTGGGTTGCCCACAATCTGGGAAAATGAGACGACAGAGGTCGAATTTGAGGTATACGCGTACCATGTGTGTCTATGGTTTATTTTGTTTTTAGAATATAGTCTATTGACCTCGCTGATGCAACTTCGTGCATACATTCATATACATGTACTTATTAGGTACAAAATGCCACATCCTTTTGAGTCATTAGTTGATGACTCGTAAAAACGTGTTTAATTAAATAATACTAGCTTTTATAGTTATAGATCCTATTCTTTTCAACATAGAATCTGTTACTAGAATTATGAGGAACTAGCTTTTGTCTTTTGTTTGGGGGTAGTTTTTTCGAGTAAATCCCGATAGCATTTGATTCAGATCCGTTTAGTAATTTTTTGCAATCATCAATCGCAGCCATCCATACGAGTATTAGTAAGATTGTTGTCGATGCGAAGTAGACCTTCTGACATATATATTGTAGCATAGTACATCTAACCACACCACAATACTCACCTCACACTCTCACACTCCCAGGCAAACAACATACAAACACATACCAGTCTATCACACCAATCACACCTTATATTTCTCATACACTCCTTCTCTTTGTATCACTCGTAATGACTGTAACAGTCTCCTAAAACACAAGCTCTAGCTTAGTTTGGGAATCAGCGTCAGTAGTTTTGTATTAATACATTTAAATGAGTCAATTCACTACACCAAGACTGAATGTATTTACATGTGCGAATTAACAAATTTTATTTTATTCGTTTATTTATTTAAAGTAAAAATAGTCTGTTCTAAATATAAGTTTAACCTACTTACTCGTTAATATTCAAGACAGTTTTGAACAAACAATGTATATTTTTTTGTATTTTTCTCATCCCCTTTATTTCCTTCTCCAGGTCAACAACCCTTGCGATACAGCATTGTCTCCGGAGATCCTGACCATCGGTTCACTATTGAGCCTCTCACTGGAGCTATTAGAACTGCTGGACAGCTGGACAGGGAAACCAGCCCTTCGTATCTGCTAAATGTTAGAGCTGCCACTGGAAACCCTTCGAGCTTTGATCAGACTCAGGTACGTGTTGATAGGAAGTTTACAATAGAGGTAGAAGGTACAAGTTGTTTTTTTTTTAAAAGAACTAGTAATGTGAGAATTCACATTACTAGCACCTCGAACTAAGCTAAATAGGTTTGTCTCTAGAGTGGGTTCACAGCAATAGTGAGGTTGAGTTTGGTTGGTTGAGGTTCAAACCCGCGACCTTACGATAAAAAGTTCGACACCTTAGCCATTAGGCTATTGATTGTTGTTGTTTTTGTTCACTGTTAGCTTTGTATACAGTATGTTAACTAACAGAGGGCGTTCCCGTTATCCCGCAATAGTATAGCATCCATACATGCTAAAAAATTATTGCCATTCGGAACAAAACAAAATAACTAAATAAACAAAATAATAAAACACTCTGTACACACGTACTTGAAGGACGGCAACGTCGCAATTTATTTATGAATGACGGGCCGCGTGTGCGGCGATCTAATTAATGTGCTTATACTATTGTGGGTTAATGGGAACGCTTTCTGTTAGTTAACATACTGTAAGTACTTCATAAAAATATAAATTGTGTTATGTAGTCGACAAAAAATATTATATTGCAAAAAATATTCTTCTGAAAGCTTTTTCTAATACCTAAGTCTAATTTATCATTTCTATCACCAGGTCCTAATTTATCATTTCTATCACCAGGTACAAATAACTCTAGAAGACATAAACGACAACGCTCCAGAATTTGGTACATCATCAGTAAGAGTATCAGTGGCAGAGTCAGCAGCTATTGGCTCTGTGGTGTATGCAGCAAGAGCAACTGATGAAGATGATGGCAAAAATGGTCAGATCAACTACTATTTGGTCTCGGCTACAGGACCTTCGAATACCTTTGCTGTGAATGCTCAGCATGGGTTGGTTACGCTTTTGAGGTAAGTAGATGAAGTGAATTTCACTAGGATAGTTATTTCTAGCTTCTGCCTGCGACATCGTTCCATCCATCGTATGAAGGTTTAGGTAGCCTTTGTGTTATTTCAGGATGTCAACTATAGTTACCAAATTTGATTCACATCCGTTCAGTGGCTTTTGCGAGACAGAGTGAAAAACATAGATACATCCTCATAAACTTTCACATTTAAGGCAGGCTATGTGTGGAGTGATTAAGGCAGCCGCTGCCACCCGGGACTAACGTACGGTCCCACTACAGTCGCTCTGCCCCCACATTTTAAAACTCTGATATCTTCTAAGATACTCATTTAAATTATATACGTACTGTAAATGGTCATTCTAATACATGCTTCACGTATGTAACTAGATAATGGCAGTATTATTTAAAAATAGCTTACTAAATATCCCATCTTTTGTATTATCTTTGTTGAAGATAAAAATGGTTATTGTAGATTATCTTTAAGAGATAAACTACTATTGCAGACTTATTTGTAGATATTTTTAAGAAATACAATATTTTTTTACATTATTTTGAATTATCTCGTAAGGTTTAGCCAACGTTTGCAATGGAAGCATACAAAATTATATTTTTTACCACAACACATTAAAAATCTTAGATATTCTCTGCTTTTACATACAACTGCTAAAATATACATGTACATACTCATATATGAATCACTTTGTTTGTTGATGAAAATCGCATTAAAATCCGTTGCGTAGTTTGAAAGATCTTATTTGTTTCTATCAAGTAATGATTTTTTTAGACCCAATCTGACCAGCTCTGACTTTTTCAGTTTAAGCACAATCTAATAAACCTTAACACAAATAAGTCCTAACTAAGATCTTTTTTCTTCTTCCACAGGTCCCTAGACTATGAGAACCTAGTTCGCCATACACTCATCATCTCGGCAAGGGACAATGGTATCCCGTCTCTCAGTGCCAACCTGACATTGGTGGTGGATGTCCAGGATGTTAATGACAACCCACCTGTATTTGAACATGAGTCATATAGCGCCAATGTATTGGAGTCTGAAGCAATCAATACTAAGGTAAGATTTCATAAACGAATTCTTAGAAATTAAGAAAACATTGGCAATGCAGAAAAATAATACAAAAAAGACATATAGTAAACGTCATCTTGAATTCATAATAAACGAAACAAGAAATAAGTCAATGGTTTTAATAACAGTCATTTTATTTAAGGATTAAAAACATGACATGTTGGCTTATAAAAGAGGGTCGGTTTAGGTTTTGTAATAATCACTATATCAAAAGATTATGTGCATGAATGAATTAAATTCTAAAGCAAGAGGAAAACACACAAGATTAAGATCCTAAATAATTTAAATCCAAAATATATAATCTTTCGTCATTTAGTATGCAACACAGTCATTACTTATTGAATTTTTAGAATAATGTTATTGGTATTTAGATCAGAAAGTAAGAATGTCGGATAAATTAAAATAAGTTACAATACGTACATAAACACGGATTAATCTCTACGTAGAATTTATTGGGTATCGTTTAACTGAAAGATAATAATCGAAAGGTATCGGGTTCACGAGACTACATCTAAAAATAAAGTTTCAAGTCATTTTTAAGCTGTATTTAAAGTTGGATTTTGAATGTAAAGGAGAGTGAATTTTTGTTGTACTTGTTTAAATTATTCATTTGGTTTCTTTTGCTAAACTAAACTGATTTTTGTTCCTTATACAGTTTTATACGTAACAATATCACTACTTCATTCATCTGTTGACAATTCAAGAAAATATCCAATACTATTTATTGCGATTTATAAAAAGTACGAATTTAGGTCTTATATTGTGAAATTGTGACATTTACTTGCTTATTTAATTAATTTGTAAGGTTGTTTTGTAAGTTGTGGGGAGATAACTTTAATGGGTTCCGTAATTAATTTGTCGTTTTATCAGCAATGAGTAATACGTTGTAATCAGTGCAGTACAGAGCAATATCCTGGTTCTCGTTTCAATGTATATATTCCGTTCGCAATTCATTGATCTGCATTATTTTGTTTCAATTTTTCCCATTTTGATAGTTTCTCATTACTATAAATAGATCTTATACACCAGTTTGTGAACACAAAGGGGATGACGTTTCTTCCTATAATAATTTGAAACATTTTTCTCAACAGATCCTAGAAATACAAGCAATAGACAAAGACACCGGCAACAACGCCCGTATAACATACAAAATAGCTGCAGACGCCAATTCAACTGAAGAATCCTTCAAAGTACAACCAAGTACTGGCTGGGTCTATCTCGCAAAACAACTCGACAGGGAAACAACGGCAAAACATAAAATGCTCATAATAGCAGTCGACAACGGTATACCGCCGCTTTCAGCAACCGCTAACTTAGTCGTCAATGTAATAGACGCAAATGATAATGATCCAGTGTTCAGTAAATCGGCGTACGAGTTCCAAGTTGAGGAGAATCAGAAAGCTGGTGCGTTCGTTGGAAAGGTGGCTGCGTCTGATGCCGATTTGGGAGATAATGCTGTCGTGAGATATAGTCTGTTTCCTTCAAATACAAGCTTTATTATCAATCCTGTTACTGGTGAGTCTATTTTTTTTGCTTTTTTCATTTCTTAAATTTTTTATTTTACCTTTAAATCTGGTAGCAAGCATAAATCACCACGAAAAAGTAGTTAAAATAACGTCTAAGTTTCAAAAGTTGTGATCCCGTATAAGACAAAGCCCCAGAAAATATAATATAAGTACATCACATTTAAAAAGAAGCCTTCACATTTATATTCCCTAAAAGCTCTTTGCACTTTGAACCAAGCACATTTATTCTAACATATTTTTGCATATAAATTTCCCACCTATAAATTTGAACAAAGAATAAAAATCAAACGCTCATATTTGATTAATAACTAACATTACTTCGTCTAGCATTGAATGCTCACCGTATATGACGTCTAGCTGCTATTCATCATCTTAATCCTCTAAAAGCTACCGTCGAATATTGACCTAGCAACAATGACTACTGACAGAGCGAAGGTCGAGACATTTCTCAAGTGTAGACCACGCTTATTTGTCATGAGATGAGCTGGCTTATGAGACTTGAATGCATCTGTTGATGTGAATAGCGGGTAACGATTTTTTTTCTTTAGCTGACAAAATAACCGATAAGGGAAAGTAGTGACAGCATTGGTGATGTTAACACGCTTGAAAAGTTTTTGAACTGATACCTAAATAACATTGAAACTTTTAGTTCAAGATCAGGAAACGATATTACGAAAACAAACCCTGGCGCTACATGGATCATTACATCGTGTACAGAAACTAACTTAAAACAATGATATTTTACCGTAATACCAAATACTTGTTCGTATTTGATCAGACAAGCAACTCCCAGTCGGCCACTTGCTCATTGTTTAGCTAGCCGGCACTTTTGAAAGCTAAAACCCAAAGTATGTAAGTCCCTTCAAACTCATTGATAGAGCAAACATTCTGAGTAAACAGCCATTTTAATACCTGCACAATTTGAACTTATGGGGAGCAGATCCAATGGCTTTATTTGTTTACGACCTTCCCATGGACCGCTTTCTATGCTTCTATGTAATTATGGAACTATTTCGAGTGTCTGTCTGTTGGGTTTTGTGGGATAATATTTATAATGAATAAGTGATGAGTAATATCGTAAGTGATAGTCGGTATCCTACTCACGTTAGGGTCAACCTGGAAATGTGGATTATCTCAGGTTTAATGAGCCAACAGCCGTTTACTACGGATGCACGATCGTGATCTTTGCTCTGAACACTTTTGCATGTGACTTCGAGTGGCGCAGACGCATCATTGCTCCCACTTAGATCCTCACCCACTCAAATAGGAAAAACAAGTGCAGGGGGCAAAAACTATTCCATGTTTAGCCTTGTTTACACCAACTAAATTTAATAAGATTTGCAAATAAGAATCCCCTAGCGATCTTATCCATAACGATGTTTATCGTCGAAATCGTGCGAGTATTAAGCATGGCATAAAAAGGGTAGCTGGCAGTTCGTTATTCTCAATAACTGACTGATGAATGGTGGAGCTTTTCGTCTCAATTCGGCTTATCGACGATCACACCCGAACACTCCCGAGCTAGTTAGCCGGAGCGACTGAGGGCTAAATTCGTAAATCATTTGCGACGGCTGTATGTGGCTCTATTGGAAGATTGCTGTCTTCAACAGGTGCACCCACAATGTTTCCAGTGGCAAAAACTCTGCCTTTTATAAGCATTGATATCCGTCGGTTCGTTTGTGATCTTTGAGCTTTTGCATTGACAGGACTGGTTGGTTTGGATAGGAATTGACTGTAAATGTTTAAGGTATTAAAAACAATTAGAAAGCTTAATTCACAGACAAACAGCGTGACACATTTTACCTTACATATTATAAAGTCTCCAGCCATTTTCCTCTGTATTTCTGTTCGCCATTAACCCAAAAGCTACTGAACAGATATTCATGCGGTTTTTGCGCTTGAATAATGTGATTAAGGTTTTGTGTGAATTAGCAGAATAAGGACGTGACAGGTAAAGCAGGATCTCAAATATATACAAAAAAATCAATCAATCAATCATTTATTTTGTCAAACATAGGAAGGGTTACAGATCGTTAGTTTTTTTTTCCCAAATAAAATAAAACAAAAATAGTCAGTGTTGAAAATATGCGCACTATGTATGTGGCGTACAAAATCAAATCATACAATAAAAATTATAGTTACAATAGGGAAAAAATTAGGGACTTCACAGTTTGTGTCTATCCACTCAGCATAATGCTAGTATTTATGTGCGAGACGGTGCCATAGAGCTGGTTTACAACGATAGCCGGCGTAAGCAAGTTCATAAGCCATCAATAGTAAGACAAAGTATAATTTTATTGCTCCGAGTAAAGGTGCCTATAGATTTGCATGAGCAGTATTCTTGTTATTTCATACGTCACATAATGAAAGCACGGTCAACATTAGTAATGTTTGACTTGATATGATCGGTGACTCATAACATAATGCTAATAATTCTTCTTTGACAAGGCAGAAATTCATTCCGACAGAAGACTTATAAGGATACAAAAACGCTTAAACATAATTAATTGTGGGTGGACTTGGATTGATTGGATCAATGTTTTAGGATCTTTTTATTTAAAAAAGTCAAAATAAAAGCTTATTCGGCCGCTTCTTGCAAGAAACAGAGACTGACAGAATTCACACAGCTTTTATCTATACATATAAATTAAACTAAGTGTCTGTCTATGAATAAAAAAATACTGATACACAATACTAAAATAAAGACTTAAATTTTTTCTGTTTGTCCTCCTGTTTGTTCAGGCTCTCTGTAAAGACTGAACCGATTTTAATACGACTTTCACTGAAAGGAAGAGGAGGTTAGACATACAGGCTACTTTTTATATACAGCTATGCAATTACGGTAAGATTTATTTGCATCAAAAGGATCACCCACAAAAAAAATAACGTGTATTTAATATTGACTCACACAAGCAAAGTCGCGGGTACAGCTAGTTAACAACATAGCCAAGCAAAAGTTAGATAAAGCCTTACGTAATTTCCCTGAAATCAAATCCGATGATCAATCAAAGCGTTGACGGCAAATTTTTGTTTAAAAGGTCATGCCACCCGCCGGCCAAGATCCCACAACGGGAGGCAGCACACAATGAATTTATGCGCGTCAATTGCGAGTTATAAACGTCGTCGCTCGCGCATGCGCCATGACCCGCCATTAACTATTATTAAAATATTGCTATGTAGGAGCCTGGCTATTCTCTCTCATGTTTTATTACAAGCCCCACGAGTACTAGATACTGTCGTCGGCTATTTAAAGCTCATATGTTACAAATGTACGTGTAGGACGCACAGGGCTCTACAACTCGTTCTGTTGACGGACATCTTTTATTTTCATATGTTCTCAAATGAATTATAGGTGTAAAATGTTGCTGGAATCTTACTGTGGACAGAGTGTTATAAATTGCAGTAATAACAAACAAGGTTGGAACAAAAAAGGTAATTGTTATCGAGGATGACGCTATTGTTAATGATTTAGCATTTTGTCTTACCAAAATCGATTCGATTTAAATTGTTCGCAATTGATATGTACAATCAAAACACAGACAAA
Source organism: Tholera decimalis (assembly GCA_943138885.2). Taxonomy (NCBI): domain Eukaryota; kingdom Metazoa; phylum Arthropoda; class Insecta; order Lepidoptera; family Noctuidae; genus Tholera; species Tholera decimalis. The sequence goes on along the minus strand of OW964557.2, from coordinate 5,644,679 downwards.
CACTGCAAATCCCAACTTTATGGCGTAGTTGAAGTGCGATTGCTCAATAAAAACGTCTAACGTTGTATAACATTACACCTAAGAATACAAATCAAAAGCTTGATTTGATAAATTAAACTCGACGATTTAAAGCTATCAGTATTTATGACTGCGCCATCATGATCTCTGCCCTCCCAGACTGAGGAGAACTTGAAGATACCTTACACCGCAATAATAATAATCTTCTTACAAAAACAGAAATCAGCAATCGTGAAGAAAATATTATCGTTTACCACAAACATTGCGGAGGGTGTCCAATATTTGCGGTGGAAATATCGTTAATTTTTTCTACAGCTTGCTTTCCATCCGTCATAACAGCGGTTTCTGGCACATCTTATTATCGACTGACTTTAATATCAACGTAAACTTTAATTGCCTCTACTTAAGGTCCATTATCCTTTACATCGGTATCGTGCTGTGGTGTTCATTCTGTTTCTGTCATCTCAATTTTTAGGCTCTCAATATGGAGTTTCGGATAATCATAGTTATTCTGTCCCGAGGCGATCTCCTTTATGTACGCCTAATTTTAGGTTGCAAACTTAAAAATAATCGATTTGAAATTGACAAAATTCTTTAGTCATGTGTTATAAGGGGAATTAGTTAAAGACGTGTGCAGGGTTCATTATAGGTTAAGAAATTGAAAGTACATTTTTATACATTAAAACCGAATTGCCTTTTCTCCTGATACGTTTTCGATAAATAATCCTGTTCCGGAGGATAAATACCGTTTGACGTTTAATTTAACGAGTTCTTCTCTATTTATTTTACGAGTCTATTTATTGCTTGCTATCGGATTGAGTAATTTATGATAGCTTTTTATATTTTGTGTGTACAGCTTCAGCAGTTGTCTTAATTAAATTAATTATGTGCATTGTTTTTATTTCAACAATTCCTGATTTTTTTGTTTATTTTACACCAATCAAACATACCAATAGTTTTAGTTTTTTTATATAATTAAGAAATAGTTCTATTATTAGTTCTACATGCTATTTATTCATCAGTCATGCATTTTTTTTTCTCTATTGTAAATATTTAATTTTCCGCGTGGGCGTGCTATTTGTACAATATGTCCAATACTGGGGTCCGGAACTATACTATACGTATTTCCTAAATACAGGTTATTCTGTAGCCTATCTGGGAAATAAGAACTCAACCCATTATCTAGATTAAGACACAATAAATGCCTGTGCTATGTCAACTCTGAAATGTAATCTAGCCTAAACTTCACAAAAAATCTTATTTATTTTTTATTTGTTACAGGAATAATCACAACTAAAGAAACTCTAGATAGAGAATTTAAATATTCTTTCTCCTTATTTGCTGAAGCTAAGGACCAAGGAACATTGTCAAGATCGAGAAGAGTTCCTATTTCAATCAAAATTACTGATGTTAATGACAATCCTCCAGAGATCATTGACCCTAGGGAAGACGTTGTCAGTGTAAGGGAAGAGCAGCAGCCGGGCGCTGAAGTAGCAAGAGTCAAGGCTATAGATAGAGACAATGGCGTCAATTCAACCATAAGATATTCTATCTTGAGTGAAAGAGATATGGACGGCGTTGGTGTTTTCGTCATTGATGCAAATACTGGGGTCATTAAAACAAGCACAGGTAAATATTACGACACGTTTTTCTTATATTATATAGGTAAAGTGATAGAACATTCTCTAAGAAATACATAACATATGTACCTATATATGTAACGAAATCGTTTACTTCACAGTCCTGGACCATGAAGAAAGATCAATATACCGACTGACAGTAGCAGCAACAGATGGTGGCACGCCTCCAAAGCAGACCGTCAGGCAGCTGAAAGTTGAAGTTTTGGATTTGAACGACAATAGGCCGACATTTACCAGTTCCAGTTTGTCATTCAAAGTAAGTTATCAAAAAATTTGGAAGGTCTTCAAGTCATAAATAACACAGACTTTAATAGTTTTTATTTTTTCAAAAGTTATCTTATTGGATGTGAGAATTTTATAATTCAACTACGTTTTCTTTAATTTCAGGTAAATGAGGACGCCAAAATTGGTCACGTTGTTGGTACTGTAGCGTGTTGTGACAGTGACATTACTGAAAACTTAGTCAATGATGACGATGAGAAACAGATATCTTATTTACTGATGCCCCTCACAACGGATCACTCTCCTGGCACCTTTGAAATTGATCGTCGAACCGGCTCATTAGTCGTTGCCAGGCAACTGGACAGAGAAATACAAGATGAGTACCGTCTGGAAGTGAGAGCTTTAGATACATCAGCTACAAATAATCCTCAAAGTAGTGCTGTAACAGTCAGAATAGAAATTGTAGACGTCAATGATAATGCACCACAATGGCCTCAAGATCCAATCAACATCGAAATATCGGAACTTACCCCAATCGGTATGATAGTTTATAACTTTACTGCCAAAGATGCTGATGCTGGACCAAATGGAGAGTTAAATTTTCGGGTTGTATCGTCATTGCCCCTCACTAAAAATGTGTTTAACTTAGATCCACTTACTGGTTCTTTGACACTTACTTCTACACTAGATTATGAGAAGTTGAAGGAATATTGGCTAATCATCGAAGCAAGTGACTTGGCTATGAACGTTAGTGAAAGAATGGCAACATCAGCTACTGTACACATTTCTGTTACTGACGCCAATGATAACACTCCTACTTTTGTATCTGCAATCAAAGCTTCAGTTTCACTCAATACACTATCAGGTACTTTCTATCAAGCGCTAGCTATAGATGCTGATTCTGGTGAGCATGGTAAAATCTCCTATTACATATCAGGTGGAAATGATCAAGGTTACTTTTCCATGGATTATGATGTTGGAAAACTGACGCTATCTAATAAATATTCGCAAGACATATCCAAAGTAAGACCAGGACTGTATAAGTTGAATCTGACAGCCTCAGACCATGGTACTCCGTTTCCAAGACAGAGCCACATGACTCTACAGTTGACTTTGCAAGAGTCAACGAATATACCACCGAGATTCACAGATTCATTCTATAGAGCTAACATCAGCGAAGACATACGACCAGGCAGTTTTGTTACAAGATTGTCTGCAAAATCTTCAAGAGGAAGTGCAAGTAAGTAACTTTGATCTTTAAACGAACACGAACACGAAAACGAACTTTGCTTGTGTTGTTTGTACAACACAAGCAAAGTTTCGTTCTATAATAATAAATTTCAGCATACATAATAAAGTTCAAAAAGAGTGGGCTCAACAACTGTGTAACATAGCCACAACGTTAGATTACAGTCCACCCCTTTCTCGTTACTGTAAACTTACATACCTAATATCATTTTTAATTACATCATATATTCATATAAACTTAGTGTAGTATCGTACTAATGTACTTTTTCCTTTCTAGGTAATTTAACATACATGATACCTTCTGGAGTAGCAGACGACAAGTTTGCAATAGACGAAAGGCTCGGCACGATCACTGTCAAAACAAGAATTGATAGAGAAGATAGAGATCAATTCATTTTCCCGGTCTACGTTACTGACTCGAGTACTTTCCAATCTACAACCAACTTCGATGTAGCAACAGTCACAATAAGCGTTATGGATGTAAACGATAACCCACCTAGCTTCAAAACAGGCTCTTGCTATCCTCTGGTAGTCCCAGAGAACAATGATCCTGAAGTAATTCATACTGTGGCAGCAACCGACAAAGATATTGGAGCCAATGGAGTCATAACTTACAGCATTACATCTGGAAATAACGGGAATAAGTTCTCAATAGATTCTACTACTGGAAGACTGACAGCGAGGACCCTTGATCGTGAAACACAATCGAAGTATCATTTGACCATTACAGCCTTCGATCACGGTTCTCCGGTGGCGCTGCAAGGTTCATGTAATATCACAATGATTGTCGAAGACCAGAATGATAATGATCCAGTTTTTGATACTGGTCATTACTCTGCGGCGATACCAGAAGATGCTATGATTGATACGTCAGTGATCAAAGTGAGAGCGACTGATGCGGATTTGGGTTTCAATAAACGTATTGTTTACTCTTTGGCTAACGAAAGCCAAGGCCTGTTCAGGATTGATAACAAGACTGGTATCATATTCACAACTGGGTAAGTGTATAAAATAAATAAATATTTATTTCTTTCGGTTTTAAATATCCAGAGTGTTGTTAGTATTGATCTTAATGCTATGTTAGTAGAATACAAACAGAAACAAAATAATTTTACCTAACAGCACATATGACTAAGTCTGTCCAATATCTTAATAAGTATAAGTTTGACACAATTTTCAGTAATTTTCCCTTTTTTCGTAACTAAATTTTATTATTTTTTCAGAACATTTGACAGAGAGAAAACAAACGTTTATCATTTTGAAGCAGTTGCAACAGATGAGGGGCGATACATCACTCGGTCTCAAAGAGTGTCAGTAGAAGTCACGATCAATGACGTCAATGACAACAAGCCCATTTTCACTAAGTACCCCTTCAAAGAACAAGTAGCCACATTGACACCGCCAGGTCAAAGTTTACTCCGAGTAGCAGCAATGGATAATGACATAGGAATAAACGCTGAAATATTATATGAACTTCTTGACACGTCGAATCACAAGTTTCGCATCAACCCTACAACAGGTGTACTCACGGCAACACAAAGCTTAGCAAGCGAAAACGGCAAATTGATACACCTGAAAGTGGTCGCCAAAGATAAAGGAAACCCACCCCAGAGCTCCATAGGACTTATAGAAATACGTGTCGGCGATTTCTCTGATCAAACACCTACATTAAATTTCCAAAATGCTACATACAATGTAACTATTGAAGAAAACATGGCGTATGGAAAGGACGTGCTCCAAGTAACCGCAGTTAGGAGCGACGGGCGGCGTCAGAGAATAATTTATGAAATCGGCAATGGCAACGATCAGTACGCCTTTGAAATAGACTCTAACTCAGGTGTCATAAGGGTGAATAACTCAGTGAATCTGGATTATGAGTCGTATCCAGGCCCGCGGAGGCAGCTTGTTGTAGTCGCGCGCACAGAAGGCTCGCCCGTCCTATACGGCTACTGCGACGTTATAATAAATCTGATCGATCAGAACGACCACGCTCCCAGGTTTACGCAACAACAGTACATCGCGAATGTCCTTGAAGGGAACACTAAGGGCGAATTTGTTGTGCAACTAGCGGCTAAGGATGGAGATCGCGGTGTGAATGCAAGGATACTATACCACATTGTGGACGGAAATCATGATAATGCATTCATTATAGAACCGGCATTCTCAGGGTCAGTGAAAACAAATATAGTCCTTGATCGTGAGATAAGGGAGACGTACAAGCTGACAGTAATAGCCACTGATGAAGGCGACCCGCAGATGACGGGGACGGCGACGCTGAGGATCAACGTCGTGGACGTAAACGACAACCAGCCAACATTCCCACCACCAAACGTCATCTCAGTATCGGAAGGTACGGTTTTACTTGTTTACTCCGTATTTGCATTCGGGTTTTAAATTGCCGTTGGTCGGCCTATCGACTTTTCGAAATAAATTGGTAGAACAAAAAGCGTACCACAGGGAGGGAGGCATTTTACATAATTTGTATTCTCGACTTGGTAACATTGCGACTTTTCGATTCCAACGCCGAGATTAAATAAAAAGGACTCCTTTAGGATCAATATTTATTGGATGGTATTATATTTTTTCCGAGTGCATGTTTTAGCGGTTCACCAACGGTCCGTGGCGTTCACGTCGCTTTTTATTCGTTTTTTATATCATTGTAAGTCGACAGAGGTTTTGTTTTAGAGAATTTTTATTTTGGCGGATCGTTAAAACGGCAGTCAAACGAAACCCGTCAGTATAATTTTGTTTTTGTTTCAGGAACGGAAGTTGGGACAGTGCTCACATCTGTTACTGCGAATGACGTTGATACATATCCGGCCCTGAAATACTCGATAATACAGGGGGACAACAGTTTTTCTATAGACAGATATAGTGGAAAGATTGTGTTGAATCGACCCCTTGATTTCGAAGCGAAGAAAACGTATGAAGTGAATATCACAGCATCGGATAGTGAACATGTTGCACAGACGACGCTGACGATTAAAGTTACCGATGTTAACGACAATTCACCCGTCTTTGACGATATCTCATACAACAGAATATTACCTGGTAAGTTGTAAAACTATACATTTTTTTATTTCTCCAGGTGGAAATCCTAATGGATGTCCTCTGCCCTGGGGGCCAAAATGGTCCGTCAGACTTTTCACTGGCACCCTTACTCCGGGGGCTGCGAGAGCACTTAATACTCTTCAAAACGTCTTCCGAATAAAACAATACATTGTCTCGACTGTGTAATATTTGTACTCTGTAATATTGTATACTGTATTGTCTTTCAAAAATAATCCTGTATATGAATCGAAGTCTATACAACGTTATACGAGGCTAACCAAACCTTTTCTGAATTACAGAAGGCACCGATACTCTTGAAATCGGTTCAGTCAGCGCCAAGGACCGTGATGACGGCGACAACGGCAAGATCACCTACTCAATCCTTCGCCCAGCTAAAGGGTACTACATCGACACGGTTTCTGGTGGGATTTTCGTGAACTACAGTGCTTTACCAACCAATCAAAGAGACACACAGCTTGCTGTTGTAGCTACAGATCATGGGAAGCCAAACAGAAGTGCTGTTGCATCTGTGAGGATTAGTACCGGAGCATCTTCGGAGATCAAGCCGTTCATTGGACAGGATACTTACAGGTAATTATTATCATACACACATAATAAATAATTAGTACTTAAAAATGCTGCTATCAATGTTAGAGAATTGCTGAATTAGATTTGAATTACTAATTTATAAGAAAACTACAAAAAATACCTACTTATAAACAATGATTAATTTACCCGGTTGCAAATTGATGAATATACAGCGTCCATTTAAATAACATGAATTTTACAACTCCATTTAACACTACTCGTTTTTTCGACGAACTCCCTAAAGCCTCGTATTCATGGTAAACATTTGTTTAGCAACAGTTGATCAATGTTGTTGATGAACGGCGAGAATGCTGCTGGAAACTTTGTTTAAACCAATATGGGTTGGTTGGTTGGTATGGGGTTGTTGTGTTCTCTGTATCTGATGTATTTCTAATAAAAAGAAGATAAAAGATGATGGGTGCGAAACTATCTCCTGCAAAGAAAAATATTTGATAAGTGACCTCAGAATGACAGATGGATCATTTAGTAACTCTATTAATTGCATAATTTTATCGTTGCTCCACACTACCGCCATGTTTATAAACAGTTGCAAACACGTCCACACACGTCAACATTTGTTGATAAACTGATGTTTTCGCTCGCCGGGCGACAACTCTGCAACATGGCGTGATCAACTCCGCAACGTTTGCAACAATGCGATTGTTAAGTATTTATAAGTTGTTTTTGGAAATAAATAAATAAATAAAAATAAAAAAAATAAACTCCGCAACTCAAGTGTTGCCCGCAATATGTCGACAGCAACTCGGCAACATGTTTATGCAACCATGTTGCTAAATAAATGTTTACCATGAATACGAGGCTTAAATATTTGTTTACATTGTTATCGTTATAATGGTACCATGCTATACTATCTATGTACCATGACACCCACGAAATAACGATATCAATAGAATTCTAGAATTATAATGTTGGGTTTAACCTATAAATTCTATTTTTTATTATTATTATTAATTAATAATAAATTATTACACAATTCGTTTTACAGTGATCCCCAAACTAGACGTACCTATGTCTGTATCTTGGGGACCAGAGTTGCACATTTATATCATAAAAAGTGATTATTAACAAAAACAAAATTAAAGTCAAACTAAAACTATGATATAATGAAATAAAGAAGTAAAATTAAAGTTATGAATTAAAATTACGAACAAAGCATGATGATATGAATAATAGATTGGTTACAATCTCGTACATGAAATTGGTCTTGCGTGTTAGTGTGTATGCGTGCGTGTGTGTGTGTGTGTGTGTGTGTGTGTGTGTGTGTGTGTGTGTGTGTATAAGATTAGGAGTACTGTCTATATGTATACGAGTTCTTGTGATGCTACCTATTTAATAATCCTTTCTGTTTCGTCATAGGATTACATCGTCGTTCTATACAACGTGTAACAGAATAAACGCAATTCCTGAAAGTAGTTGGTTCAGAATCGGCTTCTGAATTGATTTCCGTCATAAAAAATAGGTGTTAAATTTTGATTGAAAAATCTTTCGTTTAACTTAAAATGGAAACACAGTATCATGACAAATTAATACAATCCTTAATTCAAGGAAATGCGGTCGTATGCGTGTCGGCCGCTAACATTGCATGAGTGTATGCGTCAGCGTAAGGTTATTGTACGACGCACATACGTTTTGCGTTTAGTAAGGATAATTATTTTATTAAAAATGTCTAGGTTTGGTTTGAATTTATTTAGTTAAGGACGTTGGTTTAGACTAATAATTTAATATTCTAATTGGGGTGTCTGAGGTATTGCGCTTAATTTGTTACACCTTGTATAATCAAGTTGCCGAACGTAGTAAGAACTGTATTTGAAAACTCTCAATAACGCCATAAAATGTGCAGTACCTTCGGTGTTTCTCTATAGAGTTTACAGTTACAACATGTAGTTTATTAGTATAAATTCGAATAAAATTAGTAAATATTTAGGTTTTGTATAGTTTAATTATAAAAACACAATTATCGTTCTCAATTTCAGAATCACAGTGAATGAAGACACCGAGAAAGGATCAACACTGCTCCAGATAGGCGGTATCAACGACGTTCTCAAGAAATACAACCTGGAATTCCACATCACATCCGGAAACGAAGGCAATACCTTTGATGTCACTCTTGAAGGAGCTTTAATTCTTCTCAATAAACTTGATAGAGAAACACAAGATTCTTACGTCCTCGGCTTAGCTGCCGTTGAACAAGGAAAAATGCTGACTCACAATCAAAATAAAACTTCGATCACAGTATTCGTCACTGTTGCAGATGCGAATGACAATCCTCCAGTATTTGCTATCAATAACTTCGAACTAACTGTTAGTGAAGATGTTAAAATTGGTTACATCCTAACTAAATTGGCAGCAACTGATGCGGATCTTTATGGAACTCCTAACGCTGCAATTGTTTATAATATTACTTCTGGTGATGATGAAAAACTTTTCTACGTTCATCCAACGACTGGTTTATTGACGGTCAATAAAAGTCTTGACTATGATGTTGGAAACACTGAATACAAACTCGTAATAGTTGCATGCGATCAAGGAATGCCGTCACTCTGCAATGCTGTGTTCATCAGTATTGGTATACTCGATGAGAATGATAACTCACCAACTTTCCCCGTTAATGAGTATTTTGAAACAATTGGTGAGAACGAAAGGGTTGGTACCTCAATCTTCACAGCAAGAGCCACAGATCTGGATCAGGGCAGATACGGTCAGCTAAATTACTCAATAGTAGCTTCACCTAACAACTACAATAGAAACGATGACTCTTGGAAAATGTTTCTCATTGATTCTTCATCTGGATTAGTCAACTCTAATGCTGTGTTTGATTATGAGGTAAAGAACAAATACGAGTTCTCGATCAAAGCTTTAGATTTGGGAGGAAAAAGTACAACTGTGAAAGTCAGAATTGACATAGAAAGCAGAGATGAATTTTATCCTCAGTTTACACAAAAAACTTACAAGTTCCGCGTGCCTATGTCCGGATCTCTTCCAGCTGGCTATATCATAGGACAAGCTACAGCAACTGACAGAGATAAAGGTATTGACGGAAGAATTGTATATCAGCTATCCACATCACATTCATACTTCAAAATCAACAGAACAACCGGCGTTATTATTCTGAAAAAGAAAGTTGATTCTGTACAAAACCTTTTTGGCTTAGACAAATCTATAAGCTTGGTGGTTACAGCTAGTTCTGGAAGACAAGGATCATTAACGAACAAAACTGCTGTAGAAATTGGGATGAATGATCTGGCATTGGCATCAGATGCAACTCAAGTAAATGATGCTGCTGCGGTCGCAAGCGGAGGCTTGTCAGATTGGGCCTTAGGATTACTAATTGTTTTCATTTTCATCATTATAATATTTGCGGCAGCTTTCCTATTCTTACATATGAAGAATAAGAGACACAAGAAAGTCAACAAGCCTGGATTAAATTCCGAAGGAGTCGGCGCTACAAACAGTTATGTAGATCCAAGCGCTTTCGACACTATTCCTATTAGAAATACTGGTGTCGTCAATCCAGCAAATCAATTTGCTCCTCCTAAATACGACGAAATACCACCATATGGACCTCATACAGCCAGCTCTAATTCAGGAGCAGCAACTACGTCTGAACTCTCAGGGTCTGATCAATCAGGTTCTAGTGGCCGAGGCTCTGCAGAAGATGGCGAAGATGGTGAAGACGAGGAGATAAGGATGATAAATGAAGGTCCTTTACAGAGAGAATCTGGTATACACAGACAATCTAACGGAGTAGACGATGATAATCTCTCTGATGTTTCTGTACATAACACTCAAGAATATTTAGCCAGATTAGGTATTGTTGATACTGGAACAGGTGGTGGTGCATCGACGTCATCAAGGAGGTGCTCAGAAAATGTAGGAAATAAGGACACCATGCTACATCACGCACCTATTGATTCAATGCACATGTTTGATGAAGATGGTGCGCATGAAAATGATATTACCAATTTAATTTACGCTAAGCTTAATGAAGTAACTGGTAGTGAAAGGGCGAGTAGTGCCGACGAAGCAAGTGCAGCTGTAGATAGAGCAATGGCTCTTGGTGCCTTCTCTAGCGCTCCAGGAGACAGTAACGCCGTACCTACCGCTGGGCCTTCGATGACTGGTAGCCTTAGTTCCATAGTTCACTCAGAAGAAGAATTGACCGGTAGCTACAATTGGGATTACTTACTTGATTGGGGACCTCAATACCAGCCTTTAGCGCATGTATTTTCTGAAATAGCTAGACTCAAAGATGACGCGGTATCACTGCAAAGTGGTAATAGTGGGGCTTCTAGTGCGAAGAGTAAAGGGACTTCAATATCTGGAGGAAAGAGTGTGCCACCGCCATTACTGACAACGGTGGCTCCGAGAAGCTGTCCAGCACCGTCGTTATCATGTAGGCAGCCTCAGTTGTTATTACCGAGGTCTCCAATAAGTCATGATGTTCCTGGCGGATTCTCTGCAGCAGCCGCTATGTCACCTTCATTTTCGCCTTCCTTATCACCATTGGCGACGAGGTCACCGTCAATGTCACCATTAGTTGGTCCTGGGTTGCCACCAGCACCCGCTAATAGGAAACCTCCACACTCGACCATGAGAATATGAAAATAGTAGTATCGTAGTATATTCAATACTGTATATATGGACGACTGTTTTGCCTATAGTGTAGTTAGTATTATTTATTCCGCCGATCTGATCGGCTTAACTCATTTTGCGCATATTGCTATTTAAAACGAACTTCAAGATATGCTCAAAGTGATTACTAAGCGCTTATTACCGATTTTTGCGGTAAATGTATATAAATAAAAAATCGGGTGTATTTTTTAAGTGTACATACTTACTTATACTCATTGTAAAAAATATATAAAGACTGCCATTTTTTTTATTTTTAACAAAAAATACAGCTTTACTCTAAGCTATAAGTATTATTTTTAGGAAACGCAATTTGTATGATGTGTCAAATTGATTAATTGATCGTGTGATTGTAATCGATTTGGTGAATCAATATTACTGTAAGCTTTATTACACGGCGATGTATGTACTATTTCATATTGTAAAAATCTGTTGCTAATAAAATGTAATATTAGTTTTCAGTGAATTGAACGTTGGTGTTTCGTTTCTCTGTGATTATGATGATGCCTAAAGAATCAGTTCAGTTTTTTTGCTACTTATTATAATATATATAATTGTATAATACCATAATATTATTTTATTTAACCACAAATTTCTTTAAATTTATTACAGTGTTTTGTCATAAGCTGAAGATTTTGTCATTCAAGTCTCAAGGTGATGATATACTTTAAGAATTGAAAGACAAAATTAAATCAGACATGGTTTTTTAATACACGCTGTTAAAATATAAAGCTGATAAGCTACCAATGTATTTTTTTGCTGTCATAGTTAATGTATCAAAAATCCTGAACTGGTAACTAGTATATTGAATGTAAATACTTATCTTAATTTACATGTTAATAAATTAGTCTAAGAATCCACCGACTGTATGAATATTGTTAAGGTGGAAATAAAATGAAATTTAAAAACATCGTTTTGTTTGTTTTCATTCATAACACCTTTAATGCTGATTGTCCCTACAAACAAGGTTAGGTTTAAGCAAGGTTTAAGCCTCAATAAACTAATGGCTAAGTTGTCAGTGTGATCGAGAGGTCACGCGTTCAAACCACTATTGCCGTGAACCCTCTCCAGACGCAAGCATATTTAGCTTAGTTGGAGGGGTTAACAAGGTTGCTAGTAATGTGAATTCTACCCACGTTGCTTGTTCTCTTTATTTAAAAAATAGAGGTTTTATGGATTTAAAAGAGCCATAATCTCCTCCAGTAACGCTGGTCTCAAAAAGCCAGAAAGCAACTATTTTACTAAGGAGCTAATCTTTCTATTAGGGAAAGTGCGAATGTGTATTTGCGTTTCAATCACGCAAAATTGGCATTTGAGATTTTGACGAAACTTGGCACACATAATACAGCATACAACTGAAATAACCAATTCAGTAGGAACCAAAGTAGGCCGCTGCAGGAGGCACAATTTAGCGATGTGGGGTATCATAGAACACAATGAAACCCAGTTTAATTGCGGTGCTCCTGACCAAACCATGCCCCATTTGCTGGTGTCCAAAGTGCCCATATAAGTGCACCTCTAATGACCTTATACACGCCACTGAGCCGCCACTAGCGTGGCTACCTACTGGGCCTGACATAATATTTAAATGTAACTACCATCGATTCGAAGAATAAGTCTAGGTATCTATTATTTAGCCCCATATATTGCAAGGTATGGCGGAGACCGAAAAATTGAATATTTTGAAATGAATGAGCGGTTATTACTCACTCTCAGCTGTGCAAATACTTTTATATGATTCTGGTAATATGAAAGTTTTATCGCAACCAGCATGGACAACTATCATAACACAACGTATCAAAATGAAAACTTTTTGAAATGAATTATTAATTTATTTAAACCTTATGTTCAATAGTGGTATACAGGCAGATTTAATGCAGCGACAAAGCATTCTCACCAGTCAAACTTTTCAAAATGAATCTCTATAATTTTTAACTCACTATGAACACTTTATTCAAGTACGTACCATTTATATTGTAAGTAAAGTTGGATTTTTGAGTAAATGTGATTTGAGAACACTTTTTTACATTGAGTTGAACATTATTATGCTTGCACTAGTTTAATAATCTATTAACATCACATTGAAGTTATAGTGAATCAGCTTGAGAATCTATTATACGAAACATATTTAAATCATCGGCGTACAAGAAAGGTAAGGAGTCGACAAAGCAGTTCGGAACATCGTTGACAAAGACAATAAAATAACAGAACCAAGGGGAGATCCTTGCGGAATCCCACCCATATCTGCGTACAAAACGTTTTGGGAATTCTTTGCTAAGGGGTGAAATTCCCTATCGGCGGCTGTATTTTCTGGTGGCTATAACCTAGGGTCCTTTAAGTCAAGAGTGAGTAGGTTACTGTGAGAGGAGACATAATTAGTAGTAACAACACTAACATATAGGGTTGGCAACAACACAGACACCGGAGAGACGCTCTGGATCGCGGCACGAGCTGTAACTGTAAAGTACAATAATTATACTAATAAATGGTATAAACCATATAAAAAGGTGTTTAATTATAAAACAAACATCATACATGGCGCTGAGGATAACTAAAAATTGCCGCTGAACAAAGTAAAAAGAGGTAAGAGATGGAACAACTACAACCGCCGCCGCCATTATCTTTGGTTGGGTCGAAATCGAAAAAGAGAAGTTTCGAAAACTGGAAACAGCGGTTTGACCTATATTTTCTCGCCAGTGGAGCAGATACACGTCTAAATGATGAACAGAAAAAAGCTCTATTATTACACTGCATCGGTGAAGAGGGTCTGCTAATATATAATAGTTTCGAGGACAAGGCGAGCATATCATACAATGAGGTACTCATACGTCTGGAGAAAAACTGTAGTCCACCTACAAATGAAACGTATAACAGATATCTATTCTTCTCAAGAAAACAAAAAACTGACGAACAATACGAAGAATACCATACAGCACTAAAATCTCTCAGTTTAGATTGTAACTTTGGAACCTTAAAGGATAGTCTTATAAAAGATCAAATAGTACTTGGAATTACTGATGGTAATATCAGAGAAAAATTACTAAGAATACCAGACCTGACACTTGACAAGTGCATGAGTATATGTAAAGCCGCACAAGTGGCTCAAAGTCAAATAAAAACTTTAAATAGTGAATTCTCAAATGAAGTAGGTGCAGTAAACAAAGGAACATACAGTCGCCTATCAGCAAATAAACGAGAACCAAAAGCCAGGGGTCGTAGTAGAACTCCAGGTCAAGCAAGTTATGGTGCGCGAGGAACATCCAGTGGCAGACAATCAAATTATCAAGAAAGGTCAGGTGAGCATTTTAAAAAAGATGCCAGTACATCAAGACCATGTAGAAAATGCAATAAGTTTCATGGTTATGGTAAATGCCCAGCATACGGTAAAAAATGTATAAAATGTCATAAATTTAATCATTTTACTTCATGTTGTACTTATAAATGTTCAGTAGTCAACAGTGAAAATATAGAACAGCTTAGAATAGATACAGTGTATGCAGTAAACTCAGTAAGCAAGGAGTGGTATATAAATATACAAGTAAATAACAAATATATGAAATTTAAAATTGATACAGGTTCTCAAGTGGATATCATAAATAGAAATACAATGAATCAATTAAAATTGCAACTAAATACATGTAGGAATATAAGATTGACAAATTTTGATGGATCTGAGATCAAAATAATTGGAACTTGTGATACAAAATTAAGATACAACAACAGTGACTGTTTATGTAAACTCTTTGTAGTGGATTTTAACACACCCAGTATTTTAAGTTACTCAACTGCAGTAAAGCTTGGTATTATTAACAGGGTAAAGTTGGTAAATAAAAGTGACATTGTGTCAGAATATAGTGAATTATTCACTTTGGTTTAGGTGAGTTAAAATATGAATATGATATTAAATTAAAGGAAAATTGTGTACCAATTGCAGAAAGACCTAGAAAAATTCCATTTAAATTACAAGATCAAATTAAAAGTGAATTAGATAAATTAGTGAAGTTAGGTGTCATTAGAAAGGTAAATGAGCCTACTGAATGGGTTAATTCTATGGTTGTGGCAAAGAAAAACGATGGTTCTATCAGACTTTGTTTAGATCCACAGAATTTGAACAAATGTATAATCAGAGAAAGATTTAAAATGAGTACTTTTGAGGAATTAGTCGCTAGAATGCCTAATGCCAAGTATTTTTCGGTGCTAGACGCCTCTAAAGGATTTTACATGATTAAATTATCAAAAAAGAGTCAAATATATACAACATTTAATGCTGGTGACTTGGGTAGGTATTGTTATAAAAGATTACCCTTTGGTTTAAACTCAGCACCTGAAGTTTTTAGTAAATGTTTTCATGACATATTTTGTGACATTGAAGGGGTAGAACAATATGTTGACGAATTGTTAATATGGGGAGAATCTAAGGAATCCCATGATAAGAGATTAAAACAAGTTTTGAACAGGGCTAAACAAGCAGGAGTAAAATTCAACAAAGATAAGTGTCAGTTTGGGGTAACTGAGGTCAAATATGTAGGCCATATATTGAGTAGCACAGGTATTAGACCTGATACAGAGAAAATTAGAGCTATTGTTAATATGAAAGAGCCCACAAGTAAAAAAGAGTTACAAACATTTTTAGGAATCATAACTTATGTATCTAAATTTATACCTAACTTATCAGATATTACAAATTCATTGAGAGAATTAGTAAAAAAGAATTCTGTATTTGTATGGAGTGAAAAACAAAAGGAAGCTTTCAATAAATTAAAACAAATCTTAACTACAGAACCGGTTTTAAAATATTTTGAGATAAATAGTCCTATTACATTGTCGGTTGATAGTAGTAGTACAGGGTTAGGAGCAGTTTTATTGCAACATAATGCACCAGTAGCTTATGCTTCTAAATCATTAACTGAGTCGCAGAAATCATGGGCACAAATTGAGAAGGAATTATTAGCAATTGTATATGCATGTGAAAAGTTCCATCAATACATATATGGCAAACAAATTACAGTAGAAACTGACCATAAACCACTTGAACAGATATTTAAAAAATCTATGAACGAAACTCCATTAAGATTGCAAAAATTAAGAATGCGCATACAAGGTTATGACTTAGATATTAAATATAAACCTGGTAAAGAACTCCTAGTGGCTGATGCATTATCTAGGGCATATGTACAAGATAACATATGTAATCAGGATATTGATGAAAAGATAGAAATGCATGTCTGTATGATTATAGAAAATTTAAATATTAGTGAGCAAAAATTAAAAATATTTCAAGAAGAAACAGCTAAAGATGAAAACTTGGTATTGCTTATTAATTATATTCAAAATGATTGGCCTAAATATTCTGATATTCCATTTCAATTAAAGTTTTATCATTCTATTAAAGAAAGCTTATATGTAGCTAACGGTTTAATATTCAAAGACTCAGCTTTGTTAGTACCAAAATCATTACGTTCTGACATGTTAAAGCAAATTCATTACAATCATATGGGTTATGAAAAGTGTAAAAATAGAATAAAAGGATTGTTATATTGGCCACATGTGAATAAAGAAATAGAAGATATGATTAAAAATTGTGACATCTGTTTACAGTTTCAAAAAAGTCATAGTTATGAACCATTAAAATTAAGAGAAGTTCCCAATAAACCATGGAGTACAATAGGAGCGGATATGTTTTTCTTAAATAATAAAATATTTTTATTAATAGTAGATTATCTTACTAAGTATGTAGAGATAAGTGTATTAAAAAATCAATCAGCGGAGGAGCATATAAAAGCTTTACAAACATCATTCTCTAGATGGGGAATCCCTGAATTATTATATACAGATGATGGAGCTCAATACAGAAGTTCTGTATTTGTAGATTTCTGTCAGCAATTTGGGTTTAAACATAAGACATCAACACCTTATTATGCTAGGTCTAATGGGATGGTTGAGCGCCACATTCAAACAGTTAAAAGGATGTTAAAAAAATGTATATTAGAAAATAAAAATATTGATTTAGCTATGTTAGAATACAGGAATACGCCTATTGATAATGAGTTAAAGTCGCCAAATGAGATGATGATTGGTAGACAAGTAGCTTCTTTGTTACCTGTGAATAGAAATGGTTATGAAACAAAGTATAAGAAAATAAAAAACTATGTACAAAAGAAAAATGAAAGATATAAATTGTATCATGATAAGAAATTTAAGGGTAAAGGAATAATATTCTTTAATGGACAAAATGTTTATATTAGAGATAGAAATAAGAATAAGTTAATCCCAGGTAAAATTGTAAAAGAAGGGGATAAAGATAGATCCTATGTAATATTATTGGAAAATGGGCAGAAAGTTCTGAGAAACAGATATAATATATTTAAAGGTTCAAAATATAGAAAATTTAATGTTAAAAATACATATGATTATGATGATGAGGACCTAGAATGTATAATACAAAATAACACATTAAATGAAAGATGTTATGATAAGGTAACGAATGTTAATGTAACAGATGATGACTGTACTGAGAATTTAGCTTTTAGAGATATAGACTTTAATAATTGTAACAAAGATATTATGAATGACATTGTGGAAAATAATGATAATTTAAATTTTGAATATGTTAATTGTGATGTGGATAACTTTGTAGATTGTCTTGATGAACAGACTGATCTTGGAGCTAATAATGACATAGTAAATAGTAAAGCCAAGAAGTCTGTTACATTTAACTTTGACAATATTGCTGTAGAAAATAAAAAAACTAGAAGTGGTCGAATTGTTAAGAAACCAAATTATTTGCATGAATATTGTAATGATTAATTATTTTAAGAAAAGAGAAGGGATGTGAGAGGAGACATAATTAGTAGTAACAACACTAACATATAGGGTTGGCAACAACACAGACACCGGAGAGACGCTCTGGATCGCGGCACGAGCTGTAACTGTAAAGTACAATAATTATACTAATAAATGGTATAAACCATATAAAAAGGTGTTTAATTATAAAACAAACATCATACAGTTACTTTTACGTAAACGTGCTTCATCTTCGACAACATCATCGTAGATATGAGTGATGGTGGTCAAAGGTGAGCCTAAAAAAAAAATCTATGTGGAACTTCGTCACAATGACGTCCCTTAGTAAGGTCTAGATTTTTAATGCTTTACTATCACATTTTTAGAAATAACTATACTGGAAAAACATTCAGAGCTAGTTACTTAGGTTCTTAGCATACTTCAACAGATTACGATAAAATTCTTGAGTATTCTAGTTGTATATATTTAACATGGCGAATTTAAATCTGTGTATCTATTAAAATATTTTGGTTGAAGATTGTTATACAATCAAGTTCAGCGAGACCATACTTTTAATAATCTTGGATTTGGAATCATCAATCTTTCTTATAAAGATACGTCAATTTATTGATCTCTAAATCAATCGTTCTTCCACTTAAATCAATACAGATACACAGGAATGATAAATTCTTACATCTGACAAACAGGTAGAGTGGGTTTAATTACACTCGATTTGAGTGAATGTACACAATAGAATAAGGGATTTTATATTAAGCAAAACTTAGTTTGTTCATTGTAGGTATGCACAGAACTAATGCATTAAGATTAGTTTGATTTTTTGAATCTTTCGATGGAGAACGAAATCTTGACCGCGACAGAGAACTTGCCTTGGACCGCGAGCGAGAGCGGCTGCGGCTGCGCGAGCGAGAGCCAGAGCGGGGAGAACGGGAGCGCGTGCGATGCCGGGACCTCGAACGGCTGCGGCGGCGGTGGCGTGTACAGTCACGAGAGTAATGTCCTCTGTCTCCACAATCATAGCAGTGGTCATCATATGACCGAGGCGACAGGCGAGATCGTGGAGGTGGTCCCCACCCTCCGTAACCTCGCCCACCGTTGGACATTTCTACCCGAGCGCGACGAACACATATTGTACGTCCATCTAAACCGCGTATGACATTTTCAGCATCACGAGGATCTTCAAATTCTACAAAAGCGAAGCCGGGGGGATTTCTTGCTACCCAAACATTTCTCAAGGGTCCGTAATATGAAAACGCATCTTCTAGTTCAGGTTTGCTTGCATTGTTACTTAGATCACCCTCATACACTTTACAGTCACCATAACGTGACATTTTCCCCGATAGTAAAGCAACACAATCGAATAACACTAAATTATTGATGAATATGACACTGGATCCCGCACTAGGATACCCTGTGTCGCAGGAACCAGTCTCTCTCGACATAAATGGTTTAGATCTAGCGATACAAATGCAACGGAGGATATTGATTAATTAAACTAAGGTAGGTACCTAAATATGAGGTGTGCATGATGTGAGGGACGGTTTTTCATTCTTTTCTTCACAGCCATTTCTTCACCTGTATCCTCCAGCCAAACCTGGTCATAGACAAAGTTCAGTTGGCTATTGACTTTCTCATATAAGTATGGTTTTATACGATAGAATGCACGAATGCCAAACTTAAGTTTGCAAAGAGGTCTGGTCCACTTAGGTTTTCTACGCGCTTGCTGATCTGTTACAATATTGTAGTGACTGCAGTTTTATGGAACTTGTTACACTGACAAAATGTACAGTTGGCGCACCATAAGAACTCTTAGCTTCATGATGAAAGAAACTTGACTAACATAAGCCTTGGTAGGTTATCGTAATTGTATCCATTTTAGCTAACGATCGAAGTCTTTTAAATATGTAGGTACAGAAGCTTCCTTACACTTCCAGTAACATATTATATTAGCTTAATCCATGATAAACGTTCGTCTACGTTCATATAGCCGATTTAACGCCCTCAAAGTCAGTTGTTCAACTTTACGCTGATAGACTCTGATTTGTTGAAAGTGATAGAAGCAACTAAGAATATGTTGCATAATCTGGGTGTGCTAAACTGGGTCATCAGTACTATTATTAACGCGATGCGACCTCGTGAAGCTGCGCTACTAAGTATATTCTTCCTACACATTGCATCTTATTATTTTGCTTATTTGTTTTGCCCAGCCAGAATGCCTCCTTTCTGGATCGGGAACAATATTTTCGCACAGAAACGCTTTGTAACTCTAAATTTGAATTTGAAATTAAATTCAATAATATCTTCTGAAATATAAAACACAGTCAATTCTCTTATTTGGCAATTAGTCATTTCGGCTAATTCACGACTAAATCTAGGCGAAAACAGATCTCCGCTAGGTGGACTAGATCTTGAAATTCAGATGTAAGCGATCTACAAATGCACCTCTTTACATTTTTAACCACGAGAAGACTAATATTTGGCGACTAAATCTAGGCAAAAAACAGATTTCCGCTAGTGCTCTAGACCTTGAGGTAATTTGAACTACGAACCGACTAATTCTGATATTAGGCGACTAATTTCTAGTAATTAACAACTAAATCTGGGTGATTTCAGATCTATGACTGTGGATCAAGTCAGAAAGTGCCACAAATTCTGTATTAATCTCTGAAATATGGATGGTTTTCATTTTGATAGTGCTTTTTCATATAGGAAAAATCGTAGAAAGTTGATTCAAAGCCCAACCAAAGAGAGCAGGAGATTTATTAAAATTGAATTTAATGTTTCACTTTGTGCAAAGTCATGAAATTAGAAAAAGCTATGAATTTGTTGATCAAGGTCAATAGATTAGGTACTCAAGATCTAATAGACATATAATTTCTTAGATGGTGGTCAAACGCAAGACTATAAACAATAAAAAAAAAGGATTTACATGCTATGCATAGTTAGTTTATGGAATAAATATTGTTTTGGTTCACATAAAAGGGCACAAGCTAAAATAAAACAAAAGTGAAAGAAAAATTTTGTTTATTAAAATTGATTATTTATATTACAGTGAAATGATACATACTAATTAGATAAGTAATTTTGCAAAATGCAATATTAATTAAACTAAATGTAGAAATTATATTCCTTATTTAAGGAACATATTTAGAAATTAACGGACTCAAGGACATTGTCTATATCAAAGTTCAATTGACGGATGAAATTGTGTATAACTATATTTCGCAAAATAACTTATCCATATAATAATTACATTACAGCTAAATTATGACAAAATGATAAATTAAATATTATTATCACAGTTGGAGCTACAACTACCAATGATATCATAATGATTACCAACTATGGTAACCTAGGTAAGGAAAATAGTTTAGCAGCTTGCATTGCAAAAATTGAAAATGATATAAATATTTATAATAGACAGGACACTTCGTAATCTTAAGTCAATCATCATTAACATGCTATCATTTTCGAAGAGGTAAATCGAACAGTAGCATCAAAACATACATCCAATGATGATGAAGATGTCGATATCAATCCTAACATTTCAGCTATTCATCAAAATTCCTTTAGAATTTTTAAATATTTTCAAAAAAACATACATCGATTTGAAAGTAAAGCGCCGATTGAAGACAAAGTATTCCCAAGAAACATAGGTAAATAGATCAAAATCATGAAATGTCATAAGAAATCAAAAATTTTGTATGAAAATTTCAAGTCAAATTTATAAAGCTGGTTTTCTTACTCCAGTGATCAGTTGAACACAAGAATTTTGTTGGTCTCTTGGTAGTTTATTAATTTTGTGTAAATAGTACAAGTGTCATACAAATTTGCAGGAATATAATTTATAATAGTAGACAAAAGTAAATTGTATTGAGCATCCCTACTCAACCCATAGGGGGGAAAGCGTATAATATTTATACAAATATACCTACTATTTTAGATATTATATATTATTATAAAATGCCTACGAACACTGTGGCCCTGTTAAAGTCTATGTTACTTTTTTATTGGTGGTCAAAATCAGAGATAGGTTTGAGTATCTTTAATCCCTTTTATCAAAGTAAATTTAATTATTAATCCGAAAACCTATGTTAATGGTTTCCTCATAAATAACGATCAAAAACAGGCGTCAGTTTATTTTACTAAACCTAATACTGATATTTTGATATACAGCCGCATTATAAGGCAACATTCTCAAGCGTAAAATATATGATATAGAAAGGCTAAAGTATTCTCAATACACTGCAATAATTTCTACAAAATCCTAAGTTTACAACACACAATTATGTTTATTTTATTATCTTTTGTCTTTTGTTATGTTGGTTATTGATATCTCCTAAACTCCTGTACGTATTCCGATGTGGTTTCTCTCAATGTGCCTTTCAAAAAAAGGTAAGGCCGTCTCTGGTCAACCCTGTGTCTCTAAACATGCTTACACCTACTAATGTATGTCCTGTGGATGTCATCCAAAAATACTCAAACATTTTTAGAACCATTTCAATGATACTCATTTTCTTAGCATCTTTATATGGAGTTCTTTTTTATATGAAAGCTTGTTATATAATTTTAAAGGCGATTTTTTGGATGTTCTCTCATTAAATTTGCTTTCATTTATTTGTGTAAAGAACGCCTCCACAGACACCCTCACAAAAAACGCAGTCTATATGATCCACTCCTGGAAATAGGCCCTTCCCAACTCTTCACAGGTCGAGTACAGTCGATCTAAAGGATAAATTAATGATTGACAAAATAATCACTATATTCGTTTAATGGGTTTCTCCGTGTGGTTGTGTAAATGCATGTCTATGATGACCTCGTCGGAGCCGATGGATTTTTTACTAGGAGTCACTATGCCGAAGTCCACGTCTGTGTTCGGGGTCAATCCGTTGATGGGGTCCTGGAATTAGAAAAATAAGAAGTTAATAAAGCATCTGTATACGACACTAACTGGAATACTACCTACATTATTAAACTCAGGTTTGTCCAAGATAGACAAAAATGGAAAGAAGGCTCTACAGTGAGGCAGTCCTGAAACTGTGATCTGTATCGTCATCAAATATGTGCTGAAAGATTCTAAATAAAGCCGGGATTGTGGGAATGTTCTGTCGAGAGACCGCGGCCCCTGCACGTAACGACAACTGAAGGAAATAGGTGGGTTTTTAGTCAGTGTCAGAATTCCTGTTAAGGATGCAGCTGGATAACACGATACCCCTTGTCAGTGGGTACTTATGTCAGACTTTCTGGCTTTTGACTAGTCATAACAACAGTCAAAGATGTACAAATAGCTTCCTATTAGGTTTCGTCGGAATGTTCATTTACTTTCTCTGCTTTATAATGTGCTATTTAATCCTTTCACTCCTTTTTATCTTAAAGATCGTTTTCGGTTTCCCTGTGACACACATTCAAGGTCCTTGATATCATCGGAAAATTTAGAGTTAAGTATCCGTATGCATTCCACTTCTTTCTTCGATAAATCTTTCACTATACAAGCGGTCCGCTTGTGGAATGCATTACCCATAGATGTGAGGCGTGCTCAAATATTATCTACGTTCAATAGAATGGTGAAGGAGCATTACCTCTCACTATAATTTTTTCCCCTTCTTTCTCTATTATGAATTTGATATGTATATATATATTTATACAACGTGTAACGGAAACCCCATATCTATCCAAAAGGGCTGAAGACAACATATGGTATGGAGTCTCTATGCACAGTTTCAGCACAAAATAACTGACTCAAAGAATTGATACCAAATTATTGGTTTCATATATTTCTTGAATACCAATCATAACAAACGTGTCACAGCACTACGAGGGTCAATAACTTTCCACGTCACTTGCCAATAACACGATAATTCTTTTCGTTCTTCTTAATTTGAAAAATTCGGTCTCTGGTATCAGTGTATTGGAATTTGTAATAAGTTCTACACACGTAGACTTAGGATTACAAAACCCTTGCCATATCGTTTGTTATCATCCAAAGAAGCCATGCACTTGGTATGTGTATACCCTTTAAATTACACGTTGTATATTATATTTCGTGGTATGTATTTTATATTATTATGTTTGGTTAGTATTATGTATGATGTTGTACACTGATAGCCCTAAATCTATCTCCTATAATTTTTGTCCATCCAAAGGTTGTCTGTAAGACAGCCAAAAACGGCTTAACTTAGTTGCCGAGGCACTGTGGAATATCAATTTATGTTAAGATGGTAACCCATTCATGGACCAATACGATCACGGCAAGCATTGCTTAACGTTGATGATGGACCCGTGTGGCTGCTATTATAAAGCCGCCAGAAATTTAAAAAACAATACATAACAATTGGACGTAGTTACGCAAAAAGATCCAACCCACAAAATGTCACTTTTGAGATAATGAAGTTTGAAGTTTAAGAGGAGGCTCCCTAAATTGTATGTAATTTTGTACTAATATTCTGAAACAATCACGCATACAATCAAAATGGAACCTTATTATATGATTTATTGGATCTTTTTCTTTCCATGTCTAGACCAGTTTCGTAATTGGAACATTCATTTTTTAATCGAAAATCATGTCTTTTTTAAAGATTATTCAAAATTTAATCAAGATTACTCGGCTTTTCGACAGTAAGAAAATATAGTTTATTATTATCCAAATATAGGAATTTTTTTCGCTAGATCAATTATTACTTTAGTTATAAACGAAATAAGAATTGAGACTTACGACATTTAGTTTCGAACCCAAATATGGTAAAAGAGTGCTCGCAATATTCAACTTTATTACTGATGCGTTAGCGTTTAGCACACAACGGCAGTTTCGAAACCGAACATGGTGAAAGAGTGCACGCGATATTCAACTTTATTACTGCTGCGTTAGCGTTTAGTATACAACGGCCTAACCGGGGTGGATGGGGGCGGAGCTTGCGTGAAAATTATTTTGGACTGTCTGGTCTTAAGATGGTTACCCATTCATGAACCAATACGATCACAGCAAGCATTGCTTAACGTTGATGATGGATCCGTGTGGCTGCTATTATAAAGCCGCGAGAAATTTAAAAAACAATACACAACAATTGGACGTAGTTACGCAAAAAGATCCAACCCACAAAATGTCACTTTTGAGATAATGAAGTTTGAAGTTTAAGTTGTATTTGCTCTTTGATATTCTATTTTGTGATTTTGTTGATTTGGGACATAGTTGTACAAATTGGTGTCCTTTTTATAGAAATATGTTTTATTGGGATTGAATAAACATTTTTAGAGATATTTAAGTAAATATGGGGTTGGATCGTTTTAGCTAAAAGCCATTTTCAATTATGCTAAGCTTATATTTAATTTGGTAGTAACCTCCATCCATCCATCCAGCATGGCAAATTGTTATGTAATTATGGATTTACATAATAAAATAGTAAATTTTCTTTATTGAATTTTTGTTATATGTCTGAATACAAAAAAAAATCACTAATAACTCTATAAAACCTGAGATCAGTTTTACATTATATAAAGAGATAATTTTAAGCTATTTATATATTCTTCTGTTTGCAATGATTTGTCATCACTTAACTTTATTCAACTTCCTCCATTTCAATATTAAAGTCTGGTTCACCCCCAAACCCTTCGAAATCGTCTTGAAGATTGGTATTACCTTTTTGAGTTATTATTTGTTGCTCAGTTTCAATATCGTATAATTTCTCTATAATGACCTAAGAAGGTTGGATCGTTTTTGCAGAATTAAAATATAAACCTGTCATAGATGTTGGTTGAT
Organism: Tholera decimalis; assembly: GCA_943138885.2. Lineage (NCBI taxonomy): Eukaryota > Metazoa > Arthropoda > Insecta > Lepidoptera > Noctuidae > Tholera > Tholera decimalis. The sequence goes on along the minus strand of OW964557.2, from coordinate 5,618,708 downwards.
ACCCCATACTAATAAAAAGGTCAAATTCCCATATTTTGACTAGGGTGTTTTTACTAATCGAAAATATAGACCATAGAGACTAATTTGGCATACTCAGCTCATTTTTGACCATACTGTGGGTTGGATCATTTTCGCGTATTTACGTACAATTATGGCAAACTAGCTTTTGCCCGCGACTTCGTTCGCGTGGGAGGTTTTCCCGCGTAAATCCCGATCCCGTGGGAATTCCGGGATAAAAAGTAGCCTATGTATTATTCCAGGATGTCTACTATCTACTTACCAAATTTGATTAAGATCCGTTCAGTAGTTTTTGCGTGAAAGAGTAACAAACATCCATCCATCCTCACAAACTTTCGCATTTATAATATTAGTATTAGTATTAGTAAGACTCATATAATAAGTTAAATATAGTAGTAGAATTTGTTCGTTAGAAACGCCTTGGTTCTTGTAATAGCAACTACACTAACAGGTAGTCAACGTTGGCAATTTAGTTATAGGCACAGTTTACTAGTTAATATAATTACGTCTGGTTCGAAACCTGGCTAAAAAATTACTCTGTGTAATTTGTATGATCACGATTGTTCTCAAAACGGTGAAACAAAACATGGCAAGGAAACCGGCACGTTCTATGACTGAAAAATCCGAAGACATGAGACATCCACAAACCGTATTTACCGGCGTGGTGGATTTACAGCCCATTGACACTAATACAACGTGTAACGGAAAAGGTATATATATGTATACCAAGGGCACGGCTTCTTTGGATAATATCAAACGATACTGGAAGGGTTCCAACTCAAAATAAAATACTCTAAAAATTGAAACCAAAGCGGTTTCGTAAGTTTCTTAAATTGAGATCATAACAATCGTATCACCGTCACCGTACTACGTAGGTCAATAACTTTCCACGTTACTTGCAAATAGCACGATAAATCTCTTCCGTAATTCTGTGTACCTAGTACTGTATCTGGTATCAATGTATTAAAAATTCTCATTATTTCCGAACATGTAGAGATAGGATTAAAAAAACCCTTCCAATATCGTTTGATATCACCCAAAGAAGCCGAGCCCTTGGTATGTATATACCCTTTCCGTTACACGTTGTAGAGAGGTGGTCTGGAACCCAGAAGTGGGGACGTTACAGGCTTGTTATATTACGCACAGTTAACATTTAACAGTTTAACTAAACAAGTAAAATATGACAAGGATTTTAACTGCCTCGGTCGGTGCCTCTAGTGATCGCAAGCGCGACTGCTGAGCAAGATTTTGATTGGGTCGGGCAAAAAGTACTATTGGGTATTCCAATTACAAATTTCTCAGTAGTAGCCCGAAGTGTGGAAGTTGGTGGTGTGATATTCCCCGTGCCTCGAAAAAGGACGTTAATCCGTTGGTTTCCGCCTGATCTCTTCGTGTCGTCGTGGCCGTGTTGGATTGCCGTCCCATCGGACAATCGGACAAGGAACAGAGAGTGCAGCTTGTGCACTGTAATATCTCCTGCGGTTATGAGATTGGCCATCGTGATAGAAATAGAATAGGGCAACTATTATTATTATTCTAATGTAGAAAAAGACTTACCGCATTTAAAGCGTCACAAGCCATGAGTTCGTTCTTCGACAAGTGTTCCACTACAGCCGCCGCGTAGCAGTCACCCAACATGTTGTTGGTCGTTCTGATGCGGTCTCTGAAAATATATATTATAAATATTGTAGATAAAATCCATATCAATGATAAAATATTATACTATATAAAGCTAGATTACCACTCACTGACTCACTGACATAATTGTTCTCCCAGATGGTGGATGGGGAGGTGGGTATATTTTGACAGATTCGTAAACAAGTAACTCTCAAACCTACGGGAAAAGTGCCAAACCTCCCCTTTTCACCCCCCTCCCTATCGTATCTCGGAAACTACGAGACCTGTATTTTTTCACTTTACGGATTCGTATAGAGGAGGCTCGGTAAAGTAAAAACCATTTTTCAAAGTCGCCCCCCTTGCCCCCCTTCTCACCCCCTTTAGGCGGATCTCGGAAATTAAGAGACTTGGATCATTTTTTTTTTCAGATTCATTTAGAGGGGCCACAAGCACGCGAGGTGCTTGCACCTCGCGCAACACGCAAATACTAAACCCCCCCATCTCCCCCCATCACCCCCTCCTTTTTTTTTTTTTCACAAGCACGCGAGGTGCTTGCACCTCGCGCAACACGCAAATACTAGTTATATTATATAAAGCTAAATTACCACTCACTCACTCACTCACTCACTGACTGACTCATTGACATAATTGTTCTCCCAGATGGTGGATGGGGAGGTGGGTATATTTTGACAGATTCGTAAACAAGTAACTCTCAAACCTACGGGAAAAGTGCCAAACCTCCCCTTTCCCCCCCCCTTCTCCCCCCCCCCTATCGTATCTTGGAAACTACGAGACCCGTATTTTTTTCTTTTTACGGATTCGTATAGAGGAGGCTCGGTAAAGTAAAAACCATTTTTCAAAGTCCCCCCAACCGCTCCCCTTCTCCCCCCCTTTAGGCGGATCTCGGAATCTAAGAGACTTGGAACATTTTTTTTTTCAGATTCATTTAGAGGGGCAATGCTTTAGTCGAAATACTTGTGCAACCCCCCCCCATCAACCCCCCCCCATCACCCCCCCCTCTTTTTTTTTTTTTTTTTTTTCACAAGCACGCGAGGTGCTTGCACCTCGCGCAACACGCAAATACTTGATTTAGAGGGGCAATGCTTTAGTTTTTTTCACAAGCACGCGAGGTGCTTGCACCTCGCGCAACACGCAAATACTTGATTTAGAGGGGCAATGCTTTAGTTTTTTTCACAAGCACGCGAGGTGCTTGCACCTCGCGCAACACGCAAATACTAGTTATACTATATAAAGCTAAATTACCACTGACTGACTGACTGACTCACTGACATAATTGTTCTCCCAGATGGTGGATGGGGAGGTGGGTATATTTTGACAGATTCGTAAACAAGTAACTCTCAAACCTACGGGAAAAGTGCCAAACCCCCCCTTTCCCCCCCCCTTCTCCCCCCCCCCCCCCCCCTATCGTATCTCGGAAACTACGAGACCCGTATTTTTTTATTTTTACGGATTCGTATAGAGGAGGCTCGGTAACGTAAAAACCATTTTTCAAAGTCCCCCTCCCCGCCCCCTTTCTCCCCCCCTTTAGACGGATCTCGGAATCTAAGAGACTTGGAACATTTTTTTTTTTCAGATTCATTTAGAGGGGCAATGCTTTAGTCAAAATACTTCTGCAACCCCCCCCCCCCATCACCCACCCCCTATTTTTTTTTTTTTTTCACAAGCACGCGAGATGCTTGCACCTTGCGCAACACGCAAATACTAAACCCTCATCACCCCCCCCCACTTTTTTTTTTTTTCACAAGCACGCGAGGTGCTTGCACCTCGCGCAACACGCAAATACTAAACCCCCCCATCACCCCCCCCCATTTTTTTTCTTCACAAGCACGCGAGGTGCTTGCACCTCGCGCAACACGCAAATACTAGTTCAGCATATAAAAATGAATAATCAAAATAACACATATTTGATGGAAAAAATATCATGGAAATGACACCTCCTTACAAATTGGTTGATGTTAATGAAAATGTTTTCAGTAAACAACTTCAGTTTACATAGTGTGTATGTACCTAATTAAGTTTTTTAGACTTTGTGGGATTTTTGTTCCTCGAATTCTTCTCAATAATTTAATTCTAAATTAAAAATAACACGATTGAATAATTTAAATAACATCCAGAAAACAAAAATTGGAAATTTTGGCACATCATATTTTTACTAAATTGAAACGAAATGAGGCCGGTGGTTCCTAACTGACTAACCTGAAAAGGAACACCGAAACCTACTCAGTGGTCAACGTCGTTAGTCCTTCTATACGACTACTTAATTATACTCGACCACTAGTATTATTATTGATTTACTGATTGACTGACCGATGTGCTCTGACTTAACTCTGTCCGGCGAAGCTCGAGCATGGTTTGGCGCCGAGTGTAACCGCGCAGAAGCACTTAAACACGCGGCGTACCTAGCCTGGGTCGATGCTCGAAGCCGCAAAGCAAATGACTTGGGTCAGAAGAAGAGAGCCTACTACAGGGCTGCCAAGTCCTGCAAGAAGGCGTTGCGGAGGGCTCGATTTGACCATGTTAGCCGAATTGGGAACAAGCTTGCTTCATACCCTGCTGGCAGCAAAGCGTTTTGGTCCCTGGCTAAAACGGTTGAATCGAACTTCTGTCGCCCCTCACTACCACCACTGCTTAAACCCGATGGGTCACTAGCCCACACCGCTGAGGAGAAAGCAAACTTGTTTGCCGCTCTTTTTGCGGAATCTTCACGTCTTGATAGTGGTGACGTTCACCCTCCTGACTCTTCTAGTGGATGCGAGACTAGTATTATATAGTATTATGTAGTCGGACATTCGCATCCATCAGAAGGACGTCCGTAGAGTAGGTATTGCAGAACCTCGACGTGAATAAAGCTAGTGGCCCCGACGGGATACCAGCAATAGTACTAAGAACTTGTGCGCCTGAACTGTCTCCAATTTTGACACGCTTGTTTCGTCTTTCGCTTGAGACTGGAAAAGTGCAGAAAGCTTGGAAGCTAGCTAACGTGCAGCCCGTGCCCAAGAAGGGCAGTCGTGCAGATCCGGCCAACTACAGGCCTATTTCAGTCACGTCCATACTCTGTAAGAGTATGGAGCGTGTACTCAATAGTAAGCTCCTGGCATACCTAGAAGCTAACGACATCCAGTGACCGACAATACGGCTTCCGCAAAAACCGGTCAACTGGGGATCTTCTAGCGTATGCCATTCATATCTGGAGTGAGGCCATTGAGAAGCACGGGGAAGCACTTGCTGTTTCTCTCGATGTCTCCAAGGCTTTCGATAGGGTGTGGCACGATAGCCTTATTGCTAAACTTCCTTCTTTCGGCATACCCACTGAACTTTGCGTTTGGATAGAAGACTTCCTGAGAGATCGGTCAATTCGAGTGGTTATTGATGGTTGCTCGTCTGGCCAACTGGCTATTAATGCCGGGGTCCCTCAGGGGTCAGTTCTCTCAGCAACTTTATTCTTGCTGCATATTAACGATCTGCTAATGCCCGGTACCTTTGGGTATGCAGACGACGGCACTGTTGCTGAGAGATATATATCTAACACGCGTGCTAGTGGGTCACAAGTCCAGTCTCTCCGAGAGGCAATGGTAGGGCGCTTGAACTTGACTTTGAAGGCTGTCTCTGAGTGGGGCGACGCCAACTTAGTCAAGTTTAATGCTGCCAAGACCCAGGCGTGTCTTTTCTCCGCAAAAAGGAGCCAATTTCAACCGGCTCCTTCTTTCCGTGGTGTAACCGTTCCGATAACTGATCGTATCGAGCTTCTTGGGATTACGTTGACATCCACCCTTAATTTTGGTCCGTTTATCAAGGCTAAGGCTCAATTGGCTGCCAAAAAGTTGGGAATCCTAGCAAAGGTGAGACGGTACTTCATACCGGAACAGCTGCTTAACCTCTATCAAGCGCGATTTCGGTCGTGTATGGAGTACTGCTCTCATCTCTGGGACGGATCTGCCAAATACCAGCTTGATGCACTTGAGTCTATAGAGAAACGGGCCAAAAGGCTCATCGGCAACGAGAAACTGGTCGAGACAAGGCTCCACAGCCTAGAACATCGGCGACGTGTTGCAAGCCTGTCAGTTTTCTATCGGTTACATTTCGGGGAGTATGCGATGGAATTGCACAGTCTTATTCCGCCAAGCCCGTTCCATTATCGGACTACAAGACAAACGGCGATGCGCCATCGTTACATGGTGGACATCCCACCCATACGCACGAAACGTTTTGGGAATACTTTCGTTGTGCGTACGGCTAAGGAGTGGAATTCCCTGCCGGAGTCTGTATTTCCTGATAGTTGTAACCTGGGAGTCTTTAAGTCAAGAGTGAATAGGTTACTTCTAGGCAAGCGTGCTTCATCTTCGACCACATCATCGCTTAAGATCAGGTGAGATTGTGGTCAAACGCAAGCCAATCAACTATAAAAAAAAAATGTGCACAATGATAGTGTTGGTCAATTCCGTAGAGCCATTCTTAATAACATCCACAAGGAAATTATGACTGTATAGCATAACGGTATACAGTGTTTGTATTTTTGTTGTAATTATTATAGCCATTTTACTGTGATATATTTTATCTTTAGCTAAGAAAATAATTTTATTTTTTGTAACTGAGCCATAAAAAACTTTTTTCAAAAAATAAAACCGACTTCCATATCAAAACACTACAAAGCCAAAAATAATTTTAATTTGTTCTTTGTTTTTTGCCAGACAAAGAACAAATGATCGTGCTCATCACACAAACATTTGTCCTAGGTGGGAATCGAACCCACGACCTTGCGCATAGCAGTCAGGGCCACTGACCACTATATTATAATAATAATTAATATAATAATAACTAGTATAATAATTATTGGCTAACCTTATTAAATAAATAAATTTAGTGACCTACGGGTCCAATGCTAATTTAATATAAATGGCTTCGATGCCATCATTCGCAAAAGATTTGCCTGCCTGATAACTCGAGTACGCGGCAGCCCCAACACTGTTCTGTGTATTTGCAGATTGGTGGGATTACCTACGCTGCAGCTCCACATCATATTATAATTTTATGTCTGTATTTACGAATACTAGATAGTAAATAATATTGTTACTAACACTATGGTTTGAAATAAAAAATCTATCCACACTTGGTTGATATACTGTTTTGTCCTACCAAGCGCTTATGCTCCACATTTATTGTACGCACAGCCAAGGTATAGAACTCTCTGCCGGTTTAAGTGTTCCTTGCCACTTATGACCTTTCAGCCTTTAAAGCTAGAGTGAATAGTCATCTTCTGGGCTTGTTCGTTCCATCGTAGACTTCATCTATCGTTTACCATCAGGCGAGATTGAGGTCAAGAGCTCATCCAGAATAAGAGAAATAAGTACTTACACAAGCCAATCAACAGCAAAAAGCAGTGAAACGTCGTGTGTTGGAGCGTCCACTGCAGCCAACACTACAAGTAGCAACACCATCGCCGCTGACGGTACTGACGCTGATGACACTGATGCTGCCGTTGAAGTCAGACTGGAATGATATGATGAAGTTGTTAAGTAATTTGTAGTTACATAAAAATAGATGAAATAAGATAGATGGATAGAATATACTTTATTGTACACCAATAATTGAATCACACTTAAATAATTCCATGAAATCGTACTATCTCTCACTCACACACATGCGCGCACTCACCACAAACACAAACACGTCCATCCATACACACACGAACACATACGCAAATACACACTTTCTTTTGCTGATGACACATAAATTTTGTAACCAAAATGCCACGGTCGTATCATTTTTAACAATGCCGAAATATCTCCGAAAATTAAAATACAGGTCTGCGTACCTAGTTTAGGGGACGGAAGTCTGACGCCAATATTAGAATTGTTGTACAACCCATTATTTTCTTTTGTACCATGTATGTGTCTTTCTTATGTACAAAAATAAATTTATCTTATCTTATCTTATCTAACAATATTGTAAATAAAATTGGATACAATGGCGGTCTTATCGCTGAGAGCGATATCTTCCAGACAACCTTTGGAAGGACTTTATGAGCTTTAATGAAGGATAATATTTGTAAAATCTACCTTATCTTAGGTATGCAAATATTATTATTGAAATTACTTCCTTTATTTCCAATACATACTTATAAATTACATTTTTAAATATTCTCTAAAAAAAAAACATTTAAAATTTTTAAAAAGTACTCTTTTTTAAAATTTTAAATGTTTTTTCTGCCCACTGGTGTCGGGAACAGAGTCCAAGCTAGGTCAGGGCTCCATAGAGAGGAACCTCCTGACGATACGCGGCGAGTCCAGGAGTACGGCTTTCTGAAGCAAGCCCTTGATCCAACCGCCTAACGAGAGCCTCCTGAGGTGTTGGTCGAGGCTCTTGGCTAGTAAGCCATTGGCTGAGATGACTATCGGTACAATGACTGCAGAGTTCACATCCATTATTGAAATTATTATGAATTAAGTGAAATTTGGCGAATATTTTGATATCATGTTGAAAAGAAGAGTAAAAGTCGACGGACGAAATATGGTACTTCCGTTATCAGTACTGATATTATACCTGCCTGTTACCTTTTTATGCCTAAACTACTGAACGAATTTAGATGAAATTTGGCATGGGAATAGTTTAGAGCCCTGGGAAGGAAATAGGATTTGATTTAGTTTTTATCCCGGAATTCCTAAGGGATCGGGTATTGCGCAGGAAAACCTCCCACGCGAACGAAGTCGCGGGCAAAAGCTAGTATACCTCTGATGATGCGCTACATTCAAATCTGTCGTCCAAACATTTTATCACGTCAGGATTTTGAGAAATTTTCGGTCAAAATTTGCAAAAAGTAAATTTTAGAGATATCGCAGCACTATTAATTAAAAAAAAAATCATAGTATCTTAGTCTACTATACTAGATGTTATCCATGACTAAATGCAAAAATGTGTTATGCATTATAAATGCTATGTAAAAAGTTTTATTTTCGGATTTAATTTTTTTTTTCATCTTATATCATTAAGCATTCCATAGTAAAATTGTTCTAACAATTTCTTAGATAGTTATCGATTTTTCGGAAATATCGTAAAGAATCCACAAAGCAAGTTTTTGAAGACACTATAACACTGATTTGAAAACCACTTGATCGCACATACGTTGCCCTGACGCACGAAAACTATTTTTTTTTTTTTTTTTTTGTGTGGCATCTCGCAGGTCAACCTCTGAGGTTGTCGGCTGCTTAACCGGGCTTGCCTGTGGTTGCCTTAATTAATTAATTAATTAAAGCCTCCAGCCAGGGCTTATTAGAAAACTTACAAACTAGGCGACTACACGCTAAGGGCACCCCCTGTGGGGTACGGACCTCGGCTTAGGGCGTCGCAGTGGGAGGGCAGCTAGGGACAGGCTGGATCATATCATTTTTATTATTAATAAGGGAATTTAAAGCTACTGGCTCAGCGTCGCGGGCTGGCTCTGGCAAGGGTCGGGGCGGACTATTACGGGGACGTCGCGGCGGGCCTCGGCGGCGAGGACGGAAGGACGGTCGGTTTTTGTTTTTGTGTGCCACTGTACTTGTTTCCCTACGGCTCTCTTGGAGCAGGGTGATTGCGTCATCGGGAGTGACAAGGGTATGCCTTGGTCGGCGAATCTTAGAGATACGCGAGGGTTCGTATTGGGCGGCCGATACGATAAGGGGATTCCTATGTTGGATTGCAGTATCAAAGAAAAGCTTGGAGACACGTTTCATGAACTGCTGGATGGTGGGCATCTTGAGGTCTACGTGAAGAAGCTCATTTCGAACATAAAAGGGGGCTCCCGTGACTCTACGGAGGAATCGGTTTTGAAGGGTCTGCATCTTGTGGAGGAGGTAGGGCTTTGCGTGTGCGAAAACAACGCAGGCGTAGGTCATGATGGGACGGATGACCGCGGTGAAAATACGCAGCTTGCACCTGAGTGATAACTTGCTGCGGGAGCTAAGAATGAAGTGGAGCTTACCTAGAGCGAAAGCGGCGCGCGAACGTGCCTGCTTTATGTGCTCAGCGAAGGAAAGGTGTTTATCGAGGACCACGCCTAAGTATTTGGCTTGCTTTTCCCAGGGGATCGGCTTGCCGTACATGGTAATCGGACGGGGGGAGGGTGGGTTTATCCGCGGCTTAGAAAAGAGGACTGCCTGGCTTTTGTCTGGATTGACTTCGATTCTCCATTTCCGGAACCACTTGGCCAGAGTGTTTGCGGAAGTTTGGAGAGTGCGAGCGATGGCATCGGGTTTAAGACCGGTATAATAGATAGCCGTATCGTCGGCAAATAGGGCTAGCTGAGTATTTTTGTGCTTGGGGATATCGCTAGTGAATAGCGTGAAAACGAGGGGGGATAGTACGGAGCCTTGAGGAACTCCTGCGCGAATGGGATGGGGGGAGGAAAGCTCCCCCTCAATTCGGCAACGAAAAGTGCGATTCGATAAAAAGTCCCGTAGGATGAGCACGAGACGGTCAGGCACGCCGAGTTGGTATAGCTTATAGATTAAGCCATTGTGCCAGACTTTGTCGAACGCTTTCGCTATGTCGAAGAATAAGGCTCCCGTTATTGCGCCCCGTTGGAAGCCGGCGCTGACGTGTTCTATGATGCGGTGGACTTGTTGGATACATGAGTGTTCGGTTCTAAATCCAAACTGCTCATTGGGTATAAGACTCTTTGCTTCGGCAAAATCTTTGAGCCGCTTATATATAAGCCTTTCATAGATTTTACCAAGGACGTTGAGTAAGCTAATGGGACGGTAGCTAGACGGGTCAGACTTGGGCTTGCCTGGTTTGGGAATACCTATGACGGTGGCCTGTTTCCAGGTTGCGGGGAACATATTATTGCTCAATGCACCATTGAAGATGGCAGTCATTAGCACTATAAGCTGGGCGGGGAAAAGTTTGAAAACCCTATTGGTGATGCCGTCGGAGCCAGGGGCTTTTCGCGGTTGGAGACTTTTAATGATATCCTGGACCTCATCAGGAGTGATGGGGGCCAGTGGATTATCGGGATCTTCGACGGGCGGAAGGGAAGTTCTACGTTCGACTTCGGCGTTCACCATATCGAGGTGGGCTTGGTCTACTGGTTGAGAGCTGGGAGAACACTGGGACTCTAGGCTGTCGGCTAGGCATTCTGCTTTTTCAGAGTTATCGAAGGCGACACTCTTATCGGGACGAATGAGAGGAGGCATTGTGGCCTCTTCAGTGGATCGTAACTTCCTCTGAAGCTGCCAGAAGGCAAGATGGGTGGGCTCAAGTTCGCTCAGCATCTTGTCCCAGCTCGCATTACGCTGCTCGGTAATGCGTTTCCTTACAGCACGCTGTAAGTTGCGCATGTGAGCTTTGTTTGCGGCGCAGGGAAAAGCGCTGTACGCACGGATGGCTGCGTTCTTCTCGGTTATCAGATTCCGTACATCGTCCGAGAGTTTCCAGCGGTGGTCTTCCACTACAGGAACTTCCCTTGAACAATCGTTCAGGACGGATTGTACGTGATTTGTAAGCGAGTCGATCGCCGCCGTCGTGTCAGCGACTGAGACTATGTGGTCAGGAATGGTGTCCAATTGAGGCGAAGTGGTGGATTTCAGTTTTTCACTTACTTTCCTCCAGTCGGTGATCAATTGGGTCGGAGGAGGTTGGGTAGGATCATGGTTACCCGAGCGGGAACCTAGGTGTAGGATAACGGGACGGTGATCCGAGTTGAGCTCGTGAAGCGCTTCTATGGAGTGTAAACGGAGGTTTACATTCTTTAGGAGCGCCACATCGAGGACATCGGGGTTATGGTTGGGGTCGTGTGGGTAGTGGGTGGGAGTCATCGGAGCGATGACGTCGTAGTTTAGGGTCGCGCCTAGGTTATACACGATTCTGCCTCTGGCATTTGTCGTGTTGCTGTTCCAAGCGGGGTGTTTGGCGTTGAGATCGCCCGCTAGTAAGACGGAGTCACTCAGGCCGAAGAGAGTCGTGAGATCGCTGGTGAGCGCGATAGGATCGTCTGAAGCAAGAGACGCGACCGATGGTGGGGGATGGTAGGCAGAGATGATGGTTATCGGAGGATGACCAGTCATGCCTAGTCGACAGGCAGAGTACTCTAGGTGAGAGAGAGGCGCGGGTGGGGTCAGAGGGATGCAGTATAACTCCTTTCTATAATAAATAAGGGTACCTCCGCCGTGGCAACGTGTTCTGTCATTGCGAACTAGACGGTAATTCGCAATTTTGGGATCAGCGCGGTGGGGTTTCAAAAGGGTCTCCTGTATAAGGAGGACGTCTAATTGGTGGTCGCGGAGGAATTTAGTTATTTCGGCGCGTTGGTTGAAAATTCCATTGGCGTTGAAAAAACCTAATTTGAGGGATCGAGGCCTAGTGTGGTTTGTGCGTTGGGAATCCATTGGATCAGTCCATCGCATCCATCTGGTCGAGACCTAGCACCACATCACTGTGTGTGCTGAATATTTGGCTGTACATTGCCGTCGTAATTTTGCCGTTATTCTGCTGTTCGGCAGCCAGAAGGGCATCGCGGAGAGATCTGGCTTGGCGGGTCATAAATAACCTATAATGGCGCAGTATAGTCTGGGCGCAAGCCTCGCCATGCGCGACGGGTGAGGGATTGGGCGGTTGTTTGACTGCAGGAGCAGCAGTGGTTTGAGGCGCGGGTTTGTGACTGGCTGTGGGCTCTGTAGCCACGGCTCTATAGCTGCGATGGGTATATCCATCAGTGCCTGCAAAGGTTTGGCAGGGGCCAAGGAGGGAAAGGCTTTTTCGTGGTTTAGCCTGTTCCACGGGGACGGTCTCTGAGGAGCGAGACGTTGGGGAATTTGAGAAGAAGGTGCCTCTCTCTGTTGGCGGGCGTTGGCGCGCTTCGCTAATTTAGGAGCGAGTTTGGGGGCTTTGGGACAGCCGCGGTAGTTTGCCGGGTGACCGGTCTGGCCGCAGAGAACGCAGCTGGGTGGTTCCGAACAGAGGGTTCGGTCTTTAGGCCGTGGGCAGTCCGCAGTGCTATGCTCGCCCAGACACTTGACGCATCTGGGAGTCGCATAGCAGTTGCTCTGCGCATGGCCATACAGTTGGCAACGGTGGCATTGTCCCACTGTTGCGGTTTTGTAGGGCTTTTCTATTGAGATACCGGATAGGGAGCAAATAGACTTAATCTTAAATATTGGGTGATGACCTTCGGTTGGTTCACAAATGACAAGAACCATGTCGTACAATTCACCGCCTCTCGCTTTATGTAAGCGATGGACGGCGATCACTGGTATACCTTGATCGGCAAGGTCGTCTTTAATATCCTGTACTAGGATTTCTTTAGGGACACGTTTAATAATAACACGAGTGGGCGTGTCCTCGGGGAAGGAGAAAGTGTGAAAGGAAATATTCCTTTCACGGAGGGCGCGATATAGTTCCCTATAGTCGTTCGACGTAGGGACGGTGACTTTAATGCCATTTTGGCAGGCACGGGCGTTTGTGTAGTTGATCTTTCGATCAACACACATCTTGGACACATCAGTCCATTTACCCTTGTCCTGGATGTAAAAGGGGGGCGGAGGGCGTTGCTTCCTTTGGGCTGAGGAAGTTTGGGCTATCGGGCTGGCGGGACGACTATTCTGTGCTCGAGCAGAGGTAGTTGGGGCGGGGCTAGCGGGTCGAACGGGCGTTTGAGTTGGGGACGGGGGCGACGCGGTGGTCTTTTTGGCCTTGCTGGCCTGGGAGGTTTTCCCTTTCTTCCTCTTGCCACCGGTGACGACTTGGAAGTCGTCTTCCGAGGACGAGGGGCATGATGACAAATCATTGTCAGAGTTGTTATTGGACACAGGTTCAGTGGTGTCCATTTCACGGAATTCAGGTGCAGCGCACACCTGCGCGGCGTCCATTGTTTTAGGAACAATGGGATTAGCAGGTGGGCCGGAAACAATGGGTGATTTCGGGAATCGGGCGATCGGCACGACTTTGTCGGCGGGCGGGGGCAATAAAGGGCTATCTACCTGGAAGTCGTTCGTTGTTTGACGAACCATGGGATCGGAGTTAATAAATACTTCCGTGAACTGACCTACCGGGATGCCTTGATCGGCAAGCGGGGGAGATAATGGGCTGTCAAGCGCGTCACTAAAATCAGCGACGTTGGCTTCGGTAGCCGGGGGACAATTAGCGATTTCACGCTGGATTTTTCCGCCATATTTGGCGGAAATAGTAGGGTTTTCCCTAAGGATTTCTAACAGAATCTCCAAAATATTGGAGTTCGCCATGATTGGCAATTGGATCAAAATTGAGTGGGGAAATTTTGGAGATTTCTCTCCCGCGGGGGGCCTATTTAAAGCCTAACTGGCCTAACTCCCCGGATGGATGGGTCCGGGGATGTGTAACCCTCCCAGTCGGGTAGAGACTGGGAGGTGAGTACCTAACGGTGAGCCCTAAGCTTGTAACCGGTCGCCAGTCTTATTGTGCGAACCGGGCCCTATTGGGTCTAGTGCGAAGGGGTAGACACACCCAACCGACACTAGGTGTGTAGCTGAAAAGGAAACTCAGTAACTAGGTTTGACTAGGAGATCCCACAAGGCCAAAACCTAGCACTCGACTCCAATTTACTGCTTCACCCTGAAGGGGATCAGCGGGTGCGTCGGGTCAGCACCCCCTTGGTATTGTTGACACCGTGAGGTTTCCAACCAAGGACCACGAAACTGTGGTTTTACCCTGAAGGGGCCAAACCAAATTGTTTTTGACGATACTCTGTTATAGAAACAGGATATCCTTCACCGCCTCGAAAAAGGCGGATCCGGACCAGGCGTCGTAGTCGGCGACTACGAGTGACGTCACGGCGAGCGTGACGAAGCGTAGCGATGACTCAGGCACGGAACGATCGAGAGCGCGGAGCGGTACGACCGTCGCGGGCGAGCGTCGGAAGCGGAATGTGATAAAAAAAAAAAAAAAAAAAAAAAAAAAAAGATACGACGAAAACTATGCGAGTTTTTGCTCTTATATATTGGCTACGATACACGAACCATTTTAGTTGTTACCAAGTATTAGGCCTGTGTGCATGCTAAACAATTACAAATTTTAAATTTTTGTATCCAATTTATAACGCATAATAATGCTTTCATGCGCGTTGAAATGGTGTGGAAAACATTCCCAGACATCTAGATACCAAATGGATGACATAACTATTCATCAGTAATGAAATAATATGAAAATTATTTATCATTTAATCAGATTATAAGCTACCGCAGAGGTCCATTTAAAGTGGTGGTTTGGGTGGTCAAGGACAAAATTGTGATGCGCGTTGATGTCTTTTGGAAATGTCTCTTTCTTACATGAAGAAATTCTAATTCTTTTATCCCTGTCTTTTCTTTCATATTTTTATCGTAAAAATCTGTGCTGTTACCTATAACGGCTGAATACGATATCGATAATTATAAAATTAAACATATTTTTTTAAAATTCAATTTAGATAGTTGTCATAAAATACCTATCTACATTAACCGACTTTACAAAAAGGAGAAAGTTCTGATATTTTTTCTTCTGTGTGACATGCATGTTTTCATTTTAGATTTCCCAAGATTCCAGATTAAAAAGAAAAGTGGATGGATAAGGTTACTAGGGAATATTGGTTTCTAGTTTGGTTTTTATTGATATAATGTTGAGAAAAGTCAAAATAATATAAGATACCTATATCCAATCTTTCTAGGCTTCAAATAGTATGACGGAGTCTAATATTAATCAACTTGGACCTTTGCATTACAATATCGCCCTCTTAAGTTACTTTGGTTCCGGGGTTGCGGTAATGTTCTAATGAGATACCGCGGCCCCGGAACTTAAGGGCAGCTGAAGGAACAGGGTGGGTTTTTAGTCAGTAGAAGTCTGACACTCCCTTCCACTTTACCCAGAGCGGGAGAAGTAATTCGATGATTTTCCCACCCAGGAAAAAAAAACAGGTTACTTTGTTTCGATGTCGAGTCCACGTGTTAAGTGTATGTAGGAGGGAGGAGTCATTAGATAAATCATCTAATGACTCACCACCAAAAAAATAATTATTACCGAGTGCCTGCTGAAGCTACAGTCGTTGACACAACTGATTTTAATGAAAATGTATTTATTATGGAATATAAAATAAATATAAAATATAAAAATAATGTATGGCCGGCTACATTGTCCATGCTCTGATAAAGCAAATAAAATACCTAACTTGTATTGGAGCGTTGATTGGTGTTACAAATCAAAACGCCTTACAATTTCAAAAAGACACTAAAATCAAGTTATTGTGCGGATCCACCACAGTAATAGAAATTTGTCGTCGTTGTGAAAATATTAAAAGGGCAATCAACGAGAGTGGTTCGAAAGTGCTGTCTCAGAAATATAATTCCAATTATTTTAAGAGATCGGTTTTAAAATCACTGATTGGGTATAATTTATTCCCGGATATTAATTTTCATCAATATGAAATAGAAACTACCAATCATTTGATTGAATTAGCAAGATGCATAATTCAGAAATATATAGACGCTCGGTTATCATTTTTTAGCAAAAACAATCAGGCCCTAAAATTCGAAAAACATTTACTAAATTAATTCATTTTAAAAATCAATCATAACAGCATACTTGTTTTTATTTATTTATTTATTTATTTAAACTTTATGTACAATTGTGTTACATGGCGGACTTAATGCAGCAAGGCATTCTCTACCAGTCAACCTTTGGGTTAAAAAAACACACTGTGGTAGGTGTACGAGAAAATGGAATGAAATAATATTTTAATACTAATAAATATAATACTCATATATAATAATACTAATAAAATACACATATATGCTAAAATGACAAACTAATAGATACGGTGCTTTATAATATTCTTTCTGAATAAGAGAGCTCAAAATAATTATGACAAAGACCAAACTAAGGATAACAACCCCTTAAGTAGTGGTTTTTATTTTACGCTTAAAAGAAAATTTTGACTCAGCCTTCTTGATGTCAAGGGGTAGCAAATTCCAGAGTTTAATAGTAGAAATAGCGTAAGAATTAGATAGAAACCCGGTGCGGTGAGAAGGAATGTGAAGAAGTAAGGTTTTGGATGCGCGAAGGTTAAGATCATGAGAACTGCCCAACAATTTAAAATTTTATTTTAAATAAACAGGAGCACAAGGATCGTTTATAATAGTGAAGAGCATACAGAGGGATCTGAGGGATCTCCTTTGACGGATAGGCAACCATTTAAGCTGAGAACGGAAGGAAGAAATGTGATCATATTTTCGAAGACCAAAAATGAAACGAATACAGTATACAGTATACAGAATTGTTTTTCTTTTTTAATTGAGACTGATAATGATTAAATATTTTTATGTGATTTTATTGAGTATTTTTTATAATGTTAAACTTCATTTTATCGATATCGATAACTTTCCCTCAATCAAGTAGAACAATCCCTAACTCGGCATATCTATGAAGCTTGACCTTGAACTGACCAATTGCAGTAGCGCATTTTTTCTTCGCCTCCCAACCCATATTGGTGAGTTCTGTTCTTCAAAGAAATCGGCCTATAAGCTCTCTAGGTTAAATACTCTCTGCACTATAATGACCAAATTCCAAGTCTCAAAACTCGAGATTTCGCAACTTTGAGCTAAGATATCTAGAAATCGTGACGTGTTAAAAAAGGGTATTAAAACTTAGTTGTAGGGGCTTACAAGATTGCTAGTAATGTGAATTCATCCCACATTATTGCTACTACTCTTTTTAAAAAGAAATCATCTACAAGAATAATAAGTTCACGCAAGTGAAGCCGCGAGCAGAAAATATATTAATTAAACAGAATAGGTACTTACAAAATTGTAGCAAGCTGAGCGAACCCAAGATGAATATTGTTCATCTGGCAAACGAATACACTCGCGACTGAAAGGAACAAGGCAGTGCCGTCCATGTTGATATTACAGCCGATGGGTAACACGAAGCGTGTGATACGGGGATCAATCTGTAAGGGACCTTCCATCGCTCTGAAGGTCACAGGAAGAGCTGCTGCCCTGGAAAGAGAATATTTTTATGACACTGGTGTAATAATAAAATAATGATGTTTATTTTGCAAATAGGTTATAAATAACACTTTTACACGTCTTTTTTTCGTAAATGTAAACTAGATGAGGCCGGTGTTTCCTAACTGACTACTCTGAAAAGAAACACTGAAACAAACTCAGCGGTCAACGTCTCTTTTAAAGTTCAGACACTCTGTAGTGATCAAATCATATGAGAGCCATGTAGGTTAATGTCTGTGGCGCCCTTTAGAGGACAGAATCAAACAGATTTGAGCAGGACCGTCCAAACAGTGCAAGTATTTGTCAAATATCACGTAGCTCAACTTAGAACCTTAAGGAGATGGAATGATTTGACGAACAATACCAAAGTAAGGACATTTGGGTGGACCGTGTTAATTTTTATTTTGTGTTTATTTAAAGTGTTAATTTTGGTTTAATTGGCGTAAATTATTTCTATCCCGAACCCCAGTTCGTAACAGTATTTTATATTTATTGGCGGTCGGCATTCTTATTAACAGCAGCTTGTCCTTTGACAAAGGCCTCCTTAAAAAAAAAAAAAACAATAATGAACACTTAAGAAAACTAGAAAACTGATTCAAATAAATAGTTACAATAAATTCTGGTTTTGAAAAAATATCCTTAGTATCCTGTTTTGTAAAGGATGTCATGAAAATTTAATTTAAAGTTAGACATTATTGCCGCTATGTTATTTTATTTTATTTGGCTTACCAACAATTGTTTAGACCAATTTCTACAACAACACACATACCTTACGCTCGCGGTGCAGCAATTACTCCCTTTTATTTCCACTTGATCTCAAATTATTACGCTACTAAATTGTTATGAAACATACACTTTTGCTCGTTCACTTTGATCCGATTGTTCAAAGTGAAAATCGACTAAGCCACTGAGCTATTCAGAACCTTACTAAGAACTTATAACGGATTATACAAAGAAGAACAGTGTTGGTATCTAACCAAGTTAGATCCCAACACCGTCCTCAAAATTATTTTAATTAGTATGTAAATTCAACTTATTTTCATAGTATACTAATTTAATTTGACATTTAATTTACTGATGGTTTTATATTAATTATTGTATTGACATGATTACTTTCGACATGATTATTTAGTTTTTCTTTTTCTGTTCTTAAATTAATTTTATCTTTCACTTAGAATGATGTGCATACCTGTAAGTTATATATGTATTTGCATTGAATCTGAAACCTTAGTCTGTTTGTATTATATTGCATTTGTAAATATATCGTTGGTGTGCCTTGAACAAATAAATAAAAATAATGAACTTCAGTACCATAATGCTAATTAGTTAGCTGCCAATCATTTGGAAATTACCGTATTGTTCGGTAGGAGCCAGTGACTCGGCGACGTGGCTTGCTTCAAAATAAATTGTAGTACTAGCAGAAGTGATTCTTTTCGCACTTACTCGTACTTCTCGTCTGTCGATGTCGTCTGGATTCTGGGTCAATGGCGTTTGCCTTGAGTGTTTTTTTCCATTTTCCAACATTGAAGTGAATAATTCTTGTTAGAAACGGGCGCGTAAAAAATTGCGAATAGACTTTTAGGAACTTCCTATCAAAAATCTTATCAAAAACCAACTGGATGTTTTAATTCGAGAAAAAGTTATTTAAATATACCGGTAGCTAATTTTGTTTTATAGATCTCATACTCTTACTGTGATTTAATTAGGCCCAAAGTTGCGTTAAAACTCGTGTCAAAATACGGAACTTTCGAGGCTCAGAACTTTAAAATTCTTATAATTTTACTATTTTGGTTATAATGGCAAGACAAATCGATATTATGCTCAACTTTGAAAGTACGATATCGAATAATGGAGTAATCTCATCGGAACATTTGTATGGAGAATATATAATATATTTATTTGGATGGATATACGGTGCAAGGAGTTGACCGTTGAGTTCGTTTCAGTATTTCTTCTCATAATATCGGCTAGGGAAAACGGGTCCATCTATGTAGTTAGTTAAATTTTGTGAAAAAAAAAACATTATTTATTACATAATAATTAACTATTACACAACAGCGATATTTATAACCAATTTTCAAAAGAAATTTCCACTTGGGCTAGCCGCATATTGTAGAACAAATATTTTGATTAAATCAAAATATTTGTTCTACAATATGCGGCTGGGACTAAAAATAACTTTTTTTATCGTTTATAGGCTCGCACTTGACCATCTCAGGTGATGTGGTCGAAGATGAAGCACATTTGCCTAGAAGTAACCTTTTCACTCTTGAGTCAAAGACGCAGGTTATAGGTATCAGGAAACACAGACTGGGAATTCCTCTCCTTAGCTGTACGCACAATGAAACTATTCCCAAAATAAATATAATCATAAGATATCTTTTTCTTGAGGTGAAAATCTTCATGGATGTCCTCCGCCCTGGGGCGGGCTAAGAGGTCTGTCATTCTCTAACTGACTAAAACCACCTCATGTTCCTTCATACACTTGCGTCAGGGGCTTCTGGAATATTTAAATACAGGCCCTGTCTGGTACTGACTACTCAATAGGATGTGAGGTATTACCTCGTGTTGCAACTTCTAAGATAGGCTCGCGTGGAAAAACGTGACTCACTAATCTTCTTATCGTGAGGGTAGTAAGGTCTAACGACCCCATACACCCTAGTGTCAGAGTTTCTAGACCGCCTCAAGGGCCTCTGACGTGATCTATTTTGACGACCGCCATTTGGCGACCGGGACCACCGGCTTAGGCCGCGTGTCCACGGTAAGAAATTTTTCGTGTCGGCTACAGACAAGACGAAAATATTATATTCTGTGCACGAAAGAATGTCGTGTCTGTTGCAGACAAGAAAAAATCTAGTATGTACACGGTACGAATTGTTTCGTTCAGTCATGATTTAGACATTGTAGGGTGTACATCGTGTCGTGTTGTGTTGTGAACTGTGGGAAATAATGTTGACTACCATGCAAAAAAATGGTGATTGCCTATTATATGTATAGAAAATTGAAAAAGAAAACTAACTCCAAGAGAAAATACTGGGTGCATCCTATGTTAAGTCAAAAACATGAGTTTGCTAACTTCTACTTTGAACTGCGACAGTATGAGGAAAAGTTCGTCCTTTATTTTCGTATGAAAATCACTTCGTTTTTCTTTTATAAAAACGTAAACAAACTGTCGTAAACAACACAGGTCCACACGCTTAAACGTTCTCATGGGCACTGTACACACCGCCCCCCGCCCCCTACAGATCGCGTAGTGTCTGGCGCAGACAAGATTTCTGTCTTGTGCAGCGCCGACGCAGTGTACACTAGTCGTGTGTAGAAACGACACGAATTCTTGCATAGACCCGGCGATTTTTCTTGCCGTGGACACGCGGCCTTATACGTGCCATCCGAAGCACGGAACCATTTTTTATCAGACAATCAAGTGATTCAGGCCTGCAATGTCCTAGCCAAACTGGAAACAACTTTACAAAGTATGCTTCCCGCGGGAATCGAACCCACGACCACCGGGTCACAAGGCAAATGCCTAAACCAACTCGACCACGGAGGCAGTTACTTAAATAAATCATTTAAAAAATATCACATTAAACACCAATTGCTTTTCCTCCTCTCTCCTACATTGGTTTATGCTGTACCCGACAGGGTCCATAATTGTGAGTTATATAACTATACATAATGACTATGCAGCATTATTGTGTGCAGTAAATAATTGAGAATACGCGCCATTTTGGGTCTGGTGTTCACCAAGAAAATCTGCTTCAACTTATTGATAAAACTAAATGAGAATAAAAATAGAAATTGAAGGGTTCTATAAAACACGTTGCGTGTTTCAGTCATATTAGCAATAGGGAACTGCAGAAATGTTTAAGTGGAAAGGAACAGTACACGTAACCTTGTACAAGGTCCCATAAAACGTAGTCTTATTTATATTCTATTTCTATGCCATAATACTTTGACGTCAATTTATTATAACGCACGCAGAGAAACAAATCAATATTGATGGCTATAAACAAGATTGTGTTTTCCTGCGGCATTGGACTCGCATGCATGGCGGTGAATCTGATGCTGCGGGAAAATACATGAATTAGTTGTTAGTTCAGTACTTTAATCATTTTTTATTTTTTAAAAACATAGATATAAACATAGGTTTTACCAACTAACTATGTATTGATCTTTTCCGAAATAAAGAAATCTATACTAATATTATAAAGCGGAAAAGTTTGTTTGTTTGTTTGCTTGAACGCGCTAATCTTCGAAAGTACAGGGTGGATTTGGATGAAATTTGGTATGGAAGTAGCTTGAAGCTTGAGGAAGGTTATAGGTTATAGACTTTTTACGCGACTGCAAAAAAGGAGAGTTATGTTTTTATCGTGATAGAATCCACGGGAGCGAAGCCCCGCGTGAGTACTAGTTATTGTATAAACTCTGGTTGGACATTTTGGTTGTAATCTTTGGTTTGTTTTTATATTTTGTTTTACTTTATGTTTTTAAAATATTATTGTATTCAATCAGTTATAGTTAAGATTATATTAGGGACCCATATGATAGTTTAATATTTGCGTGCCAATTTATGGCGAAAGATGTCATTGCACTAAGTATTATATTATGCTAACATCTTTTGTACCACATTTTAAGCAAATTTGATTTGATTAGATTTGAAATAATTGCCCGCTTTCTTGAGGAGCTCGTGATTTAATAATAACAGCTAGTCGATCGAAATGGTTAAACAACGCTGGCTAAGATTTTCCCGTAGATACCGTTTCCATTTAAACAAATCGAGACTCCTCTCTCTGTGCCTCGGAAAATGCGTTCAGCCGTGGGTTCCGGCTGTCATTTCACACATCTTTGACAGTCGATATGAGTATGTCAGAAGCCAGTAAATCTGACACGAGTCTTGTCAAGGGGTATCGTGCTACCCAGATACTGAGTTATAGAGCTCAGATAGGTAGTCGCTCCATGTGAAACATTAGTACCTAATCATTTTCATTTATTCTCAAGTATCATAAGACTCATACAAATTATGAATTACATGTCAGTCACAATTAAAATATAATTAAATTAAACAATTATTATTAAAATTCAAATTAAAATATTTCAGTTTTTAAAATTAGAATGAAAAAATGTACGCACAATCCAGCCTTCCCGCGAGCGCGGCCAGCACAGAACAGATAAAAGAGGTTATAAAGGAAATAGTTCCTGATTTGTATGAGAACGCGAGTCGCCGCTTGTCTCCCACTTTTTAGCTCCACTACAAGCAAGAAGCCCGTTACGTATGCGAATTACGCACACAAATAAATTACACACACTTAAATCGAGAGCTTGCTACTGATTGTAACTCACTGTCGATAAACATGCGCCGTGCATCACGGCCAATCAGAGCAAAGGACGAAACGTGTTGAGACGCAACGCATTCAGTACATTGTAAGCGGACTTGGTCATTGCGTTGATTAAGCGAGTACACATCGGGCAATATATATTTTTTTGTAATTTGTTGCAATAATGTTGTTAATGTTTGGTATTTCATAGTGATCAGAATATTTTTATGTTTTTTACAATTAAAATTGTAATGAAATGTTATTTTCCACTTACCGATGGAAAGATATACCTCCTCGCTCTATACTTACGATCTAACATTTTGTTTTACAGGTTATAATTGCACAACACGGCACTTTAAAGCAGAGCTCTGTGTTCCGAAGTAGTCCGAAGCGCACAAAACGCGGTGAATGCATTAATCGGTCGAGCTATGATTTTCGTATCATAAATGTGGCGCGCTCGCCGCGCCCACATTACCATTCCAACCTTATTCATCTATTCCGTGGCGGCTAGCATGCTGTTGGCGCTCCCTCGCAACCAACGGACAAGCGATGTGCTTCTCTAGCGTATTGTAGTGTAGAAGCAATATACGCGCGCCTCCGCGAACATCGCCGATGCGCTGCAAAAGCGCGGGAACCCCAAAAACATCCTAAACGCACTTAGCTGCATCTAGTTAGACTGGAAACTGTCTCTGACATAGTTCGTAAAAGACTAAGCAGCCGATTATTGCCTGGTTTATTACGCAATGGACTGAATTAAAAGCATGCTTATCAATTATGTTATGTAACAATTGTATAACTGTAATGATGTGTAGATTGGCTTTGATTGAGGAGCCCATTAGGTTCAATGAAAAGGAATAGAGTTCATTCATGGAATCAATTAAATGTTGTGCCTAAAAGCCATATGGTCAATGGTTTCTACGAAATTGGTATTTACTATACTATTGCAAATGCCCGAATGTTTGATGGAAAGTATACTACATGTAACATAATTAATGCGTACCTTGAAATTAATTATTCTGAATCGCTTACTGAATCGATAAGTTACTGACATTTTTAATATAAGTAATTTTTATTCCAATGATAATTAAATTTACAATTAAACTAATGTAGCGTGCCTGGGTACGAACCTACCTTCTCCTCGTAAGACTCGTGACTCGTGAATGTAACCACACTTATTCTACCACTTCTCTTTTTCTTTAATTATTTTCACGGAAGAGCTGTTGGTCTCCCAAAGTGTTGTGATAATTACAGGTCAGCCAATTACAGGTCTCCACGTATGATGCTAAAGAATCCGTACGCCCGGAAAGCACCAGTAACAAAAGGGGACTAGGAGGAAAGAGGGGATTTATTTTTATACAGTATGTTAGTTTAAACGAGGGTCATATTCAAACCTACAATAGTGTATGCTTACATGATACTAATAAAAATATGATCAAAAAAATAACACTGAATAAATAACAGACAGAACCGTACCAAAAGTCCTCGGGGGACTCCCGCGGTAGCGGAGTTTACACACGAGCTTCCTTTTTTGTCAGGATCGGGCCGTGTTTTGCCACGTGATTACTTTAGGTACTGTTTACAAGTTCATTCATCTCTTGCGCCTCCAGTGTACATGATATTGGACAATTACGTCAAAAATTTAAGTTATAGGTTTTTCACGTATTTGGGACGAGAATCGAATACTGAATACCCTCCCTCAATAAGTCCCTCGTTTAACCTAACACACTGTATATACTTAAAACTTACGTGGAAGCAGTAGCGCTGGCCGTGAGCATAGCGTGTGATAGTCCCCAGTAGAACTTGTAGGGGTTCCGTCGCAAGAATAGGAAATAGATTAGCTGCATCACAATGAGCTGGTAGAAAAACACGCCGACGGCCACAGTGGCTATGAACCAGGCGAGTTGGGACATCACCGATGCTGAAAATGGAAAAGTAAGTGGATGATAGACCCATCTATACCAATGAAGTGTCAATAGATATGTCATCAGTCATCTATACCAATAAACTGTCGGACTCGTGATCGAGAAGTCGCGGGTTTGGAACCCCACTCATTACACAATTGCTGTGAACCCACTCCAGACACAAGCATATTTCGCTTAGTTGGAGGGGTTAACAAGATTGCTAGTAATGTGATTTCTACCCACATTGCTTGATCTTTTTATTTAAATAAAAACCGGTCAAGTGCGTGTCGGGCCACGCGCAGTGTAGGGTTCCGTAGTTTTTATAACAGCCAAGTGCGTGTCGTATTCGCTGACTGATCGTTTCGTACCATGCTCTAACTAAAAGCCAAACATGACTACCTAACTAATTTGACTTCCTATACAAATCCTCACCTGATCCGACAATTTTGCACGGAAAGTTTCAATTTTTTTTAGAGCTTTGTATAAAACTTGTCATAGCCGGTGTTTTGAATTTAAATACACAGAGCTAGAGACACAGAGCTACACTACTCAATCGTCACAAGAAGCTAGCACGATACAACTGGCGCTTAGCGCCATCTATATCTATCGCCATATAAATTTTCGAGTCAAATACAATTGGTCGACTATTACTCGTAAACTTGTAAAGCCCACTTATGTGTGATAGTTTTCCTTTAAATTTCATTATATATAGGTACTACTACCGTGACATTTGAATTTCTAACTATAACCGTTTAGTTGATAGAGGGGGGGGGACACTTGACTCTAACGAAAATTGGTACTTTAAAGCTTGATAAGTCACGAACGGTTTACTTAATCAAAAAACAGTTTTACCAAACTCCTAATATTTTTGAAAGACCTATCCAACGATTTCCCACACTATGGGAAGAACAAAAAAAAAAATTATCATCCCACTTTACATGTATGGGAGGTACCCTAAATAATTGTTTTTTTTTTTCAAAATTTTATTTTACCACTTTTTCGGCGTCATTAACTTGTATACTCATGCCAAAGTACAACTTTCTAGTACCAATAGTTTTTGAGCTAAACCGCGGACAGACGGACAGACAGACGGACATGGTGAAACTATAAGGGTTCCTTGTTGACTACGGAACCCTAAAAAAGAGGTTTTATGGATTTAAAAGAGCCATAGCCTCCTCCAGTAACGCTGGTCTCAAAAAGCCTGAAAGTAACTATTTTACTAAAGAGCTAATCTTTCTATTAGTAAAAATGTGAATGTGTATTTGCGTTTCAATCACGCAAAATCGACTTTTGAGATTTTGACGAAACTTGGCACACATGCATACAACTGAAATAACCAATTCAGTAGGAATCAAAGTGATTAGTGATGTAGGTATCATAGAACACAATGAAACCCAGTTTAATTGCGAATTTAACCTACATTGCAAGTTCTCTTTAAAAAAAGAATAAAATTGAAATGTCAGTCAGAGATTTCAAAATAACCGTGTTTTGTCAAGTGTTTTATTTACACGATTTTTACGATGGAACTTTTTTATTATGTTTGTCTGTCTGTCTGTTTATCGGGGCTAATCTCAGAACGGCTGTGCCGAATGTAATAGAAGTTTCACTAGAAGATAAAGAAAGGTTATCTTAACATATCAATAATATCCGGAAGTCTGTCTGTCATATCAAAATAACTGACTTCTCAAGTGCTTATATTTACTTATTTACACGATAGCAAACTCTTTTAACATTTTTGTCTATTTGTCTGTCTCTGTTTGAGTAGGCTTTTCCCTGCGATGACTGAACCGATTTTAAAGGACTTTTATTGGAATATTCAGAATGTTAAAGAGTAATTAATATAAGCTTATTTGATTCTTTCTTTTTTATTGACAATATGTTCGCGTTTGACCACCATCTCACCTAATGGTAAGTGATAATATGGTCGAAGATGGAGCACGATTAACTAAAAGTAACCTATCACTCTTGACTTAAAGACCCCTAGGTTATAGCTATCGGGAAACACAGACTCCGGCAGGGAATTCCACTACTTAGCCGTACGCACAATGAAAGTATTGCCGAAACGTTTTGTGCGTATAGGTGGGATTTCCACTATGTAACGATGGCGCTTCGCCGTTTGTCTTGTAGTCCGATGATAGAACGGACTTGGCGGAATTAGATTGTGTAATTTGATCGCACACTCTCGGAAATGTAGGTAGAAAACCTATTATATAGACTTGCAACTCGTCGTCGAAATCCACCAAAATTTGCAAAATTCCTATGAAATCGGACTTGCGTGAAAATTGTCCCACGCGAACGAATTGGGTGGCACAGATAGTTAACAGTAAAACCAGCCTATTGCCAGAAAAGGCGATTGAACATTTTTATCGACCATTTTCAACTTTAACATATACATTGAAATTCACAGATTAGCAGTCACAAAAATTGTTAGACTCACCCACATCATTGACTCCCAGGATCTTTCCGGCGATCACACTGCTGACCCCCACAGGGGTGACCCACATGACCCCCGTCACCATCTTCATGATGACCTCGAAGATTGCTTGGAAGAAGTCTATCACCACCTGGCCCTTGGCACCTAAGGTCCCCAGAAGACTGCCGAAGACGAGGCAGAAGAAAACTAAACCTAAAGTGTTGGTGCCCGATCTGAAAGTGAGCAGTTATGTTAAAATAAAATAAAAAGACTTCTATACATTAAATTATCTAACTTCTATATACATATTATATACGTTTCTTTTTTATTGAAAATGCACTCGTGTTTGATCACCATCTCACCAGGATGGTAAGTGATGATACGGTCGAAGATGGAGCACGACTACCTATATTGTTAACTAAATGAATACTTAGAATATTTATCAAATTGTTCTCAAAATGTGTGCACAATTTTATTGCAGATGAACTTTATCTTTTATATGAAGTAATTTAGACGAATAGTTCAAAAGTTATCACGATAAGATTGACTTGAAAGGAGCGCCATTTCAATAATATGAATACTAATCTTTAACTGACATTAATAAAATCAAAAGTAACTTCTAACTGTTTGTCTGCCCATTTGTTTCTATGTGCAAATGTATGTTTTACGGCTAATGTGCTGAGCCATTTATGATGAAATTTGATATGGATAGTATGTAGCCTGGGGAATATGGTACTTTTTATCAACACACCATGCGGACAAAGCCACGGAGGGATGCTAGAACATACATATTATAGGTCTAATACATGATATTATCAACCTATCTATAATCGTGTAAGCCATGACGTAAATGTCATAACAATATCAATATGATTAAGAACACTCACCTATAAGCCACAACACGAACCATAGCAGGCACAGTGTCGTTATCGCTGATGTTCTTACCAAAGATAATAGGAGGTTGAGTATACACTGTGTGCGCTTGTTGGAAAGCGGCCTGCACAATGTTGTCCGGAAATATGTTTCTGCAAACAATCATATTAATTGGTTTACTTTGCTTATTGGCTATTAGGATAATTCGCTTAAGTTGCGCTATTTTGGAGGTACCAAGGGATTTGTTGTAGTGTTTTCAAAGTATGTTTGCGTGTTTCAAATCATTTTTTGCTTACCCTTGGAGGCTTTTAAACTTGAACAAAGATATTACGACAAGGCAATATGGGCCATCACTTGCGATTGATTATATCCGTCTCGCAAATAGAGCATGCTCAGTTTTGGCTCAGTTATAAAGTCGAGATGAAAAAAGTCTATATATAAGATAGGAACCTCATTACAAGTCTTAGTGTCTTTGATTACCGTATTGATTACCATTTTATCATTGGTGTTTTCTGTGCAGGTCCAAAACTCATATTATTTTCATTTGAATTGTTGACTTCTATGTTTGGTTGGCTACTATAATTATCATAAAAACATTTTTGCATGGTAGAGTAGCCGCAAGCAGAAGCTAAGTCTACAATGAAAACATACCTTCCAATATCCAAAATGCTATCCAAAATACTGTGTTCCCTCTTCCCCTCAATGTAAGACCCAAACTGTTTGATCTCTGGCACTCCAGGGTGTATCAACATCGCCAACACAAGGCCCAAGAAGGCATTAAACATTGACGTCAAGATGAAGTACAGCAAAGTTCTCACTGCTATCTTTCCACTCATCTTCGCGTTCAAACTTGCTGAGCCAGCGATCAGACTGGCGATTATCAAGGGCAGGATCATCAGTTTCAGAAGTCTCATGAAGAGTTCACCAGGGTAGGATATTATTATTAATGCGTCAGGGCCTAAGTGGTAAGGGCGAAGACCGAGACCTGGAAAAAGAACATAAAGTTACTGCTGCGTGCTTGTTTGCTAATGTACAAGCCACGCTGGGGCTTGATGCCACATAATCATCAGTATCCAGTACTGCATTGCTGGACATAGGCATAGGCATCTCCAACGGCATTTCAGTAATCTTGATTCTCGATAGATCTCATTTAGTGTCATTAGAGCGTGAAACGGGATATGTACTATCTATATTTATTTTTTCGATTTTCCGATATTTCGGCACTGTGATAAGCGCCTTGGTCATAGATGAACAATGCATGATTTCATCCATGGTCATAGATCTAATAAGTAAGTGAGCATTTCTGTTTATTTAGTCTCATTCAGTTGCTTCGAGGCATTATTTCAACTATCTCGCATCATGTCTAGTCCAACGGCCATCAGCTCAATTGCTAATATGGTTTTTTTTTAATGATTACTAGCAATGTGGGTAGAGTTCACATTACTAGTAATCCTATTAACAGTTTAACCCGATCAGTCTATTACTTTATAGTTGAGCAAATCCAAGCATATCTGTTGTCATTCTCCGAGCATACCTTGGAGCCAAGCTGTACGACTATGCCCAAACTACGCTAAACCTAATCGTGACCCAAAGCCAAATTTCTAACAAATGTGACAACAGTCCGAGCATTAATTACGAAGCCTTTAATAAGCATTATAACTGGAATAAGGCTTTAGATAATAACAATTTGTTCAAATATAGATAAATCAAAACAAAAAATAAAAATGACGAGATATGAAACATTTGTGTCTGAACAGATAAAGAATATCTGTACTTCAAACATCAGTGTTCAGATGATTGCAACTTATCGGAATGTTTGATGTAGGTACCTACATTAATATCAGCACCTGAAGAGATTAGTTTGCAGTTTCTGATATTTGTTTTTATTGATAACTAGCGACCCGCCCCGGCTTCGCACGGGTGCAATGTTTGTATTAAATATAGGCAGCGTTCGCGAGAATCGTTAACGTACGGCAGTTTTTTCGACGCCTTACTCCACAATTTTCACTACCACGAAAAATCCTATCTATTTTCCGGGATAAAATATAGCCTATACGGATTCGGAAGAATCCTTCTAAGTAATGGTAAAAGAAATTTTGAAATCAGTCCAGTAGTTTTTGAGCCTATTCAATACAAACATACAAAAATACAAAGGTTTCCTCTTTATAATATTAAGTATATATAGGCTTGCGTTTGACCACCATCTCACCTGATGGTAAGTGATGATGTGGTCGAAGATGGAGCACGCTTGCCTAGAAGAAACCTATTCACTCTTGACTTAAAGACTCCCAGGTTATAGCGATCAGGAAACACAGACTCCGGCCGGGAATTCCACTCCTTAGCAGTACGCACAATGAAAGTATTCCCAAAACGTTTCGTGCGTATGGGTGGGATGTCCACCATGTACCGATGGCGCATCGCCATTTGTCTTGTAGTCCGATGATAGAACGGGCTTGGCGGAATTAGATTGTGTAATTCCATCGCACACTCCCCGAAATTTAACCGATAGAAAACCGATAGACTTGCAACTCGTCGTCGGTGTTCAAGGCTCTGGAGCTTTGATTTGACCAGTGAATCGTTGCCAATGAGTCTCTTGACCCGTTTCTCGATAGACTCAAGCGCGCCCAGTTGGTATTTC
Organism: Tholera decimalis; assembly: GCA_943138885.2. Lineage (NCBI taxonomy): Eukaryota > Metazoa > Arthropoda > Insecta > Lepidoptera > Noctuidae > Tholera > Tholera decimalis. The sequence continues at coordinate 5,587,932 of OW964557.2, read as the reverse complement.
GCAGATTCATCCCAAAGATGAGAGCAGTACTCCATACACGACCGAACCTGGGCTTGATAGAAATTGAGCATCTGTTCCGGTGTGCATTATACGCTAAAATGTTTGTATTTGGTGGAAGCCCTGTATATCTAATAATATGAAAATACACTCAAACTTTTGTTCACATGAACAGTCCCCTTCCTTTGTCTAGATTTGCGATAGTTGATTTGAATTTAAAACTAAATATAGGTACTTCTCAATTTGATAATCAACACGATAGTACACTGGTGATATTATAAAAAAGAAAAAGTACTAATTCAATTAGTCGTTCTAGTGAGCACCGCAGGTCTATTAGTATTGTCCACTCTACGACTTCTATTCAGCAGATGCAGCATAGTTTAATTTAACTATGCATGATTAAAACATTGAAATTTAAACACAATAATGTTATAGTCAAGAAAGCAAAAGTAAGTTTCAACTTACCCAGACCAATTCCAGTGATGACTCCAACCAAGGTTACAACGAGCATCACATTGTCGACTAGAATCTTCCGTACTCCAGTTCGTTCAAATGGAGCTGACCGGTCTTCGGTCGTCTTCGGCCCCCGATCGCCAGGGCCCATCTTCGCGAACAAATATTCTGAAAATCGTTCACCTTTCTCCATTACAGGTGAAATAGGACTTTTCAGCCCAGATCCTATAGACCTGGTTTATATATTTATACTGTTTTCACTTTTTCCACTTCTTTTAATTAATTACTTGTTGTTTTAATTTATCAAACATCAATATTCAGTTTGTTTATTTCATGGCTCTCGAGTGTTGCTACTACATGAATTAAATGTTCCTCGAATTTGAGACACGAGAATTTTAAATAATTTAGTCTTTATTTAGGACGTTTTATGTATTGTGTTGAATTGTTTTTGCGGAAATAATGCACCGCATAGGAGTATCTTTTGATGCGCGGTCCCCTAAGTCGGGTGGTACACTAACCCACAGCATTCCTCTTGGCGCCCACTACCCAAAATCTACTCGAGCTTTGTTACCGTTTTGATCTAACCATTCAGCTTCCATTACTCGTCTGCCTCAAAGCTCTTGCTTTCAAGATCTTTACAAACGAGCAATGTATGCTTGCAGTGAGAAAGGATCTTATCATCGGAATTGACGCAAGAAGCCATGTTGACGGTTGCGCGCGCACCCATCGATTGCACTTCCATTCACTTAGTTATATTAAGTTGCTTTAAATAGATTATTAAATTGTGTGCATTATGGTTTCACTAAGGTATTGTGGGCGTTTGTTATGTAATTATCACTGATGGGTTAAAAGAAAAAATTGGTCGGACAGATGCGCAGTACATACTTTTATGTCAACATGCGCGAACCTATTTCGGTTCTCTCATATTCCTTTGTTGGATGGGAAATGCATTTTGGACAAACATGAGCCTAACAATGGTGGAAAACCAGTTTCAAACCAAATCAATGTCATCCAATTCCTAGAATCTCATGTTTAGGTAATATATTATTCGAAGTCAGACCATGTCATTTAAGCTCGAATTCAGTTAAACACGTGTAATAATGGATAATACGATAGCTGATATACTTTAAACAGCTAAACTAAGTGGTTTAAGACTTCAAAACATCAACGCAGAAACTGTACAGGTTGTTTTAGAAATGTGAGGTTTGTATGTAAGAGAAGTTCAGAATATTTGATTAATTAAAAATGTACATCATTATAAAATGGGATGGGTCCCGCCTGCTTGTCACTTATTTAAATACAATGTGCTTATTTCTTGCCTTTCAGCTGAATTTAATTTTACACTCTGGATTTGCATTTATTCATAATATGTGTATAATTATATTTTCGAGCATAATATGGCAGTTGTGGACTGCACTCGAAAATGAGCGTCATATCTTGTGTTGTTACTACATACGCTGAGTTGAAGCCTTTTTTGTTTATTTTATTTTAAAGTTAATGCCAATAAGTGTATTTTTCTTTCTTATTGACTTTTAATTCAAATCGGTGCATTCATTTCTTCTAATAAAGAGACAATTTATTTATTTATTTTTACCGCATAGTCAGGAAAAGGCTGATTAAATAGTTCAGCTTTTTCCTGACTATTTTGGAGTCGGCTTCTAGTCTAACTGGATGAGCTCTGACCGCTACAACCCAGTAGCTGAATAACCTTAGCCAAACTAGAGACAGATTTTTTGACTTCTAACTAACTCTAACTCAGGGCTATTACTGAAAAATTTATTATAAAAAAAACCCAGTGGCACTTCTTGCCCGACCCAGGAATCAAAGCTGAGACCTCATGCTTAGCTGTCTGTACTCACTCAGCACTTGCGACCACTAGACCAACACGACAGTCATTTTGTTTACGTGGAGAGTAAATAATCTTTATACAAAATCTCGCAATTTTGTGATTGGACAAAGCCACATTTGTCCAATCACAGAATTGCAATCACGCATTGTAGGTACGTTAGAGTTTTTCAACAAACGTCTTACATTATTATTTTTCAATTATTCCTTTACTGTATACCAGTTAAAGAAAATCATACTAAAATATGTCACACAATTTTGAAACTCCAGTAAATTTAGATAATCACCTTTGAAGAAAGACTTGCTAGCCATTGAGCCAAGTGTTTAGGCACTAATCAAAGTATTAAGTATTTCCTTCAAGTTATATTTGGATCAGCCATGTCATGTTCCACAGATTTTCTCTGAATCGGCTTTAAGAAGTGAAATTTTTCTTCTTCTCTATCTTCACACACATCACAAAGTACCAATATTTAGAAATTAAGCTACTATTGGAAAATAGGTTACGACTTTACGAAACTGTGACTTTGTCTATACTGAAGCATCAACGTGATATCAAGCTATTTGAAAAGCTTGAACTTGAAATAACATTGAACAAGTTGAGTATTAATTTGTGACTAACTTTACACGCGAGCAAAGCCGCAGGCAAGGCTTTGCTCGCGTGTAAAGTTATGTCTCAGGTGTTCCAGTTTCCAAAATCAATTATAGCCTATACCTACTGTAACACAAAAAAGTTTTATTCAAATGCGTTCCTCGGCTCCGGAGCTTAGCGTGTACGAACAGACAAACGGATAAACAAACAGACATTTTATTTTAAATTCTTGCTCTGTTACTGTTACTAAACCTTATTATATTCAATGTTTTGATGTAAGCTGGATGCATACTGAGGCAGTGGTGGCCCGGTTGTTATGTGCATAATTTATGAGTTGTAGTTCGTTACTTCTAATCCAGGTAGCCATATATGTGTAATTTTAATCATCACCACTGAAACGGTGAAAGAAAACATCGTACACAACACCGAATAATCTAAGACCGAAAATCTCTCTCATACAAAAGAGGCTTATATCCCAGCAATAGCAACGTTATAAGCTACTAGACACGTATTTTTTCATTTGACACGTAATTAACAAATGAACACGATGCAGTGTTGAATGTTCACGTAGCGTCACGCTTTCAGGTACCTATCTACTTTTTAAACTACTAATAGACGTCATCAGCCCAAACGCAAAAAATATTTAACTGACGAACCAAATAGAATTTGCAATTTGAAGCATATAAATGCTTCAAATTGCAAATTCTATTTGGTTAATAGGGTAGTTTTTTGTTTTAATAATAAAACAAAAAACTACCCTATTCAATAGGCTATCAAATATATAAAACCCTCTAAGTCAGAGTCGGTTTACGAAAGAGAGGCAGAGAGTTTACGAAACTCTAAGCATTCGCAAATGAGATGGACAGACCAGATCAAAGCAGCCACCGCCAACACCATACACACCATCATCACCTGCTAATCCGTTTCCAACTAGTCCCAACGGTATCTTGAATGCTATTGGGGGTGATAGTTCCTCCGCTATTTTGAAGCACTTTGTACGGAGCCTAATATCTACCTAGTTTCATGCACTTGTGCCCAATTAGTTATAATTATTTTATAAGGTTGGGGAAAAAGTCTTTTCACATTATAGTATGTATGAACTTGTAATAAAATCTCTTTGGCTATACTATTTGTATCTGCTGGTTTTGGTATCATTGAAAGTTTAAATTTTAAAGAACATAATTCAAAATTCAAATTAGGAAAATGTGTGATTTTCATTTGTTTTTCGTACTGTCAAGATGAGTGAATCTAATGAAGAAATTCGATACATTTTAAAAATTTACTACAAAAAAGGTAAAAATGCAACGCAAGCCGCGAAAAAAATTTGCGATGTTTATGGACCTAGTGCAATGTCTGTGAGAGTAGCACAAATTTGGTTTAAGCGTTTTCAATCCGGAAATTTTGATGTCAAAGATGCACGTCGCTCTAGTCGCCCTATTACAGATAAAATGGATGCCATTTTTGAAAAAGTGGAGCAAGATCGGCATATCAGTAGTTGCGACATAGCTGGAGAACTGGTAATTGACCATAAAACAGTTTTGGCGCATTTGAAAAAAACTAGGTACACAAAAAAGCTCGATATTTGGGTACCTCACGAGCTCACTGAAAGAAACCTAATGAACCGTGTACTCATTTGTGATTCCTTATTACGACGTAATGAAACCGAATCATTTTTGAAGAAGCTGATAACTGGTGATGAAAAGTGGATTATGTACGACAAGAACGTGCGAAGAAGGTCGTGGTAAAAGGCCGGTCAGGCTTCACAGACTTTGGCGAAACCCGGGTTAACTCGCGACAAGGTGATGCTGTGTGGTGGGATTGGAAGGACATTATTCATTATGAGCTGTTACCACCAGGCAGGACCATCGATTCTGAACTCTACTGCGAACAACTGATGAGATTAAAGCAAGAAGTTGAGAGAAAGCGGCCGGAATTAATCAACAGAAGGGGTGTGGTTTTTCATCATGATAACGCTAGACCTCACACATCTTTAGCCACTCAGCAAAAATTAAGAGAGTTTGGCTGGGAGGTGTTAATGCATCCGCCGTATAGTTCTGACCTTGCACCTTCAGATTTCCACCTGTTTCGGTCTCTTCAGAATTCTTTAGGCAGTGTCAGGTTAACATCACGAGAGGACGGCCAAAACCACTTGTCGCGGTATTTTGATCAGAAGTCCCAAAATTTCTATAGCAATGGGATCATGTCCCTACCTACAAGATGGCAAAAATTATCGAACAAAATGGTACCTACATACTTTACTTAAATTCCAGCCCGTTCCATCATCGGACTACGAAACAAACGGCGAAGCGCCGTCGTTACATGGTGGACATCCAACCCATACGCACAAAACGTTTTGGAAATACCTTCATTGTGCGTACGGTTAAGGAGTGGAATTCCTTGCCGGAGTCTGTATTTCCCGACAGCTACAGCCTAGGAGTCTTTAAGTCCAGAGTGAATAGGTTACTTTTAGGTAAGCGTGCTCCATCTTCGATCACATCATCACTTACCATCAGGTGAGATAGTGGTCAAACGCCAACCTATTTTAAATAATAAAAAAAATGTAAATAAACTATATTAAAAAAAAATTGAAATTTTCTTAAAAAATGCGAAGAAACTTTTTCCCCAACCTATTATTTGTATAGGTTTAAGTTACTAACAATAGAATTTTAAGTTAAAGTCTGTAACTAACAAAATTATTCTGCATACCCGTAAGGCTGCGTTTCCACCAGAGATGTGCGAGGATGCGTAGCGAGGGATGTGTTTGTAAAGAACCAATAGAATCGCTTCATTTACCTCGCCTCGGTCAGCACAGCTCTGGTGGAAACGGCTCAGCGGAGCTAGATTTTTGCGCATACAAAACAAGCGAGGGATGTGTGCGAGGGATGTGTGCGAGAGATGTATTGCGAGGGATGTGTTACGAGGAATATGTGTTGAGAAGGATGTGTTGCGAGGTTTGCACATCCTCGCACAACACATTAATGCGCATTTTCACAGCTCTGCTACACATCTTCGTAGGCACTTTTTCATCGCACAGCTTTGGTGGAAACCCCCACACATTTTCACAGCACAGCTAGACATCCTCGCATGACACATTTCCATCGCACATCTCTGGTGGAAACGCAGCCTAACGACTGACAAAGATATCCATATGACAGCCGAGAACAACGACTTAAGGTGCTTCGGAGGTGGTGTGATACCAGAAGAAGGCACGGGGGTATCACCAACTTTCAAACTCCGGGCTAACAAAACTGAAAGAAAAACCCAATAGAATTTATTGCCCTACCATGGAATTGAACTCGAGACATGCTCAGCAATCGCGCAACCACTAGACCAAAGGGGCAGCAACTGGCAACACCGTACATGAGTGCCGCAAAAGAGCATTAACTCACGTAAGAATAGAAGACATAAACTGGTCAGTCTTTTAACATCCCCTTTTCTCGAAAATCAAATCTGTGCTGTGTGCACGGGTAACATAATATATTTCATTGCAAACCCCAAATTTTACGGCATGTAGCATACCAACAGGCTGCTCCGTTACATATAATACTTGACTGGAAAAACATACCACATATATTCATGAATAAATAAGTAAATAATTCCTCACGAACTATAGGTGAATATGAAATTCCCTCGAATCAAATATAAAAGGCCACAATCAGTCGGAAAACAGATTTCACACATGAACGCTAACTATTCCCGAGCGATATTGAATGTATTGAATTTGAATTTGAGAATTGCGTATAATATGGAGCATTGGTATCAAGTGTGTTATTGGTAACTTAGTAGGCTGTTGTATGTATGTGAAACTAATTCATGATGTACTATATTATTTAGTTTATAATAAAAACAACACGTATCGGAGACCTTTTCGTCTTGGAAAATATACATAATTTTGTAAGTACATTATGAAAACTAACAAACTTATTGTTGTGCAAGTTACGCTGAGTAAAGTCAGGGATCGCGTTGATGATGATGACGAAGTTAAGCACTTGGAAGGAGACCAAAAGTAGTTTTGGTCAGAGTCTGATAGACTACCGGACGCCACAGGACGGAGGGAAACTATGAGGATTTCCACCCCACGATAAAACGGTATGCGCTTGCATTGCCACTAAGACCTTCACTAACCCCATTCACACAAAGATGACACGGACAGCTAATTTACAATAGAAAATGGTAATCAAATAATTGCTGTCAATTCTGTTTGACGATTCTGAACAAACTATTTTCCTATTTATTTATTTGGATTAACTTACAATTGTCACTATAATACACAGTTATAAATATATATACAGTAGTAGTTTAGTCCAAGTGTAAAACATTATGCGGTAAACACAACCAGCAAAGGGATTTGTATTTAAATACCTAAATTAAGGTTGTTTATAATACAGTGTTTGTTCAATTCAAAGTCTTGCGTTAATTTTCAGTTACTGAGTGGTACAGAAATTCCCGTTTGAAACCTTACCTATGTTTTTAGGAACACAAAACTGATGATCTAATTCTGTTCTTCTGCTATTTAATTTGAATTACCTTGGTAGCTCTATTTACTTCTATAGTCGTAAGAGAAAATCAATGTATGTAGGTAAAATTTGTGCATAAATCAGCACTTTGGCCTTGTCACGGATGAGAATCGTCTCAAAATTATGCTGAGTGGTGTCTACAAATGAGACGCATATAACTTGAGTGGGTTAATAATTTTTTTTATTCGCTTTTACTTTCGTACTCATTGCTGCCCGTGATTTCGTGCGGATAACTTTTCGTAGCTAATTTCAGTCCCGCAGGGATTGACTTTTGAAAACAAATAAAGTTAGTACCCCGCTTTTCAACTATTTTCATGACATATTTTATAAAAATCGGTACAACGCTTTAGTCGTGTAATCGTAACAAACGAACTTTTAAACTGGTAATAATATGCGCAATTTTGGAATTATTACCTGGATAAGACATTCAAACTAACCCGAGACTGAGACCACAGACGTAAATGTGTCTCGCATCGAAATCTTTCAAGAAATATGGCTTCCTCTCTGACTTTAGTTGCAGCCTTGCAAGCATACATTTCCATAATCGGTCGAAGGCGTTAGCTTAGTGTAACATACGTCTTCACACTAATGACACCTAAATGCATGCCAGTTCCAACTCTCTTTTAAGAATGATTTTCTTTGAATTGTGATGAATCATCATTAATGAAACTCTCTCATAGAAAGAAGGAATGTTTCCCAGTAATGATGATAATATTAAAGGCTCTTTATCATCATAGTCTAACTGTAGGCAGCTGAGTATTAGTGTTTTACATGGAGCGTCTGCCTATCTGACCTTTACAACCCAGTAACTGGGTAACACGATACCCTTGGCCAAACCAGTGTCAGATTTACTGGCTTCTGACTACCCGTAATGACTGTCAAAGACATCCAAATGTTAACCGGGTTAACGTGTTTTCCGAGGCGCGTGCGGTACCACACCAACAATTTTCAAACTCTGGGAGAAATGTCATATATTATAGAAAAACCCAATTTATACCACTTTTTTCCCGACACGCTTGCGACCACTAGAGCCAAGGCAGTTATAAAGTTATCGTGTACAAGTTATATTTTCAACCGACGAAAAAAAAACGGAGGAGTTTATCAAGTCAACGCGTATATATCGCACCCTCAGTAATATAAGGAATCAAGTCAAAATTATTCAACCGACGAAAAAAAAACGGAGGAGTTTATCAAGTCAACGCGTATATATCGCACCCTCAGTAATATTTTTTTTTTCTTCTTATTATTACGAATGAGCCCGCTCTTCACACCTGATGGTAAGTGTAAGATGAGGTCTACGATCGAACAAGCGAGCCCAGAAAATGCCTATTCACTCTTGCTTTAAGGGCTGACGGGTCATATGTGGCAGGGAACACAGAAGCCGGCAGAGAGTTCCACACCTTGGCTGTGCGCACAATAAATGTTGAAGAAAAGCGCTTAGTACGACAAGACGGTATATCGACCAAGTGTGGATGGTATCCTGCGGTACGTCTGGTAGACCGGTAGTAAAAGAGGGATGAAGGGATCAGGTCGTGGAGCTCCTGCGCAAAGTCTCCGAAGTACAATCTGTAAAAGATAGACAGGCAAGCAACGTTTCGCCGGTGAGCCAGGCTGTGAAGCTTGCCTGCCATAACCTATAAGGAATAATCTATACTAATATTATAAAGCGGAAAAGTTTGTTTGTTTGTTTGTTTGTTTGCTTGAACGCGCTAATCTTCGAAAGTACTGGATGGATTTGGATGAAATTTGGTATGGAAGTAGCTTGAAGCTTGAGGAAGGTTATAGGCTACTTTTTACCCGACTGCAAAAAAGGAGAGTTATGTTTTTACCGTGATAGAATCCACGGGAGCGAAGCCCCGCGTGAGTACTAGTAAATAATAAATAACCGATATAAGGAATCAAGTCAAAATTTTTGCAAACTGAGGTTTTAAATGCTAAGGGCACAATATGAAATTCGCTACCGGTTAACTAACTATACCGGCTGGTTAACTTAAATAATAAGCATGTTATATGAAAAAATATCTGTAATGTAGGAATCCAGAATCTTGAAACGCGATTTCTCAAAAATCTACTTTTTTGAGTTGTGCCCTTATATTATTACTAAGGGTGCGATATATAGTTTTTTTTATTTATGATCACCGCTTACTCGAAGACGGCTGAATCGATTTGGAAAATTCTTTTTTTGTTTGAAAGAGTATACTTTGTAGTTGGCCCCATTGTCACCAAGTCAGGATCTGATGATGGGATCCTGGAGAAATCGAGGGAACTCTTCAAATATTATAAGCACACCTATAGTGATTTGAGTATTTTTTATATTAACTTGTGTAATTGCATTCGAAAAGCAGCATTTGTGAAGTAGGCCTGATGGTGAAGACCACAGAAGGCCACTGGAACTACTCAATATAATATAAGTAGGAATAATAAGTATTTCATGTGTTCCGCTTCGATTACTTGAATGTGGTTATTAAGCACAATATGCTCGTCACAATGCATATGGTGAAGTGAAGCTGATGGTGAAGTACCAGGAGAACTCCTCAACAATTAACGGCCCAACATTGGGAAAAGCAATATTTTGTAAATGAATATAAGCAGTTGACATTTAGGCTCTTGTACCTAGGTAAATTAAAAATCGGCCAACTAAAAAGAGTGAAATAAAAACTTTTTATCAAAAAATTAAACCGACTCCCAAAAAACACTGCAAAGTGAAAAATAACTTTAATTTCGGAAGTCGGTGCCAAAAACGAAAATACAAAACTAAAGACACCGACTACCGAAATTAAAGTTATTTTTCACTTTGCAGTGTTTTTTGGGAGTCGGTTTAATTTTTTGGTAAAAAGATTTTTCAACTCTTCTTTTACAAGCTATTGATATATTTTCTGTTTCCGCGCATGACTTTCGTTCCGTCGCATAAGACGATTTTCTCCAACTCAAGAACAAATTTTTTTTCTGTACTCCAGGCTGTATAAATAAGGTATCTATGGTAAAATAATTATGTTTGTTTTGCAGATTGGTTATTAAATACTAATTGAAAATGATGACACCTATAATGGCGTAGTGGATGGGCGATCAGCTATTGCGCTGGGTGTCACGGGTTCGATTCTTGCATCAGAACACATATTTGTATAGCCTAAATATGGTTGTTCTGGCACAGATGACTAATAAGTTACTAACGTAAGTTCTGGCTCTGGCCGTGTGTGCTAGTGAATTATATTGTTTTGTATCCACACCACGTTACAGTAAAAAATCTTGTTTTTTAATTCTCTTAGCATCTTTTTTAAAAAGCACATCGATTCAGAGTCTGTACTGAGTCAATAATTCTTAATCCAACATAAGTGATGTCATGTTCATAGCCCATCTCACATGAATACCACAATTAATCATTTACTTTTAGAGTTTTATAACTCGCGCGTTATGCCAAAAGTTAGAACTACTTATAGCTGTAGGAAATAATAAATGTGAAAAGGAAGTAGATTTATATAGACAAGCGGTCGTATAATAATGGTTGTAATTCGGCCATAATTAAAATGTTTTGTAAAGCAATTATGAATATTTTACAGAGGTCAAATTTGTTTCTAAGTTTGTGTGTAGGGGGTAATCTTCCACAGAGGGGGCTCCGGAGTGGTCTTTTAAGAGGTAACGGGGCCCCTTTTATGTGTTGATGGTGACTCCCTATTCTTTTTCCCCAAAGGCTCAAGCGCCTTTTAAGGTTTCCCCCCGATAACAAAAAAAGGGACTTCTTAGGTTCTTCAGAACTAATGATACAATAATTCTATAAATTAAGTAGTAAGCCGCATTAATGGGGAGTGCAATAAATTATTGCGAAATCTACGTAGATGATGTCCTGTGATGATGTTATGTGATGATGTACTGGTATAATTGTATGGTAATACTAGCTACACTGGCATATGTTGCAATGGCAAACCTACCTGGTTCTTATAATTATTATTTGGTCAGTACGGATTGTTAGGACTTTAAAAGAGACGTTGACCTATTCGTTTGTGTCGGTGTTTCTTCTCAGGGTAGTCAGTTCGCACAAAACGTTTTTGGGGATAGCTTCATTGCGCGTACGGCTAAGGAGTGGAATTCCCTGCTGGAGTCTGTTTTCCGATAGCTACAATCTAGGAGTCTTTAAGTCAAGAGTGAATAGGTTACTTTTAGGTACGCGTGCTCCATCTTGGACCACATCATCACTTACCATCAGGTGAGATAGTGGTCAAACGCGAACTTATTTTCAATAATAATCATTTAAAAAAAGTTATGATCTAGTTTACATTTACGAAAAAAATGACGGTTAAAAATGTTTTTATCAGGGATGGGCCGAAATTCGGTTCACATTCGGTTCAACCGAATTTCGGCAGCTTGAACCGAACTTCGGCATTCGGCCAAAATTCGGTTCAGATGCCGAACATTCGGCACAAGAAAAATAATACTTACTTCCACTATTTTGGCTAAAATTTTATAGAATTAGAATAGCATTACTGTTATAAAATTATGTCTTTTACTCACTCAAGGTCATTTATTTTAGTTACGAACATGGTAAATGTAAATCTTAAATTAAATCGGTTCTTCTTATTAGTCTTGATAATCTCTGCCTAATTAATTTGACATAATAATTAGAAATACTATTACAAAAATTAAATAAACTTATTATTCTTCTAACAAACATCTGGATTACAATTCGTAAATTGAATTAAAAAATCACGTTTTTGATTCACAAACTAAATATTCATTAACTAAAGGGTACTTAATTTTCAAATTAACAAACTTTTCTCATCTATCTACTCACTCATATTTAAAATTTACCAGAGGCAGCCTATGGTGCAAAAACACCAAAAACTCTGCCTTATCTGGCAAAAGTTTGTTACTTTTTTTTTTGTTATACGTTTCCTGCCTCCGATAAAAGTTGCTCAGAACATACAGAGCTTCCAGGAGACGATAAATATATTCGAGATTGAAGTAAATGCGTAAACAAGTCACGACGTGTCGCTCTCGAGAAAGCGCGCGAAATTGAATCGAAATTCGGCCGAACTTTTCATTTTAACCGAATGTTCGGCCGAAGTTCGGATTCGGTTCAAACCACATTCTGCCCATCTCTAGTCTTTATAATCTATTTGCAAAATAAACATCATTATTTCATTATAATGCCACCGTAAAGATATTTTTTCCTAGATATGAAACCTACTTTGCCACCTACTCTCATACCTACCAAATATAAAAAAAAAAACATAAAATTTGGTCGAGCAGTTTCGCAGGAATGCGACCACTAACTCTGTGACACGACATTTTTATATATAAGAAGACTAACTGTGCCAAATTAATACTCCTCCATTCGCTTAATTTTCGTTAAAAGGGGTACAAATTTTTTCTTCACGTTAATAGATTTTCTAGCAGTGCAGTGTAACGAACGTACAAAGGAAGTTAAATAAAATGACGTAGTAAAAATAGAAAACTGCATATCATCCAAATTTAAACAAAATCTTTCCATTGGCTGTTTCCCAATCTCAAGTCAAATCCCTTTTACACAATAATATTGATAATCACATCGAAGGTACTAACAATAGGTGAACATCTGCTACTAAACATAAGACGCTGTTATAGATTTCTACGCTCCAATGCATAGCAAATTGGCAACTGATAAAATCTCCAACAGACTTCTTATTGTAGTTGGGGCCAAAAGTTGTTACTATGTAATATTTCTTTCTTATCCAAATTGGAATAGATATTGCAAATTTTCGCAATAAGGTAGGTACTGATCGATACGACGGTATGTGTAGGGGTTGATAAAATAGTACTCTGTGCTTCTGCTGCACCGCCAGTCGCGGGTACGATTTCTGCACCGGAAAAAGTGAGAAAAAGAACGGTAAGCGTTGCTTAATCTTGAAGAACCCGAGATAGAGCGGGAGCGATTTAGTCAGAAGCTCCTCTCAAAAGAATAAAAATGTGTGACATTATATTTAGGAGTTGATATTGCCTCCGCGGTTTTTCTGAATTCCAGAATAAAAAGTAGCCTACATGTTCCTGTATATTCCAATGAAACTCCCATTAAAATCAGCTTAGTTGTTCTAGAGATAAGCCCGGACAAATAAAAAGACAGATCGACTAAAATTAAAAAAAAAAGTTTTTTTTTAGTATTTTGTATTAACACAGACGCTAGTCGAAACACAGTTATTTTGAAATCATATGGATACACTTCAACATTGCTTGTATGCATGTGTTAATTTCTCATGTGATCTGTCATGACCAATCATTGTATAACCAATTAGTTACAATAGCGAATATTCCTGGGTCAACGCATTAATTGCAATAACCAGCGCTGTATAACTTCACATATTACTTTTACAATTTACTTATAATGTTTTTATTTCTCTTTTATTTTGAATTTGTAGAAAGGCTTTTAATTTATAAGAGACTTTTATAGAGAATATAATTTTTTATTCATACATATTATATATATTGCTGGAGAATACTAATTAACTTCGCACAGTTAGTGACGTGCCTGACTTAGATAGATAGAATATTCTTTATTGTACACCACTAATATAATCACACTTAAATAAAAATATTGTAAAAAATATTGGTTACAATGGCGGTCTTATCGCTGAGAGCGATATATTCCAGGTAACCTTTGGAAGGATTTTACGAGCTTTAATTAAAATGGGGAGGGCTATATTAGTGTACTACTGTACAAATACTCATCAAAACGGAAAAAATACGGAAAAAATATAAATATACTAGCTGACCCGCCATGACTTCGTTCGCGTGGTATCCTAACCTAACCTAACCTAACCGATACCTCTACCCCTTCCTACTGATACCCTACCTTACTCTACCCCTACCCTACCCAAACCCTACACTACCCTACCCTACCCTACCAATACCCTACCAATACCCCTACCCTAACCCTACCCTACCCCTACCCTACCCCTACCCTACCCCTACCCTACCCCTACCCTACCCTTACCCTACCCCTACCCTATCTCTACTCTATCCCTACCCTATCCCTACCCTACCCCTACCCTAACCCTACACTACCCCTACCCTAACCCACCCTACCCCTACCCTACCTCTACCCTACCCCTACCCTACCCCTAACCTACCCTACCCTACCCCTACCCTACCCCAACCCCTACCCTACCCCTACCCTACCCTACCCTACCCTAAAAAAAAGATAGTAGCTGATTCTCAGACCTACTGAATATGCATATAAAATTTGGTAAAAATCAGTAAAGCCGTTTCGGAGGAGTAAGGTAACTAACATTGTGACACGAGAATTTTATATATTAGATAATGAGTTCTTTAACATCGTGTGGAGAAAATCAAAGGAATAATCATAAGTTTGAAATAAAATGATTGGCAACCGAGCTTTTAAAAAAAAATTTAGCAAAAAATAGAACCGACTTCCATATCAAAACACTACAAAGGCAAAAATAACTTTAATTTCGGAAGGTGGTGTCCAAAACGAAAATATATACAAAACTAAAATGCCTTTGTAGTGTTTTGATATGGAAGTCGGTTCTATTTTTTGCTAAAAATTTTTTTTCACGCTTTTTAGTGGGTCGGTTTGTAATTTATCTAGTCACAAAAGCCATAATGTCAACAACTTATCACATTTTACAAAATATTGCTTTTTCCGATGCATAGCCGTTAATGTTTGAGGAGTTCTCCTGGTACTTGACCATCAACTCTACATCACCATATGTATTGTGACGAGCATAAAGTGTTTAACATCCGTACTCAAGTAATCGAATCGCAATCCACGAAATACTTATTATTGAGGAGTTTCAGTGGCCATCTGTGGTCTTCATCATCAGTTCAACTTCCCCAAATGGTACTTTTCGGAAGCAACTGCTCAAGGTACTATAAGAAATACCCAAAACGCTATAGGTGTGCCTATAATATTTGAAGAGTTCCCTCGATTTCTCTAGGATCCCATCATCAGATCCTGATTTCGTAACAATGGGAAAATTTCAGATCGGAAGAAGGAAGAATTTTTCAAATCGGTCCAGCCGTCTCCGAGTTATGAGGTAACATACATAAAAAAAAAAAAAAAGTTCAAGAAGAATTGTAAACCTCCTTTTTATGAAGTCGGTTAAAAACAGCGAGTGACTGAGCTTGTCTTACTGACACCAGCAATGCATTCCACAACCGAATAACCTGCACCGTAAACAAATGACCGTAAAATTTTGTGGAATGTGGAGGCATTAAAAGTCTCAAAGTCCCCTCTCTGAGGAGTGAGTGGCAGCTACCGCCTGACGCAGGTACTAACCAGACATGGCTGTTTCGGGAGGTACCTGTTTTGGATACAGCGGGAGGACACGCCCGGGTGTTGCCATTGTGAGGACCACCCGGAGGACACGGCGATCGAGGTGTCCTGCTTGGGAGGAGCACCGCCGTGTCCTCATGGAGGCGATCAGCGACAGTGACCTCTCGCGCCCGGGCCTGATTCAGACCATGGTGCGGAGCGAGAGGGAATGGGATGCAGTCGCCTCCTTCTGCGAAGCAGTCATGCTAGCAAAGGAGTAGGCCGAACGCGCGAGGGAGAGGCATCTCTCTTCCTCACGCCCCAGCCGCTGCGGGAGACCACCCGGGCGTCGGGGATCACGTGCCGATTTCTGGCTACCGTAGGCGCGGGCTTGCGGACGGCGAGCAGGGGTAGCTCACCGTCCGGTAAGGACCAGGCCTGGGTCGGCGGCGCGTCGTATTCCACACGCGACGAATAGTGACGCCGGGGTTGCAGGAATGTTCTAACGGGATACCACGGCCCCGGAACTTAAGGGCAGCTGAAGGAACAGGGTGGGTTTTTAGTCAGTAGAAGTTGTGTGTCATGAAGGACCTTAAAACGTTCTTTGAGTTAAAGGGAGTCGTTGGATTGAAAACAATACTGTAGAGTAATGATAAAATACGTATATGTGCATTCCCGCAAAGGCAGATAGGCATCTACTTGAGTTTAATGTGAAACTCAGAAACATGATCATATTTGCGCAAACTAAATATCAATCTGATACAAAAATTTTGGAGTCGCTCAAGCTTATCTAGCTGCACTTCAGTTAGATCTGGATAACTTGCATCAGCATAGTAAAGGATAGGGAGAAGAAGAGATTGGGCAAGCGCAATTTTAGTGGCAGTCGGCAAGAAATTGCGCAATCTGCGTACAGACCCCGCAGAGGCGAACAGTTTGCGGCTCACTTCTTGCAACTGGGGACCCTAAGACAAATCTTTTTCAATACAAATACCAAGGTATTTTACTGAGTCACAGTAGGGTATAACAGCTCCGTCGAAAACAGTTAGGGGAAGGATCGTCCAGTCAATTTTGGAACGTAGCCTAGGGTTGCCAATAATGACTTGAGTCTTCGCAGGATTAACCCTCAAACCATGATCCAAACTCCACCTCCTCACGGGACGACCTGTACACCACACATATTGATTTGTTAACGGACGTCATGAACGACGTGAGTACTGACTTATTCTTCGTGGTAGGCGACTACAACCTGCCCGGCCTTGACTGGTCCAACGCGAACGCTGGGGATCAAAATTATGTTGTTCCTCAACCCAATACCCTAACTAGTCATTATTTATGCAACTTCATGTCTCTTACAAATGCCCTTCAATTTAACACATTAAGAAATAACCTGAGCCGTATATTGGACCTGTTCTTGTCTAATGCAGACTGTCAACCTATGACGTGCGTGCCACTGCTTCCAATCGATAACCACCATCCTCCTTTCAGTGTTTCATCACCATTAAATACTAAAATCACTTCCCTGAGACGCAACTCAACCATGAAATATAACTTTTACAAAACAAATTACGAAACAATTAATAGCGAACTTAACAAAATAGATTGGAATAGCTTACTTAGTGATCTCCCCGCCGAACAATCTGTTAACGCCTTTTATAATGTAATTTATAGCGTAATAAAATCACATGTACCTCTTACTCGTCCAAAAAAATCCCAGTTTCCATCGTGCTTCAGCCCTGCCCTTACTCGCATTTAAAAAAAAAAGAGAATGCATGGCAAAAATGGTAAAAATATGGCAATATATCCGACTACGAAACATTTTCAATGTACCGCAAACGGTTTGGTTCCGAGTCTAGCAAGTGCTTTCTGATGTATATGAAGTCAGTCGAAGATAGCATTCCATTGAACGTCAAGCACTTCTGGACATACATCTCCAAGCGGAAGGGGCGTGCTAATATCCCAGCCAGCATGTATCTTAACAACAAAAATTCCAACGATCCCATTGAAATATGCAACATGTTTTCAGCCTTCTTCACCTCTGTCTACGAGCCTTCTTTCCTCGACCCCAAGGTTTGGCAGGCACCTACCACATACGCGGACAAGTCTTTGTGTATTTCGGATATATACTTAGATACGGATGATATTCTTGATGAATTAAAGAGACTGGACTCAAATAAAGGGTCTGGACCTGATGGCGTCCCTCCAGTTTTTATAAAAAACACTGCTGATAGCATTTGTATCCCGCTTCAAATAGTATTTAATCATTGCCTACGTGAAGGCACTTTCCCTGATATCTGGAAACGTGCATACATCACGCCCATACACAAAACTGGTGACATAAACAACATACAGAATTACCGACCCATCTCCTTGTTACCCACCTTGTCGAAGCTCTTTGAGAGATTAGTGCACGGCAAGTTATACTCTCACATTCACCACCTTATAATACCCGAACAACACGGATTCGTTAAACGTCGCTCTACTACTACCAACCTTATGTTATTTACAAACCATTTATTTGAAAACATGGATAACCAAACCCAAGTTGATGCTGTGTACACCGACTTTCAAAAAGCGTTTGACAAGGTGGACCACAAGTTGCTTCTGGATAAGATCGCCTATAATGGCATTCGGGGTAATTTACTGCGGTGGTTCATGTCCTATATTTACAACAGAACCCAAAAAGTAGCTATCAATGGCTTCGAATCTGACTCCGTTGTCGTTACTTCTGGGGTGCCTCAGGGCTCCATTTTGGGCCCTTTGCTTTTCATTCTGTTCGTGAACGACATAAAACGCTGCTTTATTAACTCCCATTTCTTAATGTATGCCGACGACATTAAAATCTATAGGTCGTGCAAAAACACACAAGACTGCTCATTGCTTCAGGAAGACCTCGACAGACTTTCCAACTATTGTTCACATAATAAACTTCACCTTAGCTTACCTAAGTGCAATGTTATATCATTTACAAAAAATAAAAATATAATTAAATACTGCTATACTTTACAAGGCACCACTCTTAAAAAAGTCGATCATATTCGTGACCTAGGAGTTACATTTGACTCAAAATTGCATTTTGACCATCACATCGATAATATTATTAACAAAGCCTACAGAATGTACGGTTTCGTTATGCGATCCTCAGTTGATTTCAAACGACCGCGTACGTTCATAACTTTATATACAACCTTAATACGCTCCCAATTGGAATATGCAGCCCCAATATGGTGTCCTCTATATGATAAATATAAGAAAAGGATTGAAATGGTCCAAAAAAAATTTTTACGCTCCATTCACTATAAATGTTACCGTTCAAAACTACCGTACCCACAATTACTAAAACAATACAAACTCCTAGGCTTGGAGTCCAGGCGTACCCTACTCATGGCTGTGATGCTGCATGGCATATGTAATAACAACTTTGACTGCTCTGAAATCACCAATAAACTTTGTTATGTTGTACCCAGAACTATATTACGGCGGCAGGCGCGCGTGCCCCGGCTGTTTCACACTGTAAAGTGCAGAACCAATGCTGGCGCAAGGGCGCCCCTCCGTCGTCTCTTAGAAACATATAACACACACTTTTTCGATCTTGACATATTTTTATTATCTCAATCAAAATTTAAAAAGATGGCTATTCAATTGCTTGCACAATAATTACTACTTATTTTACTAACCCAAATCGCCCCCAGATGCGTGATTTTGTTTTAAGTCTACTTAATAGTTTATTCCGCGGACATTGGTGTGGGTTACATGTTTACCTCTATTACACTAGTTTGATATTTACCAAAATTATAACATGTAACTGTTTTATGTCCCAATAAAATAAAATAAAATAAAATAAAATAAAATAAAATAAAATAAAATAAAATAAAATAAAATAAAACTCCAATCAGAAATACGCGCTAAATCTTTATTCACTATCTTCACCGCCTCAGACAATAAATTTGCAGATCGTCAGCATAAAGGTGTTAAGATGAGAGAAGTTCTTTTGAAATAGAATTTATAAATATGGTGAAAAGAAGAGAAGAGAGAACGCCCCCCTGTGGTACCATGAAGACAACGAACCTTCAATGCAAATACGTTGTCGGCGGCCACACAGGTAACTACGAAACCCATCAATAGCTGTTGGAGATATGTTAAGAGAGCATTATAATAGAGGCTGAGGCCCAGTAGTCACCGGGCGCGACTTAGCAGTTCAAGGTCGCGGGTTCAAGCTTAGGCAGAAACATTACTTTGTACAATTTATATCATAACTGTTACTCTCAAAAACTGTTAAAAACCTGTGAGATGGCATACAGCCCATTAGCTTTCATAGACAGGAAGCCTGTGCCCCTGTTGTGGGAACGCTATAGGCTGGTTTTCATTCTAATGCAATTCTCAAAATCGATATTACACAAGACACTATTGGTCAGTGTCCACCTTTAAATGAAAAATTGGACGCGGCTTTATACCCAGCTATAATTATCAGCACGTGCCAACATGCATGTGCCAATAATAGACGATGCACGCTATACAACGGGTTGAAACACTCATTACAAGATCAATGATCTTATTATTTGGATTTCATTCTAAAGTGAATGATTTGAAGAGAGTGATGAACAAGATTTGACAGATGGTTTCCTGCGTGCTTTCTGATCGAACATTGAAAAGAGGTGAGAGAAATTATCATTATTTGGCTTCGATTTTTAAGTCACCAAAATGATGAGATTAGGAGACATAATTATCAATCAACGGTATGGTGGATTTTTGATGAGAAACTATATTCATCGTCAGTGATTCGGAATTTAAGCAATGATTGACTTAAGCAGTGGTCAACGTGAGTTACAGTCAGGTCTCAGCCTTAAATGATTTACTAATAATGCTCATCATTATGAAAGAAATTAAAAACAGAATGAGTCCCACCAACATGAAACTTACTGCTCTCATAAAAATCTTGTCCCTGATACGTTCGCCGTTACAGCAATTTCTTTCACAATTTCGATGTATTCTCTTCCGTCACATTTCAAAGACATTTATAGGAACATCCCAGCTTGGCAGTCTCCGTATCTTTGTACAACACTGACAAGCTCCAACTAATACCACTATGTTAATATTTGAATGCCATAACAACGTAAAAACAATAGGGAGTTTTATTATTAGGTTAATCACGTGTGTTTAATTAATACTGTTTGATGATAATTACAATATTATGTTTATAAAGACCGTGGTAAATTTAATGTAGTTAGCACTCGAATCATGTAAAGTGTGGTCTTATTGTAATGTTAACCTGAAGATGTACATAATTCGGTGGAGCATCGCCGTGTCTAGTGGAGGCGATCGGCGTCGGTGACTTCTCGCGCCCGCCTGGTTAGACCTGGTTAGTCCCAGCTGCCGTGGGAGACGGGTATTGCGAGCCGATCTTCGGCCATTGTAGGCGCGGGTGCGTCAAAAAGCGGTTAGCAGCAATGATGAGGCCAGATAGTGCCAATTTCTGCCAGGGTGGCTGGAATGCTTTAGGCAAGGGCAACTGAAGAAACAGGGTAGGTTTTAGTCAGTACATATCTCACACTCCTTTCCCTCCTTCCCTCAGAGAGGGAGAAGTCATTTGGTACAGCCCCCTCCTAAAAAAAGATGTAATCATGTCGATTAATAAATTTGATCATCACATGAGTTTGTCAATTCATAGCCTCATATGATGTGACAGTTTACTTCGCGCTTTCTTCACTTAAGTAATCACGGTAAGATCTTTATCTTACCGCTGAATTGAAAATTGAAAAGTATCTTACTCGGATACTTTGCATTTTGGTGATAGGTTTCCTCTAGATGATAAAACGCTTAATTGCAAGTGAAACTGCGGGCATTATAAGCTATTAGGTACATAAATAGGCCTTGTTGGTATTCATATCATTGTTTATAAGATATTCATCCATAAGGTATTAATATTATTTATTTCTGTTGTATTCATTTGTTATTTTTATGCCTTGGATACATATCTCAAGGTTTGTTAAAGTCGTCTTTAGCCATAGATTTTAATATCTTTATAGTTTTTAGGAGCTATAAAAAGCAAGTTTTTTATATTGTGAGCATGTCCTTTGTCTGTTGTCAATAAATACTTTTTCTTACTTCCTTTCTTCTTTCTTACAATAAATGAAAAATTATATTAGTAAAAAGGATTGGAGGACGTATTTCAATGTGACATTATATCACCGTCATAAGATGACGAGTGCTGAAAATATTTATTTAAATGCGAATTACCGTTCCATTTAATGAAAAAAAAATGATGATGATTTTGGAAAAATGGCTTTCTCTTAGTGTTTTATTTTGTAATGATAAAAATAAAACATAAAACTAGATATAGGAAAATATCCAATTGTCTCAATTCCAAGAGATATTTAGCATACCGACTCACGTGCAAGTGATAAATTATCTTGTCGGTGCTATTGTATCTACACCTACTCACAATATTCTATTTTATGGGATCGCCAAGTCGTTATTTCAAATTTTATTAATTAATCTTGCTTTGAATGACTGTACAAATTCTCTGATTTATGTTATGCATCAGTGTTTGAAGATGAAGTATTAATTATACAGCGAAGAGATATCGTTGTCGATACATATATATAGATTATAATATATATGATAAAAAATAGTTTCATTTTCTGTTATTAAAAGAGTTGTCGTAAAAAGTCCATGAACCGAACTTATCAAACAAACTCGGTGAGCTTATAAGTACAGGTTTTTAGGGATAGCTACATTTAATCTGGGGTTTTCAAGTCAAGAGTGATTAGCGTACTTTTCGGCAAGCTGGTCATTATTGTGAACCACATGTTCACTTTCCATCAGGTGTGATAGAAATCGTCAATAGAAAAAACCTGTAACTATAAGCTCAGCAAAGGGTTTGGAACTATGTAGAAAAGAATAGAAGCCTATGCTTGACAAGGTCAGTTTATGGACTTTTTACGATACATTTTCAATAACAGAAAATTAACCTATTTTTTTTTGTGAAATGTCTCGTGTTTGACCGCCATCTCACCAGATGGTAAGTGATGATGTGGGCGATGAAACCCGATACCTGGAAGTACCCTATTCAATACTGACTTGCATATCTGTAGTGTAGTGTATCTTACCTGCTCAGGATAGACAATTAGGGAATATTCATCAAGTTATAATTTAGTAAAAAGTAACGTGTAAAAGTATATTAATTTTATCGATAAATTTAGCGGTTGATTTTTGAAATAAAATGTAGTCTATGTGTGACCCTGCGTCTTCAACTATTTTTATTCCAAATTTCATCCAAATCGGTTCTGTAGTTAAGACGTGAAAGCGTAACAGACGGAGACAGATAGACAGACAGACTTTCGCATTTATAATATTAGTATACAAAATAACTATCATTATTATATCATTTTTCATATCATTTTTCGGAAAACGGCTAATTCTAAAGTACCTAGGTATTCTGTCTTAAAACTTGCTCTACTAATACTCGTAAAACTGTTTACATAACTTAATTTACGGTAGTTCTTAAGCTTGGCCACATAAATAAGGTTTTTATTACATTTGCGTTAAGTCAAGGCCAAAATCGGCAAACAATTGAAGAGGCAAGTTAAAATTGCAACTTTGGTAGAAGCAATAAAACTTTATGGCACCATAAAGTCTATTAAGTAGTTTTACAAAATCTATTTTCTAAAGGCATAGCTTTTTTAACGTAAAATTATAATGTGGCACGACAAAGAATAAAGCTGCTTAAAATCTCATTTTGCATCACTTAGGTAATGTGTGTTTTTTTATGTTATTTTTTATTTCTAAAGAATAGATAGTATTTTAACAGAAATTATAATAATAATTCAGCCCATTTCTTTCCAACTGTTGGGACACGGGCCTTCTCTCTGTTCTCACAGACCAAGGGACCGAGGGTTAAACAGAGGTTTAACAGAAACCGAGGCTCTCTCAAAAACGTAATTGCGTAATTCTTTT
Organism: Tholera decimalis; assembly: GCA_943138885.2. Taxonomy (NCBI): domain Eukaryota; kingdom Metazoa; phylum Arthropoda; class Insecta; order Lepidoptera; family Noctuidae; genus Tholera; species Tholera decimalis. The sequence goes on along the minus strand of OW964557.2, from coordinate 5,564,336 downwards.
AACTTTTCGTGAGTAATTACCTATATAATTAGCCGGTGCTTTCATGTAAGTACATATAACAAACAACTATCTACAAAGTTTAAACTGGTAGTTATTACCATTTCATTGGTAGGAATGCGAACATATTGACCCATGCCAATCATAATCATTTTACTTCATTGGTTTTGGCAAAGGCATGTATGGCAGAGCAATATTGAACACACCCTCATTTTTAAAAACCAAACATAAAAAGCACAGAAACTCACCTTTTAATTGCTTAATTTTGACTGATTAAAACTTTCAACTACACAAAACTGTTTTATTTTCACAATTTTTTTCCCGCTAAAATACAAGAAAAAGTTTGACAAGAATGACACAACTATTCTGAAGCACCACTTTTAAATTTGGAATGCCAGTTGAACGCGCCGAGGAATTTAAAAAACGCAAGCGCGTTTTTCGATATAGCCTAGATTGGCACTGCACTTGGCAAAAATGGCGGATCTTTCATGGCTGCCTTGATTTTATGGTGTTCTTGGCTGTATAGATGGATGTTAAATCTGATACAAAGCTGTGGAGTCTTCCGACTTTTGTTGGCAACTACTTCGTTGCATCTGCACCAAGGTTATTTTAATCGTCTGCCATGACTTATTGAACTTTTATTGTAGGGACAATTTATTGGATCGTTTGAACTAACGGGCCGCTGCTGGATACTGACGCAATGAGTCTTGTTATAATTAAAAGCGTTGCACCATTTTTATTTGATTGATGATGTGCCGGTAGAATTTAACGCCTTTATTTTGTTTAGTTCCCGTAGGTAGGTAAGTAAAAATACTGTAGGTGCATTAAAGTGTAATTAAATTTGTTTGCCTAGATAATACTATTATTTATATGTAATTCATGATTTTGCACCGATTCATTAGATTTATTCATATTTATAATTTAATTTTTCGGCTTGTGTTGCGCGCCATCTATTCGTTCTAGGATGAAACGTATCTATCGCGATATCATAAAGGACAGATTTCACTACCCTATAAATTAGTTTTACGCGCTATGTGCAGATGTCGCCTGTAATCATATGACCATAGTCGGTTTAAAAACTTAAAAGACATAAACAGTCTTTCAATGACAACAATTTAAAGGCAAGATTCGCATGCTTATCGGCGAAACGTTCATGCCTGTTGGTCTTCTACAGATTGTACTTCAGAGACAGTGCACAAGAGTTCCACGACTTCTATCTTCTATTACATACATGGCAGGTTTAATTGAAATGTATTGAGGTCCCTCACCATTGGGACACCGTTGATTCACGCCACTGTTATGTCTGTACTTATACAAAATAAAAATAGAAAATCTTGAAAATGTACTCAAGTATTAAGACGTTGGAAGTAAATTTTTGCCGAAATGTCAACCAATATTGAAATAAAATGAAAATTTAAACTCTCTGAATTTACATTTATGTGCGAATAGGTATAAGCCAAAAATCAAATATTATTTGATCAAAATTGAATTATTCGTTAAACATCAAAAAGCATAACAACCTGAAAATCGCTGAAATCCTGAAAAGCCACTACAGAAGTGACACACTCATCCTTCATCAGAATGCGAATACGAACTTCGTAATATTTAATTGAAAACATAGATACTAAGAGAAGTGCGACAGTAGATTCTTAAACAAATAAATAAAATAGATTAATTTACTTATTAAATGAAAACATAATATACTTACTATCACTAGTACTCACGCGGGACTTCGCTCCCGTGGATTCTATCACGGTAAAAATACCATGGTAAAGCCCACGGGAGCAAAGTCCCGCCCGACTGCTAGTAATAGAGATAAAACACCATTATTAATATTTTATAGATAATAAGTGATACTAAAAATCTTAATATTAATTTTTATATTAATACTTAAAACAATTTAGCAAATTAAAGCATATTAAAATTTAAATGTCCTGGCTCCAGAACTAGTTGTATACTGAAACTCGCTTGGAGATTTCACACGTTTTACCCGTATAAAAGTAGGTAATTCCAACTAAATTTTATCCTGGCCCGTTCAGCTATTTCGGCGTGATTGAGTTACAGACATGCACAAATCTATCCATAGTTTAACATTAATACAGAGAAAAACATAATATATGCATAGTATAGAAGATAAATAATTTTCTAAGAGTTGTGCTTAAAATCATTACCTACATGATTTTAAGCATATTATTATTGGGAGAAAGAAAAACGCAAAAAACAACTAAAAAATTGTATACCAGTCGTATACAATTTTTTTGGTTGTATTTTGCGTTTTTGTATTTATCTTTCTATTTAATCTGTGCCGTTATAATAACAAAGTTGGAGGATCCCCTTGCTCGCATATCCCATACGTTGAAATCCCGGAAAATGCATTGTGACGGCGTTCGGTTGGTATACCACAATTTTAGGGATTTTCACGAAAAACGGCAAAAGGGATTCCACGTGTTTTAATGTTCATGCCTTTAAGTTATCTGTGGCCATTGTTTAACTTTGTATTCCCGTGTGTTATACTGTCAGTTTTCTATTACCGTGTTATTTATTTCTATGAAATGTACTGTTTCATATAATTACATGCATTCATAAAAATTTTTTTTAGGGGGGAATTCATTAAACTCTCACCACTCTGGGTGGAGTGAAAGAACCTGTTCTGTTCTTTCCTGTTGTGCCAGGGCCAAGGCACCTTGTTCGAACGAGTCCCGTCAATGGTACGGACTGCATTTTGAAGCGCGCGTGGAACACGACTCGGGATGAATACAAACCCTTTGCTTTATTTACGGTTTTCGTGGATATTCGTATCCCCTACATACTCTAATCTAATATGATAATCTAATATAATAGTAATCTTCGGAACTAATGAGCTAATTTTAAAAAATATTTTTTTGGTAGTAAGCTGCATTATTGGGGCGTGAAATGAAGTCGCGGGCGAAGCACTAGACGTATATAAAAATAGGTACTAGTACTCACGCGGGGCTTCGCTCCCGTGGATTCTATCACGGTAAAAACATAACTCTCCTTTTTTGCAGTCGCGTAAAAAGTAGCCTATAACCTTCCTCAAGCTTCAAGCTACTTCCATACCAAATTGCATCCAAATCCACCCAGTACTTTCGAAGATTAGCGCGTTCAAGCAAACAAACAAACAAACAAACAAACTTTTCCGCTTTATAATATTAGTATAGATGAAAAACTTAGTGAAATCTATTACCTATTTTTTCGGATGAGTCCGCTCTTGACCTCGATTGCGCTGACGGTAAGTGATAATGTCTACAATGGAACGAACGTGCACAGAAAATGTCTGTTCACTCTTTTTTTAAAGGCTAACTGGTACTAAATATGTGGTAACGAACACAGAAGCCGGCAGAAAGTTCCACACCTTAGATGTGCGCAAAATAACTGTGGATGAGAACAGGGCCGGATTAACCATTAGGCGGAGTAGGCAATTGCCTAGGGGCCCCGCATCAACTAGGGGCCCAGGCCTAGTGCACGCACCAAGAAAACACGTTTCTTTGAACTTAGGGACCTCACTGTTATCTATTTAAGTAAGTTATCGAATTAAAACAATTTTAGAATAAATCCGGCAACAAGTAAACAAATATATTAAAAACCACAGCCCTTAATGTGCGTTTCCTCAGTTCACACACGATTTGGTAAGTCAAAGTAAGAAAAGGGGCCCCGAGAATGCCATTGCCTTAGGGCCTCTGACAGGGTTAATCCGGCTCTGGATGAGAAGCGCTAAGTACAACAAGACGATATAAGTCTAAGTGTGGATGGTACCCTGTAGTACGTCTGGTAGACCGGTAGGGAAAGGAAGATGGAGGTCGTGGAACTCTTGTGCACTGGCTCTGAATGGTGGGGGACCTCAATACATTCGAATTAATCCTGCCATGTATATAATAGTCATCTGTGTGGAAAACATTACAACAGTATAATTATCACAAATTACCAAAATCTCAATACGAATAATTAAATTTAATTAAAACGCATCTATTTAGTATTACCGGTTGATGTGTGGACTTAACCTAACACTTCTAACTAAATAATAAATATATTTTATTCATATTTTATAATAATAAAATTCATTAAGTATTCGGGTTACAATTTTATCAAGTATAAGAATAACAAAACATTTCATCGTATAAATTAAAAGTTTATACAGAGCTAAGATTAAACTTGTGTTATGGGTGTTAGAGCTCTCAAAGTTGGCTTTAATAGGATAATAATATATAAAATCTATATAATAATCTAATAAAAAATAATATATAATAATCTAATATCATGACCGATGTTTTATGTAATTTTTGTGTTTATTTGGTACGTCTAAGGATAGGTCACAAACAATTTTTTGTCACTAGAAATAATTTTTATATGACAAAAAAACGTGTAGCGGGTCAGCTGGTATATTTATAATTGTCTAGATTTTCGTAGTGTATAATTAAGTAAGCACTTCAAAGGGTTAAAAATGATTTCCTATGTTATGATAATAATAATAAATAAATAAACTTACCAGTTCCACCTAATCGGAATAAGAACAGATTTTGTTTTTATAAACGCGCTAAACTTTTTGTTTCACTGCACAAGTCAAATTGTTATCACTTTAATGTTTTACTTGCACTCCGCACAGCCGGACAAAATATATTAAAATTAATAGAACTTCATATTTTAGCACAATAAAACAAACAGTTTTTTAATTACTCATAAATGATTTACAGAAACAATAACGTAAAGTTCCACTTAATATCGTGTGTTGCACTAAGATTTTGTTATTATTATGATTTGTTATTATTAATTAGAGCGTAATAAAAAAATTAGTTTATTCACGATAAAAACAATACCAGAACAACAAATTGTATGTAGAGTAGGAGGTCGTATGAGGGATAATTAGCTAACGCCAATGTTGACACTAGGGGACCGTATTTAGGTCCATTCTGCAACAACAACCTTCATAGATAGATAGATAGTTAGAATATACTTTATTGTACACCAAAAATTTAAACACATCTAAATAACAATATTGCTTAAACTTTGGTTACAATGGCGGTCTTATCGCTGATAATATTACAAAGGTTTACAAAGTATAAATATTTTTTTAAATTGTCATGGTCAGAACCTGTCATTAGAACACAGACAGACACAAAGACAGAATATTTACCATGTGTATTCATTATTTCGAGCTTCTGATATTTCATTTTATTTATTTGGGACAAAAACAGTTATGTACATTAAAGTGTTTTACAAAAAGTTTTTATCTTAAGAGGTAAAAAACGTATAACCCACACTATTTTCCACGAAATGACATTATGAGTAAAGATGCGGACGCGTACAGGTATGTTTAAATACATATATGAAAAATAAAAACGATTGAGAAATAAAGTGTAAAACTATAACAAATTAATCTGGTGCTGAGGATAAGTAATTAATGATAAGTAGTTAATAATTGCGATGCTTTTTTCTTAAATTTGGAATGTGACAGCGCGAAAATATCTAGGTCCATGAAATGTGTGCTGTACTAGCCTTCGGAGAGGGACCCGTACCCCAGCATTCGTCGACGATTCTATACTGAACGCTGCAGAAGTTCTGCAGCGTTCAGTATAGAATCGTCGAGATACGCGCACCTCCCGCCGTATAACAGTACGAGGTACTACATAACATAGCCGATTAATTATCTTAGTACAGTTAAACTTATTGTGGCATATACCATACAGCATCATAACCATTAGCAATTGACGTTTGGAATCCAAGGTTAATTAATAGTTTGAAATGCTTTAATGAATCTGTGTACGGAATCCTTGTATTGAAGCACTTATAATTTACAGCACGAAGAATTTTTTTGTACCGATTTCTATACTAGTTTTGTATTTATTGTATAGAGGGCACCAAATAGGTACCACATATTCCAATGGTGAGCGAACTAAAGCTTTATACAAAAATATAAAAGAATAAGGTTTTTAACACGCTTTTATTAGGTCGACCTGTATGTAACTAACAATGTAATGAAATCTAAGGTAACTAATTTAACCATCTTCCATGGGTAGTAGCGTAATGAAAATTGGCAGCTGTATGTAGTTCTGATGACAATACAATAATATGGTACTGTCGAACTGATCTGATGATGGAGCCGGAAGATATGAACTGGAACTTCATGATGGAAAATCGTATCACAGCTGTTTTGGATTTCTTAGAAGTCTTGTAATGAACTTTGACCACGATTAGGTTTCAAGGTCTGATGATAAAGCCAGAAGATAGGCACTGGCATTCCATGATGGAATATCGTATCATAATCGTGTTTGCACTTGTGAGAAAGGCCACGTAATGGACTTTGGACACGATCAGGTTTCAAAGTTATTATAACAAACCTAAAGAAAATCCGTTATAGGTTTTCTTAACTTTTTTGAATTACCGCGTAATCCATAGATTTATTTTTTTATAGATGTCACTTTCAAATCCTCTGGGGTGATCGACCGTTTAATTGTTCACTACTCGTGGGAATAATATGGCAAAAACTACAAAAAAGAAACAGCAACACAAAGAAAACGGAGACTACAAAAAAAAAAGGAAAAGCGCGAACAATTTTTTTGTTTTTACGTGCATTTATAAAAGCGTGTTTTTCTAGTGATTTTTAAACTATTAATTTATTCTAAATCAAGATCCAAAACCAAACACCCGAAAGGCCCTGTTAATTATGTTGTTTATATGGATGTCTAAATGTAATTTATGATCCAGTTGTACTCCAAGATCACGTGTGCAGACTGTTTTATTCATTGTTTTGTTATTTAACATGTATCGGAAGTCAATAGTTTTAATGTTTTTAGTAAAGGATATGAAATAACCTTTTAGAAGACTACGATGAAGTTTATTGACTACACAGTAATGTGAAAGTCTGAGTAAATTCTCTTGTAGCAGCAAGCAATCCTGAAGATTCCTGCAAGCCTTAAAAATTTTGATGTCATCGGCATGCATAAGAAATTCAGAGTTGAGTATACAGGATTTTATATAATTTATGAATAAGATAAAAAGCAAAGGGCCTAAAACAGATCCTTGAGGCACGCCCGACTCAACAACCACATAATCAGACTCAAATCTCTAGACAACCACTTTTTGAGTTCTTTGAAATATATACGACGAAGACCATTTGTGTAAGTTGCCTCTTATGCCATTGAAGGCGATTTTATCGAGAAGTAATTTGTGGTCCACCTTGTCAAAAGCTTTCTGGAAATCAGCATACATAGCATCAACCTGTATGCGCATATCTATGTTTTCAAAAAGATATTGAGTACACACCATTAAATTAGTTGTAATGGATCTTGATTTCACGAAACCATGTTGTTCTGGTATATGATGTAATTGTGGGTATAGGTCACCGTGCACCAGACCCTCAAAAAGCTAGTATGTATTCGTAGTAACTACGTAAAATAACGTTGTTGCTCATAGTGTTTGTATGAAATACAAAGTTATATTTGCGGTTTAAGTAAATGTTATATCTCAGAAACTACTAACTCTATCTCGTTCAAACTTAATTTTTGTTGAAAGTTTTTATGAAGATCTTCAACATATTTTTATTTTTCACTTCATTAATATAAAAGTTAGAGCATTCATTAACAACAACACTTCATTAACACATTTTACCACTTTGGAAGTGTATATCGTTTAAGCTATTGACTTTAAGAAAATGGTTTTAGAAAACTCAATGTCATTTTTAAAGGCCTGTCTATAGACACCACACTCGTATAGGTTTGATAAATAAAAATCGGAAAGCGGTTAACAGAATACATCTAACTACCAAGTTTCACATCTGTAGTCCTAGTTTCGGAATAAAATGGCTGTGGCATACGGGTCGGACAGACAGACAGACGGATGACGAAACTATAAGGGTTCCGTTTTTCTCATTCGACTACGGAACCCTAAAAACTAAACACTGTCGGTTGTTATTGAAACTTTAACAGATGATATAATTGTTTTTGTCAAAAAGACACAAAGTAATAATGTAAATTACACATAGTAATATGTCTTTTTTTTCTGGGAAAATCATCGAATAACTTCTTCCGCTCTGGGTTAAGCGGAAGGGAGTGTCAGACTTCTACTGACAAAAACCCACCCTGTCCCTTCAGTTGCCCGTAAGGTCCGGCGCCGCGGTATTTTGTTAGTAGATGTCCGCAACCCCAGCGGGCATTGGCCTTATGAGGCCCCGTCACTAATGCTGACAGCTCCTTGAGGCGCGCGTGGAACACGACGCGCCGCCGACCCGGGCCTGTTCCTTACCGGACGGAGAGCTACCCCTGCTCACCGTCCGTAAGCCCGCGCCTACGGTGATAGTAATATGCCTGCCCGGGTTCTAATCCATAATCATACTCGAAAGCCTCCAACCACTAGGTCACCACTGCTAAGAATATACCCATCTTTAAAATATTCTGGCTGTAGAATCGACCTGGCTCAAACCGAGTCCCCCTGACAGTGTCATTCAAATCGTTGCAACGTATGATTTATTGAGATATGCATCCTAATATTATGGTCCAGCAAATATACAGTATGTTAACTAACAGAGGGCGTTCCCGTTAACCCGCAATAGTATAGCATCCATACATGCTAAAAAAATATTACCATTCGAAAACAAAATGTTTTTTTTTTTTTTTTAATATTATAGTAGTCACTAAAAATGTTAAATTGATACGTAAAAGAAACACTCTGTACACGCGTACTTAAAGGACGGCAACGTCGCAATCTCAGTCTAATTGATGTACTTATACTATTGCGGGTTAACGGGAAGGCCCTCTTTCTTTTTTATTGTATTTTAGGGCCTACCATGTTTCTTATTTATATCGATGACTTGTCAAGTTTAATGCTACAAAACGGAGTCATAATTACATTTTTTTTTTTTTTTATTTTTTTTTTATTTAGAATAGGTTCGCGTTTGACCACCATCTCACCTGATGGTAAGTGATGATGTGGTCGAAGATGGAGCACGCTTACCTAAAAGTAACCTATTCACTCTTGACTTAAAGACTCCTAGGTTATAGCTATCGGGAAACACAGACTCCGGCAGGGAATTCCACTCCTTAGCCGTACGCACAATGAAGGTATTCCCAAAACGTTTGGTGCGTATGGGTGGGATGTCCACCATGTAACGATGGCGCTTCGCCGTTTGTCTCGTAGTCCGATGATGGAACGGGCTTGTTGGAATTAAATTGTGTAATTCCATCGCACACTCCCCGAAATGTAACCGATAGAAAACCGATAGACTTGCAACTCGTCGTCGATGTTCAAGGCTCTGGAGCTTTGATTCGACCAGTGCATCGTTGCCAATGAGTCTTTTGGCCCGCTTCTCGATTTCTTCTCGACATTTGCAGATGATACAGTAATTACTTTTGTTGGTAGTAGTTGGCACGAAGTAAACCATGATGCTGAAAAGGGATTCCACCTTGTTACTAAGTGGCTAGATAATAATCTATTGACACTCAATCTTGCAAAAACAAAAATAATTACCTACTATATAAATAAAAATTCTAGACCATCTCCTGAAATTATAAATATAAGAGCCCACACATGTAACTTCATTCAAAATTGTGATTGTTATTGTCTTGATGTAACTCCATCAGTTAAGTCTTTGGGAGTTCAAATAGATGAACAATTGAATTGGAAAATGCAAATCTCAATGCTATCGAAGCGCGTGAGAAAATTATTGTACATTTTCAGAAATCTGCGATATGTATGTGACCCAAAACTGCTTACTACAACCTACTATGCTTTATGCCAATCTGTTATTACATATGGTATATCCATTTGGGGCGGCTGTGCCAAGACTTATCTTATGAAAGCAGAGAGAGATCAACGAGCTATTTTAAAAACAATGATGTTTAAAAAATTTAGGTTCCCGACCGACGAACTATATAAATTAACTGCGGTTCTAAGCATTCGTCAACTATATATTGAAAAAATTTTACAAGTACAACACATCAAACCACCGGATTTTCCAGATGCTATACGAAGAGCTCACAAAGTCTACAAAAAAAGTTTGCCCAGCGATTTCTTTTCTTCCTAGCGCCATATATTTATAATAATTTTAATGTCATCTTAAGTTTTCGAAGATACAATTCACACATATTTAAAAATATCTTACGTAAATACTCACTCACCTTAAACTATAATAGTACGGAAGACACCTTTAAAGTTCTACAATAGCAAACTTCATACATTACATACTTTAAAATATACATTATACACACACACACACACACACCCTCTCATATACACACACGAAATCACAGCAAAGCCAGAATAATGTTAAGTTTAAGAAAAATTAGTTATAAGATTATCTTCTATTGTTTATTTTTTCTCCTGTGCAAAAGGAGCTTAGTTACAAGCATAGATGATACATATAATTACAAGTTACAACTTAACCATAAATAATTATGTTTGTTGAATATGGGTCACGGCAATGGTAATTAATACATCACCGTAATACAGTAACAACTAGTACGGGAGGTATTGTGACTGTTCCTGGCGGCCTTATATATTAAAATATAATGTCAATAGGTAGTAAGAATGCCATGTTGTGTCTAAATAAATAAATAAATTATTAAAAATAGGTTCGCGTTTGACCACCATCTCACCTGATGGTAAGTGATGATGTGGTCGAAGATGGAGCACGCTTACCTAAAAGTAACCCATTCACTCTTGACGTAAAGACTCCTAGGTTATAGCTATCGGGAAACACAGACTCCGGCAGGGAATTCCACTCCTTAGCCGTACGCACAATGAAGGTATTCCCAAAACGTTTTGTGCGTATGGGTGGGATGTCCACCATGTAACGATGGCGCTTCGCCTATTGTCTCGTAGTCCGATGATGGAACGGGCTAGATTGTGTAATTCCATCGCACACTCCCCGAAATGTAACCGATAGAAAACCGATAGACTTACAACTCGTCGTCGATGTTCAAGGCTCTGGAGCTTTGACTCGACCAGTGCATCGTTGCCAATGAGTCTCTTGGCCCGCTTCTCAATAGACTCAAGCGCGTCCAGTTGGTATTTAGCTGATCCATCCCAAAGATGAGAGCAGTACTCCATACACGACCGAACCTGGGCTTGATAGAGATTGAGCAACAGTTCGGGTGTGAAGTACCGTCTCACCTTTGCTAGGATTCCCAACTTTTTTGATGCTAGTTGAGCCTTAACCTCGATAAACGGGCCAAAATTGAGGGTAGAAGTTAGTGTTACCCCCAGAAGCCCCCTGTTAACCCTATGTTAGTTAACATACTGTATACATATATCTGGAGGACAGTTATCCTTCACACTTTTAATTTCCACTCCTTTATTTATGTTTCCATTGTACACATAGTTTGAGCTTGATATTTAGCAGTCACGCGGAGTTTCGTTCCCGTGAAAAGTCTCGATAAAAGCATAACCTCCTTATTTTGCAGTCGGATAAAAAGCTTATAACCTTTCTCAAGCTTCAAGCTACTTCCATACCAATTTTTATCCAAATCCACTCCGTAATTTCTAAGATTAGCGCGTTCAAACAAACAAACACACTGTTCCGCTTTATAATCCATACTAATATTATAAATGCGAAAGTAACTCTGTCTGTCTGTCTGTTACCTTTTCACGCCTAAGCCGCTTAACCGATGGTGCTGAAATTTGGCATGGGAATAGCTTAGGGCCCTGGGAAGGACATAGGATAGTTTTTATCCTGGAATACTAATATTATAAATGCGAAAGTAACTCTGTCTGTCTGTCTGTCTGTTACCTTTTCACGCCTAAGCCGCTGAACCGATGGTGCTGAAATTTGGCATGGGAATAGCTTAGGGCCCTGGGAAGGACATAGAATAGTTTTTTTCCCGGAATTCCCACGGGATCAGGAATTACGCGGGAAAATCCCACGCGAACGAAGTCGCAGGCAAAAGCTAGTATTAAATATAGATTTAATTTACAAAATCATTGTGTGTTCTTTTCCACAAAAGAGCATCTGAGTCCTGAACCTACATGATGTATGTCCCAATTTTATGGACTTCAAAAGAGATTTCTACTGCTGAGTTTGTTTCGGTCTCTCTTTTGAGGGTAGTATAGGGTTTAGTAATTAAGACGTAATCGTATCCCATCAAAAACATAAATGTGAAATGAGAGCCAAGTTCAATATTATTATATATGCCTTGCCTTGCCTTCAACGACAAAAGAAGTGAAATCTAAATGGGTGCCAAGTTCAATGGTCAGTCCTGAAATTTATTTATAACTATATAAAATATGATTTATTCTTATAACTTAGGAGAATATATTGTAGCCTAAGGTCTGACCTGGTTAGTTCTCATATACGAATTATTATGTTCGATGGTTAGTTTCTACCAGCAAGCCAAATTTTCACAATAATAATATAAGAACCGACAAGTAACAGGTTTAGAACTTGCGAAGGCTATAATATAATTCGTATATGAAAACTAGCCAAGTCAGACCTTAGGCTACAATATATTCTCCTAAGTTATAAGAATAAATGATATTTTAAATTGTTATAAATAAATTTCAGGACTGACCATTGAACTTGGCACCCATTTAGATTTCACTTCTTTTGTCGTTGAAGTCAACAACCAAGGCATATATAATAATATTGAACTTGGCTCTCATTTCACATTTATGTTTTTGATGGGATATCATTATTTTTTGTACATAAATTAGTAGTAGGTACTTATTTATAACAAAATTAATACTAAATGGTTTTTTGTTAAACTACTGTATTTTCCTACGTTTACGGGGTATAATTGTCCTTTTTATGTTATTTTCTATATTATATTTTCTATATTAAGGTACAAGACCTTTGAAATGTTCGAGTGAATTGCCCATTCAGTAACCGGAATTCATTTAACGCGTTTTGCCTCCATGGTGTAGTGACCCTCTAAGATAATAGGTGGCGCTAGTGGTTGTAGAATACGGTTAGTTACGCGTAATAAATACGAAAATTTACTATATTCTTATTTATAAGTACAAAAACGGATAAATTTGGATTAAGAAAAATTAAAGGTGGTATTCAACTCGTTATATATTCACGTAATAATCTTAAAATCCACATATAGAGATTTACAGGCACTAATTATAAGTTAAGTGAAAATTATAATAAAATGATAAAAAATTACCAGTTTCTGATTTTTTCCTTTGTATTCACCTAATTACCTATGTGCATGCCAAATTTTAACTTTCTAGGTCATCTGGAACTGGGTTATAGTTTTGATCTATAGGTCAATCATAAAAATGACGACTTTTGGACGTTAATATCTAAATAACCGTTTGAGATATGTTTATAAAATTTGGAACACATATGTATCTCGCTAGACTCAATATATGAGCCAAATTTGACAAGTTTAGGTGAAATAGTTTTTGAGTTATGAGGGGCTCAAAAGTGGCACCAAATGGTTCGTGTAATATTACACACGGTGAGCTGCGCGCCAGTACTTGGCTTGACACGCTCCCGCGTATCTAGATAACAGACATACCTATAGACTTACATCCGCAATATTAAGGAGGTTAACTTTACTACTGCATTTTAGTGCTGGGCCTGCATCGAGTCTCGAAACAAATGGAAAACACTGATAAATGAAGTGCCAATAACTTAATGCCTAAGGTTTCGGCCTTGTAATCGTGAGGGCGCGGGTTCGAACCAAACCCATAAAAATATTGGCGTGAACACACTCCAGTCAGACACAAGCATATTTAGCTTAGTTGGAGGGGTTAACAAGATTGCTAGTAACGTGAATTCTACCCATATTGCTAATTCTCTTTTATTTAAGAAAAACATATAAACCTATGTAAGGAAAATAATGACAATGTCGCCAGTTTCATGATCAACATTCTTTTGCCCTTGGTACGGTATTCTATTTTGAGCTCGGACCAAGATGTCTACGTTTTCCTCACTTCCTTATTACGCGTCATCTCAGTAGATAAATCATTCTGTTTTAGATATAATATAATCTTACATAAGTACACCACATCTGTAAAGATACGTAATTAAATATAAGTAATACCCTGTTTTCGGTGGAAAAATCATCTTCATGACCTAATCCCTTCATCCCCCTTTTACTACTGGTCTACCAGACGTACTGCAGGATACCATCCACACTTGGTCGATATACCGTCTTCTCGTACTAAGCGCTTTTCTTCAACATTTATTGTGCGCATAACCAACGTGTGGAACTCTCTGCCGGCTTCTGTGTTCCCTGCCACATATGACCCGTCAGCCTTTAAAGCACGAGTGAATAGGCATTTTCTGGGCTCGCTCGTTCGATCCACCTCATCTTACACTTACCATCAGGTGTGATCGAGGTCAAGGGCCGGCTCATTCGTAGATAATAAAAAAAATCTGATGACTTCTCCCGCTCTGGGTGAGGTGGAAGGGAGTGTCAGATTTCTTAAACTGCTTTAGCTGGGCTGCTTAAAACCCACTTTGTTCCTTCAATTACCCTTACGTTACGAGGCCGCGGTATCTCGTTAGAATTTGAGACTTTCGATGCCTGCACATTTCACTAAATTCTATGGCTCATCGTTTACGGTGCAAGCTATTCGTTTGTGGAATGCATTGCCGGTGTCAGTAAGACAAGCTCAGTCACTGGCTATTTTTAAAATCTCGGTTGTTAATTTTCTTTCCAATTTATGATTATTCTTTTGTTTCCTCTCCACATGATATTAAAGAACACATCATATGTATTGTATTATTTAATTACCTATGTATTGTATTGTATTTATACAACGTGTAACGGAAAGGGTATACACATACCAAGGACACGGCTTCTTTGGATGATATTAAACGATATTGGAAGGGTTTCAACTCAAAATAAAATACTCTAAAAATTGATACCAAATTTTCGGTTTCGTTAGTTTCTTAAATTGAAATCATAACAATCGTGTCACTGCACTACGTAGGTCAATAACTTTCCACGTTACTTGCAAATATCACGATAAATCTCTTCTGTGATGTGCTTATTTCAATTTGAAAAGTTCGGTTTCTGGTATCAATGTATTAAAAATTCTCATTACTTCCGAATATGTAGAGATAGGATTAAAAAACCCTTCCAATATCGTTTGATATCACCCAAAGAAGCCGTGCCTTTGGTATGTATATACCCTTTCCGTTACACGTTGTATATATATATTTGCATATATATTTATTTATTTTAATATTTAAATAATTTTTGTTTCTCTGTTTTTATGAGTAATGTAGTAAGTACACTAATTTAGCCCTCCCCACTTTAATTAAAGTTTTTAAAGTCCTTCCAAAGGTTGTCTGGAAGATATCGCTTTCAGCGATAAGACCGCCATTGTTACCATAGAATAAGCAATATTGTTAAATAGGTGTGTTTAAAATTTGGTGTACAATAAAGTATATTCTATCTATCTATCTATATATTCCCGCAACCCCGGCAAAAATAAGTAACACTCATTCATTATAATGCATATTCATTCATTTCTATATATGTTTTTGGTGGAATCATCATGAAGTCCTTGGCTACTTTGGCCATATTGCTCGCAGGGAACCAGACAACCTTGAAAAGCTAGTTGTCATCGGGAAAGTTAACGATAATCCATCTCGGGGCCACTCTTCCAACCTTCCAGTCACGTCAGCATTGAAGAAAGCCGAAGATAGGAATGGATAGAGAAGAATTACGACCGAGGCTGTACTAAGAATTTTGAAGAGGGACACGATCTCTAATGTCGCGTTCTTCATTACTAAAGAATGAAGAACGCGACATTAGAGATCATGTAGCACGTCTGGTGCAATTTTTTTATTTATTTTATTTTTATTAAAGAATAGTACATTGTTTTGCCAAATATATTGATTTCTTCGAAGTATGAGTACTTGTACACAACAATGTTAGCTATTGGGGCTGAACTAGTCATACTCTTGTATTTCAGCCCTCAAACATAGTTTTTTTTTTACTTTATACAAATAGGTACTCCGGGAACTTCTCCACAATCGCCGTTTTCAGGTCCATCTCCTATCGGAAAAAAGTCGTGCCAACGAGCGGAGCGGTCTCCTCTTTAATATATATACCAACGACCAACCATCCAGACCGAATACGTCGCGCTACCTCTATGCAGATGACCTTGCTCTCACCTCCCAAGCCAGCACCTTTGAAGAGGTTGACCACTGGTCCATCCTTCTAGTGCTCTTGGTGACTTAGCCACTTACTACTTCGCTAACTCACTCAGGCCCAACCCAAACAAAACGCAGTCTTGTGTTTTCCATCTTCGCAACAGAGAGGCGCGGCGTAAACTCAATATCTTTTGGGGAGGTGTGTCTATCGAGCATAGCGACTACCCAAAATATCTTGGAGTTTTCTTGGACAGGTCATTAACATTTAGCAAAAACTGCAATACTATCCGGCAGAAAGTGCACTCTCGAATTAATAATCTTCTAAGGCGACTGGTCTCGTCAAAGTGGGGTGCTTTGTCTCACGTTTTGCGGGATACTGCACTGGCGCTATTTCTGCGGGTGAATTCGCATGCCTCGTGTGGTGTCGTTCAGCCAATACGGAGTTAGTGGATACAGCTTTAAATGAAACGTGTCGGATCATCACTGGTTGCCTTAAACCGACCCCGGTACATATGTTGAATCCACTGGCAAGAATAGCGCCACCGGAAGTTCGCAGAGCAGTGGCAAGTTCTAGTGAAAGAGCCAAAATGGTTAGAGACACCCGACATCCTATGCACGGGTACACCTTAGTGCCACAAAAGCTGAAAAGTCGAAAAGTTTCCTGAAATGTGTCACACCTCTTACTGGCGAGTAGCCTAAGGAGCGCCTAAAGCTGTGTCTAAAAAGTACATCCCTTCCAAGCCCATTTGTTCCACCAGCTGAGCATCTACCACCTGGACACGAACTGCCATGGCTGACCTGGAAGTCTTTAAATAGACTCCGCACCCAGTTTGGTCGCAGCAAAGAAAATCTGTTCAGGTGGAGATTTATCGATGACTATGCCTTGGAGTGTATATGTGGTTCTGCTCCACAATTCATGGCACACTTAATTTCCTGTCCTGCGTGCCCTGTCAACTGCTCACTGAAGGAACTGATGGAAGCTACCGAAGATGCCAACTTGTTGCCCTATTCTGGGCTGACTCCATCTGGCTATTTACCATCGACACGCTTAGAAGAAGAAGATTTAACTTATTGTAGATGTAGTGACCAATAAATGAAGGAAATCTAGTAGGTACCGAATTTTGTCTTATAACTGGCCACTTATAACACACTTTGTGGATATAGGACACAATAATAAACTTAATATAATATGATACGCGTAAAATAAACTAAATCAAATAATGTTTCATTATGAGTTTAATAAAATAATCATTGTTGCCAGAAATTCATATTTTGAAACAGATTTAATACTAATACCCTGAATTTCACGCTAGGATTTCCTGTGACGTAGTGTACCTACATACAATACACACATAAGAAACACATAATACCACTATTAAGTTACTATTATTCATGATTTCAGCCGAGCGAGGTTTAAATCTATTTTTAAACTGTGTTTCTTAAATATTTATTATTAGTACTAACTTTTCCACGCGACTACGTTTGCATGGGAGGGTTTTCCCGCGTAAACCGTGATCCCGTGGGAATTCCGGGACAAAAAGTAGCCTATGTCTTATTCCAGGATGTCAACTATCTACTTACCATATTTCAGTCAGATCCGTCCAGTGGTTTTGCGTGAAAAAGTAACAAGCAAAGAGTAATAAGGTATAGTAAATTAAAACTATTCTTACAACTTTAAAAGTTTATCAAACATATATTCACGAATGCAACCAAATTGCATGCCACCGCTTATCGTGGCTATGACGACACGGTTGGGTACAGATTTGTGCCAAAACGGAATCTGTGACGACAAATAGCCGCCGGATTCACGTGCACTTGATATGCAAACGTCATTTGACGGTGAACTGCGAGCTTGATAGTTTGAATTTCGTACGTAATTCGGATTGAAGATTTTTTGAAGGAATCTTGTTGTAATAACCATTTGAATTTGCCTGAAACCTCGCTCATGTGGGTTATTGATGGCCTATAACCTCCTCCATCTTTCCGTGAAAGTACCGTTAAATCAAGACTTTTTCCAGAGATTTGCCCGGAAAAATAGAAAAGCAATAAAAGAAGTTTATGTTTGAGTTTCGTGTAAATAACTGCCTTGTTGTTCTAGTGGTTGTAAACACGACTGCTGAGTAAAAGGTCTCGGGTTCCTTTCCCGGGTCGGGCTAAAGTTTGGTGGTGTGATTACTCCCGTGCCTCGAAAGCACGTTATGTCGTTGGTTTACATTTGTATACTTGTATAGAATAAAGAAGTATGGTTGGTTAATGAGGGTTTGAAAATATATGTAGAATAAGTAACATTTCTTGATTATAAGATTATAATAATTTCTGCACCTACTAGTATTGCATATCTGTATAAGGAACCCGAAATTAAGTTACCATGTTTGCCAAGACGTTTTTCCACGTTTAAGGTTCTTTTTTTAAGGTTACAAGCAATGTGCTTAGAATACATGCATAGAAATTAGTAGAATTTTTTGTAGAATTTAGCAGTAGTATTTCTGTTATTTTCTACTCCTGAATCTCGTGAGCTTTTTTTCTTGGGTATTAATGAACAAACAAATAAATAAATTATTAAATGTGAAAAATTATATAAATGTTCAATATAATTACATTTCGTTATTATATTACATAAGTTCATTAGTTCTTGGAATATTATATAATTTAAATTAATTACTCATTAGCATATATCATTCAAAACAAATTCAGTAAAACTTTATAGGTACCTCCTCTATTATGAGTAGGTAATTAACACCCTGTTACTTATAGAAAGAAGAAATAAAGTATGTTTTTACATAACTGCATGTTATCATGAGTGCACTATTACAATCTGTTTTGTATTGATTCAAATAAAATTTCTTCAATCATATAATTTTATCAATCATAGTTTCATTTTATCAATCAATTCAATCATAGTTTGGAAACAGGTTTACTTGTGCAAAATCTTACAATGGCATATGTACCTATACCATTTTTAATTTTAAAATCTTAATTTTTTTCACTACAATTTGAAACATCGAAAATACCGTCACATTTTACTACAAAATAGCAAGTTTTTATTTATTGTGTTCGTAATTAACGCTTGAGTGAAACGCCTGACGCTAAATATCCGCAGCTTATCCGCCATCGACGGAACTGTCCGCGGTTATTGCGGACTTACAACGTTATTATTAGTGTTCTGGTCTAGTCTCTAGATTTTTTTATTGTTAATAAAGACACAGCAGTACTTAGAAAAGACTTATCTTTAGCTTTTGTGAGATTTAAACTTACTAAATGTTATGTATGAATGGAATTGCCGTGAACCCACTCCAAACATAAGTAGGTATATTTAGCTTAGTTGGAGAGAATAATAAGACTGTTAGTAATGTGAATTATATTTCTAATTGCTAATTCTCTTTAAAAAGAATACAGAAAACAGTGTTTTTTCTAATGTGTACAACTTACACAAACTATTAAGAAAAGGATTTTTTTAAAATTAATTAGCTTTGATTAAATTTGAGTCGAGATCTTCTATTCGTTATACCAATTCAATTTTAACTAAAGACCCCGCTACCGTTTTTGCGCAACCCAAAATTGCGTGAGTTTTGTCCATTCTATTCTCCTCGTCTTATGTACGATAATATCAAATGGTCTTGTTATTTCTTAGAAACGAGGACAGTTTAGAAGATTTACAGTTTAATTAGAATGCCAGTACATTCAAGAGGATCCAATACAATTATCATTGAATTTCCTCCCCTATCTGCAAATCTCTGCAACGCTACAGAGATATTTTTTTACAAAAAACAACAACTGTTACGAATCAACTGCTAGATTTGCCTACCTAATATATCCCGCGTATTAGCGTTCCAGGACACAGGCCTCTCTACGAGAGGTAATAAATGATAAATGATCTTTATTTTGCAAATTAACAAATAACACTTTTACACGTAATTTTTTTTTTGTAAATTTAACCTAGATGAGGCCGGTGTTTCCTAACTGGGTAGGGTAGTCCCCTGAGAAGAAACACCGAAATAAACTCAGGGGTCCGTCTCTTTTAAAGTCTATACAATCTATACTGGTTAAAATATATGGAAACCTTGTAGCTTACCGTCTGAGGTGATCTTTTGAGGAAAGATGCTCACAGATTTGTGTCGACCTGTCCATTCAGTGCAAGCATTTGTCAGATAACGTATAGCTCAACTTTAAATAAGGAGCTTAACGATTTGGTCGTAATCCGCCACGCGGGCTCAGTACCGGTTGGTAGACTTCGCAAATCTTTGGATTTTTCGGTCCTTGAACTGTCTTCAGCGTTTTGAGGGCAGTATTGATGATAAGAATTATCCTAAAAAAGCCTACTTGAGTGCAATCCACGTCCTCGTTACTAGTAAGTCATACCTGTGAATGCTGGTCCTCCACTGCGCTATAGAATAGGCCAGTGGTTCCCAATTAGTTTTTTCTACGTACTACTTCAAGGAAGACCTCAAACTCGCGTACCCCTTAGGACGTTTCACACGATGACGCATGTCGGATGCGACAGCGACAGTGCGGCAAGCATCATTGAGAGTTGTATGAAAACGCGCCTAGATCCACACACGGGTGCCGCACTGAAGCAGTCGTATGTGTCGTATGTAGGCGCATTTTCTAATAATAATTTTTGGCAATTGTTATTGCACTAGGTTTTATTTTTTAAGAATTTATTGTTTTAGTTAAAGAGATTGCTCCGCGTACCCCTTGATGCAATCTCGCGTACCCCTGGGGGTACGCGTACCACTAATTGGGAAACACTGGAATAGGCATTTCTTTCATTATTCACTTACAAAAATTAACTACACAAGTTTTCCTTCACCTGGTACCATCTGCCTATTCTTTTCACAACTATATTAACGTCGGCTTCCAGTCTAACTAGGTGCAGCTGTAAATAAAGAGTCAGTCATCGGTACCCAGATGGACTATGTGGGTACCAGATGTGAATGGGAATATAGGTTTCTAGCCGATTTCGGCCACGGCGACCAAACTCATAATCGATTAACACGTTGAACGCCAACGCGGTCAGTGCTGACCGACAGTGAGCTTTCCCTTTAAGCCAAGCAAAAATCACAGTTCTATCCAAATTTAGAGCAAATGTTTTTTTAATTGCTGGCTTGACGGGAAGCCAAGCTCAAAAAAAAAATTAGATACTTATATGTAATGTCCAAATGTATGTTTTCATTAACAAAAGTCAACTTTAGTCATTAATTAATTCATTATGGAGATATTAAACGCCGGGCAGCACTGACTGACGCGGTCCGAACGGCAAGTCTAGTTGTCGGTCATCACTGACCGACGCGGCCCGAACGGCAAGTCTAGTTGTCGGCCATCACTGACCGACGCGGCCCGAACGGCAAGTCTAGTTGTCGGCCAGCACTGACCGACGCGGCCTGAAGGGGAAGATGCATTCTTTTCTTGGCGTTCAACGTGTTAACCAGTTGCGCAGGAGATATTATAGTGCTCAAGTATATGCGCAGGTGCACCCTCTGTTCCTTTACTCTCATAGTCCGATGGGACGGCAATCCGACACGACCGGAGAGAGATCAGGCACAAGAACAACAGCTTAACGTGCCTTCCGAAGCACGGGGATTATCACACCACCAATTTCCAAACCCAACAGCACATTTAACACGACCCAGGAATCGGACCCGGCTCAGTAGTCGCGCTTGTGACCTTTAAGGCCATCGAGGTAGTGTTGGATATTTTAACTCAAGTATTGCAACACCAACATTAAAATGTAAATTGTAAAGTAAATTGTGGCAACACTCTTCCTTTCCATATGTGACACTGGTCCAATACAAATGAGAATTTAACTCGTCCACCTTTTATTTTATCTTCCTCGGCACCACCGTACCAGCACCTCATCAGCACCCACCACCACACATACACCACTGCATAGGCTCCACATTTTAATCTCAACCTAGTTAGCTGGCCACACTTATTGACAATGGCACAAAAAATAAATAGATTTTGCCAGATACTTTTGGAAGCAATATTTTAAGCCTGAAACACTAACACAGGTGCTGTTACCAAACGTGCACAGTGCCAAAATCGTTTTTAAAAAACAGGTCTTCAAAAACAAAGTGCCCATACAAGTCCTTACGAATAAATAAAATGACACAAAAAAAACTACGGTGTAGTGTATTAGTCGGTCACAAAAGGGAACTTGTTCTAAAAATACAATGGGACCGCTACAATGGAGGCCTTTCGTGTTCCATTGTTCCATATGAGGCTATGCTAATGGAGTAGAAAAGAGACAGAGACCTAGCCCCCGCCTATAATATTTCGTATAGTCGTTTAGATCTGTGCCAAACCTAGGAATGTAAATTAATATGTGCAATTTCCATCATTCCATGTCACTACAAAGTCTGTCTTTAGAAGGTGCCCTTTGCGTTGCTAGTCAGTCTGCTTTGTACGAAATTAATACTGTAATTATAAGTAGATCCTCAGAGTCACCGGGGACGCGGGCTAATATCCAGCCATCCTAGGAACAGGTTTGCGGATATTTATCAGAAGTAGCTCACCGTTCGGTAAGGATCATGATCCGGTCGATGTTGCATCGTGTTACAAGCGCACTTCAAACAGCTGTCAGCAGTATTGACGGGGTCGGATAGAGCCATTGCCTGGTAGATTGCGGGAATGTTCTAACGAGATAACGCTAAGGCAACTGCAGGAAATGTCTGGGATTTTAGCCCGTAGATGTCTGACACTCCACGCAGACTGGAATGAGTCATTTGATGATTTTTACCCAAAAAAAGCATGTAGTGTGTATCAGATCGAATACTTGAGGTACAGTCAAGCATCCAAGTAGACCACACTCTGAGCACTCTGACAATTATTTATTCAATTGACCGCAACAAAGCATGTGAGAATAACATAAAAATATATGAACAGGCTTATTTATTTAGACCGTTTCACGTTTGAATCACCATTTCTATAAAATTATCTTACTAAATCAACAGATTATTCAAAGAATATCTTTTTTCTCATTTAGGTTATCATCAAACCTGTTCATGATTGATGTAAAGGTAGATAATAGACGGCCTTATCTCAAATTTCACGCTTCAGTAAGAACCCTCTTATCTTTAACAGGTCCATTCCAGATTTACAGATAGACTGTGCCGATAAAGTGAGATGAAATCGAGATAGCCTTATTTTAAAGAAAGCGATAATAAATTTTTATATTCGAAAACGGGTTTTACAATGCATCATTTTTTATTTACTTTTTATCATGCTTACAGCGCCGGAGAACGCTGAAAACAGCACTATCGTTGTATGTTTTTTACTCGACTGCGCGACACAAAGAAAAGTAATTTGTTTATTTTTAAGATTTGTTTTCACGCTTGGCGTTTAAAAAAATATTTCTGGGAACTCCTAGATTTCACAGATTTACAGCACAAAAACGTTAACTGTAACTTCGTCAATTACAAAAACTGATAGGTACCGCACAAATCAGCACCCACAATTTCTATCTTTCATCCTTTTCTTTTTTCACTCAATCCATTGGTGAAACCCGCATGAAAATCTGTTCAATATTTTTGAGTTTATCGCAAAGAGATGCGGCGACGGTGAGAGACTTTGTTTTATAAATTAATGATATGTAAGGATAAAAGACCGCCATTGTAACCGTAATAAGTTAAGCAATATTGTGAATCAGGTGTGTTTAAATTATTGGTTTGCAATGAAGAGTATTCAATCTATCTAATTGTAAATACATACTAAATATATACCAACTAATAATACATCATCGCGAGGTTGCCGACAAGTGAGATGTGATGTGAACCTAAGGGCAGCTGAAGGAACAGTGTGGGTTTTTAGCCAGAAGAAGTCTGACACACCCTTCCGCTTAATCTAGAGCGGGAGAAGTCATTCGATGATTTTCACACCTGCCAAAAAAAGTATGTGCCGATAGTCGTCACTGCCAATATCAGAGGATGCTTTAACTGAGCAGCAGTATCAAGGGATTTATCCAGAAAGCAGTATATACTCTAAGACACGGCGCATATGTTCAGGAGCCCTGACCACCGGTAACTTGGACCCTGTCCTCAATACCAGTGGGCTACAATTTTTACAAATATTTTGAAGCGTTTATATTCCTTAAATATTCATACGTAAAAATGTGATTAATACATATAAATTTTGAATAAATGGAGTACTCAAACCTGGCAAGCTTGTATCTACAGTACTTTTTTCCGGGTGGGAAAATCATTGAATGACTTCTCCCGTTCTGGGTGGAGTGGAAGGGAGTGTCAGACTTCTACTGACTAAAAACGCACCCTGTTCCTTCAGTTGCCCTTAAGTTTCGGGGCTGTAGTATTTAGTTAGATCATTCCCGCAACCCATCTATCTATCAAGTATCCACGGTAATTGTGTAGTTTTTATGTATGTCCGTTGTAACTATCGCTAATTGCTTGCTACGTGTAACGGAAACCCCATATCTATCCAAAAGGGCTAAAGACAACATCTGGTATGGAGTCTCTATGCACAGTTTCAGCACAAAATAACTGACTCAAAGAATTGGTACCAAATTATTGGTTTCATATACCTACATTCTTGAATACCAATCATAACAAACGTGTCACAGCACTACGAGGTTCAATAACTTTCCACTTACCACCACTTTCCACTGCCAATAACACGATAATTCTTTTCGTTCTACTTAATTTAAAAAATTCGGTCTCTGGTACAGTGTATTGGAATTTGTAATAAGTTCTACACACGTAGACTTAGGATTACAAAACCCTTGCCATATCGTTTGTTATCATCCTAAGAAGCCATGCACTTGGTATTTATATACCCTTTAAATTACACGTTGTATACCTAGAACAACGTATAGTTATTAGAGCCAGTGAATGGTTTGACGAGACTATTTCTGTTTTCAAGAGGCATAGCCGTGTCACTAATCAAACGGAACTAGGGCTCACAGTTTCGACTCTTCAATTTTGTCTGTTGCGATTTCAGTCCTGGTTTTCCACAGTCATTGCCGTAATTCTATAGCATACATAAAGACGATGAGCTTGTGACTAAATAAAGATTAAGCAATGCTTACCGAGGTCAGTACGCGGATGGGTGACCATTATAACATATCGAAATCCTTCTGTGCTTTGGAAAGCACGTTAAACTGTTGGTCCCGGCTGTATTTTGTACAGACGCAGCAGCTACCCGAAACTGTCAAATTTTCCCAATCAACCTTGAATCTTAACCTTCTTTAACAATAAAGTTGAAAATCTATTAAAGAAATTTGACAGATTGTTGTAGCTTGATGTGCTGGCATCTGTACGTGTTGTAGAGTCGGTACGGATAGTCAGATGCCAGAAAATTTGTCACCAGTCTTGTCAAGAGTCATCGTGTAACACAGCAACTGGGTTCTGGAGGTCGGATAGTCTCTCCATGTAATTCTGGTACTCTCATCCGGTTAGACTAGAACATGATTCTGAAATAATTGGGAAACGGGCTAAGCAGATAATGATATAGACGTATAGACACAATACCTACACACTGTCAACTAAGATTCACTCATAACGATATCCATTCTGCCCAAATAATAACAAGAAAATAAAACCGTCTGAGTGTTTCTTACCATTTTAAAAGAAGACTTATCGTACTCATTAGAGCTTCAAAGAAGCTGATGAGGTCTATTTTTTACTTTCACCCCCCTTAACGAGGGATGAAGTGATAATGAGGGGCCAAGTGCTTTGTGTGAGGTATTTCTTTCAGTTTTTTAATAATCTATATAAATGGTACATGCTTTTCTTCACGTTATAAAAATAAAAATAAATAATAAGGTACTATAAGGAATAAACGTGCATTTTGTGCTATGTTTGAGCACTATTTTTAGATATTATAATATATTGAGCACTGACTTTAGGATTTACTTCAGGATTGATTAAAACAGCAGAGATTAACTTTAGACAGCACTATGGAGAGTTGGAGATTGAGTTAGGGAAAGCAATGACAAGGCGTGAAGTCGCAGTAATGAATGTGGAAGTGGAATGAATGTACTTTATTTAATTAAAATAGAATTGTTAATATATAATAGTAGTGTTTACAAAGTTTAACCTGTGGTTTAACAGTGGTCATTGTGTGAGCGCGCTCTCAGGGCACGTGTCTCGTATGTCTGTTTACATTATATTTAATTTATAATAATATCCCATAAAAAACAATACTTGTTAAAAACTCCCAGTTCTTCTGGCGTAAAAAGTTGTGAGATCCATGTAATACTAAGTCGGTTATTCGATTATTCAGTCCCTACTTAAGGGACCTTCTGTCTTAAGTTGTTACGTAATTATCTAACCTAACAACATCTTATAGTGACCATATCAATATTAAAAATCTTTAACGTTTTAAATAAATAGATTGACTCGGCCATCGCATGAAAACACAATATATCTCACAAGTAGGTACTATATACATATATAAATTACATTGTTTTTGCGATTGCCAAGTCAATGTATTTATTTAAAACGTTCAAAGATTTTTAATATTGATATGGTCACTACAAGATGTTGTTAGGTTAGATAATTACGTAACAACTTAAGACAGAAGGTCCCTGAAGTAGGGACTGAATTTTTATTACTGAAATTTTATAAACGTTATAATTCTTAAACTACTGGTTCAAATTGAATGAAATTTGAAATATACCGTGTTTATACAATGCCTGCTTGGTTACTGAAAATTCAAGCTTCTAGTTTTATCCACAATGAAGTTATACGGGGTCGAAAATGGTCTGAATTGCTTCGAGAAAAGTATGGTACGGCCGTGCCGCTTTTTGCTTGACTTGGCGGGGGCACTGCCGTGCCCCCAGATTCCTTTGTGCATTGTATGTACGGTTCTAGGTACGCGTGTTTCAGACGTTTGTTTATGATCGGCAGCTTCTCAAAAGCGAAGGGTAGGTAGGCTAGGCTACACATTCATTCATTTAAGCCTACTACAGAGACACAGAAAGAGGCGCTAGAATACTCTCATAGAGAGGATTAAGGCACATTTAGACGGAGAGAGTTTCTCGAACGTTTCTTGGCGAGAAATCGTACGCAACTATCGCAAGCAATAATCGCCATAAGATTATTGTATCATAATGTTTACACACAGGCAAGAACTAAATTCTCACCTACGATTATGTCACACAAGACTCGCAAGTAATTTATCGCCTAGCGATGCTTACTGCGACTGTTTACACAGCGAACTTTATCGTAGGAAGATTTGTGCTTACGAGTTCTCGATTAGTGTAAACACGATCTCGTATGACATTTTTTCAAGTTCATACGAGTATCGTACAAATCGGTTTGAACCGTTTTCAGTGCGAGAATTGCCATTCGAGTTCAGTGCAGACATGCACAAAACACAAGGCAGATATTTTCTATTGCGAGGCAATTGTCGCCCAAGGGGAAGGGCGACAATAGTGAATGTTTACACGAGGAAACTTTTTAAATGTTCTTTCGATAATCGTATCTTCGAGTCGAGAAACTCTCTCCATCTAAATGGGCCTTTAGGTATGTTAATTAATCGTCCTAATCTGTACTAATATTATAAAGCGGAAACGTTTGTGTGTTTGTTTGTTTGCTTGAACGCGCTAATCTTCGAAAGTACTGGGTGGATTTGGATGAAATTTGGTATGGAAGTAGCTTGAAGCTTGAGGAAGGTTATAGGCTACTTTTTACGCGACTGCAAAAAAGGAGAGTTATGTTTTCACCGTGATAGAATCCACGGGAGCGAAGCCCCGCGTGAGTACTAGTAGAGTACCCGGCAAATAACTTGGCAAGGATTTATAGAGATGGGAGATGCGCACAAGTCGCTTGACCATGAAAAAGCGTTTGTATGCATCTCCCATCTCTCTCTATCTCTTGCCAAGTTACGTGGCGGCAGGTCTAATATTATAAATGCGAAAGTTTGTGAGGATGTGTGTATGTTTGTTTTCATTAAATAGTTTGTAGATATTTATATTAAGTAAACTCCAACATTTACCCTTTCCATTGAACAATTTAGAGTACGGGTGTCTCAAAAGAAAGTTTATATTTCTTTAGTTTACTGTGTGAACCACAGAGTACATTCATATTATAGAAAGTGTGAACGAATTGAGGGACGCAGGGGATATGTTAATCGGTAGCCTGGGCTCTTGGGAATTCAGTCAGTATGAAGTGCCTAATCATTACATTCGCATAGTAAGCTAAACAATTATAAATTTTCTTTTCAGACACCCAGATCATAACCTTCTTTAAAAAAATAATGTCTCACCACAATGTGTTTTACCATAGGAAAATTCAACAGTTATTTAATAAAAGAGAGAAAATAATAATGCTTTGTGCTTTTGTAATTACATACACAAATATAGTATAGGTAGTTATTAAAAAAATTAGGTACAAAACTTTATGAAACACATTAAAATTAAATTAAACATGTTTGAAATCGCCGCTAAAGTTAAATTGAACACGAGTATGCTCTAAATACAAAACGCAGAAGTTTTAACCGTGTTAGTGGCGCTGCTACCGAACTGATAAATTGGGTAGCGACACGAATCAACTACTGAATTGAAAAGTTGTGTAGTGATACCAGTTTAGCCAGAATATACAGCTGCATGATTAAGGAATAGTGATTGGTTATGTTCAACTTACTTTGTAAAGAAAAGGTGGACTGAATCTTGAACGTTATCTTGACACCAAAATTTGGCGCGTCTACATATACGTTAACTTAATCGAACACAGAGCTAAAAGGAATAAGCGACGAGGTTCTGGAAGGCAAGCTTCACAGCCTGGCTCACCGGCGAAGCGTTGCTTGCCTGTCGATTTTCAGATTGTACTTCGGGGAGTGTGCGCAGGAACTCCACGACCTAATCCCGTCATCCTTCTTTTGATACCACTTATCATCCGCACTTGATTGATATACCGTCTTCTCGTACTAAGCGCAGTGGTGAAGCTGAAACTTTGGAGCCCCCCCCGCTTAAATCTCAATAAGGTCCTCTATAACCCAGCGATAACCCAAAAAATCCTAAGACCCAAGCGAGTCAACCCTACGTAACCTATAATAGAACTTACTAAACTACCTCATTTTCCTAGTACTCAAAATACATCGACTTGAGAAGCTTATTAAAAACTCATAACTATATTAAATTTATTTAAAATTCTCTTTAAATTTATTTATTTAAAACTTCCTGTGTTAGGTAGGTTCCGATTGCTTCGGATTCACGAAGTTCTGGGTTAAATTTTTTTAAGACACTGAGGCCCCCTAAAGCTGGAGGCCCCCCCGCGCCGCGGCGTCTGCGGACCTTCAGCTACGCCACTGGCTAAGCGCTTCTCCTTTACATTTATTGTTCGCACAGTCAAGGGGTGGAACTCTCTGCCGGCTTTTGTATTCCCTGGCACATATGACCCGTCAGCCTTTAAAGCTAGAGTAAACAGGTATCTTCTGGGCTCGCTCGTTCCATCGTAGACCTCATCTAAAACACTTACCATCAGATGTGATCGGGCGGGACAAGAACGGGCTCATTCGTAAGAAAAGAAAAACTCAATCTTTGAAAAGGTAGACAAAATTGGTTTATAAATATTATTTTAATTATTACTTTCGAACTCTTGAACAGATTAAGTCTAGAATCCAGTATTTTTTGTTGTATTTACAAGCTGCCCCAATCTTTAAAGAAAAGAATAGAAAAGATGTCATAGTCAGTAGTTGCATGGCTTGAGACTGCTCCAGCATTCAAGTAAAAATCAACTTTGATCCATTTTTTTACAGATTTCAAGTAATGTGAGTACAATTCATATTAATAACAATTCTGTTAACCCATCCAACTAAGCTAAATATGTGTCTGGAGTGGGTTCACGATAATAATGTAATGGGTGGAGTTCGAACCCGCGATCTCTCGATCCCGAGTCCACCACCTTAGGGTGAAAAAAATCAAAAGGCAATAATGTGAGCCCTCAATAGAACACGCATACTGGTAGAGCCGAAAGCACTAGCCAGTTCAAACCAAGTGAAAGTACAATGAAAACTATAATTAAAAACGTCTCTTATGCCCAAGTTACAGGTGGTATGGACAAAGTGCCTTTGACTGCTATGGACAGAGAAAAAAATTTGGATGAAATCTTAAAGTTAATGTTATCATTTGACGATAGATTAAAAAAAATTGAAAATAGCAACAAAACCGCTACTTCTAAGCCAAAAAAATGAATACTACAATAAAACTTATGGCGTGGAACTCAAATGGGTTACACAAACATCAAAATGAGTTACAAGTAGTATTAGACATAGAAAAGATTGATGTGTGCTTGATATCAGAAACTCACTTTACCAAACAATGTCACATTAAGTTTAAAGGGTATAAAGTATATCATGCACTTCACCCAGATAACTCTGCAAGAGGTGGCAGTGCTATTACTGTAAAAGAAAACCTTCGGCATTATGAACAGTTTAAATTCGAAGAGAAAGAAATCCAAGCAGTCGCGATTTGTTTACAAACCAAAAAATATCCTCTTACAGTATCTGCCATCTACTGTCCACCACGTTATACGATAAAAAAAGACCACTTTGTGAACTTTCTAACTCATCTAGGAAGTAGATTTATCTTAGGAGGTGACTTCAATGCTAAAAATACGTATTGGGGCTCCAGACTTACAACTACTAAAGGCAAAGAACTACTGAGTGCCATAAAAGAGCTGAAATGTGATGTCATATCAACTGGAAAGCCCACCTATTGGCCAACAGATCCAAATAAAATTCCAGACTTCATAGATTTTTTCGTAACCAAAGACCTATCAACTAGCTATATAACAGTGAATCAAAGCTATGATATGAATTCAGATCACTCTGCAATCTATTTAGAAATTAGTGAAGCCATTATATTTAAAGAAGACATTCCCACACTCGTCAACAAGTGTACAGACTGGGAGGGCTTCAAGTCCAGATTGAATGATCAGTTAGACCTGAAAGTTTTATTAAAAACACCCAAACATCTAAACATTGAAGTAGAAAATTTTATAATGCAAATCCAACAAGCAGCGTGGGAAAATACACCTGACCTCAACAAGAGGACAAAAGGAAACATATACCCCTTCAGAATCAAGCAGCTCATAATGGAAAAAAGAAGGCAGAGAAAAAAGTGGCATCAAACTCTCCGATGACAAACAAAAATTAAATAATCTTACAAAAAAAGTAAGAAGACTAATACAAAATTTCAAAGATAACTCAACCAATACCTATCTTCAGAACTTAAGTAACGACCAAAAAACAGACTATACCATTTGGAAGGCTACCAAGCACTTAAAAAGGCCGATTACCCATATCCCACCTATTAAGTGTGTAAATGAGCAATGGGCAATCACGAATGAGCAAAAAGCTAAGAGGTTTGCGGACCACCTAGAAAATATTTTTCAACCAAATGACGGAGAAACCTTTGAAGATCGCACTTCGGTAAATAATATGATGACATCAGAAAATGAAGTTACCATAAAACTAGTTACACCGAGAGAAGTTGCACGAGAAATAAAACAAAATATAAGCACAAGAAAATCACCAGGCTACGATTTGATAACAGGTGAAGTACTTCATAACTTACCAAGAAAGGGTTTGGTCAAGTTAACAAACCTTATCAATGCCGCACTACGGCTCAAATATGTCCCAGACTTATGGAAGGTGGCTGAAGTAATAATGATAGCTAAGCCTGGAAAACCGGCTCACGAAACATCATCATACAGGCCTATTTCCTTGCTACCAATTATGTCCAAGTTATTTGAGAAGCTGTTTCTCAAACAACTTAAACCAATAATAGATAGTAAAAACATAATACCAGAGCACCAGTTTGGTTTTCGAGAAAAACACTCGACTGTTGATCAAGTGCATAGGATTACAAACGTAATAGAAAGCGCCCTTGAAGACAAAAAAGTATGCTCTACTGTGTTTCTAGACGTGGCGCAGGCATTTGACAAAGTATGGCATGAAGGCCTTATACATAAATTTAAGAGCCTGTTACCGAAGCAGTTTTCAGATATATTAGAATCCTACATTCTGAACAGAGTCTTCAGAATAAGGCAAGAAGATACCTATTCGGAACTGAAGGAAATTAAAGCTGGCGTACCGCAAGGAAGTGTGTTAGGGCCGGTCCTGTACCTAATATACACTTGTGATATTCCTGAATTAGATCAAAACACGATTGGGACCTTTGCTGATGATACAGCCATAATGGGTGTAGGAAACAGCCACGAAGAAGCAGTAGAAAAGGTACAAATAGCTGTAAATCAAGTTTATAATTGGACCAAAAAATGGAGGATTAAACTTAATGAATCTAAATCTTCTCACATAGACTTTACTAACAAAAAACAACAGTATTTTCCAGTTTATATTAATAATAAACAAGTTCCATACGAGAATACAGCCGAGTATCTTGGTATGACCCTTGACACAAAGCTACGCTGGAAAGCCCACGTCAAAAAGAAAAAGGATGAACTAGAACTGCGATTTAAAAGAATGTATTGGCTGCTTGGGAGACACTCTATGTTGTCGGTACATAACAAATTGTTAATATACAAACAAGTTCTGATGCCAATTTGGACTTACGGTATTCAGCTCTGGGGCTGCACCAAACAGACCAATAAACTTATCATACAGCGATTCCAGAACAAAGTGCTAAGGGAAATTGTGAATGCACCTTGGTATATTCGAAACGACGATCTCCATCGGGACCTAAAAGTTGAGGTTGTCGAAAAAGTTATTCAAAAATTTGCGGAAGCTCATGAAAAGAGACTTCATCAGCATGTGAACATCGAGGCAATCCAGCTTCTCGATCACACAAATATAGTTAGAAGACTAAAAAGAACAAAACCGTTCGAATTAGTGTTTAGTGATAGTGAATAGTGTAAAGTGCTACCAAATAAACACAATAACGAAGTGTGTTCCTCTTAATAGAGACAATAAGAAAAGTGCCACTGGACACATTCTTAGTAAAGACAATTTATTAGTTTAAGTTAAAATTAAATTACTTATTAGTCTATATGTCGCAGGTTTTTCATAAAATTAGGTTTTTGATCAAAAGCCTAGGTTTTTGATGAAAAACCGGAAGATGACACATTTTAGACTCAATTTCATCATAAACCTGTAACAATCCAGAGTTTTGATCAAAAACCTGAACTAGTTTGGGTTTATGATAAAGTTCTCGTCAAAATCACGGGTTTGCTTTGTTTTATGACAAATGAGTCAATTTAAATGTACACTGCTTGCTGAATGCACACAGCAAACTCTCCCTAAAATGTAAACTACGCATTTTTACGCCTATTCTGACATACGCCTGTCAGGTGTTTGCTCATGCAAGTCCAGCTTAGATACATAGGATGCTAGTTATCCAAAACCGATTTTTCCGAGAGGCCATGGGCGCGCCTTGTACTTGAGGAACGAGGATCACCACGTAGACCTCAAAATCCCGACTATAAAGCGAGTGTTGATACGCCATTCAGTGCATTACTTCGCCTCTGCTGAAAAACACACAAACTCCCTGATTGTATCGGCCGCCCGATACACACCCTCTTAAATTTCCCGGGTTCGTCGTTCGCGTCTCGTCCTAGACTAACCCGACGATCCCACCATAATCCGACAAGAGAGCAGTAGGGAAACTAGCACTCTAAAGAAATGCATAAACAAAACGCGTTCCATATTCCGGCCTCGCCGACGAGGCCCATCACGACGTCCGCGTACTTGTAACGTCAACCCAAACGAGCCAAACGAGTCAAACAAGCCAACCCACGATGCTGAGCCAGTAGCAATAAATAACCCCATTAATAATAATATGAACCAGCCTGACCCTTTACTGCCCTCCACCAACGACCCCGCTATGCCGAGGCCTGTACTCCACACCCTTCATTTTCTTCTGATAATATCTTCCTGCGAATTTGATGAACTGGTTGTTGAAGGGTATGAATCAAAGATTCTGTGTGATTTATGTCAAAAAGAACAGTTTTTAGTTGATGTGCCGAAAATAGATAGAGGGCCACTGGATGCAAGTAACATTATAGGAGATGTAATTGATAAGAAGAACGATTAATTCAAAATTGGTACTTCAGCTGGGGTTCTAAAAGACTGGCTGCCTTGAAACATCTATGAAATTCAAATATCAACTACCGCCTTTAACGAACCTGTATCGACAAATGAACTGAGTTATCGTGAAATTGCTTCAAAGATGTCTTTATTTGGAGGCCAAGGTTTTAAGAAATGCTCGGGCGAAAAATCTAAAGTGCCAGCGCACTTTAGATTTTTCGCCCGAGCATTTTTCATTTTTAGCAAGAGCAAATTTCATTTTCGCGAAATTGAAACATTTCATTTCACAATTGGATTGAAA
Organism: Tholera decimalis; assembly: GCA_943138885.2. Classification (NCBI taxonomy): domain Eukaryota; kingdom Metazoa; phylum Arthropoda; class Insecta; order Lepidoptera; family Noctuidae; genus Tholera; species Tholera decimalis. The sequence continues at coordinate 5,529,975 of OW964557.2, read as the reverse complement.
GAGGAGAATATTGATTGGATCATGGATGTAAAATTTTGATAAATAAATAGTTGTTTTCTTTCTACTAACTTGCAAATGATGATGGATTGTTTTACTTGTTTTATTTAAATTGATTTATTTGTCATAAACTCATAAAACAAAGCAAACCCGTGATTTGACAAGAACTTTATCATAAACTCAAACTAGTTCAGGTTTTTCATCAAAAATCTGGATTGTTACAGGTTTATGATGAAATTGAGTTTAAAATGTGTCATCTTCCAGTTTTTCATCAAAAACCTAGGTTTTTGATCAAACACCTAATTTTATGAAAAACCTGCGACATATATATAAGGTTAGATTGTAATATAATTAGGGTTCATCCTGCTGATGAACACTAATATTAAAAAAAATAATGTCTGTTTTAAAGATTGTTCAAGATTACTCGGCTTTTATGTCTAAAGTTAGTATAGAAATATAAGATATTTTTCTCTAGATCAATTATTACTTTAGTTATAAACTAAATAAGAATTGAGACTTACGACATTTGGTTTCGAACCCGAACATAGTGAAAGAGCACACGTGATATTCAACTTTATTACTGCTGAGTTAGCGTTTAGCATACAACGGCCTATCGGGGGGTGCAAGCTTGCGTGAAAATTATTTTAGAGTCTTAAGTGTCACATACTTCAGCCAACCTTCTACGAGATAGTAGATATTTCTTAGTTTATAGACAGTACAGTTTGTGTTTTAGAAATTGCCTTAGTAAAGATTGGGAGACCTTATTCTCTGACATTTTGATTGTATTCATGTTAGCAGTTGATTGGTCAGCCACTACATGGAACTTAAACAATGTGCCCACAGTACATTTAATATTTTTACGGCCTATCCCTCGGCATACTCGGCATTAGGCGTATAAAGACAAAACAAACGACACCCTATGCATATGAAAGTGTCACAAAGGCTGAAAAGACAAAAAGAAATGAAAAAACTTCCTGTATATGTGGTGCTGCCGCACAAACCATGGCGCACTTAATTTCTTTCTGGGTGTTCCTGTAGAAAACTGTTCACTGTAGAACTTGATGGAAGCTTCCGATGGTGCCAAACTTGTTGCCCAGTTCTGGGCAGACTCAATTTAGTAATTTGCTTCCGACACGCTAAGAAGAAGATATTAAAAATAATTGGTATGTAAAGGACCATAAAAACGAATCCGGAATATTACCAATTTTTAAGGCGAAATGAAAAGGTGGTTTTATTTTAAGTGGACTGTATTCTAAGGATGGCGGTGTTCGCCTTGAAAGAACGGGATGGGGAACGGGGAATCAGTGGTAGGGATATGAGTGGTGTACGCCTTACCATCTGGTCTTCGTCTTGCGATACGCTGACACGGGAATTTGGCGGAGACACGGCGTTCCTGCTTCGAATCACTGATTTCTATCACAGAAATGTCTCAGGCACTGGATCACTGTTCACCTTAGTTTTATCAGTTTGCGGGAGCGTATTTGAGTGGATAAAGCGAGCGGAACATACCTTCGGCAGGCGTGCTTTTCGGTGAGGAGCGGGAATCGGGAGCATTGGCTCCCTCGCAGCGTGCGTGTGTAGCTGGAAGCGGTGAGAAAGGAACTGAGAAGGTTCTAGAGTGCCCGCTCTGACAAGTATAATTATCATAAACGAATGAACCATAGATTAGCGTTAATAAATAATACGCCGAGAGATGGCGTTACCAATAATGAAATTCCTATTTCGACCGGATCGGACGAAAATCAACATTTCATGCCTCTTCAGAAATGTTCAGTTTTATATTGTTTTCTGCCAAAATCTACTATTTTACAAATAACCTTTTTTAAACGATTTTAAAATAAATGAGTTAAAAAAACACATACTCAAGTTGCACCCATTCTGTAAATTGTTCCATCATGCATCCATTTATGCGTCAATATTTACTTATTTATACATTTTTATTTCTACACACTTATATTGTAATGTGTAACTGTTTTATGTCCCAATAAAGTAAAAAAAAATAAATAAAAATAAAATATCCTAATGGCTGTGTCGTACTTGTGATCGAGAGGTCACAGTTTCGAATCCCACCCATTACACCATTACTAGTGAGTACAAACCGTGAACCCACTCCAGACACAAGCATTATTTAGCTTAGTTGGAGGGGTTAACAAGATTGCTAGCAATGTGTCTATCCACATGGCTAGTACATTTAATAAAAAAAAAGAAATAGTAACTTATTTGTTTTTACAATTTGTTATCGACAGCTGTTTGACGGGGAACTCCGATAAAGTGAACGGAAGTTTGAGCGAACACGTCATTATTATAATTTTATTATTCCGTTGTATTTTTTATTTTCAATACGGCGTGAGTTTACTCCTATTAATATTAATATAGGTAATCATAGTTTTTAAATTTCATTTTTATAAACGCACCTATAATTCAAGAGATGTTCTTAATGAGGAGCAATGTTTTTTGAGTAAAATACTCAGGAGAAATACCTACTATTATATATTTTTTATATTTACAACATTGTCTTATTTGAAAAGGACTCAGTCAGTCAGTCAGGTCAGTGGGTCGTCTTAGGGGCGGAGTTTTAGGAGTTGGAGTATACGCTTAATTTTTCTAAGTCCCAAAAAAATTTCGCTCCTTAGCGCCCCTAAGGCTACACTCCAACCGGACTATTGTCTTAAAAAAGGTTTTTGAATACAATGTTTAGAGAAATCTTTAATGAAGATAAAAGTGCTTCGTCATCAAATATAATAAATTAACACATTTTTAACACTTTTTAAACATTCCTAACTTCTCAGTCAGTTATAAACGTTAATACTTTTTATCAAAATGTTTCATCATCAGAATCGCCTGGAGGCCTATCATCATCCTCTTCATTCTGTCCTGAAGTACTGTCGCTCTGTTCAATTAGTTGTTTTTGACTGCTTTTTTGCTGTTGTAACAGTTTGTGAGTGGTCCTCTGGAAGAATCCTCGCTGTGAAGAAGAAAAACCAAGATTAGAAATACTTGTCAGATAGCGCCGATGCTGGCCGCCACCGGAATGTATATATACATATTATAGAATTATAGATACCAAACCTAAACGATCTGACTAGAAGTGAATTCTCCACAGTTGAACATAGGGCGTCTATTAAAGAATCTTCCCTTCACCATATTAAATACAAACAGAATATCAGTTTTTATACAGGGTTAATTGTAAAACACCTTTAACCTCTCAGTACTATGTTACTTACATCATAATCAACAACTTTAGTTCAATGACTTTTAAAAATTCGTCATATTATAGTTCACCAGATTTTCATACAATAATAAAAATATTTAAATTGAACGCTAGTCTAGCTAGCAAGTCTATGCGAAGCAAAAGAAAGCGATAGTATAAATCGCTTTCTTTTGCTTCGCATAGACTTCATAACATTTAGGGCGTTCATTTAAATATTTTTATTATTGTACGAAAATCTGGTGAACTATAATATGACTAATTTTTAAAAGTCATAGAACAAAAGTTGTCCTTAGAGGTTAACGGTGTTTTACAATTAACCCTGTATAGATCAACCCACAAAGCTCCAACTGCTGGGATAGAGGCGTCTTTTTTGTGACAGGATTTTTTAATTAACGTTAGGCTTGCATATTATAATTTGCCGTAAATAAATACGCGGGCTGAGTGTGAATTGGTGGTTGTCACATTTCTTCGAATTTTTGATCCGAGGATATGCAGGTTCCTCAAAATATTTTTCCCAAGTTTTTGGCGCAGTCGTGATTATAAAAGGTGTAACAGATTAAGCGCAATACCTCAGACACCCCAATTAGAATATTAAATTATAAGTCTAAAACAACATCCGTTACAAAATAAATAGAAACCAAACCTAGACATTTTTTATAAAATATTTATCCTTACTAAATGCAAAACGTATGTGCGTCATACAATAATCTTACGCAGACGCATACACTCATGCAATGTTAGCGGCCGACACGCATACGAGCGCATTTCCTTGAATTAAGGATTGTATTATTTTTGTCATGATACTGTGTTTCCATTTAAGTTTCTTATTATATTTAGTTAAATGAAAGATTTTTCCGTCAAAATATAACACCTATTTTTATGACGGAAATCGATTCGACCAACTACTTTCAGGAATTGCGTTTACTTTGTTACACGTTGTATAAATTACCTATAGTAATAGATAGATAGATAGATAGAATATACTTTATTGTACACCAAAATTTAAACACACCTATTTAACAATATTGCTTATTCTATGGTAACAATGGCGGTCTTGTAATGGCGGTAATGTGTGTAACAGGGTGCAAACTCACTTACAGTTCACTACACACTACTCATAAGTCGGGCTCGTAATCACTATGCCATCATTACTTCACAAACTCAAACGCAGGGCCAAGGTAATTACACCACCAAACTCTGGGAATCTTTTGCCCGAAAGGGAATCGAATCCGAGACCGCACTTGCGGCCACTAGACTAATTAATGAGGCAGTTGGCAATGAATAATGATGGAACAAAACACTCACTTTGTACAGTATAGTTACTATTACAGCCAGTAATAATAAGCCAAGAAGCACACAGATCAGTATCAGTGTCCAGGTGATACTCTCTGGTTCCAAGACTAGTGTAGTTGTCACTTCAAATGGCCTGGAAACATAAAAATAGTTAACATTGTAGTTGTGTCTGTGTGTGTGTGTGTGTACCTATACACCACATACACACACACAGACACGTTCATTTAATACTCCCCATGCACACTTCTTAATCTAAATATATATAACTCAAAGGTGACTGACTGACTGACTGACTGACTGACTGACATAGTGATCTATCAATGCACAGCCCAAACCACTGGACGGATCGGGCTGAAATTTGGCATGCAGGTAGATGTTATGACGTAGGCATCCGCTAAGAAAGCATTTTGCGAAACTCCCACGGGATCGGGATTTACACGGGAAAAACTTCCCACGCCGGCGAAGCCGCTGGCACAAGCTAGTTACTGTATAATAATGTTTAATAAAAATATTTCCTACATGTTTGTCACTAGTGAATAAATTGTAAACCCGTAATTGGCTGTAAGATTAGATATAAGTTACTATAAAAAATTGTTTACGAGCTGTGGATTTTGTTATAAATAAATAAATAATTTAGTTGCATAATTATATCGGACTACAAGACGAACGGCGATGCGCCATCGTTACATGGAGAACATCCCACCCATACGCACAAAACGTTTTAGGAATAATTTTGCGTAGATACAGCTAGAGAGTGGAATTCCTAGCCTCTATCTATTTTCCCTGATAGTTAAAACCTTTGGGTCTTTAAGTAAAGAGTGAATAGGTTACTTCTAGGTAAGCGTGCTTCATCTTTGACCACATCATCGCTTACCATCAGGTGAGATAGTGGTCAAACGCGAGCCTATAACGCTCATCTATACTATATTACAATTATAATTATAATTTATAATAATATTTAAAGCTGAAGAGTTTGTTTGTTTGCTTGAACGCGCTAATCTCAGGAACATCGGTACTGATATGAAAAATTCTTTCAGTGTTAAACAGCCCATTTATCGAGGAAGGCTATAGGTTATAATATATCATCACGCTAAGACCAATAGGAGCGGAGCATTAATGAAGAATGTTTAAAAATCGGGGGATTTTTTTCCACGCGGACGAAGTCGCGGGCGGAAGCTAGTAATCAATAAAAAATATACATATTATGTATTTTTGGCTGTTTGTTCAGGAAATATTAATCAGGAATTAGGAGAACAATTGGTTATTAAATAACAGTTTTAAACTAATTTTTCATAAAAAACTATGTTTTATAACTCAGCATACGGCAGACATGGTTAGCTCACTCCAACTTAGCGGCTTCATGATCAACTTCAATAATCTGCGTCTTGGGCGTAGTGTGTTGTTACAAAGGTAAATATTAAAATTGATTATTTGTTTACAAAACAACACACTAATGTGTTTATAGTTTATCATCCCCAGAAATAGTCTCGTAATGTAGAGATTATTTATTAATTATTTAACGTTAATATATAGTTAATTAAACTACTTACGTAACAAGATATTGGCCACTAACATATAATAATATGAATGTGGTAGCGTTGTATGTTGTGTTTTCTTTGAGAAAATTTCCTGCAAAATAAAATGATTACTATTAATGAAACACATTGATTATTTTTTATAGTAAAATGAGATTGTTTATTTAAGAACAAAAAGTCCATTTCCTCATACTAAGAATTGTTCTGTTCGTTTTTGTAATGTACTCATTACTAACACCCAGTCTTCCAGTTGTCCTGCGGCCTGGGGCGGGTGAGAGGTCTGTCAGACTCTAACTGACTAAACCACAAAACACAACAACTATTTGTGAAAGTCCAAAAAAGTTTTAAAAGGTGAAAAAAGAAATATTTATGGCGGTATGATGTTCGCCCAGTCAGCTAGGTTTAGGTACCTAAAGGTTGTCTGTAAAAGATAAGACTGCCCATTGTATCACCCTTTTTAGTTGTTAAGTCCTTAGTTCGTTTTCTGTTGTGGTGTACATTAAAGAGTATAGGTATCCAGTTTAAATAATTACCTTCTTTACTGAGGTCCATTTGTAGTGGCACATAAAATGAGTGAGAGGCTTGAGCTTGTACAGACCACACACATTTCAGAACTCTTGAAAGACTTTGTTCACATCCACTAATATTGCCAGTAAAGTTTGTCTGAAAATGGGACAGATAGAATTATCACAAATAAGAAAAACATGATTATTGAAAAAATATTATATTATTTTCATCATTTTTGTTTCGCAGTGTGGTGTTTCGAAACACTACACTCCACTCCAGCCAATGACTCCAGCACACTAATCGTTGATGTGACCCAAATTGTGGCCAACTTAAATGGGATTGGGCAGGACGTGTCTGCCGCATGCCTGACAAACTATTGGCTTGCAAGACTCAGAACTGTGAAGGACGTGGCGGGACGATTTAGATGGCTTTCTTAAGAATTGGAAGGATGAAGCGCAGAACCATGATCACTGGAATAATTGGAGGAAGTGTTTTGAATTGAGGTGAATTCCGCCAAGCCCGTTCCATCATCTGATTACAAGACAAACGGCGACGCGCCATCGTTACATGGTGGACATTCCACCCATACGCAGAAAACGTTTTGGGAATACCTTCATTGTTCGTACCGCTAAGGAGTGGAATTCCCTGCCGGAATCTGTTTCCAGATAGCTACAACCTAGGGATCTTTAAATCAAGAGGGAATAGGTTACTTCTAGGTAAGCGTGCTCCATCTTGTTTCCATCTCCATCAATGTTTGTGTGATGAGCACGATCATTTGTTCTTTGTCTGGGTGTAATTTATCTATAATATGTATGTATTTAGAAATATATATGTATGTTTATCAGTAAGTCTAGTATACATAGCACAAGCTCTGCTTAGTTTGGGACTAGATGGCGTTGTGTGAAAGTTGTGGAATAATATTAAAAAAAAAAAATCTTCGACCACATTATCGCTTATCATCAGGTGAGATGGTGGTCAAAGGCGGGCCTATACAATACTAAATAAAAAAAAAGTCCTTTGCTCAGCAGTAGGTAGGACACTACAGTCTATCGGCGATAATAATACAGTTAAACTCACCCGTTCCGGTCTTTTTATATAAATGACTGTAGCTGATGAGTCTGACGGTCCGAGATTGGTCACCTGGAATTATAATAATAGCAATATCTATATATACATATAAAAGCGAAATACCACTCACTGATTAATCACGAAATCTCAGAAACTATAAGTAGTAGGGCTCTCAAATTTTGTATGGGGGTTCCTTTTAGTACGTAGATGCTCGCTAAGACGGGGTTTTGCGGAATTCCCACGGGATCGGGATTTAAACGGGAAAAGCTTCCCACGCGAACGATGTCGCGAGCAACTGCTAGTATGCTCATATTTGTTAAAGTATCAGGACTCGTTGCCAAAAATCCTTAATTCTGTTTATAAGTAAGTAAGAAAGTACAAAGATAGTTTGTGTATCGATGCTGCACCCTCAACACTGACGTGGAGAGCTTGCAGCAACGATTCGTTTGCTCGCAATTGAGCCTGCTCGCCACGCTACGTAGGAATATATTGGGGCTGGCCCACACCTGGCGCACCAGAGAAGCGTATCGTAGTTTAAAAACAATTGACGCGAGCTATCCCTGATACACTACAGAAGCGAGGTAGCCCCGGTCCCGTCAACACCCGGATCCATTTTTATATTAAAGATTCCACAATTCAAGAAACAAATTTTAGGACAAAACAAATTAAATTGAATTGCTTTTTTTTTTTTACCAAGATCAAGATTGACCTTGGTCAAGGAAAAAAGTTATAATTATGTCTATTATCATAATAATGTTTGGTCTGTGATATCAAAATAACTATGTTTTATTACCAAAATACAAGTAAACTTTAAAAACAAATGTGTCTCTGTTTCTCAGGGTTAATATCTGGAACGCCTGAATTGATTTTCATTGAAGTTTTGCTGAAAGAGTTTTATTCACTTACCTCAAAATAGTGTTTAAACGTGATATTTGCACCGGCAGCCAAATTATCCCTGGAGACTTTTAGGGTTGAGTTCAGCACTGCTTTCCTAAATCAAACACAATACTCATTAGTTTATCTAAAAACCGGTATTTACTATATTCTAGTTTGGCAAATCAATCCAAGTTTTATAAGCACGAATTTCTCTTTATAAAATTTTATAATTTCTTTAAAAAAAATTAAAAACTTTATAATTTCTTTAAAAAAATCTTATGCTTCTGGAAAGTTTATTGAGGTGAGGATTGATGACTTCCATACCATCATCTAGAAACGATGCGCCTCGTTCCTCTACAGAATACGTGCCAGCTCCCATTGCATTAAATATCACAGGAATGTATGACATCATTATTAACGTCATTGGTAATGTTTGATAAAATGATTCAACGATTGGCTGCTGCACTGCGAGTCGCGGGCTCAATTCTCGTATCAGAACGAATGTTTGTATGCAAATGTTTGTTTATTCAGATAGTTGTTTCGGGTCTACGTGATTATGCAGATGAATAAATTTTTTTGTAAACTTCTTACGCCGACGTTTTATTAAAAAATCTGAGAGTATACAGTATTTTAAGTTAGTACATTATTGTAATGCTTACTGAAAATGGCACTGACTGATATAAACTGCCGATTATTGTATATGCGAAAACATGTGTGAAGAATTTGAATGATTGACAAATATTTATAAGATATTTTTTGGAGTCATTGATCAAATGGTTACATCATAAGTATTCTTTGGAAATGGTCGATATATGTTTTGTACTTCTTTATTGTCAGAAAATAATATAATTATCTTATACTCACCCAATAATGCTTAAATTTGATCTATGTTCAACATTGATAACCACTTCTTTAACATTATCATTGGTAATGTTTCTATACAACGTATCACTTAATTCTGCTCTAATGGCTAGATCTCTATCTACGGTATAATTTGCATTGTTATTCATATTGTAATCTAATTCTATTTCCCATACAATATCTTCGTTTCTTAGCAATGGAGATGGGACATCGCATCTCATTTCAAGGTCTTGAAGGGAGCAGGCACTTGGGATCCGTTTAGGTGGCATTGGTAAGGAGAAGTTGACTATAGCAGCGTACGCAGGTTCTTCTGTATTGAGGATTGTTACTCTGGCTCCTAATGTTGTGTTTGATCCAGGAACGAAGGGACTGAAAATGGTGTTTAATTTTAATAAGTAATTTAGGAAAGAAAGTCGGCGAAATTAGGCCCACTAGCAGTGTAATAGCGAACACAAAAATAAATATATATTAAAAAAAAACTTTTATTAATAGTTATTTATCGTAATTTTTATACGACTTCAGATCATGGGAAAATGAAAAACACAATAAAAAGAAGATATAGCGGAAGTCATTATGAATAAATTATCTGTCAGCGATGACATCTGCATTTCCTAATTTCAGGGTTGCCAGGGGTTTAAATAGTATAATCTTGTATGTAGAGGGATCATGATTTCTGATTATTTTTTATATTATTATTAAAAATGGATACATTTTAAAAGTCTAAATATATCAGTTAACGCATTACGTAAATATTTTTGTTAATTACAACGTTTTTGGTCCATAATAAATGTGGCTTTGTGTTGATTTCGATAGTGGATAAAAATGCTAGAAGCCAAATTATAAAAATTCAAGAAACGACAAATAAGCTGAAAAAGTCAATCAATGTCATTCACTCCGTGAAGGCGCGAACTCGTATAGACCACATAGTTGACATGGGCAAAATGTATCACTAACAAGAAAAGATTGAAATGTATCTTTCGACCCCGGGGATATGTATCACTCTTTTCTATCTTTATATCCATATGTATCAGTAGCTCAACTCGCGCCTGAGACACGTTGCTCATCGTGGCTTGCTTCGCTCAACTCGATCCAATGAATCCACAGAGTACTATTTTATTGAATCATTATGAGCGATAGATATCTATTTGCACCATGTTTGCACTTTGCTTGGTCGTTACATTAGGTATGTTTTTCATTTATTTACCCATCTCTACCATAGAGTACATTTTTGTTTATACTCTTACGCCGCTGTGAATACTCCTACTTTTTAGATGATTGATTTTTAGATAATTCATTAATTAATTCAAACTACTTTTAGTTTGAATTAAGTTCTTTTTTATTCATTTTCGGTTTTATTTCTCAATGACCTTAAATGTTTTTACTTTTCATAACCTAAAAAACGTTTTTGTTATCTCTCTGTTATCTCGGTATTCCCATGATTAATATTGATATTGATGTTTTTATTAACCGACTTCTAAAAAAGGAAGAGGTGCTCAATTCGGATGTTTGTTTGTTTTTTTTTTATGTTTGTTCAGGCATAGCTCCGTCGCTTGCCAACCGAATTGAAAAATTCTTTTTTTGTTGAAAAGGGTATACTTTCCAAATGGTCCCATGAAAATTTTATCGAAATCGGACGAGCCGTTTCTGAAAAATCAACATAGTCTATAAAAAATATTTATGTTGATGATCTTTTCGTCTACTCTGCATTGCGTTTTTTGTTCGCGCGTAACTCCGTCATTTACGAACCGATTTGGAAAATTCACTGACCCACTAAAAAGCGCGAAAATAAAAACTTTTTTGCAAAAAAATAAAACCGACTTCCATATCAAAACACTACAAAGCCAAAAATAATTTTAATTTTGGAAGGCGGTGTGGAAAAAAGAAAATAAAAAACCAATAACACCGACTACCGAAATTAAAATTATTTTTGGCTTTGTAGTGTTTTGATATGGAAGTCGGTTTTATTTTTTGCAAAAAAGTTTTTTAGTAAATAGTGTTTATTACCAGTCAATTTAGTATTCATATTATTATTGTCTGTTGAGTTGAAAAAGTGGGCCGGACGAAGTATGGGCCGTTGCCGGAGTCCTTTGTGAGGATAGATGGATGGATTGATTTTTGTTAATCTTTCACGCAAAAACTACTCAATGAATTCAGATGAAATTTTACAGTTACATAGCTGCACTTCTTTACCCTGGAATTTCCATGGGATTGGAATTTATGCGGGAAAAGCTACCACGCGAATGAAGTCACTGGTAACACCTTGTATTTTAATAAGAGGGTTACTGGAGATAGTCTTAAAGATTATAAGGTAATGCTGTATGACCATAAGGAAGATTTTTGACATCAAAATCGACGACGAATTGCATGTTTATCGGTTTTCTATCGGCTACATTTCGGGGAGTGTGCGATAGAATTACACAATCTAATTCCGCCAAGTCCGTTCCATCATCGGACTACAAGATAAACGGCGATGCCGGATGCGCCATTGTTACAAATCGTTTTGGGAATACTGTCATTGTGCGTACGGCTAAAGAGCGGAATTCCCTGCAGGAGTCTTTGTTTCCTGATCGCTATAACCTGGGAGGCTTTAAGTCAAAAGTCAATAGGTTACTTCCGGGCAAGTGTACTCCATCTTCGATCACATAATCATTTACCATTAGGTGAGATGGTGGTCAAACGCGAGCCTATTAACAATTAAAAAAAATAGCTAAAGGCTTGAGTCTTGAAGAACTCGTGCCTTGACATAATGAGGCAGGATAAGACACAATAGGAGACGTGACGAACTGATCAGTTTCTACATTAACTATTAGATATATAAATTACTCATGATTCACTAAAGAGAGGGAGTAAATCTAGATGTACATGAAAAGAAAGAAACTGTTAATAAAAGACTGTCAATGATTTCAAAATAAATACTTTTTTCAAGTAATTACAGCAATACTAAAGCACAAAAAAAGTCGGTCTGTTTTCTTCTATTTATCTGGGCTAATCTCTGGAACAGAATTTAATTGGGCTTTCACTAGCATATATAGAGGAAACTATGACAACAAATATGCTACATTTTATGCCGGGATTCCCATGGCCAAGGAATCGGGTTTTACGTAGGATAAATCACAAGAACCCCCATGCAGACGAAGTTGCGAGCACAGCTAGTTAAACATTAAAATTATCTTACTTGTCCAAAGCTTCCAACTTCATGACCAGCCAAGGTTCACAAACCAGATCTTCACCACAATCCCTCACTAACTGGATGAGAAATGTTGTCTTTAGAGTTGAGGCTTCGGATAATCTTGCAGCATTCATTAAAAATGTAGTTGAATTCTCTGAAATATTAAGAAATACAACAAGTAGATTTCTTATTAGTTATTTCATTAAAAAATAAACTATTTAAACTAAACTACAAACTTAAATACAGTATCAAAAAATCTGTCCTCGGTGCTGTCTGATTTATCAGATTTTGTTGCTATATGGTCGTAGCACACATATCAAATCGGAAAGGAATCGTCACCGTATCAACTCGAGCCGTCCAGTATTATTTGTATGAAACTCCCTACTGCATCGCACACTGAATCGTAACGCAATCGCCTCGCCTCGGGACAAGCTCACGAATCGTCCCGCGCTTACGGTTCTCCGTAGCCTAGCTTACGGCTCTCCGTATCCTAGCTTACGTCTCTTCGTCCACGCCCCTCCCGCGGTCTGCGTTGTCGAACGTGCTTTCATTGGCTGTCATTCACAAGGATTTTAACAACAAAAAATAACGATGAATAGGGAGAAACTCATAGAAGAAGTAGAAAATATCAATGTTTATATGATTTTAGTGATTCTAACCAGCGGACGGCGAGCCGTAAGCGCGGCGTCGTCTAGCTGTAGCCGAGTCGACGTGCCGGAGCTTCTGATCCGATTACGTTACGTAGTTACGTTACGTGGACGCCTGTTTGACGCTAAGGGGAAAGGCGAAGCGGTGACGATCCGCTTTTGAGTTGATATGTGTCCTGTGACCCATAATAACAGTTAAAGATATACAAAATTGCTTCCACGTAACCAGTTTGGCAAGCATTGCTTTACCTGGAAGATTAAATCATGCGGCAGCTATTAGGTTGTCACGAGTCTTTCTCATCATCCTTATGTTATATTTTCTTACCTTTCATCAGTTCTTCTGGTTCAAGATGAAATATCAGAGGTATTGGTTTGGACAAGTCAGCGGTGGGCTGAAAATAATAGGTTATTAGAGCTTTATATTTTAATTGATTATCAATTAAATTTATTCTAAATCTGTAGGAAATCTGAACAATTTAACATTATGTAAGAGTAGTTTAACGATGTATACTTAAGTAAAGTAGAGTATACTTGAGAGAGTATTTAAATGATTTATACTTACATTAACTTCAATAGCCTGCTCATCACATATTTCTTTACCTGGTTTTACATTAACAGTATATTTAGAATCACCAGATATCATTGCTCTATTGTACTCTGGATCTACACCAATTGTAGCAATCATGTCTGAAAATATAGGGTATTTTTATAACTTATTTGGGGTTGTTTTTATTTATTATTATAATTTTATATATTTACTACAGTGTCAGAAACTTAAACATTTACTAGGTACCTACTTACATTTACTAAACCTTTATAATACATGTTAACAAAACAAAATAGTACTGTACTGCGTACTGCTGTACGTACTGCTCTCATCTTTGGGATGGATCTGCTAAATACCAACTGGACGCGCTTGAGTCTATCGAGAAGCGGGCCAAAAGACTCATTGGCAACGATGCACTGGTCGAATCAAAGCTCCAGAGCCTTGAACATCGACGACGAGTTGCAAGTCTATCGGTTTTCTATCGGTTACATTTCGGGGAGTGTGCGATGGAATTACACAATTTAATTCCAACAAGCCCGTTCCATCATCGGACTACGAGACAAACGGCGAAGCGCCATCGTTACATGGTGGACATCCCACCCATACGCACCAAACGTTTTGGGAATACCTTCATTGTGCGTACGGCTAAGGAGTGGAATTCCCTGCCGGAGTCTGTGTTTCTCCCGATAGCTATAACCTAGGAGTCTTTAAGTCAAGAGTGAATAGGTTACTTTTAGGTAAGCGTGCTCCATCTTCGACCACATCATCACTTACCATCAGGTGAGATGGTGGTCAAACGCGAACCTATTCTAAATAAAAAAAAAAAAAAAATTGCGTAGATTTTTGTAACTGAGTGAAATGAATGTAAGAATGGATGAATTACACATCACTAACTGCCGTTTTTTGTGTTAGTAAGTTATTACCAAAATATTCAATAATTAAATTACTAACTTATTTCCACATGCGACCAAGATTTGATAGATGGAGCTGACACACAGAATCTTGCTGCAAATGTGGAAGTATTATGTGGTAGGTTTATGGCGTCAGGTACATCGATTGCGGCATGCACCTTCATTGTTGGAATACATCGGTATAGGTATGAAGTCTGACTATTGTGAGCCCCAATAGCTAGATCTAGAACAAAAAAAAAATACTGTAATAACAGTTTAAAACAATACAATACTTTAATTGCGCGTACAGCTAAGGAGTAGAATTCCCTGCTGGATTCTGGGTCTGTGTTTCCTGACTGCCATAAACTGGGGGTTTTTAAGTCAAGAGTGAATTGTTATTTCTAGGTAAGCATACTTCATCTTCTTTCTACACATCATCTCTTACCATCAGATGAGACGTTGGCCAAACGTAAACCTATCAATAATTATTAAAATATCAATAATATAAAAATTTTTTTTTTTTTTTGTTTAAGTTATAAATTTTGTATATGTATATTGATATAAAAATCTTTAGTGCTAAGTTAAGTTTCATGATAACTATACATGTTTGTCTGGACAGGTCCATTCAAATCTGAATGGTGCTTTTCTCAGAAGCCCATTTCAGACATTAATTTATATTGCGTATTACATGTCAGTGTAATTTGAACATTACGAATTTAAAAGACACGATGGTTTCTGAGTTTATTTCAATGTTTTTTCTCAGTGTAGTCAGCTGAGCAACACCGGCTTTATCTATTTGATTTGAATTTGTAGATCCCTTTATTACTCCTAGAGTACTTACCGCTACAATTATTTTGATCTACATCAACTCCTTTAGCTATGGCCCAACCAAATCCTTGCGCTCCCTCTGGCTGAATCCTCTGTACGTTATTTGTATTTAATCCTTTAGAATACCCTTTATAAATGTATACGGCTCCATTTCCATCATCTTCCCATGGAGCTCCTATGGCAATATCTGAAACAATACAGACAATATTTTCCCTGACTTTAATTAAAATATTCAGTCCGATACTTTTCCGAAGTTTTCTTTTTGTCATGTAATCCAAAAGTTAAGGCGTTACAATGAGTTGAATTTTCACGTGACGTCACGCCGCGCCGTGTTAAACTATTTACCAACAAATAACTTCAGCAGCTCCCACTCCTGAACTTTAAAACTTTTGAACTTTGTTAGTTTTAATTGGCTTGAATAAGAAAAAAATACGTGAATATTTAAAAAAAAATAATGAAGTAACTAGGATAATCAACACAGAAAAATACTCTTGTTAATTTATTAACACGGGGATTGGATACTGCGCCGAGTATCATGGGTTTGATTGTTGCCTATTCAAGTTAATATTATTTTGTATGGCCTGCAAATAGTTGCTCCTGGTTTAACTATGTCTATGTGTCACTTTATACATAGGTTTGTAAAGGCACCCACGATACAGAAGTAGAGAGGAAATTAGATGAGAAAGAAAAATTTTGCTTGTGGATCAATAATATCAATTATTATTATCACAAGTTTGGCTGACGAGATTGTCTACCTATGGGAGTGGACTCGTCAACCATTGTAGAGAAAGTGATGTCGGAAAATGACTTCCCAATGAATGAGAGAAGGCTTTTGTTAGGTCGTTGGATCATAGGTGTCTTTCATAAAGCTATATTTCTGGACACAGCTTGAATTGTGAGGTTATACTCCTTTTGTGAGCCTGTTTCCGATTTCAGTTGGTTTCTTAATATATTTAAAAATAAATATATTTATTTATTATTTATTATAAACTTTATTGTACACCTTACAATACACTTAAGGATACAAATAATAAACTAGTGTAATTAAGTAATATCCATACTAATACTTACTAATTATTATAAATGCGAAAGTAACTCTGTCTGTCTGTCTGTCTGTTACCTTTTCACGGCTAAACCGCTGAACCGATTTAGATGAAATTTGGCATGGGAATAGTTTAGGACTCTGGGAAGGACATAGGAGTTTTTATCCCGATATATGGTTTCCGTGGGATAGATTTCGAATTGCACGCGGACACAGTAGCTGACAAAAGCTAAATTTAATTAATTTTTGATTTTTAAAATTGGTACCTATGGGAATAGTTTAGGACCCTGGGGAAGACATAGGATAGTTTTTATTCCGGAAATCATCCCTAAAGGATATAAAAGGGTGTTGGAATTTCGTATAGGGAATCAATAACATACTATACTAATATATTATATGCGTTTGCGTATGTAAATATTATATGCGTTTTTAACTACCCAAAAAGGTGCAGTACACCTTTTTGGCAACAAGAATATTGACAGTGTAAAATTAACGCGGGCGAAGTCGCGTGCAAAAGCTAGTTTAATATATTTTAGTAGCGAAAAATGTATTCTTATGCCTAGCTATAATTCTAAATTTCACCTTTAAATCCATCACCATCAATGTCACCCAGATCAGCTATAGAGATTCCAAACCATGCTCCGTTAGTACCAGACCCTGATACATGACCATATTCTTCTAAAATCAACTTGGAACCCTGAAAGTTTAAAGCAATTTTGGTATAATCATCTCTATCATCTTCTTCTTCACTTGCAAGAAACCTCCGAAAATTGTGGTGGGGATCGGTACTGGACAAAGAAAAGAAGAAAAAAAAAACTATCTGCATATGACGCATAAGGAAATAGAAAAAGAAATACAAAAATAATCGATTCCGATGTGATGAGACAATGGTCGTGGAAAGAGTGTAAATTAGTGAGTGAGAGTAGAGTGTAAACTAACAAAGAAAGTTGAAGAAAATGAAAAGTTTTGGTTATGTAAACCACATTAACCAGGTATTATAAAAGTGGATAAGTAATTAACCTGGATGTTTTGATGGCGCTGTACTCATAGTCTAAGGTTAGTTAGATTAAAAAAACATACCTCTTCCTTAGTCAAATAAACAAAAACAGCTCCTTGGTCGTACGGAAGTCCTCCATCATTGTTAACATAGGTTGGTGCCCCTACTAGAAGATCGTCCAGACCGTCTCCATTGATGTCTGTGCAGCAAAGGCTGGCTCCGAAGTAGGAACCGCTCTGAGGACCCTTGATCTTTGCCTTGATGTTGAGAGCCAACATTTCTTGGGTTGGTGGCTCGAATATCAACACCTTTAATTAGAAATACATATACAGTAGGGAATCTGTACATCATTGAAGCAAATGATAGAGACAAACTCCTTAAAATTATTTAAAATTTATTTCAATTTTTTATTAGATATTTTGTTATATTTCATTCAGTTGGTTTTTGTGAGGTACTAGCTTTTGACCGCGTGTAAAGTTTCTTAACAGCAAAAATAATAGCCTATGTCCTTCTGAAAATCTATCTCTGTAAAATTTCATCAAAATCGGTTAATTGGTTTGGCGCTAAAATGTAACAGACACACGAGAGTTAATTTCGCATGTATGTAGTCCTTTTAATATTAAGAAAAATAATATTAATAAGACGTTTATTTCAGACACCTTTCCATCCTTAAAGAAAGGGCTTTGCCGCACATGCGATTATGCCGCCCAACTTTGCATCCACATAATAGTATCGTTAGTAACAATAACTTACAATCTAGTGTTAGTACCTATCAATCTATTAATAAAATAGATAAGAATTGGCGATGTAAAGCTTCCCGCCACTGTTTTCAGCATGCTATTGGGACTCTCTCTCACCCGCCGTAGCAAAGATGCTGTCTCAATTTTTTTTTTCTGATGGAGGACTGGAAAGTAGTCGTTTTGCATATGACCGTAAACTAATTATAGATTATATTGTATTAATAGATTCAGAAAAGAATCAAATACAAAATAGATTTATCCATATAAACTAAACATTTTCATGATGCACCATGGATAGTCAGTCTCCTATAAACTGACGAACATTTTTGCATTTGAGGCAAAAGTAGTGAAAAGCACGCAAAGACGTGGGAAAACTGTACTTTAAAATACAAAAAGAGAGTAGGTAAGTGGGTACAATTAAATTTAGGAAAATTTCTTCAACCTGTCTCTCAATTGTTAGGTTTCTAATATCTCTTACCTGTCCACTTGCTATATTGGACCGAGGAGCCCCAGCCACGTACAATACGCTGCCATCTTTTAGAAAAACACCGGATTCAACGCTGTATCCTATACCAACAAAAACATTCATATATAATACATAAAGCAAAATCTTAAGGTATTGGATACCAGGTAGGATATTCTTAACCTCGATCTCGCCTGATGGTACGCGATAGATGAGGACTACGATGGGACGAGCGAGCCAGAAGGTAACTTTTGCTTTGAAGGCAAACGGATCATATGTGGAACCGATCACAGAAGCCGGAAAAGAGTTCAAAACCATGGCCGTGCGCACAATAAATCTAAGAGAAGAATTACGCAACGAAACGTAAACGCAATTTTAACATAATAGGTATTTCAATTTCTTTGGCAGAATTAAAGGGATGATATTCTTGACTTTGAGCCTTTCGCTTGATAGGTTACCCTGTTTTTCTTACTTCTCTAAAAATAAAAATAAAATAAGCACAATTATGTATTTACCAAAATAATCATCCGGTCCACAATCTTTCGTGAGGTAAGGATTGGGTGTCGGTAACTTGTTCATGAATGTTCCTGTGTCGTTTGGGTAGAATGACATTGTGACAATACCACCTGTATGAAGAAACATTGAAGGATTAATGAAAAGCAAAAAAATGAGGATTAAATAATTGGTACTTGTAAATTAATTTTGCAGTAAATAAGTCTTGCCTGACACAAATATTTTTGTCTCCGTAAAACTGATTTTCAAGTTTTGTAGTTTTAGGTTTTCTTCTCGATAACGATACGAGAGAATACTTAGTTCAAAGTTTAAGTGAACATTTTTGATAGAATTATTTGTTTTCAAGTTTTGATTGAAGTAATTTAAAAATATTTTGTCCTAGACTATGCCTGGAGAGGGGCCAGTTTCCGCTTCGCTGGAAGACGGGAAAGCTGGTCCTGATCCAGAAAGCCGGGCGCCCTGCGGACTCTCCGTCCGCATTCCGGCCCATCGTGCTGCTCGACGAGGTGGGCAAGCTCTTGGAAAGAGTGATTGCAGACCGCCTCTTCGGGCACCTGAATCGGGTGGGCCCGGATCTTGCGGAGTGCCAGTTTGGCTTCCGCAGGGGGCGCTCGACGGTGGATGCTGTCATGCGCGTGAGAGCCCTCACGACGGGGGACGCGGTATCCCGGGGCAGGGTCGTCTTGGCGGTGTCTTTGGACATCACCAACGCCTTCAACACCCTGCCCTGGAGTTGCATCAGGAAGGCACTCCGGTATCACCGGGTGCCGACCTACCTCCGTCGCATAGTCGAGGACTACCTGACGGACAGAGCCGTCATCTACCCCGGTCACCGGGGAGAGTGGAACCGGCGAGAGATGTCGTGCGGTGTCCCACAGGGTTCGGTCTTGGGGCCGCCCCTGTGGAACATCGGATACGACTGGGTGCTGCGCGGCGACCTCCCTGACGGCGTCAGCGTAGTATGTTACGCTGACGACACGCTCGTCCTGGCGCAGGGAGAGTCGCACCAGGCGGCGGCCGACCTGGCGACGCAAGCGACAGTCGTTCGTAGGATCCGGCAGTTGGGACTCGACGTGGCGCTGCACAAGACCGAGGCCATGTGCTTCCATGGCGGTCGGAACGCGCCACGGTCCGAGTCCCACATAACGGTGGAGGGGGTTCGCATCGGCGTCGGGAGGACGATGAAGTACCTGGGACTCGTCCTCGACAGCCGGTGGAACTTCAGGGAGCACTTCCTGAGTTTGGCCCCAAAGCTGAACCGGGCAGCAGCCGCCTTCAGGCGACTCCTGCCTAATCTCAGCGGGCCAAACGCCTCCTGCCGAAGGCTGTACGCCGGCGTCGTGCGGTCCATGGCCCTCTACGGGTCCCCAGTGTGGGCCCTGTGCATCCGGACGCGACCACTAAAGTTGGTCGCATGCCAGAGGGTCATGGCTATCCGAATGATCCGGGGATACCGCACGATCGCCGGCGAATCGGCCAACCTCCTTGCCGGATTGCTGCCCTGGGATCTGGAGGCGACTGCCCTCCAGCGCGTCTATGAATGGCGCGTGGAGGCGCAGCGCCGGGGCGTATCCCCGCTGCCTCGAGAAGTCGAGGCGCGGCGGGAAGAGCTCCGGCGCGATCTCAGGGCAGTATGGAGGGAACGACTGTCGCAACCGACGGCCGGGCACGCCGCAATTGCTGCGGTAAGACCCCTCTTTGAGGAGTGGCTAGATCGGCGTCACGGCGTCCTGACCTACCGCATGACGCAGGTCCTCACCGGACACGGAAGTTTCGGGAGGTACCTGTGTCTGATGGGTAAGGAAGAGACGCCTGGGTGTCACCACTGCGAGGGTCGCCCTGAGGACACAGTCGAGCACACGGTGCAGGACTGCCCAGCTTGGGCAGAGCACCGACGTGTCCTCACGGCGACAATAGGCGGAGACCTCTCGCGCCCGGCCTTGGTCGAGGCCATGCTGCGGGGCGAGAGGGAGTGGGAAGCGGTCGCCTCCTTCTGCGAAGCAGTCATGCTTCCGAAGGAGGAGGCGGGCCGCGTGAGGGAGAGGATGGCGTCCTCCCTCCAGCCCAGCCGCAGTGGTAGACGCCCACGGCGTCGGACGTCGGCCGACGATCTCCGGCCACCGTAGGCGCGGGCATGCGGACAGCGAGTAAAGGGCAACTCGCTGTCCGACCATGGACCATGCCCGGGTCGACGGCGCGTCGTGTTCCACGCGCGCCTCAAAGAGCGTCAGCAACATGACGAGGCCCCCTCTGCAGAGGGCCGAAGCCCGCCGGGGTCGTGGGACTCATCCCGTTACCGTGGCCCCGGTATGTAAAGGGTTATTGAAGGAACACCGTGGATTTTAGTCAGTAAAAGTCTGACAGTCCCTCCCACCCTGCCCGGAGTGGGAGGACTTATTTGATAATTTTACCACGCTAAAAAAAAAAAAAAAAAAAAAAAAAGACTAGCTGGCCAACCTAATGAAAAAAAGATTATTTTATTTATTTATTTTATTTTCGGAAGGCTTACAGGCTAATAACATCTATACTTATAATAAATCTGTAGAGAGGTCAATTCTGTACATGAAATATATTTCCAAAATAACTATCAGGGGGTGATTAAGGATCGATACTCATGCCAAAAATGCAATCAGTTAAATTTTTGTCTGTCTGTCTGTCTGTCTGTCTGTATAACCGTTATAGAAACAAAAACTACTCGACGGATTTTAACGAAACTTGGTACAATTATTTTTCATACTCCTGAGCGGGTTATAGTATACTTTTCATCACGTTACAATCAATAGGAGCAGAGCAGTGAAGGGAAATGTTGGGAAAACGGGAGAAGTTACTCCATTTTTTAAGCTTCCGTCGCGTGTGCAACCTTAATGGTTAAAGCTACACAAATCATTTCATGACGGAAATGTTCTCCTTAAAATTATATAAAAAATATCCCACGACAGCATATGTCTAACTTTTATGGTTGACTCACAATAACACGTGTAACTCCCGATAGCTTAGCAGTTCGAAGCTTTCTGATTATAATATTTGTCTACTCTTACGTTTATAATACTCTCAGTCACCCCTAATTGAAAAAGTTAACATTATTAACTATTCCATAAAAAAATTGGCCAAGTGCGAGTCAAACTCGCCCATGAAGGGTTCCGTAGTAACTATAATATAATATGCAAATTTATTTGACGAAAAAAAAACCTTACAAATTTCTTAAAACTAGCTTATTTACATTTTTTACAACTGCGCCAAATAAATTTGTTATGAAAAAAAAAACCTTACAAATTTCTTAAAACTGGCTTTTTTAAATTTTTTACAACTGCGCCGAATAAATTTGTTTTTCATAGTGTTTGTATGAATTACAAAGTTATATTTGCGGTTTTAGAAAATATGCTGTATCTCAAAAACTGCTGAACTGATTTCGTTCAAACTAATTTTGGTTGAAAGTTTATGTTAAGATCTACAGATATATATTTTTTTGGTTTATTCATTTTGTTTTATTTTTTTTAGATTTTTCACTCCATTATTATAGAAGTTAGAGGTTGTGTCCGCCACACACACATTTTACCACTTTGGAAGCTTATATCTTTTAAACGATTGACTTTATGGAAAAGTGGTTTTAGAAACCCCGATGTCGTTTTTAAAGAACTGTCTATAGATACCACACATGCATCGATTTCATGAAAAAAAATATTTTCAGGTTTAGTTCCATGTATGGGGAGCCCCCCTTTATTTTCAATATTTTTTAATTTTTTTCTCAAAATCGGAAAGCGGTTCACAGAATACATCTACCTATCAAGTTTCACATGTATAGTCCTAATAGTTTCGGAATAAAATTGCTGTGACAGACGGACGGACGGACAGACAGACAGACAGACGGACAGACATGTCGAAACTATAAAGATTCCGTTTTTTGCCATTCGGCTACGAAACCGTAAAAATAATCATATAAATCGGTATAGAAACACCAAAGTTATACATGAAACACGCTTATAATAATAAGCCATCGCGCGTGAATACTGAATCATGCTATAAGGATTATTTTTGAGAATCGGTCGCCGCGCTCGACGCGTCTCGCGGTCGAAGCGTTCTCTAGGTACTTAAGCCTCATGTGAACGTGATCTAAACAATATTACCAATACATTAACTTACGCTGACGGAGTCGCGGGCACAGCTATATTGTATCATTACGCTAAGGCCAATAGGAGCGGAGCGCCAATGAAGAATGCTTCAAAATCGGGGTTAAATTTAACGTTAGCCCAAAGTAACTATTCCACGCGGACGAAGTCGCAGGCAAAAGCTAGTTATAACAATAAAATATAAAAACTAAGTTGCTAATTACAAGCCCTTATAGATAAATAAAGTTATGTAAAAAAAAAGACTATGTTCAAACTGAACTAGCTTAATACAAAATAGACAGATGTGTTCAATTCGACTACACAAGTTAACTAAAACAATTAATTTATGTTCAGGTGTGCAGTTCAATTCAAACGCAAGTAGGTGCAGCAGGTTCAAAAAATGGCTTTGCTAAGAGCTTCCTTAGTGTGTTTGCATTGGTGCAAAACAAATCAACATCATGTTCACAACAAATTTTGTTGAAGCTGCGACTCGCTCTACAGAAGTAGGCATTACGCCTATAGTTAGTGTTTACAGAAGGTACACGTAGAAGTGGTCGCTGTCGCAGCCCCATTTGATTAGTGCGTAACGTTAACTTAGAAACAAGTTCAGTACTGTCAATTAAATCATTTGCAATATTTCATAAGTAACATATGTCATTAATATTACGCCTTTGGTCAAGCGGCAGAAAATGGTACCTTCTACATCGTTGATTGTAATCTACAGATACTTGTTTTGCCCTGTAATCTAGGTACTTAAGAAATTTTCTCTGAATACCCCAATGCGAGAGATGTAGATCCCGTACTGAGGGTTCCAGACTTGTGATGCATACTTAAGATGGCTGCGTACGAACGAACAATACAAAATTTGATCGGTTTTAGCGATCGGAAAGAAGCCGAGGTTCTCATTATGAAACCAAGTGCTCTCGATGCTTTTTTTACTATTCCATCAATATGCTTATCGAAGAGCAGCTTGCTGTCCTGTATAATTCCAAGATCCCTAACAGTATTGACCTTCCCTATACCGATATTGCATAGTGTGTATGATGAATCAATTATCGACTTCTGGCGCGTAAAAGTCATGTGATAACATTTTGATACATTCAATTCAAGCCTGTTACGTCTACAATATTCATCAAATCTATTCAAATCAGCTTGTATCAGGTACGTATCAGCTATATTTCGGATAGTTTTATGAATCTTCATATCGCCGGCATAAAGAAAAATATAACAATTTTCGAAACAATATTTCACATCGGCAATAAAAATAGTAAACAACAGGGACCCTAATATGGAACCCTGAGGAACTCCCGAGGGGACAAAACACCATCCAGAGGTGTACCCCTGAAGCACTACAGCTTGCGTTCTGTTATCAATATACGAGGAAAACCAACGATATAAATCTCCATGTATTCCGGCCTTAAATAGCTTTTCCATGAGCAGTGCGTGGTCAATACGATCAAAACATTTACTATAATCAGTATAAATGACGTCAACTTGTGCGCGGTTTCCCATACCCTCGGATATGTAATGATATGTAATGTGTATATAGTAAGTAAAATCCAAGCCCAGCAAAAACAGAAAAGAACCGCATGGAGAAACTATAAGGGTACCTTTCCAACAACGGAACCCAATAAAATATTAAGAAATCAGAGTTTAATTGAAAGAACACACACTATTAAATTATGATTTATTAAATTAAATTCTTCTTTATCTCACGTTCAATGGAAAGTATTTTGAAAGAAATTTCGAAAAGGCAGGTTGATACTTCCTGTAGCAATATCGCCAGTCTCTTAGGGATATTACGTGTCGGCTGTTTGTAGTTTAGTTTAATTAATTGACCTTGATGCTATCATCAAGGTCAATTAATTAAACTTATCCACCCTCGGAACGACCTTGGCAAACTCGTGGAAAATAACTAAGAGCAGAACTAGTATAGATTAGTTCTGCTCTTAGTTATTTTCCATGAGTTCTGCTCTTAGTTATTTTCCACGAGTTTGCCAAGGTCGTTCCGGGGGTGGATAAACATCTTAACATGTCAAGATTCTGCCGTATATCGAAAAGCATGTTAAGTCATTGTTTCCGGCTGCCATCATTTGTCAATCTATGAAAATCGCTACGGGTAGTCAAACGCCAGGAAATACGACACCAATCTTGCCAAAGAGTATAGAGTGCGTTACTCTAACAAAAACTGGCTCTTAAGCTGCGTCTACGCTAGGCGAGTCCATCACGAGCTGAGCACGAGCGGAGCATGAGCCGAACACAATTCATCTAGTGTGGACCGATTTACAAGCCTCGAACGAGCGCGCTGCGAGCATTTCGTTCGTACTCGGCTGTGCTCCGCCAATTGTCGGTTTTTTGACGAACACAAAGGGATTTGCTTCGCGCTCGTGTTGTACGTCCACACTTGACGCCGCGAACGACGAAGCCGAGAACGGCTCCGCTCGTGCTCGGTTCATGCTCGGCTCGCCTAGCGTAGACACAGCTTTATTGGGATATGAGTGGAACGTATAATTAGTGTGTGATCTGCTGTAAATATCCGCCACATAAAAAAATATTAGTTATATATCTAGGAGCTAGTTCTCTTATCACTCTAGGAGCTAGTTTCTTGTTGGAGTGACGCACTCAAGTGTATTACCCAGCTACTGGGTTGGGGATCAAATTTAAAAAAAAAATTCAATACTTTTATTTCGTTTATCTATTTAGTAAAGTAAAAAGTTTTTATTTTGGAAACATAGACAGTTGACTACATTACAAAGAAAATGATGATAGCTATAAAAGTTTACAACTGTGTCGCAGCTATCAGCGCCCATACAAAAAAATAAAAAGAAGGCAATTATTCCGGACTAAAACTACAAGTAATTAAAATAAAAAAGTAAAAATACAAAAATAATAAAAAATTACCGTATGTGTCTGTGTGTGCGTGTATCTGTGTAGATGAGTATGAGGGAGTAGAGTGTGAGTATGTTTGGTCATTATGTGAAATGTAGGGAATGTATGTGAGTGAAAGTTTGGGTGTGTGTGTAAATACAAGGTCCACGTAAAACAATAGTACTCAGCTTCATCCAGTCAGACTGACAGCCGATCCCGACATTTTTTTTTGTATTAAAAATAGGTTCGCGTTTGACCACCATCTCACCTGATGGTAAGTGATAATGTGGTCGAAGATGGAGCACGCTTACCTAAAAGTAACCTATTCACTCTTGACTTAAAGACTCCTAGGTTATAGCTATCGGGAAACACAGACTCCGGCAGGGAATTCCACTCCTTAGCCGTACGCACAATGAAGGTATTCCCAAAACGTTTTGTGCGTATGGGTGGGATGTCCACCATGTAACGATGGCGCATCGCCGTTTGTCTCGTAGTCCGATGATGGAACGGGCTTGGCGGAATTAGACTGTGTAATTCCACCACACACTCCCCGAAATGTAACCGATAGAAAACCGATAGACTTGCAACTCGTCGTCGATGTTCAAGGCTCTGGAGCTTTGACTCGACCAGTGCATCGCTGCCAATGAGTCTCTTGGCCCGCTTCTCAATAGACTCAAGCGCATCCAGTTGGTATTTAGCAGATAGTTGGCAAAAGGCTTTGCAAATAATAACATTTATTTTATGACATTTTGCTTGTATTTCTGGAACCTCACCTGTCCACTGCAAAAGACCAGGTGCTCCAAGGATGACAGTGTTTAGCTTAGTGACCGCTACCGATGCTCCAGCCTCCCCATACGCATAGAAATTGAGATGAGTTCCGTATTCACCGTACTCTCTTCTGCTCCCATCAGTTACGTAGGCTTGACGATCTGGAAAATTATTATGCAATATTGTTTATCAATCAAAATGTTTATACATACATTTTTTTTAAAGATAACTTGCGTAGAATTCACACTCACATTACTAGCAACAATCTACAAGTTAGTTAGTATACAAGAACTTAAAACTGTGTTAGTATTACCTACAATTTATTTTTTCTTTTTATGTAGAGTGCCAATGTTTCCATATAGATCTTCAACTTTTCCACGAATTACCCTCAGATTGATATAGGCATTGCCTCACACTTTGTTGATAAACGATGCTGTTCTTTTCCTGATGATAGCTTGTAAGCCATCTTCTTTATCATCCATAAACATGGCTGATAGATTATAGTACTGAGTCAATCCCAATAGTATCCTGCAGTAAATTGCTTGAAGTCTTACAATTATGGAAACATTGGTACAGTCTACATACCATTAGAAAAATGTAAATGTATGTTGATATCGTCTCCGTATAACCGCTTAGCTAAAACGACCTGTATCTCGGTAAAGGGTCACACGTATGAATGCCTACACAATAACAAGGTAAACTGCCAATGTGAATGTGTTGAGCGCGTAGCTAACTACAAGTACCTAGGCTTATTAATCGATGAACGATTTACCTGGGACGCACACGTGGATACTGTATGTGGTAGACTACGCTCGGTATTAGGGAAGCTTAATAACCTAAAGTTTATAGTTAGTAAGCAAATTCTGTACATTCTTTACCATGCACTTGCAGATGCAACTATAAACTACGGTTTGCGTGCTTATGGACTAACGTTTCCGGTATACTTAAACAAAATAAAAAAATTACAAGTCAGAATATTAAAACTATTAGTAAATAAGGTAACTAAAGAGAGCGTTAGTAAAGAATACGAAAAGTTATTTAAAATATGTAAAATATTACCCGTACAGAGTAAAGTAAAGCTGGCCGTAATCTTAGGACACCACAATAACAGTGAACATAAAGTAAAGAGATCGTATAACCGGCCAACACGTAAAGCGACGCAAAAATATTTATATTCAGTTCCTAAAGTGAAGAATTACTTTGGTCGAAGAACGCCCCAATGGCTTATTCCAACCGTGTTAAACGAATTACCTACGCAAATTATGATTGAATCGGTCTCTAAAAATGTCTTGAAAAATACACTACGTAAGCACTATTTAGGTTTGTGTCCCTAGCGTTAGAATTTATGGTATAGACTAGTTGCTACCCGCAACTTCGTCTGCGTGGGAGGATTTTCTGCGTAAATCCCAATCCCGTGGGAATTTCGGGATAAAAATAGCTCATGAGCTAACTCAGGATGTCAACTACCTACTTACCAAATTTCATTAAAATCCATCCAGTATGTCTGGAGACTGGCGTGTATAAACAGACAAACAGACTTATTTTTAAATTCTTTGCTGTGTTACCGTTTCTTAACCCACTTCAATTATTATTTTTGTATAAAATTTAAATGTACAGACACACCTTTTTTAAATGTTTTATTATAGGTATTTGGAACACAGATGGATAACCACATGTTCGTTTTTTTTTTTTTTTTTGTGTACTTATAGTTTGCATTGAAATATAGATTAAGTAGTATTTAAGTATAGTAATAAATAGTATTTAGTATTAAGGAATCCACGAGAACACTGCCGACAAACTGTACTGCAGTTTGGCAGAAGATATATGTATGTATCCAAATGAAAACTGTCTTAATATAAATAAATAAAAAAAAAAAAAAAAAAAAAAAAAAAAAAAAAAATATAACATACTAACATAGTTTTAAGTTGTAATATACTAACACTATGTATATTCATATAATTATGTAAGTTTATGGGTATTCCTCTCTGTTTTTCACCATTACAAAATATCTTTGCTTTTTTATTATTTGATAAATTCTGTTTAACAGTAAATGTTGACGTTATAATGGTTTTTCTGAAATAAACGAACTTTGTTTCTGTTCATCCAAAGGTAGTTTATAAAAGATTGCTCTGAGCGATAAGACCGCCCATTGTACGCTTGTCTTTAAAATTGCTATTTCTGACAATATTATGAGTATACAATAAAGTATAGAATAACCTAACCAGACTTTAACGTTCCCACTGCGGAGGTACAAGCCTCATCGGATTGGTAGACTTGTCTTGGTATTTCTCGTTTTGGGACATGTCGGTTTTGGCTTTGGAGCAGTGGGGATGTAAAATTACACTAAGCAATGGGCTTGCCTGGGTTTCAACCCACGACCTTTTTTTGCTATCGGGGGGAAACCTTCAAAAGGTGCCTGGAGTTTTGGGGAAATACCAGGGAGTGTGGGATTGGTACACTCGTACGTCTCACTAAAACCATTCCGGTGATCACCATCACTGTGGTCCCCGTACCTCTACAACTGGCAAGTCGTACCTCCCTACATCTGGGCCACTAATATTCTACAAAACCATGATTAAATATAAATAACTAATATCAAGAAGTCATTAAATTTATTGTTATCATTTTTTTTTAATTCCTTTGTTTGTGATAATACTTCTACAATCCTTAGGACTATCTAATTGTATGGAAAAAGCTAGGATCTTGGTGTCATAAAAATGTCAGGATGGAACGGAACTTACTTCCACCTAAATACTACTCGCTAAAACATACATATATTCACAAAAGGTGGGCAAAGAGACCTCTGTACCATACCGTAATCTTATATGTATTTATAGGTATATATTTTTGTTGTATTCATACAAATATATTATGTATTTTACCTCTAATTATGTTTATCTTTAACCTGCGTAATTACTATTTGTATACATTGTGTTCATCATCTCTTATCTAGCTCACCAGTCGCAGTCCTGTTAGAAGATAGTATACACTTTATTGTACACCATTTAAATAGAACTTGACAACTAAAATTTTTTTGGTAAAAAGTTTTTACTTCACTCTTTTTAGTTGGTTGATTTTTAATTTGCCTAGTTACAAAAGCCTAAATGTCAACTACTTATAATCATTTACAAAATATTGCTTTTCCCAATGTTGGGCCGTTAATTGTTGAGGAGTTCTCCTGGTACTTCACCATCAGCTTTACTTCACCATATATGCATTGTGACGAGCATATTGTGCTTAATAATCACAGTCAAGTAATCGAAGCGGAACACATGAAATACTTATTATTCCTACTTATATATTGAGTAGTTCCAGTGGCCATCTGCGGTCTTTATCATCAGGTCCACTTTACAAATGGTGCTTTTCGAATGCTACACAAGTTCCTATAATATTTGAAGAGTTTCCTCGATTTCTCCAGGATCACATCATCAGATCCTGACTTGGTGTCAATGGGATCAACTTCAAAGTATACCCGTTCAAACAAAAAATATCTTTCCAAATCGATCATACATAAAAAAAATGTACACGTCGACTTGATAACCTCCTCTGTTTGTTTTTGTCGGTTGAAAAGGGTGATAAAATGAGCGGTATAAGACATTTGTTATGGAACTAGCTTTTGCCCGTGCCTTCGTTCGCATGGGAGGTTCTTCCCGCGTAAATCTTGATCCCGTGGGAATTCTGGGATAAAAAGTAGCCTTTGTGTTATTCCAGAATGTCAACTATCTACTTACCAAATTTCATTTGGATCCGATCAGTAGTTTTTGCGTGAAAGAGTAACAAACATACATACATCATTCATCCTCACAAACTTTCGCATTTATTATATTAGCAAGAAGTTAGATAAGCAGCACTTTTGTGGTGTTTTGTCTGTATGTGTTCTTTTATCTGATTGAGATTCATGTGACATAAATGCATAAATCAATAACCAAATAAAATTACTAATTTAAATATTTTACTTACTGTATTCTTTTAACGGATATATAACCCTGTTTCCTTTGCTTGATTGAAGAAAAGTGGCGCCATTCATTAGCAAATGCTTCTTTCCATAAGGTGACGTCCATCTTGGAGCATTAACCTGACATGATAAAACATAATCAACTTAACACTTATTGCGTGTAACTCATTTCTATATGATAACAGTTAAACATTAAAAATTTAAGTTATTGAACTGACAGTCACTAACAGTATTATTAGAACTTAAAACGGGATATTTAACATGTATATTTATTGTTTCGAGTTTCCGATATTTCGCCATTGTTGTAAAACATCACGGATGAACTGAATTTTTTGCGGGTAGATGTTTATGAGGAGACGAATAGAATAGAATAGAATAGAATAGAATAGAATTTTATTTTGCAAATATGGGTACATAATAGTTCTTAAGATTACATTTAGCTCAGCCACATTTTACCAATCGGCATGCAAACATTTGAAATTATTTATATCATTATTATTTAGATCAATTTATAAATTACTATTATAAAATTTTAAATCATCAACTTAATTAAAAATATATGTTTGTATTAAAATGAAACTATAAATTAGTGTCATTAGATTATATACCATGTCATTATCATTACTATTACAAATATCATTATTATTACAATTCCAAAAAATAAAAACTTAATCAAAAAATGAGAAATCAAAATGTCAAAGATCAAAATGTCAAAAATCAATAATCAATAATGTCATACAACTAAATTTCAAAAATCAAGATGTCACTAATTAACAAATCTTTTTATCCGATAGGAACTCAGTTACACTGTAGTACGTTTTATCTACCAAAAAATTCCGTAATCTACTCTTAAATTGTGCTGTATTTAAAGCTTTCCAACTACTCGGTAATTTATTGTAAATAATTGGGGCCATGGAAGAAACGCTCTTACGCATTAAAGTGGTTCGACATGATACTTGACATAATTTGCTGTTGTCACGCCTATTCCTTGGGAATACAACAGCCAGGCGGTCAAAACGAGATGGATTTTGCTTGACAAACATAGCTACTTCGAAAATGTATATACAGGGAAGTGTCAAGATTTTATGTATCTTAAAATAAGGCGCGCAACTGTCTGTCGATTTAAGTTTTAATATTGATCTTTTCTGGGCCTTAAAAGCTATATCTCGATCAGTTGAGTTCCCCCAGAAAATGACACCGTAGCGCAAGTGTGATTCAACTATTCCGTAGTAAGCCGTAAGAACTGTTTTGACATCTACTATGGAGGATAATCTATATAACACATATGCGGATGAACTCAATTTTTTACACAAAGTGTCTATATGTGCTTTCCAGTTTAAGTGGCAATCTATTTGCAACCCTAAAAATTTGGTATCCTCTGCTTCCTCAATTTTGTCATTTTTGTAATGGATGTTGAGATTAGTTCCGCCGGGTGTACGTTGTCTAAAGTGAATTATCTTTGTCTTACCTAAATTAATATTTAAATTATTTTCGTCTAGCCATTTAATTAGTGCGTCAAGAGAATTATTTATGTCATTTTCGTATGTATTTGTACTTTTACATGAGATTGTTATAGTGCTATCGTCTGCAAACATAGTTATAGGATATTCAAGGGACTTGGGCATATCATTAACATAACTTATAAATAAAAAGGGCCTACTACGGTTCCTTGTGGTACACCGTATGAGATTTTACGTTCTTGAGACCTTATAATGTCCTCATGTTTGGTAACTATGTTAATGTTGCTAACTTCGGTTATTTGTGTTCTGTTTTCCAGATAAGATTTTATAAGTTCGAGCACGTTACCTCTAATGCCATAGGCTTCTAATTTATTAAGTAGTATATTATGATGGACATAATCGAACGCCTGGGTCATATCGCAAAATATAGCGCATATGGGGGATCGTTTATCCATACTTCTCATAATAGGACTCAAAAAGTCATAAATTGCCATATTGATAGTTCTGTGCTGTCTGAATCCTTTTTGTTCTTCGCAAAGTATACTATATTTTTCCATATAATTATATAATTCCCTACAAATGTATTTTTCAAAGATCTTCGAAATAACTGGTATGAGCGAAATAGGTCTATAATATTCCATCGACTCCTTATCTTCTTTCTTAAATAAGGGTTTTATTATAGATGTTTTTAAAGCATCTGGATATTTACCTGTACAAATAATAAGGTTTAATATGTGGCTTAAATGTTCGCATATCGTGGTTGAGACAGACTTCAGTATCTTTGTGGCGATTCCATCAATACCAACACTGTTAGTATTTTTTAGCGACATTATTATTTTATTCAAATCGTGTGGTGTGCTGGGTGCCATAAACATTGAATCGGTTTACCCTCTTCCTCGTTCGTTTTTCGTGATTGAAATACTCGAAAAATCGACAAAATAAATACACATGGTAATACGGTTTTAGTTTCATTATGATACATTCAATTTTAATCTAATGTTGTTAAACGTAATGTTCTAATTTATGCTCTCAATAAATTGTTAGTAAACCAAATAAATTAATTGTTCATTATTAACACTTTAAAAACTTAAATAAAAACCCTAAAGTACACATCTAAAAATAAACTAAAATATAGCATCCATAAATTCGCGCGCATCGCTGTCCACTGGCAATGTGCCCAAAAGACCAGTGCCATGACATGGCAATGCTTAACCTCTGTCCAAGGTAAAAGCCAGCCCTTGGGTCACGCGAAGTGTCAAATAGGTGTCTGGATAGATCTTTAAATAATTTGTGAGCACTCGGACCCCACGACCCCAAGGTTTCAACCCCAAACGGCTCGAAATAGCAACAAGGTTATTATATTTCCGCCGCTAGAAATAAATAAATAAAAAAATAGATTAAAGCTACCTCGAAGGCGCCATATCTAATAAATTTAAGCGTGTCAAAACTGTGGACAATAGATACATATAGTACTAGCGACCCGGCCCGGCTTCGCACGGGTGCAATGTTTATCTATACTAATATTATAAAGAGGAAACCTTTGTATTTTTGTATGTTTGTATTGAATAGGCTCAAAAACTACTGGACCGATTTCAAAATTTCTTTTACCATTACTTAGAGGGATTCTTCCGAATCCGTATAGGCTATATTTTATCCCGGAAAATAGATAGTATTTTTCGTGGTAGTGAAAATTGTGGAGTAAGGCGTCGAAAAAACTGCCGTACGTTAACGATTCTCGCGAACGCTGCCTATATTTAATATAAACATTGCACCCGTGCGAAGCCGGGCCGGGTCGCTAGTATTAAATATAGGCAGCGTTCGCAGCGCGCTTAACCGGATTTCCCAGTGGCACCCTTAAATATATTTATTAAGGCCTCCGGGCTTATTAAACGTCGTCGAGAATATTCTAGCGAGATACCGAGGCCCCTGAACGAAACGGGTGAGTTTTTCGTCAGAAAAACACTAAAAGTCTAACTATCTGATCCGCTCTTACGAGAGTGCGAGGAGAAAACATGGTACCTAGCTATGGGACGTGGTAAGTTATGTATGCTATCTACTTGAATGCTAAATTTTTCATGCATAATAAATTTAAGAGGAGGCATAGACAAAATATCCCTATGTTTTATTCCCTATGTTTTATATTGGCTATGTTTTTTCATAGGTTCGCGTTTGATCATCATCTCACTTGATTGTAAGTGATGATGTGTTTGAAAATGAAGCATGCTTATCTATTCACTTTTGGCTTAAAAACCTCCAGGTTATAGCTGCTATCAGGAAACACACACTGCGGCAGGGAATTCTAGTCCTTAGCCGTACGGACACTCACATAGGTACATGTTCTAATTTTAAGGTATTCAGGGTTACTCAGCTACTGGGATAAGCAGGTCAGACTGACCGAATTAAATTTACCAATTTTAACTTTGACGTAGTGCTACTGACAAAAGCAATGTCGAGTTAAGTTATCCGAAAAGAGGGTTCGCTTGAAGCGATAATGTCAATCAGAACTGCGGATGGGATCCCCGGCTTTTATCGTATGGATACCGGGAAAGGATGACTCGTGCGCTTTTATGAATCATAATTGAGATTGTAATTGCCATTTGTGTTGGTCCATGCGGTCGGTTGATGTGTGAATCATTCAATCTTGCGGTTAGAGAGTGTTTTATTTATTGATGATTGGCTCTCGATTGATCAACATCTCACCTAATCGTAAGCGATGATATGATCAAAGATAAAGAACGTTATCTAGAAATAACCTATTCGCTTCTGACTTGCAGACCCCCAGACTCCGGTAGGGAATTCTTCTCCTTCACTGTACACATAATGAAGAATTCCTAATCCTTGTGTGTGTGATTGTGTGGATCGCCTATCTTCTGTAGTCCAGGCTCGCGTCCTCAATTTCTTTGGGCCTATATCCAGTAAAGACCATACCTGATTTGAATGCCTGGTCATGCAGGGTCTGCTGCTAGAGACGGGTGGCGCAATGTAAAGCGGGCCACACAAGAGAAATGACGATCATGACCTTTCTGCCGAGAGTGGAACGACGAAGAAGAGGTGAAGATCGTACTTCAGGTTTGGATTTTTTTGTTGATACATCTATTTAGCGAATATTATTGAGTAACAATTTGGGAAGATACTTCTTCCTTTCGAGTCAATGGTGGCCCAAACTTTATATACTATTTCTCAATTACTGTACAATGTATTAGTATTGTAAGAGATAATTTTGCTGTACGTTGTGTTTTTTTGCGAAGAAGCGGGCTATACAACGTGTAACGGAAACCCCATATCTATCCAAAAGGACTGAAGACAACACCTGGTATGGAGTCTCTGTGCACAGTTTCAGGTCAAAATGAGTGACTCAAAGAATGGATACCAAATTATTGGTTTCACATGTTTCTTCAATACCATACATAACAAACGTGTCATAACACTCCCTCGTAGTGTAATTAAAAGTCAATAACTTTCCACGTCACTTGCCAATAACACGAATCACGATAATTCTCTTCGTTCTTCTTCATTTGAAAAAATCGTCCTCTGGTATCAATCTATTAAAATTTCTAATAAGTTCCACACATGTAGACATAGGATTACAAAAACCTTGCCATATTATTTGCTATCGTCCAAAGAAGGCGTGCGATTGTTATTTATATACTCTTTATGTTACACGTTGTATAAACCCCTCATAAACCAATAAAGCACAAAAATATCAGAAAATTATAATGAACAAATCTTACTATCAATCTCCCATCAGGTAACATCGCCATGGTAGCTCCAAACCACATATCGTCTTTCAAGGAACCCGGCATCAGTCTGCTGAACAAATTCTCGTTACCTTAAATAAAAGAATATTAGGTAATATAAATTTACTTTTTCAAGGCCAGGTGTTCCGCTCGTGCCTCAAAAAGTAGTCAGCGCAATTAAAGAAAATACATTAATGATGCGGCCATCTCTATCGGGCCCCGTTAATAGTCAAACGCTTGCCGGAGTTGTGGAAATGTCCCAACGAGATACTGGTACGTATTTACAGTAGTAAGCCATGGCCCCGGAACGCAAAGTTATTTGAACAGGGGGGGCGGATTAGTCAGTAGGAGTCTGACACTCCCTTTCGCTTCTCGCCCAGAGCAGAAGGAGTTATTTGTTGATTTTACCCCCCTATTTAACTTATCCAAACAAAATAGGACACTTTCGAACTTTTTCTTTTGACGAAGTCCACTGATAAATATGCAAAATAAACTGCAGTTCTACATAAAGTCAATGAAACTGCTGTTTTTGTTTATGCTTCGGAGTTTTATGATTGCGTTCTTAAAAATTATGACGAAAGTCCGTAAAGTCTTTTTCTTTATTTGAGTTTTATCAGCATTCATACTGTTGTTAAATAAGAGCGTCGATATATTTGAAGGACTTTTTAGGGTATTCTGGTAGAATTCGATAAGTAAGTAAGTGCACCAAATGCAATAATAAAAAGAGTACTTTAAATTTTGACTGATCAATCATAGTTTCATGGAAAATGAAATGATTAATATATAGCTGTTTTATAACAAAAGGCTTTTATTTTGTGTTCACTGTATTTTATTACTCAAATTGTGTAATGAGGTATCACTTTAACATTTAAATTAAAGCGATTTATAAGTTTTTTACAAAAGCAAAAAAACACAGTACCACAAGCAGTTATACGGTTTTACATAAAATGGTAGAAATAAACTATATATGCCGACTTTTTCAAGCATTCTGATGCTGTTAAT
Source organism: Tholera decimalis (assembly GCA_943138885.2). NCBI lineage: Eukaryota > Metazoa > Arthropoda > Insecta > Lepidoptera > Noctuidae > Tholera > Tholera decimalis. The sequence goes on along the minus strand of OW964557.2, from coordinate 5,492,895 downwards.
AGCATAGAGATACAAGAAGAGAGTGCAGAAGTGCTACACTAGCCTGTAAGTGGGAACGATATAAGCGAGGAGAGAGACAGACGCCGACTATTCATCCATGTCTCTCTTGCATAGCGTTGTGATTGGCCCTACTGAAGATGGTGAAGTGGGAGATTTCTCACACACTCCCACTCATTTTTTCACCTTTGTTATTGGCACTGAATTCAAATAATACTTACATGATTTTTTAAATATCCTACAAACCAAAGAATCAGTCAAAATTACGTACAGCTCCGCGTCTGCTACACTCTCAATATACAAGCGATAGGATTTGCTAGCAAACACTGCTCATTAGCCAATCACAGTACTCTGCAAGAGAGAGACAGATGAATAGTCAGCATCTGTCTCTCTCTTCGCCTCTATCGTAATATTTAACCGTTTCTGCACTCTATTCTTATATCTCTATGGTTAGTAGCATTTATTTTATGCCAATTTGATCACAGTTTTTATTTTTATTCTATTTACTGAACACGGGGTTTTTAGCCGCATGGATACGCCAACCCCGTCGTACGCTATTGGTTCTAATTACATACATAATTAATTCTAAATGCCCAAATAAATTAACAAATAAATCTATACTAATATTATGAAGCGGAAAAGATTGTTTGTTCGTTTGAACACGTTAATCTTCAAAAGTACTTGGTGGATTTGGATGAAATTTGGTATGAAAGTAGCTTGAAGTTTGAAGAAGGTTAAAGGCTTTTTATTCGACTGCAAAAGAAGATTGTTTTTGTCGTGATAAAATCCTCGGGAGCGAAGCCCGCACGACTTCTAGTTAATTTATAAAATTAAATAATGAGAGAGCCTCATCAATTTGTTAGCGTTGCTAGACTACCTAACCTTTTAGGTAACTACGACTTTGGACTTGTGAAAATCATTGGAAGTAACCCAACATCTAGAAAATTCAGTTTTGAAATCTTTACACCATATAATTACAGGCCTGTTGGTGGCCCGGACTGCTATGCTCAAGGTCGTGGGTTCGATTCCCATCCAGGACAAAATAATGTTTGTGTGATGAGCACGATCATTTGTTCTTTGTCTGGGTGTAATTTATCAATAACATGTATATATTTAAAAAAAAAATATATGTGTTTATCAGTTGTCTAGTACTCATACCACAAGCTCTGCTTAGTTTGGGACTAGATCGCGTTGTGTGAAAGTTGTGGAATATTATTATTATTATTGTGGAATATTATTATTAATATTTGTTGCTTGGATTTGAACCTCGCCTATTGCGGCAGGTGACAAATTCACTCTAGACCGACAGGCTTGCCATTGTCCACTAAAACGACTGGTCGGAATTAAATAAAGACTTGGGTACTAATGAGTCCAACAAAGTTCACTTATCATTTAAAAAAAGTAACCCCCGGCAATATTAAAACACCTGAACAGATCTTGGTAAATACTCAGAACCATCTCGATCACGTCAGTTTTCTAACAAAAAAACCGCATCATTGTCGGTCCATTCATTTAGTAGCTACGATGCCACAGGCAGACCCACAGACACGTCAAACTTATAACCTCTTTTTGCGTCGGGGGTTAAAAATATAATTTATGCAACTAATACTTTCGACGACTCAATTGCTGATTAAATTGTATTTTCTTTGTGGTAAACATGAAAAGATTATTTTCTAATTATAAAATTTAAGATTCACCTGTTTTACAATCCTACTAATAAAGGGTCTTTCAAATAGGGCGGGTTGATGTTGACAGTTTGTGGCGGCCATGTTGTTTTGGCGGCATCTGTCAAATGCGTTCTTATTTCTTCAGTTACTGATGCCAAATCATCATGGCAAGTTACACGATTGAGCAGCACGTCCAAATGATAAAACTTTATTATCAAAATGAGTTTATTATCAAAAACCAACTAACACCCTTACGTCAAAGGAACGCCAGATTGGCCGAGAACATCGCTGCCGTCCGTGAGAGTGTGCAGGAGACTCCGAGGCAGTCGATTTCTCGCCGTGCACAAGAACTCAGATTTTCGCAGACTTCAACTTGGCGAATTTTGCGTCGGGACTTGGGCCTATACCCATACAAGATCCAGCTGACCCAAGAGCTCAAAGTGAATGACCATAGACAATGCCGTTTGTTCGCTGACTGGGCTACAGAACGTTTGGAAGAGGACCCTGATATTGGCCAAAAAATCATCGTCAGCGCCGAGACGCATTTTTGGATGAATGGTTTTGTTAATAAGCAAAATTGCCGTATATGGGACAACCACAACCCACATGAGGTTCACCAGGTGGTAATGCATTCACAAAAAGTTACTGTTTGGTGCGGATTTTGGACCGGCGGCGTCATTGATCCGTCCTTCTTCGAAAACGATGATGACGAGGCCATTACTGTCAACGGCGAGCGCTACAGATAAATGATTAACAATTTCTTTTGGCCTGAATTGAACGACATGGACGTGGACAACATGTGGTTTCAACAAGACGGCGCTATGTGCCACACAGCGAGTAACGCAATAGACATTCTGCATGAACGGTTCTTGGGTAGGGTTATCTCTCGCAGAGGTGACGTGAATTGGCCACCAAGATCGTGCAATTTGACCCCGCTAGACTTTTTCTTGCCAATAATCCGTAATCAACCGATGCCCTGAAAGTCAACATAACGCAGGCCGTCGCACAGATTCAGCCGGATCTATGTAGTAGAGTGAAAATTGGACCTCTCGGATCCGTGCCACCGTTCGAAGGCGCGGTGGACATTTAAACGATGTCATATTTCATAAAAAATGGCATAAATGGGTGTTTCAAAAAAAAAAATCTTTAATATCTCACATACAGCTTGTTTTATTTAATTTCAACATCGACCCGTCCTTGTTGGAAGACCCTTTATAATAAATGCGAAAGTTTGTTAGGTTGTATGTATATTTGTTGCTCTTTCACGCAAAAACTACTGAACGGATCTCAATGAGATTTGGTAAGTAGATAGTTGACATCCTAGAATAACACATCGGCTACTTTTTATCCCGGAATTCCCACGGGATCTGGATTTACAAGGAAAACCCGTCCCACGCGAACGAAGTCGCGGGCAAAACTTAGTACACATACAACATAAATAAGTTCTTACGTGGTATAAGCTTTTTCTAATCTCAAAACATACCAACTAAATACGGAGAAACAATAAGGTCATTAGAACTAATTGTGACTCATACCAATTAGCTTATATTAATTGTATATTTTTCTTATCAGTTATATATAGCTACAAAAGAAACATAATGTGTGTGTTTTTCTAGATAAAAGACGTGCCTAGTCATTCAACCGCCATTTGCAAAACAATTTATTCTTTACAAGCTTCTGCCGTGACTACACTTGCGTGAAAATTATTTTTACAGCGTAAGATAGCATTGTACGCTTTTTTTGCTTCGTCAAATTTTAATCTTTAAATCTTTGTCTTTACCAGCTTAATTAAGTACCTATTACTTATACTATTCTTAAGGATTTTTAATAAGTTTTAAATGTTGTATATGTGGTCCTTCTCCATAATCTAATCTTTCTTTGTACCAAATTTCATCGTAATCTGATAAGAAGTTTAGACGTGAAGGAGTAAAAGACAGAAAAAGAGTTAAATGAAAATTAAAATAAGTAAAATACATAATTTTATAAATATTTTAATAAATACGAATACCTACTTCGACGTGCCAGTGTCATTTGTTTTTGTTATGCACGTATAGGTATTAAGTTAATTTACATTTAAATAAATTAACGTTAAATGCAATTATAAGTATTATAATATTTCTATTATTAATTTTACGGGGCTTTTCAGGATAAGTTTATTATTATTTAAAATTAAAAGCGAGGCGGTTACTGAAATGGTTGATGTAATCAAGGCTAAAATTAGGCTTTTATAATACAAATTGTTGTTTATGGGTTCGAGGAAAAAGTATACAAATTCATAACCATATCAATAATTTTTTGATTACAATTTTTTTTTAAATCAGTATAGGCTCGCGTTTGACCACCATCTCACCTGATGGTAAGCGATGATGTGGTCTAAGATGGAGCACGTTTGCCTAGAAGTAACCTATTCCCTCTTGACTTAAATACTCCCAGGTTATAGCGATCAAGAAACACAGACTCCGGTTGGTAATTCCACTCCTTAGCAATGAAAGTATTCCCAAAACGTTTTGTGCGTATGGGTGGGAATAAACACAACAATTTACTGCATCACTGTACAACAACGTCATCAGGTGGAGCACGGGACCCATATAGTACCCGTGCTCCACCCAGGTAGAGATTCTAGATGGAGCACGGGTCCTGCCCCAAAATCAAAACGATCAAGGTCACATAGTCATATCATATCACAATCAGCCTATATAGATTCCACTGCGGGGACACAGGCAGTGTTGCTAACAGGTAAACTAGCTCTCCACTAGATTCAACTTCTAAAACCACCAGAAAACTACTAATATTTCATTAAATGAACTTGATGCCGCTGATACAATAAAAGTTAATATAAAAAAGTAGTACGAAGTATATTATTGACGTATAAGTGGCTTGGAGGCTGAATGATTGGCATTTTAGTAACCAAAGCTAAATTGTTAAACCACTAGAAAAATCCACCAGCCACTAAAAGCATTATTTCGCCACTACATGGAGGATTAAAACCATCAGTTTTAGTGGAAAAACCACTAAGTTGGCAACACTGGACACAGGCTTCCTCTCTATGAAAGGGAATGGGCCGTAATCCACCCCGTGGGTCCAATGCGGCTTGATGGATGTCCAATGTCTTCAGATCTTTGGTCCTAGGACACGTCGATTCCTCACAATGATTTACTTCACCTTTATGAGAGCAGTGGTAATGATAAGAATTATACAAAGTAATATAGCCTAGGTTCTAACCCACGAGCTAGTGAGTCGTGACGGTAACCATTGGGCACCATTGTTGCAATATCATCACAAAGACGATCAATGTCAAAATCATGTCATATTCAGGGTAGGCTCTCGGCAGTTAAATTTCCATTAATTTTCTTGGCAGATTATTTAGTGCCAATTCTGTTCCATTTTTAAATTAAACTGGTCTGTCTGTAATTTATTTATTTATTTAAAATTTATGTACAAAAGTGTTACATGGGCGGGCTTAATGCGGTAAGACATTCTCTACCAGTCAACCTTTGGGTTAAAAGATTGTAAAATAAACTATAAAAAAGACATGTTGCGAAGTTCAAATACACGAAAGCTGTCTCCTATTGCTATACAGTGTTCAATTTATAATCATTAATATTAATTCTACTTCTTTCTTTCTTTCTTTCTTCTTTCTTTCTTTCTTTCTGTCTTTTTTTCTTTCTTTCTCATAATATACTAGCTTTTAAACGTGACTTCTTTCGCGTGGGAGGTTTTCCCGCGTCTTTCCCGATCCCGTGGGAATTCCAGCATAAAAACTGCTATACCAATGCCAAATATTTATCTAAATCGGTTCAGTGGTTTAGGCGTGAAAAGGTAAGACAGAGTTACTTCCGCATTTATAATATTAGTAAGTATGGATATGGAAGTATGGAGCACAAGCAGTCACGTGGGCCTTTACTTCCATTGACTTTATCGCGCTAAAAATATAACCTCCTTGTTTTACAGTTGGAAAAAAGCTACTTCCATACCGAATTTCATTCAAACCTACCCAGTACTTTCGATGATTAGCGCGTTTAAACAAACAAACTTTTCTGCTTTATAATAGTAGTAAAGATTAGTATACAAAATGTTAACTAACAGAGGGCGTTCCCGTTAACCCGCAATAGTATAGCATCCATACATGCTAAAAAAAATATTACCATTCGAAAACAAAATGTTTTTTATTTTTTTAATATTAAAATGTTCACTAAAAATGTTAAATTGATACGTAAAAGAAACCCTATGTACACGCGTACTTGAAGGATGGCAACGTCGCAATTTATTCCTTCCTGATCAAAATGTACTAAATGCTAAATGTACAACAGTGCGAAACGTCTAATTTATTTATTTATTATTAGGGATAACAACAGCATACATTTCTTAAATGGGTACTTATCTATAATTACATGAGTAGCCAATAAGTCTAATTAGCAAAATGCCCATGTAGCAAAACGTCCATCTAGCAGATGGTCTTTATAGCAGAACGTCTATTTAGAAAATCGTCATTTTTAAAATGTGTACACTCATGATAGAAAGTAAGTAATTTGTAAATTACATAAAATTTTTTGATAAAAATAACCTGGGTTAAAAAGCTAGTAGCTTCTTAAATATTATTAGGATATTAGGCACACAAATTCCCCAGCATTTATTCACCTAATATCTATCCTTTTGATATGGCCAAGGATTATCAAAAATTCAAAGGGACTAACTTTTTGACCCTCAAGTTTTTGTAGCTCTCTTTTGTATTTGGCATTAAACATTATATCGATCTTTCTTCTCTTATCTCCTTCAAATAACATATTTTTGTACTTGCGATCTTGCCAAAGTGCTTCTTTTCTAAGAGCTTAGAGGAATAGTAGCTGAGTTGGCTTTGATTTTATATCCGTATTTAGTCGCCTGTGCCAACCTTCGAGTGCATTGTTTGTGCGAAAATTATAATCGCTAGGACAGTTTATTATATCCAAGGACCGAAAGGTTAATCCGTATGAGGGTTTTAAACCGGTTAGTTTTTAGGATTAGGTTACAAAACCCTCAATAAAGGTTAACCCGTATTATAGGGTTAATCAGCCTATAAGAACCGGTTTCGACATAAGGTGCATTTTAGCACATAAAACATCTGCAAGAAAGTGACAGAGATAACTACCACGCGGTGTTTGATCGTGTACCGACATGACTCTCGTAGTCACCGCGTAGAATGCATTGAACTTTGAGCCCTATTAATGTTGCACAATACTGTTTTTAATATTGACTAATGTTCGACGCTAAAATATTAAAAATAATATTTCGATTCTAGCGCATTTCACCGACCGACACGGTTGAATTGTGAGTGTGTTTGTACTTGTACATATCGTCGTTTGTCGTAGGTACTTAGTAGAACTTTGTTATTTTTAACAGACTTCAAAAAAAGGAGGTTCTCAATTCGTCTTGAACAATTTTTTTTAATGTATGTTAAGTACCTCATAACTCAGAGACGGCTGGACCGATTTGAAAAATTCTTTTTGCGTTTGAATGGGTATACTTTCTAGTTGCTCCCATTGTTACAAAATCAGGATCTGATGATGGGATCCTGGAGAAATCGAGGCAACTCTTCAAATATTATAGGCACACCTATAGCGTTTTGGGTATTTCTTATAATACCTTGAGCAGTTGCTTCCGAAAAGTACTATTTGGGGAAGTTGAACTGATGATGAAGACCACAGATGGCCACTGAAACTCCTCAATAATAAGTATTTCGTGGATTTCGATTCGATTACTTGAGTACGGATGTTAAACACTTTATGCTCGTCACAATACATATGGTGATGTAGAGCTGATGGTCAAGTACCAGGAGAACTCCTCAAAAATTAACGGCTATGCATCGGGAAAAGCAATATTTTGTAAAAGGTGATAAGTTGTTGACATTATGTCTTTTGTAACTAGATAAATTACAAAACGGCCCACTAAAAAGCGTGAAAAAAATTTTTTTTGCAAAAATTAGAACCGACTTCCATATCAAAACACTACAAAGCCAAAAATAACTTTAATTTCTATATGGAAGTTGGTTCGATTTTTGCTAAAAAATTTTTTGATCTCATAATTAGCACATACATAAGTAGCGTTATTACCAACCTGTTTTGAAGTCAAAACTTCTTTAGCATCGTTGTGATTTGAAAGTTTATGAAACAAAAAAGTGACAGTAAAAAGAGACAGACACAGGAATTCATAAGAAAAAAAAAGCCAACATTGAAGGTTTCACTTCTACCACGTGTGAATTGCCCACATGTTTTTTTTTTATTTTTATACCTACGTGAACTTATAGTGATCTGATTAAGTATGCCTAAAACCAGGCGTCCGTCACTCGCTCAAGGCCACGTGTTATATGCCTACCGCTATGCGTATCGCCGTCGGTACATCCGACAGTGGGTTGCCACACGCCTGCCTGAACCTTTTTAAATAATTTTGACAACGTCATAATGGATCGAACTAAAAACAATTGATTTTCCTCCGCTTTTACACATTCGTGGGTCGCGCGGCGGTTAAAACAATCTTAACTCTCTGTGTACGGAATTATGGTACATTTCTTCTCGCTGCAAACAGCTGGTATTATTATTATTAGGTACCCGCGCTCGCATTGAGCTGCATTGCGCCAAGATATCATCTCCGTGAGCGGCTATGAGTGCGTTGCTCGAGCGCGCTTTTTATGTAGATTGACTTCTGAACCTATCTATTTTGTGGCTGCACAGTGGGACGGCACCGCGTGCCTATCAATTATTGGTCGTTAGCTTAGATGGAGCGCTCGGCGGCTATGTTGCTTACTGGTTTTGCATTACAAGATAAGGACCAAGCTAACACAATCAATGTACAAAATATAAAATCCCACCAAAACATCCTGTAAAAAATTAGCCAAGCCTCGCCTAAGCTGCTTGTTTCTCTATAAAAAGTAATGAAATCTCTAAGCAAAGCGAAGCCAAGTCTAAGGATCTTTACTGCGATTTCCTTATTAATATAGTTAGATTTTATGTAACCGGCCGTTGAACATACTCTGTGCACTTTTTTTTACTAGTTAATACATCGAAGTCAACGGCCAAGTCACCGTGCATTTATGGGCATAAAGGTACAATATGTTAAAAACGGCATTATAATCATACGCACTTTAGCGACAGATGAAGTCTACAGAAGTCAAGCAAATTCAGCGTATATTCACCAAATTTTACTGCGTTAACAGAAAATCCTGATGACATAGTTTGCAGAATTATGTATAATCTCTTGATCAACTCTTCATCGATACCCGTGATTTCTGCAGAACATTGATAGGTTTGGAAGAATCTCCTTGCCGTATTTCCGTCATTGCTGTTTCCAGAATCTTGACGAGGTTTATCAATGTGTAAACCAAGCAATTTCCGGAAGCGAGTTTGAACGTGCTTCTTTTTCTCTTCTTTAATCTTTTATTCTCTGGAGTCGATTCAGCCCACTTTTCAAATCCTAGGTTATAAGAAATATGCAGAATCATTTCCATACATCTTATCCAAGCATGTAAGGTAGACAGCCCGTATTTAAACGTATCTTCATTCTCAATTCTTGCAGTTACTTTGGTTATATTGTGCATCTGTCTAGGAGTTGCTCCACAAACAGTACATGAAGCACTCGATGGAGTCTGCGTTAACACTTGAGCAACTTTCCCGTCGATCATTGTCATAAACAGCTCATTTCTTACTCATGTTACCTTCTTTTGCTGCAGGCGGTCGCGTTTGACTTAATTCATTAATTTTTGCTTCAAGTTCACTTACAACAGCTGTAGTTTTTTCAGGAGTTTCTTTTGCTAATTCCAGAGAAATGGGTCTGCAATATCTAACTGAAGAACATGTTGGATTTTGCGTTAAAACTACTTTACTTTATTCATCCACTAGTCTCAATGGTACAAGTGAACCTATAAACATATTACCATCCGATATTTGTTCATTTTCTTCCGGTAAAACTTGTTTATACTCACTTTGTCCCGAGGATCCATCGCAACCCCATTTGCTATACAGTTTGAGACGAGTGAACTTTTTCGAAACCGAGTCTATTTTTAAAATACGACAGGCAGTATGATCTGAGAGTTCTTGAAGGTTCACTTTAGCACTTATATTCGTTACGGATATGCTTGACGCAAGAGGATAGCAATCCTTCTTTGCTTCAGCCAAAATTTGGTATGATGGAAATACCGAAAATAAGTTTTTCTCGACAAGTCTCAGCCTCAGGTAGGAATATTGAGCTTTGGATAGATCGGTTTCAATATATATACCTAATATATACCTATATATATACCTTCATTGTGCGTACGGCTAAGGAGTGGAATTCCCTGCCGGAGTCTGTGTTTCCCGATAGCTATAACCTAGGAGTCTTTAAGTCAAGAGTGAATAGGTTACTTTTAGGTAAGCGTGCTCCATCTTCGACCACATCATCACTTACCATCAGGTGAGATGGTGGTCAAACGCGAACCTATTCTACATAAAAAAAAAATATATATACATAATGCTTCTTCTTTGGTATGGGAAGGTACACCATCTGGACTTCGTAAAATGACTTTTTCTCCTCCTTTTCTGTATTTCTCGTAATACTCACAATCGAAGCTTCATCATTTTCACCCATAGATCGTAAACCTTGAACATAAGCGTAATGCACATGTCCCATTCCATACTCCTGGAGTAATTCCAAGTTTTTACGTTTTTTTCGTACTCTCCGAACACGTCAGGATTTTCTTTTTTTTCACGTACTCTAAACTCGCCATTTAACCAATTTGTGTTTTGGCTCTCGAAGCAATCTTGTTTTCTTTGAGCTTTCACCCATTTTTGGTTACAAATCGTAATCAAATTTCTTTGAATACTTTGCATAACCGTGCTCACATCTGTTGTTGATAAATGGAAATTGTCCAACAAATATTTTCAATAACTGAAGTACTTTTCCCGCTTATTCTCTGAGCACATATATCGCGTCAAAAACACACAAATTCACTCATTTTAAACTTTTTTCAGCAAATTCACAGTTACCGAAGGAAGGTATCCGGACACTGATGAACACGCTGCAAACCCGAGTATTTATAGGACCCTAGTTTCAGTAACTTGTGCAAAACCAATAAGAAAATTGATAAAAACAGTTTTCACACTAATACTTATTATAATTACAACAACAGATAAGAACTATGCCACATGATTTTTATCACACGGGTGGTTAAAATGGTCACCGCAAAAAAAAATTTCGTGTGAAAATATATTTAGGTCGACATTTTTGCTTCTAGTTCGCAATGACGCAGGTTTTTTTTGTATTACTGAATAGGTAAGGTGTCCAAACATGTCATTAACTTGACATCGGGAGCCATCGGTAACAAGGAAACCTCAACTTGAAAATTAAATAGACGTAAAATTTCCTTATGACAATTAAAAATTATATTAAAAAATTCGAAAATATATTTTTCATCACAAAATTACGTAGTTATGAACTAGAAATCTTAAGTTGAACTTCCATAACGAGTAGTCTAGTTAATATCAAATTATCAAAGTATAAAGTTTGGGTGTAATTTAATGTACCTAAAATTTTTTTTTATTTCTTTTTTACTATTATATCGGGTGGCTTTATCATCTTAGAATGTAAAACAATCAAAACAGTTTCAGTAACACGACTTTTGTCCCAACTAATTTTGAGATGGAAAATACCGGTTGGTCCCATAGTGCGTCGCGCCGTGCGCGTCTAGTGGCGTGCTGCGTGACCTGTGTTGTGCGCCGTATCATTGCGTATATATGCTACTAAGTGTCCAACTTGTAACTTCTTTTTAAATATTTTTGGGGCAAAAACTAAAAAGGTTTATAAAATATTAGATTCGATTTAGTTACTTATTCCGAACGAACTATATTCATATTTCGCATATACTATCCCGCGTAAAGTGCGTAAAGTGGTAAAATGTGTGTCCCCCCCGGACACACATTTTACCACTTTAGACGCGTATATCTTTTAAACGATTATCTTTATGAAAAAGTGGTTTTAGACACATTAATATCATTTTTGAAGACCTGTCTATAGATACCACACACGCATAGGTTTCATGAAAAAAAATATTTTCAGTTTCAGTTCCATGTATCGGGAGCCCCTTTTATTTTAATTTTTTTTTTTCATAAACTCGGAAAGCGGTTCACAGAATACATCTACGTACCAAGTTTCACGTGTATAGTCTTAATAGTTTCGGAATAAAATGGCTATGACATACGGACGGACGAACAGACACACAAACATGACGAAACTATAAGGGTTCCGTTTTATGCCATTTGGCTACTGAACCCTAAAAAGATACCTAACCTGTTCTACCGTCTAACTATCTACTTACTAAAAAAAAATTTTTAGCAAAAAATAGAACCAACTTCCATATCAAAACACTACAAAGGTAAAAATAACTTTAATTTCGGAAGGCGGTGTCAAAACGAAAATATATACAAAACTAAAGACACGGCCTACCGAAATTAAAGTTATTTTTACCTTTGTAGTGTTTTGATATGGAAGTCGGTTCTATTTTTTGCTAAAAATTTTTTTTCACTCTTTTTAGTGGGTCGGTTTGTAATTTATCTAGTTACAAAAGCCATAATGTCAAAAACTTATCACCTTTTACAAAATATTGCTATTCCCTGTGCATAGCCGTTAATTTTTGAGGAGTTCTCCTGGTCTTTGACAATCAGCTCTACATCACCATATGTATTGTGGCGAGTGTAAAGTGTTTAACATCCGTACTCAAGTAATCGAATTGCAATCCACGAAATACTTATTATTGAGGAGTTTCAGTGGCCCTCTGTGGTCTTCATCATCAGTTCAACTTCCCCAAATGGTACTTTTCGGAAGCAACTGCTCAAGGTACTATAATAAATACCCAAAACGCTATAGGTGTGCCTATAATATTTGAAGAGTTCCCTCGATTTCTCCAGGATCCCATCATCAGATCCTGATTTCGTAACAATGGGACCAACTAGAAAGTATACCCATTCAAACGCAAAAAGAATTTTTCAAATCGGTCCAGCCGTCTCCGAGTTATGAGGTAACATACATAAAAAAAAAAGTTCAAGACGAATTGTAAACCTCCTTTTTTTGAAGTCGGTTAAAAAGACACCTACCTACTTACCTGCCTACATTTCTCAATTTGCTTTTGTCATTAAATTTTTAATGTTCACCATACATTTACCTACCAAACATTTTCATTCCACTGTGCGTGGTTACGCACATAATTTTGAATAAGTGCAAAATTCAACAAAAGAGCGACAAATAAACCCGAGCAACATTCAGCCGCGTGTGACGTAAGATACCGCGACGCAGCCGAGATTGTGCAACTTACAGGTTCTGTCTCTTTCATTCAGATTAATCAGCAATATTTTATAGATTAACCTTTATAGTATACAGGTTAACCCGTATAAAGGTTAATCAAACAAATGGGTTAAACGTCTAACCGGTTAACCTTTTAATCCGATTAATGGGTCCTTGATTATATCTGCCAGAGACTGTAGCCATTGTCTTTCAAAGTAATTTAAAAAAGCCACCATTTCTTCGCTTTTCGTGGCCTTTTCAACAATGCTAGTTCAAGATTCCGTAATGTATGGAGAAGGTAGCAGAGGTAAATTGGATTATGAATGACGGGCCGCGTGTGCGGCGATATAATTGATGTGCTTATACTATTGCGGGTTAACGGGAACGCCCTCTGTTAGTTAACATACTGTATATAAAAAGGTAAAATTTGTTTGCAAGTTTGTATCTAGGCGGTAATCTTTGGAACGAGTGATCCAATTCTAAAATTGTTTTCATTGGTATTAGCATTATTTGTGAGTGTTTGTAGGCTATAAATTATTTCAAAATCCACGCGGACGAAGTCACAAACGAAGACTACTATTTTATATAGGAAGGAAATGTTTGTATCAAATAAGTTCAAAAAAACTACCTAACTACTGGACCAATTTCGAAAAGTTTTCACCATTAGAATGCTACGTTATTACTGATAGGTTTTATTTTCTTTTCTTTTTTATGCGAACAAACCCGTAGGCAGAAGCCAATGTATAATGTTTTATGAAAAAAATGTAATTAGACAAAAAAAAAACAATTCTGACTGGAACTGTATCGCGGGTAAATGTTATACCTAGAAAAAAAATTATTAATGCCGCATCGGCAGTCGGTCCATGGATGACTCTGTCAAGGTAACTAACTAAAAAACTAACTAGATTCTTTCGTGCTTCGGAATACACGCTAAGACACTTAGGCCGTATCTTGAAACTGTCTCAAATGTTAATTTTAATGTAATTTTAATGTTCAAAATATTGTTAACTTTATAATATGCATGCTGTGTTAGCCTTTAAGTAATTATTATAATCGCACATGTTTTAATGTATTTTCTGTTAATTGTGATGCTGTAGCCTTATTAAATAAACAAAGTGTCCTGTCAAAAAAAATAACGACTGAGAGTGAGCCGGAATAATATTTTTTTTATGTGAGGGCAACCCGAACGAGGGCGTCCCGGAATGAGGGAGCTACGGCCTGACCTTTCGTCATAGTCAGAAGCTAGAATTTCTTACACTAGTGTTACCAAGGAGTATCGTGTTACGTTGTTGTTTTATAGAAGACTAGCGTCTTCCCGTAATTTCGCTGGCGTGAACTTTGAGTGAGAAAAATAATACTTAGATATATCTCTGTACCAAATTACATCAGAATCAAGTGAATAAGACATGACATAAACAAGGTACATTACCTGTTCCAGCAGGCCTTTTCAAAGCTGAACAGGTAACATTTTTCACGTCCAAGTCTTGTAGAGAACAATTGAAAACCATTCCTGGTGTCATGTTTGTTGTGGGCCCGTCAGATTGCGGGGATTTTGGTGCGCCTACTAGAAGCCTGTTGATGGAGAAAAAAGACTAGATTATTATGCATGTATATACAACGTGTAACGGAAACCCCATATCTATCCAAAGGGTCTGAAGACAACATCTAGTATGGAGTTCCTATGCACAGTTTTAGTTCAAAATAAGTGACTCAAAGAATTGATACCAAATTAATCATATGTTTCTTGAATACCAATCATAACAAACGTGTCACAGCACTACGAGGGTCGATAATTTTCCACGTCACTTGCCAATAACACGGTGATTCTCTTCGTTCCTCTTAATTTGAAAATTCTGCCTCTGGTATCAATGTATTGAAATTTCTATGACACTTCACACATGTAGGCATAGGATTATAAAACCCTTGCCATATCGTTTATTATCATCTAAAGAAACCGTGCACTTGGTAGGTATGTATATACCCTTTAAATTACACGTTGTATATACAAGGTGAAACAGATTAAGCGCAATACCTGAGACACCCCAATTAGAATATTAAATTATAAGTCTAAAACAACATCCGTAACTAAATAAATTGAAACCAAAACTAGATTCTTTTTATAAAATAGTTATCCTTACTAAACGCAAAACGTATGTGCGTCATACAATATCCTTACACAGACGCATACACTCATGCAATGTTAGCGGCCGACACGCACACGAGCGCATTTCCTTGAATTAAGGATTGTATTAATTTGTCATGATACTGTTTCCATTTTAAGTTAAATGAAAGATTTTTCCGTCAAAATTTAACACCTATTTTTTGTGACGGAAATCGATTCAGAAGCTGATTCTGAACCAACTACTTTCAGGAATTGCGTTTATTCTGTTAGACGTTGTATACAACGTGTAATTTACAGGGTATATACATACCGAGTGCACGACTTCTTTGGATGATAACAAATGAAATAGCAAGGGTTTTGTAATCCTAAATCAACGTGTATAGAACTTATTACAAATTCCAATACACTGATACCAGACACCGAAGTTTTCAAATTAAGAAGAACGAAGAGAATTATCGTTTTATTGGCAAGTGATGTGGAAAGTGATGACCCTCATAGTGCTGTGACACGTTTGTTATTACTGGTCAAAGTCAAAGTCAAAGTCAAAGTCAAAGATTTATTTGCAAATAAATATGGTTACAAGTTCTTATAATGGTATAATAGTAGCTTAACATATTTAATCATAATATTATGACATGCAAATTTTTGTTGATATTATTTTAATTAGTTAAATGTAAAATAAATTAGATATTAAATTAATTAAATTTGAACTGGAGGAATTCTTGTATTGTATAAAAGGGATTCTCAATCAACCATCTGCGTAAAGCCCTTTTGAAGCGGACCATAGGAAGTTCCTTAATTTGGTCTGGAACCTTGTTATAAATTTTTATGCACATAGGGTAACAACTTCGCCTGTATAGTTCCGTTTTAATTTTAGGATTAATCAACCTATTAGGAAATCTAGTTTTGAATTTGCATTTCTCTCCCAGTTTTTCAAACATCTCAGGATGAGATTTGGTAAATTTACATAATTCCTCAATATAAATACCAGTTAATGTAAGTATTCTAAGTTTCTTAAACAGTGGTTTACAGGATGTGAGTGGGTCTACATTACAAATCGCACGTATACACCTCTTCTGTGCGATGAAGGCTCTTCCGAGATGCACCGAGTTTCCCCATACCAGTATACCATAACGCAGTATTGAAACAACATATGCATGATAAGCCTGTAATGTAGCTTGTCTACTTGATAGGTTAGATAAACGCCATAGAGCATAAGCAAACTTACTAAGTTTTCCACATATCATATCAATATGACCAATCCAGGAACACTTCCCATCTAGCACTATCCCAAGAAAAGTCATACTATCTGATTGTTGTATTTGTTTATATAAGTAATGTTTAAATTAATTTTATTCCAGTTTTTGTTAAGAAATTGTACATATTTGGTTTTATCTATGTTAGGTTTAAGATTGTTCTTTTCCATCCAAGATATAATTTTGCTTACGGTACTATTTATTTCTTCATTATAGTTTTCTTTAGTTTTAGGGATAATTACGGACACATCATCTGCAAATAGTATGCAAGGATAGTCAGTTATTTCTGTCAGGTCATTGATATATAACAGGAAAAGCGGGGCACCCAAAATACTACCCTGTGGAAGGCCTGTACAATTGTAACCCAATTCGGATTTAAATTTCATTTCACCGTTTTGATTTGGTTTGTCCACAGTTATTTCTACAAATTGCGTTCTGTTTGTAAGGTAACTTTTTAACCACGCATTTGCTTTACCGCGTGGTATTTTAGAAACACGTGAAACCAATAATTTAAGGTCAATTCTGTGAGTCACTTATTTTGAGCTGAAAATTTGCATAGATACTCCATACCAGATGTTGTCTTCAGTCCTTTTGGATAGATATGGGGTTTCCGTTACACGTTGTATGTACAATATTAGCTTCTGCCCGCGACTTCGTTCGCGTGGGATTCCCGTGTAAATCCCGATCCCGTGGGAATTTTGAGATAAAAACTATCCCATGTCCTTCCCAGGGTCCTAAACTATTCCCATGCCAAATTTCATCTAAATCGGTTCTGCGGTTTAGGCGTGAAAAGGTAACAGACAGACAAACAGACAGAGTATCTTTCGCATTTATAATATTACATAGATAGATAGAATACTCTTTATTGTACACCAATAAATTAAATAAACACTTGATTTACAATAATGCAAAATATGGTTACAATGGCGGTCTTATCGCTGATAGCGATATCTTCCAGACAACCTTTGGATAGACTTTAAGAACATAAAACAAAGAAGGGAGGGGAAAGTCAGTGTACTTACTCCAAATATATTAGTAAGTATAGAAGTATGAATGTGTCTTTTGTTAGTGTTAAATATATTATTTGTATTTTATTTCCATAATTTAGTTCATTTTGTTTTAAACCTACCACACAATGTGGTCTTTTAACCCTAAGATTGATTAACAGAGAATGTCTTGCTGCATTAAGTCTGCTCATGTAACATTCAGTTACATATAGTTTAAAAAAAAAAATATCAAAAAATTGAACCGACTTCCATATCATAACACTACGAAGCCAAAAATAACTTTAATTTCGGAAGTCGGTGTTATTGGTTTTGGATTTTCTTTTTTTTTTCACACCGCCGCGCCTTCCGAAATTAAAGTTATTTTTGGCTTTGTAGTGTTTTGATATGGAAGTCGGTTCTATATTTTGCTAAAAATTTTTTTTAGCTTTTTAGTGGGTCGGTTTGTAATTTATCTAGTTACAAAAGCCATAATGTCAACAACTTATCACCTTTTACAAAATATTGCTTTTCCCGATGCATAGCCGTTAATTTTTGAGGAGTTCTCCTCGTACTTGACCATCAGCTCTACATCACCATATGTATTGTGACGAGCATAAAGTGTTTAACATCCGTACTCAAGTAATCGAATCGCAATCCACGAAATACTTATTATTGAGGAGTTTCAGTGGCCATCTGTGGTCTTCATCATCAGTTCAACTTCCCCAAATGGTACTTTTCGAAAGCAACTGTTCAAGGTACTATGAGAAATACCCAAAATGCTATCGGTGTGCCTATAATATTTGAAGAGTTCCTTCGATTTCTCCAGGATTCCATCACCAGATCCTGATTTCGTAACAATGGAACCAACAAGAAAGTAGACCCATTCAAACGCAAAAAGAATTTTTCAAATCGGTCCAGCCGTCTCCGAGTTATGAGGTAACATACATAAAAAAAAAGTTCAAGACGAATTGAGAACCTCCTTTTTTGAAGTCGGTTAAAAAGAAAGCAAAATATTGCACTAGACATTTGCGAGTAAATTTCACAGGATCGTCTGGTTAAGTAGTAACCAGCCTTAGTGTGCTGAACTACGGGTGGCCCTATAAAAAAATATAGAGGAGAGAATCAGATATCCCGAGTTATTGTAAATCGGTCTAAGCGTCCTCTGATGGTGAAACATATTCGTGTGAAGTATCCGGGTGGTACATTTACCTCCCGCTCCTGGATCTCGGGCGTGTTCATGAATCATGATCATACTTTAAAGGCCTTATAAAGAAGAATTGTTCAAGTACTTACCCTTCAGGACTTAAAATGGTGGAGAATCCAAAGTATCCCGCATCATATTCCGGTTGAAAGACAATTCTTGTGTTTTCATGGAAAACAAAACTGGATCTCGAAGAGTGTACAGTTAATAGTAGAACAAAATAAAATACTCTTATACTGGACATTTTTGGTATTAATCTGAAAGTAAAATATAATGGTTGTAAGACAAGAATAACACAACAAAATAAACAAAGACTGTGTCATGATTCTGAAGCGTCAAGAGCCTAATGCAGGGTAGGCGAACCTTTATGTATCAATGTGCCATTTTTTGTAAAGAAATTTTTAATGAGATCGTAAACGTACCGTCTGACAATTTTGACTTTGTTATTGGAAAATAATAATAATAGTATCAACTGAAAACCCTTTATTTACAACAAAAATGTAAATTTTACAATATTTCTCATCGAAAACTCTGTAGTGTAAGGTCACACGCGGTCGCTCGTCACAAAATACCTACTTCAGACTTTATTTCTTATGCTCTTCACGTTGGCCAACATAGTGGCGAATATAGTGGCCAATGCCTATTGGCCAACGTGTAGAGTGGGTGCAATACAACCCAAGACGCACAAACACCCCCTCTACACGTTGGCCAATAGGCATTGGCCACTACATTCGCCACTATGTTGGCCAACGTGAACAGCTGTTAGTGCATAATGAATTTTGTGATCGGTGACGTGTCCAAAATATTATGTCGCGTGCCATCATTGGCACGCGTGCCATTGGTTTGCTATCCCTGGCCTAATGGCTAAGGTGTCGCATTTGTGCTCGTGAGGTCGCAGGTTCGAACCCCACTTCATTACAATATTGTCGTGAACCCACTCCAGAAACAACCATATTTAGCTTAGGAGGGATTAATAAGATTGCTAGGTAATGTGAATTCTACCCATTATAAAAAAAACCGGTCAAGTGCGTGTCGGGCCACGCGTAGTATAGGGTTCCGTAGTTTTTGTAACAGCCAAGTACGTGTCATATTCAATATGAAACTAGCGCGATACAACTGACGCTTAGCGCCATCTATCGACATTTCTATGGAGTTGTTCGAAATTTTCGAGTCAAATACAGTTGGTCGACTATTACTCGTAAACTTGTTAATCCCACTTATGTGTGATAGTTTTCCTTTAAATTTCGTTATATATAGGTACTAATGCCGTGACATTTGAATTTCTAACTACAACCGTTTAGTTGGTAGAGGGAGAGACACTTGACTCTAACCAAAATTGGTACTTTAAAGCTTGATAAGTCACGAACGGTTTACTTAATCAAAAAACGGTCTTCGCAAACCTCTAATATTTTTGAAAGACCTATCCAACGACATCCCACACTACGGGAAGGACGAAAAATTATCATCCCACTTGACATGTAAGGGAGGTACCCTAAATAATTGTTTTTTTTTCAAAATTTTATTTTCCACTTTTTCGGCGTCATTAACGTGTATAATCATGCCAAATTACAACTTTCTAGTACCGATAGTTTTTGAGCTAAACCGTGGACAGACAGACAGACAGACGGACATGGCGAAACTATAAGGGTTCCTTGTTGACTACGGAACCCTAAAAAGCTGCTTCACTAGCTACATAAGGTCACGCGCTAGCGTCTGACGTTTTGTAGGTTCCCATTAGAAATAAAATATTTTGCGATCAATGGCGTTTGGCCATATTTTTTTTTTACAAAAAGAACTAGCTGTGTGGGTAGAATTTAAATTACTAAGACCTATCCCAGACGTATAGATTTGATATTTATTTTTAGTTCCATGCATGGAGAGCCCCCTCAAATATTATTTGTTGTATAAAATCGTTAGGCGGTTAAAAATACGCTGTGATTCTAATAGTTTTAGAATAAAGTGTGCGTGGCATACGGATGGACAGACAGATAACACGAATCTATTTTTTGCCATTCGGCTACGGAACCAACTCTGAATCAACGGAAAAATCAGCAGATGAGTATATAATGTAATCAGCTGTTGCTCGTGGAAATCCATGAGAGATAAATATTTATTGATACAAATTCCATCATTGGATACAAGACAAACGACGATGCACCATCGTTACATGGTGGACCTCCGCCCATACGCACAAATCGTTTTGGGAATAGTTTTATTGTGCGTAGGTACAGCTAAGTAGTGGAATTCTCTGCCGGAGTCTGTGTTTCCTGATCGCTATAACCTGGGAGTATTAAAGTCAAGAGTGAACAGGTTTCTTCTAGGCAAGCGTGCTTCATCTTCGACCACATCATCGCTTAACTTCAGGTGCGATGGTGGTCAAACGCAAGCCTATCAACAATTTAAAAAAAATGACTAAGTGTGGATCAGACTCGCCCATAAAGGGTTCCGCATAGGTTTCATAAAAAATATATTTTCAGTTTCAGGTTTGGTGACAGCGTATTTTTTTACCGCATAGATCTAATAATATTAAACACTTTCAAAATTATAGACTTAAAAACTCTACCCCTCAGAATACGGAAAAAAACCTCTACCCATATATAACTGTTTTAAATAGTACTTAATTCGCAAATTCTAAATTAAAGTTATTTCTAGATTTTTTAAGTATTTATTTTTAATTTTAATTAAAAAAGCTAACCAGTATTTTAACTACTCATGTTAAAATAAAAAAAAATAAGGCTGTATTTGAATTCTACATCTTATACAACTAAAATTCATGTAGGTATTCACCTGTAAATTTTAGCACGAAAATGTCAGGCGTCAGCCATCTTTATCTATTTGGTTTTTCAAAAACACTCAAATTTTAAAAATACACTCACTGCACTATCTAATTTAAACACACTGAAATTCACATTAATTATTATTTGAACAAAAACATAAAAATCACCACTGGAATATATTTTGAAACGTTTCAAAAAGTCACAGATACAGACACTTTTGGGTTTATCCTTTTAGCCGAACTAATATTATTTAACTAAAATGTAGTGTGATTAGCGTGATGTCCTATCAGGGAATGAGTTGTAAACAAAGAACTGTTGTTTATTAATTTACTGACCTCTGGACAGCGCATTACTAACTTGGCAACAATTTTGAACCTTATCTGTTACAATACAGCTGAATTTTGGTTTATAACGATTAACACTAATATACCTAGTGGTAAATTTAATTGGTAGTGAAATGTATGCCTGCTAATCTTATCCTACCAACTAGAACTACTAATATTACTTCCTACTAATATTATAAATCTATTATATATTTTTAAGCAATTAATACTACAACCCCTAAACTTTGTGGGAGAAAATCATGTTTTTATTTTTGTAGTACAGTGTAATTAACTAATTTAATTGCAGCTGTAATGATATGGTAAGCCGTTATCATGGATTACTGACACTACAAAAATACCTTATCCAAAAGGCTGTTTATATTAAATACATTTCATTTAAATAACAATAAAGCTTACTTTGATTAAACTGTATCCATTCGTATTGTCGTATTCCCAGGTCTCTAAGATACAGGCGCCGCGCCGCCTAGTTTGGAGGCCGTTGACATTCTTCTTAACAAAACATAGTTTAGTGACAGACAATAATATATTCGTAATGTTGACTGTTTAGGTTCAAAAACATACTGTAACTCTGGTTCATTAAATTCTAAAAATCTAAATATACATATATACCTCAAAGGTGACTGACTGACTGACTGACTGACATAGTGATCTATCAACGCACAGCCCAAACCACTGGACGGATCGGGCTGAAATTTGGCATGCAGGTAGATGTTATGACGTAGGCATCCGCTAAGAAAGGATTTTGCGAAATTTCCACGAAATCGGGATTTACACGCGAAAAACTTCCCACGCGGGCGAAGCTGCTAGCACAAGCTAGTCCGAAATAAATGCAATAAAGATATTTCTTCATTTTCTTCTTTATTAATATTATTCATGAAGAATTTAATGAATAAATGTATTCTATCTATTTATCTAAAAATAAAATTCATTTGAATTGTAATTTATTCTTGTTCTAAATCTATACATATTAAGTAAGTATACTAATATTAAAAGGTTTAATATTTGTAAGTGCGTTTGTATGTAGGGAAGAAAAGAGAATCTTCGAAACTACTCATGTGATTTAAATAATCTCGATACAACGTATAACGGAAACCCAATATCTATCCAAAGGGGCTGAAGACAACATCTGGTATGGAGTCTCTATGGGCAGTTTCAGCACAAAATAACTCACTCAAAGAATTGATACCAAATTATTGGGTTCATATATTTCTTGAATACCAATCATAACAAACATGTCACAGCACTACGAGGGTCAATAACTTTCCACGTAACTTGCCAATAACACGATAATTATTTTCGTTATTCTTAATTTGAAAAATTCGGTCACTGGTATTGTGTATTGGAATTTGTAATAAGTTCTACACACGTAGACTTAGGATTACAAAACCCTTGCCAAATCGTTTGTTATCATTCAAAGAAGCCATGCACTTGGTATGTATGTACGCTTTAAATTACACGTTGTATAGATGTTGTTCTAGGTGTTAGGTATAACTCAGTGACATAGGCTACATATGACTTTTTGAATGTTACAACAAAATGGAGACCTTCATTCTAGTTTTGAACTTTCGCTTTGACTTTGTGATCCAGAGGTCGCAGGTTCGAACCCCACCCATTAAACTGTTGCCGTGAACCCACTCCAGACACAAGCATATTTAGCTTAGTTGGAGGGGTTAACAAGATTGCTAGTAGTGAGTACTCTAGCGAGGCTTTATAAATATTTCACAGTGATAGCTTAGCTATAAGTAAATGTAAAGTGAGCTATCAATCTGACCAATCAAGTTGAAATGTATTTTGTTTCAATCTCACACCACCTTAGTGTTTACGCTACCTGGTTTATAGAATAGATCCACTGATTTACGATTTCGATTTCTGAGTCGGTTTTTATATATTTATTTTGGAGTAGCAAGCTCGGTCTAGATTTGTGTTCGATTAATGGCAATAGGCAATCTTTACTCCCTACTAATAACATAAATGCGAATTTAACTTAGTCTGTTACACTTTCACGTCTCAGCCACTTCATTGATTTATTTTGTTTATTTGAATTAAATGAATAAAATAAATTGAATTTAGCACAGAGATAGATTGATATAGAGTTAGACTAATCGGGAGAAGGACATGGGCAATTTTTGAAAAAAAAAAAAAACCTTTACGCGCGAGTGAAGGAGCGTACAGAAATTAGTCTTTTAGATAGATTTGAAACATATCTGTTTAAAAACAGTTTATTTATTGCAGTATTAACTATAACCAACAATATTAGCTATAACCTAGGGGTCTTCAAGTCAAGATTGAATAGGTTACTTCTAGGTAAGCGTACTCCATCTTGACCACATCATCACTTACCATCAGGTGAGATGGTGGTCAAACGCGAACCTATTATCAATAAAAAAAAAGTATTTAATTCTGCAAAACTGAACAGGAATGTATACTTCGAAGTCACAAACTTCGAAAGCGTCGGTGCGCAATCTTTGACCGAGACGTCGTACTTACTCATACATTGACATGTTATACTTCTGCATAGCTCTTAGAGTGATATAGGCGTATATAAAACTAGATGTTGTCCGTGACTTGGGCTGCTATCACCTAAATTGACGGCCCCAGAGAAAGACTTCAAAAACCCCGGATATTTCGGTAAAATATTTCTTTTTAAGGTGTCCGCGGAAACATTATTCTCAGGACACCCCAGAACAAATATTTTTAAGTTCAAAATAAAAATAATGTTCCATTATGTTTTTAATTATTAATAACATTTTAGAGCTTTGGTTCTTTTTGGTTTGCTTCTCTTTCTTTATATTTAGTCAATATAACAAAAACAATGAGATGAAATACCATAGGCAAATAATAGAGATCGCGCTTTTTGGCATCCGTAAGACTAATAAATGTGTCCGGGTTTTACCGATTACTTATCACTCTTTATTGAGAAAATCGCCCCGGACGCCCCCAGACACTGTACAAACTAAGACCTATCCGGGGAAACCCTAGTGGGTGGCAGCCCTACCCGTGACTACGTTCGAGTGCAAATTTCACACATACTTCAATGGATTTTTTTGGTCCAGATACCTTCTTGCGGCTTCTGCGTACATGCTGTCCAAGTTTCATCATAATCAGATCGACGGCTCAAAAACGCATACAGGACAAACATACAAACATTGATTTATATTTATATAGAAAATACTTAACATTATCTACATACTGACTTTGTAAATATGAGGACTATGTGGATTATCAGTTTTTCTGTCGTAAATTACTATATTCATTTGTTTAATCATGTCTGATATGGTAGTTTGAGTACTTATGTACCAAATATCCATATTTCGGTATTATTCGTCAATCGTTGTATATCTAGTTGAGCTACATGATGACTGACCAATACTTGCACTGTCTAGACTGGACGTTCACTCAAATCGGTTTGGTGCCTGAGTTTTCTCAAAAGCCCACTCTACATGTTAATCTACCGGGGTTGCGGGAATGTTTTAATGAGATACTGTGGCCCCGGAACTTAAGGGCACCAGAAGGAACAGGGTGGGTTTTTAGTCAGTAGAAGTCTGACACTCCCTTCCGCAAGCCATTCGATGATTTTTCCACCCAGAACAAAAAAGAGAGATTTTAAGCTGCACCATTCTCAGATTTGCATAGTACAAGTTGTATGAACTTGGAAAGAGTCTTAGACCTCTGCATTTGTTTCAGAGTTTCTACTAAGGTTGTCAGGAAACACCGGCCTTACCTTGTTTAAAGTTTTACGTTACGATATTTTCCTTTACTAGATTGCAATTTAAATTATCACCACTGCTCTCAGGTCGCAGTGGTGATAATATTGTTACGCCAGTCGTTTAGCGAAGTACGTTGAGAAACTTCGACAGAAATCTAGAATGTTCGAGACACTAACGTCATCTAGCGGCGAGTAGCAGTACTGTGTATCTCGAGTAGCTTCTGGAATATTCTTGGCAGTATAATCAGAGAATCGATTTTACAAGAATGTTCTAGAACTCATAGACCAGGGTATAAATAGGAACGGAGATGACAGTCTTATTTGAAGATCCGAGGCGATATAATCGAAGCTTTACAAGTGAATTTCGGTATGATTGAAGTGTTGAGTGACAAGTATTGTACTGTGAATAACTGTGTTAATTTTTGTTTGGTGTTTATTTAAGTAAAGTGTTAATTTTGGTGTAATGGGTGTAAATTATTTCTATCCCGAACCCCAGCTCGTAACAATATAAATTGCAATCAATAATATTTTTTTTATTGTTTTTATCCTTTTTTATAATGTTTGTATTGTATGTTGTTGTGTATGTCTTCGTTCGAGTAAATGTTTTTCAATTTCAATTTCAATCTATCAACCCGCACTGGGCCCGCGCGGTGAATTATGGCCCATTTCCTTTCACAGAGAGGACACCTTTGGCCCAGCAAAGCAAAGTATTGAAAAATTGATTGAATTGACAGCAGTTGAGTTTGACGACATAGGCTGGATTATTTTATTATCATACAAAATGCATATTACCTATTTACCAATTAGAGACTTCAATAGCTGTGCAATGAACGCCAGTTGGCAAAGGCAGTGATGAGGTCATCATTATGCCTGAGCGTACTAAAATTAATTCATTTGTTTTGACATTGGAACTGACCTAATAGGATAGTATGTGATGTCAAAGTGTACCTACCGATTATTTTAAACTACTAGCTTTTGCCCGTGGCTTTGCTGGCATGTTAAGATTTTTTTCATCAAAATTAAGTAGCCTATGATACTTGCTGATAATGCATCTTCATGTTGGTCAAAGAATTTTTTACATCGGTCCAGTAGTTTTTAGGGTTCCGTAGCCGAATGGCAAACAACGGAACCCTTATAGTTTCGCCATGTCTGTCCGTCTGTCTGTCTGACTTTCTGTCTGTCTGGTCTGTCTGTCTGTCTGTCCATCCGTATGTCACAGCCATTTTATTCCGAAACTGTTAGGACTATACATATGAAACTTGGTACGTAGATGTATTCTGTGAACCACTTTCCGATATTAAGAAATAAATTAAAAAATATTTAAAATAAAGGACCCATACATGAAATAAAACTGAACATATTTTTTTTATGGAACCTATGCGTGTGTGATATCTATAGACTGGTCTTGAATGACATAAAATGACATAGGGGTTTCTAAAACCACTTTTTCATAAATTCAATCATTTAAAAGATATAAGCTTTCAAAGTGGTAAAATGTGTCCCCCCCCCCCTGTAACTTCTATAATAATGGAGTGAAAAATCTAAAAAAATATTTGTCTATAGATCTGAATGTAAACTTTCAACCAAAATTAATTTGAACAAGATCGGGTCTGTAGTTTTTGAAATACAGCATATTTTCTAAAACCGCAAATATAACTTTGTAATTCATAAAAACACTATGAAAACAAAGTTATTTGGCGTAGTTGTAAAAAATGTAAATAAGCTAGGTTTAAGAAATTTGTAAGGTTTTTTTTCCATCAAAAATATTCATATTAAATTATATTTTTATAGTTACTACGGAACCCTTCATGGGCGAGTCTGACTCGCACTTGGCTAATTTTTTAGTTCATTACGTTACAATGAAACAATAAATCCAATCTTTCCGCTTTGTAATATTAGTGTGGATTGTTTAAGCAACAATAACCTAATTAATAAGGTCGGACTTGTGATTGAGAGATTGCCACGAAACCCCACCCATTACACACACACTATGGCCGTGAACCTGTCCAGACACAAGCATATTTGGCTTAGTTGGAGAAGTTAACAATATGAATTCTACCCACATTGCTATTTGTCTTTTTACTTGTTTAATGTACTATGCTCCACGCAGTGAGTTTCTGAAAGTACAATCAAGGCTGGCCCCATAAGTGGTAGACACGTATCAAGGGGGTTGGTTTGTTTTCGCGAGGGTTTAGAACGCGTAGCAGTAAGACTACAGAAGAATTGATCTAAGGACTGTTGTCAAGCAAAGTGTCAAAAAATTCACTCATCTCCTTTAAATTATTCTTGCGTTTCGATGCCGTGGTGTCTCGTTTGAACATTCTCATAGCCGCGGCAGTCCTGGATAAAGTATCAATGTTTCCTGCTGGGGTTGTGGGAATATTTTAACGAGATATCGCAGCCCCGGAACGCAAAGGCAACTGAACAATCAGGGAGGGTATTCTTTTTTTAATATTCCACAACTTTCACACAACGCCATCTAGTCCCAAACTAAGCAGAGCTTGTGGTATGAGTACTAGACAACTGATAACATACATATATATTTCTGAATACATACATATTGTAGATAAATTACATCCAGACAAAGAACAAATCGCACCTTTAAAGTAAAACCGTTACTAAACGAAAATTTTCACGAATTGAGTTATTTATACCATCAGTCTAAAATATACGTAAACTGCTGGTTAAACTTGTAATTATTCCAAAATATCGTCTTTTTCGCCATCTAGCGTCAAATCATATCGTTACCAAACAAAATATAAATCTAAAAAATATTTATTGTAAGTAAATAAAGAAAAACTATTCTAAAGCACAGTAAACAGATATCTATCATATAAACTCATAAGAAATAATAAAGTACTTGTACTTAGACTTACCTAGACTAAATTAAGATACTGAACTGTTTCAAATATTGGCTCTCCTGTAAAATTTGATCGTGATCATCACACAAACATTTGTTTTGGGTGGGAATCGAACCCACGACCTTGTACATAGCAGTCAGTGCCACTGACCACTACACCAACAGGCCTGTCTGAATTTTAGTCAGTAGCAGTGTGACACTCACTTCTGATCCACCCACAGCGTGGCATGAGGAGTCATTTTATGATTTTAACACACAGAAAATAAAATTGTTTGAGAAAAAATTAAATACAGTATGTTTGTTGTATGTTCAGAGCACAATTAATGCATGGTAATTAAACAATCTGTTTCATAAGAGGATATAAGTTTCCGCTGATAAATGCTCTCAGTAGCGTGGCACAGTATCATTCAGTAGGTCCTAGTAGAGCCGAATAAAACTGCAATGCATAAGTATAATCATATTTAAACCTCCTCGCTGATAGGACAACGGCCAGAAGGCCTTTTTCTTCGGGGAAAAATTATCTTTTCTAAACCGCGGATAAATCCACCCTCCCCTCGTCCGATTACCATGTACGGCAAGCCGATCCCCTGGGAAAAGCAAGCCAAATACTTAGGCGTGGTCCTCGATAATCACCTTTCTTTCGCTGAGCACATAAAGCAGGTACGTTCGCGCGTCGCTTTCGCTCTAGGTAGGCTCCACTTTATTCTTAGCTCCCGCAGCAAGTTATCACTCAGGTGCAAGCTGCGTATTTTCACCGCGGTCATCCGTCCCATCATGACATACGCCTGCTTTGTTTTCGCACACGCAAAGCCCTACCTCTTCCACAAGATGCAGACCCTTCAAAACCGATTCCTCCGTAGAGTCACGGGAGCCCCCTTTTATGTTCGAAATGAGCTTCTTCACGTAGACCTCAAGATGCCCATCATCCAGCAGTTCATGAAACGCGTCTCCAAGCGCTTCTTTGAAACTTCAATCCAACATAGGAATCCCCTTATCGTATCGGCCGCCCAATACGAACCCTCGCGTATCTCTAAGATTCGCCGACCAAGGCAAACCCTAGTCACTCCCGATGACGCAATCACCCTGCTTCAAGAGAGCCGTAGGGAAACAAGTACAGTGGCACACAAACACAAAAACCGACCGTCCTTCCGTCCTCGCCGCCGAGGCCCACCGCGACGTCCCCGTAATAGTCCACCCCGAGCCTTGCCAGAGCCAGCCCGCGACGCTGAGCCAGTAGCTTTAAATTCCCTTATTAATAATAATAATGATATGATCCAGCCTGTCCCTAGCTGCGCTCCCCTGCGACGCCCTAAGCCGAGGTCCGTACCCCACAGGGGGTGCTGCCGTCGTGTAGTCGCCTAGTTTGTAAGTTTTTAATAAGCCCTGGCTGGAGGCTTTAATTAATTTATTAATTAAGGCAACCACAGGCAAGCCCGGTTAAGCAGCCGACAACCTCAGAGGTTGACCTGCGAGATGCCAAACACAAAGAAAAAGGAAAAATTATCAGATTATCTAATAAAAACTTACGGTCTGAATTTTTTTCTTAACATTCTTCATTTAAGCAATATCAATATTAGAAATGTATTTCCGAAGTCACTAACCATTTATATAATACGACGTGCAACGGAAACCCCATATCTATCCAAAAGAGGTGAAGATAACATATTATGGTATGGAGTCTCAGTGCACAGATTCAGCTCAAAATAAATGACTCAAAGAATTGATACCAAATTATCGGTTTCATATATTTCTTGCATACCAATCATAACAAACGTGTCACAGCACTACGAGGGTCAATAACTTTCCAACTATTTTTACACATTTAACACCAAAATATCGGTTTCATAATATGTTTGTTGAATACCAATCACAACAAACGTGTGACAGCACTACAAGGCTCAATAACTATCTACGTCACTTGCCAATAACAAGATAATTCTCTTCGTTCTTCTTAATTTAAAAAAATTCGGTCTCTAGTATCAACATATTGAAATTTCTAATAAGTTCCACACATGCAGACATTAGATTACAAAACCCTTCCCATATCGTTTGTTATCATCCAAAGAAGCCGTGTACTTGGTATGTATACACCCTTTGAATTACACGTTGTATAAGCCATCAAAGGCTTCTGTAGTTTCTAACATAAAATGATGTAAACTGTGCAATAAATTTCAGAACATTTATAAAAAAAAAACATTCCGCTTTGGGTTGACCGGAATTGAGTATCAGATTTATACTGCCTGAAAACCCAGTTGTTCATGCGTCCGTGGCCGCAGTAGCTCTGAAGAACATTCCCGGAACCACGGTGAAAGTGGCCCGTCAAGCTTCGTCATATCTGTTGACTGATCTTTGAGCTCTTTTCAAAGCTTCGTTATTTGAAGTGGAGGTTATAGGGCTACATATTGGCTACATATTATAAGCTCCTGTAAGAGTACCTATTGTGTACGTGTTTATTTGGCATTATGAGTCATGTAAATAAAACAACTGTTTGATGCGAGCGCTAGTACATAAGTGCTATTTATAATCATTTATTTCGGTATCATATTTGACCAAAATACAAAAGATTTATTGCTGATGCACTACACTCGTTTGTATCCCAGTATGCCTACAGGACCGGGAATCATACACAGCTTGTAAAATAGAATCAAGAGCTACAATATGAAGAAACAGAGAGAAACATACACAAAATCCTGCAACACCTAGTAACTACCTAAGTTTTTATAAAGAAGTAAACTGGCGTGGCGGTGTAGTGCGTCTGGCATTTTTGCGGAGAACAGAGTTGATTGTTTCCATGCATTACGCAAAGCTAGAGCCTCCTTTATGAGCCGCGTTCATGACTCTGACAATAGAATATTGAGAGCCATATATGAAGCTAATTACTTCTTTGTATACAGCTGTCAATATTCCTGCTAATTTAATAGATCTGACATTTTGTTTTATTTGTTTGTAATGTTTTTAATATGATTTTAATGAGAATGACATTACTGAATTGAACTTAATTGAATGGAATTTTATAGTTGAATTGCTTTGTAACTGTATTTCATTTTTTATTTATTTTTGTATTTCTTTGTGTTTATTTTTTATAAGGGCCTGCGTGCCTTCAATAAAGGAATTTTATTTTTTATTTATTTTTATTTCCGATTTCCACTAATCTCCAGAAGGAGAAAGTAAGGGACTCACAAGAGAAAACTGAAAAAAAGTGGTAGAACCAGCATTATAGTGTACCGTGTACCGTGTGGAACTTGTTGCTAAAAAATAACAGCCACACGGTATATGGATGTGTAGTGATTCGTGTACACACATACCTATACTTACATATACATTACTAGAGACGGCTGCGTCCCGTCGCTAAGCTTACAGTCGTGAATACAACTAGTAATAACTATTAACACGCCTTTTACTTATCATATAAATCTCTGAGTTCATCAGAAAACTTAAGGCTTGTGGTACCGAGTCACGCCACCAATTTCTATGGTAAGTCGTTCGTAGTCAAGCAGTACGGCTGCGGAATGCTCTAACCGTGTCAGTAAGAAAAGCACAAACCCAAATAAAGGGGAAAGGCAGATGAGATAATAACACAGTGTTGGAACGCCTACTCAATTAATATTAGCTACCAATGTCATCGACCCATGTAACTATACCTATATACTTTTTATGGTTTTTTTTTAGAGAGAACTGTGGGGTGGAACTAAGCAATGGGGGTTTAAAATTCACATTTCTAGCAATCTTGTTAACCCCTTCAACTAAGCTAAATATGCTTGTGTCAGGAGTGGGTTCAAGACAATAGTGCAATGTGTGGGCTTCTAACCCGCGACCGAACGATCATAAGGCTATTCATACCATGTAGTAATAATACCTATTATAATATATACAGGGTTAATTGTAAAACACCAAAAACCTCTCAGGACTATGTTACTACCATCATAATCAACAACTTTTGTTCTATGACTTTTAAAAATTCGTCATATTTTAGTTCACCAGATTTTCATATAAAAATAAAAATATTTAAATTGGACATTTTTATCATATCGACGGACATCGATATTTTTTAATAAATATTTGATTAACGATAAACGTATACCTACTAAAGAACCAATATAAAGAACTAACAATTTGGAACTCTCAATATCTTTTTTCTGCAGTAAAACCAATTACTGATTCTTTTACACAAATAAATTTGTAATTAATAACTTTAATGAATTCACTTTGTCCGGATTTGTAATAATGCAAATTAAAAATATAACAAAGTAATTTGGAATTTGTAATTCATTTATTAATAGCTAATAACTCTAATAAGTATAACTATGAGGGCACCTACATTTTTTTACAAAGGCATCATTAGTATTGGAAATTAGTTTATTTATAACTTCATAGTTAAGACTTATAGAGACAAATCTCTTTTCACATTCATCCGTAATACAGAGGGGCTTGTGGTTATAAAATAACAGCCACTGGGCACGCCGCAATAGCGGCGGTAAGTCCCCTCTTTGAGGAGGAGCTGAAGAGGCGTCATGGCGTCCTCACCTTCCGCCTGACGCACCTGATCACCGGACACGGTTGTTTCGGGAGTTACTTGTGTCGGATTTGGCGAGAGGAAATGCCCGGATGTCACCAATGCGAGGATCGCCCTGAGGGCACGGTGGAACACACAGTGGAGCTTTGCCCCGCTTGGTCAGAGCTCCGCCGTGTCTTCGTAGGGGCAATAGGCGGCGACCTCTCGCTTCCGGCCATAGTTCAATCCATGGTCTGGAACGAGGAAGCACGGGAAGCAGTCACCTCTTTCTGCGAAGCAGTTATGCAAGCGAAGGAGGAGGCGGGACGCGCGAGGGAGAGGCGAGCCTCAAGGTCCTCACAGCCCTCGCACCCCAGCCACCGCAGGAGACGCTTCAGGCGTCGGTAGGCGCGGGCCTGCGGGCTGCGAGCAATGGGTAGCTCGCCGCCCAACTGAAACCAGGCCCGTGTTCCACGCGCGCCTCAAAGAGTGTCAGCAAATTGTCAGGGCCCATAAGGGGGCCGTTGCCTACCGGGGCTGCGGAATTGTTCGAAAGAGTTACCGCGGCATCGGAACACGAAGGGCATATGATGGAACACACACACATAAGTCTGACACACTCTCCCGCTTCGCCCAGATCAGGAGGCAGTCATAGGATGATTTCCCTTCCTTAAAAATGGGGACGATCTTCAAGGATACTGGCCAAGGTGGATGGGTAACCGTTTTAACACTTCCAGATTCTTCTGTATACTTCGGAAAGCTCGTTAAGCCGTTGGTTCCAGTACATTGTATTTGTAAATCTTTGACGGTCGTTATGGGTTGTGTTGTGCAGGTCAGATAGGCACTCTGTGTAAAACAGTAGTACTCAACTGTATCCGGTTAGACTGGAATCTGACTCTGATATACTTGACAAAAGGCTAAATAGATGATGACATAATATATGAATAAACAATGTGTAACGGAAACCCAATATCTGTCCAAAAGGGCTGAAGACAACATCTTGTATGGAGACTCTATGCACAGTTTCAGCACAAAATAACTGACTTTGAATTCTTTGGAATTGATACCAAATTATTGGTTTCATATATTTCTTGAATACCAATCATAACAAACGTGTCACAGCACTACGAGGGTCAATAACTTTCCACGTCACTTGGTAATAACACGATAAATTATTCTTTTCGTTCTTCTTAATTTGAAAAATTCGGTCTCTGGTATCAGTGTATTGGAATTTGTAATAAGTTCTACACACGTAGACTTAGGATTACAAAACCTTTGCCATATCGTTTGTTATCATCCAAAGAAGCCATGCATTTGGTATGGATATACCCTTTAAATTACACGTTGTATGTAATAATATATTCCACAACTTTCACACAACGCCATCTAACCAGAGCTTGTGCTATGAGTACTAGACAACTGATAAACATACATATATATTTCTAAATACATACATATTATAGATAAATTACACCCAGACAAAAAACAAATGATCGTGCTCATCACACAAACGGTTGTCCTGGGTGGGAATCGAACCCACGACCTTGCGCATAGCAGTCAGGGCTACTGACCTCTAGACATATGACAATACCAACGTATGTTCCAGGTTCGATATTTTAAATGATAATTACTACACACAAGGTAGTGGATAACTTGTGTGTAGTAATTATGGCTTAATTTACTTTATATGGTTCCGTACCTGCACAGAAGAAACTCTAGTACTGCCTGCCTATCCTACGCTATTTGTCTAGCTGTCAGCGGGCTGTATCTCACAAACCCGAATGAGTACATAGTCAACATTTACCAGTCTATTAAACTGCTATGAGAACAAAAAATACCGTACAAAAACATATTTACGTTATTCATATACCGTATTGTTATACTTAGCGCTTCTCCTGTACGGCTGTACAATGTATTTTATGCTATCACATTAAAAAAATCCCGCCTATGGATGAAAACCGCATTAAAATATACAGATGCTGGAAAGCAGAAAGTGACTTTGGTTTATACTATGCAGAGAGCCAACACCGTGAATACCCTCACACTCACCTCTACCTCACACATAAACCTACATGCTTCTCATACGAGTACGAATTGTAGGGACTTTAAAATAGATATTGACTTCTGAGCTTGTTTCGGTGTTTCTTTCTGCTCAGAGTACTTAGTTAGGAAACATTGGCCACATCTAGCTATACGTATCGGCAAAACAATGACGTGTAAAAGTGTTATTAATAACCAATTTATTATCAAAATAAATATTTCATTTCATTTTAATAAGCAACCAGTATTTTTTAGGACCATAATTTAAGGTCATGAGACATTTGCTACGCTGCATTACACTAGGTTTGCGTGATTATGGCCCATTCCTCCCAATGAGATCGCGCCTATTTCCCAGGAGTGGGAATATAATAAGTCTGTAACTTCTCCACTAATGGGACAAAATATGCCAACTGTCAGGATGACATATTAAAATTTTCTGTGTAATTTTCAAATTTAATAAATCTGAAAAATCAATCAATTCCAAACATTATTTTACTACGAGTATGTGTGCGACATGGATTTTCATATGAAAAACTGAAGATGTGGTGGCCTGATGCTGTGCAAGTGAACGCGTGTGACACAGAATCCATTCATCATGTACTGGATTTGAGCAAGACCACTGCGCGCAAAATGTTGGAATCTGACAAAATCAGCTCTCCATTGGTGTAATTGCTGCAAGGCGTTCCGATTCGAGGATAAATGAATAAATAAATAAGCCTCGTTTCTAGGAATCTGCCGTACCTAATCCACAACGCGAGCCCATCACATACGAATTTATTTATTTAGGTACAAAAATAGGTACATAACCCAACATAATTATTAGAATCATCATAATTAAGTAAACTAACATGATTTCGGATTTTACGGTTTTCTCACATTTTTTTGTTTAATTGATAATAGGTTCGCATTTGACCATCCTCTCACTTATGGCAAGCGATGATGTGGTCGAAGATGAAGCACGCATACTTAGAAGTAAGCTATTCACTCTTGCTTCAAAGACCCCCTGGTTAAGTATACCTATCAGAAAACACAGACTTTATTAGGGAATTCCACAACTTTGCCGTATGCACAATGAAAGTATTCTCAAAACGTTTTGTGCGTATGGGTGGGATGTCCATCATGTATCAATTACTCTTCACCGTTTATGTTGTAGTCCGATGATGGCACGGGCTTGGTGGAGTTAGACCGTAGATTCCATCGCACAATCCCCGAAAATTTCACACTGTTTCACCGTAATGAGAGCAGTGGTTATGATGAAAATTATGCAAAGTAATATAATTGTCTGGGTTCGAACCCACCAGTTGTATATATGTCATAACTACTAGTCCACTACTGCTCACAGTAATGGAAACGTTATTGGCTTATTACAGTCAAAAACATTGTCGTCAGAACTAGCAACCAATCTGAGGCAATCAATTTACTTGTAAATCAATTAACAAGGAAGCTTAATTTCGTCGAGTTGATAATAATTGAATTAGATAGATATTGTTCCTTTATGAGTAATTTAGGTCGTATTGAACCAGAATTGATAATATAATTTGGCAAATTAAATTATTCAGTGAGATATTTGTCAGTTATTTGAATTGAGATAGAGAATTGTTTAATATATATCAAAATAATAAATTATCTGGATCTTAATGTCAACTTTCAATGGAAATTGGTAGCACAATTTTGAAAAACGGCAAATATAACTCTATGAAAATAAAATATTTTTGGCTAATCTATGCTTGCCACGGAACCCTTCATGGGCGAGTCCACAGAACATAAAAGAGGTTAGAAAGAAAATAGTTCCTGATTTGTATGAGAACGCGTGTCGCCGCTTATCTCCCACTCTATAGCTCCACTACAAGCAAGAGGCCCGTTACGTATGCGAATTATGCACACAAATAAATTACACACACTTAAATCGAGAGCTTGCTACTGATTGTAACTCACTGTCTATATACATGCGCCGTGCATCACGGCCAATCAGGGCAAAGGACGAAACGTCAATGGTTGAACTGTGAAGGACGCAACGCATGCAGTACATTGTAAGCGGACTTGCTCATTGCGTTGATTAAGCGAGTATACATCGGGCAATGTATATTTTTTGTAACTTGTTGCAATAATGTTGAATTTCATAGTGATCAAAATATTTTTATGTTTTTTACAAATAAAATTGTAATTAAATGTTATTTTCGACTTACCGATGGAAAGATATACTCCTCGCTCTATACTTGCAGTGTAACTTTTTGTTTTACAGGTTATAATTGCACAACACGGCATTTTAAAGCAGAGCTCTGTGTTCCGATGTAATCCGAGTGAATTAATCGGTCGAGCTATGATTTTCGTATCATAAATGTGGCGCACTCGCCACGCCAACGTTACCATTCCAACCTTATTCATCTATTCCGTGGGCGAGTCGGACTCGCTCTTGGCCATCTTTTTTAGGTTTCCGTAGCCGAATGACAAAAAATGGAAACCTTATAAATTCTTTATGTCTGTCTGGCAGTCCTGTTTTTTTTTTACTTTCTTTTTTCATTTACCATAATCTGCTTATATGTATATAAATTCTGCTCAACGACCTTCACGTTTCTAATTAATATTCAAACTCAAATTCAAAATGTTTTATTTCATTTAGGCCTACAAGGGCACTTGTAGTGTGTAATCAACCTTATTGTATGTAACCAGCCTTATTTCGTATAAATGTAATACTTTTAATAGTCTCATCAATATAATAAAGATAGTATTGACTCAGCTCTCGGTGTTTGAATATCTCCTCGAGATCCCGCCTTACATGGCGACCCTGCCAGAGCGCATTGGCAGTGACTTGATTTGTTTTAAAATAACATGACCATATAAGTGCGAGTGGGACTTAGTACAAAATGATAATTCGTTATAATGTGTATTGCGTGCTACCGAATTTGTGCTCTCTTATTTGGGTTGAACGAGTTGTAATTATCACCAGAGAAGATGGGTACCAATAACTCCAAGGAGGAGGTGATCCTCGCCCAGAACGCCGCTGCGGGCAATAACCAGGCTTCAATAGAAGAGTTAAGGACACATATTGGAGTCACGAACATAATCTTACTGCTGATCCTCACTTTGGTATCACTGGCTTCAGTCTATGCCATCTACAGAATTTATAGAAGATGTCACCTTCAATGGATTGACCAGCAGATTCACCAGCATACTATGCGACGTTCGTTTCTTCGCAGGCTTCAAAAACCGACCGTAGGCGTGGACGACGGAGTAGTGTAAAATCGGAAATATTTTATGTGTTTGTGCAGTGCTATGTTAATAAAAACAAGTGCGGTCTAGTGCGGTCAACATTATAACATTTAATATCGTAAAAGACATGGTGTGGTGACGAAACTTATTTTTTTTTAACTTTATGGTATCTATATAATTATATAAATAGATTTAAATCAAGTAGAGAATCATGTATGCAAAAGAAGATTTAACTTTTACTATGGTAAGTTATGGCAACTAATTTAGAAACTCTGTGTAATGATATTAAAGACATAAGAGTTTATTTGATAAAAATTGGTCCAGATCGTAGAACAGACAAAACATTGACTAAGAAACTCTCTGAGGCAAATGGAATTTTTATGCGATATTCTGATTATGTAGCTCAAATTACTAGTGATATACAAAAAGGAAAAGTATCAAGTAGTGAGTCAGAATTAATATACAAGTATATCGAGAGATTTCAGAGTTTATATGCTGAAGTTTTAGAATTGTGTAAGTCTAGTAAAACTGAAACAATGTCTACGTTTGATCTTAAAGTTGCGTTAAATTTATTGCCACTCATGACTGGCGAGGAGGCTAATATCAGACAGTTAATAGATAATATTGAGTATTATAGTTCTACTCTTTCAACACCAGACTGTAAGAAGCAATTAGTTAATTTTGTACTTAAGAGCAGATTGTCCCAGGCTGCTAAATTACGATTATGTCCAAAATACTCTAGTGTAGATGACTTGATCATTGATATGAAAAAGGTCTTATTACCACAAAAATCAGCCATGGCATTGCAAACTAAATTGACCTCAATGAGACAAAATGAGTTATCTACACAGGACTATGGAAAAGAAATATCTGATCTTTTCGTGCAGTTGACGGTTTCGCAGGCCAACGGGCAATCCGAGAATTATAACATATTAAAACCTTTAAATGAGCAATATGCGATTAAAAAGTTCGCCGATGGGCTGCGAAACCGCAGGCTAAGCACTATAATGGCAGCTCGAAATTACAGCTCCCTCAAGGACGCGATACAGGCGGCACAAGATGAAGAGATAGCCTCGCCTCCAAGTTCGGCTGAAGTACTCGGTATGTATAATAATAACGGTAGATTTTCAAGGGGTTTCAGACAAAACCGAGGTTATCGAGGTCATCGAGGTCACGTCAACCAAAGATATTCGCATCGTAGACCCTATCGTGGAGGCTACCACAACAACAACGGTAGTCGCGGTGGATGGAATAGGCATCGCGACCACCAGCGCCAAGGATACAGGGGTAAGTCTTACTACAACTATAATAGAAATCAAAGGGTGCGCAACAACGACCTTAACAAAGTTAACGTGATAACAGAACCGGAAGTAAATGTTGAATCGGCCGGTACTTCTAATGATAAAAACAAAAAGTTTTTTCGTGAATAAAATTCTATCATGCAATAGCAATTGTTCCATTAGTCTACCAATAAACAATCATGTATTTCAATGGTTACTTGATACGGGTACATCGATTTTAGCACTAAAGTATAAACATGTTCTAGAAGAGCGCATTGCATATTACAAAGAAAACATTTCTATAAATGGTATCGGAGGCAAAGTAGCAACAATTGGATATTGTTATTTGAATTTCAACGTAAATGTGCATCAATTGAAACACAAGTTCTATGTATTTGACTTCTTACCAATTAGGGCGAATGGCATCATCGGTCAGGACTTTCTTACCAAGTATAAAGTCGTATTGGATTTTAATCATAACATAATTACTTTGTCAACTTATCATAATGAAATTAATTTACCTATTAATACAATTAGCAATCATTTAGAGATTCCACCAAGATGTGTGTCTGTTCATTATATTTCAACAGATATTGAGGATGAATGTTTAGTTTGCGCGTCAGATTTCCGTGACGGTATTTACTTAGCGAGTACATTGGTTAAGCCAGTGTGTGGTAGAATACCTATCAAGATATTAAATACTACGGAAGATTATTTTACACTTAAAGAAATTAAACCAACTATACATAGCCTTAATGACTATAATTTATGTTCCTTTACTCAAAGCGAATCAAATGCGTATCGAGTTAAGAAACTATTTTCATTGTTACAATTAAATGGAGAGGAACAAACATTAGTAGAGAATTTATGCGCAAAATACAGTGATATATTTTATTTACCGGGAGACAGCTTGACAACGACTGATATTTATAAACATTCGATAACTTTACAAACAAATACGACTCCTATTTTTTCAAAACCATATAGATTACCTCACGCTCAGAAAAAGGAAATAGATAGACAGATAGGAAAAATGTTGCATGAAGGAATTATAGAGGAATGTAGAAGTGAATGGAGCAGTCCAGTGTTACTAGTTCCGAAAAAAATAGATTCTAGCGGAGAGAAAAAATGGAGATTAGTCATTGACTATAGGAAGTTAAATAATTGTATTGAGAATGATAAATTCCCTCTTCCCAACATAACAGAAATACTGGATTCATTGTCAGGATGCATATATTTCAGTCATTTAGACTTATATCAGGGTTTTCATAATGTAGAACTTGACAAAGATAGTCGAAAGTATACAGCCTTTTGTTCTGGTCAGTACCAGATGACAAGAATGCCAATGGGGCTCAAGACCAGTCCGTCTTCCTTTTCCCGGATGATGACAATGGCTATGGCAGGTCTTTCATATGATAAGTGTCTTATTTACCAAGATGATTTGATAGTATTCGGACGTAATTTAGTAGAAAAAATAAGAATTTACAAGATGTCTTTGAAAGGTTAAGGAAAGTGAATTTAAAGCTTAATCCCGAAAAATGTGAGTTTTTCAAAAAGGAAATGCTATACTTAGGACATGTAGTGTCTAGTGAAGGTGTTGTGCCCGATCCAGAAAAAATAAAAATCGTCAAAACTTATCCTTGTCCAAAATCTGTTGAAGAAGTCAAGCGTTTTACAGCTTTTGTAAATTATTATAGAAAGTTTATACCGAACTTTGCGGAAAAAGCTTATCCTTTACACAAATTATGTAGGAAAAATGCGACTTTTATTTGGGACGAAGATTGTCAGAAAACATTTGAACATTTAAAACAGTGTTTAGTCTCTCCTCCAGTTCTGCAATATCCAGATTTTACAGAAACTAATCAATTCATAGTACAAACAGACGCATCAGGTTATTCAATTGGCGCTATTTTAAGTAATGGAAATAATAAACCAGTTGCATATGCGAGTAGAGGTTTAAATAGTGCAGAAAGGCGCTATCCAACAATCGAGAAGGAATTATTGGCAGTAGTTTGGGCAGTAAAGTATTTTCGTCCATATCTTTATGGCAGGAAATTAAAAATTGTGACAGATCATCGTCCATTAATTTATCTTTTTAATATGCGGGATCCATCGAGTAGGCTTATGAAATTTAGATTAATATTAGAGGAGTACGACTACATTGTAGAGTATGTCAAGGGTTCGGACAACGCAGCTGCAGATGCTTTGTCCCGGATTTCTTTTACAAGTGAAGAATTAAAGAATATGGGTAAATCATATATAAATGTAACAACTAGGGCACAGGCGAGAAAATT
The DNA here is from genome assembly GCA_943138885.2 of Tholera decimalis. Classification (NCBI taxonomy): domain Eukaryota; kingdom Metazoa; phylum Arthropoda; class Insecta; order Lepidoptera; family Noctuidae; genus Tholera; species Tholera decimalis. The sequence continues at coordinate 5,451,380 of OW964557.2, read as the reverse complement.
GCAAAGCCCCCCGTGTAGTACGACGTCAGACAGCATTTGGCCTGATCAACCAGGTGTTGTGGGAAGTCATACGAAACCAAGAGAGGCAATAGAACTTAGATTTATCGAGAAAAAGGAGTTAGATATTTTAAGAAAGCAACACATAATTAATGAAGAGAAAAACGCGTTTTGTTATGTAGAAAGCAAGTTAACAATTTTTATTTATCCCGGCTACCAATCACAATTGACGCGAGCCGCATTTGTGAGGCAGTTAGGTAGATTTTGCAAGTTAATAGACGTCGACGAAATATGTATTATGAAGAATAGAGAAAATAAAGAATTTATTGAAGAATTATGAAGTGAGATTAAATCGTCAAAAGATAGGTACGTACCGCGAATTTATATAATAAATGATGTTCGAAGAATAGACGATAAAGATGACAGGAAAGTTATTCTTAATGACTTCCATCTCTTGCCCACAAGTGGCCACGTGGACATGAGAAGGATGGTTAATAACATTAAGAAGTATTTTTACTGGCCAGGGTTAGAACGAGATGTTCGAGAATTCGTGAAAAAATGTTCAAAATGCCAAAAGGAAAAATATGCTAAACTTGTAAAGGAGCCGATGGTTATTACCTCTACGGCTACAACGGCATTTGACAAAATATTTTTAGACTTAGTAGGACCATTAGATAGGGATTGTTTTAATTTTTCTTATATACTAACCATACAATGTGAGTTGACTAAGTATATTGTGGCACATCCTTTAATTTCTAAAAAGTCTGAAGAGGTGGCTCAGGCTTTAGTTAATAGTTTTATTCTTCGCTACGGGTTACCTAAAGAAATTGCAACAGACTGAGGATCCGAGTTTATGTCTACAGTTTTTCAAGAGGTTTGTAAACTTTTAAAAATTACTCATTTAAGTTCCACAGCTTACCATCACCAAAGTATTGGAGCATTGGAAAATTCTCATAAAAATTTGGGCTCTTTCTTACGTATTCAGACAGATAATCACCCAGAAGTATGGAGCCAATGGCTTCCATATTGGTGCTTTTCCTTCAACACATCAGTACATTCGGAAACGAAATTCACACCATTCGAGTTGGTATTCGGTAAAATATGCTCACTTCCCAGTAACCTAGATAACAATTTTGTTGAACCACTTTATAATCACGAAAGCTATCCTTTGGAATTAAAATTTAGATTGCAACTATCTCAAAAAGAAGCTAGGGAAAATTTGCTCAAAAGTAAAATAAATAGAAAAAACATTTATGACAAAAGTACCAATCCTACAATTTATAAACCGAATGATTTAATTCTAGTAAAAAACGAAAATAGAAATAAAATTGATAGCATATATTCAGGTCCTTTTGAAGTAGTGAAAGATATGTCACCAAATGTTCAAATAAATAAAAATGGAAAATTAGATATAATCTACAAAAATCGCACAAAATTGTTTACACCAGATACATGAATTTTATATTTTAATTATACATGAATATTGTATGACAACAACTTTGAATTTATATAACTAAGTTTAAGTGTATTACCGTATATTTTTTTAAACATTTATCATTGTACTGTTTTATTTTAAATAATGTACTATCATAATTATACTATAAGTTTAAATGCATGTAAAAAAAAGCAAAATTTTATAGTTCTAATTTTACTTTTTTTTCACTAAGGGAAGGAGATGCAGTGTGTAATCAACCTTATTGTATGTAACCAGCCTTATTTCGTATAAATGTAATACTTTTAATAGTCTCATCAATATAATAAAGACAGTATTGAATCAGCTCTCGGTGTTTGAATATCTCCTCGAGATCCCGCCTTACACACTTACAAAACGTCAGCAGTTAGGGCACGGTTTGAAATTGGTCGTTTTCTTTGGGGAAGAACCGGCAAGAAACTCCACAATTACTCTTTATAAATCATATTATCATTTTTACAATGTATCCATAATTAGGTATGAGAGGACAGTATAGACCAAATAATATAGCACAATAATTAATTTAATTTAATTTATTTCAAATAATCAGATAACAGAGATCCGTAGTGTTAGTAAAGTACCTTATACCTAGTGTTAGTATATACATAAATAAGGAAAACACTTTGGGTATTATATGGGTATGAGTCACTTTGTAAAGAAGACGAAACCAGTTTCTCAACCGGTCATCTTCTCCACAAAATGCCTCATAAAAGGGGAAAACACATTCTCAGTCACTGTTTTTAGAATGCTGTCGCCCCCGGCCCAGGTTCTAACAGCCACAGACGCTATTTTCTTCCGCACAACTGCGTGGAAGCCATCAGTACGGTTCTGCGTAAACATCTCTGACGCACTACAGAACCGGGGCAGTCTCAAGAGCATTCTAAACACATTGTTGTACTGGACGCGCAGGACATCTAGCGACCTTTTGGTGTAGTTGATCCACAGACCACCCGTGTATAGACCCTGACAATACGCTTTGAAAAGCGTTATTTTTACCTGGTCCGTACAGCGGGCGAATCTACGAGCCAACATATTACCGCGGACCGCCAAAGCCCTGCGCTCCCTCTCAATATCCACATCGTCTTTCAGGTCGTCGGTAAGCATATGTCCCAGATATTTGAATTATTTTACTCTCTCTCTTCTTATGCTCAAGCCATTTAGGGTAAAGTTAGGTGAATAATCTGTATACTTACCGGCGACCCCAAAGACCATGTACTCACATTTCTTCACGTTATACACGAGCCCATGCCTAGCCGCGTAGTCCTCACAAACTTTCAACATCTCTCCAATAGAACCTGCAGTCGGACCCAGCAGCACCATGTCGTCTGCATAGCTGATGCTGTTAATATTAACACCACCCACCCGACAGCCCACACGCATACTGCTGAGCTCGACTATGAGGTCATTCACATAAAGGTTGAAGAGCCTGAGTGAGGTCAACCCCCCCTGCCTCACCCCGCACTCCAACCCATAAGCCTCAGAGAGAATGTTGGACCACTTCACCTGATTTGTTTGGTTAGTATACCAAAATTGCAGAACCTTAAGAACTTCCGCCGGTACATTCCTGTCCCCCAACTTCCTCCAGAGCACATCATATGACACAAAGTCAAAGGCTCTGGAAAAATCCAGGAAACAGGCATACACCGGCGTTTTACGATCTGTATAATATTGGACAGTATTCTTGAGACTTAGGATTGCACTTTCAGTGGACAGCCCATGTTGAAACCCAAACTGTGAGTCGTGCAGGTCCAGATGTTTTTCCAAGCACGAAGCAAGCATACTGTCCAATATTTTAGCAATGGTAGTTGCAAGAGAGATTGGCCGGTAGTTTCCCCTGTCCGAGATATCCCCTGTCCTGTTTTTGACAATCGGTACCACAATCGTTCTCATTAGCTCTGCTGCTAGGTAGGAGTGACTAATGCACATTGAATAAAACAGAGAGAGGACCCTCGGCAGGTGACTACCAGCATACTTAAAATGCTCGATGCTGAGTCCATTGTGTCCGGGTGATTTACCTCTACTCATGTTTTTAACTACCGCCCTAACCTGTTTCGTCGAGAAAAACATTACCGGTTCCACTCCCTCACCGAAGGACTCAGCACTGGCTATCGTACCTGAGGGGCCAAGTGGAGATCGCATTTTAAAATTAATGTTCCATGAACATATTTGCAATTTGCTTTGGTTCATTCATTCCACCGACGCTCACCGGCAGCCCAGGCTTAGTATCCAGCTTACCTGTGGCTTTCCAGAACTTACTAAAGTTGTTTGCGGCTCTTTGCTCGGCTAAAAAATCCATTTTTAGTTGTTCACTATTTTTTTGGCACCATTTATTACGACTCTTAAATATTTTCCGGGACTCCCACATTTTTTCATATATTACTCCAGAAGTCGGTCTATTATGTGTTACCCATTCCTTAAAATTAAGCCTGGCCTCTCGGTAAGCGTCTCGAACATGCTTGTTCCAGCCACACAACACTCTGACTCTCCTTGGCTTGGACCTAACCTTCTCATTCGTCATAACAGCCGCATCACTTAAAATATCTATAATAGTTTTATATAAATTATCCAGGATACTTTTATGTTCGACCACATTGCAAGACCCATAACTACACTTTTGAAAATGGATTTACAAATAAAAAATTGTAAAACAAATCGAAGAGTCTACAGTGTTCTCCCATTCATAAAAAAGTTTTGTATTATATTAAAATAAACTTGAGAAGCGACAACGGATAAATTCATAATCAAAATTAATGAGCTGGGCTTCTGGGCTCGCTCGTCACATCTTAGACCTCATCTATAGCTTACCATCAGGCGAGATCGACGGCCCATCAGTAATTAAAAAAAAAGAAAAGCTTTCAAATCGGCTGGATTATCGTAGGGAAAAATAAAAAGACACACTCACGAAAGTGGAGTTGTTAATACACTAGTCGATAACGCAATTACAATAAGCCAGGAAAGCCACACGTGCAAAAAGGAAGGAATCATCGCCAAGCAGTCATGTCTTCAACGTAGTCCCGAATCTTATAATACGCTCTTTTGATAAGGACACGTTTGACGTGGGTTGTAAACTTTTACTCGCTAAGTTCTGTAACAGACTGGTGACTTGTTATAAAAGCGTATGCTATTTATAAGGAATGACTTGCATGTCTTGGCTAATCTCCATTTAGGTATAACAATTTCATGTTTGTTGCGTGTATTTATTGTGTGAATATCGCTTCTAATCTTATATAGTCCTAAGTTTTTGCGTACATATAATATGCTTTCTAATAATATATAAAGTGAAGGCAGAGTCAAGTACATCGACCTCTTTAAAAACATTTCGAAGGGACTCGCGAGGACCCATTTTATATATTGCCCGGATTGTTCTCTTTTGCAGTATAAAAATTGAATCAACGTCAGCTGCGGATCCCCACAGTAATAATATACCATAAGACATGATACTGTGGAAGTAAGCAAAATAAACTAACCGGGCTGTCGCTACATCAGTTAGTTGCCTAATTTTTCTTACTGCATATGCAGCTGAGCTTAATCTACTAGAAAGAGTCCTAATATGATCGCCTCACTTTAACTGAATCGATAGTTATACCCAAAAATGTAATTTCCGTAATAATATCTAGTTATTTGCCATCAAGAATTAAATTGACACTAGCTTGTGGTACATTAGGCAATGAAAGTTCGTATGAAAGGTCGTTTCGTTCGCATTAAGTGCGAGATTATTAGCAGCGAACCATTTCGCAAGAAGTGCCAGACCTTCATTTACATGTAAGACATCCGCATTTTTACCCGACTGCAAAGGAAGGGTTATGTTTTTCGCGCGTATCTTGTATGTATGTATGTATGTATGTATGTATGTATGTATGTATGTATGTATGTATGTATGTATGTATGTTTGTAATATTCTTTATTACCTCATATCTCCAGAACCGCTGAATGGATTTGCACAATTGAGGTATCGTTAGATTTTTCTTAATAGCCCGAGTGTTCTTAGATAGGTGACATTTAAAAAAATTAAACATGGCGGCTGTGCGAAGCCATTATACATGGTGAAAAAAATATTTTTTTTTCGATTACTTTATACCTATGGGTATCAAATAAAAGAGCTTAACATAAGAATTTCAAAAAGGTATATCATGTTTATCATTAGTGCAATACTAGCAAAATAACACAACAGAAAGTTTAAAAATATGGACTCACTTTCTGAATCCGGTGGAGTGCCAATGTGACAAGACCGGGAAAACTAAAAAAATATTAATTAATATTGTAACTAAAAAGTCGAAAAAAAAAACTTTTTAAAAAATCTAAAAAACCCGACTTCTCAACTGAAGTGTAAGAAACAAGCACATTTTTATTTTTTAAAGTGACAAGCAGGCGGACCCATCCCATTTTAAAAAAATATGTTCAATTGGGTCCCGCCTGCTTGTCACTTTCAAAAATAAAAATGTGGTTGTTTCTTACACTTCAGTTGAGCAGTCAGGTTTTTTAGATTTTTTAAATAAGTTTTTTTTTCTATCATTTTTAAAATGAGAGAAATGATGAGAATAGAATTATATCATATTGAGCTAAAATCCCACGTCTGAACGCTGTATTCCATCAAGCAGGCTTATAACCTAGTTTGGAAAATAGTACTCAGTACCACTACACTTAAAATTTTACCAATATTTATTACCATTATTACCATGACAACAGATTTTCAAAGACTTACGGTAGCTCCATGACAAGCAGACTTTAAAATTATAGCCCGTGACCCATCTCAAACGGTGATATGGGATGTTTTATGGGTTTTGAACAAGGCAATTATGATAGCATCCTTATAGAAATGCGGAGGCTCGCGAGTCTCTTACCTCTATTTTACCGACTGGTGTGTTAACCTGTGAGTTGTAACCGACTTCAATAAAAGGAGTGAGTTGGTGTCGAGCCAAATGAATAGATTTTGATAGGCTAGGTAAATCCATATCATGACTTTCTTTTTTCTTTTTAAGGATGGGAAATTATCCAATGACTGCCTTCCGATCTGGGCTAAGCGGGAGGGTGTGTCAGACTTTTACTGACTAAAACCCATCCGTGTTCCATCATATGCCCTTCGTGTTCCGAGGCCACGGTAACTCTTTCGAACAATTCCGCAACCCTGGCAGGCAACGGCCCCCTTACGGGCCCCGACAATTTTGCTGACACTCTTTGAGGCGCGCGTGGAACACGACTTGCCGTCTACACGGGCCTGGTTTCAGTCGGGCGGCGAGCTACCCATTGCTCGCAGTTTTATGCACTGGACGTACGGAATGCGACAACGACTTCAATCAGATGAGTAGGTACCTAGCCTTTATTATAAACAAAATTAGACACCCAATGAAATGAATAGCGCATTTAAGTTTATTTTTCGCTTTATACTACAGAAAAGTTTTTGTTTTTATTACGTATTAGCTGGCTATTGACGTCGATTACATCTGATGATAAGCGATTGATTAGGTCTACGATGGAACGAGCGAGCCTAGAAGATGTTTGTTCACTTTTACTTTAAAAGTTGACGGATCGCATGGTGAAAAGAACACTGACGCCGTTTTTGTTTTGAGCTCAGTTTATTATTTTTTTTTTCTTTAAGTTTGTAATTTAAAAAAAGAGTATTGAAAAAGTGTTCTTTGAATCTGTAAACCAGCTTCAGTTTCAATTCAATTTAATTCATTTATTGTTTCACAAATTAAATAGGGTACATACGTGCTTAGTACAAATTTATGTGCAAGAATGAACAGATATTGTACAGATGGTACTTAAAAAAAAAATGTTCAAAACGAATTGTACACCTCCTTTTTTTGAAGTCGGTTAAAAAGGAAACCCTGAGCTATAAGTGCCAGCAACCTTCAAGTGACACAGTGAAAGCAATTCATGACATATAAAGCTTGTTGCTTCAACAAAACAATAACATGATCATAATTAATCAAGACTTAATGAAACAACATCATAATTTATTTCTCAACAATTTGATCACATTTACAGGAACATAGTAATTTAAAAACTTTTTATCAAAAAATAGAACCGACTTCCATATAAAAACACTACAAAGGCAAAAATAACTTTAATTTCGGAAGGCGGTGTCAAAAACGAAAATATATACAAAACTAAAGACACCGCCTTCCGAAATTAAAGTTATTTTTGCCTTTGTAGTGTTTTTATATGGAAGTCGGTTCTATTTTTTGATAAAAAGTTTTTTTTCACTCTTTTTAGTGGGTTGGTTTGTAATTTATCTAGTTACAAAAGCCAAAATGTCAACTACTTATCACCTTTAACAAAATATTGCTTTTCCCGGTGCAGAGCCGTTAATTTTTGAGGAGTTCTCCTGGTACATCACCATCAGCTCTACTTCACCATATGCATTGTGACGAGCATAAAGTGCTTAACATCCATATTCATGTAATCTAATCGCAATCAACGAAATACTTATTATTGAGTAGTTTCGGTGGCCATCTGGGGTCTTCATCATCAGTTCCACTTCCTCTAATGGTGTTTCAAGAGCAACTGTACAAGGTACTATAAGAAATACCCAAAACGCTATAGGTGTGCCTATAATATTTGAAGAGTTCCCTCGATTTATCCAGGATCCCATCATCAGATCCTGATTTCGTAACAATGGGACCAACTAGAAACTATACCCATTCAAACGCAAAAAGAATTTTTCAAATCGGTCCAGCCGTCTCCGAGTTATGAGGTAACATACATTAAAAAAAAAAAAAGTTCAAGACGAATTGTAAACCTCTTTTTTTTGAAGTCGGTTAAAAATAGCTATACAGACATGTTAGATGAAGTTACAGAGATACAAAAATACATTTAATTAATAATACGAAAAAAAAATATTTAAAATCAAAACTTGAACTAGTAAACTAAACTTGTTTAAGTAGGGGTATGGTTATTTACGTGTAAGTATTATATGTTTATGTGTGCATAAGTGTAAATTGTAATGATTGCCTATGAGTTGTGAATTAGTGATACTATATTATTTAACTGGATGAAGGAGATTCTCTGTTTCATCATAGGTAAGTTTTAGAAGCCAATCAATTACATTTTTTTTACAGCTATGTTTATAATAATAATAATATAATATATACTTTATTTCGGATACAGAAAATCCATAATGTGTTAGTAACAGAAATATTTATACAACTATATTAGTAAAAAAAAATAATTAAACAAAATAAATTATCTTTAAAATATCGTCCCCTCTTAATTTAAATATTTTCTCTCAGCCCCAGGCCCGCAGGCATGCCTGTGGGACTAGTGCATCAGGAAAGGACAGTCCGGTTTTTCAACTATTACCTGCAGGATGCTATTGGAGCTTCCACGTATCCTACGCATCAAGGATGCCGTTCTCTTGCGCATGATAGCCTTAAAACTATCTGTGCCTGCCTCAGCAAATATGCCTGATGCGCTACAAAACCGCGGAAACCCCAATAACACCCGGAAAGCATTATTGTACTGGACTCGAAGAGCGTTGTAGGCCCTCTGCGTATACGTGACCCACAGGCTGCAGGTGTAAAATGTCTGGCAGTAGGCCTTAAACAGTGTAATTTTCACTTCTTTAGTACACCTAGCAAACCTGCGGGCCAACATATTACATCGGACCGACAACGCTCTTCTCTCTCTCTCTCCAAATCATCGTCATCATTCAGATCCTCATTCAAAACATGCCCAAGGTATTTAAATTGAGACACCCTCTTAAGCGCTACCCCATACAGGTAAACTGGAGGAACAGACTTGGGTTTTCTGGAACCAGCACGAAACACCATGACCTCACTCTTCCTGACATTGTACAGGAGTCCATGAGCCGTGGCGTATCGCTCACACACTCCAAGCATCCGTCTGAGTGCATCAATCGAGGGACTCAGCAGCACCATGTCATCAGCATAACTGATACTATTAATCACCTTTCCATCAATAGAGCATCCGACACCAGTGCTGCCGAGCTCCTCGACCAGCTGATTGATGTTTATGTTAAAAGAAGTCCTCAGGATATCGCCTAGGGGAAGTTAACGAGTAAGAAGAAGAAGAAGTCTACGAGTAGCCCGCTTTTGGGAGTTAATAGAAACTTGTTCGCCATTTGTCTTGTGCCTTAGAATAATCTGTAGAATAAACAATTGACGTACTGTTAAAACCTCACAGTATTCATACAGTTCCTTGGTTGGGTAACGAATAGGTTTAAAAGTACCTTTAATACTGCTCTCTGCGCGCGTTCAAGAACTAGCAAATAGGTTTTACAGGCCCCGCCCCAGGAGGAAATACAATAACTAATCAAAGATTGGCACAAGGCATAATAAACCGTCTTTAAAATCTTAGGGTCCGCGGCATATCTTAGGTGTTTGAAAATATATATCAGTTTCCGAATTCTCCCTGTCAATGTATTTTGTTTTATCAACATTAAGTGACAGGGTATTAGAAAATAGCCAATCAGTTATTTTATTAAATCCTACTTGAGCTGCGTTAAGGACTTGCTCCCAAGTTGCCCCTGTAAAAATAATCACTGTATCATCTGCGAAAGCCAGAAGTTTGCTGTTTGTGATGTCTAATTTGCAAATTTCATTTACGTACACTAAAAAGAGCGTAGGGCCAAGAATGCTCCCTTGAGGAACACCGTGTCCTATGGGTAGATCTCTACTTGTATGCTCACCGATTTTTACGCACTGGGTTCGACCAGTCAAATAACTTTGAAACAGTCTCAACTCTCAGTAACTCAGTCTCTCTGATACCAATCTTCTCTAATTTTAGTATCAGTTTAGGGATGGAGACCGTATCAAAAGCCTTAGCCAAATCTAGGAATATTGCCAAACATTTATTACTCCTGTCCAAGGCTTTAACAATACGATCAGAGAGATCATGAACTGCGTCATTTGTAGATGTATTTTTCCTGAAACCATATTGATTGTTCGAAATAATATTATGATCTTCGAGGTATTTGTATAGATGATTGTTCATGATCCTCTCCAATATCTTTAACATAGAAGGCAGGACGGATATGGGCCTATAGTTATTGACACGATCTGCATCCCCAGACTTATAAATAGGATGAATCAGAGCTCTCTTTAGCAAGTCCGGAAAGATTCCATTATTTATACACAAATTAATTATGTGTGTTAATGGAGGAACTAAAATATGCTTAAATTGCTTTAGCAGCTTAGAGGAAATACCATCAATACCAACCGCACAATCAGAACGCAGGGATAGTATCATTTGCTCAACTTCTTGCTCATCGGTTTCAAATAATACAAACGAATTTGGCAAAGTTGTAGTCTGAGGTTCAGTGTCTGAACTATTTAAATTTGTATTTACAACTTTGTCTACGAGCTCCTTTCCGATATTTGTGAAAAATGTATTGACTTCATTAATAGACTCGTCAGCAGTTCCTTTAAATGTAAGTAACGCAGAAGCGCATGATTTAGATTTAGTAGTATGGGTGACCTGTTTTATAACGTTCCACATCTTTTTTGGATTAGACCTAGCTTTGTTTAGTTCGTCTTTCTCATATTGTCTTTTAAGAGTTTTTAGAATAGTATTGCAATAGTTGCGGTATCTTTTAAAAGTAGTCCAGATTATTTCATTATTATTGTCACTTTTCATTTTTACATACATGCGGTCCCTATTTCTCATGCATCTTAAGATGCCTGGAGTAATCCATGGTTTAATAATTCTCGAGCGATGTGGCACAGTAACACACTTGGAACTTACTTTTAAGGCTCTGGATAGTCAATTTATGAAGTAGTTAGATAACTAATGAAGCTGGTTTAAAGATAAATTGACTAATAAATATTTCTATAGGTAGGTATACACGTATATAATTATGTGTGAACAAAAAGTACACATTAAACGTATTTCTTTAAGAAAATGAGATCCTTATTCTTTTTTTGGGGGTTATTATTAAATGACTGTCACTGTAGGTGGAGCGGACGGGAGTGTCAGACTTTTAATGACAAAAACCCACCTTGTTCATTCAGTTGCCTTTAAGTTCCGGGGCCGTTTATCGCGTTAGAGCATTCACACAACATCAGACACATTCGTTATCTTAAGTCAAAACTACTAAAATCCTATGCTGTTCAAGTAATCATTGGTTAGAATGTGAGCCGACCGCTTTATAGCTGGGAAAAGACTATGTTGTATACTTGTGGCGAACCGGAAAAATCCTTTAAAAGAGGTAGACCATTTAATTCGCATCACTACTCATTCGCCGATATGAGCAGGGACTACAGATTGAATACTAATGGGGGATATGCCCCACCACAATTGTACAGAACTCAAACTTTGCGCGCTCGGATAATATTTACCGAACGTGATTAGTTCCCTATTCGGACCAATCAGTTTTAGGAGTATTGAACCTAGATTATTATGTGGGATTACTTGTATTCAGTTTAGCTGGAAAGTCAAATTAATCGTTTCTGTGGGCGATGGGATTGTTAAAAATGAAGCATTTTTTATAGTTGTTGAAAACAAACCAGAAAGTCATGAAAAAATTTTGAGTCTATCAACAAACGTAAGGTTTCATCATTTCTGGCAGAGTCAATTTTTTTTTGTTTTCATGACTTTTTGGTTTTCGATTTCAACAACTAGGCACCCAGTTGTTGAAATCAAAAACCCGAAAGTCATGAAATGAAAAAAAAAATACTCTATCAATAAACGTATGGTTTCTTTATTTCTGGCAGGTTTCTGGAATGTTATAACGGGATACCGTGACCCCTAAACGTACGTAGCCAGTAGAAGTCTGGGACTCCCTTACGCTTCACCCAAAGCCGTACAACGCATACTAAATACATATTGTTACGAGCTGGGGTTCGGGATAAAAATAATTACGCCAATTAGACCAAAATTAACAATTTAATTTCATAAACACAAAATAAAAATTAACACAATTACTCGCACTACAATACTTGTTACTTAACACTTAAATCGCACTGAAATCCACTTATAGAGTTTCGATTATATCGCCTCGTATCTTGTAATAAGACTGCCGTCTGCGTTCCTCTGCGATCTATTTATACCCCGGTCTATGAGTTCTAGAACATTCTTGTACAATCGACTCACTGCTTATACTGCCAAGAATATTCCAGAAGCTGGCGTAACAATATGATAGCCGGGATGAATGGCTTACCCTGCTTTCCGAGGCACAGAGGAATATGTAAAGATGGTCAGCCATCCATATCAGGACCTTAGCAAACTTTGCTGAAGCTTGAAGATTAACCCATTTGGCTTTTATTATCTAGCCACGAGATCCTATTCTCAGCTGCTAGTTTCCATCCACCAAATAAAACTTTCTTTTACCCATTCCCCGTTGAGGAATTCTCTTTATTCACCGGCAACCACTCGGTGAACCCAATCTCAATGAAAACCGCTAGTTAGATCACAAAGCACCCTCTAGCACGTGTTCACTCAGTGAGGTTGAATTTAATTCACAGGGGCGGTTGTGGAGCGGTATTCTGATTATTAATTTGTTTGGTTTAAAGAATGGTAGACAAAAATACAAATAATACAAAATAATTTATTGCTCTATGAGTTTACTTAAGCGATTACTGATTGGTGCTTTCCTTTAAGAATAAAATGTCTATGTTGGAAAGTCCCGCTCCTCCATAGTAAAACATGTTACTTTATTAGGGTTCCAAAGCCGAATGGCAAAAAAAGGAACCCTCATAGTTTCGTCATGTCTGTCTGTCTTTTCGTCCGTCCGTATGTCACAGTCATTTTATTCCGAAACTATTAGAACTATACACATAAAACTTGGTAGGTAGATGTATTCTGTTAACCACTTTCCGATTTTAAGAAAACAAAATATTTAAAATAAAGGAGGGCTCCCATACATGGAACCGAAACTGATAATATTTTTTTTTTCATGAAACCTATGCGTGTTTGGTATTCATATACAGGTCTTTAAAATGACATTGAGGTTTCTAAAATCACTTTTTCATAAAGTTAATGGTTTAAAAAATTTACGCTTCCAAAGTGGTAAAATATGTGTCCACCCCATACAAGCACTATGAAAAACAAAGTTATTTGGCGTAGTTGTAAATAAGAGTTTTTTTTTCAAATTAATATATTAAATTATATTTATTATAGTTACTACGGAACCCTTCATGGGCGAGTCTGACTCGCACTTGGCCAATTTTTTTCGTAAATGTTAACTAGATGAGGCCGGTGTTTCCTAACTACTACTACTACTACTAACTACTGACTACCCTGAGAAGAAATAAATTCAATTGAGATGGGAAACTTAAAGATATCCCCAGTGCCTATTGAAGATTAAAAATGATTTATCGTTGGCCATAAAAAAACTGAACTATCAAAAAAACTGTTGTTATATGGCCGACAGTTATTATAGGAGACAAAAGCTCTCTTCTTGAAATGTCGATGGTCGTTTGTAAGATTTATTGAGCAGATGTTATGTATGAAGTATCCTGTGCCTACCTATCTATAAGACTGTTAGTGTGATTTCAATCTCGTTTAAGACATTCATAATAATTTCCCTAATTTTCTTGCTTATAGATTAATAATGTTATCATTTTTAAATCTTAACCTTAACTTCCTTGCTAGGTTACGTACCTTGTATAAAGGGAAGTAAGGCCTTAGTTCAAAGAGATTCAAGTCAGTGAGTACATTTCTAAATGCCCCATCGTGTCTGTAATTTCCAGAGCAATACACGTAGACTACAATAAATTAATAGTTTAAAACTCACTAGAAAAACAGGCTTTTATAAATGCACGTAAAAACAAAACAAATTGTTCGCGCTTTTCCTTTTTTTTGTAGTCTCCGTTTTCTTTGTGTTGCTGTTTCTTTTTTTGTAATTTTTGCCATATTATTCCCACGAGTAGTGAACAATTAAACGGTAGATCCCCCAGAGGATTTGAAAGTGAAGATTACGCGGTAATTCAAAAAGTTTATTAAAACCGATAACAGATTTTCTTTACGTTTGTTATAACCTTGAAACCTGATCGTGTTCAAAGTCCATTACGGGGCCTTTCTCACAAGTGCAAACACGACTATTATACGATATTCCATCATGGAATACCAGTGCCCATCTTCTGGCTTCATCATCAGACCTTGAAACCTAATCGTGGTCAAAGTTTTTGAGACAAGATTTTTCTAAAAAATCCAAAACAGCTATGATACGATTTTCCTTCATGAAGTTCCAGTTCATATCTTCCGGCTCCATCATCAGATCAGTTCTACAGTACCATATTATTGTATTGTCATCAGAACTACATACAGCTGCCAATTTTCATTACGCTACGACCCTTGGAAGATGGTTAAATTAGTTACCTTAGATTTCATTACATAGTTAGTTACATACAGGTCGACCTAATAAAAGCGTGTTAAAAACTAGCAAATGGTAAAAATTTCAGGCATTAAATTACTCATAACATCCAATAATAAATACAAATCAGAATAAGGATGAAATTTGCGAATGGATGCATTGGACACCACTTCAGTTAGTCTACAATGTTCATGACATCCCGTTCGCTATGAAAATGTGTTAGGACGAACATGTTAGGTTGGGAGCAGACATGGTCATATAAAATTGAGAATAACTGCCGCATGGTTCGATCTTAAAGGTTAAGCAACGCTTGCTGACGCCGGTCCGTGATGGGTGACTATTTAAATAAATAAAAAAATAAAGGACTTTTTAATTTTTTTTTAACCTCTCCAGGACCGCCATTGTTTACGTCAACTATTAGTTGAGCCCCGCTGGCACACAAATTTTGTGCCAGCGGGGCTCAACTAATACTTGTTTACTGGCACGTTTTTGTGCAGCTGGGGCTCTACAGGTTAAACTATCGAGATTCCTTCGTGCCTCAGGAAGCACGTTAAGTTGTGGGTCCCGGCTGTCATTGGTACATATTTGACAGTTGTTACAGGTAGTCAGTAGCCGGAAAATCTGACCCTGATCTTACCAAGGGGTATCACGTTATCTAGCTACTGGGTTGTGAAGGTCAGACAGGCAGATGCTCCATTTAAAACACGAATAGCTGCTGCATTCAGTTAGACTAGAATACGACCACAACATAGTTGGTAAAAGGCTAAGCAGATGAAAACAATGGTGAGTCTAAATTCAAAACAATGTAAAATAGAATGTAAAAACATTAGTTAAGACATACAGGCTTTTTTTTTGAAAATTAAAGAATCACTTTTTTCGAAAAAGGGTCTTACAGAGAAAGAAAGTACAATAACAAGTTTTCTATAGAAAATAAAAAAATCTATCTTTTGCCGATGATATTCAAACTTTATTTAAGAACGTGAATTAAAATAAAAGAAAAAAAAAACTTTAAATTTATTTCAAATTATTTTTAAATATAGAAATATACTTGACAAGCAACCACATTAGACTTCACTAATCAAGGAAACCCAGTACGTGAATCGTCTTTTAAAATGAAATAAACGATATAAAAAGATATTTTGCTCTTCTTATAGAAAATTTTACTGCTCAGCATTGTTTTTCTAAGTCCTTGTACTTTACCGTTCTTGATCGCACTAATCAAAATGGTAAACGGATGAACCGATACCTATTTGTTAATGAAATGTACAAGGATATACCATAAAGCGACGAGCTTTATTATCTGCTAGCTGTAAATCGGAATGAAATGTATACCCAGCTTAAATTGAACAACATAGTACCTAATAGGCATTGAAAACGAGTTGAATTAATAACGCACCAACTGAAATCAAATTAGCGTTTCAATGGCACTGAATTAAGGCGATTTTACTATTAATGTGCCTAGTTGTATTGTATAAATGGAGGTGGATTGGAAAATTTTACAGTTTCAACTATATTGAGATAGGCGAGCAGCTTGTACTATTGTTGATATTTTCTTCTAATATTAGCTTTGCAAGTTTCCTACAGGAACATTTTGAGTCCTAATTTTATGGTCTACCCATGTTCCAATCCTCTTAGAGTTGAACAACTATAGAGACGATAAAACAAAGTCGCTCCCGCTCTCTATGCGCTTAGATCTTTACAACGGATTTTAATGCAGTTTCAGCAATAGATAGAGTGATTCAAGATCAAGGTTTATATGATTCTATAATACATGCATATTATTAGTACATTGCATCCATGCTAAGCCGGGGAAGTTCGCTAGTTTGTTACCTATATTACAAATGCAAAAGTGTGTCTGTCTGTCACGTTGCCAAGGCGTTTTACTTATTTTGATGAAATTGGGCATGGCATTAATTGAAGATCAACTGATCATTCGGACTTGCGGACCTCGAACAAGGGTAGCTTATCGTCCAGTCAGTACCATGCCTGAGTCGACAGGGCCAGAACGGCAGGGCCAGTGACTGCCGGGTTACGGGAACGTGGTAATGAGATACCGCAGTCCCAGAATGCCCTTGCATTCTAAAAATCCAACCTAAATCTGCACTTGTCCTTACAAGTGCAGATTTAGGTTGGATTTTTAGTCAGTAGAAGTCTGAAGCTTCTACTGACTAAAAATCCAACCGCTCCATCCAATGCAAGAGGAGTCTCAGTCAAAATCAGTCATCAAAATGACTGATTTTGATTTTGATGAGAAGTAAGATGGTGGTCAAACGTGGGCTTTAGAACCATTTATCAATAAAAAGTGGCTAAAATAAGGGATGAAAGTTTGTATAAAAATTCGTGTGTATGAAGTCGCGGATAATTCAAATTCTCTAAGTACTTCACATTTTTTTCGTACTATGAACAAGAAACGTAGGTAAAAATAGATATTCCAGCTCATTCCAGCTTTTAGAAAAATCTTAAATATTGTAAAAGGCTATTTTTTTTTGAGATTTACTGGTTCTTCTTTTTTACTGGCATTGGAGACGAATTATGTTCAATGAAAATTGGTTTTTTATTTCTTTAAAATGACAAGTCGAGTCAGAAATAAGTGGCCTTCTCCTCCATTTAGGCGCTGCGTAAATGTAGACACATTTAGTTGCCAGTTACCGACACCGAACACTTTTTGATCGATATTGAGTATGTGTTAAGTGGAATTAAGCAACTGGACACACGTATGCGCAGGGAGTGGATGATTTCATACTGGTTATATAGAAGTCAAATATTCATTGGTAGCTTGTGTCTGACACCAGACTCAAAAGTGTCTACGTTTGCGCAGCGCCTTAGAAAAAAAATCATTCAGACACAGACTCGTGATATTTAGTTACTTGGATTGTAAAGGCTTGTTTTTCTGCCAAAAAAATGAGCTAGACTGGAAGCCGACCACAGCGTAGTAGGGGAAGGTTAAGCAGAGGATGATATTATGTCTGAACAAAAAAAAAAATCAAATGAATTTAAGATAGATTTCAAAACGATTAATTAATAGCGCTTACACCTCACGGTGTTTTTATACAGATTTTCAAGGCATTTTCTTGATAAATACACAAGATATATGTATATCTATTTAGAGTCAAAATAGATATTCAAGTCAATATATATATTCCACTTCCTATAAAGAACATCCTCTGCAATGTGTCTCTAAGTCCATGTAATTTATTGTTCTCGATCGCACTAATCTTAAAGGAAATGTAAACGAATGGGCTGTTTAGTTTCATTAGTTGCGCTCTAATTATTTAGAAAAAGTACCTAAGTGTTAATGAACTGGTCAAGCAGGTACCTAAAAAGTTTATACGCTCGATTACCTACTAGCCGTAAATCGGAATAAAATGTATCCCTAGCTTAATTTGAACTAGGTACATAGTACCTAGTAGGCATTGAAAACGACATGAATTAATGACGCACCATTTGAAATCAAATTAGCGTTTCAATGGCACTGAATTAAGGCAATTTTACTACTCGTACTGTATTAACGAGATGGATTGGAAAATTTTATAGTTTCAACTATATTGAGGTAGTTAATCCGATTTTTACCGTAGCTGATATTTTTTTCACCCTTATTCCATGGTCTACCCAAGTTCCAATCCCATACAAACAAAAATACTCTTAGAGTTGAACAACTAGAGTGACTGTTCATCAATTCAAGTGAATGATGTTATATTAAAAAAGCACAAGTCTGTCTGACAGTCACGCTGTCAAGGCTAAACCGTTTGAATTATTTTGATGAATTGGGACGATGGGACTTGCTCTAACGATATACCACGGCTCTGGAATGCTGCAGAAGTGTAGAAGTCTGACACACCCTTCCGCTACGCCCAGAGTGAGAGGAGTCTTTTGATGATATTCCCTCCAAAAAATCATAGCCTTAAACTAGTTTATGCTTTTTTCAAAAATTTACATACAAGTGAGAGAAAAGTGCGCGGATAATTCGAATTTTCTACGTTTTTTTTTCGTACTATGAACAAGAAACGTAGGTAAAATAAAAATCGATTTTTCATTACATTTCAGTTTTAGAAAAAGCACCTGAATAAATTTCATTGGTACGTTGGAATAAATAATAATATACTTTTTAGTCCACGAGCAATTTCTCTTTGAATATCTTAGAGTACCATGCTGGTGACGCCTCCTGCTAAAGTTACCTATATTATTTCTCCTAAATTCTTTACACGCCTTTATCAGAAAAAAAAGCAGTAATAAAATCCAATAAAAGTAATCAAAGCAATTTCTTTACACATCCTTTTCTATCCAAAATTACAGACGTTTTTCAAATAATTGTCCCATTTCGAGACATAAGAAGGACTTAAGTTTGCGGTTCTTTATGGTCTCTACACACGAAGAGCGGTACACCAGATAATATAGCTCACACTCACATACATACACACACCGACACATTCACTTAACACTCCCCCATGTATACTTCTTAATACTGTATTAAAACACTTTTTTCTCACTTTTCTTTATCTAGTGAATAAATTGCAAATCCGTAATAGACTAGATTAGATATAAGATACTATAAAAACTTTGTTTAAGAGCTGTGGATTTTGTTATAAATTAACAAAATATTCGCCACCACAGTCAATTTTACGGTGTTCTGCGACAAAAAATCTTGGTTAACGAAAAAATGATCCTGTAAGTCTTATAGGATCATATTTGTTTGTCTGACTGTCAACCTTTTTCTCGGAAACGGGTGAAAGTACCAAGTTGCAACTAATAATAAATACAATACGTCTATGGTCCGTTGGAGCTGAAATTGATGTTGGATTTGAGCGATTTGTGGTGCTCAGAGCTCGGTTAGTTAAAATGACGTCAAATGTAGCGAGAAATACAATCGTACTGTGTTAAATTCTAGTCATGAGCGTAGTCAGAATCGATTCCCAAATTTTTGTATATCCAAAAATAGTTTACCGGGTAAAAGTGCACTCACTCACTCTTTAGGATTTTTTTCTGTGCACTGAGTGCGTTTTTAAAAACATCCAGAGACCAGCCTCAATCGCTCACCATTTTTTCGAAAGGAGATGATTATGTATTTTTATACCTGTATTATCGGCCTCGTCCAGTTCAAATTAAAGGAAAAAAATATTTATATAATTATCATCAACTAGTTTTTGTCCAGCAGTTGTGCACGTGGGATACGTTTTCTTTTCAGCTATAGCTCCTTCTGCAAAGTATAATCTATCTCTGTACCGATTTTAAAGAATTTACATACCTACACAGACAGAGTTAAGAAGTAGAGATTTGCAATATAAATTATATGATCATTTACCGATTTGATACGAAACGCGTCGCGGAGCACCAAATTTGGTGTGTAGAGGCTCTTACAGACTCACGAGATCCAACTCAATCGGACCAACATACCTAATGGTACAAAGTGCTATTGGAAGAAAACCCTTTTACGTTCTTTGAAGTTTCTTCAGCGTTCCATTTAATACGGTTTTGCGTGTGGGAATAATATGAAAGTAGGTTATTTATTTCTTAAAGATTATTAGCTTAGTTATCGTGTTTTATTGGTAACTGGCAATGCCTGCTACTTCGTCTCAATTTTACCTACGTGTTTTTCACGTCAACCGCCTATTCCTTGGGAATTCCTGGATAAAAGGGCCTTTATGTTGCTCTATATCTGCTAGTGTTCCAGCAAAATTAGTTCCGCCGTTCCAGAGATTTGCCTGGACTAAAAGAAAGACAGACCGACAGACAGCCGACGATGCCAACAAAAACGTATTGAGGAAATTAATTTAGCTAAGGCTTTCATAACAGAGCTGTATGTAGGTAGATGTTTAGAGAAGAATTTGTGTACATAGATGCATGTGTTAATACCTTTTACCCGACTGCCTAGGAAGGGTTATGTTTTTCGCGCGTATCTTGTATGTAAGTATGTAATATTCTTTATTACATCTTAGTTTCAAAACCGCTGAACGGATAATTTACATAATTGAGGTATCGTTCGATTCGTTTTAGCAGCCCAAGTGTACATATATAGGTGACGTTAAAAATCAAACATGGCGGCCGTGCGACGCCATTTTATTGAGACAAAAAACAAATCTAATACTACGATATGGTCGAATTAAAGGACTTAACACAAGGTATATCATGATTATCATTACCGTAATACTAATAAAAATAATAAAATGAGAAAGTTTAAAAAAATGGACTCTGCTCTTTCACTTTCTGAATTCGGTGGCGTGCCAATGTGACATGACCGGGGAAATTATTTCTTTTTTAAAATTAATATTTAATCTAAAAAGCTGAAAATAAAAAAGTTATTTAAAAAATCTAAAACACTTGACTGCTCATCTGAAATGGACGAAACAACCACTTTTTTATTTTAAAACTGACAAGCAGGCGGGACGCAATTGAACATAATCTTTTTTTTGTGGGATGGGTCACTTTTTAAATAACTTTTTATTCACTTACAGCTGCTTTCCTTAATGGATCGATTATAAAGTTCAATTTACGTTCTAAGAAAGCTAATATTAGTAGATATTTTACATTTTCAAGACCTGCGACAGTGTCTAATGAAAATGTAAAGTGAAATTAGAAAAGGGTGCATCGCTTATTCAAATTATTTTGAATATTAATTGTGAGCTCACTGTCTGGCATCAAATCGCATATAATCAGGTCATAAAGGTTATTTCATTTAAATATACTAAATATAAAATATACTCAGAGAGGTTTGGGCTCATTCATTCGTAATCGCTACTAATATTATTACTGCGAATGTAACTCTCTGTGGTCTATCTGTTACGTTTTCACGCCTAAACTACTAAACTGATGTTGATAAAATTGGGTACAGAGATAGAGTTGACCTTGGGAAAGGACATAGTGTACCTCTTATCGTGAAAAAGATTGAAGGGATTAAAATAGGGAATTTATTCATCATTGTTAAATTACTGGGTGGATTATTATGAAACTTTTTTTATGTAGTTATTGATCCTCGGCAACATATACGTGAAACCATAGCAGCCCAGCGAAACGATAAGAGCTACAATATAATACTTCTTCTTTCTGAAATTATCATTTACTGAAGGATATATTGTTTTGTGGACATCCCACCCATACGCACAAAACGTTTTGGGAATACATTCATTGTGCGTACGGCTAAGGGGTGGAATTCCCTGCCGGAGTCTGTTTCCCGATAGCCTAGGAGTCTTTAAGTCAAGAGTGAATTGGTTACTTTTCACATCATCACTTACCATCAGGTGAGATGATGGCAAACGCGAACCTATTTTCAATAAAATTAAAAAATTGAAATAAAGTAATATAAATATTATGATTAATAATACGCCTTTAAGAAATATCTGAGCACAGTTTTACATAAACACGTAAAGCGTTAGCATTTTTACGGACTAGTAAAGTACTCCTAGCTTAGTAATAACGGGTTGCGGTATAGTCTAACGAGATACAGACGAGACAGTATTTGATAGACGCACAACGGAAACTGGACATGGTACATTTAAATGTTTCTTTGATATGATGCTGTGCCAATTTGAGTGGAATGTGGTGGGGGTTTGTGGTGTACGGGCAGTGCGCGTGCAACTACAGGGAATACACATATATGTATTGTATATATATTTATCTATTAGATTATTAAATACTTTATTATTATTTCTATTCTGTTTATATTTTATGTTTATCATTATTATATTATATATCGTAGTAATGATTGACATCCGTACACTCACCATTAGGACCAGTTGAAAACCAGCGTCGGGCACTAGTTGTCCGGCATTTTGATGAACTGGGCCTATTTGGCGCAGCCGTGAGTCACACAGTATTATTAGTAGTACTAGATGTGTTGAACTCCATTATTTTTTAATGTATAATTTCTTTTAATAATAATAAGATGTTGTTTATTTTTATTTTTTACTGTGTGTACTTGTGGCATGTGTCAATAAACGTTTTTTCTTTCTTTCTTTCTTTTCTTTCTATACCACGACCGCGGAACGTAGGGGAAGTTCCAGAAACAGGGTGGGTTTTTAGTCAGTAGAAGTCTGACACACCCTTTCGCTCCACCCAGATCGGGAGGGTCATTAGTTGATTTTCCCACAGAAAAATTAAACTAAGTAATAACAGCCCTCGGGTTGATCTTCTGGGTAAAGCAACGCCTACTGAAGTTAATCCTTGGAAGGGTGACCGACTATTTGTTTTCGATAATTTTTGTGACTCGGAAAGTATGTAAGGCTGTTGTACAAGCTGTAACTTATACAACGTGTAACGGAAACCCCATATCTATCCAAAAGGATTGAAGACAACATCTGGTATGGAGTCTCTATGCAAAGTTTCAGCTCAAAATAAGTGACACACAGAATCGACCCCAAATTATTGGTTTCATATATTTCTTGAATACCAGTAATAACAAACGTGTCAAAGCACTATGAGGGTCATCACTTTCCACGTCACTTGCCAATAAAACGATAATTCTCTTCGTTCTTCTTAATTTGAAAAATTCGGTCTTGTCAATGTATTGAAATTCCTAATAAGCTCCACACATGTAGACATAAGATTACAAAACCCTTGCCATATCGTTTGTTATCATCCAAAGAAGCCGTGCACTTATTATGTATATACCCTTTAAATTACACGTTGTAGATGATGACGGCTTATAAATGACGTTCCCAAGTGGTACTAGATCGACTGGTCCTGCACCACTGCCTTAACTGGTAATAGGTCCATCTTGTGAGATCCCTTCCTATGCTGCATCTTCCATAATGTGTCCCCACTTGAAAACTTTTCGTTCAGACCGACTGTCTGTTCTGTCAAATGTGCCACTGCAACCTAAGTTTGGTTTGGTTAGGTTAACGTAGTCAGATAATTTATGACTATGTTAAAGGATATTTGTTTTAGATAGATAGATAGAATACTTTTTATTGTACACCAATAATTTAAACAAACACTTGATTTACAATACTGCAAAATATGGTCGGTAAACTAGACGAGGCCGGTGTTTCCCGATACAGAGCTCAGTCTGTTTTAAAGTCTATACAATTCGTACTGGTCAAGAATGTTATTATCTGGAGTGGGCTTTTTAGTGAGATACCACACAGATTTGAGTGGACCTGCCCAGACAGTGTAAGGATATTCGGTTATTATTTTATTAATTAAAAAATACAGCTAATTCACCTTAGAGTAACTATACAAATTACCTGTAATTAATTGTTTTTGTGGCAGTTACCTGCTACGAAAACAGAAATACTAATACTTGTTGTTCGACAATTTTTATTATATAATAGTCTTCTTTTGTTCTGGTGTTTTTGGTTCTTTTGTACTATTTGATCCAATTTTCCCATAACAGTAAAACGCCAGCAGGATGATGATCTTTCTTTAATTGTAAAATGATTTGGCAGTACAAAGCAGTATCCAAGTTTTATCAGTAATAGTCGAGAAACTCGTATGCTTCCATCCTATTATAGCCATATAATAGACTATGCATATAGGGCGGATGGAAGATCCCTTTTCTATAGATTCAAGACCATCATTGTTCTTCAGTGAGGTCCCAAATGTAAGGAAGATTATAATTATAATCTTAATGGGATCGGGTGAAACAATGCTTAATTTATACAGTGGCTTCTGCCGCAAAGATAGTAGAAAATAACATTACTCAACACCAAAAAAACATCTGACTTATCTTATATGCCTTCGTGATTTGGTTGTCTAAGGAAATACCTGCTATGATTTTAATTTCATACCTACCACTAACAAAACGGCTTTTTTCAATTTCTTTGCAAGGCTGGTTTTATATTTTATTAATAGTATTTTATTTTTTAATTAGCCATGCGCTTGATTCAATCGAGAAACGAGCCAAAACGCTCATTGGCAATGAAAAATTGGTCGAGGCAAAATCCAGAGCCTTGAACATCGGCGACGTGTTCCAAGCCGTGAGGTTTTCTATCAGTTACATTTCAGGGAGTGTGCGATGGAATGACATAACCTAATTCTACCAAGCCCGTTCCATCACGCCATCGTTATTTGGTGGAAATCTCACCCTTACGCACAAAACGTTTTGGGAATACTTTCATTACAGCTAAATAGTGGAATACCCTGCCGGATTCTGTGTTTCTTGATAGCTATAACCTGCTGGTCTTTAAGTCATGAGTGAATAGGTTACTTCTAAGTAAGCGTGCTTCATCTTCGACCACATTATCGCTTACCATAAGGTGTGGGGAAGGTCAAGCTTATAACTATTAAAAAAGTTTTCTAAGATAAAATGGATTTCCTAAACAACATCGAATTTTTTTCAGGCACACGTTTTCGTATAAAACCTACATTACCATTGATTAATAGTTGTAGCTCTCCGTATTCACTCACACCTTGTTTTGTTTTTTCTTTATTTATAATAATTGTTTGTTCCATTTATCAAGATCAGGGACGATAAATTACAAAAAAGATTGAAAAAGAAATTCAACATATACTCGTAAAAAATACAAGAAACAATTCTTGTATTTTTTACGAGTATCGTTGGCTTAACTCGTATTAGTGAATTGAGCCACATTTTCTTTAAATTTACATTTTTATTTGAGTACGGTAAATATTGTTTTCTTGCCTTTAAGTTATTTTTAGTAACGATGCGAGCAGGATTATATTATAGTGACAGTTCAATTTTATTTTTAGGTTTAACGACTGATTGTGGAAACCATTGATCTCATCAGTCTGGTGATTCTCATTTAGAAATGAAATCTATAACCAGAGTGTTTGTCATATCGTCATGATCCGTTTTCTAATTGACTGTGTCTCTAACCACAAAAAATGTCGTAAATTTTGGTTTTAAAATTGTATTTTGTTTTGTGTTTCATAAGCTCATAATATTTTTTTCCGAAATATAAAAGGACCTAATTATTCTTTTAGTTTAATAGACTTAAAATATGGTTCTTAGATATTGATATACTAAAAACCCTATATCAATGTTCTTAGACCTATTTTTAGTAAAACTGAAGATACAATTTCGTTACCAAAATATAAGAAAAATGCACTACAATCAATTTATTGTAAGTTAAAACCTTGTTGTAAAACCTATAAGTCATTGAAGTAACTTTATTAATCTTCTACTTTCTTATTATATCTATACAAATATTATTGATTTGAACGCGCTAATATACAAAAGTTCTGGGTGGATTAAGATGTTTGGTATAAAAGTAGCTTGAAGATTGAGGAAGGTTAAATAGGCGACTGTTTATCCGACAGCAAAAGAACGTGGTTATGTTTTTACCGTAATAAAATTCACGGGAACAAAGCATCGCACGACTGCTAGTTTATAAATACAAATCCACTACTGTTCGTTAGTCCTACTAAAACTCAAGAACGACTGGACCGATTTGGCTAATCTTCACTTTAAAATATATCGCTATACGAAATTATCAAATTTTTCAGGAGAGCCAATATTTGAAACAGTTGAGTATCTTAATTTAGTCTAGATAAGTCTAAGTACAAGTACTTTATGATTTCTTATGAGTTTATATGATAGATATCTGTTTACTGTATACATGTACTTTAGAATAGTTTTTCTTTATTTACTTACAAAAATATTTTTTAGATTTTTATTTTGTTTGGTAACGATATGATTTAACGCTAGATGGCGAAAAAGACGATATTTTGGAATAATGACAAGTTTAACCTGCAGTTTACGTATATTTTAGATTGATGGTATAAATAACTCAATTCGTGAAAATTTTCGTTTAGTAACGGTTTTACTTTAAAGGTGCGATATGTAAATGTCCAGACACCGTTTTAAAGGTAAGAAAATTTGGCAAAGAAAATAAAAATAATAATATTTGTTTTGTAGGAATATATTTGTTTTTATAGTAATATTTAAAAATATAAATAATATGTATATAAAATGTAATAAAGGAAATAATAATAACAACAACTTTCACACAACGCCATCTAGTCCCGAACTAAGCAGAGCTTGTGCTATGATTACTAGACAACTGATAAACATACATATATTTTAGTACATTTGACAGGCCCGTTGGTATAGTGGTCAGTGGCCCTGACTGCTATGCGCAAGGTCGTGGGTTCATTTCCCACCTAGGACAAATGTTTGTGTGATGAGCACGATCATTTGTTCTTTGTCTGGGTGTAATTTATCTATAATATGTATGTATTTAGAAATATATATGTATGTTTATCAGTTGTCTAGTACTCATACCACAAGCTCTGCTTAGTTTGGGACTAGATGGCGTTGTGTGAAAGTTGTGGAATATTATTATATTATTATTATTACATATATATTTCTAAATATAAAAATAAATTTGTATATTTACTACATAAAACGTTTTCAAAATACGGGCTCTACGTGAATTAGGTGCCGCAGTTAGACGAAGGTCTGACGTCCATGCTGATAGTATAAATATCGTGTTACTAATGAATATTTTATACTGTAAATGCTCTATTAATATATTATAATTTTCATACATGAAGGCAGTAAAATTATGTGTACATCACTCTCGCAAATAATTCGTTGTAAATTTAAACTATGAGTACACAACGTAGATCTATGATGTAGAAAATCACGTGTGAGTCAGACTCGCCCATGAAGGGTCCCGTTATGAGCTAGGAGTAGCGAAAAATAACTATTTTTCATAGTTTTTGTATGATTGGCAAAGTACTATTTGCGGTTTTTAAAAATGTGCTCTATCTCAAAAACTTTTTGTCTTTGAATGTCTGCATCATATTTTTGTTTTATTTTTCAATCTCTTAGTTTAAAAGTTACAAGGCGGGGAGACACATTTTACGAAACGAGTGACTTTGAGAAAACATGGTTTTAGAAACCCCAATGTCATTTTTAAAGATATATTTTTAGTTTAGTTCCATGCATGAACATGAACTGAAACTAAAAAAGGCATTTTCATCAAACGTCGTCCAAAATCTGTAGTCTTAATAGTTCGAAATAAAGTGGCTGTGACATACGGATGGACAGACGGACACACAAACGTGACGAATCTATAAAGGTTCCATTTTTTCCTTTTGGCTACGGAACTCTAAAATGGTTCATCTTATTTGGAAGTTATGTATGGTTGGCAAAAATATACTAAAAAGTTATAACACCAGTATTTTCACACACAGTCCCATTGTAAACGTAAACTATGTAGAATACGTATTTTTCATGCAATGCCCAGGTGTCAAATGAATCAAACAGTCAACCTCAATAATCTTTGCACTCTACACTTACTTTTGTTTAAAATGTAAACGTGTACTTAAAATGTGAAAAACTTTTTACCAAAAAATTAAACCGACTCCCAAAAAACACTGCAAAGTGAAAAATAACTTTAATTTCGGTAGTCGGTGTCTTTAGTATAATTTTTTGGTAAAAAGTTTTTATTTCACTCTTTTTAGTTAGTCGATTTTTAATTTACCTAGTTACAAGAGCCTAAATGTCAACTACTTATAATCATTTACAAAATATTGCTTTTTCCAATGTTGGGACGTTAATTGTTGAGGAGTTCTCCTGGTACTTCACCATCAGCTTCACTTTACCATATGCATTGTGACGAGCATATTGTGCTTAATAACCACATTCAACTAATCGAAGCGGAACACATGAAACACTTATTATTCCTACTTATACAACGTGTAATTTAAATGATATATACATACCAAGTGCATGGCTTCTTTGGATGATAACAAACGATATGGCAAGGGTTTGGTAATCCTAAGTCTACGTGTGTAGACTTAGGATTATTCTCTCTTCCTCACGCCCCAGCCGCCGCGGGAGACGCCCCGGGCGTCGGGGATCGCGATCCGATTTCCGGCCACCGTAGGCGCGGGCCTGCGGACGGCGAGCAGGGGTCGCTCACCATCCGGTAACGACCAGGCCCGGGTCGGCGGCGCGTCGTGTTCCACGCGCGCCTCAAAGAGCTATCAGCACCAGTGACGGGGCCTCAATGCCATTGCCTGCCGGGGTTTGCGGGAAAGTTTTATCGAGATACCGCGGCCTCGGAACTTTAGGGCAGCCGAAGGAACAGGGTGGGTTTTTAGTCAGTAGAAGTCTGACACGCCCTTCCGCTTAACCCAGAGCGGAAGAAGTCATTCGATGATTTTCCCAACCATAAAAAAAAAAGTCTACGTGTGTAGAACTTATTACAAATTCCAATACACTGATACCAGAGACCGAATTTTTCAAATTAAGAAGAACGAAAAGAATTATCGTGTTATTGGCAAGTGACGTGGAAAGTTATTGACCCTCGTAGTGCTGTGACATGTTTGTTATGATTGGTATTCAAGAAATATATGAAACCAATAATTTGGTATCAATTCTTTGAGTCAGTTATTTCGTGCTGAAACTGTGCATAGAGACTCCATACCAGATGTTGTCTTCAGCCCTTTTGGATAGATTTGGGGTTTCCGTTACACGTTGTATATTGAGTAGTTCCAGTGGCCATCTGTGGTCTTCATCATCAGGTCCACTTCACAAATGGTGCTTTTCGAATGAAACTACACAAGTTACTATAAAAATACTGAAATCACTATAGGTGTGCCTATAATATTTGAAGAGTTCTCTCGATTTCTCTAGGATCCCATCATCAGATCCTGACTTGGTGATAATGTGACCAATTTCGAAGTATATTCTTTCAAACAAAATAAGAATTTTCCAAATCGGTTCAGCCGTCTTCGAGTAATCGGTGATCATACATAAAAAAAAGTACGCGTCGACTTGATAACCTCCTCCTTTTTTGTCGTCGGTTGAAAATATCCTTTCACTCCTTTTTTTCCGGGTGGGAAAATCATCGAATGAGTTCTCCCGCTCTGGGTGGAAAAAAAGGGTACCCATCCACACTTGGTTGATATACCGTCTTATTGTACTAAGCGCTTCTCCTCCACATTTATTGGGCGTAAAGCGAGAATAAACAGGCATCTTCTGGGCTCGCTCGTTCTATCGTAGACTTCATAAATGAGGTCACTTCCCATTAGACGTGATCGAGATCAAAAGCTGGCTCATCCAAAATAAATACCCAAATCATGGTGCTGCTCAGTAAAATCAATATAATAAAATGATATTACTTATATTTCCACAAGCTGTTCCCATAATCGGCCACTCACCTCGATACCTACCCTTCTAGTTTAAAAGGCCAAGAACCTTCTTAAGAAAATATATCCCCGAAAATAATACGCACCTCTTTCATTGCCTGGAGCTTAAAAAAACATTCTAAAGTACATTCCCTAGAAGGAGTAATTTCATTTTCCGTACCCTAAAAATATATGTCACATTTACCAATCAGAATTGGGTTTCATCCCCGGTAATTTTTAATCTAAGTAGGTAAATATCCCAAAAGTAAAATGGCTTTTTTGTGACTAAAAATAGTAAATTTATTGAGTCTATAGAAAAACATTATACAAAACTAAAATACAAACTAGAATAAAGCATAAAAAAATTCATCCTCAACGCAAGCCGACAGCGTTGAGGATGAATAAGAGACTGGCGGCAGTGCTCCGTTGTATGGGCTTAGCCTTTGGCTAAAGAAATAGCCAGTCCTTGGGTCACGGGAAGCGTCAACGAGTCTTTTGTGAATTGCTAACCAGCCTATAACGTTTCCCCTCTTTATGAGAAGGCATGGGCCTCACGTCTTCAGATTTTTGTCCTAGTAAATGCCGGTTGTCCATCACATTGTTTTCAAGATTCAAGAAATTTATTTCTCATTAGCCTCAGTCTGTAAGCAAGGGCGGATACAGGCGGGGGGTCACGGGGTCAAGATCCCCCCTGGGCTGAGTCCAGGACCTAGGTGGACCAATAATATTTTTTTTTAAACATTGTTACTAGATAATACTCCAGTTTCTGTCGTTGTAAACGAATATCGGTAGTGGATGGCCAAGTGGCAGCAGATCAGGAAATACAAATTATAACTTCTTGTGACTTGACCACGAATGTGACCTTATGTGACCCCCCTGGCACCAAAGCTGGATCCGCCCTTGTCTTTAAGATGGTGTCATATGTTTTTTTTAGAGCAAGCCGAGAGAGATCATTTGGTGGCCAAGTTACAGGCATGGTTTAAGAGAATTAGGTTATGGGTTAGAATCCTGCAACAAGAGACGATGATGCTGTAGCTGTTCACAAAAGTTTTAAAGCCAAAGTGACTTTATACATACAATACTGGCTTCTGCCTGCGACTTAGTTCGCGTGGGATGGTTTTCCTGCGTAAATCCCGATCCCGTGGGAATTCCAGGATAAAAAGTAGCCCATGTGTTATTCCAGGATGTCAACAATCTACTTACCAAATTTTGATTCAGATTCGTTCAGTAGTTTTTGCGTGAAAGAGTGACAAACATCCATCCATCCATGCATCCTCATAAACTTTCGCTTTTTTAATATTATAGTAAGATTCGTAAAGCCTGCAATACATGTTGGACGAGCGTAGGCCAACGCGAGCGTTGGCAAATAGGTACAGGGCAAGAAATAATGTCCACACGTTCGACAAGTTCGTCGAACGCCAATGCAGACGACCAATGTAGAAGAGGGTCTGTAGAGCTGCCCACACGTTGGCCGAGCGCAGGCGAGCGCCTTTGATTTGTGACCAAAAACCGACACCGATCCGAAGTGAGGCAAGTGATCACGAGCAACGGCGAGCAAGTTGCACCAAATGAGCTCTATACACGTTGGCGCTGGCCTCCACTCGGTCAACTAGGCAAGTGACACCGAGCGATAGCAAGACAAGGCAAATATACCGTCTACATGTTGGTATTGGCCTTCACTCGACAACGCTCGGCCAAAATGTATTGCAGGCTTAAGAAGTTAGAAGATAACAAGATTTCACATAGTAAATTATTATCTAGATCTATCTATTACAACCACTAATGAGTTTTCTTAAAAACTGTCTTAAACAAATTGCTGCCTCACTTCAAAGTTGACTATACTCATAATTTCGCCTAAATTACTTTTTAGAATAAGATTTAAACTTGTCGTCTATTATACGGGTCTTTTAAAGCGGTAATTATAGAAGAGAATAGAATACTCTTTATTTTATTAACCATATAAGTATGCACATAATTATATGTAAGAGGAGGGGTAGTTTAGTAATTAAAAACATCTTGATTAGTCATCATGTTTTATTCGTAAAACACTTTTTACACAAAATATAAAACTCAGTATAATTAATCTCTGCTAATATTAAAAAGAGATTTTTTTGCTAAGTGAATAATCCAATTCTAAAATATATTTATTTGGTCGTTAGGTGCACTATTTGTGTGTGCTATAAGCAAAATCCACACAATATAATCAATACGTAGTACATAAAACTTCTGACAGCTATGTATATAGTGTAAATCCATTACCGATTTATATATTTTAGTGATGGGAAATTGTATATTGTTTATTCAAGTGCAGTGATATGAAGAGAGCAGAACATATATAGTTATGTACCTACTTTACAACATATCAATTTTTTTTTTGATAGGATATATACACTTCTCATCAGAAAAATTGAAACATTTCTGTTTTATAGTGTCTGTCCTAATTTAACACAAAAGAGTTTTCATTCCATGAAAAAATCACATGATTGTATAGCTGGCAGTTTGGCCATTACAGTGATAAGCGAAAATTCCAAATTCACATTTAGAATTTTATTTGTTTATCCTATAAATGAAATGATTCACTGTTTTATCTTTGAAAACTAAAAATTAGCCCTTATCTTAAAACTTTTTGTTCTTTAGCCCTTCCCTACAATAGTGAAATTTGTAATAAAAGACGGAAAGATATCGCTTGCACGGAAAAAACGAGCACAAAGTGTGCTTTCACATCGAAATTTTTTGTGTATCTGGGACCGCTTCTCTACAATAGACTAAATGTTTAATTAATGTTAAATTAATGTTTAATTTAATGTTTAATTTCGAACATATATCCACTTGAATATAATAAATGTAAGAAAGCTGTAAAGTCTGCCCTCCAAAGTTTGTCCTACGAAGATACAGAAAAGTTATTAATTGTGCTAAAATAGCTATTAAGAATTTTATTATAATCACGTAATTATTAGACTTCATAATTATGTACCTAGTTATCTAATTATTTTATAGTTATAGCCAGTGTTTTGTTATCTTTATAATTATATTTTATGTTTAAAGTTACACACAATTAGAGATTAATGTGTTTGTGTGCAATTAGAGAATAAGGTGAATATTTAAGATAATATTGGCACATATCGCCTGAAACACAGGTTTACCTAGTTCAGGCACATGTATTTAATTACCTTAAGCTAAACAAGACCTCGAGTATACATCTAGTTGTAAGAAAATTTGAATAAA
The DNA here is from genome assembly GCA_943138885.2 of Tholera decimalis. Lineage (NCBI taxonomy): Eukaryota > Metazoa > Arthropoda > Insecta > Lepidoptera > Noctuidae > Tholera > Tholera decimalis. The sequence continues at coordinate 5,418,381 of OW964557.2, read as the reverse complement.
TGATTTGATTTGATTTATTTGTTTACTGTGGCTTTGGGACGTCTGAAAAAGTTTATTTTCTAAAACATATGGATACTTTGTCCGCAAAAGCCGCCCAAGTGGTGGCATTGCTGGATTCTGGACTTAGTCAGCGTGTTGTTGCTGAAAGATTACATCTAAGCCTCTCGTTTGTTATATAGAGTCTACATACGCTACCTATCGGAAGATTGATTTGATCATGCGCCGTTCAGGATCTGGCAGGAATCGGGAGACTTCTGAGCGAGATGATCGATTTATTGTAACAACTTCTTTACGAAAACGACGCCATTATGCTTTTCAACTGCAGCAGCAGCTTCATGTTGTACGTAGGGTGGCTATAAGTAACTCTTCAATTAGAAGAAGATTGAAGGAACGTGGACTGGTACCGCACAAGCCAGGAAATGAGCCGCAGTTAACTGCAGACCATCGAAGAGTGCGCCTTAATTTTGCACGTGAGCACCTAAAGTCCTCTTTTCTGATGAGTGTAAAATTATGCTGTATGGTAACGAGGAAAGGAACAAGGTCTACAGAAGAGATGGGGAACACTTTGCACAATGCTGCATTGAAGAAAATGTCAGCTATAGCGGTTTGTGGATGGTTTGGGGAGGAATCAGCGCCGACGGTAAGACAGAGCTTGTCTTTGTATCTGGGCTCCGTCTGCCTGCACTAAACAGTCACCGGTACATCGAATAGTGTCTTGAGCCTCACGTGATGCCCTATGCACATTTTATTGGCAACGGTTTCATATTCACGCATGAATGCTAGGATTCACACCGCAAGCGTCGTACGAGATTATGTTACTGAAGTCGATATCTCCATTATGGAATGGCCAGCAAGAATAGAGACGAATTCATGCAAGAGATCCTGCTCCAGAAACACTTAGCCAGCTGCAAAATGCAATCCAAGAGGAATGGAATGCCACAACATTTGATCGTGACTCTCATCTGATCGATGAAGGACCATGTGGAAGCAGTAACAAGAGCTAGGGGAGGGAATACAAGTTATTAAATAAACGTTTCTTAACTTTTTTTAATTTCCGTGTGTTTATCAATTTCCTTCATATAATCGTACCAAGCGCTTCTCCTCCATTTATTGTACGCACAGCCAAGTTGTGGAATTCTCTGCCGGCTTCTGAGTTCCCTGCCACTTATGACCTTTCAGCCAAGAGTAAATAGGCATCTTCTGGGCTCGCCCGTCACAGCGTAGACCTCATCTATCGCTTACCATCAGGCGAGGTCGAGGTCAAGAGCGAGCTCATCCGTAATAAAAAAGAAGATACAGAGTAAAAATGACTTGTTAAACAAAATACGAAACATATGAAAATTAATTTGAATTGATAACATTAATATTAGGATTTGAAAACCTCATATTATTCACTATTAAACGATATTTGACATGTATTCCTAAATATACACATTTTTCTGATAATCCTTACAAAACATAAACTTGCAAGGTGTTTCGATTTTTCTGATGAGAAGTTTATATATTTTAGTTTATAGATAAAGAAAAGTAGTATATTCAATACTAATCTTCTTTATCTATAAACTAAAATATAAAGATGAAAGAGTTCTTTGAACGAATTGTATGGACTTTAAAAGAGACGTTGACCTCTGAGTTTCTTTCGGTGTTTCAACTCAGAGTAGTATTTTGGGACCAGGTAGGTACATGCCATCACAACACTCTCCTCATCCTCTTCATCAACCATTGCGTTTATTTGCATTTGTATCATTGCGTCAAATTTCTATTTTCTACAGTCAACCACTCATTGAATATGCTTCGGTTACCAATCCCTTTGTGGTTGCAAATGCCATTTTTTTACTAATCTAGTTTAGTACCTTATTTTCTTTTTAAATGTGTAAGTATGTATCCATTCATAAAGATTTTTATAGCAACCAAATATCTTGTCTAACTCTATTTTTATTGGGCCCCAAAGAGATTTTTACAAAAAATTTCAACCGGAAAACCAACGTATTAAAAATAAAAGCTCCTTTATTCCAGATTAAAGGATTTGTTTAGAAAACCAATCTGCATTAAGGTTATTGTGCAAAGTTATAAAATGCAGTTAGGTGGAACCTTAAGGCTGTGACATAAGGTTGTATTTTGAAAAGAAAATGGTAAGAAATGTTCCACTTATCTCGTTTCAGGTTATTAGCTTACGACCTGTTTTGTAAATTGAGGGGAATATTCTTTTTAAGACTAAGCCTGTTTTTTTAAGGTAAAGAGGTGTTAGTATAAACTTTCAATTTAGTGAATGTTGATCCTCCATTTCATTCGCGAATAAATTATATTAGTACTCACGCGGGGCTTCGCTCCCGTGGATTCTATCACGATAAAAACATAACTCTCCTTTTTTGCAGTAGCCTATAATAACCTTCCTCAAGCTTCAAGCTACTTCCATACCAAATTGCATGCAAATCCACCCAGTACTTTCGAAGATTAGCGCGTTCAAGCAAACAAACAAACAAACAAACTTTTCCGCTTTATAATATTAAGTATAGATTTATTTCGTAAATAGGTTGAAAATATCACTTTTACAAGCTAACATTTTCGTTCGACACTTCGAGCCCATTTTTTTGTGTAGTTTCTTACCCAGTAGTCGCGCTTGCGACTAAGCAACTACTGGACAAGGGATCTCGGGTTCTTATCCGGATCGGAAAAAAGTGCAATTGGGTTTTTCAATTAGAAATTTCTCAATGGTAGCCTTGAGTTTAGAAGTTAGCGGTGTCCCCTGTGCCTCGAAAAGTACGTTAAGGGCCAAGTTACACCGGAATGGCAGCGGCCGGCAGCGACACGGCGAACACTTTCATTGTGAAATAATTTGAACTTTATCTACATACTTAAAAGACCAGTATCGCTTGAAAAGCACTTCTTGTTGGTAGTTCTGCCCGCGTCTGCAAGCGGCGACGCGAGGCCGCTCGCGGCATGTTTCCTAACTAAATTAGCCAAGAGAAGACTAGGTGCGTGAGGTCAGGAGTTCGCGCGAGGCCGTCAGCGGCCGCTGGCGTCAACGTCGCCGCGCCGGCCGCTGCCATTACAGTGTAACTCGGCCCTAATGCATTGGTCTTGAAAGATCTTAGAATATTTATTTATTTATTATTTATTTATAAACATTAATCACAAATAACTTATAAACTAAGCCTCACAAAACCGTGGTAGTATTTAAAGTAAGTCGATAAAAACATGTTTTTAATTTCTTGACTTGGGTCGTCGTTTGACCACTATCTCACCTGATGGTAAGAGATGCTGTGGTCGAAGATGGAGCACACTTACCTAGAAGTAATAGGAAAACCTATTCGCTTTTGACTTAAAGACCTCCAGGTTACAGCTATCAGGAAAAACAGACTCCGGCCGGGAATTCCACTCCTGAGCTATACGCACAACGTAAGTTTTGTGCGTATGGGTGGAATGTGCACCTATGTAACTATGGCGCATCGCCGCTGTCTCTACAGGTCACTAGCAACTTCTTTTTTCCATCTTTCAGGCATCATATCAATTTTACGTATACAGAGTAAGCACGAAGAGCAGTGGTTGGTCAGTGATTACCTACTGGCACAACTTACGATTTATAAATCGTGAGTCCCAGGCAAGCACCTTGGTTTGTGTAATTTTTATGATCACCACTGTTCTCAAAACAGTGAAGAAACCAACCAAGGACAAGCACTAACCTGCTGGGGCGCGCACCGCTGACTTGCGCGCTGCGCACTCTCAACATGGTGGCGGATACAATCAACATATTCACCTGTACACTGAGTGAGTTCACAAGGACCACGTTCATGTAAGGTATAAGTAGTTAAGTATAATTTATTTTAAGTTACTTTGTCGCATTAGATTTAAGATCTGTAATGGCAAAGGAAACATGTGTGTGTGATAAATAAATAAATAAATGATACATCACTCAATGCGTGAGGACTTATGTTACACTCACAAACACACACACTCTTCAAAACACAAAAAGCATGCTTTCCTATTATTATTTCTTTTTGTATTTGTTTAAATTTACCTCCTCTCAATACTTGGAGCTCTTATGTTTATAGTTGTAGTACCTCAATGTAATTAGTTCACAATTTTAAAGGGTGTGAGCCTGGAGATCTGTAATACAGGTCCCGAACTCAGTATAGACTCCAGCTCTCACTAAGGTCTATATCTTGTTGTGACTGTCTGTAAAACTATGCTGTACCTTTTTGAGAGAAATAAATAAAGATTATGATCAACCAACCCGTACTGGGACTGCGTAGTGCAATACGGTCCATTCCGTCTCATAGAGTGGAAGCAGTGGGAAATTTATAGGCTGATTATGACTATGTACGGAAAATCTATATTTCTTTTAAGGCCAAGAATATACACTAATGTACCAGGAAGGCTGCTGCAAGAGAAGAGTGGCGGCGCATAGCGTGGTGGGCACTTAACTAAAATAACGACCACGACCACTTAGACTAAGAGTGAAACGGCGAAGAAGAAAGAAGAATATACACATAAATTATTCAAACTTAATGACAGACCATCCTTTTCATAGATATTTACATACAAAGTCTAGCAAAGGTATAAATGTATTCCTTTTCTCACATAAATAGATATTACATATCGCAAATCCCTTGAGATCAACCCGTGTCCACAATAAGGAATGCTCGGGACCCAAGTTTGAGAGAACAAATTTTAATAATATTATGAAAAGAAATGTGATGGCTATGCCAAATGTTACATTAGCTACTTAGACAAAGAAAAGGATTTTTAAATAATGTGCTTACTTACCATTTTTTATAATTATAAAAGTCGTGTTTAAGTGCCTACTTCTGTAGATCTTACAAATCTAACTACGAAATACTTCATTAAAACTAAGTCTAAAAAAAAATAATGATTAAATATGGCGTTGGAACAGACATACATATCGATGTTGACTGGTAATGTATACAAAATCATTTATTTTTTCCAAAGTAACGTACAGAGTATGTAGGTACAGCTATTTACAGTGAAGGCTTTACGAATGCACAATATATTCGGTCAATGACCCCAGTACTAGGTGGTACCTGTATTATAGGGGTCATCCATCAGTCTATTAAATAAATAAATAAAATAAATAATGTATACAATGGGGTTAATATTAGTATATAGAGCATTTATAGAAAAATAAATTATACTTAAAAATAAGATACTAAAAATGGGTATGTTGATTGAATGTGTGTGTAGTGTTTCTGTTTTTTATTTATTGCTTGAGTAGATCTTCTGTTGGATGTAATTTAGAGTGAGAAGATATTCTTTTAAGTTGTACAAAATACTAGTGGCATTACCACGTTGCTTTGCCTCTGTCCATGGTAAAAGTAGGCCACTGAAATTCGTGTTAAGTCTTCTTTTTATTAGGGTTCATTGTATCCAAATGAAGAAACGGTACCTTTTAAAGATCAAAAGATTTCATATCTGCCCGTCTGTGATAATTGACGGGCAAGTCCGGCAGATAATAAATTGTACGTGTAAATGGTATCATCGACTACTAACACCACTGATATTTTTTTAAACAAAGTAAGTACGCCTTGCTAATACGCCAAATCAGACCAGGAAAACTAGCATCTGGTGATAGTGTTCAACTGAGCCTGTGATTGTGAAATGTGTGTGTGTGAAATCAGTTTTAATTGTATAGCAATAAAATTTAAGTGTTAGTATGTGATTTCTAAAGAACTGTGTTTTCTGAAGTGCATTTATTTATACGAAACAAAAACACTTTATTAAAAATGTTGTGTTTGTCTTTTCTTTGGTACGACTAAACCGATGTTGATAGGACTTTTACTAGAAGAGAGAGTTTATTGGACAACATATAGGCTACCTTGTATCCTGTAATAACAGCGGGATCGGGATTTATACGGGAAAAACCTCCTTTTTGGACGAAGTCGCGGGAACAGCTAGTCTTGCGGTACCACAGTTTCACATGAACTAAGTAATTGTATAAGATTTTTTTTTGTTGGAAACTATGGGCCTATTACGGAAAAATTTAAAGGAACTCGCCTATCTTGGTATGGACATGTGATAAGGATGACACGCATGCAATTAAAAAAGTGAATTGTTTAAATGTGGATGGACGAAGAGTGGACGGCCTAAGAACAGATGTATGGATTATGATGATGTAGGGATTACTAGTGATGTATGAATATGAGGAATGCTATGAAAGAAAAATTGGCCAAATGTGAGTCAGACTCGCGCACGAAGGCTTCCGTACCAAGGTATCTATAAAAATGGTAAAAAATCATGTCTTTTGTATGAGAGCCCCCCTTTAATATTTGTTTTATTTTAATTTAATTATTTATTTTTAAAGTGAATATATAACTAAATATTCTGTGAATACTTCAAGCGTCTACCTGTTGTCGTTATCAATATCGAGCAAAAACGAGCAAAAAAATCACGTTTATTGTATGGGAGATTTTTAGTACTTGTTGTTATAGCGGCAACAAAAACACATCACCTGTGAAAATTTCAACTGTCTAACTATAACGGTTCATGAGATACAGCCTGGTGACAGACGGACAGACAGACGGATGGACAGCGGAGTCTTAGTAATAGGGTCCCGTTTTACCCTTTGGCTACGGAACCCTAAAAATTTGAAAGCAGTTCACAGAATACATCTACGTAGCAAGTTTCACATGTGTAGTCTTAATAGTTTCGGAATAAAATGGCTGTGACATACGGACGGACAGACAGACAAACAGGCAAACAGACAGACATGACGAAACTATAAGGGTTCCGTTTTTTGCCACTCGGTACGGAATCCTAAAAAGGAGTAAATGATGCTGTCGTCTTTCAGGAGAGAATGGAAGAAGAAAACGTGTTGTGCTGACTCTAAATATATGAGTTAAAATGATGATGATTAATTACCGTGGAATCGTGTTCTTTAACGGCTTAGTATATATATCAATATGAAATACAGTCAATGTCAATACATCTTAAAATCAGCAGACTTTATAATTATTGAGCATCCACCATAACAGCAAATATTTATTATATAACGTTATACAATTTACTTAGTACTTGAACTCAATCGTCTGTTCTCACTTATCTTGGTGAGGTCAATGAAATTAGATAAAGAATACTTCCAGCCAGTGTTAGGGGGCGGCCATATTATGTGACGCGAATACGTGTGATTCATTGAAATCTTTTTTTATTATTGATAATAGGTTCGCGTTTGACCACTATCTCACCTAAGGTAAGTGATGACGTGGTCGAAGATGGAGCATGCTTACCTAGAAGTAACCTATTCACTCTTGACTTGAAGACCCCTAGGTTATACCCAACGAGCACATTAGTGGAAATAGCAGCCTATTTTGTTACTTTTGGCTGTAAAATAGCGCTTTAAGGGTTCAAAAAGCAGTTCAAAGTTGCATATCTGCATCCGTAAACGTCTATAGCTATAAAAGTTACTTAAAGTGCTATAAGCTGAATCAAATACTACCCTAGCCTTCACAGTAGTTCACGGTAGAACTCATTTACCACTTACACCTTTATATGAGAGTTACGAAGGTCATTCTGCCACTCACACAGCACACAGCTGTACAGTGGTTTCCATTGTAACTTTTATAGGTTATAGTAATAGTAACCACTATTATACTACTATAAGTTTCATTATAGAAATAATAGATAATCTTATGCATACTATAGTTACAAAAAATTCATCAGTGTAACTAAATACTACTACTACTACTGTCTTTAGTAGCAATAGTCATTCCTTGCAGGCTTAATTCATTCGCCATTTTACAGCCGCTTTTGTAACTATTATAAAACATTTAATAAAAATGGATGCTAAACGATGGAAATTAATAAAGAAAAGTGGAGGTTATCGCAGGAAAGTACGCAAGGTTTATGAAAATCTGCTAAAATCGTCAAACATTGCTGAACATTCCAGTGAATATGCTAATCATCTAATACTAAAGTATTTTAATCTTTAAGCTTTTAATTTTAAAGAATACAATGTCTATGTTAAGTGAACGTTTTTAAGGGTAGACCACGGATCTCCAAAATGGAAACCATTCGAATAAGTACGTAACTAGATCTTATAACCTCAAAAACAGGAAAATAGGAGCTTTTTGTGGCTGTGAGTTGCACTAGGGGAACAAAAATCACTGGAAGCGTTAGAAGGGTGAAAATTAGCGCTATGACTCTCAAAAGAGAGTTATTAGAGCTAAAACTGCAGGTTATGACTACATTACAATGACGCCATGATTTTTTAAGAAAACTTATAATTCGCTTGCAAAATTGAGTTGACATACATTGGTTTTTCAGTTAAATGTGCATTAAATGTACCGGTAAACAATCGGCCACTTGCGAATAGTAAGTTATCGATACTTAAAAATACGGAAATAAAATTTATTCTGTATAACAAATAAAAAATATCATATATCTTATGTTAATTTTTTAAATATCATAAAAGCGCGTTAAAATTACTCGAAAATTATCTTATATATCTACACTAAACTGGACAGCGTTTTAAGTATCTTTATATATCTTGCTAATACAGAATACAAACTTTAACTTAAGTACTTTTGTTTTATTTTCATGATGGCGACGAAAACACTTAACCAAAATATTACAAGTAATGTCAACTGAAGATATACAATAAAGAACTATAATCAATTCATTTATTCAAAGTAGTTCAAAATCATTCAAAATTCACTATGAGAGCGTTAGTATAGCGTTAATAATTTGCAACTGCAACCTTTATGCAACTGTTGTGCAGGTTAAATGGAACTTTAGGCTGCATAAAATGGCGCCCAAATAGCGCTAAAGGGGCTGCTTTAAGTCTGTAGTAGACGCTCTAGCGCTTACGTCTAATACCATAAGTAATAATCTGATACGCTCTAAAGCCCTAGTATAGCCCATTTGTGCTAGTTGGGTAGCTATCGGGAAACACAGACTCCAGCAGGGAATTCCACTCCTTAGCCGTACGCACAATGAAAGTATTCCCAAAACGTTTTATGCGTATGGGAGGGATGTCCACCATGTAACGATGGCGCATCGCCGTTTGTCTCGTAGTCTGATGATGGAACGGACTCTCCGAAACATACTATATCAAAGGGAGACAAACTATATTAAAGGTCCAGGAAATATCCAGACAATAACACATATAGGCTAGTACTCTATCGATATCGGAAATTTTGCAATAATTTAATGAAAAACGTTAAGAGTGAGTACGAACGCGCTGAGTTCCAGAAAGCAAAATACAACCCTAAAGCTACATGGTCTCTTATCAAACAAATCGCAAATTTAAATCAAACTTGATCATCATCTTCTAATCTCCTAAAGACTTGTGAAAATCCCTCCCAATCGGTTGACATGGTAAGCGACTACTCTGCTAATGTGGGAAATCTTTTAGCTTCTAAAATCCAGCAACCTGATCCTAATAATCCCACACCCACCAATATCAACGGCAGCATCTCTAAGTCACCACCACTACACTCATTGGCTCAATTTTTTTGGATGACTCGGAGCTAAATAACATTATTATTGGTCTAAAAGACAACAGCGCCGTTGGAATAGACGGTGTTCCTACCTCAGTTGTAAAGCTACAAAAACTATTATTACTCCGGTCCTTGTACATTTATTTAATCTATGTTTCTCGTCGGGCATCTTTCCTGACATCTTTAAAACAGCGGTTGTCCATCCTATCTATAAATCAGGTGACAGAGACAAAGTCAGTAACTATAGACCCATCTCGGTACTTACAACACTGTCAAAAATATTAGAAAAAGTGATAAACATTAGATTAGCTAACTTCGTTATAAAATTTAACATCCTGGCCAGTAACCAATTCGGGTTCAGAAGTACGAAAACCACTGATGACGCCGTGGTGGACCTTACTGATAGTATCATTAATAATTTTGAAAATAAACCCAAAACCCTGGCTTCTTGGACTTATTAAAAGCTTTTGACACTGTCTCCATCCCTTTACTTCTCTATAAACTGGAAGATGTTGGTATCCGCGGAACTGCCCTGAATATCTTTATAACCTATTTAACCAGTCGCAGTCATGTGAAAATCAATAATCACTTAAGCAATAAAAAATAGTTGAATTTGGTGTACCCCAGGGCAGTGTGCTCGGGCCCGGCCTCTTCCTGTTATACGCAAATGAGCTATGCCGCTTATCGATCCCAAACTGCAAAATAGTTACTTATGCAGACAACACAGCTCTCATCATCTCCGGCTATGACTGGGCAGAAACTTTTCAAAATGCTGAGTTAGCCCTAGGCGTTGTCACAAAATAGCTAGCTGCAAATCTTTTAACCCTGAACATAGATAAAACTAAACATATATGTTTCTCTATAAACAAGTCAGGCCAACCTTCATTGCCTATTGCGCTTCTTGCCCATAATTGTCCTAACCGTAGTTCCGCTACAACCTGTGCCTGTCCTTAGCTTTCAAGAACGCAGTCTATAAAATATCTTGGTGTTATGGTTGACTCTCATCTTAAATGGCATCAACACATTGACTCTGTCGTGGCCCGGCCTGAGAAAGCATTTATATATTTTTAAGATCAGAGGTTCGGCGGTTCTTAACACCTTAATAAACATATATTTTGCGCTTGCTTAGTCACTCTTAGGATACTGTTTGATAGTGTGGGGTGTGTGCTAGTGTGCTCACAAAACAGCGATGATACGCTTGGAAAGAGCCCAGAGATCCGTTTTGAATGTTTTTGCACGGAAACCAATCCGCTTTCCTACTACATTCTTGTTTTCTCGCTGCTGTGTTTTAGCTGTCATTTACCAAACGGTGCTGCGAACACATACCTATCTAACTTATGACCCAGAAAGAAATGTTAGCAGGCATTACTGATCTAGTTTGCCACGTTAAACCACGAAAAACTATAGCTGCACGACGACACTTTGCCTACATGGGCTATAAAATATATAACAAAATAAATTCAACATTGAGCATATATTCTATCTCTAGGAAAGAATGTAAGAGTAGGCTAGGAACATGGCTTAAATCACTGTCATATGATGCAACAGAAAAACTTGTGGAAGGATAAATCCGAAACTAAATAATAAATAGGCAGACACTCATTCTCATACACACTCATTCATTCACACATACACTACTCATACTAATACACACCACACACAAATTCTCACGCAGCCACACAAATCAGTCACGGCAATTAATAATCTTAATCTTAGTATTTAGACTGTTTTCTTTTTTCTTGTGTAATTTGTGTAAATACATTCCTTACTTGGAATAAATTTCCCTCTCACCTGGATTCGGGCGTTGATAACTGCGCCAAGTTTTGTCAAATTTTGCAGCTATCATCGTATAATATTGTTTTTCTGTCTGTATTTGTTATTTTTTCCAAATAAAACGTTATTATTATTATTATTTTATTATTATTTTCCATGTGTACTTATTGTTTCGAGTTTCTGATATTTTGGCACTCTTACAAGTGCCATGATCACGGATGAACTGACACACATGGTAAATACCTATCCCGTTTTAAGTTCTAATGATACTAAAGCATACAGTTAAAATAAGTAACAAAACGTCGTAAATAGCAAATTTTGTATTAATCATCTCAGAGGCTGTCTATCAAAAATTCATTTTGCAAGCGTATCTTATGTCCGCACCCTAACAATTCGAGCATCAATTGTTTTTAAATGAATATATAAACAAACTACAAGGAAGATTTCAAAGTAAAATCCTGCAATACAATGTGATACTTGTTTGAGCAATGTCTTCTAAATTATTGTGTCTTTTGGTGATTTTCAGTGGTTGTCTAGCCAATGTTACTGAGGACGAGTATGTTGATGCCGTGATAGATATGCTTCTAAACGGTGTCAGCAGAGAGTTTGAGCAGTCTGGTGAAGATGAGAACGGTGAATATTTGTGTTTATATTATATAAGTCATCATAGTAGTAGTTTAGTATGTTTTGTAAGCATGCTTACCTAGAAGTAGCCTATTTACTGTTGAGTTAAAGATTCTCAAATTATAGCTATGACGAATCACAACACAGAGTCCAGCAGGGACTTCCACTCCTTAGCTATACGCATAACTGAAGTAGGTGTTCCCCAAACGCTTTGTGCATATGAGTGGATGGTACATCGCCGTTCATCTTGTAGTCTGATGACGTGTGTTCGTGTTCGTCAGATGTGTATCTAGATGAAATAAGGATTTTATCGAACGCCTTGTCGTACAAGTCAGACTCGAAGGTTCTTTTTATTATACATAATAATAAAAATTATTTTATTGTAAAACTGGCCAAAAGGCTCATCGGCAACGAGAAACTGGTCGAGACAAGGCTCTAGAGCCTAGAACATCGGCGACGTGTTGCAAACCTGTCAGTTTTTTTATCGGTTACATTTCGAGGAGTGTGCGATGGAATTACACAGTCTTATTCCGCCAAGCTCGTTCCATCATCGGACTACAAGACAAACGGCGATGCGCCATCGTTACATGGTGGACATCCCACCCATACGCACGAAACTTTTTGGGAATACTTTCATTGTGCGTACGGCTAAGGAGTAGAATTCCCTGCCGGAGTCTGTGTTTCCTGATAGTTATAACCTGGGAGTCTTTAAGTCAAGAGTGAATAGGTTACTTCTAGGCTAGCGTGCTTCATCTTCGACCACATCATCGCTTAACATCAGGTGACATTATGGTCAAACACAAGCCTATCAACATTTTTTTATTGTGTAATAATATTTATTTTACTTTCTTGTACATTATTTATAATATGAATAATATGTGAATACAAATAGTATAGCGCTCTTCATTTGTTTATTTAAACTTCATGCACATAGCTACAAAGGCGGACTTAAAGCTGTAGGCATTCTTTACCAGTGAACGTGTCTTTTGTCATTAATAACGGAAATATTTTTTGCAGGTGAAGAGCCAGTTTTAAAAGGAGGAATTTGGAAATGTGGTGACTGTGATAAAATTGACGAGACCAAGCTCATTTACTCCGAAGTTAATGAAGTAGACTCTGATATGATGACTGATGAATCTGTGGATATACAGGTATTCGAAATTTTTGCCACTTTCGTTGTCATTATAGTAATCACGTTATTGATTCACCATACCTAAATCTATCTACACATATATATAAATATGATTGAAAGGCTGTCTATGATTTCAAAATACCAGCATTGTCTCAAGTGCTTATAGTTCTGCAAATTGAACTGAAACACAATCAATTTTTTGTTTTTTGTTTTTGTAGGTCTTAATTTCTGTGATTTCGATGGGTGTTTTGCTGGGGATAGAGCACGTTACACAGTACCATACATGTTGTTTATTCCAGTATTTCTACAAAATCGATCTTTCGGCGGGAAAGCTTATAATTTAAGCATTGGCAGTCTCTTTAAAAAATAAAAAAATAAGCATAAGCACATGCTTAATTCAAATTCTCCATAGAACTTTAATTTTAACTGAACATAATTGTTTCAAGAGTTCTTATAAATCTTGCAGTGGGTATCTTCAAAAATTAATCATTGAATATCCTTGAATATTTCCAGATTGGCATTTCACTACCCAGCATGAAGTGTGTGACAGTGAACTCAAATATGGCGGGCGTTGTTCGTCGCGTCACAGGCGCATGCAGCGGGGAGACTGTTACGCTCAGCGTGGCGCTTGCGCAACATTTTACTGTTCAAGTTTATAGTTAAACTAAATTAATTAATTAATAAATATATGAATTTTGTCACTATATCTATTAAAACTTTATGCAGCACAAATAGATGGTGTAATTTATGCCTTAATAATAACCAATCTATCATAGGGTTACCATGGCAGTTGCTAAAATAAAATGAGTAGGCATGTTCATAACAGTGATCTTTAACAGTATTTCTTATCTATACTAATATTATAAAGCGGAAAAGTTTGTTTGTTTGCTTGAACGCGCTAATCTTCGAAAGTACTGGGTGGATTTGGATGAAATTTGGTATGGAAGTAGCTTGAAGCTTGAGGAAGGTTATAGGCTAGCTGTACATGGCTGGATTTAACATTCCATTCAACCTTTTTTTAAGGGACAAACCTGTAAGTGAACCACTGTAACTCTTGGTTGCCAAAATGAACAGTTGCGACCATCACAAAAGTGCCGAGTCAATGAAGCTCAACAAGTCTAGGAAAATATCACAACTATATCTACTGGATTCGGAACCTTGAAAACAAACAGCAGACGTGTAAATAAACATAATATTCACTTTCGTCCATAATTGACCTGACCGACTCAATAGAGGTAGATAATCTCTACGGAGACTAAAAATATAAATTAGACATAAAATTTTATAAAACATTCTGAAGTAAATATGCGAACGACTTGTTTTTTTTTTGGAAATCATGTTGTCGGAAGAAAAGCACAGTCAGATTAGTGAGAAAGAAAGTGTAAATCTACTGAGATCATCAACTTTCATAGAAAACACTTTGCACGATATTCTCGATCAATCATCATCATCGGGGACCTCAGCTGCTGTTGGGCGACCAAAAAAAGATTTTGCAACTTGCAGTAAGCGGTCACAACGAAGAAGACTTGCAACACTATCTCAGTTGGACGAGTCAGACGTCATTAATCTAATGGAAACATCAGACCCCGGTACAAATGAAATAAACCTTGACGATGTGCTATCTCTCATAACAGAAGCTAAACTTACGAAGCACCAATACCTGTTTCTCCGCAACTTCATAAATTCTCAGAGCAATCCAATTTTACCTTCGTACAACAAATTATTAGTAGCAAAGAAAAAATGCTATCCTGAAGTTGTCAGAGTTACCGAATCGACAGCGGAGGAAAAAGTATTGTCTGCCATACCTCAAGAATCAGTAGGTGATATATTTTTAACAAACAAAACTGCTAACTCCGACGTTACTGAAGATGCTTATCCATATATACCCATCATCTACAAGATATTGCCGACTAATCCGCTTTCAGTTCATTAAGGAAACCAAGGGGATTCAACTATCAATGAACTGAACTACTTTCAAGAAAAAATTGACAAGCTCGTTCCTACAAAAGTATTTTACGACGATAATAAATAAATCAATGTGGATCACAGTTTACAGTTAACCATGGTTTATGGAAAGATATGCAGCGTGATTAGTGATACTTCTAATGAAAAATGCTACATAATATGTGGAGCTTTGCCAAAAGACATGAACGATATCGATTTTTGCGTCAAAAGAGATTATTGATATGAATAAATTAGAATTTGGTCTGTCACCATTACATTCATGGATCTGAACCCATTAACTCAGTGGTAGGAAAACCCATAACCCAGTGGCAGGATAACCTATAACCCTGTGGCAGGATAACTCATTACCCAGTAGCATGATAACGCTTAGCCCTGTAGCAGGATAACCCATTAACACAGTGGTAGGATTGGAAGTAAAGGCCTACCCATCTTCCTTGGAAGATAGGTAGGCCTTTAGTGTGGGATGCAACTTGTGTCGATACTGTCGCGCCATCCCATCTTCCCAGTTCATCATGTTATGCGACGCTCCCGCTGCGGCTGCGGAAAACCTCAAGTGGCGTAAATATCTCGGTGATAACTATATTTTAGAGCTTTTTGGGTTCGAAACTCTCGGACCATGGGGCCCATGTGCTCACAGCCTTTTTAAAGACATATCGAAAAGGCTCGTTGACGCTTCCCGCGACCCAAGGGCTGGCTATTTCTCTCAAATAACTTAATTCTTTATGTACACTTCATCCACATAGCATACATGTTACAGCCAGGCGTCTCGTGACAGAACCCGTCGTATAACTTACCTTCATCCGTGCATAAAGTGCATAAGTAACGCATTAGTTTCTATTGGTGAACTTTCTGAAGAAGCCGCAGAGTCAACTAATAAAAATATCAAGGCGTTTAGGCTCAACCACACAAGAAAAATGTCATGAGTCTCCACTAACACAGACCTTATAAACAGACTTCTGCTGAACTTAGATCCTTTGATCACTTCCAGCAGGAAATTGCTCCGAAAAAACAAATCTCTATTGTCTAGTAGCGTTATAAGTTCATTAAACTGTACTATGTAGCATAGAATGGAAGATTTTATTTTATTTTGATTATTTTTAATTTGTCATGTACATACTTACCTATTTTGTTTTGATTCATACATTTTTCATTATATAAACCTAAAATTGTGTTTTCATTAAAATATACTATAACTATATAATTATATATACTTTAATTGCATTTTCAATTGAAAAACAAAAACAAAATAATTGAAAATAATTATGACCGCCTTACGAAGGCGCGCGTGTTAAAATAGGTAGATATATAGATATAAAGATAGAGAATGTTGTTATGTAGAATTAATTAATTATCAATATCGATTTATTACATATTTACCGATTAATTACCTATTAATCGGTATTACCATGATTAGTAGGTATTTTATAGAAAGAATTAGCAGTTTGTATAGCAATATCAGTTTATTAATTTACCGCTCGGTTCGGAAAGGTCTATGGAGAAGAACCGGCAAGAAACTCCACAGTTACTCTTTTCAAACATCGTTCACTTTCACATAATTATCAAGTCATTTGTATAACCACAACGTGGTTACTTCATAACATATGGCTATATCTACTTATCTACACATAATTTTATGTTTTAATTATTACACAATATTATTAGGACACCGATACAACAACATAATTCAATATATAAATATAAATCATTCCATAAGATGTTTACACTGTGGCTGCCTGAGAGAGATTGAGCCTAAACTATTGTTTTTTTTTTAGGTCGTTCAGCACACTAAGGCTGGGTACTACTTAACCGGTCTATCCTGTGGTGACCTCTAGTAAATTAAAGGCCCCCAGCCAGGGCTTACAAACTAAAATAAAATTACACCTAAATGACCGCACGCTAAGGGCACTCCCTGTGGAGTACGGGCCCCGGCATAGTGGGGTCATTGGGGGAGGGCAGCAAAGGGACAGGCTGGGTCATATTATTTACGGGAGTACTTATTGCTACTGGCTCAGCATCGCGGGCTGGCTCGTTTGGCAAAGGTCGGGGAGGATTTCCGTTACAAGTACGTGGACGTTGCGATGGGCCTCGTCGGCGAGGCCGAAATACGGAACGCGTTTTGTGTTTGTACTTTCTAAGAATGCTAGTTTCCCTACTGCTCTCTTGTCGGATGGTGGATGAGCCTAAACGACGGCGCTAAGGGCCTTTTATAAGGGCAAATGACAGCTCACCAATGACAGATGATTCAACACACAAAGAAGGGTTGTTCCTAAGTAACAAATTAGTGTTTTATCCAATCAATTTATTAGATAAATGTGAATATCTTTAGAAAAATATAATATTAATTATATAATAACTAGCTTCTGCCCGCAACTTCGTCTGCGTAGAAGTCGAAAATATTCCACGGGATCCCGTCCCCGGGATAAATAGTATCCTATGTTTTATTCCAGGACATATTTATCCATCTGTGTGCCAAATTTTTTTCAAATCCGTTCTCGCGTTATAGCGTGATCCATCCAAACTTTCGCATTTATAATATTAGTATAAATATAGATTTACAATTCCATTTTTAAATATGAAAGATTTCGCCTATGACTTCGTCCGCGTGCAGTTTTTACAGGCGGTGTTGTTTTTGTTAAATACGAGGCGTGCGCTCGGTACAACATTTATTCTAGAAGGGCATAGACAAAGCAAGCGTCGCTAGACGAGAACTATAGTGTAGTAACTATGACATTACAACCATTTAAGGTGTGTATACATAACACCTCTACCCTTAATTATTAATATAACAAAGAAAGAAATTATAGCTAAGTGCACATAAAAATTACAAGTTAAACAAGGTTAAAACCCAGACTAAATAATGTAGTCATTATGACATTACAATCATTTAAGGTGTGTATACACAAAACCTCTACCCGTAATTATTAATATAACAAAGAAAGAAATTATAGCTAAGTGCACATAAAAATTACAGGTTAAATAAGGTTAAAACCCAGACTAATTAATGTAGTCATTATGACATTACAACCATTTAAGGTGTGTATACACAACACCTCTACCCTTAATTATTAATATAACAAAGAAAGAAATTATAGCTAAGTGCACATAAAAATTACTAGTTAAACAAGGTTAAAACCCAGACTAAATAAATTTTCCTAATCTATTTCGTCATGCCACCCGTATCGTACTGGCGGCTTACGTACTCTTACTGGACGGTTACTTGTTGTGGCAACATTACCAGCATCCTCCCTATTGGTCGACACATTGGGTGCTGCAGGCGACTTCCTAGATGCCTCTGCGGCAGCATCTGGTGCCACCATAACTGCTGGTACTTCTGGTTTTGGGGACGAAACTCCACCTAAGCTACCTTTTCTCGGACCAGCCACATTCCTATCTGGGTACTCGCCACTAGTAATGGGAAA
The DNA here is from genome assembly GCA_943138885.2 of Tholera decimalis. Lineage (NCBI taxonomy): Eukaryota > Metazoa > Arthropoda > Insecta > Lepidoptera > Noctuidae > Tholera > Tholera decimalis. Next base: position 5,400,016 of record OW964557.2, on the reverse strand, counting down.
TGATAATGATTTACGCGAATGCGTATTGATTTCCAATTTTTTTGTAACCTGATCTAGTCCAGTCTCTTTTTGGGTACTTTCTTTACCCCCATTTTCCTTCATTCTTCGCTTCAGCTGATCGACATGTCGGTGAATTTCCGTTCCTATGTCAGATCGAATGGAGTAATTTGTATTACCTAAACGTTTGTCGATCGTTCCAGGTACCCATTTATCAGAGCCTCTATATTCACGATACCAGACACGAGCGCCCGGCTTGAATTCGCGCTGTGTCCCGCCCGCATCTCGCTCACTACGAGCTTGGCGCGCAGTGACCTGCGATTCTCGTTCTGGTTTTCCAACCTCATACGGAGACTACGGCCCTGTAATATACTAGCTGGACTAACACCGGTAGTGGCGTGTTCTGTATTTCTGTAGGCTAAAAGAAACCTAGACAAAGCTATTTCAACATTCAGATTCTGTTTAAACGCCTTCTTAATAGTACGTTTACAAATTTTTACCGCGCTTTCCGCTGCACCATTAGATGCTGGGTGATATGGAGCTGTAAAATCTTGAAAATCTAAACTTGAAAAAGGGGGGCCGTTGTCACTAACTGTTTGTTTTGGAAGACCAAATTGCGACCACAAACTTCGTAGTACATTGATAACTGCTTGAGCTGTAGTTCTATTCATTCGAACTGCCTCTATCCATTTTGAGCAAGAATCTACAATAACTAAGTAAGTCAAACCCCCTATGGGCCCTAAAAAATCCAAATGAAGCCTGGACCAGGGCCGTGACGGCCACGGCCATGAGCGTGGCACGTGTGCAGGCGGTGCGTCGGCTACCGCCGCACATACTACACCAGCGAAATGCCGCCTCCAGCGCTTCGTCTATTCCCGGCCACCACACGTAACTACGAGCTAGCGACTTAGTTTTTATATCCCCATGTGTACCTCGTGAAGTTCCGAAATTACTTTTGTTCTAGATGTCAACGGTATAACTACACGATGACCCCACATAACACAAACCAATTCGCAGTATAATTCGTTTTTTCTATTAAAATATGGTTTAAGTTCCTTTATTTCAACCTCCGATGGCCAACCGTCCCTTAAATAGCTTAATACGCGACTTAAAATTATTGGGTCATTTTTTTGTTTCTTTTTTAAGTATGTTATAATCTAGCGACAGGGCTTCAGTTGCAAAATGCAAATATGTCTGCTCTGGTAAAATTTCCTCTTCAGCTGCTGTCCTCTTTTTTTGTAAGTCAATTAAACGTGAGAGACAATCGGCTGTATTTTTATTCGTTTTGACATACTCTATAGTATAATCATAAGCTGATAATTTTACTGCCCAGCGTTGTAAACGGTTTGCTGCCGCGCTAGGAATCCCTATATTAGGCCAAAAAATACTCACAAGTGGTTTATGGTCAGTCCTAAGTATGAACTTCCTTCCGTAAAGGTACTGATGGAATTTCTCAATTGCGAATACAATTGCCAAGGCCTCATTGTGAATTTGACTGTAGTGTAGCTCATGAGTGGTGAGTGAACGCGAGGCATACGCAACGACACGTTCCTCACCTCCTGGTTCGCGCTCAGCCAGCACGGCGCCTAACCCCCGCGCGCTTGCGTCGACAGTTAATACCGACTCTTTATGCATGTCAAAATGTACGAGCGCTTTGGTGCTACACAATTTTTTTTTAATTCTATTAAATGCAGTATTTTGTTTAGTTCCCCATTTCCAATGCCTACCTTTTTTTAAGAGTTGGTACAGAGGCGATAACTGCATGCTCAAATTGTTGATGAATTTCCCATAAAAAGTCACCATTCCCAGGAATGATTTCAATTCTGTGACACTGTTTGGATGTGGCATGGTCGCAATAGGCTTTACCTTGTCTGGATCTACCCTAACACCATCCCTATTGATAAACCTAAGTACTTTACTTCTCTTGCCAAAAATTCGCATTTTTATTTTTTTATTTTTAGACCCTTTGCTTCTAGTATTTGCAACACCTCTCTTACTGATTTTAAATGGCTATCCAAATCCTTATTCTTAATTAAGATATCATCAAAAAAATACTATGACATTTGGATTATCCTTGAACATATCTACCATTAATTTTTGAAATAAACCTGGGCTTGAGGATAGCCCATAAACCAAACGATTATACTTAAATAATCCCCTGTGTGTGTTGATAACTGTATAATTCCTAGAGGTCTCTGATAAAAGTACCTGGTTATAGGCTTGCGATAAATCTAGTTTTGTAAAAAAAACATTCCCGCTCAGGTTACTGAATAAATCTTCCATTTTTGGAATTGGAAATCTGTCGATCGCTAAAACTCTGTTCAGAGTTACCTTGTTATCGGCACATATTCTTAGGCCTCCTGCTTTCAGCTTTGCGTACCACAACTAGTGGCGTGGCCCAGTCAAAATGGTCCACCGGTTCAATAACCCCAGTTTTCCGCATGACATCCAGTTCGGCATCAACACGCTCGCGCAGCGCATACGGCAGAGGCCGCGCCCGACAAAATGTTCCATCCTGCACATGCAGCTCTGCCGTACCTCCCAAAAATTTGCCCAATGTGCCGTCGAATAGGGATTCCTAGCGCGGCAGCAAACCGTTTATACACACCGGTTTGTAATTGCTTAATAACATTTGGTGCATGGGCTCCTCAACATCCTCATCGTCCACGTCGCTTTTGCTTCCGTTGCCTTCCTCATCAAGTGAGTACAAAGGAGTCCCTTCTCGACCGCCTCGGCTACCGCGCTGCCCGCGCCCTGCTCGCCTCCACGTTGAGCGCCCGCTCGTACCACGGCTGCTACCGCGCCCTCCACGTGAAGGTTTGTTGTCCTGACTATCGACTGATCCTGCCGTATTACTCCGTCTAGTCTTACTATACCCTGGGCACATCCTTCTCAAGTGACCAACTTCATGACAGCCACTGCACACGAATTTTTTGTACTTACAGTCGTTCGCTTTGTGTCTATTATCGCCACACTTCGGGCACTCTTCAAATTTATTAAGAGTTTTCGTTGTTTCCGTGCTACGCTCCACCGCAATAGCGTTCCGTTCCGCAGCCTCCAGTGACAGCACTAAGCTGACCGCTCTTTTGTATGAGAGATCTTCCTCAGCGAACAGCCTTTGACGGATTACATCGCTCTTTATGCCACAAACTAATTGGTCACGTAAGTTTTCATTCAATGTTGTCTTGAAACTGCAGTGTTTCGACAATTTTTTCAATTGTGTGACATATTCCGCTACCGATTCTTCAGTTTGCTGTCGCCGCTGCCGGAACCTAAACCTCTCGGCTAGGATTGATGGTGTTGGCTGCAGGTGTGCACCCAATAATTCCACTGCTCTAGCAAGCGTCAGCTCTGCGGGTTTTAGTGGACTTGCCAATGATGACAGGAGTTCATTCAAGGACAGGCCCGTTGGTATAGTGGTCAGTGGCCCTGACTGCTGTGTGCAAGGTCGTGGGTTCGATTCCCACCCAGGACAAATGTTTGTGTGATGAGCACGGTCATTTGTTCTTTGTCTGGGTGTAATTTATCTATAATATGTATGTATTTAGAAATATATATGTATGTTTATCAGTTGTCTAGTACCCATACCACAAGCTCTGCTTAGTTTGGGACTAGATGGCGTTGTGTGAAAAAAAAAAGTTTTTGAATATTATTGTGGAATATTATAGGCTTCCTCGCCCATCATCGAAATCAGCGTCGGCAGTTTGAGCTCAGTTTTCACATTGTTGACTAAAAAATACATCTCCAGTCGCTCAACATACGCAGACCAGTTCCCAGTCGTTACACTGAATTTCCGTACCTGTCCTACCGACATTTTTTATTCGGTTTAGCGCTGATCTTATGTAAATTTACAATATACAGACTAATTTTGATTTTCCTCGTCGCCACTGTTAAATAAAAGGAAATAGCCAAAGCAAGCGTCGCTAGACGAGAACCATAGTGTAGTAACTGTTGAGGATATCAAATTGTTCTCTTACCAAGATGTTGTAAGGGTGGGATCCTTTATGCAAATAAAGTGCTTCAATCAATCATTTCACAGCTTTTATTCCATTCTAAAAGTCTTTATAAAACGCTTAGTAGATTCATTCAATGTTTTGTATATCTTGATAAAACTGCTCTAAAAATAACTAAAACATATGATCGACCATTTCAACTTTACTTTACTGATGCAACTGAACTACTACGACTTCGACTGAAATACTTTCTCACTTGACTTTTCTTTTCGTCTCTCTTGTCACATTCAAAAAACCTTCCTAACAACATTTGGTTTTAAAGGCCATAGACTTTAAAACCTGCCAGTAATCCATAGACATAAAATTCTATAAAACCAATATTACAACAGTAACTATGACATTACAGCCATTTAAGGTGTGTATACACAACAGTTTTTTCGGATTTCAGCTCTTTAATGTCCCACGACTGGACAGGAGACTCAAAGGTAATATAGGTAAATTATTTCAATATATCCCGCTGGCTAGATAGATTTAATAGAGTGTTTTTATACCGTAACTATACGGATAATAATATAAACGTAGCTAATATTTAATAACATAAAATTTAAGTAATGGCCCTGTTTATTTTTAAAACTTCTCTGTATACAATATTTGAGTCTGTTTTATTTTCCGGTAACAAAATAATCTGCTTTTCAGATGATCCAACTCGTGATAGACCAACATATAATTGCCCATGGCTTATATTTATTAGTTTTTAACATTACATTTTTAACACTTTAAACCCATAAATAAAAACCCTAACCTACATAGGTAATACATCTAAAAATAAACTAAAATATGGCATCCAGAAATTCGTGCGCAGCGCTGTCCACTGGTAATGTGCCCAAAAGACTGGCGGGATTTGCCCATGGGAAAAACATTCTTTTCGTAAGTCAATGCCAACTAAAGAGAAAGTTTGTCCTTGGGACTTGCTTATAGTCAGGGCAAAAGATGTTTTTATGAGAAACTGGAGTCGCTTAAACGGTATAGGCAGGTCCGTAGCAATCATTAGAATTCTCGGGATGTGCGCCAAATGGCCAGCTCCTGGTCCGATGAGAATAGTCGCCACAATTAAGTTATCTTTTAAATCATTAATTAGTAGCCTTGTGCCATTACACAGGTTGGGTGGGGTAAATTCCTTAAAAGCATAATAGGCGTTCCAGTTTTCAAGAGCAGTTCGGGAGGTGGCAGGCCAGATGGATTCAAGGAATTTAAAAATTCTTGCGGATAATGGACTACATCCTCGACATTGCACACTGTATCAATGGACTTGTAAATTTTTAATTGACCGACTTTTTGTAAAATTAGGTTATTGATTTCATTGACTGTATCGTTTCTTAGTGAGACGATAGCCCTTGAACAAAGCCAATGAATGTCTTTATCTAATAAATATTCAAGGTCTCGATAAACTGCATCTATGAGTTGCTGCAAATTGTGAACTATTTGGCCTATAGTCTCATTTATAATGATTTCCGCAACGTTAGTGCCCAAGGTTTAAGAAGAAAAGACCCTTCTCCAACTTTGAGAAGCTGTTGTGGAAAATCGTTATCTGTATTTCCGATTTGGTGGGCTCTCATATTAGTTCGTAAGTTTAAAGTTTGGACCATACTTCATAGAGGTGACGATTTAAGACACGCCTTTATGATGTCCGCACGGGTCCCTTTTGTGATGACGGGAAGTGTCTGACGAAAGTCACCAGCAAACACAAAGATAAACAAAAACAAAAACCCATGATAGCAACTGAATTTCTCAAGTCCTTAAGCGTTCGATCCACTGCTTCAACATGAGCTCTATGGCTCATGTTGAAGCTCATTCATCCCACATTATCAGCGACGTGTTCTGTAATAACTGTCCAAGGGGCCCATTTTTGCGAATTAAACATACCGACTGCTGCCCAATGAAACTGAAACGTAAGTATGTTGAAAAAGCTTTTTTTTTACATAAATCCTCCTATATCTGCTAAAATATAAAAATATAATTATTTAAGACGGACCAGATTGCCATACATTGTTTTCAGTTTTATGCAACTGTTTAGGCAGCGCATGCAAATAATTCTATTTTAAGAGGTACAATATTCCGACTTGCTTGACAAAGATTACAATAGCTCGGCTAATATGCATGATATAAAGATAATTTATAGCCTATAGCACTCAGGGATAATGCAGCTACATAAGCGAAAGAATTTTCAAAATCGGTTCGGTAGTTTCAGAGATTACCCCCTACATACAAACTTACAAATTTTACCTCTTTATAATATTAGTATAGATAATCAGTTACTATTATCTAACACGTGGACCACAGTGCACCGTCATTTATCACTAGAGGACGCTTTTTCCAGAAACTATATAATAATAATAATAATAACCCTACAAAACACACTAACGCCATATATTATAACTAAGATGTCAATCGGCGTGGTCTGCTCCTAGACGTTACCTTGTAAGAGCGGGGTGGGGTACTTTTCGAGGTACAAAGAAATAAAAAAAAAACCTTTATTTTCGAAATTTATACTTTTTGTAAATAAAAATACATTTTAATTTATTTTTAACAACCAGTAAAAATTAATTTTGTACATAATTTAATCTTATAGTAATATTATTAAATCTTTTCATTTCATCGGCTATAACGCGCGCCGCTGCTAATTTATGTCGCACTTTTATGCGTTGGTTGAAAAGGCCAAAGGTTGAGACAAATAAGAAAGAAAATTGTTTTGAATAATGTTAGAAGTTGATTTAAGGACATATTTTTAACTTACCGGTGATATGAAATGTTATCATTTTTTTATTGTGCTTTTTGTCGTATTTCACGCAACCTTTCACGACACAACTTGGCATTTTTGCTTGTAAAACTTACGACCACTCCCGAAGATAGCCCATAGATGATACATATAAATACTGAGAATAGCCGATCGCGTTCTAGTTCACTGCGATAAAGGGAAGACCACTTTGGGACCAAGTTCGAGGCGTCATTATAACATGCGGTCCGCCCAGTCCTTCAGTCAATGGTTAAAATTCATGTGTCCATTCCTAGCATACGCATTTACAATTATGTATATTATCCATTGACATATTTTAAATCAATGATATTATCTATATAAATAAAAATGAATCGCTAAATGTGTTGCTAAGCGTAAAACTCGAGAACTGCGGAACCGATTTGGTTGATTTCTTTTTTGTTGTGTTACATGAAGTCTGAAGTAGGGTTTTATGGATAAAAAAAAATTTAAAAAAAACGAGAAAAATAGTAAAAACATCAATTTTCTTTTCCCATTCAAACCACTCTGTCCCCAGCTGTCAAACATTTGACGTCAATCAAAACAAAACAATGGCTCGTTAGGATTACCTTTGGTATGCCTTTAAGTCGATTAGAGGTTGCATGTCATCAATGAAAAATAATATAATGAGTTTCCTCAAATTTGTTTTATAGCCTTTTTAATCGTGTAAACTATTGTGTTATTTTACTTGATAATAATCAGTAATTGTGAATAATATGAAGGAAAATAAGTGATAAAAACATAATTAAGCGTTGGTGCAGTATTTTGGATGGAAAGAGACTGCATGGACTTAGATCTTTTCTTAAAAAAAAAAAATAACAAAAAAGTATAACTGACGTACGCTTTATTGCTTCCTCGGTGCGTAGCATTTTCTTAGTTGTTTTAAAATTTTTTGAGTGCGTTTGAATGTTTTATTTGTTGAGTGCATTTACATTTAGACCCACGCTGCCTATAAGACGTGAGCGCAGCAATTTGTGTAAAAATATCATCACATTAGATATTACTAAAGTCTTTCAATGTTATTTTATTTCTATTAGACTGCAACAGGTCAATAACTTTTGACAGAACGAAATCTGTTGGGGCAACTCTTAACATAAAAAATCAATTTTTCTTTTGTTTTAGACAAATATGGTAGAACAAGGTCTGCCGGGACAGCTAGTTTTAAATAAAATCAATATTTAAAACACTCTAATTTGTTTGTTTGAACAACACGATATAGTAATCTTTTTGCAAAAATATATATTTAAGATTATCCTTTTACCGATAAATTAATATCACCAGTATTTGCAGCAGTATAAATAGTCAAATATGTCACCAACCAAACATGTCACTAATCTGAAATAAGCCACTGATAATCTCTACCTGGGCTTTAGCTTAGATCTGAAATATATATGTGGCGTGACCCCACAGACATGCATATGCCGTCATCTGTACTCTTGACGACCTTTTGTCTGCATCAGCGTTTTGGGCCAATTTAATATATATAAAATATATACTTGCCATCGGCACGCTAAGAAAAAGATATACTTACTGTATATCAAGGCCTACCACAATATCTTTACTTTGGTATTGACGTTGACGAGTCCATTGCAGTCCATTGCAATCTGCGTGTATGTTCCTTCAAAAGAGCACCTCAGATCATCATCGTCTGCGTCTAACCAGATGTAGGAATTAGTGTTTTACATGGAGCGTCTGCCTATCTGACCTCTACAACCCAGTAGCTGGGTAACACAAAACCTCTTGGCTAGACCAGAGTCAGATCGGGCACGCCGCAATTGCGGCGGTAAGACCCCTCTTTGAGGAGTGGCTAGATCGGCGTCACGGCGTCCTGACCTACCGCATGACGCAGGTCCTCACCGGACACGGAAGTTTCGAGAGGTACCTGTGTCTGATGGGGAAGGAAGAAACGCCTGGGTGTCATCACTGCGAGGACCGCCCTAAGGACACAGTAGAGCATACGGTGCAAGACTGCCCCGCTTGGGCTGAGCACCGACGTGTCCTCACGGCGGCGATAGGCGGAGACCTCGCGCCCGGCACTGGTCGAGGCCATGCTGCGGGGCGAGAGGGAGTGGGAAGCGGTCGCCTCCTTCTGCGAAGCAGTCATGCTATCGAAGGAGGACGCGGGCCGCGTGAGGGAGAGGATGGCGTCCTCCCTCCAGCCCAGCCGCAGTGGTAGACGCCCACGGCGTCGGACGTCGGCCGACGATCTCCGGCCACCGTAGGCGCGGGCATGCGGACAGCGAGTAAAGGGCAACTCGCGGTCCGTCCTTGGACCATGCCCGGGTTGACGGCGCGTTGTGTTCCACGCGCGCCTCAAAGAGCGTCAGCAATATGACGAGGCCCCCCTGTAGAGGGCCGAAGCCTGCCGGGGTAGTGGGACTTATCCCATTACCGTGACCCCGGAACGTAAAGGGCTATTGAAGGAACACCGTGGATTTTAGTCAGTACAAGTCTGACAGTCCCTCCGGCCCTGCCCGGGGTGGGAGGACTTATTTGATGATTTTACCACGTAAAAAAAAAGACCAGAGTTAGATTTACTAACTTTTGACTATCCGATGTGCTAATGACAGCAGCGAACAATGGCTTAATGTGATTTTCGAGGCACGGCGGTATTACGCCGCCAACTTCCAAATCCCGGGCTACTACAGAGAAATTCCTTACAGAAAAACCCAATAGCGCTTTTTACCCAACCCGGGAACCGAACCTCATGTTCAGCAGTCGAGCTTGCGACTCTCGACCAACGAACGAGGCAGTAAAAAATTGGCCGAGTGCGAGTCAGACTCGTCCATGAAGGTTTCCGTAGTAACTATAATATATAATATACTAGCGACCCGCCCCGGCTTCGAACGGGTGCAATGTTAATAATAAAATAAATACTATAGAATGTCTTTATATACAACGTTGACAGCCTTTTTGTCATTCGAAAATACATACATGTTCTCTTTAGTAGTTACTCTTGAAGGTGCGACATATAATTGACCATGGGATCATTCAACGCTCAAATCTAAGCCTGCAACGTTGAATATTTGACCCTGGGATTTGTTAATGGTCATTGCAAAAGATATCTTTAACGGAAATTGTAGACGTTTATACTGGAACGGTAAATCCGATGGTATCAGAGGAATTCGGGGAATCAATACATGTTCTAAGGTACCACATCCGATGAGTATTGTGCACTCTATGATGAAAGTTTTAGTGGTTTTACCGGCAAAGGCGTGCCAATGCAAAGTTTAGGTGGATTCAGGTTTCTTAATAAAATAACAGGACAACCTACTTTTAACACCATTTTATGAGGAGGGAGTCCAGATGGTTCAAAGAATTAAGAAATACTATAGGATTTTTTTCAAAAGTTCTTCCAAATCCAGAACAGTATCAACCGAGTAGTATATTTGCGTCGGTGCATCAATCTTTGAAAGAATCAAGTTATTTACCTTATCATACTTGTTCGTTAGTGGGTGATAGAATTGCTCTTTCTACCAAGATGACCAAGATATAGCCTTACAACTTATGTTATCAATGTCGGTATAGACATTCTTGATCAACTCTTGGAGGTTGTCTATCAAAAAACAAAGGTTTTCTAGTTTAATCCTTCCATCAATTTGTGTTAACTCTCCATTGCCAACTTTTAGCAGCATCTCTGAAAAAGCCTGTTCTCACGTGAAGACAACGAAACCCACCCGGGAAATTTTTGAGGCTGTGTATCGGGCAGCCGATACAATCAGGGGGTTTGTGTGTGTTTTTAGCAGAGGCGAAGTAACGCACTGAATGGCGTTTCAACACTTGCTTTATGGTCGGGATTTTGAGGTCCAAGTGGAGATCCTCGTTCCTCAAGTACCAGGGCACGCCCGTGGCCTTTCGGAAAAATCGGTTTTGAATGACTTGCATCCTATGGATCTGAGCCGAACTGGATTGAGTAAACACCGGACAGGCGTATGTCAAAATAGGGCGTATGCGTGGTAAAAATGCGTAGTTTGCATTTTAGGGAGAGTTTGCTGTGTGCATTCAGTATGCTGTGTAACCTACCGAGAGCAAAAGCGTCTCGCGAGCGAACCGACTTTATATGCTCACTGTTTTGGTCTAGGATCACTCCTAGCACGGCCTGCGACGCCCTATTTCGCCGGCACCGCGCCGCAACCGCTATGTCCTTGCATTTTAAATCTGTAATATCTTCGAAACTATTAATTTAAATTACATGCTGTAAAGGGCAATATTGATCTATAATAAATGCACAATGTATTTATGTTATTTAATTGGATAAGGATTAATGATGTATTGCTTAAAATTGCTTCGTAAAATATGCTCGTATTTCTCGTAAAAAGTAAAGGATAAAAATGGTTCTTGTGGGTTACCTATAAGAGATAGACATATACCATCGCGGACTTTATTGTTGACCTTTTTAAGGTGTACAATACTGTAGTACATTATTTTGATCTATCTCGTAGGGTTCAGCCAGTCTTTGTAATGAAAGCGCAAAAAAATGTGTTTATTTGCGACATCACATTAGAAACCTCAAAAATCATCAGTGTTCCTCTACTATATTATGCATGTTATATACTTAAAAACCTTCCTATTGAATCACTCCATTTACTTATTATAATATTATAGATGTGAAAGTTTGTGAGGATGGAGGACTCTTTCATGAAAAAACTACAGAACGGTCCTGAATGAAATTTAGTGTGGGATCGGGACTTACGCGAACAAAGTTGCATTCAGAAACAAACCTAGTCTAAATTGCTAAAAAACTAAAACTACTAACTAAAATAAAATAGTCTTATAATAATGAACGTGCTAATAAAAGACTGTGCCATCAATGCCACATCTAGTAAAAATCAAATCATACATCCATGTTGTGCTTAGTTAACTTACTTACGATCGTGTTAATGTTATTGGTACGGAGATGTACCAAATTATGTAGGCGAATTGAAAATGTTTGATTTTAAGTGGACTGTATTTTGAGGGTGGCTGGTTTCGCCTAGAAAGAACAGGATGATGAACGGGCGACCGAGTTTCAGGGATTATGAGGGAAAAGCACGTCTTACCTGAAGTCTTCAAGATGGCGCCTGCTGGCGCCTGCCTGCTTCGAGCTTCGAAGTACACGACGTGTTGATATCAGAATGCACCAAACTACTCAATCACACCCGCGGGCGGTTCATCTTAGTTCAATCACGATTTATATAGATAAATAAGCGGAGTTTTCGCGGTATAACACACGGACGGCGGAGTACGGTAAGACATCGACAATACGTCCGCGTGGAGAGGCGTACTTAACACGTTCTGTCATTGCGGTGTCATTGCTTGCCATAGATTCGTGGCAGACATGCTTTTTTGGGGTAGGGAGAGGGAATGGTCGTCCGTTCTGACAGTAAACGTCAAAATGTGGGAGCAAACTGTTTAACCAAATTTCAAAATGAGATGGCGTTACCATTTCCCCCCGGCTTTAAAGGGTTGCCTTTAAAAGGAAACAAATAAAATAAGCTACGTCAGGTATACTACCGCATAACCTATCCACGAGCTAAAACAGCGTTATGATATTAAATTAATCTAAATTAACTTTAGCGGAACAATTATAGCGAAAACTATTAACTAAATACCTAAACTAAGAGGGAGATCCAACTTCAGGCTAGATCTCACTGAGTCGGTAGCGGACAGAGACGTACAACAGGGCGCACGTAACTACCCTTCGCGGTTTTTACAGTAACAACGCGGGTTGTACCGTCTTTAGATGTATGCAATTTCTCAACGATGGCTAAGGGCCATGAAAGCGGCGGAGAATTGTCATTTATGACAATAACCAACGTACCCTCCTGTATAGGGGATGCAGGACTATTCCATTTGGATCTAGCCTGAAGCTGGTGAAGGTATTTCGACCGCCAGCGCCGCCAGAACGACTGTACGATATTATCGAGCAGAGTATGTCTCTGAAGCAAGCTAGAAGAGTCTGCTTTAGGAGCGGGAAGTGACGATAATGGCGCTGTGTTCAAGAAATGCGCAGGAGTTAACGCGGATGGTTCAGCAGGGTCGCTACTCAGTGTTGTGAGCGGCCGCGAGTTAACCAGTGCCTCGACTTGAGCAAGGACAGTTAAAAGCTCTTCATAAGAGAGGATCTGTTGACCTACGATTTTGAAGAGATGCGTTTTAATTACTTTGACCATGCTCTCCCAACATCCACCGAAATGTGGTGAAGCAGGCGGAATAAACTTCCAATCAATGTGATTTACGGAAAGTTCTTCCTGTAGACTTGTACGATATTCTTTATTAAGAAACTTATAAAGATCGCGTAAATAAGAGTTTGCACCCACGAAACAAGTGCCGTTGTCCGTGTACAAACATTGTATAGGGCCGCGTCGCGAAAGAAATCGTTTTAGGGCTGCCAGAAATGACACCGTGCTTAAATCCGTCGCAACTTCAATGTGCGTGGCGCGCGTCGTTAAACATGTAAAAATGCACAGCCAGGCTTTACGGCTTTTAACACCTCGACCACACACTGGCGTGTACTGCAGCGGTCCTGCGTAATCACAACCGGTATGTGTGAACGCCTTATCTACTTGATTGACGCGCTGGCTAGGAAGGTCAGCCATGAGAGGAAAGACCGGGCGAGGACGAAATTTAAAACACGCGTTACATTTGTGTATTCTGTGGCGAATTATTCGCCGTGCAGCTAAAACCCAATGTTTATGCCTGAGTAAAGACATAAGCAACTCTGGACCGGCATGGAGATGTTTCTTGTGATAAAAATCAACAAGAAGGTCGACAACGTGGTCATGACGCGGTAAGACGCAAGGATGCTTGTAGTTGTATGGTTCGTCCGAATTTGACAGACGACCGCCAACGCGTATAATGCCGTGCTCATCGAGAAACGGCTTGAGCTTAAGAAGCGCGGGAGAACAAGATACATTATTTTTTAAATTTTGAATGTCGTTACTAAAGTGAACAGCCTGTACAACTCGCAATAATTTATACTCTGCGAATTCAAGATCAGAGCTCGAAACAGAAGCCCCATTAGGTAGTTGCCTAAGAAACATACAGACATAAACGATGGCGCGTAGTAACTTAGATCACGACGACATGCGCAGCGCGAGTGCATAGATCGGAGATTGTGCTACCTCAACAATCACGGGGTGAGAAACAGATTTCCGTTCGGGTGCATCCTCGGCTTCTGCACTGTGGTCACAATGTTGTATGGGCCACTCCATAGATAAAATAAATAACTAGATGTGGTCAACAGAAGAAATTATATCGGAACCGTGTGTCTCCAGTTAGGCGCTGGGCGGGGCAACAACTACACATGCAGTTTAATAAAATCAATAGATACGCACTCGCGCACACACCCGCATTTCCTAAATCAGAACGTACTATACAATCAATAATAAACCTTATTCCCTCAAACACAGCGTGTATTTACCATGCACCTTAAAATTTACCCACACAAAAACATCGGTCGCTATCGTTGTGCTGTGCAAAAGCAATTTATTTTACATATACGCTAGTGATTGACTAAATCGGAAAGTTATCGATTCTTCCATTTGTTATTGTACATTTTTTTTGGGCACCTGAAAATGAACCAAATAAAAAATGGCATGTCCAGAAAATATTATAATAACAATAAACATATTATTAAGAACATAACATTACATAATTATTATTAAGTACTACCTACTAAGTATTAAGGGCTACCCTGGCGCTTTCGACTTAAATCTTAATATTTAATTATCATAGTGATAGGTCAAATAGAAGTTGATGTTAACTTACATTACGCTCTTGATCGGAACATACCAGCCATATAGGTTGTATAGAATCCTGAAAAGTTGAATGACTGATTTTATGAATGTCCTAAAACATGAGAATAGCTTTCAGTAATAAAATAAAATTTAACCCACTTCTGCAAAAATCAGTTGTACTCTTAATTTTGGAATTGTCCATTCAGGCTGGAACATTTCTGCGCTGAAGTGAACCGAGCATTTATGGTGCTATTTTGTGTAGGGTACCAGTTAGGTGGCATGCCTGTGGCATCAATCCATTCCTTTTTTATATTACCATCTTTTGGGAAGCTGAAAAGTACGAAAACCACTTATTTATCATTTACATACATTCTAAGCTACTTCTAAACGTCACCATATAATAAGCATCGCAATAATTACGTACCACACTATAAATCAAGATCTGAATGATTTTGACGTATATTGCTAATCCATTGCTACATATGTTCAAAATATTGGTCTGCTCAACAACGTAAATACCACAGTGAGTGTTGTTGATTTAGCATAATGAAACCGATTCCTACTGTAAGTGTGTTACGCAATTACCCCGCAGGTAATAGTTTAGTAGGTTATAATAGGTTTTTGTTATAAGAAAAATCCTAGTTAGTAGAGAAATTGTTAAATATATGAAAACAAACACACATCCATGCCTAACAAATAAATAGCATGAATATATTGACTTATTTTAAGCTAAATTCACTAATATATTATCTGAACCATGCCGATTATTATAACGCATTCGAAGCTTCAATGGAAGTAAAATACAAAAACCATAAAAAATAAAGAAACAGCAACATAGGATAAGGCATAACATACGATAATTCTAAACCGAAAAACACCACCGATTATTAACCTAAAATTAAAGTAACTTACTTTACGAATATTGGTTACGCATTTCTCTACTACTCTCTAAAAAAAACAAAATAAGTAAAATATCATTATTTACACCGGGCTAAAACGGTTGACAGATTGAAAAATAAACTATTATAGCGACAGCGACGTCGGAACTCCTTACGCATGCTGCGGGCGTAAAATAAATTGTTTATTTTTTTTCACTTTTTTGTACACTTGACATTTCAACGTATTTTTATTTCTGTCATCTCATGTAAAATAAAAGTTAAACCAATTTTCTTAGAGGTTTCTACGGAAACCAAAAACGAAAATACAAAACTAAAGACCGGTAAAAAGTTTTTTATAACATACGTGTTATAAAAAACTTTTTACCGGTCTTTAGTTTTGTATTTTCGTTTTTGGCACCGACTTCCGAAATTAAAGTTATTTTTCATTTTGCAGTGTTTTTTGGGAGTCGGTTTAATTTTTTGGTAAAAAGTTTTTATTTCACTCTTTTTAGTTGGTCGATTTTTAATTTACCTAGTTACAAGAGCCTAAATGTCAACTACTTATATTCATTTACAAAATATTGCTTTTCCCAATGTTGAGGAGTTCTCCTGGTAGTTCACCATCAGCTTCACTTCACCATATGCATTATGACGAGCATATTGTGCTTAATAACCACATTCAAGTAATCGAAGCGGAACACATGAACTACTTATTATTCCTACTTATATATTGAGTAGTTCCAGTGGCCATCGGTGGTCTTCATCATCAGGTCTACTTCACAAATGGTGCTTTTCGAATGCAACTACACAAGTTACTATAAAAATACTCAAATCACTATAGGTGTGCCTATAATATTTGAAGAGTTCCCTCGATTTCTCCAGGATCCCATCATCAGATCCTGACTTGGTGACAATGGGACCAATTTCAAAGTATACCCTTTCAAACAAAAAAAGAATTTTCCAAATCGGTTGAGCCGTCTCCGAGTAATCGGTGATCATACATAAAAAAATAATAATAATATACGCGTCGAATTGATAACCTCCTCCTTTTTTTGTCGTCGGTTGAAAAACCCCTAAACTATAATAGCAATATTTCATTCGTCAATCGACATTGCTGTCGATAGCATACGTTAGTGGATCTGCACAAGCACATCACTAATTCGTCGCAAGAAGTGGCGGCCTCACTACGCGATGAATTCGCGTAATACAGTTTCGTATGTTATTTTTACATTGCTTGTCCAGTTTCTTATTGACGAACTCAGGTAGTGGTTAAGGAGCAATGTATCTATAGCAAAAGTAGTACAGTCGTTCTGATATTTGAAAACAAAAATAACATAGTAAAACCAAGAAAGATTTTACGATGTATTGTTTTTCATGATTTTAAAGACAAATATTGTAAAATATTTGTACTTACATATGGTAAGTGATTCCATGATTCACATAGTTTTGATTTTGGCTTCGGTTTTTATAAGATACCACAGAAAAACTCGGCATTCATATATGTTATCACGATCGCCGTCGAAAGCGCACTAGTTCGCAGAGACGGCCACTTGCCTGTGACATGAGCCCTGTGGCCATGTCGCGCGGAGGTATCCGCGTAAGGTAAGTAAGGTGGTAGGGTAAGGGGGCGTATCGGTAGATACGCCCCCTTACCACTTCTCCTATATTTTTGATTTCTGTGGGCCACTCTGACGGATCATGAGAAATCCAAGAAGGTCCACGGTACCACAAAGGATGTTGCAGAAGTTTAAGTGGAGTAACACCACGAGAAAGGCAATCAGCAGGATTCTCAACGCCCGCGATGTGATTAAAACAAGTAGCAGGAACAAGTTCTATTAATTTAGTAACGCGATTGGCGACAAAAGTCTGCCAGCGGTGAGGAGAGGAATAAATCCAGGCGAGCACTACCTTGGAGTCAGAAAATGCGTATATTTTATTGATGGGGTAGTGGGGCGAAACTGTGTCTTGAACCATGCGGAGCAACTGAGACAGCAGAAGGGCCGCGCACAACTCCAGTCTCGCAACCGAAATGGTTTTGACAGGCGAGACCTTGGACTTGGCACAAACTAACTGCACCGAGTAGTTAGAACCAATGCGGACTTGCAAATATACGACTCCGCCGTAAGCGCGTTCGCTGGCGTCAGCAAACCCTATTAAGTTGATAGTACATCCATCGACCAACCCAAGATGCCGCGGTATAGTTATTTGATTGAGCGCGGAAAGCTCAATGCAAAATTGTTTCCAAGCGGCGACAATATGGTCGGGAGGTGCGTCATCCCACTCACACTTTGATAACCAAAGTTCTTTGATCAAGAGCTTGGCGTACAAAATTGTGGGAGCCACAAAACCCATGATGTCCCATAGTCGTGCCACTGTGGACAGCATAGTGCGTTTGGTGCACTTATCATCAGGTGGTGCGACATCAAACAGAAAACTATCACTGGATTTATACCAACGTAAACCGAGAACTTTATGCGGTACAGACCTCTCAAACTCAATGTCTGGAGAAGCCTTATGAGAATTAGGTAAGTGCTCGAGAACCTGTTTATAGTTGCTTGTCCATTTGACAAGATCAAACTGGCCTCGCTTGAAAAGCTGAATAAGCTCTTCACAAAGCGAAATTGCTTGCGGAGCGTATGTGACACTACAAGCGATGTCATCCATATATAAAGCGGAAGTAGCGGCAGCCGCTGCGGCGGGAAAGTTGTCGCCTTCATCAGCGATCAACTGGCGGACAACTCGTAACGCGTGATATGGACTGGACTTGAGTCCAAAACAAACACGATTAAACTGATACACAGACAAAGGTTCATTTTTGTTAAAACGATAAAAAATCCGTTGAAATCTACGGTCAGATTCACGAACGCCGATATTGAGAAACATTTGGCGGCAATCAGCTGACAGAGCAACTTGGAAAAGTCGAAATTTTATTAATATATTAAATAAGTCACCCTGTAGATTAGGGCCGGCATGCAAAATTTCATTGATCGACTTACCCGATGTAGTCCTGCAACTAGCATATAAAACCACGCGAAGTTTCGTGGAGGTTTTTTCTTCGCGAACTACGCCGTGATGCGGAATATAATACGCGGGAAGAGAATTGTCCTCGTTGTTAACATCCGGACTCAAAAAACCTTTATCTATGTAGTCGCGCATGACGTCATTATAGGCGCCGCGCAACTTGTTCGATGCATCCAGTTTGCGTTCCAAACAATGAAAGCGTCTAAGCGCCGCAGCGTACGTGTCGCCTAGCGAATACGGGTCACCACAAAAGGGTAACGCCACAACATATCTACCACTGTCGTCGCGAACAGTGGTAGTGCGGAAGTGTTCTTCACACTCGAGATCCTTAAGGCTCATCGAGGGCGGGGCGGAGATCTCTTCAAGCTCCCAAAATCGCTTGAGAAGAGAATCAATATTATTTTCTTGAAGAACAGCACAACAAGACGTAGTATATTGAGAAATATGTGACGTAGGTACGGTACCCATAATCACATATCCAAATACCGTCTCAATAGCGGGTGGCAAATTATGTTGTTCATGACGTATCACGTTAGGTAGGAACAAATGTGGAAAGATAGATGCGCCGAGCAAAGCGTCGATATTTCCCGGTTGCGAGAAGTCAGAGTCTGCGAGCGATAAATACTCGAGATGCTTAAGTAAGGACACGTCCACCTGAGCGTTCGGCAGTGTGTCCGTAATACGTTCCACGATAAGCGAGGAAATATTAAAATTAATATTCTTATTGAAACGGGAATGTATTCTAACATCTACGGAACCCTTACAAGATTTTTCCGACCCACCGATCCCCTTAACTACTAAGTTAGTATTTTTAAAGTTATTCCACAGTCCGAGGCGTTTAAAACAATCAGAAGTAATAAAATTACTTTGTGAAGCACTATCTAGTAAACAACGAATTATGTGCGGTGAGTTATTGACATCGTAAACAATAACTTGCGCTGTCGCTAACAGTACCGTTGTGGACGCCATACATTGCGGCTCTGCATCGCGCTGAACATGACAAGTGCGCGAGCGCTGACCGCGCGCACACGCAATGGATGTCGTACACAGCGACACCTCGGGCTGAGACGCGGAAGCGGCCGCCGCCGTGGTATTGGCCGTTTGTGGCTGTGACGGTGACTCATCCGTTAGCGTAGATTTTTTATCGAAATGTAATAATGTGTGATGACGCTGATTGCATGAGCGGCACCTTGTCTTACTAGAACAATCACTTGTTTTATGTTTTATGCTTAAACAATTGACGCAAGCTTTGTTGTCTTTCACACATTTGAAACGAGCAGTCGGATTTAAATGACTAAAAGCGGGACATTTAAAATAGTGGTCGTGCACAATATTACTGCACAGACACTTAGACGAATTATTTTTATTAGGTTCCGAACATGCTACATAAGACTGCGGATTAGGGACCGACCTATTGTTACTATTTCGCGATTTATTCGAACTTTGTCTACTATTGTTATCATTCGACGAGCTGTATGAACTAGGCTGCGTATTATGATATGTTCGGCACTGATCTTTGATGAAGGTAATAAAACTATCTAGACTAGGTATTTTATGATTACGTTCAGACATCTCGTAAGCACGAATGGTTTCAGTGTCGAACTTCTTTAAAGCGAGTTGTAACAATATGAAGTCGGAAAGATCTTTAAATTTTAAATTTTTAAGTGAATTAACTGCGGTAACAAAGTTATCTATAAACAGCTGGAAATTCGATTCAGACGCGGGACCGGACAATTTAAGGTTTAAAGCCTGATCAAAGTAAGTAGACGCGAGGATACGAGTATCCTGATACCTATCAAGGAGTGACTGGAATATGACCTGATAATTCTCAGCACTGGGTGTGACACCCGCGAATACGGACTGCGCTTTCGGCGACAGCTTCCCTATTAAATAGTACAACCTGTCAGCGTCTGTCAGAGAGCCATTATCGTGCACCGTTGATTTAAAACTTGCATGAAATAACGGCCAGTTCCGTATATCGCCATCAAACGACATAAGTTCAATCGGAGGTAGTCTAGGCGGCGCTCGGACAACCGGTGCGGCGCTCGTGGAGTATCTACCCTCTAACTGTAATTGTATGCGCTTGATGATGCAATAAAGATCCTCGAAGGATGTGTACGCTTGGTAGTTCGGTTTTGAATCAGGATCAAAAGAAAGTAATTTATCGTTATATGTGTCCAACAAATTATGAAAGTCTGATCGAATATTATCTACTGTTACACAATAACTAAGAAATGATTCGGTACTAATTTCGGAAGAAGCGGCGGTTTTTGAGCGCTCGTAAATATTTTGAATCCGCTCAAATAAAACATTACGTTTAGCTTCCAAGATTGTCAGCTCTTTTTCTTCCGAAATACACGGCTTATTTTGTTTCGACATGTTGTGTGGGTATAAGTAAATAAGTTGTTAGGAACAAACTAACTAAGAATGACCAAGTAGCCACTATTTTTGCAACTGAAATAAGATTCGTAAATATGTTTATGCGGTAGTTATTCCTAGCTAGGCAAGAACTATGATAATTATAATTGGCGGTAAAACTAAAAGATGCTTGAAATATGGAATTTACAAGGCAACTATGATAGTTTGTATAATGATATTTAGGAATGTAGGTAGCTACTTTAAGTATATTACCTACAGGGGGGCGAGATTTAACCACGTAATGGGTATGGATATGGACTAAGGCGTATAGCTAGGTGCTATAACTTCCTAGGTAGGTACTTTTATAATGTACCTACGCGGTATATAGAGAATATGGATTATGAATCCTTCTCTTGCGGGGGCGAGCTATGAATCCACTTGAATAGGATCAAGCAATGGATCCGGCTCGTAGAGGACCAAAAAAAATGGTACGGAGATGTACCAAATTATGTAGGCGAATTGAAAATGTTTGATTTTAAGTGGACTGTATTTTGAGGATGGCTGGTTTCGCCTAGAAAGAACAGGATGATGAACGGGCGACCGAGTTTCAGGGATTATGAGGGAAAAGCACGTCTTACCTGAAGTCTTCAAGATGGCGCCTGCTGGCGCCTGCCTGCTTCGAGCTTCGAAGTACACGACGTGTTGATATCAGAATGCATCAAACCACTCAATCACACCCGCGGGCGGTTCATCTTAGTTCAATCACGATTTATATAGATAAATAAGCGGAGTTTTCGCGGTATAACACACGGACGGCGGAGTACGGTAAGACATCGACAATACGTCCGCGTGGAAAGGCGTACTTAACACGTTCTGTCATTGCGGTGTCATTGCTTGCCATAGATTCGTGGCAGACATGCTTTTTTGGGGTAGGGAGAGGGAATGGTCGTCCGTTCTGACAGTAAACGTCAAAATGTGGGAACAAACTGTTTAACCAAATTTCAAAATGAGATGGCGTTACCAGTTATCTATTTAACCAAATTTGTTTTTTTTTAACACGCTTTTATTAGGTCGACCTGTATGTAATAACTATGTAATGGAATCTAAGGTAACTAGTTTAACCATCTTCCAAGGGTCGTAACGTAATGAAAATTGGCAGCTGTATGTAGTTCTGATGATAATATAATAATATGGTACTGTCGAACTGATCTGATGATGCAGCCGGAAGATATGACTTGGAACTTCATGATGGAATATCGTATCATAGCTGTTTTGGATTTCTTAGAAAAGTCGTGTAATGAACTTTGACCACGATTAGGTTTCCAGGTCTGATGATGAAGCCGGAAGATAGGCACTGGCATTCCATGATGGAATATCGTATCATAGTCGTGTTTGCACTTGTGAGAAAGGCCACGTAATGGACTTTGAACATGATCAGGTTTCAAGGTTATAACAAACCTAAATATTTTTTTGTTTTTCGTGCATTTATAAAAGCGTGTTTTTCTAGTGTTTTTTTTAACTATTAATTTATATACATATATAAATAATTATGTTGTTTAGATTCTATTTCCTTTTGATGTGACGTTTCCTCAGACGAAATTTATTTATTTAGGAAACAATTAGTTGTACAATATGGGTTCCAAAAATAAGTTATGACATAACATAGGTAAATGTTATCATTATTTTTTATTTATTTTTTCACACCTATTCATTCATTATCTGCTTGGCCTTCTCCCAGCTGTGATGGGATCGACTCCCAGTCTTACCGGACACAGTCGAGTATTAATACTGTTTTGCATGGGTAAATGTACTAATGGAGGATGCAGGAATCTCTACCAAGGACGCCGTATTGAGTTTTACAGAATCAGTATCGAAGAATGGTAAGATGGTTTGCTTCGGGATTTTCCTGAACTTATTAAAAGCCTTCGATACCATCTCTATCCCCATCCTCCTCCGCAAGATGGAAGCTGCAGGTATCCGAGGAAATGCCCTAAAGATTTTCAAAGACTTTCTCACTGATCGGAAGCAATGCGTCCAAATAGACCAAGTGATCAGTAGGTGTGAAAGAATTTGCTACGGTGTACCCCAAGGTGGCATAATCTCTTCTTCTCTCTTCCAGTTATATGTTTACTATTTGTGTAAACTTAAGCTGCAAAACTGTGAAACACATATGTACGCAGACGACAAAGTACTCTTGGTATATGGCACCGACAGGAAAACGGCTATACAAAATGCTGAGAAGTCAATGAAGGTAGTAATAGCTTGGCTCTCTGCCAACTTGCTCATCCTCAACCTGCCCAAAACCAAAGCTGTTGCGTTCCGCACTACCCCGAGATCAGCACCTCCACCCGGAGCATCAGTCATTAAGGCATATGTCTGTCCAGACCCTTGTCATCCCTGTAACTGTCCACCTCTTACCATTGTCCCAAAATACAAAATATTTGGGTGTCTACGTGGATGAGAAATTAAACTGGCAGACACATTTAGAATCTTTAAAAACCTGATGGTAAGTGATGATGTGGTCGAAGATGGAGCATGCTTACCTAAAAGTAACCTGTTCACTCTTGACTTAAAGACTCCCAGGTTATAGCGATCAGGAAACATAGACTCCGGCAGGGAATTCCACTCCTTAGCCGTACGCACAATGAAAGTATTCCCAAAACGTTATTTTTTTACTTTGCTATTATGTTTTGTTATTTTATACGTACGTACTCATCTGTGCGCTCTAATTGTTTTTAGATATTGTTTCTCAGTAAGTGAATTATGTATTCAATTCTTATGAGAAATAAAGTTATTCTTAAACCTAAAAACAGAACACTGGTATTTCAACAAATGTATTTGAATGCGGTGGACGTAACTTCATAGTCACACGAATTAGGTACTCTCTGATAACTGTCTTCGAATGTCCACTATATATGTTTGACACACTATTGTCTACTATTATTCAGATCGGCCTGATGTATAGTTTTGCCGATTCTCACATAGTAGGTAGTTGTTTTACAAATCAATGCAGTTTTAATATAAACACTAGATTACTGTTATTTTTAACAATAGGTGATATTTTTCTTTTAGTTGAAGGAGTCTAATATTCTTTGGCAAGTTCAGCTTTTACATCAGTTTTGTACTTCTTTGAATAAAAAGAATAGTAATTTTTTTTCGTATAACGATTTTCCAGTTAATATGGAATCAACCCTCAGATGCATCGTTAGTTTTGTTACAAAATCACTAACATTAAAAAAATCAGGTTTCTTAAATTGCAATATGTAAAAGGAATGGTGGAGCTTTTTCCTAGTATTTTTATTTGGAAGAAGTATTAGAATGATTCAGATGTCAACACGTTGTGAAGCAGGTATACCTTTTCAACTTTACGCGTTTAGTGCGGAGTGAGAGGGAATGGGATGCAGTCGCCTCCTTCTGCGAAGCAGTCATGCTCGCGAAGGACGAGGCCGAACACGCGAGGGAGAGGCATCTCTCCTCGCGCCCCAGCCGCCGCGTTAGACGCTCCGGGCGTCGGGGATCGCGAGCCGATTTTCGGCCACCGTAAGCGTGGGCCTGCAGACGGCAAGCAGGGGTCGCTCACCGTCCGGTAAGGACCAGGCCGGGTCGGCGGCGCGTCATGTTCCACGCGCGCCTCAAAGAGCTGTCAACACCAGTGACGGGGCCTCATAGGGCCATGCCTGCCGGGGTTTGCGGGAAAGTTCTATCGCGATACCGCGGCCCCGGAACTTTAGGGCAGCCGAAGGAACAGGGTGGGTTTTTAGTCAGTAGAAATCTGACACTCCCTTCTGCTCCACCCAGAGCGGAAGTAGTCATTGGATGATTTTCCCACCCAGAAAAAAGGCATTCATTAAGATCCCAGTCACCAGCGTTGATTGATAGGGAACAGTAATCAGCAATAGTTATATAATCAAATATATGCCTCGAACTGACCTTCTCTACCAGCATTAAAATAACGCTTTTATACACCATATTCTGGTCCAGTTTAAACTTAACTATTCCTTTTAGTGGTTATCTAGTTTTATGATTTCCTATTTCCGCCCCGGCTTCGCACGGGTGCAATGTTAATAATAAAATAAATACTATAGAATGTCTTTGTATACAACGTTGACAGCCTTTTTGTCATTCGAAAATACATACATGTTCTCTTTAGTAGTTACTCTTGAAGGTGCGACATATAATTGACCATGGGATCATTCAACGCTCAAATCTAAGCCTGCAACGTTGAATATTTAACCCTGGGATTTGTTAATGGTCATTGCAAAAGATATCTTTAACGGAAATTGTAGACGTTTATACTGGAACGGTAAATCCGATGGTATCAGAGGAATTCGGGGAAACAATACATGTTCTAAGGTACCACATCCGATGAGTATTGTGCACTCTATTATGAAAGTTTTAGTGGTTTTACCAGCAAAGGCGTGCCAATGCAAAGTTTAGGTGGATTCAGGTTTCTTAATAAAATAACAGGACAACCTACTTTTAACACCATTTTATGAGGAGGGAGTCCAGATGGTTCAAAGAATTAAGAAATACTATAGGATTTTTTTCAAAAGTTCTTCCAAATCCAGAACAGTATCAACCGAGTAGTATATTTGCGTCGGTGCATCAATCTTTGAAAGAATCAAGTTATTTACCTTATCATACTTGTTCGTTAGTGAGTGATAGAATTGCTCTTTCTACCAAGATGACCAAGATATAGCCTTACAACTTATGTTATCAATGTCGGTATAGACATTCTTGATCAACTCTTGGAGGTTGTCTATCAAAAAACAAAGGTTTTCTAGTTTAATCCTTCCATCAATTTGTGTTAACTCTCCATTGCCAACTTTTAGCAGCATCTCTGAAAAAGCCTGTTCTCACGTGAAGACAACGAAACCCACCCGGGAAATTTTTGAGGCTGTGTATCGGGCGGCCGATACAATCAGGGGGTTTGTGTGTGTTTTTAGCAGAGGCGAAGTAACGCACTGAATGGCGTTTCAACACTTGCTTTATGGTCGGGATTTTGAGGTCCAAGTGGAGATCCTCGTTCCTCAAGTACCAGGACGCGCCCGTGGCCTTTCGGAGAAATCGGTTTTGAATGACTTGCATCCTATGGATCTGAGCCGAACTGGATTGAGTAAACACCGGACAGGCGTATGTCAAAATAGGGCGTATGCACGTGGTAAAAATGCGTAGTTTGCATTTTAGGGAGAGTGTGCATTCAGTATGCTGTGTAACCTACCGAGAGCAAAAGCGTCTCGCGAGCGAACCGACTTTATATGCTCTCTGTTTTGGTCTAGGATCACTCCTAGCACGGCCTGCGACGCCCTATTTCGCCGGCACCGCGCCGCAACCGCTATGTCCTTGCATTTTAAATCTGTAATATCTTCGAAACTATTAATTTAAATTACATGCTGTAAAGGGCAATATTGATCTATAATAAATGCACAATGTATTTATGTTATTTAATTGGATAAGGATTAATGATGTATTGCTTAAAATTGCTTCGTAAAATATGCTCGTATTTCTCGTAAAAAGTAAAGGATAAAAATGGTTCTTGTGGGTTACCTATAAGAGATAGACATATACCATCGCGGACTTTATTGTTGACCTTTTTAAGGTGTACAATACTGTAGTACATTATTTTGATCTATCTCGTAGGGTTCAGCCAGTCTTTGTAATGAAAGCGCAAAAAAATGTGTTTATTTGCGACATCACATTAGAAACCTCAAAAATCATCAGTGTTCCTCTACTATATTATGCATGTTATATACTTAAAAACCTTCCTATTGAATCACTCCTTCTATTGAAAAAAACTGCATCAAAATCCGTTGCGCAGTTTTAAAGATTTAAGCATACATACATGTGCAGGGACAGAGAAAGCGACTTTGTTTTATACTATGTAGTGATTATGTATATTTCTTTGACAAAAAGAACCTTACAAATTTCTTAAAACTAGTTTAATTACATTTTTTACAACTACCTACGCCAAATAACTTTGTTTTTCATGGTGTTTGAATGAGTTACAAATGTATCTCAAAAACTGCAGACCCGATCTCGTTCAAAGCAATTTTGGTTGAAAGTTTACATTAAGATCTCCATTCAGAAAAAAAAAATCAGTTTTAGTTCCATGAATGGGGGCCCCCCTTCATTTTTAATATTTATTAATTTTTATTCTTAAAATCGGAAAGCGGTTTACAGAATACATCTACCTACTACGTTTCACATGTATAGTCGTAATAGTTTTGATACGGACGGACAGACAGACATGACGAAACTATAAGGGATCTGTTTTTTGCCCTTCGGCTACGGCACCCTAAAAATTACTTCATAATATAATCAGCGCGTAACGTTCCCACTTCGGAGACACTGGTGTTTTCTCTATGAGAGGATTACTTATAAACCTACTAGTTCTTGTATGATTTGACTAGTACGGTTTATGTGGACCTCGAAATAAATTTTGACCTGTTTTTGTTTCTTGATAGTGATTCAGGATAGTGAGCTAGGAAACACCAGCCACATCTTACTTTTTACCAATATTATAGATGTGAAAGTTTGTGAGGATGGAGGACTCTTTCATGAAAAAACTACAGAACGGTCCTGAATGAAATTTAGTGTGGGATCGGGACTTACGCGAACAAAGTTGCAGGCAGAAACAAACCTAGTCTAAATTGCTAAAAAACTAAAACTACTAACTAAAATAAAATAGTCTTATAATAATGAACGTGCTAATAAAAGACTGTGCCATCAATGCCATATCTAGTAAAAATCAAATCATACATCCATGTTGTGCTTAGTTAACTTACCTACGATCGTGTTAATGTTATCTGTTTAACCAAATTTGTTTTTTTTTTTAACACGCTTTTATTAGGTCGACCTGTATGTAATAAAGTTATGTAATGGAATCTAAGGTAACTAGTTTAACCATCTTCCAAGGGTCGTAACGTAATGAAAATTGGCAGCTGTATGTAGTTCTGATGATAATATAATAATATGGTACTGTCGAACTGATCTGATGATGCAGCCGGAAGATATGACTTGGAACTTCATGATGGAATATCGTATCATAGCTGTTTTGGATTTCTTAGAAAAGTCGTGTAATGAACTTTGACCACGATTAGGTTTCCAGGTCTGATGATGAAGCCGGAAGATAGGCACTGGCATTCCATGATGGGATATCGTATCATAGTCGTGTTTGCACTTGTGAGAAAGGCCACGTAATGGACTTTGAACATGATCAGGTTTCAAGGTTATAACAAACCTAAATATTTTTTTGTTTTTCGTGCTTTTATAAAAGCGTGTTTTTCTAGTGTTTTTTTAAACTATTAATTTATATACATATATAAATAATAATGTTGTTTAGATTCTATTTCCTTTTGATGTGACGTTTCCTCAGACGAAATTTATTTATTTAGGAAACAATTAGTTGTACAATATGGGTTCCAAAAATAAGTTATGACATAACATGGGTAAATGTTATCATTATTTTTTATTTTTTTTTTCACACCTATTCATTCATTATCTGCTTGGCCTTCTCCCAGCTGTGATGGGATCGACTCCCAGTCTTACCGGACACAGTCGAGTATTAATACTGTTTTGCATGGGTAAATGTACTAATGGAGGATGCAGGAATCTCTACCAAGGACGCCGTATTGAGTTTTACAGAATCAGTATCGAAGAATGGTAAGATGGTTTGCTTCGAGATTTTCCTGAACTTATTAAAAGCCTTCGATACCATCTCTATCCCCATCCTCCTCCGCAAGATGGAAGCTGCAGGTATCCGGGAAAATGCCCTAAAGATTTTCAAAGACTTTCTCACTGATCGGAAGCAATGCGCCCAAATAGACCAAGTGACCAGTAGGTGTGAAAGAATTTGCTACGGTGTGCCCCAAGGTGGCATAATCTCTTCTTCTCTCTTCCAGTTATATGTTTACTATTTGTGTAAACTTAAGCTGCAAAACTGTGAAACACATGTACGCAGACGACAAAGTACTCTTGGTATATGGCACCGACAGGAAAACGGCTATACAAAATGCTGAGAAGTCAATGAAGGTAGTAATAGCTTGGCTATCTGCCAACTTGCTCATCCTCAACCTGCCCAAAACCAAAGCTGTTGCGTTCCGTACTACCCCGAGATCAGCACCTCCACCCGGAGCATCAGTCATTAAGGCATATGTCTGTCCAGACCCTTGTCATCCCTGTAACTGTCCACCTCTTACCATTGTCCCAAATACAAAATATTTGGGTGTCTACGTGGATGAGAAATTAAACTGGCAGACGCATTTAGAATCTTTAAAAACCCTAGTTAGACGTCGTCTTTATATCTTTATAAACCTCCGCGAATCGACAGATCACAGCACCTTGAGAAACGTCTACCTCGCCTTATGCCACCAGTCCATCCTCTCATACTCTATCCCAGTGTGGGGCGGGACTCATAAGACAGCAATGCTGGCTATTGAACGAGCCCAAAGGGCTGTTCTAAAGGTGATGTTGCGCAAACCGCGTCGATATCCAACATCTACCTTATTTTTAACCGACTTCAAAAAAAGGAGGAGGTTCTCAGTTCGGTGTATTCCCGTTGTCCCCGTAGTCCATGTCCCCGTTAAAGACGACAAAAGGGAATTTAATAAAATAATTATAATTACTTCCCATTGTCCCCGTTATGTACATATGGGCAACAGGGACAACGGACAGTTAAGATTTCACGTACCGTTGTCCTCTTTAAATTTTTATTTTATTGATAATAGGCTCGCGTTTGACCACCATCTCACCTGATGGTAAGTGACAATGTGGTCGAAGATGGAGCACGCTTGCCTAGAAGCAACCTGTTCACTCTTGACTTAAAGACTCCCAGGTTATAGCGATCAGGAAACATAGACTCCGGCAGGGAATTCCACTCCTTAGCAGTACGCACAATGAAAGTATTCCCAAAACGTTATTTTTTTACTTTGCTATTATGTTTTGTTATTTTATACGTACGTACTCATCTGTGCGCTCTAATTGTAGTTTTAGATATTGTTTCTCAGTAAGTGAATTATGTATGCAATTCTTATGAGAAATAAAGTTATTCATAAACCTAAAAACAGAACACTGGTATTTCAACAAATGTATTTGAATGCGGTGGACGTAACTTCATAGTCACACGAATTAGGTACTCTCTGATAACTGTCTTCGAATGTCCACTATATAATTATATATTTGACACACTATTGTCTACTATTATTCAGATCGGCCTGATGTATAGTTTTACCGATTCTCACATAGTAGGTAGTTGTTTTACAAATCAATGCAGTCTTAATATAAACACTAGATTACTGTTATTTTTAACAATAGGTGATATTTTTCTTTTAGTTGAAGGAGTCTAATATTCTTTGGCAAGTTCAGCTTTTACATCAGTTTTGTACTTCTTTGAATAAAAAGAATAGTAATTTTTTTTCGTATAACGATTTTCCAGTTAATATGGAATCAACCCTCAGATGCATCGTTAGTTTTGTTACAAAATCACTAACATTAAAAAAATCAGGTTTCTTAAATTGCAATATGTAAAAGGAATGGTGGAGCTTTTTCCTAGTATTTTTATTTGGAAGAAGTATTAGAATGATTCAGATGTCAACACGTTGTGAAGCAGGTATACCTTTTCAACTTTACGCGTTTAGTGCGGAGTGAGAGGGAATGGGATGCAGTTGCCTCCTTCTGCGAAGCAGTCATGCTCGCGAAGGACGAGGCCGAACACGCGAGGGAGAGGCATCTCTCCTCGCGCCCCAGCCGCCGCGTTAGACGCTCCGGGCGTCGGGGATCGCGAGCCGATTTTCGGCCACCGTAAGCGCGGGCCTGCAGACGGCAAGCAGGGGTCGCTCACCATCCGGTAAGGACCAGGCCGGGTCGGCGGCGCGTCGTGTTCCACGCGCGCCTCAAAGAGCTGTCAACACCAGTGACGGGGCCTCATAGGGCCATGCCTGCCGGGGTTTGCGGGAAAGTTCTATCGCGATACCGCGGCCCCGGAAATTTAGGGCAGCCGAAGGAACAGGGTGGGTTTTTAGTCAGTAGAAATCTGACACTCCCTTCTGCTCCACCCAGAGCGGAAGTAGTCATTGGATGATTTTCCCACCCAGAAAAAAGGCATTCATTAAGATCCCAGTCACCAGCTTTGATTGATAGGGAACAGTAATCAGCAATAGTTATATAATCAAATATATGCCTCGAACTGACCTTCTCTACCAGCATTAAAATAACGCCTTTATACACCATATTCTGGTCCAGTTTAAACTTAACTATTCCTTTTAGTGGTTATCTAGTTTTATGATTTCCTATTTCGGGGATTTCTATAACTTTTTCACTAGAAACTACCATTATTAACAGTATCGTTCTACTATACGATAAATGGCAAGTTGAAATAATAACATAACGTATTTTAGAATCGATAAAAGATATGTAAAACGTTTGGATTTAATTAACAAAAGTCATTGGTCATCGCATGAATTGTTTCATGAACAACAATTCCTCGGAATATATTAAAGTCATAAACGAATAAATAGTAACAGTTACCTTGAACTGTCACATGTTATAATATCTCTTAAATAATCAAAAATATTTATAGGTATTACGTATAACACATACAATATTGACATTTATACACACGTGAAATATCAAGTACAATATTTAAGGTAATATTGCTATTCATTTACGTAAAAATATTCATTATAATGACAATATGCTATAACCTAGGGGTCTTTAAGTCACGGGTGAATAGGTTACTTTTAGGTAAGCGTGCTCCATCTTCAACCACATCATCACTTACCATCAGGTAAAATCGTGGTAAAACGTAAACCTATTAACAATTTAAAAAAAATATCACAAGAAATGTCTCCAGTGTTTCACATGGGTGTGTTTAAACTCACAAGCTGAAATTTCCAAACCCGAAACACGTATTTGTAAATCATAAAAATGACATTTCCTGGTAAGAATCGAACCCGTGACCCGCAGCAGTCTATGGGTCAGACCAATCTATTTTAGAAACTGAGTGCTCCAATAATAAAATCACTTTACAAAGTAAAAGGAGCTCCGGTAAGTTCTATTGGAGCCAATCAAAGACAGATATTTTTTGTAGTCAATACTGCTCTCCTCTTCTCTGCTGAAAATTGGGTAGAGGTCTTTGATGCTGCCCAATTTGGTTTCGAAATGGTTCATAAGTGGTTACACAAAAATATTTTAACACTGAATTTTGACAAAACCAAATATAATAACTTTTTCGATCGGCAAAAAAAAACTGAAATTGAGGACAGGCTGCATATTACTACGCATCAATTTGTAGCAGTAATATAAAATACCTGGGCATCACAGTGGACAGTCAACTTAGCTTTAAGGAACATATCAAGTTGCTATCCTCTAGAGTACGTAAACTTATTTATGTCTTTAAAAATATCAGATACACTGTGGATGCAACACTTTTAAAACAAATTGACTTAGCATTATGTTAATCCATAATTAGTTATTGCATATTGTCGTAGGGTGGGATTTCAAAAACCACCATCAAAAGATTAGAAATCGCTCAACGTGCCATACTAAAAGTTAGCAGCTTTAAACCGATTCTCTTTCCAACAAGAACACTCTACCCGGATTGTCAGGTATCTACTGTAAGACCGCTATTTATAGAAAGAGTACTTCTCAAACAACATTGCGAACTTACATAAGACCCAAGCATAACCAGTAAACGCAGGAAACACGAGGTCTGCACTCAGTCTTTTGAGCCTTTTTGAGCTTAAAATTTATTTACATTGCTCCTTATAATATTTTTTTATAATAAAATAAATAGAGAGATAAACATATACCTCTTAAAAAAAATGTGTAAGGAGAAAATACATAATTATAATAATAATAAAAAAAATCTGTAGTATTAGATACTAATGACCGCAGAGAAGTATGGCAGAGCAAGGAGCTTCACGGACGCTATTACCAGGCCCTTCATGGGTCTGACGTAGATACATTAACGTCCGTAGCCTGGCTACGTTTTGGTGACCTCTTCGGGGAAACCGAAGGTTTTGTTTGTGCGATTATGGATGAAGTTATGATGACGAATAACTATCGGAAATATATCGTGAAGGATGGTACGGTAGACACATGTCGGGCATGTCACAAACCGGGAGAATCCATTCGTCACATTATCTCCGGTTGTTCTCGTCTGGATAACGGAGACTATTTGCATAGACACAACCTTGTAGCCAGGATTGTTCACCAGCAACTTGCTCTTAAATACAATCTTGTGGAATCAGAAGTACCGTACTATAGGTATGTGCCCGACCCAGTTCTCGAAAATGGCAATATTACATTGTACTGGGATCGGTCTATCATCACTGACAGGACTATTGTTGCCAATAAGCCTGACATAGTGGTGATAGACCGATTAGAGCGTCGCACAATGATTGTTGATATAGCGGTCCCTCATGACGAAAACCTCGTGAAAGCAGAGAAAGATAAGCAATTTAATTATCTTGATCTGGCTCACGAGTTTGTCGACATGTGGGATGTGCATACAACAATCATTGTGCCAATAGTCGTCTCGGCCAATGGCATAATAGCCAAGAGCCTCGACAAACATCTTAAGAGGCTCTCGTTGGGCAGCTGGATCAAGGGCTTGATCCAGAAAGCAGTACTTCTGGACACGGCGCGAATTGTTAGGAGGTTCCTCTCTCAAGAGCCCTGACCACCGGTAGCTTGGACCCTGTTTCCGATACCGGTGGGCTACTGTTTTTTATATTTTTAAATGTTTTTTGTTTTTATAGGAATATTTAAAAATGTAAATAATATGTTTGTAAAGTGTAATAAATGAAATAATAATAAATAAATTGTTTATTGTTTCAAAATCTTTACATCATTGTTTTATGAGGCTGCCCTATTAAGTAATTAACAATACTTGTGTTAGGGCCGACTCGCTACTTCGCTTTTACATTCACATAATGGAGACTAATAAACAAAAATAGAAGTTATAAATGAAAACAGTTGCAATTAAGAAACGATTAAAAATTATGATATTTACATATAACTTAAATGATACTATTAGGATAGCAGCTCAATTGTTTGCTTGTGTCTGTTTGAGTGTGTGTGTGTTTGTGTGTGTGTATTGGTCGTGAGTTTCTATGTGTTTGAGTGGGATTGTATATTTGTATATCCATAATTTCTGTGTATGTTTATGTATATAATGTATTAGCAAAGTCTGATCAGTATTTGTTCAGTTTCCTCGTATGTCAATGTTTTTAAGCCAATCACTTATTATCTTTTTGCATTTATGTTGAGCCTCTGGATGGAATTTTAATTTCGAATTTAATTTATTGTAGACATAGGCTAATTGAGCAATATACTGACGCTTTGTTAAGACTGTGTGAACACGCGATGTGTGTACCACCATATTATTGCGTCTTTTATTCTGGTCTCCTAGGTTACGTGGGGTAGATTTAGGCAGGTCTAAGGTCATGTTTAAAAGGTATAGCTGCTTTACTGTTAGCAAACCACATGAACTATATAGTGTGTTTGTTGGATATCTGTATAGTTTAAAATACATGACCTTT
This sequence comes from Tholera decimalis, assembly GCA_943138885.2. Taxonomy (NCBI): domain Eukaryota; kingdom Metazoa; phylum Arthropoda; class Insecta; order Lepidoptera; family Noctuidae; genus Tholera; species Tholera decimalis. The sequence continues at coordinate 5,365,738 of OW964557.2, read as the reverse complement.
AAAAGTGACCGCTGAGCTCTTTCGAGTTCAAGTAACTTAGTTTTGGCGGCTCCTACCCAAACTGGAATGCAGTATGTTGTAACAGATTGTGCCAGCGCAATATAAATTTTACTAAGCAAGTTCTGAGGCATTACATAGCGTAGAGTTTTAAAGATCCATATCAGATTTCTTACACGAGAGATATTAGCATTAATCTGTGCCTGCCACGATAAACACTCATCAATTATAATGCCTAAGTATCTAGTAGAGGTGACTCGTTGTACGTTTTGACAATTTTGATTTAGGTCTGTACTCATCACATTGTCGCGGATTGTTATATTAAAGTCTGGACCTGGTTTAGATTTAGCACTTGGGGAAAAGCAGATGTAGTTAGTTTTAGCGATGTTTAAGGTTAGAAGGTTCGCTTTTAACCAATTTCCAATAATAGTTAGGCCGCATTCAGCTTTTTGGTGCACAATCTCCCATGTTTGACCAGAAAAGACAACGGCTGTATCATCCACGTAGGAGAAGATCATCCCACCGCTATCCCTGAGGTTACATAGGTCATTTATGTACACCAGGAATAGCGTTGGGCCGAGCACGCTTCCTTGCGCGATGCCAAAAACAACGTTTTCTTCTTCACTGTACGAGTTTTCTATCTTAAATTGTTGCTTTCTTCCCTGAAGATAGCTATCGAAGAGGGAAAGAGCTGTACCTCTTATTCCTATTGTTTCAAGCCTCTGCACAAGGATGGGAACGGAAACGGTGTCAAACGCCTTTTTAAGGTCCAGGAATGCTGTTATGCATTTATACCCTTTATCTACTTCTCGAACGATTTCAGTTGTCAACGCAATAACAGCATCCTGTGTCGAGAGCCCTTGTCTAAAACCATATTGAGAACTAGAAAGAATATTATATTTATTAAGGTAGCTTATAAGACTTTTATTAAGTATTTTTTCTATAATTTTGGAGATTGATGGCAAGACAGAAATTGGGCGATAGTTATTGACATCGCTTGTGGCCCCCCCTTGTGCGCAGGTGTGATTAAAGATAGTTTTAAAGCGGTTGGGAATATTCCAGTTTTAAAACAAAGATTTGTTAGTCTACATATTACGGGAACAACAAAATCTCTGGACAACTTAAGAAAGTTATTGGGTATGCCGTCCCATCCAGATGCACTCCCTGAATCAAGGGCCATCAGTATTCCATTCACTTCCCCTAGGTCAGTTTCTAGTAACACAAAAGAGCTCATTTGCGAGTGTGACTTAGAATAGCTTGGTCTGTGAGTCGTATGTCCAGTCTGCGTCATAATTTCTTCTGCAAGTGTTTTACCTATTGTAGAGAAAAACTGATTAGTTCTATTCAACGAGTCGAGTGGGTGTAGTGAGATTTGTAGTAAGTGTACATTAGAAGATTTAGGTTTTTTTATAGTGAGTATAGTATAGTGATATTAATGTTACGCCAGAGTTTTTTAGGGTTTTTAATAGAGCACGCAATTTGTTATTTATGGTATTGTCTTTTAAGTTTTTTAATTTAATTAGAGCAGAACGTGCGGAAACGTTTATATGTTATTTTTAATACAACATTGTGAGGGTCTTTTCTCAACCGTAACTGCATTTTATTTCTAAGCCTGATGCACTTTAATGCCTCTGTCAATATCCAGTGCTTTAAAATACGTTTAGAGCAAGAAACTGTATGAGATACAGTGTGAAGAAGGAGAGACTTTCTGATTACCTCTATTAAAGAGTCCGCAAAATAATTAGGATCCTTATAAGTGTTAAAAACAGATATTTCCGTGTCTACCAGATGTGAATAAGCTTTTTTAAAATCAGTTACTTTTTTATATTTTGCAATATATTTAGTTTGATACAAATGTGAAACAAAACAATAGAGTGATCAGTAATTGTAGTATTCAAGATTACAACGCTAACAGAGTTCTTAGACTTTTCAAGTTTTAGCAACATGTGATCGAGGCAACTCTCTCCTCTAGTAGGCAAGGAGTGTCCTGGTAGAAAGCCATGAACTGATGTCATATTTAAATATGAAACTCTATTGTTCCTTACTTGCGATGATTCCGTGGATCTTTCAATTAAGTTTATATTTATATCCCCGGTAATGATAATATTTTTGTGGGTGTGAATTGATTCGAGATGAATATCTAATGAATTTATGAAGTTTTCCGCTGATACGTTAGATGGTGACCGATAAATTCCGATTATTGTGAAATTTTTGACAGTAATTTGTAAAGCAGAGGCATGTGAAATGCTAATTTCTTTGACCTGGGGTATATGACAACTTCTAACGTATGCAACGACTCCATCATTTTGATTAAGATGATTAGACGTATAAAATGACGTATAATTACTTAGAACTGGTATAGGTTTGTACGAGTTAAGTCTACATTCAGTTAGAATTATGACGTGCACATCCAGTTCGATTTGAGACAGTGCTATTTGAAAATCGTCAAAATTACCATAAATACTCCTTATATTCTCAGTTAAGAGCGCGCCTAAAGCCAGCAAAATTTTAGAATTCACCCGCACTGTCCTACCCGCTCCTCACATCGAATACGATCGCGCGTGTACCTACGCGCTCGCTCGACGCGTATCTTCTGTAGTAAGTATACGTATAATATTCAGATGAAACAACTGTATTCAAAGTATGACTGCGTTATACAATATTACGAAATGTTATTATGTGTACGCGAATAATACGTAAATAGTAAGTTAGTAGGAGGTGACTATACCACTGATACTGAACACGAATCAATATAAAATCAATACCAAAAGGTAATATTATATTATGTATAATATAATATTATTTTGGCGCGTGATTTTGGTGTGGCGTAAATAATGGATAACTCTGAAACTGTCGATTGGCCAGATAATATCTATCATTTACCCCACTTATATCGTCATATGCCCATGGATGACCAAATTATTGATATTTTTAATATTTTAAATAAAAATCGTACTTACTCTTACAAAATTAGGTACCATTTCTAAAATTGGTGATATTTTTTTCATTTTGTTTTTTTTTTTATATCAGTCCTGAATATTTGTATTATCAGATCAGTATCAAGATTTTTTATTACATTCTAAATCAATATTGCAAAAAATAGTTATTCTTAAATTTTAACATTTCTTTTCTACGGAATTACGCAATTTTGGGCCCCTGTATCTATAGTTGCAAAACTTCTGAAAAATTCGGAATAATTCCGGAATACTTCTGGGAAAGTTTCTTTAAATCAGAATTATTCAAAATGAATTTAAATAAAGCCCTCTGTGCGCCGGCCGCTGCCGCCGCGCTGCGATGGCGGTGCGGGGTGCGGTAAGAGGGGAGATGCTCCCCGGAGAAGTTTTCCCCCCGCGAGAAAGATTCGTACCCCGCAATCGAATGTTTCCGAATATTTCGCCCGAATAATTCAATCGAAATTAACGTGTTTGTTTGTTGTGTGGTGGGTGGGTTAATTATTGTTCAGTGCGAGACTACGTACGATACAAGAGTAAAATATAAATGTTTATCTATACTAATATTATAAAGCGGAAAAGTTTGTTTGTTTGTTTGCTTGAACGCGCTAATCTTCGAAAGTACTGGGTGGATTTGGATGAAATTTGGTATGGAAATAGCTTGAAGCTTGAGGAAGGTTATAGGCTACTTTTTACGCGACTGCAAAAAAGGAGAGTTATGTTTTTACCGTGATAGAATCCACGGGAGCGAAGCCCCGCGTGAGTACTAGTTTTATTATAAATGGGATTGATTAAGTATATGTTGATATTTTTATAGGTAGATATGTTAGCCTGCGATTAACAGGATTTTTATTCTTTTGTTTCTAGGTAGGTACTCTACTTATTTCGAAATTGAATGCTATTTTTATAAATGTCAGTAGTTGAATAAAAAACCAGGCCTAGCATATTTTATTTGTTTTTTGAAAAAGGGTTACCTATGTTTTTGGTTAGTTTGTATGTAGCTCTGTACGCATCGCGAGTATTCGCGAGTCGCATAGGTAGGTATTAATCATTACCTACCTACTTAACGCGTTTAATAGCCCAGCCAATAAAAACAATTAAAGGCAAACCTTGCAAGCAAACACGTTTTGATGCGGTTTTCAGAAAAGTATTTGTTATACTTAGGTAGGAGCAGGTTTTGGTATATTAACCGACTTCAAAGGTCGATTTTCCTGGTTTCTTTTGGCAGTTGAAATATTCCCAAAGTTTCGGAATATTTCGGAATACTTCCGAAGTATACGACGGGAATGATTCGGAATTATTCCCGCCAGACTATATCGAAAAAAAATGTACTACACTGCGGTGGCTCATTATTTTAGACTAGCTTTTGCCCGCGACTTCGTCCGCGTGGAATAGTTACTTTGGGCTAACGTTAAATTTAAGCCCGATTTTGAAGCATTCTTCATTGGTGCTCCGCTCCTATTGGCCTTAGCGTAATGATATATATAGCCTTTCTCTATAAATTGAGTATTTAATTAAAAATATTTTTTTCAATTCGAACCAGTAGTTCCTGAGATTATCGCGTTCAAACAAACAAACAAACTCTTCAGACTTATATATTAGCATAGATAGCTGTTGCCCGCGACTTCGTCCACGTTTCCGTCGTTTTTCGTAAAAAAAAGTAGCCTATGTCCTTCCTCACGGTTCAGTGATTTAGATGTAACACACAGATCACTTTCGTAATTTAGTAGGGAAATATAATATGTCAATCTATAATACTGTTGAAAAATATATTTCATGTACAGAATTGACCTCTCTACAGATTTATTATAAGTATAGATAATTGCCTATTTAATGCAAATTCTAAAATGGTATAATAATAACCAGTATCTTGATAAAGTACAAAGTTATTGCTGTTCGAATCTTAAAGGAGAATTTTTATACAAATTTGATTTCAAAATTAAATTACTTTAACACTGCTGTAACTAATTTTAGACTCAAAGAGAATGAGAATTTCCTTAAAATTTGATCACTATGGGTTTGTTGACACCATAAAAGACATTAGTAATTAAACAAATTTATTGAAAAAGAAAATATACAAGATGTTCGAAGTGGGCTCCTTCAGCTGCTATACACGCTCTACACCTTCTTATGAAGGACCGTCTCAATCGGCGCGCAAATCCTGCCGACGATATTTCGTCAGCAGCCGAACGTATGCGTTGTCGCAGCTGTTCAACTGAAGTGATTTCTTCTTTATAAACTACCTCCTTTAAACAGCCCCAGTAAAAAAGTCCAATGGGTTTAAATCTGGCGAGCGAGGTGGCCACATTCTGAAAATAAAATATTATTTCAAAACAAATTCCTTGTTATACAATCACGTCCACAATAAATTGATCTACAAAAATAGGGTTTAAATACCTAATGGGCATACTTAAATAGGTTCGTAATCGATATAAATATATTTCATCGAACAAACACGGATACCAACTAAAAGCTTGTGTTTATTTTGCATATACTATTCTGCCCGCGTTACCTACGACTACGAGTGACCATAGAAATATTAAATAAGAAGTGGTATAGGTAGATAATTTTTTTTTTATATAGGATACTCGCAAGATCATTATTGTTGTCCATCCGTGTATCTAGATTTTTAGAAGATCTCATAACTACCTACATTATGGGAAAATGATCATAAAATTGTATCGTGAAGAATAACATAACAAAATAGCAAAGTAAATAGCTACCTATTATGAATGTAATTTATTACCTATTATCCTAATAATCTAATAAAGTACCTACCACGAATTTTTGATATCGTCGTGTCTGGGTGTTGTTTATCTATATATGTATGTATTTAAAAATATATTTGTCTATGTATATCAGCTGTCTGACACCCATAGTACAGGGTCTTCCTAGTTTGGGGCCAGACAGCCGTGTGTGAAATGTCCCCACATATTATTATGTCTAGTTACCTACTCGGCCCACGAAAGTGCGTAGGTAAACGAATTTAGATCTTGTGTCTCTCAAAATAAAATCTAAAATCACCTGCATAAACTTTCTCGAAAGTATAAAATGTATTTTTATTTTTTCAGTATATAACAAACAAGTAACTCACAAACTTACCTTCGACAATTAGCCATCCTGTCAATTTGTAACTTTTTTAGTTCTCTTTCAATGTTTTTTTTGTTTCCCATTTCACTATTTAGTTCGAACAACAACAACAATTACGATTGAAATGATTATAACTCGGCGCAGCTAAAACACTTGAGCGTAGTCCTCTCGTCTCAACAGAGCGGTAGCGACTGATGTGTGAAATAGAAATATGCTTGAAGCTCCCGCAACGAGCGACGGAAGATGACTTCTTGCGCGGAATAAAAACGTAGTATGCGCCAAAAGTGTTTTATCGTAATAAATCCAAAACTAAAAGGAATTACATAAAATGCCTAAGCAAAGCCTTTACTCTTGTTTAAATATAATTATTTATCAAATTTTTGTCGCAATAGGCATTACCATATCGAGTACAAAACGGAAAAACATGAGAATTAGAGGTTATTTCGTGATTTTTTTCTACCAAGGAAATGTTATTATTTTATATTTTTGATCAGAGAGAGCCCTTGAAAATATGATGTAGTTATTCATATATTTTTATTTTAAGATTTGGTCTGGAATTTTTCATGTAAAATCAAATAGAAAATTGGTAATTTTGCTTTATACGCGCTCTTAAGACGGTGAAATTGTTGTTTTTATGTGACCAGTGAGTTGATAATTGCTCTATGTCAATGATAGCAGATTAGCAATTTCCACATTATCCAATTCCTGAAATGTACATATACTACTATCCATTATTAAATATAATTGAAGAAAGATGCTTCTCATGATTAACTCGAGTAAACGACGTGACTGGTGAGTGTATGGATATAATCCTATTAATTATTATTTGTTTATAGAGGGTCAAGTATGTTGTTATTAAGTTAGGTCCCGTGTCGGGTGAGTGTGATTGTATATGTGTTTGGTGAAAGAGTTGTTTATATGTTCTGGATGTAATTATGTTTATTGTGTGAATTAATTTATACTTGTTATTGTCTTAATTTTTCTTATGATGTAACTTAGGCTTTACTAAAATTCAAAACTAGTGTTTGCTTACCTAAATAATAAAGTGGTCGGTATTTCTCGGTATCATACATACATGCTCACAAAATCGTTCCCACAGCATTCAAGGACACGCACACAGAACACACGCACACGTCACGCACATCTGCACATACACAATAACACACATAATACTCTCACACAAAAATGTACACACAGACGCACAGATATTGCATTTTTATTTTTATAATATTAGTATTGTTAACTAATGTTTCAATCACTTGGGCTATTTTATAATTACCCTTTTACGGAATGCTAGGGCAACAGAAGGAGCATGGTGGGTTTTTGGTACGTAAAAGTCTGCCACTCCCTTCCGTTCCACCCAGAGGAGTCATTTGACGATATTCCCACCAAGAAAAAGACAGGTTATAGCTATCAGGAAACAGAATTCGGCAGGGAATTCCACTCCCTAGCTGTACGCACAATGAAAGTAATCTCAAAAAAGTTTTGTGCGTATGGGTGGGACAGCCACCATGTAACGATGGCGCATCGCCGTTCGTCTTGTAGTCCGATGATGAAACGGGCTATTAACTTTATTATTTTATTTAACTTTTATAATTTAAATGTTATACATTAAACTTTACTATTGTTATCTAGTTATTTCTTACTTCTAGTTATAGTCCGCCAGCTTTGTCTGCTGTGCTGCGATTTACCGCGACAGCGGAGCATCACCCCAGCTTAGCACCTCCGTGCACCAGTTCAAGCGCGCGAGGCCCACCGCCTCCAGATCCCACGGCAGTAATCCGGTAAGGAGGCTTTCAGCCTCACCGGGGATCGTGCGGTATCCCCGGATTATCTGGTTGGCCATCACCCTCTGGGACGCCACTAGCTTGCAGGCATAGAGCGCCATGGACCGCACAATTGCCGCGTAGAGCCTTTGACAGGAGGCGTTTGGCCCCCTAGATTGGGCAAGAGCCTCTTGGGTGCAGCCCATGCAGGTTCTAACCTGCTACCTCTAAACATAACTATCGATTACAATTTCACAAAAAATATATAAGAAATTGCAACTGATAGTTACTATAAAATTACAACGTTACTTAAGAAAGATAAAAGAAGCTTGCAAATGATGGATCTAGTTTCTTTCATTAGATTAGCAGGTTGAATCATTCAAAGGAACATGTTTATATATTTTCAACGAAGACTCGTTGAAAATATATAATCATGTTCCTTTGCTTTTCAGCCCATTTATCATAATAATACTGGTGAGGCGTGTAAATAGCCTCTACCTTGTTTTGCGTTGTTTTTAAGACCAACAAGTATGGCACTACAAAAAAATGAAAATTGAATTTCTATTGATGGAATCCCTGATACACCAACATTAATTCAAATATTTGCAGTAAAAAGCCCACGTACCTTGTCTATTCCTGAGACCGTAACTTTCTGATTACCTCTATTAAAGAGTCCGCAAAATAATTAGGATCCTTATAAGTGTTAAAAACAGATATTTCCGTGTCTACCAGATGTGAATAAGCTTTTTTAAAATCAGTTACTTTTTTATATTTTGCAATATATTTAGTTTGATACAAATGTGAAACATTAAATAAGACAATAGAGTGATCAGTAATTGTAGTATTCAAGATTACAACGCTAGCAGAGTTCTTAGACTTTTCAAGTTTTAGCAACATGTGATCGAGGCAACTCTCTCCTCTAGTAGGCAAGGAGTGTCCTGGTAGAAAGCCATGAACTGATGTCATATTTAAATATGCAACTCTATTGTTCCTTACTTGCGATGACTCCATGGATCTTTCAATTAAGTTTATATTTATATCCCGGTAATGATAATATTTTTGTAGGTGTGAATTGATTCGAGATGAATATCTAATGAATTTATGAAGTTTTCCGCTGATACGTTAGATGGTGACCAATAAATTCCGATTATTGTGAAATTATTGACAGTAATTTGTAAAGCAGAGGCATGTGAAATGCTAATTTCTTTGACCTGGGGTATATGACAACTTCTAACGTATGCAACGAATCCATCATTTTGATTTAGATGATTAGACGTATAAAATGACGTATAATTACTTAGAACTGGTATAGGTTTGTACGAGTTAAGTCTACATTCAGTTAGAATTATGACGTCCACATCCAGTTCGATTTGAGACAGTGCTATTTGAAAATCGTCAAAATTACCATAAATACTCCTTATATTCTCAGTTAAGACGGTGAAATTGTTGTTTTTATGTGACCAGTGAGTTGATAATTGCTCTATGTCAATGATAGCAGAATTAGCAATTTCCACATTATCCAATTCCTGAAATGTACATATACTACTATCCATTATCTATACTAATATTATAAAGCGGAAAAGTTTGTTAGTTTGTTTGTTTGTTAGTTTGTTTGCTTGAACGCGCTAATCTTCGAAAGTACTGGGTGGATTTGGATGAAATTTGGTATGGAAGTAGCTTGAAGCTTGAGGAAGGTTATAAGCTACTTTTTACCCGACTGCAAAAAAGGAGAGTTATGTTTTTACCGTGATAGAATCCACGGGAGCGAAGCCCCGCGAGAGTACTAGTTAAATATAATTGAAGAAAGATGCTTCTCATGATTAACTCGAGTAAACGACGTGACTGGTGAGTGTATGGATATAATCCTATTAATTATTATTTGTTTATAGAGGGTCAAGTATGTTGTTATTAAGTTAGGTCCTGTGTCGGGTGAGTGTGATTGTATATGTGTTTGGTGAAAGAGTTGTTTATATGTTCTGTATGTAATTATGTTTATTGTGTGAATTAATTTATACTTGTTATTGTCTTAATCTTTCTTATGATGTAACTTAGGCTTTACTAAAATTCAAAACTAGTGTTTGCTTACCTAAATAATAAAGTGGTCGGTATTTCTCGGTATCATGCATACATGCTCACAAAATCGTTCCCACAGCATTCAAGGACACGCACACACAACACACGCACACGTCACGCACATCTGCACATACACAATAACACACATAATACTCTCACACAAAAATGTACACACAGACGCACAGATATTGCATTTTTATTTTTATAATATTAGTATTGTTAACTAATGTTTCAATCACCTGGGCTATTTTATAATTACCGTTTTACGGAATGCTAGGGCAACAGAAGGAGCATGGTGGGTTTTTGGTACGTAAAAGTCTGCCACTCCCTTCCGTTCCACCCAGAGGAGTCATTTGACGATATTCCCACCAAGAAAAAGACAGGTTATAGCTATCAGGAAACAGAATTCGGCAGGGAATTCCACTCCCTAGCTGTACGCACAATGAAAGTAATCTCAAAAAAGTTTTGTGCGTATGGGTGGGACAGCCACCATGTAACGATGGCGCATCGCCGTTCGTCTTGTAGTCCGATGATGAAACGGGCTATTAACTTTATTATTTTATTTAACTTTCATAATTTAAATGTTATACATTAAACTTTACTATTGTTATCTAGTTATTTCTTACTTCTAGTTATACACACATCAAAAGTGTCTAGGGATCAAGCATTTTTATGCGGATTTCTTGAGATTGAGATGTGGCTTTGTAATAAATTTATGATTTTATAAATTTATATGGATCCTTTTTGGTGCATTTCATAATTTGAAACAGGAACTGTTAATCAAATTCGAGTAAAAGATGAAAATCAGCTGTCAATATTTTCCCTATAAAAACATACAACGCATTGAAGACATTATTAGTGCTACTGTTTCCCTACTACTGATTAAAACCAACGTTATTATGGAGCGGCGACGTCATTTAAGCAGGGAAGAAATGCTCAGAGACGTGGGAATGATAGAAGCTGGTTCCCGGCAACGTACTGTGGCTTTAGCTCTGAATACAAGTCACAGTGTTATCAGTCGACTTTGGACACGTTACCGAAGCACTGGTACCGTGGCTGAGCGCCATGGAGGACGGTATCGCTGCACCACACGGAGACAAGACCGATACATTCAAATCTTAACTCGAAGAGCTCCAACAATAACCGCCATGATGTTAGCCGTGAGGCTTCACCACTCTTCAGGGAACTTAATTAGCGACCAAACAGTCAGAAACCGCTTGCATGAAGTGAACCTTCATTCCCGAAGACCGCTACGGGTACCACCTATAGCAATGCACAATCGTAGGATTCGATATCAATGGGCTCTTGAACACAGAAATTGGGCAGAAGAACAATGGCGTTTCGTGTGCTTTTCTGATGAGTCTCGTTTTGGTATGAGACCGGATACAAGACGTATATGACACTGGAGTACCCCTGGACGCGAACAGCGATTAAAATCCTGCCAGGAAGTCCATCCTTATAGTGGTGGAACCATCATGGTATGGGCGGGTATTTGGATCGGCGGAAGAACTGAGTTGATTTGGATCAGAGGCAACCTCAACGCTAAAATTTATGCTGAGACGATTGTATCTGACGTCATCGTTCCTCTACAAGTGCAAATCGGTCCCTTATTTCATTTAATGCATGATAATGCACGACCGCATACCGCAAGAGTTGTAAGACAGACTCTCGCCGCAGCTAACATCAATGTCCTGCTCTGGCCTGCTCAGTCGCCAGACTTGAACCCGATTGAGCATGCATGGGATATGCTACAGAGAAGAGCTCTGCCGAATATGGAGGGTATCCAGTCGCAAGAAGACCTTTTTTTGTTGTTGCAACGAACATGGGCGGCCATTCCACAGCGTGATTTGGATGAACTCATTTTGAGTATGCCAAACCGATGTTCTTGTGTTGTTAGTGTTCGCGGTAGAAACACGGATTATTAATTGTTTAAGTTACCCAATAAAATTTTAAAGAAAACTGTTATTTCAGTCTTTTTTTCGAACTTTAATGTTAGTGGTTCAAATGTCAAAAATCCCTTTATTAGGAAAATGGCAAATTTCTTTATTAATGCAAAGGTGACTTGGTTTATCGTTACTGTGACAAACGAAAACACTTTATTTGATGAATCCTTAAAGAAAATTTTAATTAATTTCAATCAGGAGAAAAGTTATTGCAAAAATATATGTTGATCCCTAGACACTTTTGATGTGTGTAGTCCGCCAGCTTTGTCTGCTGTGCTGCGATTTACCGCGACAGCGGAGCATCACCCCAGCTTAGCACCTCCGTGCTCCAGTTCAAGCGCGCGAGGCCCACCGCCTCCGGACACCACGGCAGTAATCCGGTAAGGAGGCTTTCAGCCTCACCGGGGACCGTGCGGTATCCCCGGATTATCTGGTTGGCCATCACCCTCTGAGACGCCACTAGCTTGCACAGAGCGCCATGGACCGCACAATCGCCGCGTAGAGCCTTTGACAGGAGGCGTTTGGCCCCCTAGATTGGGCAAGAGCCTCTTGGGTGCAGCCCATGCAGGTTCTAACCTGCTACCTCTAAACATAACTATCGATTACAATTTCACAAAAAATATATAAGAAATTGCAACTGATAGTTACCATAAAATTACAACGTTACTTAAGAAAGATAAAAGAAGCTTGCAAATGATGGATCTAGTTTCTTTCATTAGATTAGCAGGTTGAATCATTCAAAGGAACATGATTATATATTTTCAACGAAGACTCGTTGAAAATATATAATCATGTTCCTTTGCTTTTCAGCCCATTTATCATAATAATACTGGTGAGGCGTGTAAATAGCCTCTACCTTGTTTTGCGTTGTTTTTAAGACCAACAAGTATGGCGGTACAAAAAAATGAAAATTGAATATCTATTGATGGAATCCCTGATACATTAATTCAAATATTTGCAGTAAAAAGCCCACGTACCTTGTTTATTCCTGAGACCGTAACTTAGTCCCAAAAGAATAAGTCCGCGAGGCAACAGCCCGGCCACTGAAACGTTCGGGCGACTATGGTCGCCCAGATGACTCATCCACTTTAAACGTGTTTTTATCTGTGACAACGTTCAAGAGGCTAGTCGTTGGTGCACCGGCCGGTGAAAAGAATCTTGAATAATCCACCAGTTGAAACTCCAACAATCAACACTGCACTATAAGTTCAAAATGTCTCACAGATACAGGTCTATTTATTTTACATCAGAAAAAGAATTTTCAAAAAGTGGTAATGCAAAACACTCAGTGTGTTGCGTAACAGTGCAAATACAGTACTTTGCAAAGCCATTCAGTACCAATGGGCACTGCGGAATCAAATATTGGCGGGAAAGGATCATCAACAGCTACTCAATTATGCAACCTTTTTTACAAAGGATAGGCTAAGTATATAGTAAATTCTACAGAAAAATCCTACTTTATTTTATATGCTATTTTAATTTTAATTAATGTTAAAATAAGCAATTGACGCTTCACCAAATACAATTCTAGGTTTCAGATAGATGGATGAATCTGAATACTGTACAAATCAAACTCAAATATACAATAAAATGCTTAGGTTGTCTTAAAAAAAGATATTTGGGATTTCGCAAGAGAATTAGAACATATATTGTACAGCCGTATACCGTAAAAAGCAATGTCTTATAGTACATGTAGGTGTCTAAAGGTTGCCGGGGTTGCGGGAATGTTATAACGAGATACCGCGGCCCCGGAACTTAAGGACAGCAGAAGAAACAGGGTGGGTTTTTAATCAGTAGAAGAGCGGGAAAAGTCATTCGCTGATTTTCCCACCCGGAAAAAATGGTGTCTAAATGTAGTAGTTAAGATTGTACTGAATCCTTGGTGCTCAAGGCCAGTTTTAAGACTAGCAGCATAATAGCATTTTAAAACCATAATCTAATTTGGCATTTAGAACTATTATTAGATCTTAAATGCCAAAATATATTATGGTTTTAATACGATATTATGCAGCTAATAATAAGGTACACTAAGTCTACCTTATTATTCATTATTATTCATTTATTATTCATTCCATCAATGGGAAGGTAAGCCTTCCCATTGATGGGAAACAGGCTTCCTCTCTTTGAGAAGGAATGGGCCATGTTCCACCACGCGGGCATAGTGCGGGTAGGAATTTATGAATCATATTAATTTATTGATAAAAGTAAAAATACTTAATTATGGTGTTCAATAAATAATATGCCAAGTTTGAATTCTGGAAAAACATGAAGTACCACACGCCTGAGATAAATGTTAATTTTTTTTTTTTTATGTTGATAGGTTTGCGTTTTACCACCATCTCACCTGATGTTAAGCGATGATGTAGACGAAGATGAAGCACGCTTGCCTAGAAGCAACCTATTCACTCTTACTTTAAAGACTCCCAGGTTATAGCTATCAGGAAACACAGACTCCGGCAGGGAATTCCACTCCTTAGCCGTACGCACAATGAAAGTATTCCCAAAACATTTCATGCGTATGGGTGGGATGTCCACCATGTAACGATGGCGCATCGCCGCTTGTCTTGTAGTCATATGATGGAACGGGCTTGGTGGAATAAGAATGTGCAATTCCATCGCACACTCCCCGAAATGTAACCGATAGAAAACTGATAGGCTTGCAACACGTCGCCGATGTTCTAGGCTCTGGAGCTTTGTCTCGACCAGTTTCTCGTTGCCGATGAGCCTTTTGGCCCGTTTCTCTATAGACTGAAGTGCACCAAGCTGGTATTTGGCAGATCCGTCCCAGAGATAAGAGCAGTACTCCATACACGACCGAAATTACGCTTGATAGAGGTTGAGCAGCTGTTCCGGTGTGTAGTACCGTCTCACCTTTGTTAGGATTCCCAACTTTTTGGCAGCCAATTGAGTATTAGCCTCGATAAACGGACCAAAATAAAGGGTGGATCTCAACATAACCCCAAGAAGCTCGATGCGATCAGTTATCGGCACAGTTACACCACGGAAAGAAGGAGCCGGTTGAAATTGGCTCCTTTTTGCGGAGAAAAGACACGGCTGGGTCTTGGCAGCATTAAACTTGACCAAGTTGGCGTCGCCCCACTCAGAGACGGCCTTCAAAGTCAAGTTCAAGCGCCCCACTATTGCCTCTCGGAGAGATTGGACTTGTGACCCACTAGCATGCGCGCTGGATATATATCTCTCAGCAACAGTGCTGTCGTCTGCATACCCAAAGGTACCGGGTATTAGCAGATCGTTAATATGCAGCAAGAATAAAGTTGCTGAGAGAACTGACCCATGAGGGACTCCGGCATTAATAGCCAATTGGCCAGACGAGCAACCATCAATAACCAGTCGAATAGACCGATCTCTCAGGAAGTCTTCTACCCAAACGCAAAGTTCACTGGGTATACCGAAAGAAGGAAGTGATAAAAGATCTTTATTTTGCAAATTGGTTATTAAAAATAGTAGTTTTATACGTCATTTTTTTCGTAAATCTAAACTAGATGAGGCCGGTGTTTCCTAACTGACTCCACTGAGAAGAAACACCGAAACAAACTCAGAGGTCAGTCCTTTTAGGATTCCGTAGCCGAATGGAAAAAACGGATTCCTTATAGTTTCGTCATGTCTGTCTGTCTGTCCGACTGTCCGTATGTCACAGCCATTTTGATATCGAAAATATTAGGACTACACATGTGAAACTTGGTAGGTAAATGTATTCTATGAACCTCTTACCGATACTTGTACAAAAATTTATAAATAAAAAAATATCAAAATGGGCTCCCGTACATGGAACTGAAAGTGTTTTTTTTTTCATAAACCTATACGTTTTTGGTGTCTATAGATAGATCTTTGAAAAAACATTAAAGTTTCTAAAATATTTTTTCCTAAAATCTATCGTTTAAGAGATAGACACTTCCAAAATGGTAAAATGGGCGTTCCCCCTTCTAACTTCTATATTAATAGAGTGAAAAATCTAAATAAAACTGTAGATCTTATTTTAAACTATCAATGAAAAATAGTTTGAACGAAATAGAGTCAGTGGTTTCTGAGATATAGTACATTTTCTAAAACCGCAAATATAACTTTGTATTTCATACAAACACTATGAAAAACAAAGTTATTTCATGTAGTTTCTACGGAACCCTTTTTTAAAGTCCGTACAATCTATACTGGATGAATTGTACGGGAACTTTGTAGGTTATAGTCTGAGACGATGGAAAGATAGATGTATACAGGTTTGAGTGGGCCTGTCCAGACAGTGCAAGCATTTGTTAGATAACGTACAGCTCAACACACTTAACGAATACTTAAATCGTAATATTCGTGGTATAAAAAAAGTTTGTTTGTCTTAAATTGCAGGGTGGTTAAGGTTGTTTAGATCACTTTGATAAAAATGATAAATGATATTTAATTTGCTTATAAATTATAAATAACGCTTTTACACGTCACGGTCTTAGATCACAAGATTAAAAATTCAAATGAGTTGATGGCATTGATAAAATATAAAATAGGAATAAAAACAGGAAAAAAATAGAAATGCGCTCTCGATATCGGAATCGTTTTTGAAACCATCTCTCCTCTCTACTCAGTTCTCACTCCCCGGCTTCGTCTTGATCCGCACTGATAGGATTTACCCCACAGGGTGGTCAGTTCATCTCCATCACGGTATTCGGAGTCTGGGTCATTACGTAATCGCTGCAGTCACCTGTGTCAAGATGCTAAGAGGCGCTATTTTCACGACCAACTCAATAATCTCAGTTCTTCCGATTTAAGTATGGAATTTTCTCAAATCTGTAGGCATAGGTAAGTCACCTACCAACCAGTGTAAGGATGTCAACCTCAATGATCTAAATAAGCATTTCTCTTTCCTTCCCTTTTCTCTTGATCCGTCTGTTAAAGCTGCGACACTAGAGAGTCTTTCTAGGTTGCCGTTACCACTTTTTCCTCTCTTTAAGCTTAGCCATGTTACTGAGGATGACGTTAAGAAGTCTATTCTTGCGATTACTTCTTCAGCAGTCGGTAATGATAAGTTGTGTTCAAGAATGATAACTCTTATCCTTTCCTCTTTAGTTCCTGTTCTTACTCACATCTTCAACCACTCATTATCTTCTTGCTTCTTTCTGTATGTTTTGAAACAGGCTCACATAATACCTTTACCTAAAACTAACAATCCTACTGTATTAACCCACTTTAGACCCATTTCTATCCTCCCTTTTCTCTCTAAAGTTTTTGAGCACATAGTTCATAGACAATTATAATTTTTCTTGGCATCAAACTCGATAATATTCCCTTTTTAATCCGGTTTTCGCTCGGGTCACAGTACTGTAGCCGCGCTTTTAAAAGTGACTGATGATATCTGCTGGGCAATGGAGAATAAGTCCCTTACAGTTCTTGTATTGCTGGACTTTAGTAGCGCATTCAACTCAGTGGATTTTGAAATTTTACTAGGTATCCTCAAATCTATCAATTTCTCTCCTTCCACTTTAGCCTGGTTCGGTTCTTATCTTCGGGGACGCTCTCAGTGTGTTCGCCTGGAGGAGTCCTTCTCTGATTAGTGTAGCCTCACTGGGGGTGTTCCTCAGGGTAGCGTTCCCTCTTCTCTTCTTTTTTCAATTTTCATAAACTTTGTTACCAGAGTAATTTCCTATAGTTTTCATCTCTACGCAGATGACTTGCAGCTTTACCGACATTTTACTGTAGCTGACGCTGGTTCTGCAATTGCTGCAATGAATCATGACCTGGCTTGCATCAGCGTTAGGGCTAAGTCATTTGGTTTGCAAATTAACTCAACTAAATCCCAGGCCATGATCATTGGCAGCAGATTCGGTCGCAGTGTGGCTGTTGTTGCATCTCTGATGTCTTTATATCTCGATGGTGTTCGCATTGACTATACCAAAACCGCTAAAGATCTGGTTGTAGTTATTGACTCCAATCTCTCGTGGTGTGCTCAGGTCAATGAGGTCAGCCGAAAGGTAAATTTCTCCTTTTATTCGCTAAAATGCATTCAAAGTCTCCTGCCCTTGAAGACTAAACTTTCTTTGGCACAAATACTTATTCAGCTGATTATAGATTATGCCGATGCCTGCTACTTGGATGCTACTGAGGAGCTATTAAACAAGCTTGAGCGCTTGCAAAATCTGTGCATTCGCTGTGTTTTCGGTCTTCGAAAGTATGACCATGTTTCTCACCTTCGCAAGGAACTCAAGTGGCTCCCAAACCGTCTTCGCAGGAACACTAGGATTTTGTGTCTCCTCTTCAACATTTTACCCCTTCCTACCTGCGTGAGCGTTTTTCTTACGCTCGTTCTAGTGTCGTACCGTGTAGATTACACCTTAGATCCCTCCTTAAATCTCATCCTCATAAAACAAGCTACTACTCTTATTCCTTCTCTGTTCATGCTGTAAGATTGTGGAACTCACTTCCGCCTAGCATTCGTGATTTAAAAACAATATCTCTATTCAAATGTCGATTAAAAGAGCATTACCTTTTCTCTTAACTGTTAATTATTTATGTATATATTTATATAATATGTTTATATACTCTAACATTATGTATTTACTTAAGTTTATGTTATTTTTATTGAATTATAAGTATGTGTAGGTATATTTAATATTTTAGTTTTAGACTTCACATATTCATATTTATTTCTCTTCTTGTTCTCACACACTATTGTCTACATTTCTTTTTCACTTCTCCTTACGCGGGTCTGCTGGAAGAAATTTCTTAAGAAATAAGCAGTACCTTTGTACTAAATATTATAATTATGTTGTATCCTAATATATGACGGAAGTAGTGCAAGAAAGAGACAGCGTTATTATACGCTAGTGGTACGTGCAACGGACGTCATCGCCCCCACCTTGTAGGCAAGGTGGGAGCTATAGGTAGCGCATAAAAGGCGCTGCGCCGTAGAATCGGCACGCATGAATGATTCCGCTTCCGACGCTCGCCCGCGACGGTCGTACCGCTCCGCGCTCTCGATCGTTCCGTGCCTGAGTCATCGCTACGCTTCGTCACGCCCGCCGTGACGTCACTCGTAGTCGCCGACTACGACGCCTGGTCCGGATCCGCCTTTTTCGAGGCGGTGAAGGATATCCTGTTTCTATAACAGAGTATCGTCAAAAACAATTTGGTTTGGCCCCTTCAGGGTAAAACCACAGTTTCGTGGTCCTTGGTTGGAATCCTCACGGTGTCAACATTACCAAGGGGGTGCTGACCCGATGCACCCGCTGATCCCCTTCAGGGTGAAGCAGTCAATTGGAGTCGAGTGCTAGGTTTTGGCCTTGGGGGATCTCCTAGTCAAACCTAGTTACTGAGTTGCCTTTTCAGCTACACACCTAGTGTCGGTTGGGTGTGTCTACCCCTTCGCACTAGACCCAATAGGGCCCGGTTCGCACAATAAGACTGGCGACCGGTTACAAGCTTAGGGCTCACCATTAGGTACTCACCTCCCAGTCTCTGCCCGACTGGGAGGGTTACACATCCCCGGACCCATCCATCCGGGGAGTTAGGCCAGTTAGGCTTTAAATAGGTCCCCCGCGGGAGAGAAATCTCCAAAATTTCCCCATTAAATTTTTGATTCATTCGCCAATCATGGCAAACTCCAATATTTTGGAGATATTGCTAGAAATACTTAAGGAAAACCCTGCTATTTCCGCCAAATATGGCGGAAAAATCCAGCGTGAAATCGCTAACTGTCCTCCGGCTACCGAAGCCAACGTCGCTGATTTTAGTGACGCGCTTGACAGCCCATTATCTCCCCCGCTTGCTGATCAAGGCATTCCGGTTGGTCAATTCACGGAAGTGTTTATCAACTCCGATCCCATTGTTCATCGAACAACGAACGACTTCCAGGTAGATAGCCCTCTATCGCTCCCGCCCGCCGACAATGTCGTGCTGACCGCCCAATTCCCGAAATCATCTATTGTTTCCGGCCCACCTACTAATCCTATTGTTCATAGAACAATGGACGCCGCGCAGGTGTGCGCTGCAGTTGAATTCCGTGAAATGGACACCACCGAACCTGTGTCCAATAACAACTCTGACAATGATTTGTCATCATGCCACTCGTCCTCGGAAGACGACTTTCAAGTCGTCACCGGCGGCAAAAGGAAGAAAGGGAAAACCTCCCAGGCCAGCAAGGCCAAAAAGACCACCGCGTCGCCCCCGTCCCCAACTCAAACGCCCGTTCGACCCGCTAGCCCCGTCCCAACTACCTCTGCTCGCGCGCAGAATAGTCGTCCCCCCAGCCCGATAGCCCAAACTTCCTCAGCCCAAAGGAAGCAACGCCCTCCGCCCCCCTTTTACATCCAGGACAAGGGTAAATGGACTGATGTGTCCAAGATGTGTGTTGATCGAAAGATCAACTACACAAACGCCCGTGCCTGCCAAAATGGCATTAAAGTCACCGTCCCTACGTCGAACGACTACAGGGAACTATATCGCGCCCTCCGTGAAAAGAATATTTCCTTTCACACTTTCTCCTTCCTCGAGGACACGCCCACTCGTGTTATTATTAAACGTGTCCCTAAAGAAATCCTAGTACAGGATATTAAAGACGACCTTGCCGATCAAGGTATACCAGTGATCGCCGTCCATCGCTTACATAAAGCGAGAGGCGGTGAATTGTACGACATGGTTCTTGTCATTTGTGAACCAACCGAAGGTCATCACCCGATTTTCAAGATTAAGTCCTATTACTCCCTATCCGGTATCTCAATTGAAAAGTCCTACAAAACCGCAACAGTGGGACAATGCCACCATTGCCAACTGTATGGCCATGCGCACAGCAACTGCTATGCGACTCCCAGATGCGTCAAGTGTCTGGGCGAGCACAGCACTGCGGACTGCCCTTGGCCCAAAGACCGAACCCTCTGTTCGGAACCACCCAGCTGCGTTCTTTGCGGCCAGACCGGTCACCCGGCAAACTACCGCGGCTGTCCCAAAGCCCCCAAACTCGCTCCTAAATTAGCGAAGCGCGCCAACGCCCGCCAACAAAGAGAGGCACCTTCCTCTCAAATTCCCCAACGTCTCACTCCTCAGAGACTATCCCCGTGGAACAGGCTAAACCACGAAAAAGCCTTTCCCTCCTTGGCCACTGCCAAACCTTTGAAGGCACTGATGGATATACCCATCGCAGCGCAGATCCTGCCTATAGCCGTGGCTCCAGAGGCCACAGCCAGTCCCCAACCCGAGCCTCAAACCACTGCTGCTCCTGCAGCCAAACAACCGCCCAATCCCTCACCCGTCGCGCACGGCGAGTCTTGCGGCCAGACTCTACTGCGCCACTATAGAATATTTATGACCCGCCAAGCCAGGTCTCTCCGCGATGCCCTTCTGGCTGCCGAGCAGCAGAATAACGGCAAAATTACGATGGCAATGTACAGCGAAATATTCAGCACACACAGTGATGTCGTGCTAGGCCCCGACCACGTCACCGTTCACGTTCACCATCGGTCGCGTCTCTTGCTTCAGACGATCCTATCGCGCTCACCAGCGATCTCACGACTCTCTTTGGCCTGAGTGACTCCATCTTACTAGCGGGCGATCTCAACGCCAAACACCCCGCTTGGAACAGCAACACGACAAATGCCAGAGGCAGAATCGTGTATAACCTAGGCGCGACCCTAAACTATGACGTCATCACTCAGATGACTCCCACCCACTACCCACACGACCACAACCATAGGCCCGATGTCCTCGATGTGGCGCTCCTAAAGAATGTAAACCTCCATTTACACTCCATAGAAGCGCTTCACGAACTCAACTCGGATCACCGTCCCGTTATCCTACACCTAGGTTCCCGCTCGGGTAACCATGATCCTACCCAACCTCCTTCGACCCAATTGATCACCGACTGGAGAAAAGTAAGTGAAAAACTGAAAGCCACCACGTCGCCTCACTTGGACACCATTCCTGACCGCATAGTCTCAGTCGCTGACACGACGGCGGCGATCGACTCGCTTACAGATCACGTACAATCCGTCCTGAACGATTGTTCAAGGGAAGTTTCAGTAGCGGTAGACCACCGCTGGAAACTCCCGGACGATGTACGGAATCTGATAAACGAGAAGAACGCAGCCATCCGTGCATACAGCGCTTTTCCCTGCACCGCAAACAAAGCTCACATGTGCAACTTACAGCGTGCTGTAAGGAAACGCATTGCCGAGCAGCGTAATGCGAGCTGGGACAAGATGCTGAGCGAACTTGAGCCCACCCATCTTGCCTTCTGGCAGCTTCAGAGGAAGTTACGATCCACTGAAGAGGCCACAATGCCTCCTCTCATTCGTCCCGATAAGAGTGTCGCCTTCGATAACTCTGAAAAAGCAGAATGCCTAGCCGACAGCCTAGAGTCCCAGTGTTCTCCCAGCTCTCAACCAGTAGACCAAGCCCACCTCGATATGGTGAACGCCGAAGTCGAACGTAGAACTTCCCTTCCGCCCGTCGAAGATCCCGATAATCCATTGGCCCCCATCACTCCTGATGAGGTCCAGGATATCATTAAAAGTTTCCAACTGCGAAAAGCCCCTGGCTCCGTCGGCATCATCAATAGGGTTTTCAAACTTTTCCCCGCCCAGCTTATAGTGCTAATGACTGCCATCTTCAATGGCGCATTGAGCAATAATATGTTCCCCGCAACCTGGAAACAGGCCACCGTCATAGGTATTCCCAAACCAGGCAAGCCCAAGTCTGACCCGTCTAGCTACCGTCCCATTAGCTTACTCAACGTCCTCGGTAAAATCTATGAAAGGTTTATATATAAGCGGCTCAAAGATTTTGCCGAAGCAAAGAGTATTATACCCAATGAGCAGTTTGGATTTAGAACCGAACACTCATGTATCCAACAAGTCCACCGCATCATAGAACACGTCAGCGCCGGCTTCCAACGGGGCGCAATAACGGGAGCCTTATTCTTCGACATAGCGAAAGCGTTCGACAAAGTCTGGCACAATGGCTTAATCTATAAGCTATACCAACTCGGCGTGCCTGACCGTCTCGTGCTCATCCTACGGGACTTTTTATCGAATCGCACCTTTCGTTACCGAATTGAGGGGGAGCTTTCCTTCCCCCATCCCATTCGCGCAGGAGTTCCTCAAGGCTCCGTACTATCCCCCCTCGTTTTCACGCTATTCACTAGCGATATCCTCACGCATATAAATACTCAGCTAGCCCTATTTGCCGACGATACGGCTATCTATTATACCGGTCTTAAACCCGATGCCATCGCTCGCACTCTCCAAACTTCCGCAAACACTCTGGCCAAGTGGTTCCGGAAATGGAGAATCGAAGTCAATCCAGACAAAAGCCAGGCAGTCCTCTTTTCTAAGCCGCGGATAAACCCAGCCTCCCCCCGTCCGATTACCATGTACGGCAAGCCGATCCCCTGGGAAAAGCAAGCCAAATACTTAGGCGTGGTCCTCGATAAACACCTTTCCTTCGCTGAGCACATAAAGCAGGCACGTTCGCGCGCCGCTTTCGCTCTAGGTAGGCTCCACTTCATTCTTAGTTCCCGCAGCAAGTTATCACTCAAGTGCAAGCTGCGTATTTTCACCGCGGTCATCCGACCCATCATGACCTACGCCTGCGTTGTTTTCGCACACGCAAAGCCCTACCTCCTCCATAAGATGCAGACCCTTCAAAACCGAGTCCTCCGTAGAGTAACGGGAGCCCACTTTTATGTTCGAAATGAGCTTCTTCACGTAGACCTCAAGATGCCCACCATCCAGCAGTTCATGAAACGTGTCTCCAAGCGTTTCTTTGATACTGCAATCCAACATAGGAATCCCCTTATCGTATCGGCCGCCCAATACGAACCCTCGCGTATCTCTAAGTTTCGCCGACCAAGGCATACCCTAGTCAGTCCCGATGACGCACTCACCCTGCTCCAAGAGAGCCGTAAGGAAACCAGCACAGTTTACAAAAACAAAAATCGACCGTCTTTCCGTCCTCGCCGCCGAGGCCCGCTGCGACGTCCCCGTAATAGTCCGCCCCGACCCTTGCCAGAGCCAGCCCGCGACGCTGAGCCAGTAGCTTTAAATTCCCTTATTAATAATAATAATGATATGATCCAGCCTGTCCTTAGCTGCCCTCCCCCTGCGACGCCCTAAGCCGAGGTCCGTACCCCACAGGGGGTGCCCTTAGCGTGTAGTCGCCTAGTTTGTAAGTTTTTAATAAGCCCTGGCTGGAGGCTTTAATTAATTTATTAATTAAGGCAACCACAGGCAAGCCCGGTTAAGCAGCCGACAACCTCAGAGGTTGACCTGCGAGATGCCTTTCACAAAAAAAAAAAAAAAATCGGCACGCATTTCTAACGGATGCGTCTCGGTGTACGGACCACTGTCTCTCGACAGTCAGTACTACCCGGTTATTGGATGTGGAACAATGTCTCGGACATTTAGTACGATCCTTATTGCAGTGGGTGCACGGAACACTGTCCCTGACAGTTAGTACTGCCCGGTTATTGGATGTGGAACAATGTCTCTGACATTAAGTACGATCCCTATTGCGGTGGGTGCACGGAACACTGTCCCTGACAGTCAGTACTGCCCTATGTGACCGCCTGCACTACCATTATTAGTTGTTTAAATTATTTTAATTAATTGCTATAATTTCTAGTTTGATTGAAAGAAATCCATGTATTGCCTATATCTGAGTATTACTTCTGATGTCTCAGCCAAACCCGACATATATTTTACTTTGTGTACATAAATAATAAAATAAATAAATAAATAGAAATAGGAAGTATTTTATTAGCTAATACCTATTATCATAGGTAAGTTTGGCTTACTTACTATTTGCACATATACAGGGTTAAATGTAAAACACTGAAAACCTCTCAGGACTATATTACTAACATCATAATCAAATCATTCTTTTTTTTTTATTCAGTATGAACCCACTCCTGACCTCGCCTGATGGTAATTGACAGATGAGGTCTACGATGGAACGAGCGAGCCCAGAAGATGCCTGTTCAATCTTACATTAAAGGTTGAAAGGTCATAAGTGGCAGGGAACACAGAAGCCGGCAGAGAATTCCACAGCTTGCAAGTGCGCACAATAAATGTAGAGGAGAAGCGCCCGGTACGACACGACGGTATATCAACCAAGTGTGTATGGTACCCAGCATTGCGTCTGGTTGACCGGTAGTGAATCTCGTGGTGTTAAGATGGTCCCTCATGTGCCTATGGACAAACATCGACAATCGATACTTCTATTTAAGATCGACTCGTGCAGCTGTTATTACTAAACCACAAACTCCTCTGTAAATAAAACCTAGATATTTTTAATACATTTAAATAAAAATAATATGATGCAAATTTGTTCTGTATGCCTTCTTTTGCAAGGTGCTCGCCAAGGAGTCACGCCTCCTCTGAATACACTAAATAAATGTTTATTTCTCTCAGTCATTTTCGATAGTCAGGCAAAGCCTCAAAGCAGTCAGTAGCATTGACAGCGTCCGACGGGGCCATTGCTGAATGGGTTTTTAGTCAGTAAAAATCTGACACTGCCTTCCAGAGAAGTAGGAGTCATTAGATCATTTTCCTCTCGCTCTCGATGAAAAGTACTCTATAATTTACTAAAAAGTGCCGGTTACGTACGGTTATATCTTTTGATCGCGTTGACTTACAAGTTTGGTTTTTACAGCCGATAGAAACTGTAAACAAGAGTAATTAATATAAATTTCAATTGGATATCTCTGCCCACTACTGAGAAAAAGGGTATTTACAGACAGATATACAGACAGACAACCAAGTGACTCTATGGTTCCGATTTTCCTTTGGACGTACGGAACCCTAATAATGTTAAAAAGCATGTCTTTGTAGTAGCCGCAAGGTGATCTTGTCACCTTTTCCTCCATCCTCAGACAACCAATTACGCAGAGATGAATAAATGCAGACATTGTTAATGAAATGATAAGAAAGACATTAGATTTATCACCTATTGCAAGACCAAATATATTTATTTAAATTTTTATGTGATCATAAAACAGTCTGTCAAAGCATGGCCAATGACACACTAACGATTACTGTCACTTTAAATTAAAAATCATTTTAAATAAATATTTTTCCATTAACGTCATACATTAGTTTTAAAATTATATTTAAATACTGTCTATCTAAACTGAGGAAACTAAAGATTGGTAAAAATATGATAAACGACACTAAATAAATTCCAAGAACAATTTAGTGACACTAATACAGTTATATTCTTTGGTTTTTTATGAGATAGGGGAGACCGGGGATGGTTGACCAATTTGCTGTAGTGTTTATTCTTCTAAAAAGCAATTGATAGTGACACAATTAAATTTTCGAAAAAAAAAATAGCCATTAGCTTTTTTTTTTTTGTGTGTGGCATCTCGCAGGTCAACCTCTGAGGTTGTCGGCTGCTTAACCGGACTTGCCTGTGGTTGCCTTAATTAATAAATTAATTAAAGCCTCCAGCCAGGGCTTATTCAAAAACTTACAAACTAGGCGACTACACGCTAAGGGCACCCCCTGTGGGGTACGGACCTCGGCTTCGGGCGTCGCAGGGGAGGGCAGCTAGGGACAGGCTGGATCATATCATTATTATTATTAATAAGGGAATTTAAAGCTACTGGCTCAGCGTCGCGGATTGGCTCTGGCAAGGGTCGGGGTGGACTATCACGGGGACGTCGCGGCGGGCCTCGGCGGCGAGGACGGAAGGACGGTCGGTTTTTGTGTTTGTGTGTCACTGTACTTGTTTCCCTACGGCTCTCTTGGAGCAGGGTGATTGCGTCATCGGGAGTGACTAGGGTATGCCTTGGTCGGCGAATCTTAGAGATACGCGAGGGTTCGTATTGGGCGGCCGATACGATAAGGGGATTCCTATGTAGGATTGAAGTTTCAGAGAAACGCTTGGAGACGCGTTTCATGAACTGCTGGATGGTGGGCATCTTGAGATCTACGTGAAGAAGCTCATTTCGAACATAAAAGGGGGCTCCCATGACTCTACGGAGGAATCGGTTTTGGAGGGTCTGCATCTTGTGGAGGAGGTAGGGCTTTGCGTGTGCGAAAACAACGCAGGCGTAGGTCATGATGGGACGGATGACCGCGGTGAAAATACGCAGCTTGCACTTGAGTGATAACTTGCTGCGAGAGCTAAGAATGAAGTGGAGCCTACCTAGAGCGAAAGCGGCGCGCGAACGTGCCTGCTTTATGTGCTCAGCGAAGGAGAGGTGTCTATCGAGGACCACGCCTAAGTATTTGGCTTGCTTTTCCCAAGGGATCGGCTTGCCGTACATGGTAATCGGACGGGGGGAGGGTGGGTTTATCCGCGGTTTAGAAAAGAGGACTGCCTGGCTTTTGTCTGGATTGACTTCGATTCTCCATTTCCGGAACCACTTGGCCAGAGTGTTTGCGGAAGTTTGGAGAGTGCGAGCGATGGCATCGAGTTTAAGACTGGTATAATAGATAGCCGTATCGTCGGCGAATAGGGCTAGCTGGGTACTTTTATGCTTGGGAATATCACTAGTGAATAGCGTGAAAACGAGGGGGGATAGTACGGAGCCTTGAGGAACTCCTGCTCGAATGGGATGGGGGGAGGAAAGCTCCCCCTCAATTCGATAACGAAAGGTGCGATTCAATAAAAAGTCCCGTAGGATGAGCACGAGATGGTCAGGCACGCCGAGTTGGTATAGCTTATAGATTAAGCCATTGTGCCAGACTTTGTCGAACGCTTTCGCTATGTCAAAGAATAAGGCTCCCGTTGTTGCGCCCCGTTGGAAGCCGGCGCTGACGTGTTCTACGATGCGGTGGACTTGTTGGATACATGAGTGTTCGGTTCTAAATCCGAACTGCTCATTGGGTATTAGACTCTTTGCTTCGGCAAAATCTTTGAGCCGCTTATATATAAGCCTTTCATAGATTTTACATAGGACGTTGAGTAAGCTAATGGGACGGTAGCTAGACGGGTCAGACTTGGGCTTGCCTGATTTGGGAATACCTATGACGGTGGCCTATTTCCAGGTTGTAGGGAACATATTATTGCTCAATGCGCCATTGAAGATGGTAGTCATTAGCACTATAAGCTGGGCGGGGAAAAGTTTGAAAACCCTATTGGTGATGCCGTCGGAGCCAGGGGCTTTTCGCGGTTGGAGACTTTTAATGATATCCTGGACCTCATCAGGAGTGATGGGGGCCAGTGGATTATCGGGGTCTTCGACGGGCGGAAGGGAAGTTCTACGTTCGACTTCGGCGTTCACCATATCGAGGTGGGCTTGGTCTACTGGTTGAGAGCTGGGAGAACACTGGGACTCTAGGCTGTCGGCTAGGCATTCTGCTTTTTCAGAGTTATCGAAGGCGACACTCTTATCGGGACGAATGAGAGGAGGCATTGTGGCCTCTTCAGTGGATCGTAACTTCATCTGAAGCTGCCAGAAGGCAAGATGGGTGGGCTCAAGTTCGCTCAGCATCTTGTCCCAGCTCGCATTACGCTGCTCGGCAATGCGTTTCCTTACAGCACGCTGTAAGTTGCGCTTGTGAGCTTTGTTTGCGGCGCAGGGAAAAGCGCTGTACGCACGGATGGCTGCGTTCTTCTCGGTTATCAGATTCCGTACATCGTGCGGGAGTTTCCAGCGGTGGTCTTCCACTACAGGAACTTCCCTTGAACAATCGTTCAGGACAGATTGTACGTGATCTGTAAGCGAGTCGATCGCCGCCGTCGTGTCAGCGACTGAGACTATGTGGTCAGGAATGGTGTCCAATTGAGGCGACGTGGTGTATTTCAGTTTTTCACTTACTTTCCTCCAGTCGGTGATCAATTGGGTCGGAGGAGGTTGGGTAGGATCATGGTTACCCAAACGGGAACCTAGGTGTAGGATAACGGGACGGTGATCCGAGTTGAGCTCGTGAAGCGCTTCTATGGAGTGTAAATGGAGGTTTACATTCTTTAGGAGGAGGACACATCACATCGAGGACATCGGGGTTATGGTTGGGGTCGTGTGGGTAGTGGGTGGGAGTCATCGGAGCGATGACGTCATAGTTTAGGGTCGCGCCTAGGTTATACACGATTCTGCCTCTGGCATTTGTCGTGTTGCTGTTCCAAGCGGGGTGTTTGGCGTTGAGATCGCCCGCTAGTAAGACGGAGTCACTCAGGCCAAAGAGAGTCGTGAGATCGCTGGTGAGCGCGATAGGATCGTCTGAAGCAAGAGACGCGACCGATGGTGGGGGATGGTAGGCAGAGATGATGGTTATCGGAGGATGACCAGTCATGCCTAGTCGACAGGCAGAGTACTCTAGGTGAGAGAGAGGCGCGGGTGGGGTCAGAGGGATGCAGTATAACTCCTTCCTATAATAAATAAGGGTGCCGCCGCCGTGGCAGCGTGTTCTGTCATTGCGAACTAGACGATAATTCGCAATTTTGGGGTCAGCGCGGTGGGGTTTCAAAAGGGTCTCCTGTATAAGGAGGACGTCTAATTGGTGGTCGCTGAGGAATTTTGTTATTTCGGCGCGTTGGTTGAAAATGCCATTGGCGTTGAAAAAACCTAATTTGAGGGATCGAGGCCTAGTGTGGTTTGTGCGTTGGGAATCCATTGGATCAGTCCATCGCATCCATCTGGTCGAGGCCTAGCACGACATCACTGTGTGTGCTGAATATTTGGCTGTACATTTCCGTCGTAATTTTGCCGTTATTCTGCTGCTCGGCAGCCAGAAGGGCATCGCGGAGAGACCTGGCTTGGCGGGTCATAAATATTTTATAGTGGCGCAGTAGAGTCTGGGCGCAAAACTCGCCGTTCCCGACGGGTGAGGGTTTGGGCGGTTGTTTGGCTGCAGGAGCAGCAGTGGTTTGAGGCGCGGGTTTGGGACTGGTTGTGGCCACTGGAGCCACGGCTATAGGCAGGATCTGCGCTGCGATGGGTATATCCATCAGTGCCTGCAAAGGTTTGGCAGGGGCCAAGGAGGGAAAGGCTTTTTCGTGGTTTAGCCTGTTCCACGGGGATGGTCTCTGAGGAGCGAGACGTTGGGGAATTTGAGAGGAAGGTGCCTCTCTTTGTTGGCGGGCGTTGGCGCGCTTCGCTAATTTAGGAGCGAGTTTGGGGGCTTTGGGACAGCCGCGGTAGTTTGCCGGGTGACCGGTCTGGCCGCAGAGAACGCAGCTGGGTGGTTCCGAACAGAGGGTTCGGTCTTTGGGCCGAGGGCAGTCCGCAGTGCTGTGCTCGCCCAGACACTTGACGCATCTGGGAGTCGCATAGTAGTTGCTCTGCGCATGGCCATACAGTTGGCAACGGTGGCATTGTCCCACTGTTGCGGTTTTGTAGGGCTTTTCAATTGAGATACCGGATAGGGAGCAAATGGACTTAATCATGAAAATCGGGTGATGACCTTCGGTTGGTTCACAAATGACAAGAACCATGTCGTACAATTCACCGCCTCTCGCTTTATGTAAGCGATGGACGGCGATCACTGGTATACATTGATCGGCAAGGTCGTCTTTAATATCCTGTACTAGGATTTCTTTAGGGACACGTTTAATAATAACACGAGTGGGTGTGTCCTCGGGGAAGGAGAAAGTGTGAAAGGAAATATTCCTTTCATGGAGGGCGCGATATAGTTCCCTATAGTCGTTCGACGTAGG
This sequence comes from Tholera decimalis, assembly GCA_943138885.2. Classification (NCBI taxonomy): domain Eukaryota; kingdom Metazoa; phylum Arthropoda; class Insecta; order Lepidoptera; family Noctuidae; genus Tholera; species Tholera decimalis. The sequence goes on along the minus strand of OW964557.2, from coordinate 5,335,327 downwards.
GACGGTGACTTTAATGCCATTTTGGCAGGCACGGGCGTTTGTGTAGTTGATCTTTCGATCAACACACATCTTGGACACATCAGTCCATTTACCCTTGTCCTGGATGTAAAAGGGAGGCGGAGGGCGTTGCTTCCTTTGGGCTGAGGAAGTTTGGGCTATCGGGCTGGAGGGACGACTTTTCTGCGCGCGAGCACAGGTAGTTGGGACTGGGCTAACGGGTCGTACGGGCGTTTGAGTTGGGGACGGGTGCGACGCGGTGGTCTTTTTGGCCTTGCTGGCCTGGGAGGTTTTCCCTTTCTTCCTCTTGCCTCCGGTGACGATTTGAAAGTCGTCTTCGGAGGACGAAGGGCAAGAAGAGGCTTCGTCTTGGTCGGAGGGTGGGTTAGATAACGGAGCCGACGTGTCTATATCGTAAAATTCAGGTGCAGCGCACACCTGCGCGGCGTCCATTGTTCTATGAACAATGGGATTAGAGAGTGGGCCGGCAACAATAACTGGGTCTGGGAATCGAGTGGTCGGTACGTATTTGTCAGCGGGCGGCGGCGGTAAGGGGCTATTAGTTTCGGAGTTTTTCATTGTTCGATGAACAATGGGGTCCGAAACAATAAACTTTTCGGTGAATGAGCCAACCGGAGGGCCTTGATCCTCGAGCGGGGGAGATAGCGGGCTATCGAGCACGTCGCTAAAATCAGTGACTTTGGCTTTAGTAGCCAGGGAAATATTTCGCTGCAAAGCAGCGAGCTTTCCGCCATATCTGGCGCAAAAGTCGGGGTCCTTTCTTAGCTCGTCCAAGAGGTGCGCCTTTTGCAAGGCGTCCTCCATGACGAGGAACTAAAAAATATCTATCGGGGAATTTTGGAGATTTCTCTCCCGCGGGGGGCCTATTTAAAGCCTAACTGGCCTAACTCCCCGGATGGATGTGTCCAGGGATGTGTTAGCCTCCCAGTCGGGTGGAGACTGGGAGGTGTGTACCTATTGGTGAGCCCTAAGCTTGTAACCGGTCGCCAGTCTCATTGTGCGAACCGGGCCCTATTGGGTCTAGTGCGAAGGGGTAGACACACCCAACCGACACTAGGTGTGTAGCTGAAAGGGAAACTCAGTAACTAGGTTTGACTAAGAGATCCCCCAAGGCCAAAACCAGCACTCGACTCCAATTGACTGCTTCACCCTGAAGGGGATCAGCGGGTGCGTCGGGTCAGCACCCCCTTGGTATTGTTGACACCGTGAGGTTTCCAACCAAGGACCACGAAACTGTGGTTTTACCCTGAAGGGGCCAAACCAAATTGTTTTTGACGATACTCTGTTATAGAAACAAAATATCCTTCACTGCCTTGAAAAAGGCGGTTCCGGATCGGGAGTTGTAGTCGGCGACTACGAATGACGTCACGGCGAGCGCGACGAAGCGATGACACAAACACAGAACGATCGGGAGCGCAGAGCAGCACGACCGTCTCGGCTGAGCGTCGGGCGGAGAGTCGATAGCCATTAGCTCGCTACCAATCACGATATAGCGTACAAGCTTGATTTTATACGACGGGGAAAATGAGTCAACCTACCCCGTGCCTGGAGTAAGTCGACTTGGCACTAGGGGTAAGTTTACCTAAGAAGTAATGAGACCAAATCTACCAAAAAATAGGATAAAAAATACTAAAATATATGCAATCATCATTTTATTTATGAAAATAAATTGTCAACCCTCTTGACATCATCATATAAAAGATAAAATTTAAAATAAACAATTGAAAAACAGACACTACGCAAACTAAGTGTCTTAAAAACAAATCTATACTAATATTATAAAGCGGAAAAGTCTGTTTGTTTGTTTGCTTGAACGCGCTAATCTTCGAAAGTACTGGGTGGATATGGATGCAATTTGGTATGGAAGTAGCTTGAAGCTTGAGGAAGGTTATAGGCTACAATTTACACGACTGCAAAAAGGAGAGTTATGTTTTTACCGTGATAGAATCCACGGGAGCGAAGCCCCGCGTGAGTCCTAGTTAGATATATACATAACTAGCTTCCGCCCGCGACTTCGTCCGCGTGGAAAAAAAAATCCCCCGATTTTGAAACATTCTTCATTAGTGCTCCGCTCCTATCTGTGTTAGCGTGATGATATATAGCCTATAGCCTTCCTCGATAAATGGGCTATCTAACACTGAAAGAATTTTTCAAATCAGAACCGTCGTTTCTGAGATTAGCGCGTTCAACCAAACAAACAAACAAACTCTTCAGCTTTATAATATTAGTATAGACTAGTATTTGCGTGTTGCGCGAGGTGGAAGCTGCAAAAAAAAAAAAAAAAAAAATGGGGGGGGGTGATGGGGGGGTTGCAGAAGTATTTTGACTAAAGCATTGCCCCTCTAAATGAATCTGAAAAAAAAAATGTTCCAAGTCTCTTAATTTCCGAGATCCGCCTAAAGGGGGTGAGAACGGGGGTGGGGGGGCGACTTTGATAAATGGTTTTTACTTTTCCGAGCCTCCTCTATACGAATCCCTAAAAAAAAAAATACGGGTCTCGTAGTTTCCGAGATACGATAGGGAGGGGGGAGAAGGGGGGGGGGGGGGGGGGGGGGGAAAGGGGAGGTTTGGCACTTTTCCCGTAGGTTTGAGAGTTACTTGTATACGAATCTGTCAAAATATACCCACCTCCCCATCCACCATCTGGGAGAACAATTATGTCAATGGGTGAGTGGTAATTTAGCTTTATATAGTACTAGTACTCTCGCGGGGCTTCGCTCCCGTGGATTCTATCACGGTAAAAACATAACTCTCCTTTTTTGCAGTCGGGTAAAAAGTAGCCTATAACCTTCCTCAAGCTTCAAGCTACTTCCATACCAAATTTCATCCAAATCCACCCAGTACTTTCGAAGATTAGCGCGTTCAAGCAAACAAACAAACAAACAAACAAACAAACTAACAAACTTTTCCGCTTTATAATATTAGTATAGATAAAGTATAGATTATTTTCTATGTTGTATCTACCTTGATTAATGATTCTAATTCCATGTTTTACAATCAATTACATCGATGGACAAATGCGACTCATAGTTGTCCAGCAGTAACAAAACAAACTTTTTAAGTATTTTGTAATTTTTAGGAAATTATTTTCTTTCACCCACCCAGAAGAATTAGCATCGCCAGCAGAACCTAATGGTCCACCTCTTGTAAAATGGTCTTATTCTATCAAACATAGGTTAACGGTACAGTACGTTGGTTTTGTTGATATATGTTGCTTGGGATAAACTCATAGCTTGAGGAGATCATATAAAGAGAGGTGGATGACGTTTAGGGAAATTAGTGCTTCGTCTTCGATCACATTACCGCTTACCATCAGATGAAGTCTGCCTAGCCTCTCATGAATAAAAAAGAATCCCAACCAACCTTCATCAACAATCTCTTTTGTATATCATGATGAGGGATAGATTTATTATTTTTAATCGCAAATTCATAATTAAATTTTCGTGATTCATAAGGCGTTAATCAATTGTAAACATCAGTAGTTATCTTTAGGTAATTTTCCAATGCAAGCTCTTCTTCTTCACTAAATATTTTTCTACTTTTCAACCGACGACAAAAAGAGGAGGTTATCAATTCGACGCGTATATTTTTTTTTTTTTTTTTTTTTTTTTTATGTATGATCATCGAGTACTCGAAGACGGCTGAACCGATTTGGAAAATTCTTTTTTTGTTCGAATGGGTATACTTCGAAATTGGTACCACTATCACCAAAGTCAGGATCTGATGATGGGATCCTGGAGAAATCGAGGGAACTCTTCAAATATTATAGGCACACCTATGGCGTTTTGGGTATTTCTTATAGTAACTTGTGCAGTTGCTCTCAAAAAGTACCATTTGGGGAAGTGGAACTGATGATGAAGACCACAGATGGCCGCCGAAACTACTCAATAATAAGTATTAAGTGGATTGCGATTCGATTACTTGAATATGGATGTTAAGCACTTTATGCTCGTCACAATGCATATGGTGATGTAGAGCTGATGGTGAAGTACCAGGAGAACTCCTCAACAATTAACGGCCCAGCATTGGGAAAAGCAATATTTTGTAAAAGGTTATAAGTAGTTGACATTTAGGCTCTTGTAACTAGGTAAATTAAAAATCATCCAACTAAAAAGAGTGAAAAAAAAACTTTTTAACAAAAAATTAAACCGACTCCCAAAAAACACTGCAAAGTGAAAAATAACTTTAATTTCGGAAGTCGGTGCCAAAAACGAAAAAACAAAACTAAAGACACCGACTACCGAAATTAAAGTTATTTTTCACTTTGCAGTGTTTTTTGGGAGTCGGTTTAATTTTTTGTTAAAAAGTTTTTTTTATATAGTAAACGCTCTCCAAAGTAAGTTGAGATCTCGACAGACCGGGATTGCTTTCTAATTTTATTCTCATGTTCGCTATGTGGCGTTCGAGTATTTTATATTGTACAGATTTTTTTATCGTGGAATTAATACTCTTTTTATTATTTTTTTATTCAAGAGGAACAACAAACAGCCACAATATAAAACTTAGAAACAATAAATACACAAAACACTATAAACAATATTGCAGCCCACAACGCTGTTCACAGATTAATAATTGGATACTATACATGAAAACAATAATCGCTAGGGTTACAAATGCATTATATATATAGGATAATACTAGCTTATTAAATCAACTTACTGTGATATATATGTATATAATATGTATGGTATAATGTATATAATTTTATATAATACTCAAAAAAAAAATACAAAATATAGAATAACATTCAAGAAAGCTCCTTAAGTGTAAGACTTTTCATCAAAATAACTTGTTGACATGCTCTCTTAATCTTCTCGTCTCGACTTATCTTTAGATATGCTTCCATGATTTGATTTTCGTTTATTACAGACGTATAAAAATTAAAAACAAATCGTGGAAGCATCGTCCTTAAATAAAAAGTTTGGGTTAAAAACGTTATACTAATTCCTTGACATATCTAGAAAATTTAAAATGTCATGGGGCAGCTTAATCAGATAGTCAACCAGCCCCTTTTTAAATTAGTTTACCTGCCCCACATTACCTTAAAATTTTTAACCATGTTATTGTTTAAATGGCGTCTGAATCAAAAAGAATAAGGCAGCACAAAAAGGTCAAGAATCAAACATTCGTATACAACAAATTAATTTGGCACTATAACATAACACATTACGACAAAAATAGTTACTTACGTGTCTTGTTTTTAAACAAAACGCTATCACTGACAAGCGACGTGTGTTCGCGATGCGGTGTTCTCGGTGATAGAGCGGAGGGGTAAAATGGATGCTCCCGCCTAGCCGATACTACAAGTTTGCGTAGCTCGCGTTTTGGACAATTAGTCTACCTACCCCTATAGCCAACCATCCCCGGTCTCCCTACTCGTAATTTTATATTTTACAATAATGAAATTATGGAATCGACAATCATTGTGTTGATATACGTAATTAATGACTTAATAGCCTGTGTAATTAATGACTTAATGTGCCTTAGGAGGCTCTTGTTAAACGGCGGGATCACTTCGAAATTGTTATGAGGTTCTTTTATTTAGAGCCCTTTTTTCGGACTGAAAATTATTAAATGACTCCGCTGGTTGGAGTTGAAAAGAATTTCATACTTCTACTAATTAAAAGCTCACCTTGTTCCTTTAATTGCTCTTGTGTTGTGGGGCCACGGCATCGCTGTTAAAACATTTCCGCAACAAAGCAGGACATAATTGTTGATACCTTAATTATTACAAAATAATTGCTTAAAAACTATTATTATATCCTAGTATCATATTTTTTAACTGGTGAGCACTGTATAAGCATTGTGTATAAAACTATGTTACATAATTGTGCCTAAGTAGAAGTAATAACTAAAATATAAGTAAAACAATCTATTAATCAATAAAACAATTCCATTCCGCCGTGGGATCGCGCCGGAGCTCTGTCCATCGGGCAGCGATTTGCAGCGGCAGCGGAGTTTCACCCCGGCTTAGCACCTGCGCGTGCCAATTGTGTATGCGCGCGAGGGCTACCACCTCTAGATCCCACGGCAGCAATCCGGCAAGGAGGCTTGCCACCTCACTGGAGATCGTGCGGTATCCCCAGATCATCCGAATGATCATGACCGTCTGGGACGCGACCAACTGGCGAGCTGGTCGCCGCTGCAGATTCAGCGCTCACACAGGGGCCCCATGGAGGGTCATGGACCCCACGATCCCCGCGTAGAGCGTCCGGCAGGAGGCGTTTATCCCCCCTAGATTAGAAAGGAGCCGCTTGAGTGCAGCCCCCGCCCGGTCTAGCCTTGGAGCCAGACGTTGGAAATGCTCCACGTATTTCCACAAGTGTTGCCCAAATGCAAGACCAAGACGAGACTTAGGCCAGTCTTGGTCTTGCGTCAATACACCTGGTCTTGGTCTTGGTCTTGGTATTGCGCTCTCAGTCTTGGTCTTGGTCTTGGTCTTGCAGCAAGAGTCTCGCAAGTCTTGCAAGTCTTGCAAATACCTATTAGCCTAGGTATTGCTATTTATTGAACACGTTAGTTTAGATTTTGGATTATGATTCGTGCTGTAAGACGTATGTAGTTGCAGAATTATAATCATTAAAATCATCAATACAATCCTCCAAGTTCATAAAAGTCGAGTAATTATTAAAAAAAAGACTTATTCAAGGTCAAACTCATTCCTCGACCTTTGAACTTGGAGGGTTGTATTGATGATTTTGATGATTATGATTCTATAACTATATAAGTCTTACAGCGCGAATAATATTTTAATCAACAAACAATGTAGCACTGGCCTGCAAATTGCAAAAAAAAATAAGAAAATTTGAATTTTGCGGGCTATCCTGGAGCATTCACCAATGTTAATCAACCAATAATAGAAGACTACAGGGAAAGCCTACCTATGCGGCCAAAATAAGGAAGTGCGTGTGTGTTGAGATTAGCAGATTTCATTACAGTGTTACAGTGTGCGTAGGTACATTTTTTAGGCAATTTGTCGTACTCGTGACTGGCGCGCTTTGCTACGTAGGTACTGTCGTAAGTATGTGTAAGTAAGAAACAATGTAGGTACCTACTACAACAAAATTGTATTCCTTAGAAAAATAATCGTCGTACCTACACGACGATAATTTTTATTTAGTTAGTAAATTAGTAGTAGACTATTGTCTTCAGCGATGATTTACTAACTAATAATAATTAGTTTGTTTTATGGAATGGGATGGAAGAGTTGTAGAATAAAGACAATTTATGCAATTTAACATTTATTTAAATAAAAAATTGAACACAAATAAAAAAATTGCAGTACAGTACACAATAGCATTGACATCATTAAAAAAAGTTATAAGTACAAATCAAAGCGTTTCCTTACACAAAAATTCTCCTAATGTACCTATGTAAGTACCTATGTATTATTGTATCTACCTATAAATTGGTAAAAAAAGATATGAACGGCTCGCCAACATGCAGATATAAACCCCGAGAGGTTTTCGTTGTGTGGCTAAAACTAAATGTGAATATGGTTGTCTTAGAATTAAAAAAAAATGGTTTTTTATATTAATTCTTTTGACCAAGAATTAATACAAAGTAACCACCTGGCTGACTCATCACTTAATCTATTTTTATGTTTTCTAATTACTAACGATGCTTTAGAAAATAATCTCTCAGCAGGTACTGAAGTTGCAGGTATCGAAAGAAAATCACGAGCCATCTTGGATAAAATCGGATATTCCGTCTCATGCGTCCTCCATTACTCTAAAATGTCTTCTGAGCTGGCGGCTCTCGGTTTACTTAGGTACTCCTCCAACTCGTCAATAACTAAGCCTTGAAGACAAGATCCAGATCCAGATGACGACGTAGAGGGACATGCATACAGTTTCTCAAAGTCTATTACATCTTCATATTCTTCATCCTCACATACTTTGTTTTCATTTCTTGGTAATTCTGGAGATTTAGACACCGAGAGTTGCTGTACGTGTAGACTTTTATATTCTTTATAAAGTTCATTAAATTTGCGCAGGCTTTCTGTTTTAATTTTCTTCCCCCATAATGTCATATCAAAAGTCTGAGCTTTGTGCCTTGGGTCTAAAATTAAAGTGGTACAGTAAATCCAGTTGTTCTTCTTATAATGTTTAAGCATTTTATCTCGGGCTGCTTGGAAACCTAAAATGAGCCTTTCATCCACTTCAGTTCGATTAGGTTTCTCATCTAATTGTTTTACCATGGATTCAATTTTATCAAGCAATAGATTGAATGATACAATGACTAGCGGTAATGTAACATATTTTTCTCCACCAAGTTTCGTTGATAAAAGTTTAAAGTTTATTAAAAACTTATGTATTTTTTCGAGTATTTGCCATTCAGTTTCTGTGATTTTAAAATCATTCAATTCGGTAACTGAAACGCATAATATGTTAATGCCAGTTCTCACTTTTAAACCAAATCCAATCATATCATGTGTGGAATTCCATCTTGTTGGACAGTCGAGTATAGGATTCAGATTTGATGGCACGCCAACTGCTTCACAAGCAGACTGGAACTTCCTCTTCAATATCTCGCTTCTTTTTATTTTACTGGAAATACTGCGTAATTTTGTAATACCTGTACGTGAGTCAGCAATATTTGGCGCATATTCTTCATCTTCCTCAGTTTCGTCTTCATATTCTTCATACTGCTGTTCTTGTTCTTTATTATCAGTTTCACAGTGTAATGCTAAGGTCTTTAGTAAATCTTGTACACCAAGGTTCAAAATGTGAGCAAAGCACCGGAAATGTTGATTGTCTGAATCAAAATGCAGCAGTTGTTTGCCAAGTTCATACATAAATTTGGTATTTTCAGTTGCGTTGTCCACCGTGATACCCTGTATTTTATCAATTATGCCATATTCCGATTTCCACGAATGTTTATACATTCGTGGAAAATCGTTGCAATATCTAACCCAGTATGTCGACCGCGCGATGGTATAAAATCAAGGACTACAAATCGATACTTCCATTAATTGTCTATATAATGAATAGTGATCCCGTAGTAACTCCTACCAGCAATGGACGTCCATCCATCAATGGTAAATTATGACATTTTACATGAATATTGTAGTAGTCGATTTTTAACATTCGATTGTAGTTCTTCAAATCGCTCCTTTCCTTCTTAGTGTCGACCTTTTAGGAAATATCGTATTCGGGCAAATCGATCGAAAATATTCCTGTGTATCTTCATCATCGAAAAATCGAAAATGGAAGTTTCGGGAGGTACCTGTGTCTGATGGGAAAGGAGGAAACGCCTGGGTGTCACCACTGTGAGGGTCGCCCTGAGGACACCGTAGAGTACACGGTGTAAGACTGCCCCGCTTGGGCAGAGCACCGACGTGTCCTCACGGCGGCGATAGGCGGAGACCTCTCGCGCCCGGCATTGGTCGAGGCCATGCTGCGGGGCGAGAGGGAGTGGGAAGCGGTCGCCTTCTTCTGCGAAGCAGTCATGCTTCCGAAGGAGGAGGCGGGCCGCGTGAGGGAGAGGATGGCGTCCTCCCTCCAGCCCAGCCGCAGTGGTAGACGTCCACGGCGTCGGACGTCGGCCGACGATCTCCGGCCACCGTAGGCGCGGGCATGCGGACAGCGAGTAAAGGGCAACTCGCTGTCCGACCATGGACCATGCCCGGGTCGACGGCGCGTTGTGTTCCACGCGCGCCTCAAAGAGCGTCAGCAACATGACGAGGCCCCCTCTGCAGAGGGCCGAAGCCTGCCGGGGTCGTGGGACTCATCCCGTTACCGTGGCCCCGGTATGTAAAGGGTTATTGAAGGAACACCGTGGATTTTAGTCAGTAAAAGTCTGACAGTCCCTCCCACCCTGCCCGGAGTGGGAGGACTTATTTGATAATTTTACAAAGATAAAAAAAAAGGTAGGTACAGATTAAAATCGTGTTACGGAAAGGATATACTTAATGTACATACATATCAAGGGCACGGATTCCTATGGTGATAAGTGATAACAAACCAATAAGGCAACATTTTTTAATACCTATAATTACCTACATAAATATTATAAATGTTTGTAAGTGAATTCTACACAAATCATTCATTACATAGGTACCTACGTCAGCTGATCGGTGTCAAATAGTGTCAATCAATTATTCATCCAAGAAACAACTCCGTAAAAGATTTGTTTTTCTGGTATTTTTATTATTATATTGATGTTTTATGCCACAAAATAACAAATACTTGAACACAAATTAGTTAGTACAAAATCCAAGTAGGTATTGTAGCTTGGAAAATTGTTTTTTGTTTGTAGTAAAAAAAACTTAAGTAGGTACCTACTGCTCCGGCTGCCTCAGTAATTAAGTAACTATGTACCTACTTAAGTAGAGTAGGTACTTTATTTAGCTGACGGTTCAAATGAATGCAGATTCTAAACCAGATACCTACCTACACTCTTCACCCCGTTTGAATGGATATACCCTACCCTTTCTGTAACACGTAATACAAGGGTAGGTACCTATACAAACACCCGTTGGTAGAAATAGAGATTAAAATCGTAAAACAATTTAATAACTACGTACTACTCATCATTATCATAGCTGCATAATCAGCCGTAGAACGTCCACTGCTGGACAAAGGCCTTCCCACTCGGGGGGTAGTTGCCCATAATTGCCAAGCTGGGCAGGTTTGGCGGCAATCGGAGCACTACGTAGGTACTACTAAATAATTTATAAAAAAAAATATAAACCTATAAAAAGTAAAGTAGATACCTAATTAAACTCATAAATTTTAATGTAGGTATTTATGAAACACCCTTATTTGCATTGTTTTTTTCATCAATTAAAAAAATAAAGTACCTACGAGAAACAGCTAGGTACTTTACTTTGATAAATTACTGTAATTATTAATTGAGTACCTACCTAGTATTTACGTAACATATTTTTTTCTTACCTGTCTACTTTTTGTAGTGGTTGTTAAAAAGCTTGTGATATCTCCACTTTGACTTTGACTTAATGTTGGTTTTCTTACAGGAAGAAATATTTGCGATTCCTTCTCGTGAAAAGATAGTAGATGCTTCCTTAAGCCTGAAATGTTTCTGTTTTTCATTTTTATTTCAATATTTTTTATGTTGGCACAATTTACACATACCAATTTGGGACGCATGAATTATTTCGAAAAACTCGTCAAATTTGCTTTTAGGTCTTTTAGATCTAATTCTGCAACTCTCACTACTCCGACTAGAGCTATTTGAATCTTCGTCACTCATGTCAAATTGTAAACAATCACTCCGAAAGCAATAAGGATTTAGAGTACCTAGCTAGGTAAATGGGCGAGAACAATAAATAAGATAGATTCGAAGCGAAGATCAATTGGAAATGACTGAAATTGAATTAAAAACTCATATTTATAAGCACAAGCCGAAGACCGACAAAGGAAAATACGGCATTCTTTGATAGATAGAATACATCTTTGAAAGATTAAAAAACAGAAGTATCAGAATCAGATAGGTTTTGTGCCTACGCAAAAATAAAGTGTAGATAATTATGCAAATAATATTGTTTATTATGTTCCTCTTTTATTGGAACTAGGCAAGTTCCGTTCCGGTACGTTGCCTGCTGTTTTTATGGAGGTTACTCGCTAATAGCGATAGAAGTTGATAAACCGACACTGCAAATCTCTATTTTTGGAAGTGTGTGATTTTAAAACAAAATGCGTAAAGCATTATGACGTCGCTCATATTTGGAGTTTTTCCATGTTTCCATTTTGTTAAAATCACCCACTTCCAAATTTGCAGTGCAATGTCCTTTAAAAAGGTATAGTAGGTAATAATAATAATATAAACTAGGTATATTATTATTACTTACTACAATTTTTATAATATCTACCTATCCTTACGACTACAATCTTCCTTGCAAGGACAACATAATCTATTTGTGTCCGTTCTGAGCACCCGGAAACTTATTTTATTCTTTGGAACATGGGCAGTGGCGGCGACCTTTGACATGAAATGAAAGCGACGCGGCGGCGACACAAAGTCTAGGAGCAGACTAAATTTTTACCTATTTTGGTGGGGTTGTCAATGTTGGCATTAGCACAGAAAAATAAAATTAAGTAAACACGTTTATCAACTTTTTAATAACTGGGTAGATCCACGATAGAATATTTTTTCTACTAATTTCCTAAGTAGGTACCTACTCAGTCTAAATATATTTTTCATACTTTTTGTTTTTCAATAATTTGTTGTGTGTAATTGAATGGTAAACTCTAAATCTTACTTGAGAGCTTTTTTTAAAATAAACTTATAGAAAGCAGTGTTCGAATTCGAACCAGTGTGAGAATGTATTTATACAAGAAACTCAGAGCATTCAATTTATACCTACCTACTGCTGAGACATCTTCAAGGTCACTTAATTTTATCCTCCTGTACCAACCATACCAAAATAGGTAACAATTTTGTGTGCCTCTGTCCGTTGTCGGCGAATGCGGCGCTCAAACAGTGTCAAATGCTGTGATACACTTGTTGCTAACCGCGGCATCTTTGTCGGTAATTATCAAATAAGTAGGTATATAATACACCGACTTCGCAGAACGTTACATTTTCCCAACCAACCTTAAACCTTAATTCTTTAGCGATAAAGTTGAAAATCTGTTAAGAAATATGACAGATTGTAGGAGCTTGATGTGCTGGCGTCTGTACCATAACATTGGCTGCCGTAGAAACTGTTACTAGACCTACTCGACTCGCTGTTAGTTTTAAATTTTGCTGAATAGAAGAATAATATAAACTTTGAAACAAGTAGGTACCTACATAATGTTTATAATTATAATTTTGTAGGCTACAATTTTAAGCACATACCAACCTACGAGTACTAACGTTAGATCTGCACATTAGACATAAACAAGCATAATATACCTACGCTTACTTTTACATCGTTCTGGAGCCGAAACATAGTACCTACCTAACTCCAGTCGAGTAATAATTACTATTGGCGTTGTTATTTTTTTTTAAGACATCTAATATAGTCGTTAGAAATGTATCAATTTTTTTCTGTCATTCGAGTTAAATCTTAGTAGCGGTTCCACTATTTCATTCATAAATGCAATATGGTACGCGATCTACTTAGTGATGACGTAGCGCGGAACCGCTGTGCACCTGCGAGTCAGTTGAGGGAGTCAATGGACGACGGAAAGAAATAATATTGCATAAAACCTACAACATTCTTTTGGTGGCAGTCGGGCGGCTTCTACAAAGGCAGGCAATTCGAACAGAAAAATGAATCGTGTCGTCTGTCGAATAGTGTTCATTTTTATTTAGCAGCGGTGCCCTTTTTAAGAAATTATTGAACCGAATTAAGACCTTAATTTTATACAGATAACCGTGTGATGCGGTTGTGCATCTTCGTCATCATCTTCTAAATGGTAAAATTTCTAATTTTCACCGTTAACTGTTTAGAAATAAAGTCTAAATTTGCTTTTCGTATACTTATTTGTGTACGTATTTAGATCGCGTATGTATTTTTATCTAATATGTCTATGAAATAAAGGTATCCTTATGAATGGTGTGGAATTGTGGATACTTACGTTTACACACACATATGCATTTACTGCAAGAAAGCGTTACTTCGAGTTCTCATTATTTCATAAAAAAAAAAACAATAAATTTAAAATTAAAATTTCTTTTTTGAAAAAAATAGTACCAATCATTTCGAATTCGATGATCGAGTTCATGGCTTTCGGTTCCAGAACGATCTAACAGTAACCGTTTATTATTATAGGTAGATACTTACAAGGTATGAACTTTGCTAGAAAGTTATTCTAGGTAGTGTAGCGTAAATAAAATTAAGTGCACAGTAAAACACAAACCGCTACTTAACACGTTTAATTTTGATTAAAAGGAAAAAGATAGAAAACAAGTACTTAATTAGAAAATATAAAAAAGTTAAATATTAGTTATTATTGGGAACCTTTCAGTGATGGCGTGGGTTAACTTAGCGGAAAGAAAAAGAATCTTATCGAAAGTATTATGAAAATATTTTTAACTTACCTAACAAAAAATCGATTGCAATCGGTTATAGCTAGGCGAATACGCAATATTAGTAATTTTAGTTACAAAAAAAACACTAAGAGCATCCAACGCGTCTTGATAGGCCTTAGGTTAGAAAGAGTTTTTGACGTGATAATTTTTAGATTAGGAATATACAAATTAGGTGCACTATTTAAAATAAAACTCCTGCTGCGAAAACTCGGTAATTCCTGGACGGCTGAACACGACTGTGGGAAGTAACGTAGAAATCACGGAGCCACTGCGCTGCGGGGTCCGCATCTACCTCGTACTCTCTTCAGGCCTTTGAGATGGACGTCTCAGGCACAGGATGTGCTCGGATATCGGGCGAGAGCGCCCCGACTTCCGTCGTCGATAACCGACGTCGCTTGCCCGTAGGGTGGAGCCAAAAATTGGCTTGTAACGGGATCAAATTAACCAGAAAATCACCCACAGACTATCCTTTTGCTAGGACACTTTATATTTTTTATTGGCTTAACACCAACAGAAAAAAACTTTCACTTCATAATTTCGATATGAATCAAAAAATAAGGTCGACCATCACATATCGGGTCCCAAAAATGTAATGACGCCGTCGAAAGGAAACAACCGACGATTTTTCACGATTCCTGGTTCAAATGTGAATAACAGCTATGAAGAAAAAATTTTTTATTGAAAAGTTTGCATTAGGATTGGAGGAGGTTTTAACCGTAGCGGTTTTACGCTACAGTACCCCATTCCCAGTAAAAAAAAAAATTGAGAGTAGCAACCCTAAAGGTGAGTGGCAACCCTAAAGGAAAGGTGAATGACAACCCTAAAAGAAAGGTGGTTGACAACCCTAAAAGAAAGGTGAGAGATCAACCCAAGTGAATGTATCAACCCAGTGAGAGGGTGACAATGCTATAACAGATTGACATCACAACAACAGATTGAAAACACAACAACAGATTGAAAACACAATAACAGAGTGACAACACAAAAGGGATAGCATCAACCAAGAGTGAAAACCATAATATACAAATTAAATAAACTAGCCTAACTAACTTTAAACTAAATACATCAAATCAACAACATCGAAGTGCAGCTGATACTGAATAAAATTGAAAGCCGGCCTCCAGTTTAGACGTTAACAGTGCGAGCTTCAGATGCGTCTCCTAAACCTACATTAGAATAGAAAAACAAACGATAGATCTAGAGTAATATTCTTAAATATATATAGGAACAAAGAACAATAATCAACACGAAACAAATAAGAGTTGAGATTAAGAAATAACTTAAAAATACGACGAAAACTCAAAGGAAGTCAAACAAAAACTCGAAGTCGAACACAAAAGCTCGAAGTCAGATAAAAACTCGAAGTGAGACACGACTCAAAGTCCAACACGACTCAAAGTCAAACACAACTCAAAGTCAAACACGACTCAAAGTCGAACACGACTCAAAGTCAAACACGACTCAAAGTCAAACACGACTCAAAGTCAAACACGACTCAAAGTCAAACACGACTCAAGACTGAATTTAAGAGCTTAAGTTATAGAGGGATAAGTTAGAAGGTTAAGTTAAAGAGAGAGGGTTAAGTTGAAGAGGGTGGACCTTAAATCAAAATCAAAAATACGACGCCTAATGAGAGGAAATGGTTATGAATAAATATTAACTCCAGGGAGGAATGAGGGTCGAAATAATAAAAGAGGTGTCGTTAATTGAAAACTAATGGCCTAACATAAGTAATGCTGATTAAGTTAAGAATATGGAAGAAATTAATTCATTTAAGTATGTCTTTTATATGATATTGTCCAATATGATGAGAATCACAGTCTTGTAGGACATATGTAGTCATGGAGATGACTCTGATCACACGACATTTAATGAAACGAGGAGCAAGCTTTCCTGTAAAGTATTCAGCAGCTGACGATTTTGAAAAATTACGCCTCCATACAATATCGCCGGCATTAAATGTAATAGCCGTCCGGTTCGTATTGTAATTTCGTGAATTACGGAGAAAAGCAGAAGAAAGATTGTCCGCTACTTTTGCGTAAATCTCGGCGAGCGAAGTCAGATTACTCGCGTGTTGTTCCCGACTTTCAGCTAAATTAGTGCTTAGAGTCTGGTTATTCGCACGCGATGAATCCATACAGACTTCTCTACCGAATATGAGAAAGTTTGGCGTAAACCCTGTGGCTAAATTAATACATGAATTGAGGTAAAGTTTGACCTTGGGTAACAATTTAGCCCAATTCCTTTGGTTCTCGCCAACCAATATGCTCAAACAAGTAACGACACTTTGGTTATAACGTTCTACCGTGTTTGCTTGTGGAGTGTAATAAGGGGTATATGTAGGGGATTCAATGCGAAACGATCTAAGAAAGTTTAAAAACTGATTACTACGAAAAACGGTAGCATTATCACAGAGAATAGACCGTGGAACTCCGAAGTTAAAAAATATTTCAGATTCCAAAGCTTTTATAACTGAATTGGCGTCAATCCTTTTAAGGGGCACTAACCAAACATATTTAGAAAAAACATCGACCATAGATAAAATGTATTTGAACCCATAATAAGCGATTGGAAGCGGTCCTTGATCGAATGTAACCGGACTCGCGTACATTCTAGATAAAGCGTCTGGAACGACGTGTTGCGACCCTTTGCGATGAATGATATCAAACGTGTAGAACGACTAGTACCCGGAGTGGGCCTAGGTGGAATGGGAGGAGGTCTAGAAATAATAATACTTTCGTGTAAAGGAGTCTCAACGATAGAACCTTCTTCGGACATTTTTAAACACAAAATAGAAATAGGTTAAATGAAAGAGCGGGACTTAGCAGGAAATCGTTAGATATCGTGCCGTAATATCGATGCGGGAAGAAGACGACAACACGAACGTCAAAGGAATCGGCTGGGCTAAGAATCCAAAAAAAACAGATACTAGCAAATAGCAGAAAAGCAAACAGACGGGCTAAAAAAAATAAGAAAGGTAGACACTAGCACACGACCATTCAAAAAGCTTACCTTTGGTCACGATGCCTAACCATCCACACATCAAACACACTCTACGGGAAACTAACTACCGCTACCTACTGGGATAAAATAAAACTCGGGATAGATAAGTATATTTTGGGAGAAAATAAAAGAATTGGAAATTGGGTATAGTTACAAAGTTAATCTTTAAAATTGAATTTCACAAACATCACACAATTTAGCAAAGAACATAAATTCAGTTAGCAATTCTGTAGTCCAGTCGTATGAATCGGGAAAACATTCAAGACAGGTAATCCTTTTAACTTCCATACGGGTATTTGACCAATTCTAAAACCTGAAATTCACAATAAGAAAGATGAAAATTAAAGATTGCTCTCAAGAGCAACCACACACGAGATAACAAAAAAAAAAGGTATTTTAGTAATAATTAATATGCAAACTTACTTTAATTCGGGCGCCATATTGTAGCGTAAATAAGATTAAGTGCACAGTAAAACACAAACCGCTACTTAACACGTTTAATTTTGATTAAAAGGAAAAAGATAGAAAACAAGTACTTAATTAGAAAATATAAAAAAGTTAAATATTAGTTATTATTGGGAACCTTTCAGTGATGGCGTGGGTTAACTTAGCGGAAAGAAAAAGAATCTTATCGAAAGTATTATGAAAATATTTTTAACTTACCTAACAAAAAATCGATTGCAATCGGTTATAGCTAGGCGAATACGCAATATTAGTAATTTTAGTTACAAAAAAAACACTAAGAGCATCCAACGCGTCTTGATAGGCCTTAGGTTAGAAAGAGTTTTTGACGTGATAATTTTTAGATTAGGAATATACAAATTAGGTGCACTATTTAAAATAAAACTCCTGCTGCGAAAACTCGGTAATTCCTGGACGGCTGAACACGACTGTGGGAAGTAACGTAGAAATCACGGAGCCACTGCGCTGCGGGGTCCGCATCTACCTCGTACTCTCTTCAGGCCTTTGAGATGGACGTCTCAGGCACAGGATGTGCTCGGATATCGGGCGAGAGCGCCCCGACTTCCGTCGTCGATAACCGACGTCGCTTGCCCGTAGGGTGGAGCCAAAAATTGGCTTGTAACGGGATCAAATTAACCAGAAAATCACCCACAGACTATCCTTTTGCTAGGACACTTTATATTTTTTATTGGCTTAACACCAACAGAAAAAAACTTTCACTTCATAATTTCGATATGAATCAAAAAATAAGGTCGACCATCACATATCGGGTCCCAAAAATGTAATGACGCCGTCGAAAGGAAACAACCGACGATTTTTCACGATTCCTGGTTCAAATGTGAATAACAGCTATGAAGAAAAAATTTTTTATTGAAAAGTTTGCATTAGGATTGGAGGAGGTTTTAACCGTAGCGGTTTTACGCTACAGTAGGTACATTTCGACGCCCCCAAGGAATAAACCTGTATTATACTATTACTGACTTTTTACTGTTATACGATTTACGGTATCTATGGGTCGGGATACACTTATGCAATTTTTTTCAATTTTTTTCTGCAGTAATTTCCAACGGTTTTTCTTATAACACTTTTGTTCTTTGGAAATTTTCCATTTTTTATTTACTAGAAAAATAACGAAATACATTATTACAAATTAAATTCTGTGACTACATTTCGGTAAAGTAATATTACTGTAAAATATTTCAGCAAAATTTCTGGTTAACGTGATTACAGGTTTATTATAGTAAATTTTGTAGTATACATTTTCGGTAATGCACTGTTACAGTTATCATCCGGGACATAAATTTATATCTACTATACGTATTGGTGGTAACTTGTTCGCACTCGGTGACTCAAGAACGCGTTTCTATATGTAACGCACATTAACACTGCAACCTGAAAGCTCCCCCGAAGTTAATAAAACTGACGTCAACATATCTATTGATATCACACTAACCGACAGTTCTCAAAATGAACATCCCAATTTTAGGACTGAATTAACACGACATTCCTTAGAATTTGAGCCAAGTACTTTGGACGAACCTCACTGCACGACATTCATTAGAATTTGAGCCAAGTAATTCGGACGAACCTCCCACTTCATGACATTCATTAGAATTTGAGCCAAGTAATTCGGACGAACCTGTCACTTCACAAAATAAAACAAAAAAACAGAAAACATGCAATTAATGAAAACCAGTGGTCTAGCAAAGAAAAAAATACTTAAAAATGCTGGTCAGGCTTACGAACGTTGTTATAATAAGAATAAGTATCTACAAAAGGTCATAGGTCCTGTGTGTTCATGTAAAATGAACTGTGCCAGAAAATTTATTAATTTGATAAATTTTATGAACTTTCTGATCGAAAACGCCAATGGATGTATTTTATTAAACATACTAAAACTAAAAAAAAATAATGAATAAATGGTATATACAGCAATAGAAAAATTTAAATTAGACGAAGGGATTACAGCTTTAAGAGGTAAGCACACCAATAGACCTCGAAAAATTAGCTCCAGCACGGAATCGAGTATTGAGAAGCACATTTCTTTATTTCCTAAAGTAAAGTCTCATTATGCAAGAAAAAGCTCAACTCGAGAATATTTGTCACAAGACCTCAACAACTCAAAAATGTATCGTTTGTACACTGAGTGATCTCCACAGCAAAATCATATTGAAGTTGCGATGGCGACAAAACGTCAATATGAAACCATTTTTAACACAAAATTTAACTACTCATTTTTGAAGCCTAAAAAAAATCAATGTTCTACATGTTTTGTATATGAGCAAGCCAGTCCATCAGAGAAAGAGTCTTAGGAAGAAAGCTATAGACGTCATTTAAATAGAAAAGAGAGAATTCGGCAAATTAAACATGAAGAAAAAATTACAATTGACTAAAACGATAGCATGATTGCTATCGTTTTTGCCGTGCAAAAAGTGTTAAGTATTCCACAATCTGTTGTAGGAATTTTCCATTATAAACGCAAGTACCCTGTGTACAATTTTACTATTTTTGACGCTCTACGTTAAAAAGGGTATTGCTACGTGTGGCATTACCAAATCGTAAAACGAGGCTGCATAGAAATTGGAAGTTTGTTGTTGCAATTCTTGAAGAGTGAACAGGAGCGAGGTGTTAACAAGATATATTTTTATTCAGATGGTTGTTATGGCCAAAATTATTACAGGTTCATTTTTGCCTTATATGCGAATGCAGCAAGAACTTTGAATTTGTCTATAACGCACATATTTTTCGAGACTGGACGTAGCTAGAATAAGGGGGACTTGATGCATGCCTGTATTAAAAAGAACATTAGAAATAAGTCTATTTACACACCTGATCAAATATATATAATATAATTCTAAACTCCAAAGTCTCGGGAGAAAAATATACTATGAAAGAATTGAAGCAGACAGATATTTTAGACATTAAAAAATTGGTAAATCCTTTGAATTGGCGTCACGATGTAGATGGGAATAGGATACACTGGTCTGATGTAATGGAAATTCATGTATCATCATCCCAACAGGACAAGGTTTTCTTTAAATATGATTTTGATGAAGCATATTCTGAATTAAATATTTCAAATTCATTTCAAACCAAATAACGTGGGCGAAAACCTAATACAGATGCTTTGATAGAAGATACTGCATTAGCACGTGCTTATCATCAATCTCTTCCTATAAGTAAGCCGTTGCATACAGATTTACTGTATTTGTGCAATAGTGCAGCGATTCCACGGTATTGCCACGCATTTTATGAATCCTTAATTTCTGTAGAAAATAGTGATGACCGCGATGATAATGATGATGCCAATGATAACACCGATTCGTTATTAATGTTTTTTCTTGGCTACTTTTTAATACTTTTACTGATTGTAATTTGTGATCTCTATGAGAACTTTGTTCCCTATAAACGTTATAATTTTAATCAATTTTTTGAGTTTTCATTAATTATTCCCTCGAAGATACCGACGACAATTTTATTTTACATAATCGGTTTTCAATGATTACGATAATATGACTACCAAAATTTTTCTATAAAATACGGATCACATGACTTTACCTTTTATGGTTATATAAAATTTTACCATAGTAAGTCGGTAACTGAACATTACAATCTCTCTCTGTAATGAAAAAAACACGTTTATTAATCCAGTAAAGCAATATTATGCCTATGATTTTTAAGAAACTTACAAGAATAATTCGGTAAGTAAACATTACTGGAATAATATTGATAAGACAGGATCGTAAGATATCAATACCCTAAAATTTGTATGAAACCATTTTCGGTAATATTTATTTTGGTGAATAATTAATTCTGTGTATATTTAATAGTTACACTTAATACTATAAACTTATCGTGTAAAAATTAGCTTATCCGTCATATAACAATGTTGTCATAATTGCCTTTTGTTGAAGAGATATACCCCAAAAACACTAAATCATTTTTCCTGTAAAATTTGATTTTTGCGATTACCGGTTTATTCCCCGGGGACGTCGATTTTATCATATGGGATGATGGGAACAGATTTGTGAGTATTAACACGCTACTTACTTAATAAATAGTTGAAATATAATAAGTGCTTATCTACCTAATCAATACAATACCTTTTAGGGTTCTTTCAGACTAGTGGCACGTTGCCAACTGCAGCCCTTAGTTTAGTGTTATGACGATACCTACGGTTTTGATACTGGGGAAAGTCTCTCAAAATCGGGATTGAAACCAAATGCCTACTTAATAACGCCCAAATCTCAGTTTGTCTTAACTGCAAGACGCAAGAGTCTTGCAGGCTTAAGTCTTGTCTTGCTCAAGTCTTGCAGGGTTCAGTCTTGGTCTTGGTCTTGCTACAATAAGGTGGTCTTGGTCTTGCGAAAATGCAAGAACAAGACCAAGACTGCAAGACCAAGACCGATTTTGGGTAACACTAATTTCCACCTGCTGTCGAGGACGAATCTGAGGTACTTCATCGTCGTCTCGACGCCGATGTGAACCCTTCCTACCGTTAGTTGGAAACCCTAAGGTGGCGCGTTCAGACGGCCATCAAAACACATGGCCTAGGAGTTGTGCAGGGCCACCTCGAGTCCCAATTCCCGGATCCTCTTAATGACTGTCGCAAACCCTCGCGTCGCCAGTTCGCCCCCCATGCGCCAGGATCAGCGTGTCGTCAGCGTAGCAGATGAACCATATTGACATCTATCCGGTATTTAAAAAAACCGGCCAAGTGCGAGTCGGACTCGCGCACGAAGGGTTCCTTACCATTATCTATAAAAACGGCAAAAAATCATGTGTGTTGTATGGGAGCCCCCTTAAATATTTATTTTATTCTGTTTTGTAGTATTTTTTGTTATAACGGCAACAGAAATACATTATGAGTCTGTGAAAATTTCAACTGTCCAACTATCACGAACAGACTGACAGACAGACAGAGAGACGGACGGACTGACGGACAGACAGACAGACGGACGGACAGCGGAGTCTTAGCAATAGGGTCCCGTTTTACCCTTTGGGTATTGTTCGAGACTGCAATAGGCCAGCCAACGGTAACTGGACGTGTCCGGAACTTTTCCACGATACGTGGAGCTTAACGTTGCTTTCAATGAACAAGGCCACACAATGGCCTACCTCTACTAGGCTTCGGCCTACAACCATTTGATCCAAAAATTACAAATAACACTCACCTGAGCTGTAGACGGCAACCCGGATCTGTTTGATCACGTCCAAAGTGTGTATGTATGTGATATGAGGTGAGTAATTGTAACGTGTGATGTAAGTTACGGGTTCTAGGACGGTCACAAGGCGTCGATCTCCAGATGGCGCGGTCCTGACCAGCATCACACCTAACTCGTTTCCAGCAAGCGCGCGCTACGCGTGGTAGGCAATAAGGCGATGTGTTCCGAGAAATATCACTGGATTCTTGTTAATCCGAGATTACAAAGTTCAATCAATCACTGAACACAATTAATCTGTTCACATCTCGCGAGATCCAATTCGATTTCCAACAAATTCCGCGTGCCACGAGGTGGCGCAATACGGCGTATGATTCAACAATGTCCCGGGGTTTTCGGCAAATGGGGAATACACTTCAAACAACAAATTATTCGCGACCCAATTATCGGTCTCAACAGGCGAATCCAACAATATTTTACCAATTATATTAACTCAACAGGGTCCCGACGACCGGCATTTTTTCCAACCAAGCAAAGTCTATCTCTGTCAAGTCAAGTAATGTCAAGATCAAATTCTTTATGTCAAAAGGGTGCGTTCTGTTTCACGTCGGACCGAACAGGTATGGAACCCTAAAAACGATCATAGATTTAAAACGACTGGTTCATGTCTGAATGAGCAGTTTGCAAAAACCCTTATTTAGCAACGATATCTACATCATTTACCGTTAATATTCTGAACTCAAGCAACAGTCACTCATTGCGGCATTGAACGTGTTCAAATCCAGGTGTCTTTAAATCTCGTCCTAGTATCAATAGTAAAAATATGTTCCTGCAAGCGAATTTTAAAAAGAATAGTTTGAAGAATTTAATGCGGTTCCGCTTTAAATTTATTATTAGAATGGCTACAATGACTTCAAATGCAGTGGGAAAACCTTCTGTGGCTGATTTCTATGCCGGAAAATCTGTATTTATCACTGGTGGCACAGGTTTCCTTGGAAAGGTCAGTAAAATTTTATTTTCATATTTATGTTTTTTTTTTGTTGTTTGTTCTTATATTGTTATATGAAGAGCAGTGGTGGCCTAGTGGCAGACTTGCGAGTTGCATTTCGTGGTTTCAAACTCAGTCAGGCATTTTATGTTATTTTATACATTTTACATTCACCAATCCGTATTGGGTTCGCGTGGTGGACTATGGCCCATTTCCTCCAATAGAGAGGCGCCCTGTATGCCAGTGGTGGAAACGTTATAGGCTTAATTGAACTAGAGGTCGGAAATGGTCGAAATTCGGCCCTAATTACCTATTTCTAATTTTTAACAAATATTAGATTTCGGCACTCCTCCATATAAACTAATCTTACTTCAAGCATTTTTTTTTTGTAAAAAGTGAAGACGATACATGGATATCAATTGGACAAACTATCACTATGACATTATTAACTGACTTCAAAAAAAGGAAGAGGTTCTCAGTTCGTCTTGAACTTTTTTGTTTATGTATTTTACCTCATAACTCGGAGACTGCTGGACTGAATTGGAAAATTCTTTTTGCGTTTGAAAGAGTATACTTTCTAGTTGGTCCCTTTGTTACGAAATCAGGATCTGATGATGGGATCCTGGAGAAATAGAGAGAACTCTTCAAATATTATAGGCACACCTATAGAGTTTTGTGTATTTCTTATAGTACCTTGAGCAGTTGCTTTTGAAAACTACTATTTGGGGAAGTGGAACTGATGATGAAGATCACAGATGGCCACTGAAACTACTCAATAATAAGTATTTCGTGGATTACGATTCGATTACTTGAGTACGGATGTTAAGCACTGTATGCTCGTCACAATGTATATGGTGATGTAGGTCAAGTACCAGGAGAACTCCTCAAAAATTAACGGCTATGCATCGGCAAAAGCAATATTTTGTAAAAGGTGATAAGTTGTTGACATTATGGCTTTTGTAACTAGATAAATTACAAACCGACCCACTAAAGTGTAAAAGAATTTTTTTTGCAAAAAATAGAACCGACTTCCATATCAAAACACTACAAAGCCAAAAATAACTTTAATTACGGAAGGCAGTGTGAAAAAAAAAAAAAAAACGAAAATACAAAACCAATAACACCGACAACCGAAATTAAAGTTATTTTTGGCTTTGTAGTGTTTTGATATGGAAGTCGGTTCTATTTTTTGCTATTTTTTTTTTTCATAATAATGATTATTTTGTTTTGACATTCAGTAACACTATAGACAAAAAACATTTCAGACCAGTTTATAATAAAATTATTATCATAATCTCGTTTGACCACAGACTTTGACAATCAACAAAAGATGAAGATTTTTGTGTATAAAATGTGAGCGTGTGTCAAATACAATATGTAGTGTGTGTGGTTTTTTTTTATAAATTTAATGTATTTTAAGCATTATTATACAAAAATATTAGCATTCTGCACTCTTTCTCTATATAAGCCTTATGTGTGCCAAACTTCATTCTCCTTCGTCTACGTAATTTTCGTAAAATGGTGTTCAAAGTTTTTGCTTCACGTATTTATATAATTATGTATAGATAGATGATTGTTTTGAAAACGCTCCTTCTCATTAGGTAGAGTCTGGTAGAGTCAATTACATTGTTTGATTAAAAGGATGTTTTTTCAATAACGAAAATGTCAACACCGTTATTAAGTACAACAAATACTTAAACTAACTTACACCTATAATAACAATCATCATCTCATCCGACAGTTAACAGGACATCAGGAAACTGTTACAAAACCCTATTTTCTTTTTTTATCACGTTTGACCTCCATCTCACCTGATGGTATAACATTGAAAGCAATTTTACTCAATAGCAACTCGTGATCGACTTTATCGAACGGTTTCTGAAAGTTTGTGTAAACTGAATCGACCTGGATACCAGCGTCCATATTATTAAACAAATAATCTGAATATTCCTCAAGGTTCGTAACAGTTGATCGATTTTTTAACAAAACCATGTTGTTGTGGGATAATAGAATTATGGAGCAATGGGTATAGTTGTCTGTGCCCTAGCCTCTCAAATAGTTTGAACATTCCCGTAACCCCGGCTGGCAATGGCCCTATAGCACCCCGTCACTATTGCTGACAGCTCATTGAGGCGCGCGTGGAACACAACGCGCCACCGACCCGGGCCTGGTCCTTACCGGACGGCGAGCTACCCCTGCTCGCAGTCCTTGCGGACTGCGAGCAGGGGCCACCATAGGCGCGGGCTTGCGCCCGCGCCTATGGTGGCCGGACATCTGCACGCGATACCCGACGCCCGGGGGGTCTCCCGCGGCGGCTGGGGTGGGAAGAAGAGAGATGCCTCTCCCTCGCGCGTTCGGCCTCCTCCTTTGCTAGCATGACTGCTTCGCAGAAGGAGGCGACTGCATCCCAAATAGTTTCGACAACGATGATAATAATGATATTGGGCGATAATTTTCAACATCATATCTAGGTACTGACTTATATACAGGTGTTACGTAAGCCTGTTTCCAAGCACCAGGGAAGATTCCTTCCGACAAGGAACTATTAAAAATTATTTGCAAAGGAGTGCATATATATTTAGCCGTATTTCTCAGAAATATCACTGGAAGTGTGTCAGGACCCAGTCCCTTTGATGTGTCTAGAGATTCCAGACTGTTTTGCACCTGTTGAACTGTGAACTGCAAATCCATATTTCCATACTAATATTATAAATACGAAAGTAACTCTGTCTGTCTGTCTGTCTATTACCTTTTCACGCCTAAACCTCTGAACCGATTCAGATGAAATTTGGCATGGGAAATGGGCTTTCATGAAATCTATGCATGTGTAGTATTTATAGACAGGTCTTTAAAAATGACATTGAGGTTTCTAAAGCCACTTTCTCATAAGGTTAATCGTTTAAAAGTTATACGCTTCCAAATTGGTAAAATGTGTGTGTGAGATTTTTCACTCCATTATTATACAAGTTAGAGAGGGGACCTCTAACTTCTATAATAATGGAGTGAAAAATCTAAAAAATATATGTCTGTAGATCTTAATGTATACTTTCAATCAAAATTGGTTTGAACGAGATCAAGTCAACGGTTTTTAAAATACAGCATATTTTATAAAACCGCAAATATAACTTTGTAATTTATACAAACACTATGAAAAACAAAGTTATTTGGCGTAGTTGTAAAAAATGTAAATAAGCTAGTTTTACGAAATTTGTAAGGTTGTTTTTGTCAAATAAATATTCATATTATATTATATTATTATAGTTACTTCGGCTCGCACTTGGCCAATATTTTTATAACTCCAATTACTATGTTGTAAAAAATGATTAATGATTCATCTACAGAGTAATTATGTAAAAAAGTATTCCAGTTTATTTCAGATAAATCAGCAGTCATCTGCACTCTAACATGCTCAATTTTATCTTGTAGATTTATAGAAGGACTAGCTTTTTTCTGCGACTTTGTTCACGTGGAAAAGTTTTCCCGTGTAAATTTTAATTTTTTTTAGTAATACCTTACAATGAACTTAAAAATATTTTACACTATGTTAATAAGAGGGGCTCGGAACTGTTACTCCTTAATACAGGCTATTTTGCAGCCTAGCTAGGAGAACAGCAGTTCACCCAGTTAGTCGGAGATTTTATTTTGTTGTATAGTACATAAGCAGATGTAATTTATGTAACGATCTCCCTTTTTTATAAAGAATAAATTATTAAAATTATAAATCCCGATCCCGTGGGAAATTCGGGATAAACACTATTCTGTGTCCATCCCAGGGTCCTAAATTACTATTCCCTTGCCAAACATCTAAACCATTTCAGCAGTTTAGAATAGAATAGAATAACATTTATTTGTTAGAATATTGTACAAAGTTATTGTTGCAAAAGGTAACAGACAGACAGACAGACAGACGGACAGACAGACAGACAGACAGAGTTACTTTCGCATTTATAACATTAATATGGATATAGAAGTATGGATTTATAATATAAGTATTAAAGTATAGATAGCTTTTGCCAGCGACTTCGTTCGCGTGGGAGGTTTTTTCCCGCGTAAATCCCGATCCAATGGGAATTCCAGGATAAAAAAGCTTATGTGTTTTTCCGGAATATCAACTGTCTCCTTACCCATGTTCGCGTTTAACCACCATCTCACCTGATGGTAAGTGATGATGTGGTCGAAGATGGAGCACGCTTGCCTAGAAGTAACCTATTCACTCTTGACTTAAAGACTCCTAGGTTATAGCTATCGGGAAACACAGACTCCAGCAGGGAATTCCACTCCTTAGCCGTGCGCACAATCAAGGTATTCCCAAAACGTTTTGTGCATATGGGTGGGATGTCCACCATGTAACGATGGCGCTTCGCCGTTTGTCTCGTAGTCCGATGATAGAACGGGCTTGGTGGAATTAGATTGTGTAATTCCATCGCACACTCCCCGAAATATAACCGATAGAAAACCGATAGTCAAGTAATAAGTCATTTTCAACCATAATAATGCATTGTACACGTATATTACATGGCTGCAGCAAACTTTTTACTATAATATTACATTGCAGACACATAAAACATAGCCGTAACAGACACAAACAACCTTGTGCAGTTTATCAAAGTGCTTAATGCCAACATGACGCCTAGTGAATTTACAATAGCAAAGCACTGTCAACAGATAGCATTTTGCTCACAGTGAATTTCCAACTGTACTTAAAGTTAGGCATTATATCCGCAATGATCTGCGAAAGATAATACTCGGTACACCGTTTGTACATAACGTCACGGCTCGCATTGGACTATGGTTTTTTACGTTTATGTTGTAAGTAACACGATGAGGCTGTATCATTCGATTAATCGATTCATACTTGACCGGTTTTAGTAACATTTTTGCGCAGACTTTTTCGTTCTGTTATCAAATAATTTTTATTACTGTTTACAGTGTCTATGTGAAATAATTTGTGTTAACATTGCCTACACATTATTGTGTTAGCGTGTGTCTTTTTTCGTGAATATGAGATTTTTTCGTGTGTATGACTTCGAATGTAAGTGAAAATTATAAAAATGAAAACATATCACATCACTGCCATCACTGCGAGATAAGGTCAGTTTGATTTGCTTATTGAATGATATAAATAGTTAGATAAACTCATAACGAAGCCAGGAAGGTATAATATATACCATGATAATGGCCATAAATTGCCGATTTATCATTTTTTCTGAAGTCCTACCCAAAAAGCAAAAGTAGGTACATTCAACATGCGACACTTGAGGGGTTAACAATTCAGCACCACAATAAATTGAAACATATATAAACACACTAATACATGATAGTTTTGTAATACAACTATATCCTAAAACAATAAGTACAAACAAAGCACAAATTCAGCATTTGTATACTTTTCATATAATAACAAATTTTGTAAAGCAAACCTAATATAGAATTTATCAGTAATATTTTTACTGTTCTGTTCCTTGAGTGGGAGTTGACTTAATCTTATTAATATTCTGAGGAGATTTAATAGCAAAAGATTTTGATCCTTCTTTTTCACGGACTAGGATTGTACCATTTTTGACTAGTGTTGCCCAAACGAGAGTCTCGCAAGAGTCTTGCAATTAGCGAGTATTCTATTGCTATTTATTAAACGGTAGTTGAGATCTCAGAACAATGTAACAGAGTCTGTTAAAAGAAGGATTAAACGGTAGTTGAGATCTCAGAACAATGTAACAGACTCTGTTACATTGTTCTGAGATCTCAACTACCGTTTAATAAATAGCAATAGGATAATCGCTAATTGCAAGACTCTTGCGAGACTCTCGTTTGGGCAACACTATTTTTGACCCATAAGAACTTGTAACGTTTCTTTGTTGCATCTCGGCACTCACGAAATAATTTCTTGTTTTTAGGGTCAAGTGCTCATGCATGTAAATCGTTAACGACGAGCCAAATATTCCGAGTTGTTCAGTGTTCAGACCTTTGTAAATGATGAGCGCTGAGAATGATGTCTCGTACAATACGCGATGGAAATTTAGCTATTATGTTCTTTGGTCTATTATGGTGGATGTCTTGATGGGCGTGAGGAACCCAATGAATTGATAAAATGTCACTTTGCTTCAAAGCGCATTTTATTGATGATCCAATATTGATCATCAAGGAAAGTAGCTCCTCGTTGCGTCTTTCAGGTATGTTGCATATTTCAACGTTACAATCGTATATGGCCTGCAGCTCCAGATAGTCGATTTTTGCAATCAATTCAGATATATTATATTTTGAGTCTGATGCCTCTTTAATCTGCAATCTCACATTCCAACACTTTCCTCGATAGCTCTGTCCGGTCTTGTGAAGCAAACTGAAAAGAGTTTTTGAGTTCCTCTATTTCTTTAGCAACGTCCTTATATTTATCGTCCAATTCTTTAGTATGAGAAGTAAACGAAGATTTCAGTTCATTAATTTCATGCTTAATATGTTCTAATTCTCTATTGACAACGTTGAGTATGGAGGTGTTCAGTTGCTGAAGCATTGAAGTGAACTCAGCTTTCATTACTTCTTGGACAATGGCGCGTACGTCCTCAGATGTTACTGTAGTCGCTTCAGGGGGAGACTATATTGATATAATACTGTTCTAACCTAATCAAGCGAGGGCTGTCGCTACGATATAGTTAACATTAGTTTCGAGTTCAATCTAATATAACCAAGCCCTTTCCATCATCGAACTACAAGACAAGCGTCTTTATACCATCGTTACATGGTAGACACCCCACCCATACTCACAAAACATTTTAGGAATACTTTCATTGTGCATACAGCTAAGAAGTGGCATTTCCTGTCGGATTCTGTGTTTCCTGATATAAATTTTTAACATATATTTCATAGCTACAACATGGGGTTAAATTCAGGAGAGAATATATTACTTCTAAATAAGCGAGCTTCATCCTTCACCACATCATTGCTTGATTAGGTGAGATGCCTATCACTGATTAACAAAGAAAACAGAGGGACTATTTATGTTTTATGTAAACCTTTATTTAATTTATTGACATAGTTTACCTCGTTTTATCTCTCAACCACAGCGATTACCGTATAGGCAGCGTATGCATTTCTAAAACATCTCTCGATATAAAAAAGAATCACCGAAACAGGCATATCTTCGGAACGACTGTACCAAATGTATAATATTTTTTTTTTATTGTGTTTGTTTATATTTCTTTTATCATAAAAATAAATTAATATAAGGTTTTTATGATAAAAAATGTTTGGTTAATTGTACGAAAACGATTTACAGACGCAAACAAAAGCTGGCGAAACTATTCATGGTTTTGATGAGTTTTATTGTTTTTTGTTTTCTAGGTATTTATAGAAAAGCTGCTGTATGGCTGTCCAGATATCGATAAAATTTATATGTTAATACGAGAAAAGAAAGATCTTTCTATAAACGAGAGGGTGTCACAATTTCTTGAAAATCCGGTAAGAATGTTTTATAGTCATATACTTATTTACTTAAGGAGCTCATAGCTAAATAATAACTGCCAGGTTAAGCAAAGGAAAGGTAACCGTCTTCATATATATATTATCATCTCGATATTACTCGACAGGATCAAGGGACATATCGCCGACGCAAAAACTGTTTTGCGAGCCAGATATCTACGTTTTAATCTACTTCATTTTTTCTTGCGTTTGATTTGATTAAGTGCACACTGCTCAATATTTGCTGAGTTACCTTGAGCCTCACTGAAATTCGTTGATTTTTATAATAACATTTTGTGTACAGTGCAGTCTTGAATTTTTTTTGTTATTTCTTTCTCATGAAAGTTTGAAGCGTCAATAGAGCCTAATGGATAAGGTGTCGGACTTGTGATCGAGAGGTCACGAGTTCGAACCCCACTCATTACACTATTGCCGTGAACCCACTCCAGACACAAGCATATTAAGCTTGGTTGGAGGGATTAGCAGGATTTCTAGTAATGTGAATTCTACCCACATTGCTAGTAAGTAATTTAAAAAAACAAAAAATGGATTTTTTTCGTTTCAGCTTTTCAACAGACTCAAAGAAAAACGGCCAACAGACTTGGAGAAAATAGTTCTAATACCTGGTGATATTACTGTCCCGGCATTGGGAATTTCTGAAAATCATAAAAAGATTCTATTAGAAAAGGTAAATCGGTCATCCATTTTTTATTGGATTCTTTAACATATTCAAGGTGTAGCAGATTAAGCGCAATACTTCAGACACCCCAAGTAGAATATCAAATTATACGTCTAAAACAGCATCTGTAACTAAATAAATTGAAACCAAACCCAGAATTTTTTTATAAAATAATTATCCTTACTGAACGCAAAACGTATGTGCGTCATACAATATCCTTACGCAAACGCATACACTCATATAATATTAGCGGCCGATACGCACACGAGCGCATTTCCTTGAATTAGGGATTGTATTAATTTGTGATGATACTGTGTTTCCATTTTAAGTTGAATGAAAGATTTTTCCGTCAAAATTTAATACCACATCATTTTTTATGACGGAAATCGATTCAGAAGCCGATTCTGAACCAACTACTTTCAGGAATTGCGTTTATTCTATTACACGTTGTATAGCTTAACAATTCAAATAATAAGAACTAGATAGTATGTTGTGACTTTAATGTATTTAAAAAAAATTTTGACATCAAATTAAATTTGAAATAAATTATGTAAGTTATAAATAAAAATAAAGTATTAAAAAATGTGTCCTCTACGCTCTCGGCTGGTAACGTACCTAAGAGTCTGGCGATATTATAAAAATAATAATTATTTTTATTTATTCTAATATACTGGTGGTCTTGCCACTGTCGGATTCTAAATAGGGTTTTAACTAAAAAGTTACTTTAACCTCTGAGTTGGTGTTTGTGTTCTTCTCAGGGTAGTCAGGTAGGAAACACCACCAGCCTAAACATAATTATAACATGAAAGAAAAACTACGAGTATAACTGTCATTTCTGAAAAACACATATGAAATTTAAATAGTATTATTTAAATGTTATTTGGTGTTGATTGATTAAGACTAAAAAAATATTTTCTCAAAAGAATTATTGAAGTACAGGTCACTTATTTGAGATTTTATATTTTAACAATAAATTCGTTGTTCTCTAATGACGCAACTTGCAGTACAAAGTAAATACTACCTAAAGTATATTTAAACAAAAAAATAAAAAATTTAAGACAAAAACAATCACAATAGATATTTGAAGGGTAGATGTATCTCAGATTTGAAATCTTAGTTGACCAGTTATAAACCAAGGTGGGTACTTTGGTAAAAGGGTAAGTTTAAATAGTGCATTTAGAATTTAATTTGATTTCAAAATGTATTTAAAACTAGTTTTTTATGATTAATAAAAAACAATCGATAAGACATAAAGGGTAGGTGTATTCAAAATTTGAAATAATAGCTGGCCAGTCATAAACCAAGGTACCCTCATATGTTCCAACTAGAGTGTATCAAGTGAGTCGTGTCCACAACTATTTCGGTGATTTCTTATAATGGCAATACGTCAAATACATTGTCACAAGTCACGGGTAGGTTGGCTACAACAATTTGATACTTTTAGCACAATTATTTATTTTTATTTATTTACGGTTTAAGACACTTATTTCTCAAAAAGAATACACTTCACTTATTATGAGAAATACAAGTTAATTAATTAATAACATTGATATTGTTATACAGACAATAGGTAGGTTATATTTGATGAATATGAATGTGATTTCCGGGTATATAAATAGAGAACTTTATAAAATAATGTTTTAATAGTGTCTCAGCTAATGGTTGGAAAATATACACATATCACACTATTAATAAGGAAAAGAGATACAAGTATAAAGTAAGGGACAGGATATCCGGCACCGAGTTGAAAGCCCTCATCATTTATGTGCGTAGTGATGATACTGACAGTGATTTCTCTTATAAAGGCATTGAATTTTTAGATTATGATTTCGGTTCTGATTGGGACTGATATAATTTCTTTGAAATGTGCTTTTTTAATTTATCCCAAAGAGTTTTTTTATCTACAAAAATTCAAGTATCAAATAAGTATTGAGTGTACTATATGAGTGTTCCCACCAAGGATCTTCTACCTACTAACTGGATTGCTTACGAATGACTCAAAGGATACAGAAAGTCTTTCTTAGATGTTAAACAATAGAGTATAAACTTGCACGTATAAAACTGAAGGAACTATTCGTTCCGAGCGAGACAGTGCCGTGTGTGGACTGTGTCCCTTTCTTCTGTGTGTCAGATTAAAAATATTTATTTCAATGGTAATTTTTTCGACCTGTCTGTTGTAGTAATAACACCTAGTTTTAAACTTCTTTGGAATTCTATCTTTAAAATGAATTACCATTATTACTGTAAGCATATTAATGAAAATTAAAGTTATTTTACCATGCAAACACAAGATGTTTAAACCAAAAAAAAATGGAATTTGCAAGAATTAGTAGTGATATATTATACTATACCTGGCAATTACTACGTTGCCGACTGACGTTTACTTGACATCTGTATGTTTGTAAATTTGAATTATATTTAATTTTGTGAGTTTTCGTAATATTAAAGTGCAAGTTATTGTAACCATGGTAAGAACGTGTTTTGTGGTTAATTGCAAGAGTGAAAAGGGTACCCCGGGTCTGGAATTTCCTTTTTTAAGTAAGTTTTGTGACTTTGTTTACAAATTGCATTTAGGGTGACTATGTTTTCAATGTAAAAGTGGATGTTCTTCTCTTTATTCTTCTTATTTATTATTTTTCTTTCTTCTCATTATATATTATTTTTTGTTATTTTAAGCTTTCCTAAAAATGATGATCTTCGAGTCCCGTGGCTCAGTGTTCTACACAGAAAAGGGTCAGAAACGGTTCCAAAATTTGTAGCCGCCATTTCAAGCCCGAAGTAATATTGCATTTCGAAACAAGATCAAATGATGCAATTCCGTCCATTTTCCCTAAAGTAAGTTATCAACCTTTACAAATGACATGAAGATCACCGTTTCGAAATATGTAGAATATGAGCATAGCAAGATGAATTTTCATTTTGAATCTATCTTAACCATAAATACTACAATTTTGTTCTCATCAATCTATTATTATTTTAGATTCCTGTCAGCGAAACAAATAAATGTTTTAAGTACTATAATATTAAAACCCACTAAAGAAAAGAATATACAACCTGTACTGGGCACATTCAAAGATCTGGTAAGTGAAAGTTATGAAAGGAGTCAAATTAATGAGCATAAAAGTCGACATTTTAGTTGTTTTATTTACTTTTGCTTAGCAAATTGATGGCAAAAATATTTTATATCATTTTGGCCAAAAACTCAGCTACGCAAACTTGCTTACAAGTGTAGTTTATTATATTAATAATTACTTATAACTTAATTACTTAACTTTTATCCACTGCAGTTAGTTAATGTTGACAAATAATAATCTATACTAATATTATAAAGAGGTAAAATTTGTAAGTTTGTATGTATGGGGTAATCTCTGAAACTACCGAACCGATTTTGAAAATTCTTTCGCTTACATGTAGCTGCATTATCCCTGAGTGCTATAGGCTATAAATTATCTTTATATCATGCATATTAGCCGAGCTAATATAATCTTTGTCAAGCAAGTCGGGGACGGGATCCCGTGGAATATTTTCGACTTATACGCGGACGAAGTTGCGGGCAGAAGCTAGTAATTCATAATTTAAAGATTATTTCCATACTTTTAACTAATAATAGTGTAATACATTTTTAGGGTTGTGTGTCAAGCCAATCTTGTAACAAACCTGCAGCTGCAACATATGAGGAACTAGAAAATATAGAACCAACCTAATAATAATAACCTTATAATTATCATTCGATCTGCCTCCTTTATGTTTAGAATTATGTATGTTAATAATATTGATTTCTAACCTTAAATAGCACATGTGGTGTTAGCCTGTAATTAATTTTTACACTTATAAATGTAATATGACTGTTTCATACAAATGTATAGTGTAAACAATTGTAGGTTAACCTAAATAAATATATACAGAAATAAATTATATCTCTTCTGTTATTCTTTCTATTTATAATCATCGTCTTTCATGAAGGGTTTTAGTAGTTTTAATTATATATAAACATTGCATCATTTTATTTTAGTCTACTGGCTCTAACCGTACAAGTGTCGAATAAACATAGATTACCAATTAATGCACGTTTGATTGGACGTCTATACCACTGCCTATCAAGGCCAAGCCTTCGAAGAATTGCCAGCTGGTGATTCTGTTATTAATTCTGTATCTGCAATAATTGTATTTGTATCACGGTTCTTAACCACTTTGAAAGTTTATAATTCAAGGCAATAAAGTTTGCAAAACCAATTTTGCATTTAGCCCGCATAAGGAAGGGTTTATTATAGAAATTAGCGCGCTCAATATAAGTTCCTCAGATATATATATTGAGAACTAGCTTTTCGCCCACGTAGAATTCTGTTATATCGCGCTACCGAGCAACTGTTCAAAAATCTGAGATAGAAAGAACCCTATATAGTTCCCAGGGTTTTAAACTATCTCCATGCCAAATTTTTTCGAAAGCGGCTCTGTGATTTAACCGTGAAAGCGTAACAGACCGATACAGACCTTTATATTTATAATTGAATTTATTTCTTTCTTTCTATTTAATACGTTGTTAAGAAAAAAACTGGCCAAGTACGAGTCGAACTCGCACATGAAGGGTATTTTTATAGGTAGGTAATGAATGGTACGGAACCATTACCTATAAAAAGCGTCAAAAAAATCACAACTGTTGTATGGGAGTCTCCCTTAAATATTTATTTTAATTAATTTTTAGTATTTTTTGTTATAGCGGTAACAGAAATACATCATTTGTAAGGTTAATAATAAGTGTCTAAAAAAACCTGCAAATATTGCATCAAATAAAATTGTCCTTACGTTTATCGCGAATTGATATCCACACTACTAGAAAGAGATAGCTAGGTCCTTCGAGGGTATACTCTTCGGAACGGATTTGAGCTTCGCGTCCGCATTCCAGTTTAGGTACAAGTTCCTTGGTTCCCACCTTTAAGATTTTTGAATTTGTCGCCTTTTTAATGGGACACGATTTGCTTGACGCACTCTATTTAAGCCTTGAGCCACACAAAGAACAATCGACAAGTACACTAATGTCTACTCGTACTTCGTACGTGTTTGTGTACGAAAACCAAAATTGTCATAGTTGATAGTTTTTAAATCAAATTAAGTTGAAGATTTTAAGAACAATAATAATTAATTTTATTTAAATAAAAAACAGACCAGAAAAGCGGTATCTGTTTTTATAAGATGCTGAATAATACATGATTTTTCTAACTTTGATGTTTTGTGTCTTATGTGTTTTGAATACGACGTTTGACCGAATGATCAAGGTTTTGAATGAACATAAAAGGTGTCAGTCATCATTCACTCGGCGGCTACTGTGAGGCTGAATGAACCGCTGGCAATCGCTTGGCAGATCAACGTGGAGGGAACCCGAATGCTATTAGAGCTCAGTCGGCGAATGAAACGTATTGAGGTACGTATTTTTCTCGAAGTTTTCTGGCCATGTATATTATCTATTTCCCTTGTGTCGGACCCCTTGGTGGTCCTTCAGGTAAGAACACTAACTGTCACTGGCTCACTTCAACCCACCTAGCTCACAGGCCTGTCTGATTCGTACCGCTACTATGCGTATCGCGTTCGTCACCCAACTGACGTTTGACAGCTAGCCCCCTCTAGAGTGGTTCGTGAGACAGTGTAAATATCTACTTCATAGATACAAACGCTACATCCCTTCCCTTTTAACAAATTTGTATTAATTGACATTCTGAATCCCTATTCAATAATCACTGTTACAGAATAATTTAGTTTACATAGGCTATTTCTGTTAGTTTTAAGTTAATCTTTTATATTAAATCATATTGTTTTTCTCATTGTTGATTGGGTTATCTCTTGATATGTTCCCGTCTTGTATATATTTCCATTCTCGCTTTTGGTGTATCACATTCCTTCGTAGCCTCTGTCTCGTTTCTTCATTCCGTATTATAACATCACTACCTGCAGTTTTTCCAACTACATATGTGGATTAAACAGCTTAACTGTTTTTACTAATTCTTTTGTTATTTTTCTAGTTACTTTTTTTTTCAAAATAAGCAAATTTTCCACAACTATTATCAACACACACACACACACACAACAACAACACACACAACTATTATTCTCATTTACCGAACACGAATATTCTTAATCAAATATGCTAGTGTTACTTTTAGTGCAACTTAATGCTCTTTTTTGCTTTATATCTTATTTTCTTTGTCATTTCCGTCTTGATTTTCCTTGTCTCTACTCTATAGCATTAAATTCATTGGTCCTTGTCTTTTTTTTATTCTTGCACTGCTTTTCAGTTGGTTATTGTCAATTTTTAAAGTAAATATGATCTTTAAAGTTAAGGTGGCAGTCTATTGTGATGCCTAAGTACTTTATACTATTTACACATTCCAGCAATGTGCATGTGCAACTCACTCCGGCAGCACAGTTATGTGATACAATGTGGTAATTTTTATAATTAGTTCCAACGAGTTGACGGATACTGAAAGCTATGTATTTTATCTTATCTACGTTTAATGTTAAAATATTGTCCCGAAGCCATTTTCTTACCACATCGTAACCCTTTTGAGCAGTACTAAAGACCTCATTCCAACTATCGGCGCAGAAGGAGAGAGCAGTGTCGCCTGCGTAGGAGATGATCTCATCCTGGGGTAGCTCGAGGTTAGATAAATTGTTAATGTAGACGAGAAATAGAGTTGGGCCTAAAATACTGCCCTGTGGTACACCATAATTGACTGCAAGGTCATTACTTGTGTAATTACCTACTTGTACACATTGTTTTCGCCCAGTGAGATATCTCTCGAAGAGTTTAAGTTGAGTGCCCCTAACCCCAAATCTTTCAAGCTTATGTATAAGGATCGAGACAGAAATCGTATCAAAGGCTTTACTCAGGTCAAGGAAAATGGACAGGCATTTTTTCTCTTTATCCAGGTTTGTACTGATATAGTTAGTAAGCATATGCACTGCCCCTTCAGTAGATTTTCCTTTGCGGAAGCTGAATTGTTTATTTGACAATAAATTATTTTGTTCAAGATAGTGAACTAGTCTATTAATTAATATTTTTTCTAATAACTTCGATAGCGCGGGCGAGATTGATATTGATATATAATTATTAATACGATTTCTGTCACCTATGTGCTATTTATTAAATCGTTGTTTAGATCTTAGAACAATGTAACAGAGTAGATAAATTTTGAGCT
Organism: Tholera decimalis; assembly: GCA_943138885.2. Classification (NCBI taxonomy): domain Eukaryota; kingdom Metazoa; phylum Arthropoda; class Insecta; order Lepidoptera; family Noctuidae; genus Tholera; species Tholera decimalis. The sequence goes on along the minus strand of OW964557.2, from coordinate 5,296,390 downwards.
TGAATTGACATAGGCATAGTAAAGGCCAACCGAATTAATAAATTTAATAAGAAAATCAAAATATCAACGGACACATCATCTCTGTGTGTTCAGACCTCATGGTCTGAACCCACGACCTCGGCGATCAGTGCCGATGCTCTAACCAACTGAGCTACCTACTATGTCCCACGAAAGTCCGTTGGTTTCTTAATGAAAGTTAAAATTTAATAAGCTTACATGTACTAAAACATGGTTAAAACATATAAAAACACTAACTTGACTGTATTTAAATATTCACTCATGTCAAATTGTAAAAGAGATTGCCCGATTTGTAAGGACAGTTGGGTCCCAGTGGAAAATTCTTGTGCCCTGAAGATTTTTATTTTAAATAATAGTAAAAACATAGTATTTTCATAATCAGAAACCATTTTTCATTTATTTACCCTGGTTTAAGAGATATCATTGTTTTTCTGTTGTAAAAATCTAGGTTATAATTAGAAATTGACATTGACATTTCCTCCTAATTCTATTTAGATTAAGTACCTACTTCTACTACCTATCTACTATACATCATTATGGGGATGGGATTATGTCTCTATTACTTTATGTACATATAATAGCAGTACTATAAAAAGTAGATAGGTACTCATAGATGGTGTAGAAGCCATCTAGAAGTTGGCCCCAGTACTATTTACTGTCTATCGGGTACGTTAAATTATCAACAGATGGCGCTATATCGTGTACAAAATTTTTTATTTGAAATAAAATTATTGATGTAACATTAATTGGAGATAAGTTTAAGAAAAATATTAAAATCTTCTTACAAATTGAAATAGACACATAAATGAAATATAATTTGATAAAGCACAAATATCAACTTTATTTAAAAAGACCTGGTGCCAGATTCTACTTAGGAAATATAAAGTGACAGTTCTTGAACTGAAAATAAACAATCACAATATGGCGGTTTGTTGTATTCTGGGAATGCGTATTTTGTATAATATATAATAATTCTTTGTTTTCTTTCTACCTTTTACTACGATTACTCAATTGAGTAAAAGATGGCATTAGTTATTTAATTCTTTGATACCTGGCAACTTTTTTTTGTATACCAAACAAACCACAGACTTCATTGAATTAAACGGATGTCAACGTAATGTTTAACTGTTAATTAACTTTAACTTTATTCCCAGGGTGAAAGAAATTGTATAAAAAAGACCATGAACGCAAAAAAAAAATATATATATTTTTAGGTTATTATTAAAATCAGGCACAAGATACCACAAACGGGACCTGCTCCGTGGCAATCTCCTTTATAAGTCCGAGAACAACAAGGATTAGAGTAAAAAACAATTATTACATTACTCGAAGCAAAGCTCAATTTGGAGTTACTGTTGCTGAGAGATATACATATCCAGTGCGCGTGCTGGTGGGTCACAAATCCAGTCTCTCCGAGAGACAATGGTGGGGCGCTTGAACTTGACTTTGAAAACTGTCTCTGAGTGGGGTGATGCCAATTTGGTCAAGTTTAATGCTGCCGAGACCTGAGCGTGTCTTTTCTCCGCAAAAAAGAGCCAATTTCAACCGGCACCTTCTTTACGTGTTGTAACCGTGCCGATAACTGATCGCATCAAGTTTCTTGGGGTTACGTTGAAACCCACCATTAATTTTGGTCCGTTTATCGAGGGTAAGGCTCAATTGGCTGCCAAAAAGTTGGGATTCCTAGCAAAGGTGAGACGGTACTTCACACCGGAACAGCTGCTCAACCTCTATGAAGCGAAAGTTCGGTCATGTATGGAGTACTGCTCTTATCTCTGGGACGGATCTGCTAAATACCAGCTTGATGCACTTGAGTCTATGTCGTGTAGTCGTGTTGCAAGCCTATCAGTTTTCTATCGGTTACATTTCGGGGAGTGTGCACTTGGGGAATTGCACAGTAAGGTGGGTCAAATAATTTTTTTTTTTAGTTTTCGTGTTCTAATAGCGAAAATATGTTGAAGTAGGGTATCGTTATCGATCCCCTAAAATATTATTGAATTATTTTAAGTGGAAGAGCCCGCGCAAAGCCGTTGAAGTTTTGAAAAAAAAAAATGTTCAAGTGGGTTCTTTTACATCTCAAGTTATACGTTTGTGGTTGGATGTAGATTAGTTTTCTACTTGGAATTCACTAAAATACATGTCGATTGTGATATTTAAATTGTGTTGTTTATTCCGAAAAATCAGTTTTGAGGTAAGTACATTCAGAAAGTTCTTGTAAAAAGGTGACTAAATTCTTGTGATATTCCGTAAAACTGTCATTTTTGTTTTAGAACTTGGAGTTAAATTTAACCATCATGTCTAAAATAGACAGTCGTACAAGTACCCTATATTTGCCTCATCGTATATGCCCTACGACCCATTCAAAATGCCAGAGCAAGAATCACTCTCATTAACAAGTAGTGATTCTGATACAAGTATTTCATCTACGGAAAAGCTACACAAAAATATAGAAAAAACCATACTTTCTACATCAGAAACTAAGAAAAGCATGAAAAGTTTACCGGTGTTGTCTCAAATATGCGACCGTTATGGAGTGTATGACAGAGCTAGTGCTGCGATTGCTTCTGCAGTTTTACACGAGATTTCATCAGATGTCGTAATTGATTAATCAAAACTGCGAAGAGAGAGAAGGAAAACATGTGACTGAATGTCACATGTTTTCACACACTTCTGAGTTTTTATTGAAGAACACGTTTCTGTTATTAAGGAACCGGATTCCATTTATTTAGGGTATGTGACACCAGCACAAGGAATAGCTAAACCATTGAGATATCAATAAATGCTCTACTTTTTGCAAAAAATTATAGTACTGATGATCTCCTGGCTATTGGATGCGATGGAACAGTAACAAATACAGGTAAATTTAGTGGTGTCATAAGGCTATTTGGAAAAAGACTTCAGAGACCTTTGCAATGGATAATTTGCATGCTTCATTTAAATGAACTGCCTTTGAGGCATTTGTTTGATTACATAGATGGTAAAACTTCTGGTCCATCTTCATAAAATAGTCCTATTGGTAAGTTGCTGGATAAGTGTGAAACGCGAGCTGTAGCTGAATTTGAGCCAATACCAGGTCAATTATCAAAGCTAAAACTTGATGACTTAAGTACAGACCAAAAATATTTGTATGAAATTACCTCATCAGCAATTACTGGAAGATGTTCAGATGACTTGGCAAATAAATCGCCTGGAAAAATGTCACATGCCCGTTGGTTGACTAAAGCTAACAGGATTTTGCGTCTTTACTTTTCTGCACTAACACCATCAAGTAATTTAATTAATTTGGCCCAATACATTGTGAAAGTGTATGCCCCCGTTTGATTCCAAATAAAGACACACCCATCATGTAAAGACGGATCACGGCATCTTTGGAAATTAATTGAAAGTGCGCAATACTTACCAAGTGCGTTAAAAGCAGTCATAGATCCTGTTATTCAACAGAACGCATATTTTGCTCACCCTGAAAATTTATTGTTGGCGATGTTAACAGATGAAGAAAAGCATATAAGAGAACTCGCAGCTAGAAGAATTCTAAAGGCGCGTAGTTTACCTGTAACTGGAAATCTACCACGTACTTTTGAAGTGCCTAAACTTAAATTTGATGCTGTTTCTTTTATCTAATAAACTGGCCAGAAGTCAACTTTGATCCTAGGTGGATTCTAAGAAATCACACGAATGAAGATCTTATTCAGATAATAGAGAAAAAAGGTGACGAAAGTTTGTTGTTTATGAGGCTCCCTTGCCATACTCAAGCGATTGAACGATCTGTTAAAATAGTTACAGAAGCTGCGATGTCGGCATGTGATAAAAAATCAAGGGACGTTATAATTCATGCAAAATTTGCATCCAGGAAACTTATGCCGAAATTTGATAGCAAACAGGAATTTATACACATAAATAAATATTTTTTTTTTTATAACTTTTTGTGTTTATTTGATTTTTTTTTATTTCTGTCGTTAATGTGTGTCCGTAACAAAATTTTTGTTTTGTTACAATAGTATTTAAGCGATATCCAATAAAGAACTATGATATTTAGTAAGACGTGATTTTTTAATAAAACGTAAATGTTAGTGTCTTTGTGGCTGAAGATATATATTCCCTTAACTTTTTTTTTACTAAATTATTTGTAATGGTACACTACAACATAATATTACTATTAGAATTTGATTAGTCAACTTTTTTTTTCGTTCATACAAGAGTGACCCACCCTATTGCACAGTCTTATTCCACCAAGCCCATTCCATCATCGGACTACAAGACAGACGGCGATGCGCCATCGTTAAATGGTGGACATCCCACCCGTACGCACGAAACGTTTTGGGAATACTTTCATTGTGCGTACGGCTAAGGAGTGGAATTCCCTGCCGGATTCTGTGTTTCCTGATCGCTATAATCTGGGAGTCTTTAAGTCAAGAGTGAATAGATTATAACTTCTAGGTAAGCGAGCTCCATCTTCGACCACATCATCACTTACCATCAGGTGAGATGGTGGTCAAACGCAAGCCTATTATCTATAAAAAAAAAAACTCATTCATCGATATCCCACTTGACATAGTTTGTAGATTTTTAGTTTTAAATTTTTACTATATGGTGTTTGGTTGTCGTTTCGTTATGCTAAATTTTGATAACTGCCATATCTTTTATAGTGAAACTTGCACGGTTAAGACGATCGATGTAAGAATTATTAAATTAGCCCATGTTTGACCTCTATGACGCCACATAAATACAAAATTACATATATACATATTTTTATTTCTGTGGCGTCATTAGAATTTAGTTAGTTAGTTACAAAATTACATATATACATATATTACATATATACATAGATTTAGGCCCAACTCTATTTCTCGTCTACATTAACGATTTATCTAACCTCGAGCTACCCCAAGGTGAGATCAACTGCTACGCAGGCGACACAGCTCTCTCCTTCTGCGCCGATAGTTGGAATGAGGTCTTTAGTACTGCTCAAAAGGGTTACGATGTGGTAAGAAAATGGCTTCGGGACAATATTTTAACATTAAACGCAGATAAGACAAAATACATAGCTTTCAGTATCCGTCAACTCGTTGGAACTAATTATAAAAATTACCATATTGTATCACATAACTGTGCTGCCGGAGTGAGTTGCACATGCACATTGCTGGAACGTGTAAATAGTATAAAGTACTTAGGCATCACAATAGACTGCCACCTTAACTTTAAAGATCATATTAAACACCTTTGTGCTCGTGTATGCAAACTGATCTACGTTTTTAAAACCCTCAGACATGTTGCTGACTCAATTCTGTTAAAGCAAATCTATGTCATTACGTACTGAATAACGTGCTGGGGAGGAGCTGCGAAAACCACGTCTTGAAATAGCCCAACGCGCAGTTTTGAAGACAATCACTTTCAGGCCTATCCTCTATCCTACTGCAGAGCTTTACCAATTATGTCAAGTCCTTACCGTACGCCAATTGTTTATACAAAGTATTTTACTTAAACAGCACGTAGATCTCACATATGATTTAAACATTGCTTCAAAACGCAGAAACCATACAGTATGTATCCGTAAACATTTCCCAATGACTACATTTATTAAAAGGTTTTATATTTTCATTGCTTCATACGTGTATAAAAAAAATAAATAACATTATCAAAATTTATTCTTTAAATAAGTCAAACTGCAAGAGAAAGTTCAGGATTAGTTATTGGGCTTCTCATGAGGAAACTGAAAATATTTTCAATATTCCGGTTTAGTTTTACACATTACTCACGTTACTTACTACTTTTCAAACAAATATCACACACACCCTCACACACTAACACGCACACACAAACACAAACGCATACACACGCACCATCATTTTCACACCACGTAGCTGTGCACTATACACATACATTTAATTACCGTACACAATCACACACTAAAAGCACAAAATGGCAAGAAACATTATTGTTTAGATTTTTTTATTTATTTCTCTTTAATTTATTTTTTTAAGGCTTATTGTACTCAATTGTGTATTTATTAAGAGGGAATGAGCTATATTCCGAGATACAGGTTACCACCCAGTTCGGATGCACAGGTTCTCAAAAACCAAGACTGACTAAGTCTTGTCTTGGTCTTGCATTTGTGCAACACTAGTTCACGGCAATAGTGAAATGGGTGGGGTTCAAACCCGCGACCTCTCAATCACAAGTGGGATACCTTAGCCATTAGGTTATTGACCCTTTACACATTTTCTTCATTCCTCAGAAAAGAAGCTTAAGTTATACCAGTAAGGTATGAATTAATTAAAATTTAGGCTTTTGATTTTCTTTTTCATTTTGGATTAGTCCTTAAGTATTTTTTTATAATTTGACCAATCTGTATCACTTTATGCCCCATTTAAAATTGTAAGTAACATTGTTAATGTTAGAAGGCTGTTCGCTTGTTCTGTAACGCAGAGTGTGCAACTAGAATCAAATATTACATGAGATCAAAATTAAAATATGTTTATTTTACGTAAGGACTTTCATTATGTCATATTCATACTCAGAAAAACAATCATCTTCAAAGGTGACTTTGTCACGTCCGTAGACAATCTTTCTAGCCAGCAGCTTAATTGAATAGAACCTTCAACAGGCCCCCTCAATGTAGCTGCTGCAGCCCTAAGCCTTCTGTACATTTATAATGCTTACATACAGGTAAAGCTTTCGTCAAAACATCAGCCAGCATGAAATCTGTCGACACATGTTTCAACTCAACGATGTTACCCTTGAGTACATCCCTAATAAAGTGATACTTTATGTCTATGTGTTTGCTACGAGCATGATAGACAGGATCTTTAGCAAGGTATATCGCCCCCTGGTTATCAGCATATACAGTAGTTTTAGATAACTCTGATAATCCTATCTCCCTCAATAAACTACTTAAGTAGAGAGCTTCCTTCATCGCCTCACTAGCACTAATGTATTTTGCCTCAGTGGACGTTGTGGCTACAGTTCTCTATTTTTGAGATCGCCAAAAAATGGCTGCTCCTCCTAAAATAAAAGCATAACCGGAGTATGACGGCCTATCGATTAAACAATTACCCCAGTCGGCATCCGAGTAACATATCAACGTTTTGCCTGTCTTACGAAACGTTAGACGATAGTCGATTGTTTTCTTCAAATATCGAAGAACCCTCTAAGCCGAAATCCAATGCGTATAGTTAGGACGAGTCGTGAACTGAGCTAATTTTGAAACAATATTACAAATATCAGGTCTTGTACCCACGCTTAGGTTCATTAACGTGCCTATCAGTTCTCGATATGGCCACTTTATCTGTTTTTTGTGATCTTCATCACGATCTTCAGTCGAAAATTCGGTCCAACTTCAAATGGAGTGGACACTGTTTAGCAATCTTCCATACCAAATTTCTTTAAAGTATCTTTGATATAATTTCGCTGTGACAGACTTATAGCACCATCTTTTCTTTCAATTTCTATCCCTAGACAGTATTTGGCTGGCCCAAAGTCTTTCAGCTCAAAATCTTCAGCTAAGTTTTTCTTAAAATGCTCTATCCATTTAACATTCTGTGAAGCTACTAAAACATCATCAACGTAAATTGTTATTATTAAAATTGTTCCATCTGCCCTCCGCTGTTGATAAAGACATGGTTAATTCTTAGTTGGCATTAAGCCCATTTGACGAAGCTTCTCATCTAATCTGAGATACCACTGTCATCCCGCTTGTTTTAAATCATATAAAGGTCGCCTTAGTAAACAGGCATCTCTTTCAGCCTTGAGGTCTCGTAACATTTTTCTAGCACGCACATGAATGACTGAGTTCTTATCTTCTCTTCGAATCAACGTATGACTCTCATAGAGAATTTTCGGTATTTGCATGTATACCTCTCCATCGAGTCGACCATTCAAATATGCTGTGTTGATATCCAATTGATGTACTTCGAGGTTCAATTCTACAGCAAGTGCCATTAGTAATCTAATTGATTCAAGTCTTGCTACTGGTGCATACGTTTTATGGTAGTCTATTCCATAACGTTGACTAAAACCCTTTGCTACAAATCGAGCTTTCTTCTTCGTGCTCAAATCAACATTCAATTTTGTTGTCAATACATAACGATAGCCTAGCCTACGATGTCTCGGTCTTTAGGCTTCTTTACAATATCCCAAGTTTCATTCTTTATTAAGCTTTTTATCTCGGATAGGATTGCTTCTCGCCACACCACATGATCATCGCTTGATAACGCTTGTTCAAGAGATATTTCAGCCACTGCAGAAAAAAATTCTTCATCATTCTCTTCATGATTTTCATTATTCAGCACTTCACCTTCAACTTGTGGATCTGTCTCATTAACATTACCTTGATGTTCTTCATTTCCTTCTGTTCGTTCTGCATCTCCTGAATGTACTTCTACCATGTTGTATACTTTCTTCGGACGTCCACGCTCCCCCTTAATAAGTTTAGGTCTTCCAGGAGCTCACTTTAAAATTGGCTGCCTACGACAATCCACCGCAACTTCTTCAATTTGATCCATATATTTACCACAATTACAACGAGAGTCGTCTCTATTGTCTTGAAAGTCACCACCTCCTGAGCGCTCTCTTACCGTGAGTTCTTGTTCTCTGGCAAAATCACCAGCACCTAAGGTAGGTTTTTGTGTGGCTTCATTAGGTACTTCAAATTCTACAGTTTGAATTATAGGTTTCTCTCGTGTTCGAATATTATTATCAACTTTTAATTCAATATTCTTATCACTCTTCAAGGTTTTTACTTCTGTTTGAAATTTAACGTCTCTAGCTTCAATAACTTTGTGTTCAGCTGGAATCCAAATCCGGTATCCCCTCGTAGATCTCGGATATCCAACTAGGATTCCCTCACTGGCACGTGCATCGAACTTGTCTCTCCCTAGTGTCTTATCCAAAACGTACACTTTGGTACCAAAACTTCGGATAATCGTTAAGTCCACAGCAGTTCCAGTCCATTTTTCAAAAGGAATGCCTCCATCCAAGCTGCTTTTTGGACAACGGTTACGTACGTTGCATGCTGTCACAACCGTATCCGCACAAAAGCCTACCGATAGACCAGACGACAACAACATGCACCTAGCCATTTCCAACAAAGTTCTGTTCATGCGTTTGCTGACACCGTTCATCTGAGGAGTATGTGGTATTGTCAATCTTTGTTTGATACCTTCGTTCTGTAAAAATTCATCAAACTCGCGATTGCAATATTCACCACCATTGTCAGTCTGAAGAAATTTTATTTTCTTTCCTGTCAACTTCTCAGCGTAATTTTTATAAAGTATAATGCACTAAATACTGCACTTTTCTTCCCTAGTAGATAAACTTCACACAACTGGGAACTATTATCGATAAATCTTACAAAATATTTCGCGCCTCCTATGGATTGCGTTTTCATCGGACCTACCACATCGGAGTATACGATACGTAATAACTCATTACGCGGTCCACTCGACTTAGAAGAAGGTATTGAACTCATTTTTCCCTTAGCACATATATCGCTATTAGATATATCACGTAAATCTGACTCTCTTATATTATTATTATGCCTGCAACGGTTAAGTAGTTTTATGAGATCTCTACCATTTAAATGATCCATACGCTCATGCCAAGCTAGGATATCAATTGAATCTACAGCAGAATAAGCTTGTTCATTCAATTTCTTAACAAGGTAAAGATTTCCCTTTCGTACAGCTGTCATCACGGTCATACCAGATGTTGCATCATTTATACAGGCCCTGTCATTAATAAAATTAATCTCATACCCGTTATATGCAATTTTTGCTACTGACAGTAAATTGCTACGAAGATCTGGTACGAACAAGGTATTTTTGAAGGTAATTCTCTTGTTTGATACTGACAACCATATATATCACCTTTGTCCTTTACATCAGTCGACAGATTAGATGCTAAGTTGAGTTTAAAAAGAATTTAATTTTTTTCAATTAAACTGCTTTCGGTAATTTGTCCCTACTTTCCATAGCGCATCTAAAATTCTCATAGCTTTTCGGTAAACTATACAGAAATAAAATCGACAACATGTCCTCGTGTGTCTCAACACCCATATCATTTAACATGTTCGCTGCCTCAAAAAATCACTTAAACGACGCTGTACATCATCGCCCTCCTTCATACGGCTCAACGTAAGCTTTTTAAGTAGACTTGCTTTTCTTACCGGACCTTTCGATGCGTATATGGTCTCCAACTTCTTCCATATCTCGTGTGCAGTTACACAGCCTTGAATATGTTTTAACTCACCAGGACTTATTGCCATAATCAGGTCGGCCTTTGCCATGTCATCCTTCTCGGACCATTCGCATACCGCCTCCGTGGCTGCCGGTTTCGTTAGGGAGCCATTAACATACTTCTAGGCTTGATTTTTTATGAGTAAAGCCTGTACTTGTATTTTCCACGTATCATACGTTTGATGATTTAGTAACTCTATTTTTGTGTCGCCATAACCTATTAAAAGCTATTAAACTTTTGGCTATTCTGGGCCAATAACCTGTTAGAAGGCTACGCTTCTGTAACGCAGAGTGTGCAACTAGAATCAAAGATTACTTGAGATCAAAATTAAAATGTATTTATTTTACGTAAGGACTTTCATTATGTCATATTCATAGTCAGAAAAACAATCATCTTCAAAAGTGACATTGTCACGTCAGTAGACAATCTTTCTAGCCAGCAGCTTAATTGAATGGAACCTTCAACAGTTAATGCGATTTTAAAGCAATTCTGTCTTTCTGATAAGAGTTGGTTTTAAAAAGTGTTATTTAGAAGAATGAGACCGTGCGAAACTGAACTGGATCGCTAGTAAATTTTATTATAAAAAAATGTAATTCTCCAGGTCTTCACACACATATCAACTGCATACACAAACACGAACAGAGAAATAGTGGAAGAGATCCTGTACCCGCCACCCGCAGATATCGAAAAAGTGCACCAATTGGTCAAAGATGGAATTACTGTGGAAGAGACTCAAATTTTACTGGGTAAGTGCTGCCAACATCCTATCGGAGTTGCGGAAATTTCTAACTAGATAACCCAGTCGTGGCACGTAAGGGCAATTGAGGGAATAGGGTGGGTTTTTAATCAGTACAAGTCTGACACTCCCCGCACCACTCGGGACGTGGGGAGTCATTAGATGATTTTCCCACCGGAAAAAGAGGTGCTGTCAACACGTGCTTCTTCTACGTAAACTGCCACTCTTGCCAGAGAGGTCGTGGTTATATCTTGTGCTGTAATTGCTCTTAAGATACATCGCATGTAACCATTTACAGAATAGAAACAGGCGTTACTTTGAGGAAATCTATAACAAACTTATACTGCAATTCAACACTCAAGGGCCTTAAGTCAAGAGTGAATAGGTTACTCGTAATACTTTACTTAAGGTACCTTACCTTAGGTAAGTGTACGTAATCTTCGACCACATCATAGCATATCATGAGGTGGTTTTCTGAAGTATTATAATTTATTCTTGCATGCAGTACGCAGCATCTTTCTACACGGATAAGGACTTAACGACCGGAAACCGATGAACATACATAAAAAGTATAAACGGATCGAATTGATAATAACCTCCTGTTTTAGAAGCTGGTTTCAAAAATATGCTTTAGATCTTAATAAATGAAATGAAATGAAATATTTATTTTGTAAATTGGTTATAAATAACACTTTTACAAGTCATGTTTTTTACGTATTAAGTTTAGCTAGTTGAGGCTGGTGTTTCCTATCTGACGACTTTGAGAAGAAACACCGAAACAAACTCAGAGGTCAACGTCTCTTTTAAAGTCCATACAATTTGTGTTGGTCCAATCATATGAAAAACATATAGGTTCACTGTCCAGAAAGTGCAAGCATTTGTCAGTTATCGTGTAGCTCTACTTAGAACTTAAGGAGCTCAACGATCTGACGAACAATCGTACCGATTTACAAATCAGGTGCTGATGATTTATTGAAGCAATAGTTTGCCCTGACATACAAAACTACTTTAGGAAATATCCGTCTGACCACCAGCATGGCTTCACTGCTGCAAGATCCACCTGCACTAATTTAGTAGGTATTGTGGAGGTGACTGCTGTTTCACTAGACTCAAACCAGCAAGTCGACGCCATATACACTGATTTCAGCAAAGCTTTTTACAAAGTTTCCCATGAAGTGCTGATTCAAAAACTTGCTGCGTACGACTTTGCTGGTTCTCTTCTTAAGTGGCTGCACTCTTACCTAACGGATAGATCTTTCTATGTTTTTTATAATCTATAATAATCTATTGATGTTATAATTTTGTTTTGCATGCTGTGTTTTTAACATATTGTATGTAATATAAGGATAAACAGTGTAACAATTGTAGATAGGCCAATAAATAAATAAACAATACCAAAGTAAAGACATTTGGGTAGGCGACACAAGTACTCAAACTGCTTGACATCATTAAATAAATTATAGTGAAAGTAACACAAAGAACAAACAATAACCTACATAGTCCTCACATTTACAATAACGAAATGAAAAAAAAAAAACAAAATAAGAAGGTATCTATACTAATATTATAAAGCGGAAAAGTTTGTTTGTTTGCTTGAACGCGCTAATCTTCAAGAGTACTGGGTGGATTTGGAGGCAATTTGGTATAGAAGTAGCTTGAAGCTTGAGGAAGGTTATAGGCTACTTTTACGCGACTGCAAAAAAGGAGAGTTATGTTTTTACCGTGATAGAATCCAAGGGAGCGAAGCCCCACGTGAGTACTAGTATACAATACTTGAGAAAGCAAATATTTAAATCAGTAAAATAAAAAAAAACAGCATTAAAAATTCAAAATGGCCCACGTATATCTCTGGAGCAAATCATTCCCAAGCCTTTTTGTCTTCAATATAATCTTTAACTGTGTAAAATGCTTTTTGACATAGCTTACGTTTTATAAATAATTTAAATTTACTAATGCTTAGTTCTTGAATGTGGCTAGGAATTTTATTATAAAAACGTATAGGTACATTGGCATCTAAACGAACCACCTATTTTTTTTAACCTTGTTTTAGGAATTTATTTATTTATTTAAACTTTATGTACAATTGTATTACAGGGGCGGACTTAATGCAGCAAGGCATTCTCTACCAGTCAACCTTTGGGTCAAAAAAATCACACTGTGGTAGATGTACAAGAAAAAGGAATGAAATAATATATTTAATACTAATAAATATAATACTAATATATAACAATACTAATAAAATACACATATATGCTAAAATGACAAACTAATAGATACGGTGCTTTATAATCTTAATATAATTCTTTGTTCCATTATGAATATCACTGTATTTTTATATAGATTAATATTTTTGTGTGCATACTAGATATTCTCATAAATATACTGAGACTAGCTTCTGCCCGCGACTTAGTACGCGAGGGAAGGTTTTCCCACGCAAATTCCGATCCCATGGGAATTTCGGGTAAAAAGTAGCGTATGTGTCAACTATCTACTTACTAAATTTCATGTAAAATGACGTATGACATCACACTGTGATAGAAACGTTTAATGAAAATTATTTTGAACGAATAGATTCAGTAGTTTCTGAGATATAGCATCTTAATCTTCTTAACATAGTATAAAGCAAAGTCGCTACCCTGTGTCTGTCCCTATGTATGCTTAAATCTTTAAAACTACGCAGCGGATTTTGATGCGGTTTTTTCAATAGAAAGAATGATTCAATAGGAAGGTTTTTAAGTATATAACATGCATAGTATAGTAGAGGAACACTGATAATTTTTGAGGTTTCTAATGTGATGTCGCAAATAAACACATTTTTTTGCGCTTGCTTTGCAAACGCTGGCTGAACCCTACGAGATAGATCAAAATAATGTACTACAGTATTATACACCATAAAAAGGTCAACAAAAAAGTCCTCGATGGCATCTGTCTATCTCTTGAAAACTAGATGGCGCTGCGTCTAGCCAAACGTTGAAACAATCGCTCTGTTATTAAATATCAGTTAAAAATACTATTTGTGCTTTTAAGGGAATAAAAATAATTGAACTAATAAAACATCACCTAATACTTAAGTGACAGTGTTATCCACGTATTTCATACATAAACTGTGAACAATACACTGTGCTTTAAGATAACAAACACGACCATAAAATCAACAATAACAATGAAATTAAACTAAAGACTGCAAAATGTGTAATATTCTGTGACTTAATTCAACGAAAAAGGTGTGGAAAAAAATAGCAACAAAGATAAAGTGAAAAAGTGACTCACACAGTGATTTGAATTTAAACTGTCACGCTGACCTACCTATTCAAAAGAAAAAACATTTGCTGCAATATGTCGACAAATTTGACGGGCCTATGTAATGTGCAGTTGGCGTAATAGCTAACGCTTCAACTTTTGCAGTTTAACTAGCCTCACACGAGTGGCTGCGGGTTCAAACCTCAGTGACTGCATCACTTTTCGTAAGTTACAAAATTCATATTTGGAATTTATAAAGAAACTAGTACAACAATTATTGCAAGATAGCAGCACTAGTAACATGTCATAAATGCAAAAAATTAGTAAACATAAAAAATACTGCTTTGTGTTCTGCCTGTGATAACCGGTATGCATTGGATTGCGATGGTTATCCAGAACATACGTATCGTCTCAAAGACGCGGAATCAAGAAAAAAGTGGAGATGTAAGGTATGCATTAGAAGCAAAAAATACGCTAATACCGACTGTACACCCAATATTACCGTGGGGAAAAAAGTAACATCGATGAAAACACCCTCACGAACGGAACAACCACAAAGCACTAAGGATGTATTACGTGATGTATCGTTTAAACGTCAATCTACGGTTCAAAATACTGCAAATTTACTTGATTCCCACATATTGACTGAGTGCGAAACATCTATGGAATCGCATAGTACTGAAGGAGATAATTGCACAGCTCACATTAAAACTCGAAATTACCGAAAATGAACTAGGAAATATACTGTTGGAAAACACCGATCTACACAAGCAAATAAATAAGTTAACTGCAGAAAACAAAACATTAAAATCGTTATGCCAGTCGCCCTCCATATTTTCAAGTCCGGGTCCAAACACTAAGAAAAAGAGGCCAGCTCTGTCAACTCCACTTCACAACATACTTTCTGCACCCTCCTCTTTACCATCATCATTCAGAAAGTTGAAATCCAAACCCAATGACAACGCTAATGTGTCATCCCTGGAACAAGAAATCGTAACCTTACAGAAGCAATTAAAGGTTGCACAGCAGGAGATTTCAGCTCTCCATGAACGCATTGCAATCATAATGCAAAGTAGTTACAATGTCTGTGAACCTACCGTACGTCAAGAACTGAAGCGAGACACTGTGACCACCGCCAGTGCTCAGACATGTGTTGCCACAGACGGGAATAATATCCCCGAAAGGAAGATATTTATCTTTGGTACTCAGCGTTGCGTCGGACTAGCAGCAGCCATCTCACATTCAAGGACTAATACGCAGTACGAAAAATACAGACTCGTTGCTGAAACAAAGCCAAATGCGCCTAGCAACGAAATAATAGCAAACTGCAGAAATACTAAATTGACCACTGAAGACAAACTTGTGATATGCATAGGTGAAAATGACAACAACCCTAACCTGTTGTTGTCTCAACTGCAAATTGTATTAAATACATTTATAAATAACACCATTATTGTGTTAAATGTCGTCAATAACATGTACCTCAATGTCCGTAAGTTAAACTACTCTATAAAAAATATTTGTAATAGTTATAAAAAATTTCACTTTGTAAATCAAACATCCACAAATCTATCAGATGTTTGTAAGTCGATAAATTATGTTATAGATTGTTGTGATTATAGTGATAAGTATTTAAATCCGAGCGAAATACGAAAAATAATAGCGTGTAACAAATCAAGTTCCAAACTAAACGTTCCTACAGATAAACCCAAAAAAGGGACAATCCCTTACTACTTTGGTCGTATTGAGTGTACAACGCCCCACGAACATAGTTCCTCTTTACAACACAACTCAAAAGGTCAAATAGGGACTATACCTTATTACTTTCCTGTGTTATACAAGCGTGACTCTTTTTTTCGTATCTCAAACTAATAAAACACACCAGTTTAGAATACTCCATCAAAATATAGCGAGTTTATTATCTAAACAAGAACTACTACAAATTACTATTCAGGAGTTAAAAGAAGCGAATAATGATCCAGATGTTATATGTCTATCTGAAACCTTTGTAAAAAAAGGTTATGAAAATTATGTGAAAATCTGCAACTATAAGTTGGTCACCAGCTACTGTAGAGAAAAGCAAAGAGGTGGCACATGCATATTAGTGAAAATGTGTTTACTTTATAAAGAGCTATCATTTGTGAAAAACTACGCAACTCAAAACACGTTTGAAGCTTGTGGCATAGAAATTATAAATAATAAATTAATAGTAATGTGTGTTTATAGAACACCACAATCAGATCCAAATCTGTTTTTGACAAAATTACAGTTTTTTGCACGATTTGTGAAATAAATATAAGTCAAAAATAAATATAGTCGTGGCCGGTGATTTAAACATAAATACTTTTAAAAAAGGTAACATCACAAATGGATGGCAAGATTTATCTAACAATCATAATTTAAAAATCCACATCACGGTACCAACTCGCAAATTGACTTGTATTGACCATATTTTAAGCAACATTGCCAACGCAACTGCTACTGTACTGCCCTTGTATCTGTCTGATCACGACACAGCACAAATGTTAAGCTTTCCCATAAAAAAGAAACCGCAAAAATCAACAATATACTATATTTATAAAAGAGACTATAACGTAGACAACGTCCGAAAATTTAAAGAATGTCTGAAAAATCTTTCTTGGTCCGATATTTATCTCGAAACTGACACAAACTGTGCATTCAATGATTTTCATGAGCTATTGTGTCTGTTGTATGGTCTCCGTTTTCCTAAAGTAAGAGTTAAAATCAATAGTAATAAGGAAAACAAACAAAAGTGGATAAGTAAAGGTTTGCGACAAAGTTGTAAAACTAAACGGAAGCTACGTTATGGATATTATAAAAATAAAAATGTAATTAATAAAACTAAATATAAAACCTACTCCAGTCTGCTAAATAAATGCATTTATAATTCAAAAAAGATTGCAAATATAAAATATATTCATAATCATGATAACAAGTGTAAAGCAACATGGAATGTCATTAAAACTGAAATAAACAGTAACCCTCACAAAGACAACATAGAAAGTATTAAATTCAATGAAACAATAACTACAGACTCTGTACAAATGGCTACTATATTTTTAATAACAATTATGTTAAATTAACGCATGTACAAGGTGAAAAAAGCACAAATCAAAACCGCTTCAAAAATACGTATGTCAACTCTATGTTTCTTAAACCAATGGAGGTTAACGAGGTAAGACAGGAAATAATGTCTCTGACCAACACTAGGTCGGAGGGCTATGATGAGATCAACACAAAAATCGTCAAAGCATGCTGCAACGAACTGACTGGGATTTTGACGCATTTAATAAACATGTCATTTTCACAAGGCACCTTTCCTGAAAAATTAAAACTGTCTCTAATAAAGCCCTTATTCAAGAAGGGAGATAAATGTGACATCAACAATTACCGACCTATAACTCTTATACCTATATTATCTAAAATTTTTGAAAAATGTATGTTTAAAAGGTTAACTGACTTTTGCAATAAATTTCATATTATAAGTGACCAGCAGTTTGGGTTCCAAAAGAACAAGTCCACATCGTTAGCTATTTTTTTCCCTAATGCAAGCTATACTTTCAAATATTAATAATAATTATATAACTACAGGCCTCTTTTTTGATCTATCGAAAGCCTTCGATCTGGTGTCACATGACATATTGCTAAAAAAATTGGAAGCTGTTGGTATTAGAGATCCGGCACTAATGATCCGACACAATAACAAAAATGAAAATAATGTAATAATATCCTATTTATCGGAATATAAACATAATAAATATGGCGTTCCACAGGGAAGTGTGCTAGGCCCAATATTATTCCTCATTTTTATAAATGACATCATAAAAATAACAAACCATAAATGCGTATTATTAGCTGGCGATATATCTATTATAGTGACATCTAATAAAAAACTAAATACCGTTTCAGAACATGAACTTGACATTAATAATACAATTGAAAAATTATTGCATTTGCTTGACATTAACCATTTGATGATAAATTTAGACAAATCCGTTTATATCCAATTTAATCGATCAAATAATTCCAAAAATGACATTAAACTCAATATTAATAAAATCAATGAAGTAACGCGTACCAGATTTTTAGGTGTAATAATAGATAAAGACATCAACTGGAAAGATCACATAGACAATGTTAGCACTAAAATTAATAAATTTGTTTATGCATTAAAACAAGTAAAAAATGTAACTAATATAAAAACTGCTGTAATGTCATACCATGCGTACGTTGAATCGTTGTTACGTTATGGACTAATAATGTGGGGGAACAGCACTGACTTCCAAAGAGCATTCATCGCTCAAAAAAAGTGCATGAGAGCAATATGTGGACTTAAGCCGGACGACTCATGTCGACCAATATTTAAAAAACTTGATTTGTTACCGTTACCGTCGCTTTACATCTACGAAATATGTGTGTTTGTTATGAAAAATAAGCAACTATTTAAGACTGCAAATGATGTCAATACTCGGAACCGACGAGATCCATATAAATTGGTGTTAAATGATTTGCCCAGACTGTCTAAGTACAATAGTAACTACTCGGCAATGTGTGTGTGCATTTATAATAAAATACCAAGGCATTTCAAAGCCTTAAATACAAAATTATTCAAAACTAAATTTCATAAGTGGTTACTCGAATGTAGTTTTTATAGTTTAAAAGAATTTATAGATAAAAAATGTTGATGACGATGTCGATTGTTGTTGCTTAACTTGTCTTTAAAATTTTGCATGCTATGTTTTATCTTAGCTTAACATGCTTGTGCCTCAATTTGTATTTAACACCCTTGTATACCATGTTTTACGCAAATAAATATTCTATTCTATTCTTATAGATATCCATTCATCCAGATCCACAACAACCATTTTTTATCCTTTACTTTTTACGAGAAATACGAGCATATTTTACGAAGCGATTTTAAGGAATACAGCAATAATCCTTATCCAATTAAGTACCATAAATACATTGTGCATTTAATATAAATCAATATTGCCTGTTACAGAATAAAATTTAAATAAATAGTTTCGAAGATATTACAGATTTAAAATGCAAGGACATAGCGGTTGCGGCGCGGTGCCGGCGGAGGCACGGCACGCGTGCCTATGTTGCTTAGATTTGAGCTTTGAATGTTTTTTCCATGGTAAATTATGTGTCGCACTTTCAAGAGTAATTACTAAAGAGAATATGTATGTCGAATGACAAAAAGGCTGTCAACGATGTATATAAAGATATTCAAGTATATTTAATATAAACATTGCACCCGTGCGAAGCCGGGGCGGGTCACTAGTATTTTATAAGACCGCAAATATACCTTTGTATTTCAAACAAACACTATGATAAACAAAGTTATTTTGCTTAGTTACTACGGAACCCTTCATGGGTGTGTCTGAGTCCCACCTTGCCATTTTTTTGTTTGATTATGTATTTTTGTTCTTGTCCCAATAAACGAAAGTTTCTTCCTTTCTTTCTAAAACTATGCTATTGGTCACGTTACAGATGAACGTCCCAATACGTACACATTTACGAAAGCGCTGACTGAACACCTGGTGGCCGAGAATCAAGGATACCTTCCCACAATTATTGTCAGACCTTCTATTGGTGAGTACTTTTGCACAAGCTTTACCTATTACGCCTCCTTGTAAACGGTGAAAAATGATGTTCAAAAGTGTTATTTATAACTCTGCCTGCGACTTTGTTTGCGTTGGTTTTTACAAATTTAAATGAATCATCATTATTAATACAATATAATAATAAAAATCATCATTCAATTTGGTATATTCGGTAGATAGTTGTGCAATTATTTACAATCGTACATACATTTCGAAAGTTTATTATTTATACAGATTTGAAAAGTAAAATTCGTTTACCTTGATGAAACGACGATATTATGGCACAGTTGTTGAACAATTGTCTGCTACGCTGCGTGTGGCAGCTTCAATCAAGTTTAAGATTTTCCGGGTCTAGGTCTTTGTAAAAATGTTAGAGAAATTTCAATGCTTAAAAAATCGAACATTATTATTCGCCAAAACGCTAACATTATTCTGATGATTGAAGAAAAATAAAAATAGCACTTTAAAGTACATATATTTGTAGTAGGTATGTAACCAAGGATTCGATCCCAAAAAAGGTAGACAAAAAGTTTTGTTTGGTTTTTCCATTAAACCTATCGCAGTAGAACCCTTGAGTTTCGAAGTTAGTGGTGTCACACCTCCGACCCTGGCAAACCGTTTTCACTTTAAACCGCTTGTCCTGCTCTTAATCTCTCTCCATTTGCGTTGGATTGCCGTCCCATCGGACGACACTTTTTATAGAGCAAGCATGCGATTTTTGCATCATTGTATTTATGTTTAAATTTATGTTAGTGGCATAATAATGCAAATATTTTTCAACAAGTGGGTGAAGACACTGACTCCTGTAACAGGGCTTCAAATAAAAATGTAACACCTTTATTTTATGTCAATAAAACATTATTATTATTGTTAGGAGCTGAGGTTCGGGATAGAAATAATTTACACCAATTAAACCAAAATTAACACTTTACTTAAATAAACACAATTAACACAGTTATTCACAGTACAATACTTTTCATTGAATACTTAAATCGCACCGAAATTCACTTGTAAAGCTCCGATTATATCGCCTCGTATCTTGAAATAAGACTGACTGTCCGCGTTTTGTTAGGTAGGGCCACTCGTAGTTCAGCACACTAAGGCTGGTTACTACTTAACCGGGCGGTCATGTGGTGACCTCTAAATTGAAAGGCCCCCAGCCAGGGCTTACATACTAAAATTTACATTTAGACGACCGCACGCTAAGGGCACTCCCTGTGGAGTACGGGCCTCGGCATAGCGGGGTCGTTGGTGGAGGGCAGCAAAGGGTCAGGGTGGGTCATAATATTTAAGGGGTTATTTATTGCTACTGGCTCAGCATCGCGGGCTGGCTCGTTTGGCAAAGGTCGGGGAGGGTTTACGTTACAAGTACGCGGTCGTCGCGATGGGCCTCGTCGGTGAGGCCAGAATATGGAACGCGTTTTGTTTGTGTATTTTCTAAGAGTGCTAGATTCCCTACTGCTCTTTTGTCGGATGGTTCTGTCCGCGTTCTTTTGCGATCTATTTATACCACGATCTGTGTTCTAAAACATTCTTGTACAATCGACTCACTGCCTATACTGCCATGAATATTCCAGAAGCTACTTGAGATACACAGTATTGCTACTTGAGCTAGATGGCGTTAGTGTCTCGAACATTCTAGATTTCTGTCGAAGTTTTTCAACGTACTTCGCTAAGCGACTGGCGTAACATTATTATTATTAGACTGTGAGGAAAGAACAGAGAAGTGCACTTACAGTGCTATTTTTTATTCGGAAAAGCCCGCCTATGACCGCGATCATGCCTGATGGTAAGTGACGGATGAGGTCTACGATGACACCAGTGACCCTAGAAGATGCCTATTCACTCTTGCTTTAAAGGCTGATCATATGTGGTAGGGAAGATAGCAGCCGGCAGAGAGCTCCATACCTTTTTTTAAGGATGGGAATTCATCCAATATCTGCCTTCCGATCTGGGCGAAGCGGGAGGGTGTGTCATACTTTTATTGACTAAAATCAATCCGTCTTCTGCCATTTGCCTTTCGTGTTCTTAGGCCGCGTTAACTCTTTCGAATAATTCCGCAACGGGCATCATACCTTGTCTTGGCCATAATACTAATAAGGCTGATTGCTTGATCCGCTTTCTATTTTGATTTTTTTTTTGCAACACACACTAGGAATTTCCCCTACATCTTAAGTGCATTTTTAACCGACTTAAAAAAAAGGAGGAGGTTTTTATTTCTATCGTATTTTTTTACAAATACCTAGGCCTGCAACAATTATTTGTATACCTAAGTTATATTCTTTCAGAGTGGGAATCGAACTCACAACACGCGGTACAGCAACTAGTCGCTCAACCACTGCGCCAATCGTGTCCTCATTACGATATTTCACAATGATCTATTGTTGAAGATCCAAATGCAAATGAATAATGATGTGCTGTGGAAACCATAAATATTCTTACAACTTAATTTTTTAACGTTCAAGTTCTTAGTTGTTTACTGGTCTGAAATAAACATA
Organism: Tholera decimalis; assembly: GCA_943138885.2. NCBI lineage: Eukaryota > Metazoa > Arthropoda > Insecta > Lepidoptera > Noctuidae > Tholera > Tholera decimalis. Next base: position 5,274,035 of record OW964557.2, on the reverse strand, counting down.
AAAGCAGTATTGTCTAGGTCTAGTGTTCTATTGAAAATATCTTGTCCGATCCAACCTGTCCCTAGCTGCCCTCACCCACTAACGCCCTAAGCCGAGGTCCGTACCCCACAGGGGGTACGCTTAGCATGTAGTCGCCTAGTTTATATGTTTTATTGTAAGCCCTGGCTGGAGCTTTAATTACTTAATTAAGGCCACCACATGCCAATCTGGTTAAGCAGTCGATGTGTCATTACGAGACGGCTGACTTACAAAAACAAAACTATTAACTATTAAATTAGAATTGAAAATATCTTGTCCGATCCAACGTGTCCCTAGCTGCCCTCACCCACTAACGCCCTAAGCCGAGGTCCGTACCCCACAGGGGGTACGCTTAGCATGTAGTCGCCTAGTTTATATATTTTTTTAGCCCTGGCTGGAGCTTTAATTACTTAATTAAGGCCGCCACATGCCAATCTGGTTAAGCAGTCAATGTGTCATTACGAGACGGCTGACTTACAAAAACAAAACTAGGTATTATTGGTTATAATTAAATTAGACTTACTAAAATAGCAAAGGGTTCTGATATGAGGCAGAAACATAGATATACTCTTTATTGCACACCATAACACAATTAAATGAGCACTTAACAACTACAAAGATTACACTCATCGCTAAAAGTGATCTTTTACAGACAATATTTTGATGGCTTTGACACAGCAGGAGAAAACACTGAGGTCTAGACCAAACCAATAAAAACTACATAATCCTCTTCTGAAAATTCAATGTATCAAGATTTCCTTTATTTACAACCTTGCATAAAAGTTGTATTGTTTTGACGAAAAAAATATTATTTTTTATATCCTCGCAGTTTATTATCTCGTAAAATGTAAAAGATTAATTATGATCGTTTGTCATGTCAACAAATGATTTATTGTTATCTTAGAAACTATCAATGTATATTTTTTATGAATATGTTTAATAATTTTATGTTTAAAATTTAATTTGTGATATTAAGTTGCGGGGTATTTTCTTTTTTACTTTAAAACTTACGTTATTTGGAAGAAAGTCTTCGGTTGGCGAACAATTGTGCTTAAAATTTATCAAACTCTTTATAAGTTTGTACGGCATCCTTCGGTGTGAGAGTACAACTCGCATTTGACAGGTTTTTAGGGTTCCGTAGCCGAATGGCAAAAAACGGAACCCTTATAGTTTCGGCATGTCTGTCCGTCTGTCTGTCTGTCTGTCCGTCCGTCCGTATGTAACAGCCATTTTATTCCGAAACTGTTAGGACTATACATGTGAAACTTGGTATATAGATGTATTCTGTCACCCGCTTTCCGATTTTATGAAAAAAATAAAAAAAAATAAAGGGTGGCTCCCCATACATGGAAATGAAACTGAAAATATTTTTTTTCATGAAACCTATGCGTATGTGGTATACATAGACAGGTCTTTAAAAATGATATTGAGGTTTCTAAAACGACTTTTTCATAAAGTTAATCGTTTAAAAGATATACGCTTCTAAATTAGTAAAATGTGTGTCCCCTCTAACTTCTATATTTATGGATTTGAAAATCTAAAAAAAATATATGCTATAGATGTTAATGTAATCTTTCAATCAAAATTAGTTTGAACGAGATCGGGTCAGCAGTTTTTGAGATACAGCATATTTTATAAAACCGCAAATATAACTTTGTAATTCATACAAACACTATGAAAAACAAAGTTATTTGCGTAGTTGTAAAAATTGTAAATAAGCTAGTTTTAAGAAATTTTAAAGATTTTTTTTCAAATAAATATATTAAATTATATTTACTACTAGCTTTTGCCCGTGACTTCGTCCGCGTGGAATAGTTACTTTGGGCTAACGTTAAATTTAACCCCGATTTTGAAGCATTCTTCATTGGTGCTCCGCTCCTATTGGTCTTAGCGACTCTTAGATAGCGGTAGGCCTTAGCTGTAGTTGCTTTTCCTGAGATTATCGCTTTCAAACCAACAAACAAACTCTTCAGCCTTATATTATTAGCATAGATAGCTGTTGTCCGCGACTTCATCCACGTTTCCGTCGTTTTTCGTAAAAAAAGTAGCCTATGTCCCTCCTCACGGTTCACTGATTTTGATGTAACACACAGATTGACTTTCGTAATTTAGTAGGGAAATATAATATGTCAATCTATAATACTGTTGAAAAATATCGCAATACGGAACCGCACAATATTATTGTTAATAGCTGTGCCCGCGACTCCGTCAGCGTGTAACTCCTTGTGTGTTATTAAGTTAATGTATTGGTAATATTATTTAGATCACGTTCACATGAGGCTTAAGTACCTATAGAACGAAAATACTTCAGCGCAAAGCTTCCGGGTAAATTATGTTGAAAGTTGACCCGTCCGGCACGTGAACATAAAGATTTCTAGAACTGCTAACCCGGGAAAGAGCGACGTACAACTGACCATGCGAGAAACAACTGACACCGAGATCTACTCCAGCAACACGAAGTCTGCCCTTGAGCCTTATTAATTGTCATTGCATAACACACCGATACTTGGAATCGCGTTCTTTTAAATTGGAATGGAAAATTATTTAGTATTATGGGAATTCTGGGAATAAAGACGGTTTCTCCTGCACCGCAACCTGTTAAAATTTGAGCCTCGATTATATTTTGTTGCAACTGGGTTACTTTTAGCCAAGTTCCATTGCAAAGTTGTGGTGGTTTTAAATTTCGGAGCAGAATAATAATCAAAAAGCTTCGAACTGCTAAGCTATCGGGAGTTACACGTGTTATTGTGAGTCAACCATAAAATATAGATATATGCTGTCGTGGGATATTTTTTATATAATTTTAAGGAGAACATTTCCGTCATAAATGATTTCTGTGAAGCTTTAACCATTAAGGTTGCACACGCGACGGAAGCTTAAAAAATGGAGTAACTTCTCCCGTTTTCCCAACATTTCCCTTCACTGCTCTGCTCCTATTGATTGTAGCGTGATGAAAAGTATACTATAACCAGCTCAGGAGTATGAAAAATAATTGTACCAAGTTTCGTTAAAATCCGTCGAGTAGTTTTTGTTTCTATAACGGTTATACAGACAGACAGACAGTCAGACAGACAGACAGACAGACAAAAAATTTACTGATTGCATTTTTGGCATCTGTATCGATCCCTAATCACCCCCTGATAGTTATTTTGTAAATATATTTCATGTACAGAATTGACCTCTCTACAGATTTATTATAAGTATAGATAGATAGTTACTACGGAACCCTTCATGGGCGAGTCTGAATCGCATTTGGCCAATTTTTTCCTTTCCAGTGGGTTCAGCAAAAGATGATGCAATCAAAGGATGGCTGGACAATTGGTACGGAGCTACAGGTCTAGCTGTGCTTACTGCTAAGGGCATAAATCGTGTCATCTATGGAGATGCCAGTAATATTGTCGATGTGATTCCTGTAGACTACGTGGCTAACCTGGTCATTGTGGCTAGTGCCAAGAATGGAAAAGAGAAGTAGATATATTTTTATAATGTTACGAACGGATCGAGTGAAGAGATGGATAGATAGAAAATATTTTATTGTACACCAAAATTTAAACACACCTATTTAACAATATTGCTTTTTGTATGGTAACAACGGCGGTCTTATCGCTGAAAACGATATCTTCCAGACTACCTTTGGAAGGACTTTAAAAACTTTAATTAAAGTGGGGAGGGCTAAATTAGTGTACTTAGTATATTACTCATAAAAGCAGAGAAAAACAAATTAAAATATTAAAATAAATATATATACAGGGTGTGGCGTAAATAATGGATAACCCTGAAACTGTCGATTGGCCAGATTATCATCTATCATTTACCCCACTTATATCGCTATATGCCCATGGATGGCCAAATTATTTATATTTTAAATAAAAATCGTACTTACTCTTACAAAATCAGCTTCCATTTCTACAATTGGTGATTTTATTTTTCGTTTTGCATTTTTTATGTCACTCCTGAATATTTGTATTATCAGATCAGTGTCAAGATTTTTTATTACATTCTAAGATAACATTGCAAAAACTACTTATTCTTAAACAACGGCGGTCTTATCGCTGAAAACGATATCTTCCAGACTACCTTTGGAAGGACTTTAAAAACTTTAATTAATGTGGGGAGGGCTAAATTAGTGTACTTACTACATTATACATAAAAACAGAGAAAAACAAATAAAATATTAAAATAAATATATATACAGGATGTGGCGTAAATAATGGATAACCCTGAAACTGTCGATTGGCCAGATTATCATTTTTCATTTACCCCACTTATATCGCCATATGCCCATGGATGGCCAAATTATTGATATTTTTAATATTTTAAATAAAAATCGTACTTACTCTTACAAAATCAGCTGCCATTTCTACAACTGGTAATTTTTTTTCGATTTGTTTTTATGTCAATCCTGAATATTTGTATTATCAGATCGTTTTTATTACATTCTAAAATAACATTGCAAAAAATACTTATTCTTAAATTTTAACATTTTATCTACGGAATTACGCAATTTTGGGCCCCTGTATTGAATAAAAACGTGCTACACTGCGGTGGCCCATTATTTTAGATAATTGCTTATTTGATGCAGATTCTAAAATGGTATAATAATAACTAGTATCTTGATAAAGTACAAAGTTCGAATTGATATGGGTCTTTATTTTGAAAATAACAACTAAGTCCTAAATTATTCTCTTACTTCTGTTATTACAAAAAAACATAATGTCACAGTCTAAAATTATACTATCGGTGTTATGGGAGTGCAGAATCTTGATTCAGGTAAACAAACTCACATAATCCGCATTTTGGACGACTACCTGGAATCCTAGTCCTGGTCGGTAAACAAAAGAGTTGCTAGTAAAAGGCAGACGTATTATGAGAAAGAAAGAGAAGATGATGATTTTTTTTGCAAATAGCATTCATCCACACGAGATAAAGCGACCCATATCATTTCGAACAGCAATAACTTAGTACTTTATCAAGATACTGGTTATTATTATACTATTTTAGAATCTGCATTAAATAGGCAATTATCGAAAATAATGGGCCACCGCAGTGTAGTACGTTTTTATTCGATACAGGGACCCAAAATTGCGGAATTCCGTAGAAAAAATGTTAAAATTAAGAATAAGTATTTTTTGCAATGTTATCTTAGAATGTAATAAAAAATCTTGACACTGATCTGATAATACAAATATTCAGGAGTGACATAAAAACCGCAAAACGAAAAAAACATTACCAATTGTAGAAATGGCAGCTGATTTTGTAACAGTTAGTACGATTTTTATTTAAAATATCAATAATTTGGTCATCCATGGGCATATAGCGATATAAGTGGGGTAAATGATAGATGATAATCTGGCCAATCGACAGTTTCAGGGTTATACATTATTTACGCCACACCCTGTATATACAACATGTATCGTAATTAACGCACATCCTCAAACACTCCAATTAGAAAATGATGTTATTATCCATATACATAGTCTGAATTTTTGGTTTACTTGTTTAAACAGTTTTTTTTAAGACTTTAACTTCCTTTAAATGAGTTTAATTTTTCTGTAATGTGTACTGAATGACGGAATTTATATAAATCTGCATTTAAATAGTTACTACTTTACTTTACGGTAAATATTTAGTTTGTTTTTACTATACAGCAAAAGTGTAATTTGTAATTTACGCAGATTTGATTGCTTTGGGATAAAAATTTCGATAATTTTATTGAAACTAAAAACGATATAAATCGATTAAGTAAACGATGCTAAACAAACTAATTTCAGGATGTGCATTAATTATGTTCCATGTTGTATATTTATTTTAATATTTGTTCTCTGTATTTATGAGTAATGTAGTAAGGTAACATAGATTCCTTCTTTTTGATGAAATTGATAGGTTAACAGACTTAATGACTGGATTTCTAAATTTATGATTTGATTCAAACTTAATGACGGTTTGGAATACGATACGAGTCACTACGTAGTAATAAATTCATGTAAAAGCGGGTATACTGCTCCACAAGAAGCGAACTTTCAAGCTGCCATTAAGTCTCAATTGAAGTATACCAAGTGGCACAGATATAACCTGTATAATTATTGCAGGCCGAACAATCTGAAAATCTACAATAGCTGTAGCAGTTCCTGCAATCCTTTGAAAACCGAACAGTTGTTGGCCATGTTCATCGAGGATGCTGTAAAGCAGAATTCTTGTAAGTTTTACCTGAGCTTTCAGGCCTCAGTAGCAAAACCTGGAAGATTTGGGCAGTGATATTCAGTCCACAGCATCGACTGTTAATCAGTGGTTTCATCATTATCATCAACCACAGTTTAGCTTCGCCCACACTAATCTCATAATTATGCTATTTTTTAATTCGCATAGTCTAAATACTAATTAGCTAGTTCTTAATCAGAATAATACTCAATAGGAAATTTTAATGAATGTCAAAACAGTGTTCATAATTATTATAGGAATTCGTCTACATAATTAAATTTATATATTTGGTTATGAATGCGCCTGATAAATATTTTGAGCAGTATTTTAATAACAATACTAATTGCATTGGTGTGTTCTGTAATGTAGTTAGCCACTTATTGTGAAAAGAAACGTAATTAATACAGACAGTATAAAATGACATATGACGCAGAAGAACATATGCGCATTCTAGAACTAGCTTGGAAACATGAAAAACGCCACTTTTATTAAGTAATACTGTGACCAAGCAACAATACATGGCGCAGCCGAGTCAAGAACCATAAAAAGTAATAAAAACTCAAGAAACCGTGGATTGTGGAACACAATCAGAACACGTGGAAGAAATGGGCACTCCTATCGAGTTCAAGATGCCAAATCCTGTACAACGGGATTCAGTTGGTGATATGCTAACAAGATGGAAAAACTTCAAACAGCAACTATCTGTTTTTATCCTGGCGTCCGGGCTGGAAAATGTCTCAGAAAAAAGAAAACCTGCTATCCTGTTAAACTGTTTAGGAGAAGATGGGCAAAATATATATTACAACATTTTGAAGAAAACAGATGAGACACCTAAGTATGAAGATTTACTCAAACAATTGGATAATTACTTTGAACCGAAACAGAATGAAATTATAAATGCATTCAATTTCAAAACTAGAAATCAAGAAGAAAGCGAATTATTTGACAGTTTCTTTTCAGAAATAAGTAAACGGATTAAAAGTTGCAACTACAAAGAATAAGAAAACAAAATACTAAGAGATAGAATCGTCATGGGTATCCGGGACAAAAACCTACAACGGAAACTTCTAGAAAACCGAAACTTAACTTTGGACTCTGCGCTGAACCAATGCAGAGCAGCTGAGCTATCACAAGAACATATCAAGATCATACAGAAATTAGAAGAGTGGTTGAAGGTAGATGCAGTCACCACCCAGAACCCTAAAGCTAAGTATAACACAAACAGTTTTTCCAAAGTTCAAAACGTAAAAAAAAACAACTATAGTCAAAATTTGTATCATTGTAAAAAGTGTAGCAAAGAACATGGCCCTCGGCAGTGCCCAGCTTTTGGTAAAACCTGTACAAATTGTAATAAACTCCATCACTTTTCCCAAGGTTGTATGAATAAAAAGGTAGATTTAGTTGACAACACCGAGACTACCAGTGATGACAACTATGTTCATGATTTATGACTACTTGAAGTCTGTCATGCAATTGGAAGTAAGAACTTGAGTTGTCACAATGAGTGGCAAATAATATTAAGCACAGAAAATAAAAAAGTCACCTATAAATGTGACACTGGAGCTCAAGTCAATGTAATCTCATTAAAAGACTTAAAATTAATCGTCAATGATGAAAACCCTAAGTGGTCTGAGACAAAAAATATTTTAGAAGCATTTAGAGGTAATAAAATAAAACCGTTGGGAAAAGTAATATTAACAATATATCGATGGTCCCTAGGTAAAGTATCGAAAATGAAAAATGCTACTTTACAGGAGAGCGTTTTAAAGTTTATTTTTTGCATAACTTTTTTTTTAATTATTAGATTTCCATAAAAATTTGGATTCACAGTTGTGTTGGGTTTACATACTATTACTGTGCATCAAAAATTAATATATATGAATAGTTTTCGAGAAAATTGAGTTACGATAGTATACCAAGTTACTGAACTTGCTTTATGAATCGAAACTGGCACTTTCAATCATTTACAGGGAACCATAAATTCAAAAATGCATCGGATCTGCCGATTTCGATATTCTACGTTGGTTTGTGTTTAAAATATTTTATTGAAAGTGTCACATACGATTATTTACTTCGTAGATTGGTTGTACTTACAATTATTTCTCTATAGAATAACAAAAACACAGTTAACGTGGAATATCTTTATTAAAGTAAATGTATTACAAATTGAAATAGTTATACTATATTTAGCTAAAATTATTTAAAGCCAGTGCTTGATACGTTAACTTACGGTAAAAAGCCGAGATCACTTATTACTGTTACTTAAGTTATAACAAATGCGAGCGCTGAGCACTTAATGTGCTAAAATAATAAGAAACATTTTAAATCAAATCACAATATAATCACATTACTTATACAAGACAAAAACTAATAAAACTTCTAAGAAACTTCAAATAAAAGTGACAAAAAATTATAATCTATAACATCAATTAAATACTTACCGCAAAATATAATTACGAATTGTAGTTAAATATGACAGGTACTTTGTAAAATCTAATAAACAGAATAAAGTGTAGGAATACTCTGGTAAAATAAAAAGTACTACTACTAAATCAGGAAAATATTTATGTTTTAACAAAAATAATACGACGTGACACGTAAAATCTTAGTACGTAAATATATTACTCATCGGACTCATTTTCAGAATTTTCTGCGGCTGTAGAATAATATAGCATAGCTTTCATAGAACCTATGATATTCTTTGAATATCCCTCCTGAATTACATAAAGAAATCAAATCTTTATACTTTGCCACTGGCAAAGCTAGTGAATCCGAATAAAGATTTTTTAATTACATAGATTGAAACTTTCTCTTTTTTCAGCTTCTTGTTTCTATAGAAGTATTCACACAAAAATAATTAGCCTTCAAGTCGTATTTTAAGTATAGGTTATTTGGGTCTTTTTCCAATTTTTGTCATTTATTAAAAAATTAAAATCATAAACATTACTCTTGGTTACTTCTATAACCTTGTAGGGTTTTACTTGAGCCTTTGCCCGGCGTACTAATGCGTACCATTGGTCAAGAATATTAATTAGATTTCTCGTTTTGATAGGTACATGTATAACGAATAAACGACTCTATTCCTATTCTGGCCCCCACAATTATCTGACCAAAATAAGAATTTCTTAGCACCCCAATCTATCTTTGCGTTTACAAATTACATTAAACAGCTTCTTACTTCATTAGCTCCTCTTTTACCGGTACTTTCCGTCCACACGTAGCATGTACCTTCTTTTAACGCTAAATCGAAAACGGTAAAGTTAAATACAGAAAGTTTACGCTTATAATAAAACAAACCAACGTCTCCATGTGGACAATTTAATTTTTTTTTGGAAATCAAATGTAGCACACACAATTTCAGGTGATTCTCTAGATTGCTGTTTGTCAATATTCTTTAACTCTCTAGCTATTGTCTTATTTTTTAAGTGTTTATTATGAGTCTGTAACTTAACATAAATAAAAAACCATAAGTGCTTCAAACTGACTTTTATTAAGTAATACTGTGACCAAGCAACAATTTTTAAGCAAAGTTGTCGTAATATCGTATTAGCCTGCTTATCATCTCCCGTTGTTTTTTTTCACTGGGAAAAATGCATTACGCATGCCCACCCGTTGGGGGACAGGAGGGGTATGTTGGACTCCCCGGTAAATCCGGTATACCCACTAAACGACCCAGCGGTATTCCCACTGCGCCGAGATGGGAGGGCCATGGGAATCTAGACATCCACAGCCGTCTCGGCGCATGCCCTCCTAGCTGGCGGGCCCCACACTCCCCCCAGGTTGGCGGGCTACGGGAATGGCTGGGAACACCTGGCCATTCCCGTCCGACACTGGTGGAGGCCTGTGCAATACAGGCAAGGGTGCCCCCGCACCCCTTGCGCACCCACGCCTCGAGTTCCCAAGGAGCGGTGCCCGCCAGAGTGCATGCCGCCGCGAAGCCAATCATGCGGTAGGCCCGCCTTACGCGTTGGGCTATGGCCCTTTGGGGTACCAGCAATGCGGCGGCGTTCTCCCTGCTACGTAGGGATTCCTCCCAGATAGGAGCCCCGTAAAGGGCCATGCTCCTTAAGATGTCGGCGTAAAATTCGCTTATCATCTCCCTGACCTGACTCTATGGTGTTTTAGGTTGGCAAAACATTCGACATCATTTAGACTATAATGTTAACGTCTGTATATTGCACATTAGAGCGAGTGGCACCCGTGGGCTGCAGCTGAAAATCGGCACTAGTTGGTAGCCACCTGACATTACGCTGAGCTTAGGCTCTTTTGAAACAATTTTTTATTTTTAATGCCATATATAATGCGTTTTTCTTTATTTTTTATGAGCCCGCAATATGTAAACGCAATTTTCTTTCTTTCATTCTTTCAAAACATGTTTTGTTTTACGTCCTCTTTTGGTTACCGTCACGCTACACAGTAAATTATAGAGTCCATATTTTAGAGCGCACTTAACAAAATTAAAATATACATGACATATATTTTGTCATTGAAACCCTAACAATTTCAAATATTCTTTACCTTTTTCGTCAATTTTGTATATTTTGCACTAATCGTAATAGCCATACTAGGGATTTCTCAAGTATTGTGGGTATGTACAAACTTTTTAAAAAATCTTGAACTTACAGACATGGAAATATTAGCAGGCTATAAAAAATGTTCGTTGTAAGAATCGAAACCAATACACGCAGTACAGCAGCAGCGGCTACTTGCTTAGCCACTACGCCAAACGCGTTGTTGCTTGCTTACGTATAATTTTTTTTAGGAAACCCTTTTTACGAGATGAATTAGTTAAATAAATCAGTATTTTCGGCCTCGAACCCTCAGAAGAACTTTCTGAGGGTTCGAGGCGGAAAAGACTGGTTTATGGTATATGGTAACACGTTTGGCGTATATATATTCGGTATTTGTCTTCTAACAGTAACAGATTTTTTTTGCAGATATAATGCCGTTCCCTGGTTATATGTTTACTAAAAATAGATGGCTGAAATCACTGGTTACAATACTGTTCCAACTGATACCAGCTTATTTGGGTGATGCTTATCGTTGTTTAATGGGAAAGTCTCCGCGGTAAGTATATTTGTTCTAATTTACTACTTTTTCTTTCATATCATCCCTCACACAAACTGTTCATCTTTTCTACGGCCTTCCTCTACCGCTCCATTTAACTTTATCAAAAATAAAAAGGAATTTTATAAAAAAATCACTTGGATTTTCTCAACAATGAGTCCGAAGAAGAGATTTGTTCTCTCGAGGCCACATCTTTTGCTTTTAAAAACAGTTGGTCTAGGACCCCTAAACCTTTTACGTACATATTGTGTGTCCTTTAATGCAGGTCATAAATGTTAAAAAGTTATACGTCTGTGCTATATTTTGAAAGTGCGCATGTGATTATGAGGATGATGTGTATGATGCCCCTATCGTGGGGGTACGTACTATGGTTAAGGGTTATGAGTACGGTTATGGGTACGTACTTAGTAGTTCTTGACGCTAGTTTTCAACTGAACCTAGTGAACCTAGTAAAGAGACAAACGGATATGAATTAGTTTTGCAACATCAAAACTCGAAACAATAAACACACATGCACATATCCCGTTTTAAGTTCTAATTATAACATCTCTAAAGATTTGTTTTTCTTCTACAGGTACGTGAAGCTTCACGCACTGTGCTGTCAAACGCAATTTGCTGTCGGCTTCTTCACTTTGCACTCCTGGAAGATGAAAGCAGATAGAGTGAGAGAGCTGTTCGCGTCTCTTTCACCCGCGGATAAACACATGTTTCCTTTTGACCCTGTCAAGATCAATTGGACAGAATATATCAGAGATTATTGTTGGGGCGTCCGACATTTTTTGGAAAAGAATAAATAATCTTAATTGTATTGAAATGATGTGCCGTGCATAGGAACTTGAATTATGTTTTAAGAAAATATTTTTTTACGAGAATCTTGTCTGTTTTATGGTAAAATATGTATTGTTATATATTGAATACTCAATATGATTATTGAAATACACAATGTTTGCTAAGGTGGTAAATATTTAAAAAGGTTTTAATTTTGGTTGGTAAAGGATAAAATTATGGCCTCGTTCGGGCATAGCTAATGCAGTTTAATATAACTTGGTAATACAAAATTTAATACTAATAACTTATTATTTTGCACATTTTACTTTATCTTCTTGATAGGTATTCAATAACGCTAAAGTAATATTTAATCAGTGATTTTTTTTAATTTGTAAACAATTGGATAAATTTTTGTTTGCATAAAAAGAAACCGACTTCAGAAAACCATAGAAGCACTAAAAAGTTAAAAATAATACTATAACCTACCTATATTAATAAACCTAACCTAACCTACGATTAACCTATAATAAAACGTAACAATTTTTTGAAGTCGGTGCCAAGCAATGTACGATACCTAAATGACTATAATATAACTACAGACTAAGGCCAGAAAAACAAAACATCAATCTTACAGCTTCTAAATATAAATTTAAATCGGAAAACAAAATAAAAAATACTTTAAGATAAATACCTAATATTACCTAATACCTAATATTTATACACAAAGAAAAAGATACTAACGTTAATACTTAATCAATAAAATCAGAGCAAACAAAGTTTACACAATGCAACAACGCAAGAAAAACAAGGAGTTCGAGGATTAAAATGGGAAAATTACCAGTCATTTCATTACCTAGCTTGGCACCGACTCCAAAAAATTGCTATTTATTTATTTATTATATACTTTATTGTACACCTCACAATATTTCTATGGATACTATTTTTTTAATTATAGTTTAACGTAGGTTAGGTTTATTAATATAGGTAGGTTATGGTATTATTTTTAACTTTTTAGTGCTTTTATGGTTTTTTGAAGTCGGTTTCTTTTTTTGCAGATTTTTTTTTGACTTAAAGTAAGGTAAGGTCATAGTTATCGCATAACACAGACTCCGGCAGGGAATTCCACTCCTTAGCCGTACGCACAATGAAAGTATTCCCAAAACGTTTAGTGCGTATGGGTGGGATGTCCACCATGTAACGATGGTGCATCGCCTTTTTTTTGTAGTCCGATGATGGAACGGGCTTGGCGGAATTAGATTGTGTAATTCCATCGCACACTCTCCGAAATCTAACCGATAGAAAACCGATAGACTTGCAACTCGTCGTATTGTCATACATTATGATAAAATATGATAAGCTCCCTAAACACGCTGCAGTTAGGCTGATCTGTTTTACTGTCTGTTTTTCTTCTTCTTTTTCGTATCGATGGTAAATCGTACTTTATATGTATTGAGTCAGGCTGCCACGCTGGTCGCGTTTTCAGTGGCGTTTATCAAGTCGTCTAATGAATATGTTTTTGAAATTTTAGGGTGAATTAAAGGAATTTCTCCGAGCGGCGTAATTTAAATCGTTCGGCGATTCGAGACTAGCTGACCAATTATTTCACCACGATTGTAAACAATAATAATAACAGTGTCAATAACCTAATGGCTAAGGTCAATAGGTCGCGAGTTCGAACCACGCATTATACTATTGCCATGAACCCACTCCAGACACAAGCTTAGTTTAGTTGAAGGGATGAACAAGATTGCTTAAGGGAATTCTACCCGCAATGCTAGTTCTCGAGATCTCTCCTAAACTCGTAGTTTGCTGTATTCCCTACTAACATTATACTTGTCATGGAACTCTGTATGGCTGTAAGCCTGTTGTTATATTTTCACGTTTAAACCACTATCGAACCTTGGAGAAAAAACATTAGCTGAAAAAAAAAACCACGCGAGCGAAGCCTAGGGCAGAAGCTAGTGTATACAGCGTGGCAATTAGGTTATCACATTAATTGAAACCACGTACTCTATATTAGGTATTTTATCATATAAAATTAAAATAATTTAATAATAAACAGTATTATAGCCGTGGGACCTTTTTTCCATTTTAATATTTCACATCATCATGTATTGCATAAACGTAATCAGCTGACCAATCACTCGGTGCGTGCTCCGCCGGCGCCGGCGCCCCGGCGTTGCTACTTTTACAGATCAGTAAACTAATATTATAAAGGATTATTTATTTTTTACCAATAACGCCATTTATTTTTATTGAATATGCATTTTCTTAATTTTAGTAAAATTATTTATTTTATTATTTTAACGGACTGATAAAGATTTCTCATACCTGCTGTACAATTTAATGTGATAACCTAATCGCCACCCTGTATACATAAATTGGTCGATTAGACAAACAAACAAACAAACAAACAAACAAACAAACAGAAAGCCGAAAGTTTAACAACCTATACTAGTTAGCAGCCGGTTTGCGAAGGTCAGATGGTCAGACATTACGTCAAATAAAAAAATTAGAATTCAGTAGCATTCGCTTAAGGCTGCTCTCTCGAAAAAAGCTTGAAAAAAGCATTCAGATGAAGCAACTTTTCATCGGCAATTACAGAGAAATTACATCTGAAAAAAATTGTTAGTAATCTACATGATATGAACCGTAATTTGGTTTAGCCACAATTTTTCTATCGGTATCACTTAATAAGAGAAAAAAATGCCAAATCACCTCCAAATCATTGAGATGAAACCATTTTACTCCTTAATTTCTTATCAAAAGAGTATAAAAAAATATACTACTGCTTTGTAATACAGATGAAAATAATTTGGTTTTGTTACTTTTTACAAATATGTATTATTTTTATTACAATAAATTAAAAATGGGTCCGATTAAAGACTGCGTTTACGTCACCCCCGCACTCGTCCACAAATTCAGTGCGGGGCGCATCGTGTTGCTAGGTGGACGTATGCCGCGTTGCGAGAGCTCAAGCACTACGAAATAGATATTATTGCAAAAATTTAATTTTGTAAATAGTGGAATAGCTTTTTAACCGACTTTAAAAAAAGGAGGAGGTTCTCAATTCGTCTTGAACTTTTTTTTATGTATGTTAAGCTGTAATTCTCATTACTCGCAGATGGCTGGACCGATTTGGAAAATTCTTTTTTTGTTTGAAAGAATATACTTTCTAGTTGGTTCCATTGTCGTCACGTTTGGATCTGATGATGAAATCATGGAGAAATCGAGGGAACTCTTCAAATATTATAGGCATACCTATTGCGTTTTGGATATTTCTTATAGTACCTTGTGCAGTTGCTATCAAAAAGCACCATTTGAGGAAGTGGACCTGATGACGAAGACCCCAGATGGCCATCGAAACTACTCAATAATAAGTATTTCGTGGATTGAGATTAGATTACTTGAATATAGATGTTAAGCACTTTATGCTCATCACAATGCATATGGTGAAGTAGAGCTGATGGTGATGTACCAGGAGAACTCCTCAAAAATTAACGGCTCTTCACCGGGAAAAGCAATATTTTGTAAAAGGTGATAAGTAGTTGACATTTTGACTTTTGTAACTAGATAAATTACAAACCGACCTACTAAAAAGCGTGAAATAAAACTTTTTACCAAAAATAGAACCGACTTTCATATAAAAATGCTACAAAGGCAAAAATAACTTTAAATTTCGGAAGACGGAGTCAAAAAAAAAGAAAATACGAAGAAACTAGAAAGAGAATAAGAAGAAACGAATGAAGAGGGGTCTAAAAAATATTACAAACAAAAGGGGGGTTATTATCAAGGCAAGTTTAAAGTTTTATCTACATACTAGTATTCACGCGGGGCTTCGCTCCTGTGGATTCTATCACGGTAAAAACATAACTCTCCTTTTTGCAATCGCGTAAGAGTAGCCTATAACCTTCCTCAAGCTTCAAGCTACTTCCATACCAAATTGCATCCAAATCCATCCAGTACTTTCGAAGATTAGCGCGTTCAAGCAAACAAACAAACAAACTTTTCCGCTTTATAATATTATACTAGTACTCACGCGGGGCTTCGCTCCCGTGGATTCTATCACGGTAAAAACATAACTCTCCTTTTTTGCAGTCGCGTAATAAGTAGCCTATAACCTTCCTCAAGCTTCAAGCTACTTCCATACCAAATTGCATCCAAATCCATCCAGTACTTTCGAAGATTAGCGCGTTCAAGCAAACAAACAAACAAACTAACAAACTTTTCGGCTTTATAATATTAGTATAGATTATATATTATAGTATATATAGTATAGATTTCATTATAAACTATCGCTTTACTTACCTCGCATAAAAGTAGATAGCACAGAGTAAACAGACAGAGGGTAAGCTTCGTACAACTGCGCTATGATAGGTACACTACTACAAGCTAGGCGCGTGTGTGCACTTCGTCTGATCGAGGCCTGGCTTGAGCCGATATGAACCGGTTTCTCTTCGTACGGGCGAAGCCACCAGTTGAGATAGAGAAATAGAGTTAAGATAATATACAAGAGAAAGAAGAAAACGACAAAGAGAAGGAAATAGAACTAAGGAAAGCAAAACAGATTGAACAGAAAAATGAAAAAAACGAGAACGAAGAAGGACAAAAAGAAAACATAGAACAAGATTTTATATGGCTATCAAAATTTCCAAAAATAAATATATGTGAACATGGAGAAATAAGTGACGATGAAGAAGTTCAACTAACCAAAAGAATAAAAATACTTGGTGAAAGAAAGTTAAATTTCAGTGAATTTTAGTTATAATCTATTTGTTTATAAAAAATATAACAAATAATATGACATACACTAGTAATAATTATACTACCTATCTACCTTACTCTAAGTTCCTACCTACATACCTACCCTACCTACCTACCTACTATTTTTCTCTTCATAGAAACCTTCCTCAGAGTACAACGAATATTCGCAAAAAAAAATCCGTATTGGTCCAGCCATTCCTGAGTTTTGCGCTTAGCAACAAAAGTTAAAAAGATACATCAAGTTGTTTACCTCATGTTTCAAGCCAGGCTGATTTATAATAGAGGTATAGTTTCTACAGTACATATTAAAAGTGCATCCATATCAATAGATAATAAATAAAAACAAAATTTGACCGCTTTTGATGCGGTACAAATAAAAATGAATTTAACTTTCACGATGACTTGACCTTCTGTGATTTCGATACTCTGTGCCGAGACTAGGCGAAGCGACGACGCATGCTGGAGGTGCGGGAGCAGGCCGCGCGCGCGCGCGGGTGGCGGAGCTGCGCGGAGTGGCGCGCGGAGAGGGGTCATTAGCTCCACCCAAATGGTCAAGGTTATTGGCATGAATACAAGCCTTAAACTGTAAGTCAAGACCAACGACTAGGGAAATAGTACAAGGATGATGACTCCAAGCATAAATGTCATCAGAAAAGGCGTTTTTAGGGTTCCGTAGCCAAATAGAAAAACGGAACCCTTATAGATTGGTCATGTCTGTCTGTCAATACGTATGTCACAGCCATTTTAGTCTGAATCGGTTACAACTACACATGTGAAACTTGGTAGGAAGATGTATTCTTTTAACCGCTTTCCAATTTTTATACAAACATTTAAAAAGATATTAAATTAAAGGGTGCTTCCCATACATGAAACTGAAACTAAAACACATTTTTCGTCAAACCTATACGTGTGTGGTGTTAATAGAAAGGTCTTTAAAAATGACATTGAGGTTTCTAAAACGATTTTTTCTTAAACACAACCGCTTAAAAGATTTCCAAATTGCAAAAATGTGTGTGCTCCTCCCCCCTCTTACTTTTATAATAACAGAGTGAAAAATTTGAAAAAAAAAGAAAACGACGTGTTGCACTCCGGGAGTGCCGGCAGAAGTGAAAACTTGAATATTAACGTTGTGTATTTTTGATATTTTGGAATGGTTAGGGAATAATTTTGCACGAATTGCTTTAATTATCGGTATAAAAGTACTATCATTTATGTGGTAGAATACAATATTTATTTTTTGCGATATCTTACACAAACATGCAATTTATATTACATTAAAATGCTTGCGCAGGCATACATTTTCGCCGCGCCGTAGAAAGAGAGGGGATACTTCCTCTCCTACACCGCGTCGGCTGTCTACTCTCCGTCCGTCTTACGAATTTTCGATCAAGTCACGTGTCCTGACGCGAGTTTAACATTTTTTACCCATTATAAAAAAAGTGCACAACGCCGCTAAATAAGTTTTCACTTCAAAAATATGATATAGATCATAATAAAAACTTTCAACGAAAGTTAGTGTGAACGAGATCGGCTAAGCCGTTTCTGAGATATAGCACATTTTCTAAAACCGAAAATATAACTTTGTATTTCATACGAACACCATGGAAACCAACTTATTTTTCATAGTTACTACGGAACCCTTCAGGGGCGAGTCTGACTCGTACTTGGGCAATTTTTTTTTGCAACAATAATAGACGTCGCAACTAAATTTAAATACAATGGCTGTCTTTTGAATATGTAATTTCATAATATTATTTCCAGGTTTCAATTTCCCTTTTTGTAAATAAAACAGACGCGACGCGACCGAAGTTCGGCATGATTACGCCAGTAATGCTATTTGAATTACTGACGACACACTATGCCGAAATCACGTAGCGTTATAGCGTACAGCCGAACTACGGTCGGGCGTAAGATCAGCGGGAATTCGGCGGCAACGCAATTTGTAGAGCACACATTATGTATGTTCGATTTTCGACGAAGATCCGGGGTAGTGAGTAGCGGGAGGAAGGGATGCCCGCGCCCGGCGTCTCAGCCTTGTTGCGCAACTGAATTTCTGCCGCGTAAGTTCGGCACTTATGGTATTACATATCAGCCCAATAGGTCGGAACGTAAAATCAGCCGCGGAACTTCCGTCGCGTAACTTCGGCATAGTATTTTTAGACACTTACCCTTGGTTGACTGGTAGAGAATGCCTACGGCATTAAGTCCGCCTTTGTACCTAAGTGCATGAAGTGTACATAAATAAATACAAACTGTGCCCATGACATCGTTCGAATTAAAATCAGTTTAACCCTTCCAGAGATTAGCCAGGACACTCAAAAAGTCAGACAAGCAGACCGAAAGATTGACAAAAAAATCAAAAACCTTTGTTTATGTTTTTTTATCGTGTAATTAAATAGACGCATTTGAGAAAACTCAGTTATTTTGATTTCACAGACAGACACTTTAGTCTTATTTTTTTATTATTTAATTTATCCATTAAGATTACGTATCGACTATGTTAGTAAGTACAGAAATCGACACATTAAAACTACTTGTAACACGCAAATCACCTCTGCACCATCCCGTGTGCAATCAATGCTGTACAATCTCTATTGCACAGCAGTGATTGACGTAACTAGAGTAAAATCTCTCCGCTATCAATGCTATTATCGCTAGTAATCTGTTGGAGCTAGCCCTCGGCCTGGGCACCAGAGAAGCACACCTTTTGCGCATAATAGTGTAAAAACAATCCACTCCTGCATCTGCAAACATCCCTGATGTATACAAAATGCTAGTACCCATTAATCATATAAATTATATTAGGTTCAAATTCGAATAATTCGTAAATTGAAAAAAGAATTCAAATAAACTAAATAATAAGAAAATAACTAAAATTTGTCGTCATGACGCGTTGCGCGGTTGCTAGCGCGCGAAGCGACGTGTTGCCGCTCCAACTTAACGTAAACCGCCAGTTGGTAAGTAATTTTTGCAAAGTGATTCCAACTTTAGTTTCTAGATTCCTTGATTCTTTTTTCAATTTACTAATTTATACATCGTGTAATTTAAAGGGTATATGCATACCGAGTGCACGGCTTCTTTGGATGATAACAAACGATATGGCAAGGATTTTCTAATGCTATGTCTACATGTGTGGAGCATATTAGAAATTTCAATACATTGATACCGGAGGCCGAATTTTTCAAATTAAGAAGAACGAAGAGAATTATCGTTTTATTGGCAAGTGACGTGGAAAGTGATGACCCTCATAGTGCTGCGACACGTTTGTTATTACTGGTATTCAAGAAACATAATTATGAAACCAATAGTTCAAGGGTCAATTCTGTGAGTCATTTATTTTGAGCTGAAACTTTGCGTAGAGACTCCATACCAGATGTTGTCTTCAGTCCTTTTGGATAGATACGGGGTTTCCGTTACACGTTGTATATTTTATTTATTATTAGTAATCATTCATTTAAAAAAAAAACATATTTATGAACATTTGAATAATTTAAAATTGAAAATAATATTTATTATTATGACGTTGTTGTGCGCTAGGGTGAGCGACCTCTGGTAAAGATTTCACTGCTCTTCCATGCCAGCCTTGGAAATCAAGGCTCGGTCTCCGCCCGCAACAGGATGTTTCAAACTACGCCATAAAAATAAATAATATTTTCAATTTTAAATTATTCAAATGTTCATAAATATGTTCTTTTTTTTTCAATGAATGTTTACTAGTTATTGGATACATGAAGTGGACTGCCGTTGTAAGACGACTAAAATAACACGTTGTATCTACATATTTTCAAAAACAAAGTCAAAGACTGAGACTGTCCACCATTCTGTAATTTTATATATTATAGGTAGGTACACATTTTTACAGTATTAATATAAATGTATGTATTTTACCTCTATGTATGTTTATATTTGTTTATTGTATCTTTATAATTTATTTAATTAGTGAAGTATGTTTTAATTTACGTAATTAGTATTTTTACACACTGTGTCCATCATCTCTTATACAACTCTCCGTGTCCTCTCTGTCGCAGGTCTGCTGGAAGAAATTTCTTATGAAATAAGCAGCACCGTTGTGTGTATTTGCTTTTTTCTAATACCTAAGTGTCATGTGTGTACATAAATAAATATATTTCCGGTTTCTGGAAATGTGCTATATCTCAAAAACAACTGACTGTATCTCATTCAAACCAATTTTAATTAAAAGTTTTCAATAAAATCTACAGCATATATATTTTTTGATTTTACACTTTATATTTTAAAAGTTAGAGAGAACACATATTACTACTTTGGAAGTGTATACATCTTCCAAACGATTGACTTAGAGAAAAAATGATTTTAGGAATCATCGTCGACAATGTCATTTTAAAGATCTACCTATACCAACACCCGCTTTTTTTTGTTCCAGTTCCATGTATAGGGAGCCTTCCCTTAAGGACCTATACTACCTCAAATGGCTTAGCATGATCCTCCGTTATGTCGAAAATACTACAGCAATTATTTTGAAGTAAATATATGGTAAAGTTGAGGATTAATGTTAGGTACTATGTTTGACGAAAACACGATTCCATAAAATTTTCTTAATAGAAAAAAAAATCCAAAGTTACCTCCAAACCGAACAATAAACCGCTGGTATTAAAAAATAACTTCAATTTAGATAATGAAACTTTGCACATTAATTGAACTAACTATAAAGCAGGTCTTAAGTTATTTACTTTTTTAAATTACCATAATTTTCACCGTAATAAGAAATAAACTAAATTATCGGTGTCTTGGAGTCTTTCCCTGCCACCCTGTCTCGCTTGCTCGCGTGACCGCGGCCAGTAGTGTGCGAGTGAGATAAAGAGTGAGAAGCGCTGAAGCAGTATAGGCCCTTAACGTTTTTTTTTTTAATATTTCTGTATAAAAAGCGGGAAGCGGTTTGCAGAATACATCTATATATCAAGTTTCAACTCTGTAGTCTTAATACATAGTTTCGGAATAAAATGACTGTGACATACGGAAGAACAGACGGACTGACAGACATGACGAATCTATTTTAGGGTTTCGTTTTTTGTTATTCGGCTATGGAACCCTAACAACATGGCTTTAAATCCATGCCGACGCGTTTGAATGGAAATAAATACCCTTTTTTCGGGTGGGAAAATAATCGAATGACTTCTACTGAGTAAAAACCCACCCTGTTCCTTCATGTGCCCTTGCATTGCGGGCCTGCGATTTCTCGTTAGAACATTCCCGCAACTACGACGCTTTATGTATTGTGACTGCTACTTTGCAGGACATTGTATCCTTTTAAAACTAAAAAGTAAATCTGTAGGTACCATGGGTATTCGAAGTATTAGTGCTGTTTGTCTAGCCACTGCACTGGTCCTGTGAAAACTATAGCAACTATGACTTTGCTTCGAAGATATTTTAATAAAAGTAACGACTTAGACACTATATATTATTATTACCTACGATAAAATAAAAATTTTAGGTAACCTCGACAACCTTGAAACACCTGAACAGATCTTGATAAATTGTAGCTAAGAACCATCTCATTCGCGTCAGCTTTTTAGCAAAAAAAAAAACCACATCATAATCGGTCATACGATACCACAGACAGACACACAGACACGTCAAACTTATAACACCTCTCTTTTTGCATCGGGGGTTAAAACAGGAATTGAATCCCCTACACAAAAATATGAATCGTAAAAATATAGACTACAAATACGTATTTTTATTACTGTATAGATCAATGGAACTAAAATAAAACAAAAGAAATAAACTAACTACTTATAAACTTTAAACTAAACGATGAACGATTTCGTTTTAAAAGTCAGTAAAAAGGGGATTAAATTACCTACTTATAAGTAAAATATAATATTCAAATGTAAAGACAAAAACATACATCTGACGTTAAAAAAGCTGAAACAATTTTCACTTACATAGGAAGTTTCGTAGCAAAGAAATCGAAATGATATTAAGTTTAGCAACGAAAGTTTAGGTATGTTACTATGTATCGGAGATGGTAGGTGTTACTGTGCTCGACGCGCTGCCGTGCATCCGCGCGCCATTTCGGTAAATATGGTTGTTCAATCATTTTAAATTTACATTTTCTCCTAAACTATAAGTCCAAATTATATACTGTTAATAGAGAAGTTTATTGTCATAAAATTGTCATGATAATGAGACTATTTTGGAACGTAAGTATTAATATGACCGCATAATAATGATACTACAAAGTCATGCCTTATTTTTTTGATATTTTCTTTAGATAATTTGCCTTATTGTGGATTATATATAAAAGTTAGATATGTAGTACTGTAGATTTTTTTAGATCTTTATAAACCCTACATTTTTGTAGTACATGATCTTTACGTTTATCTTAGCATTTCGCCAGCACACGTGATTATAGCAATTTAGCGGTGTATTTTCTTCCCACTTCACTAATACCCTTATTTTAGGAAAACCGAGAGCAGTAGCGTAATACTAAATAGCCCATAGCCTTCCTCATGAAACTGCCTATCATAATCAATAAGAATTTTTGAAATTAACGCGATTTGACTATTAGCGCGTTAAAACAAACAAACAAACACACTTTTCCGCTTTATAATATTAGTATAGATAACAAACAGTCACATAATAAAATAAATACAAAATATTACAAAAAAAACTACAATTATGTAGCTAACAGCGTTATCCACAACATACACATGAGAAATATGAAAAATCAATAATGAAATGATTGCTTTGAGAGTAGATTTTCCAAATCTTCCTGGACATAAATGAAATACATCAATATCGAGAAAGTACCTATTATGGTTGTCGGTTAGATGACTGAGTGGTGCTCATACTACGGCATTTGTTCGACATGGCCTTATAGCGAACAGTGGTTGTTTACGCAGAGCACGGATGTGGGCTCTACTAGGAACCAAATAACAAATTTTGTTACAAATGCCAGAAACATAACAATCAGAACAATCAAGGGAATTACTACAAAAGTCCTGCAAAAACATAGTCTCAAGAAAAATTCTACGTCTGGCTAAGCTTAGGAGATTATATTTCTTCAGAAATTCAGCGTAAGAGGCCGTAGAGCGGGGAGCATCTAAAATTTACTGATCTCAAAAATTTATTTTGCACCTTTTCAATACTATTAGAACATTTATTAAAGAGAGGGTTCCACACCGCAACTGCATACTCCAGCTGAGATCTAATTAAAGTCTTATACAGGTATAAGTAGGTTTCGGCGAGCTTCAATTTGGTAGCGGAGCGCATAACGAAACCATACATACAACAGGCCATTTTAACCATTTTATTTATATGTATATCGAGTTGCAGTTTATCATCGATAATTTCTCCGAGATTACGCACCATAGTAACTCTACTTAAAGCTATGTGATTTAGGCAGTATTGGTAATTCAGAACGGTTTTCTTTTTAGTAATGTTCAAATAGCAACACTTAGGGACACTTAGTTTGAGTTTATTGTTCATACAATATTCCGTTAATCTATCTAAATCACTCTGTAAAGCAAGTAAATCGTAAGTGGCTTCAATTAGCTTAAATATTTTTAATTCATCAGCATATAAGAGAAATTTAGAATGCTTTTTTTTCTTATTAAAAATAGTTTCGCGTTTGACCACCACCTCACCTGATGGTAAGTGATGATGTGGTCGAAGATGGAGTACGCTTACCTAAAAATAACCTATTCACTCTTGACTTAAAGACTTCTAGGTTATAGCTACCGGGAAACACAGACTCCGGCAGGGAATTCCACTCCTTAGCCGTACGCACAATGAAGGTATTCCCAAAATATTTTGTGCATATGGGTGGGATGTCCACCATGTAACGATGGCGCTTCGCCGTTTGTCGCGTAGTCCGATGATGGAACGGGCTTGGTGGAATTAGATTGTGTAATTCCATCGCACACTCCCCTAAATGTAACCGATAGAAAACCGATAGACTTGCAACTCGTCGTCGATGTTCAAGGCTCTGGAGCTTTGACTCGACCAGTGCATTGTTGCTGAAAACACCTATGTCATTAATGAACATTATGAATAAAAGGGGACCCAAAATTGATCCATGTGGAACTCCTGAGGTTACTATAGTACTATTGGATCGAAAACCATTGATCACTATGCGCTGCGTTCTTTTAGAAACATATGAAGCAAACCATCTCAACAAGTTCCCCCGTATACCATTGAAAGCAATTTTACTCAATAGCAACTCGTGATCGACTTTATCAAACGCTTTCTGAAAGTCTGTGTAAACTGAATCGACCTGGATACCAGCGTCCATATTATTAAACAAATAATCTGAATATTCCACAAGGTTCGTAACAGTTGATCGTTTTTTAACAAAACCATGTTGCTGTGGGATAATAGAATTATGGAGTACACACTAGCCTCTCAAATAGTTTCGACAACGATGATAATAATGATATTGGACGATCATTTTCAATATCATCTCTAGGTCCTGATTTATGTCCAGGTGTTATGTAAGCCTGTTTCCAAGCACCAGGGAAGATTCTTTCCGACAAGGAACGATTAAAAATTATTTGCAAAGTAGCAGTATTTCTCAGAAATATTACTGGAAGTGTGTCAGGACCCGGTTCCTTTGATGTGTCCAGAGATTCCAGACTGTTTTGCACCTGTTGAACTGTGAACTGCAAATCTATATTTCCATACTTGCATACTAATATTATAAATGCGAAAGTAACTCTGTCTGTCTGTCTGTCTATTACCTTTTCACGCCTGCTGCTGAACCGCTGAACCGATTTAGATGAAATTTGGCATGGGAGTAATTTAGGACCCTGGAAAGGACATAGGATAGTTTTCTCGTTTAATCGATTCATAGTGATTTTTTTTTGTCTGACAACACTTGTCTCTGACATCCGCCAGTCACTGACTGACAGATGCACTTGTTCGTTTTCTTTCGTTCTGAGTGCGCACGTATTTTCCTTGTTTTATTGTTTAATCCCACGACCTTGGCTTTGCATATTATAACGGACTATTTGACCGATCTTGCTACTCTAAATTACTTGGCTCTCTATTTTGGAAAACTGTTTACGCCTATCGATTGGATATTGACGACATGAATCGCTGTGTAAATAATTGTACGATTGCGACTGGTCGCAGTAACTCTATTGGTAGAAGAGTCTTGGAAGATGAGGCAATTTTATTAGTTATTCGTCAGTGGCGTGCATCTCAGCCTGTAAGTTTTTACCCAATTTTTTACCTATTCAAGTCGTGTTTTTAGCCTATCAAGCCATGTTGGTGTCATGTCTGTCTGTTGTCTTTTTATTGGTCAGCATAATATATTAAATCAATACTTATTTAATAGCCAATTAGTTTTAAATAGATATAATTTTCAAGCTATGGAATGTGCCGTTCGACCGTTTCACTCATAAAAAAGGTGTAACGTAACCCTCGAGTCCTGATGAGACCATTTCGATCTCGGCTGGGAGATAGAAATTCGGTTGAACATGCACTAGAATTTGTAATAAAGCTTGTTTATGGTTGAACAAGATTTAAATAGTTATCTTATTTCAGGTAACCAGTGAGAACCATGTATGCCAAGCATGTTGGGACTTCGCCCAAGATGTGGTTCTTGGGAGACGTGCGATCGATGCACCAACCCAAGTTGGCCATTCCAGTGTCTGTGTCCGCTGCGGTCGTTCACTGTTAGCACAGCGGATCAGCCAAAACATTTTTGTTTATATTTTAGTTGACAACTGTCGAAGAGGACGAGATTCAATATTATCATATTATTGTAATTGTATTGTAGGTAGAAGGACTATAGGCTGCTGTGCCCATGTAATGTGTATTATATGGTATCTCAGTTGGGCAAGATACTTTATTTTAATTATTGAAGATGAATAATACATGTTTTATACATATGTTGGTGTTTTATTTTACTTCCTCTTCTCCCTTTTTTAGTTTTTAAAAGGTTGGTGCCTACTACTTCTAGGTTACAGGATATTGGTTATAGAAACTTGTCTTCGACTGCAGCGTCTGTCCAGGGCGCGGGAGAGCCAAACGGGCTGACCCGTTTGGCTCTGCCGCGCAAGATCTGAATCTTCGATACGTCACACGCTCCATGCATAAAACCATTACACAACCAGAATCATTCAAAGTTTTTCGTAAATAACCATTAAATAACAAAAAAAAAACTACAATGTGCACAGACAGAACCTCACTTTTACTATAATTCATATAACTTGTTTCCTGGTTAGCCAAATTTCACCTAATTTTCAGTGAGGCCTTGTTCTTATATCCTCTTACAAATAAGGCTAGTTTGATTCAGTTAACACCTGGGCCCAGAAATCTATGGAGCCATTCCCTTCTCCTTTGATTTTTAAAATTGGTATGGGAATAGTTTAGGACCCTGGGGAAGACATAGAATAGTTTTTATCACGGAAATTTCCCTAAAGGATGTAAAAAGGGTTTTGGAATTTCGTATAGGGAATATTATAAATGTGAAAGTAACTCTGTCTGTCTGTCTGTTACCTTTTTTGTCTCATAGTCCGATGATGGAACGGACTTGGCGGAATTAGATTGTGTAATTCCATCGCATACTCCCCGAAATGTAACCGATGAAAAACCGATAGTCAAGTAATAAGTCATTTTCAAACATAATAATGCATTATACACGTATATTACATGGCTGCAGCAAACTTTATACCATAAGATTACATTGCACACACATACAACATAGCCGTAACAGACACAAACAGCCTTGTTCAGTTTATCAAAGTGCGTAATGCCAACATGACGCCTAGTGAATTTACAATAGCAAAGTACTGTCAACAGATATCACTTTGCTACCACAATGAATGTCCAACTATAAGCAGTTCGCCCAATTGAATAACGATTTTCTGCGCGGGCGCAACGTAGTGTTGCGACCGAGTCGATTGTTATCGATAAACGGATTAAGTTTTTATTTTACGTGATAGAAATTTTAATTGTTGTACTTAAAGTTAGGCATCATATCTGCAATGATCTGCGAAAGATATACTGTTATTAACAATTCAGCTTCACAATAAATTGGAACATATGTAAACACACTAATACATGATAGTTTTGTAATACAACTAAATCTTAATCTAATCTAATACAGTAAGTACAAACAAAGCACAAATTCAGCATTCGTATGCTATATACTTTTCATATAATAACAAATTTTGTAAAGCAAACCTAATATAGAATTTATCAGAAATCTTTTTACTGTTCTGTTCTTTGAGTGGGAGTTGACTTAATCTTATTAATATTTTGAGGAGATTTAATAGCAAAAGATTTTGATCCTTCTTTTTCACGGACCAGGATTGTACCATTTTAGACCCATAAGAACTTGTAATGTTTCTTTGCTGAATCTCAGCACTCACAAAATAATTTCTTGTTTTTTAGGGTCAAGTGTAAATCGTTAACGACGAGCCAGATATTCCGAGTTGTTCAGTGTTCAGACCTTTGTTTAAATGACGAGCGCTGAGAATGATGTCTCGTACAATACGCGATGTAAATTTAGCTATTATGTTCTTTGATCTATTATGGTGGATGTCTTGATGGGCGTGAGGAACCCAATGAATTGATAAAATGTCACTGCTTCAAAGCGCATTTACGTACAATCGTTACAATCGCATGTGGGCTGCAGTTCCAGATAGTCGATTTTTGCAATCAATTCAGATATATTATATTTTGAGTCTAATGCCTCTTTAATCTGCAATCTCACAGTTGAACACTTTCTGCGATAGCTCTGTCTGGTCTTGTGAAGCAAATTGAAAAGAGTTTTTGAGTTCCTCTATTTCTTTAGCAACGCCCTTATATTTATCGTCCAATTCTTTAGTATGAGAAGTAAACGTAGATTTCAGTTCATTAATTTCATGCTTAATAGATTCTACTTCTCTATTGACAACGTTTATTTTATTTATTTATTTTATTATTTATGTACACACAGTAAAATACATTAAGATAAGCATAATTATAATATCTCAGTACAAAGGTACTGCTTGTTTCTTAAGAAATTTCTTCCAGCAGACCTGCGAAAGGAGAAGTGAAAAAGAAATGTAGACAATAGTGTGTGGGAACAAGAAGAGAAATAAATATGAATATGTGAGTCTAAAACTTAAACTAAAATATTAAATATACTTACACATACTTATAATGCAATAAAAATAACTTATACTTAAATAAATACATAATGTTAGAATATATAAAAATATATTATAAATATATACATAAATAATTAACACAGTTAAGAGGAAAGGTAATGCTCTTTTTATCGACATTTGAATAGAGATATAGTTTTTAAATCACGAATGCTAGGCGGAAGTGAGTTCCACAATCTTACAGCATGGACAGAGAAGGAATAAGAATAGTAGCTAGTTTTATGAGGATGAGATTTAAGGAGAAATCTAAGGTGTGATCTACACGGTACGTCGCTAGAACGAGCGTAAGAAAAACGCTCACGCAGGTAGGAAGGGTAAGACGGGTTGTGTAGAATGTTGAAGAGGAGACACAAAATCCTAGTGTTCCTGCGAAAACGGATTGGGAGCCACTTGAGTTGCTTGCGAAGGTGAGAAAAAGGGTTATACTTTCGAAGACCGAAAACAAAGCGAATGCATAGATTTTGCAAGCGCTCAAGCTTGTTTAATAGCTCCTCGGTAGCATCCAAGTAGCAGGCATCGGCATAATCTATAAACGGCTATAATATATTTAGTTATTATATTTAATATAATCTATAATATATTTAGTTGCTGAAGCATTGAAGCGAAATCAACTTTCATTACATCTTGGACAATGGCGCGTACGTCCTCAGATGTTACAGTAGTCGTTTGAGGGGGAGACTATATTGATATAATACTGTTCTAACCTAAGCAGGCGAGGGCTGTCCCTACGATATATTTAACATTAGTTTCGAGTTCAATCTAATATAACCAAGCCCGTTCCATCATCGAACTACAAGACAAACGTCTTTAAACCATCGTTACATGGTAGACACCCATACTCACAAAACGTTTTAGGAATACTTTCATTATGCATACAGCTAAGGAGTGGCATTTCCTGCCGGATTCTGTGTTTCCTGATATAAATTTTATACATATATTTCATAGATACAACATGGGATTAAATTCAGGAGAGAATATATTACTTCTAAATAAGCGAGCTTCATCCTTCACCACATCATTGCTTGATTAGGTGAGATGCCTATCACTGATTACCAAAGAAAACAGAGGGACTATTTATGTTTTATGTAAACTTTTATTTAACTTTTTTGACACTTGCTATTAATAGTTTAGCTCGTTTTATCTCTCAACCACAGCGATTATTGTATAGGCAGCCTATGCATTTCTAAAACATCTATCTATATAAAAAAGAATCACCAAAACGCACATATCTTTGAAACGACTGTACATATTTTTTATTGTGTTTGTTATTATTATTATTATTTCCTTTATTTTATTTATTTAGACATTTATTTCGGATTAAGTACATCCATAAATAGGTTAGTAATACTTACATCTATGTTAGTAGTTAAAATTATATTATTACCTCTCAAAAATTACATTTTTAAATATTTTTCTATGAAAAAGTGACAATAAAAAATAATTTAAAAATATAAAAAATGGCAGTCCACTGGTGTCGGGAACGGGGTCCAAGCTACCGATGGTTAAGTCTCCAGAGTCTCCATACTCAGAATAAGTGTACATTTGGTTTTATGTCTTGTCCTGCTACTTCATATTTAAGTAAATATATTGATGTTATGATATATTTACTATTTAAAATGCAAAATTACAACTTTACAGGAGAGGCTTCCAAAGTTTCTATTTACTATAACTTCAGATTGATAAAACCGAAGTTTACGAATCTTTGCTTGTTTGCTAAGACAACTATCCTCCTCATTTGTACTATAGTATTTTATATATACATATATCAGTTTTTTTTTACGTCACATTGCCCTTCTACGTTAGTTTTTGTTAAAATTATTTTTCTCTAAAAACACTTTAAAAGGGCCAATGTGTCAAATTGGCCATTATACGCGTATTACGTTAATTAGCATACGTTATATATTTTTATATTTTTACTCATAAAATCAAGTAACAACTGAAGTAGTTGATAATTCATTAATTAGAATATAAGCTACTAGCGACCCGCCCCGGCTTCACACGGGTGCAATGTTTATATTAAATATAGGCAGCGTTCGCGAGAATCGTTAACGTACGGCAGTTTTTTCGACGCCTTACTCCACAATTTTCACTACCACGAAAAATCCTATCTATTTTCCGGGATAAAATATAGCCTATACGGATTCGGAAGAATCCCTCTAAGTATGGTAAAAGAAATTTTGAAATCGGTCCAGTAGTTTTTGAGCCTATTCAATACAAACATACAAAAATACAAAGGTTTCCTCTTTATAATATTAGTATAGATTTAGATATTTAGACATTTATGTCACATTGACACTTATACGTTTTACAATCGGCTTACCTACTAACTCAGTTTTCAGTTAGATCATTTCAATAATTAAAAAACACGCAATAGTTTTGTTCAGTACCAAGCCAGCCAACGGTAACTGGTATGCCGAACTGTCCGTGATTACACGGAGCTTTAACGTTGCTTTTCAAGAACAGTTACACAATAGCCTCTTAGGCTTCAGTACAACAATTAAGCTTACACAATCAATGATAATAATCACTTACCTGAGCTGGAGACGACAGCTTCGACCTTCCTCAGGCCACGTCCGTGATATGTGTGTAAGTAGGTAATGAGTAATTGAAACGTGTAATGTGGGCTAATGGTGTCACGGCGGTCACAAAGGACGCAAGCTTCAATGTGTGGTCCAGGCCGGGATGTAGCACAAACTTCGCATCAGATTGGAGCAGCTATTTATCACCAATTCACAATTACTTTCAACAAATTCGCGGGTCAGTCAGTCTGACTTCAATACGGCGTTATTGTTCAAAATATCCCAGGGTTTTAGTCAATTCGGGATTCTAGATTTCAAATAAGCACTAATCACGATTAATCTGTCTTTAACTGCGCAGATTCAACTCGATTTTCAACTAAAAACAATAAATCGATCTCAACAAGCAAGGCAGTTAGTTTTTACAAAGCAAAAGATATCTGTCAAGAGGAAAAAAATCAAAGACAATAGAAAATAATGTTGCCAACCAAAAAGGTGCGTTCTGTTTCACGTTGGACGGAACATCTACCCCCTCGGACGGGCCTACCCGTCCGCTAATCAATTGGAAGCCTTGACAAAGTTGCGACCGCTCTCTTTATGATGGATCCGTCCACCAAAACCTCAGCAAAACGAGGGACCCCGTCGGTGCCAGCCACTAAATTGAGAATGCGCCCCCTGCGCCAATACAAAGGCTTAAGGTTGGCATCCTTAATCAGGACGAGGTCTCTGATCTTGGACGGATGAGTTTTATCCGTCCACTTGACGCGTTGCTGGAGGCTGTGCAGATACTCTAAGCTCCAACGCTTCCAAAAGTTCTGAGCGAGCTGTTGCACCAACTGAAACCGCGAAAGCCGATTTTGGCTCACATCAACAAAAGGGTGCTCCGGCAAGGCGACAAGTGGCTGTCCAATCAAGAAATGGCCCGGTGTTAGAGCCTCCAAGTCATTCGGGTCCGAAGAGAGCGGGCACAATGGGCGCGAATTCAACACAGCTTCAATGCGGCCAAATACCGTAGCTAGTTCATTAAAGGTGAGAACGGTGTCTCCCAACAATCTCCGCCAGCGTCCCTTTGCCGCTTTCACCGCGGCCCCAAAAATACCCCCCCAATGGGGGCAGGCTGGCGGGTTAAACATCCAAGTGACCCTCGGCGGGCCAAACTATTACCAATGTCAACCTGGCACTCATTAAGGAAGGCGTATACCTCCTTCAAATAGTTACTTGTACCCTTGTAATTCGTACCGCAATCAGACCTAATCAAAGAAGGTAACCCACGGCGAGACACAAATCTTTCCAAAGTCGCCACAAAGGCCTCTGTCGAGAGGGAGGTTACCAGCTCCAAGTGTACTGCCTTGGTTGACAGGCAGACAAAAACACACAAATAAGCCTTGACAATCTAACTATTACGAAGGGTGGACGTCTTCAACGAAAGGGGACCAGCAAAGTCCGTTCCGACGCCAGCAAAGGGCCTCGCCTCATTGACACGATCAGCCGGCAAGTCTCCCATTGGGGGCTGTATAGTGGAGGCCTTAGTCCGATAGCACGGCATGCAACGGAAGACAATGCTACGAATAGTACGACGAGCCGACAAAATCCAAAATTCTCGCTGCAGAATGGCCAACAGCGCATTACAACCGGCATGCGAGTTCTTAATGTGACGATCAGTCACCAAAAATTGAACCAAGTGGCCCTCCTTGGGCAACAAAAGGGGGTGACGGGCCCCATAAGGAAGGCCAGAGTTCCTCAACCGTCCCCCAATACGCAAAAGACCCGTCTTATCCAAGAAGGGATTCAGCTTACTAACGGCTCCCGACAACTTAACCCTACCAGACTTCAAGACCTCGATCTCCTTCTCAAAGTGTGCAGCCTGCACAGAGCGGACCCAAAGGAGGAGTGACTCCTGTCGCTCTTTAGGAGAAAGAACTGGTGACAGGCGCTTGTCCCCTGGATTCCTAGAATTATGGCCAAAACGCCTGATCCACGAGGTGACGTTCAACAATTTGTCGAGCGAGCTGTATCGATTCAACAAAAAATCAGGATCAAACGGAGGGTCCTTCGTCCCAACAGCGAACACCTAAGTCCGGGCAAAGGATCCGACATCAAGACTGGCGTTCGAGGCCAATCGTCCTCAGGGCGAGTCAGCCAGTCCAGTCCCCACCAGGGGGGGTGAGCAATCAAGCGGGGCGCCAAGCACCCGCATGAGGCCACGTCGCCCGGGTTCAGGTCACCAGGCACGTGCCTCCAAATCAAAGGCGTTTCCGAACCTTGAATCTGCGACACTCGGTTCGCAACAAAGACCTCCAAAGAGTGGACGGACGTCTTCAACCAACACAAAACAATTTGACTGTCCGTCCAGGCGTAAGAAGCCCGAATGTCAACAGTTCCACCCAAAGTGTGCGCAACGTGGCTTAGGAGACGCACAAGAAGCACCGCAGGGAGTGCGGATACAAATTGGAGCCAGTCTTCCAACAGGGTTTCCCGTAGTGGCTTTGTCCCAACCAAGTTCAGCGGTCCAAAGGCGCTGAAGGAAGCATTTCGCCCAAAACAAAACCGGGCAGATCCAACCATTAGGGTCAAAGGTCCTTGCTACAGTAGACAACACCAGTCGTTTAGTCCAAGTATGAGGAGACTCCAAGTCGACATCATACGTAAAGGTGTCTTGAACTGGTCGGTACTGAACGCCGAGGACGGCCATCATGGCGGGGTTGTCAACGTTCTCAAACAAATGAGGATCCTGCTTATGATCCTCCAACACACCTTCCAATAGCGTTGGCGAGTTGGACACCCATTTACGCAACTCATAGCCAGCGGAAGCCAGAATCTGGACCAACTCATCACGCAACAGGATAGCTTCCTCAACCGTAGGAGCTCCAGTACAGACATCATCGACGTACAGGTCCGTTTTCAAGATGGCGGACGCACGAGGGAACCTCAAACGCTCCCGGTCCGCAAGCTCCCAAAGCGAACGAATAGCAACAAAAGGGCTTGATCGAAGGCCGTACGTATTCGTGTTGAGCTCGTACACAATGATGGGATCCTGGGGATGCTCCCGCCACAGGATCAACTGATAACGTCTGTCATCCCGGTGAATAACCGTTTGCCGGAACATCATTTTGATGTCGGCCACAAAGACTACTTGATGACGACGAAAAGACGTGATGACGTCACAAAGATCCCTCAACAATTTGGGGCCGGAATGCAGGCAATCATTCAAGGAGACGCCGGAAAAAGTCCGCGCAGACCCATCAAACACTGTGCGCAGTTTACCAGTGGATGGCTTGAGGACCGCGTGATGTGGCAAGAAGAAATGCTCTACTGAGCGCCAATCCAAATCTGACACCGACATGTGTCCCAAGTCTGCATACTCACGCATAAAATCTACATATTTTTGCCGCAGCACCGGGTCCCTGGCCATGCGGCGCTCCATTGCCAACAATCTTTTCTCAGCCGTAGGTCTGGATTTGCCGAGAGGTGGTCGCACCGCAACAAAAGGCAGCCGGGTCTCAAGCCGACCGGAGCGGAGTCGACCGGTGTTGTTCTGATAGAACAACTCGCACTCTTCGTGTTCCGGTTTCAAGCGGGCCACCCGAGGGGGCTCCTCAACCTCCCAAAACCTCTGAACGGCGTCAGAGAGGGCTGAGCCGGACACCAACGCAAAGACAGGTTCAGGTGGAGGGGGCACGTTCAACAATGGGCCCATAATCGCAAAGCCGAAGATGGTTGAGACCGCCACCAGGCCCCTCGGGTGGCACCATGGGGTCTCCGGCTGCAAGACCGTCATATTTCCCAACAATATTTTCCCTAAAACATCGGAACCCAACAACAAATGCACCGTACAAGAGGAATCAAACCGGGTGTCAGCCAAATCCAGACCTGACGTCAACCGTAGAACATCCAAAGGCAACTGACAATCGGGATGGCTACCCAATATAGTCGGCAGAACAAGGGCAGGAGCACCAATTTTAGGGTACAGACAACTCACAGGGGTGATTTCAAACCAGGTCTCTCCCTCAACAGTGGTGACAGCCGCTTCGCCAATTCCCTGAATTTTGCCTGAAAAGTCATTCACCTCCAGGCCAACCTGTCCCGCTAACCAAGACGTCAAAAGGGAACCCTGGGCTCCCGTGTCCAAAATGGCACGGACCACAATCGAGTCACCCAAGGGTCCCCAGACCCTGACCGAGGCCGTTGGCAACAAAATCGACTCGATTCGGGGGGGTTCTTTAGCGGGGCAGGCGCCAATTTCCTAGCGGTGCCTGGGCAGCGACCGATCGCCGCATCCAGGCTGCCTTCGTTCACGACCAGGGTAAACATCAAATGGTTCGTCCGCGCGGTGTCCCGAGCCGCTCGCCATCGCCGGAAGGGCATATCCCACCGGATGCCTGAATGGCGGAGGGCGCGACTCCAACCGGGGACGTTCCGTCAACGGAGGGGAGAGGTAGCGGTGCTGGTCCGGCCACTGCTGCCTAGCAGCCAACGCGCGTTCTCCCTGACGAGGGGAGATAAAATGGCACTCGCGGGGCTCCCGTACAACTTGCGCGGGGGATGGAGAGCGGCGTGCAGAATTGCGGGCCTCAGCCCGGTGCTCGTCTCCGGAATACCCCCCCCCCCCTTGCGCGAACCCTCCTCAGAAGATGGTCTGCTGGAGCGGTTCGCGTTGGCGCACAAAATCTCCAGGTGGGACCCCTTGCAAATTCTACACGGACGGGGGTCGGGGCAGTCCCGATGATAATGGGCCCCCAAACACGAGAAGCACAAACGGCGTGCGTTGACAATGCGGCGGCGGGCACTTACGTGCAAATTCAAAAAGGCCGGGCAACGCGCCATGACATGCCCCGTGGTCTTACAAAAGTCGCAATGATGAGGACTCCGGGTGCCAGCAAAACAGGGGGCGGGGCGAACAGCAACAGGCCCCCTAGACCGAGGACTCCGGGCGCCAGCCAAACGGGGGCCGGGGCGAACATCAACAGGCCCCCGAGCCCTAGTCCGTCCCTGGTCTCTTGGCCGAGAAGGTGGTGGGCGTGACCCCGTGGCGCCACGAGTGTTATCCAAAAACCGACACTCGTCTTCCAAAAATTTAAGGAGGTCGTCAAAGGGGGGAAGATGGGTGGCACTATCCCCACCATACTTCTGCTCAAAACGTGACCTCAGCTCCGCAGGGAGCAACCGCAGCACTATGTGCACCAACAGGTAGGACCAATGTTCCACCGGTAACTTCAAGCGTCTCAAGGCGTTGGTCGCTGAGACCAACGGGTTCAGCAAGTCAGTGCGCAAAGTCGACGTGCTGGCAATGGCCGGTAGTCCCAAAATCTGGCCGATGTGCACATCAGCCAGGCAGCGCTTGTTCTGATACCGTCGGGAGAGAAGCTCCAGAGCGGTCGGATAGGAGGAATCCGTCACCGGAAAGTGCTGCACCAAGGCTCTGGCTTCGCCCTCCAAAACGGACAACAAATAGGCCAACTTCTGGGCAAGTCCGAGGTCCGAGCGGGCATCCACAAGGCTCTCGAAGAGATTAATGAAGACCAGCCAGTGGTCCAACCGACCGTCAAAATGTGGCAGCTTCAGGGTGGGCAGCCTACCCAATAGTCCAGGGCCCTTGACAACGGAGGTCTGAGGCTTGGCCTCCTCAGGCACCCGGCTCCTCAAGATTTCCCGGGCTCGTTGACTTATGACATCCCCCAGGTGGACAATCAGGTCATAGTCACCCAAAACCTTATCGCGGGCTGCCTGGTCCATCACCCCCAAATCCACGTCCATGATGTACTCGTTGAAGCGTGTGAGCGCAGCATCAGCTGACTTAATCCTCTCATTCACATGCTCATTCCGAGCAAGGGTGGGCTCTTCCAAGTCCGAACGCTCAACCGTTGCTGCTGCCGATGTGAACCATCTCAACTGTGAGGCCAATCCGGCAGCAGACTCCCTGACTGCCTTTAATGAGGCCATTGCAACAATCAAATAACAATACCAACCGACTAAAATTAATCAAACAAACAAACAATGACTTGTTAGCCAACCGAACAATTTCACAGAAATAAAACTTAAATTTAATTTATTTCAGGTCCATATCCGACCCTGTACTTATTCCAAGTATGAATCTAGCTTGCTAAAGATGGCTAGTTACAGAAAAAATAACAATTTAATGTATATACTGTGCTGGACCAACACCAACTAAAGACAACAATTGAATGTACAATACTGTGCCGGACAATCTCTAACAACACAATCCAATAAATACTATAAGCAATAAATCAATACACACAATTCAAGTCTTGTTATATTAGGCTATGTTAACAAACGTGTGATTACCATTTAGACAAACTTTTAAATTCAGATTAGTGACATCAAATTATTAATTACTACAAATATACCAATTTATGTACCAAAACACAACCTAACAATTCCTAATTTCACAAATAAACTTACTTGTCAATACAATATACAGGGACTACAGTACAAACTACAAATACAACTTCATAGAGCCCGGCTGACAAAACAATATATTCAAACTTATTAAGTTTTTTTTAACAATGTTCAAAACTTCCACTTTACTTAGTGGATCTTATATTATAAGACCACGCTTCTGCTACCAGTTTGTTCAGTACCAAGCCAGCCAACGGTAACTGGTATGCCGAACTGTCCGCGATTACACGGAGCTTTAACGTTGCTTTTCAAGAACAGTTACACAATAGCCTCTTAGGCTTCAGTAAAACAATTAAGCTTACACAATCAATGATAATAATCACTTACCTGAGCTGGAGACGACAGCTTCGACCTTCCTCAGACCACGTCCGTGATATGTGTGTAAGTAGGTAATGAGTAATTGAAACGTGTAATGTGGGCAAGTGGTGTCACGGCGGTCACAAAGGACGCAAGCTTCAATGTGTGGTCCAGGCCGGGATGTAGCACAAACTTCGCATCAGATTGGAGCAGCTATTTATAACCAATTCACAATTACTTTCAACAAATTCGCGGGTCAGTCAGTCTGACTTCAATACGGCGTTATTGTTCAAAATATCCCAGGGTTTTAGTCAATTCGGGATTCTAGAATTCAATTAAGCACTAATCACGATTAATCTGTCTTTAACTGCGCAGATGCAACTCGATTTTCAACTAAAAACAATAAATCGATCTCAACAAGCAAGGCAGTTAATTTTTACAAAGCAAAAGATATCTGTCAAGAGAAAATAAATCAAAGACAATAGAAAATAATGTTGCCAACCAAAAAGGTGCGTTCTGTTTCACGTTGGACGAAACAAGTTTTATTCATATATTGAAATAAAAATTAAAGTAGCCTTAAAACTACACTTATGAAAAAAAAAAAACAAAATAATAATAAGTAAGAGCGAAACTTTTATTGAAGATCTTAGTTTGATTAACAAAATAATGTACCTACTTCACATTATTATTTTCTCTATAAAATTACAAAAAAAAATAACAAAATTAAAAACCTATCTTGTGTAAATAAACTAAAAAATATATCTGTAGTATAATCTTCTATACTTATAATAAATCTGTAGAGAGGTCAATTCTGTACACGAAATATATTTACAAAATAACTATCAGGGGGTGATTAGGGATCGATACTGATACCAAAAATGCAACAGTAAAATTTTTGTCTGTCTGTCTGTCTGTCTGTCTGTATAACCGTTATAGAAACTTAAACTACTCGACGGATTTCAACGAAACTTGGTACAATTAATATTCATACTCCTGAGCAGGTTATAGTATACTTTTCATCACGCTACAATCAATAGGAGCAGAGCAGTGAAGGGAAACGTCGGGAAAACGGGAGAAGTGTCTCCATTTTTTAAGCTTCCGTCGCGTGTGCAACCTTAATGGTTAAAGCTACACAGAAATCATTTATGACGGAAATGTTCTCCTTAAAATTATATAAAAAATATCCCACGACAGCATATATCTATCTTTTAAAGTTGACTCACAATAACACGTGTAACTCCCGATAGCTTAGCAGTTCGAAGCTTTCTGATTATTATTCTGCTCCGAAATTTAAAACCACCACAACTTTGCAATGGAACTCGGCTAAAAGTAACCCAGTTGCAACAAAATATAATCGAGGCTCAAATTTTAACAGGTTGCGGTGCAGGAGAAACCGTCTTTATTCCCAGAATTCCCATAATACCAAATAATTTTCCAATTTAAAAGAACGCGATTCCCAGTATCGGTGTGTTATGCAATGACAATTAATAAGGCTCAAGGGCAGACTTTTCGTGTTGCTGGAGTAGATCTCGGTGTCAGTTGTTTCTCGCATGGTCAGTTGTACGTCGCTATTTCCCGGGTTAGCAGTTCTAGAAATCTTTATGTTCACGTGCCGGACGGGTCAACTTTCAACATAGTTTACCTGGAAGCTTTGCGCTGAAGTATTGTCGTTCTATAGGTACTTAAGCCTCATGTGAACGTGATCTAAACAATATTACCAATACATTAACTTAATAATACACAAGGAGTTACACGCTGACGTAGTCGCGGGCACAGCTATTAACAATAATATTGTGCGGTTCGGTATTGCGATATTTTTCATCAGCATTATAGATTTACATATTATATTTCCCTACTAAATTACGAAAGTTAATCTGTGTGTTACATCAAAATCACTGAACTGTGAGGAAGGACATAGGCTACTTTTTTTTTACGAAAAACGACGGAAACGTGGACGCAGTCGCGGGCAACAGCTATCTATGCTAATAATATAAGGCTGAAGAGTTTGTTTGTTTGTTTGAACGCGATAATCTCAGGAACTACTGGTTCGAATTGAAAAAATATTTTTAATTAAATAGTCAATTTATAGAGAAAGGCTATAGGCTATATATTATTACGCTAAGGCCAATAAGAGCGGAGCACCAATGAAGAATGCTTCAAAATCGGGGTTAAATTTAACGTTAGCCCAAAGTAACTATTCCACGCGGACGAAGTCGCGGGCAAAAGCTAGTTAAGTAATAAAATCAACAAAATCAACATTAGTATTTTTTTTATGTTAATTGGTTCGCGTTTGACCACCATCTCACCTGATGGTAAGTGATGATATGGTCGAAGATAGAGCACGCTTACCTAAAAGTAACCTATTCATTCTTGACTTAAAGATCCCTAAGTTATAGCTATCGGGAAACAGACTCCGGCAGGGAATTCCACTCCTTAACTGTACGCACAATGAAAGCATTCCCAAAACGTTTAGTGCGTATGGGTGGAATGTCGACCATGTAACGATGGCGTATCACCGGTTGTCTTATAGTCCGTTGATGGAATGGGCTTGGTGGAATTCGATTGTGTAATTCCATAACACCCTCCCCGAAATGTAACCGATAGAAAACCGATAGACTTGCAACTCGTCGTCGATGTTCAAGGCTCTGGAGCTTTGTCTTGACCAGTGCATCGTTGCCAATGAGTCTCTTGGCCCGTTTCTCAATAGACTCAAGCGCGTCCAAATTGTATTTGGCAGAGATCTACTACTGCTCTCATATTTGGGATAGATATCCCAAATATGAGAGTAGTAGTATCTCCATACACGACCGAACCTGGGCTTGATACAGATTGAGCAACTGTTCCAGTGTGAAGTACCGTCTCACCTTTGCCAACAATTCCCAACTTTTTTGATGCTAGTTGAGCCTTAGCCTCGATAAATGGACCAAAATTGAGGGTGGAAGTTAGTGTAACCCCAAGAAGCTCAATATGATCGGTTATCGGCACGATTACATCACAGAAAGTGGGAGCCGGTTCGAATTGGCTCCTTTTTGAGGAGAAGAGACAAGCCTGGGTATTAGCTGTATTAAACTGGACCAAGTTGGCATCACCCCATTCGGAGACAGCCTTCAAGGACAAGTTCAAGCGCCTAACCATGTCCTCATGGAGAGACTGGATCTGACCCACCAGCACGCACGTTGGACACATATCTCTCAGCAACTGTGCTGAGAGAACCAACCCCTGAGGGACCCCGACATTAATAGCCAATTGGCAATTTAGCAGTCATCAATGACCACTCGAATGGACCGATCTCTCGGGAAGTCTTCAATCAAAACGCAAAGTTGAGTGGGTAAACCGAAAGAAGGAAGCTTAGCAATAAGGCTATCGTGCCAGACCCTGTCAAAAGCCTTGGACAAACATGTCTAAACTAGGATCACCTAGTTTAGACGTGTTTCAATTACTCAGCAAATAGGTCTTTATACAGATAAAGACCTATTTGCTGAGTATAAGAAAGGTAAAAAACCAAGTGTGGCTCCAAAAGAATTTAATGAATTATTGTGGGCTAATGCGAAACAAAAATATACAAAAAAATAAAACTGACTTCCATATGGAGTCGGTTTTGTATTTTTTTTCCAAATTAAAGTTATTTTTGGCTTTGTAGTGTTTTGATATGGAAGTCGGTTTTATTTTTTGCTAAAAAGTTTTATTTACGCTTTTTAGTGGGTCGGTTTGTAAGTTTTCTAGTTACAAAAGCCAAAATGCTACTTATCACCTTTTACATAATATTGCTCTTCCCAATGCAGAGCCGTTAATTTTTGAGGAGTTCTCCTGGTACTTCACCATCAGCTATGCATTGTGACGAGCATAAAGTGCTTAACATGCATATTCAAGTAATCAAATCGCAATTCACGAAATACGTATGATTGAGTAGTTTCGGTGGCCATCTGTGGTCTTCATCATCAGTTTCGCTGCCCCAAATAGTACTTTTCGAGAGCAACTGCACAAAGTACTATTAGATTTTGCATTAAAAGTGGTTAAAATAAATACAACAAGAAGAACTAAGTGGTTGTCAAAAGGGATCAAACTATGCAGTGAAAAGAAAAGAAAACTCCTATGGCAGTTTAGACTTAATCGTAGCAATATTAATAAAACCATATTACATAATTATACTAAAATGTACAAAAGAATTATCTACTTAACACAAAATAAGCAAAACAACTACAATATAAAAACATCTAAAAACAAATCGAAAACTGCGTGGCAAATTGTATACCTAAATCTAACATAAATAAAATTAAAATGGGTGGCTGCGTCATATCTCATCACAAGACTATTGCAGAAGCATTTAATATTTTTTTATTGATAAAATACAGCCAAAACTGAGTGTCAACTGCAGACCTAGGGCATGTACATTAGACTACAATAATAAAACTATGTTTATGGCCCCTAGTATACCAGACGATATTAAAAAGATAATAATGTCCTTGCATAATACAAATTACAAACAGTGTGGAATATGACGGTATTGCTACTTATATACTAAAACATGTTGCGGATGAAATCTGCGGTCACTTGAGCCATGTCATCAATCTCAGCATTAGTGCAGGCGTTTATCCTGATGCTCTAAAAGTTTCTATTGTCAAGCCACTATTTAAAAAAGAAGAAAAGGAGTTAATGGAAAACTATCGGCCTATATCACTAATTACCATAATTTCTAAAATATTTGAAAAATACATTTACAAGGAATTAAATTCATTTATAGAGAAACATAAAATTTTATACGAGGAACAGAAAGGATTTAGAATGGGTAAAACTATTAATGTGGCCCTTTATGATTTTTTATTTAATCTATACTAATATTATAAAGCGGAAAGGTTTGTTTGTTTGTTTTTTTGTTTGCTTGAACGCGCTAATCTTCGAAAGTACTGGGTGGATTTCAAAAATTCTTTCTGATTATGATAGGCAGTTTCATGAGGAAGGCTATAGGCTATCTAACACTACGCTACTCCTCTCGGTTTTTCTACAATAAAGGTATTGGTGAAGTAAGTCGGAAGAAAATATGCCGCTAAATTACTATAATCGCGTGAGCTGGCGAAATGCTGAGTTATACGTAAAGATCATATACTACAAAAATGTAGGTTTAATGTAGATCTAAAAAAAGTCTGCGGTACTGCATATCTAAGTTTTATAAATAATCCACAATAAGGCAAATTATGTTAAGAAAATATTTAAAAAATAAGGAATGACTTTGTAGTATTATTATTATGCGGCCATATTAATATTTGCGTTTGAAAGTAATTTCATCATCAAGACAATTTTATGAAGATTATCTTTGCCTTTTACAGAATA
This sequence comes from Tholera decimalis, assembly GCA_943138885.2. Classification (NCBI taxonomy): domain Eukaryota; kingdom Metazoa; phylum Arthropoda; class Insecta; order Lepidoptera; family Noctuidae; genus Tholera; species Tholera decimalis. Next base: position 5,230,522 of record OW964557.2, on the reverse strand, counting down.
TAATTTGGACTTATAGTTTAGGAGAAAATGTAAAATTAAAATTATTCAACAACGCTATTCACCGAAACGGCCGCGGCGGCCCGGGGATGCACGACGCGACGCGTTGAGCATGACTCGCGTGTCGCGTACTCTACCACTCCGCGATAGATACCGCACTGATAGTGAACCTTATCTTGGTTTCATTTCGACTTCTTGGCTAAGAGACTTCCTATGTAAAATTGTTTCAGCTTCTTTTACGTCAGATGTGTATTTTTGTATCTATACGTTTGAATATTTATATTTTACTTTCTCTTTAGTTGAATACGTAATTTTGATAGGGTGTTGTTTTGTTCATCCCATTTTTTATGTCATCGTTCAGTTTAAAGGTATGTTGTAATGAGATACCGCGGCCCCGGCAGGCAAGGGCAGCTGAAGTAACTGGATCAGACTTCTACTGACTATAAAGTGACACTCCTTCTCGCTCCACTTAGAGCGAGAGAAGTCATTCGATGATTTTCCCACCCGAAAAAACGGGTCAGATATTCAACGTTGGCATAGTTTAAAAGCGATGTTGTTAGGATTCCTTAGCCGAATAGCAAAAAAACGGAACCCTTATACTATTCGTCATGTCTATCTGGCCGTCTTTCCGTATGTCTCAGTCATTTTATTCCGAAACTATTAAGACTACAGAGTTCAAACTTGATATATAGATGTATTCTGCAAACCGCTTTCCGATTTTTATGCGAAAATAATGTAAAAAAAAAATTAAGGGGAGGCTCCCCATACATGGAACTAAAACTAAAATATTTTTTTACATCAAGCCTGTACGCCTATGCGGGTGTCGGCGTCTATAAATAGACCTTTAAAAATGATACTGAGGTTCATGTAATCATTTTTGTCAAAGTCAATCGTTTGAAAGATATATTTGGGGACACATTTTACTACTTTGAAAGTGCCAAAGTAGTAAAATGTGTCTCTAACTTTTAAAATAATAAAGTGTAAAATATAAAAAAATATGCTGTAGATTCTAATGAAAACTTTTAACTAATTGATTCGAACGAGATACAGTTTTTGAGATTTCATTTTCACATTTGCAAAATCCGCAAATAAAACTTTGTCATATAAACATTATGATAACAGCATTTTTTTACGTTAATCTATACTAGCAAGCATAGCTACGGAATTCTTCATGGGCGAGTCAGTCGAAAGATATACGCTTCCAAAGTGGTAAAATGTGTTTCACCCCCCACCCCCTCCTACTTTTATAATAATGGAGTCAAAAACCAAAACAAAATATATGCTGTAGATCTTAATAAAAATTTCAATTAAAATTGGTTTGAACGAGATCGGGTCAGCAGTTTAAAATACTCTAAATGTATTCTTGACAATATTATTAAATTAAACTATATTTACTTCGCGATTCTCTATCCATTAGAATTAGAATTAGATTGATGCATAAAATTACACATTAACCCTTAACCACCTAGCACGGGTCTCACAGACCTCGACGATTTAAAAATTGTGAATATTTCGGCGCCCGAGTTTTGTATAAACTTGTTCGTGCGTGTACCTTCTCCCCGCCTCCCGAGGTGCCGCACAACCGCTCGCCGAGGTCGGACGTGCGCGCGTTTGTCACAGGTGAGTAAAAAACTACTACCCCGGGTCTGAAAGACCTCTGTTAGGTGGTTACGTGTTTTTTTTTTATATATTTTTTTTATTGATTTAGTTAAAAATGGCTCTAAATGGTGATATTATTTCCGAAAATGAAAACCTACCAAACGACGAATTTAGCGATGTGGGGACTGATATTGGACCAGATCACGTATTGGAAGAAAACTGCTGTGAGCAATAACTAGAATTCACCATCCCATAATTTTGCTTCTTCAAATTTAAATCAAGACCAACAGTTTTCATCAGAAGATGATGAACCTTTATCTAATATTCAATCGAGACCGAGGAAGACGAATTATTTCGGTAGAAATCGTTTTCGCTGGTCATCTACCCCACATTCTTCGCGGTTGAGAACTTTGCAACATAATATAGTGCAGAACACCAGGTATAAAACCAGCATAATTATGGTGGTGAGCTAAATTCCTCTTCTTCTCCGCAAAGCACCAATTTGCCTCGAATGCTCAAATAAGCTATGTATTCACTGCCGTGAAAAACTCTAAATTAAGGGGTTGCAATTTTGTTGATTTTATTATTTAATTTGAATTTAAATATTTTTCCATGTTTATTGTTAATTGAACATTTAAAAAAAGTTATAACGATATTCCTGATTTATGTGATCATTTTTGTGGATCTCATTTTCCAAAGGTGTTCGTGTGTAAGTTTAAAATTAGAGTTAATAACAATTATTAGAGTTTAAACAAAAAGAAAAGTTTATTTTACATGTTCCTTTATTTTCAATTAATAGTTTAATATATTCCTAAACATATTTTAATTAATTACAAAACCTTTCTTGGCTATTTTTTATGAAATTGAATTATTTTACTTTGAGGTCCAACAGACCCTTGTTAGGTGGTTGTGTGACAAAAATATATGCTAGGTGGTAAAGGGTTAATAATAGTAGTAGGATTACACGCGGGTGAAACCGCGGGGCACAGCTAGTGTTACATATAACGTTGATAAGAGGAAACCGGTCTGTGGCGTATTTTGTGACATGACTCAAGCCTTTGACTATGTGCACTATGGTACACTATTAAATAAACTTGAAGCATATGGAATTAGAGGAAATGTCAACAATCTAATTAAATCTTACTTATTTAACAGAACTCAAATAACACTTATAAAACAAATTAATATGAAAAGTAAACATGAAATGGTATTTCAGTCCTCAGAACGTATAGTTTCGTTTGGTGTGCCACAGGGGAGTGTTTTGGGGCCTCCTTTATTTATATTATACATAAATGATCTACCGAAAGGCATCCCTCAACCTCTGACACTATTTGCCGATGATAGAACCATAACGATACCTTGTAAAAGTGTTGATACTTGTGAAAAGGACATAAATTATTCTATAAATTTAATGGTAAAGTGGCTAGATGATAATAATCTAAAAATTAACCTAACTAAAACTAAATTAATACATTTTAGTCAACGAATTAATAGTAAAAGTAATTTAAATATACACTACGGTGACCAGCCTATAGAATAGGTAGAAACAACAAAATTTTTAGGGCTCCACATTGATAAAAAACTGAATTGGAAAACCCATATCGAAGTCTTATGCAAGAAAATCAGTAAATCTGCCTATGCCCTGCACACGTTGTCGTCTATTATAGGTGTGGAGGCATTACTTACAGCCTACTATGGTTTAACTGAATCCCATCTACGCTATGGTGTCACTTTTTGGGGCAACTCAACAGAAAAGGACACGGTGTTCAAGGCTCAAAAGAGGTGCATTCGTTCAACATTTAAAATTAAACCTACTGATAGTTGCGTGCCTTACTTTAAAAAATATAAAATACTTACTTTGCCATGTTTGTACATTTTTGAGGTAGCTGTATTTGTCAAGACAAATCCACACCGATTTAAACGATTAGATGAAGTAGTCCCACGTAACAGGCGCAGTAGAACATGCTCTCATACTGCGAGAACATCGCTTATGCGCAAAAGTGTTTTCTGTATGGCTCCTATGATATTTAACAAAAAATTGCCTAAAAGTTGGAGAGAACTGCCCTTGTCACTTTTCAAAAAAAGGCTGAGAATTTTTTTAGTTAATAAAGTGTATTACAATGTTTTAAATTTTTTGAATGAAAAGGACTTTGCTCTTCCGACTTCTAATAGATATAGTTAAGTATAACCATCTATTGATGTGAATTTTAAATCAATTGACTTTGAATCTATTTGACTGCATAATAATGAATATACTGGACATAATGCAATTTATTTTTCATCAATTTATTATTTATTTCTTGTGTATTTTGTAATTAAATTTAAAATGACTATATGTAAATGCAATTAAATGTAATTTTTATACCTACAAAATTTGTACGCCGTTATTGGCAAAACATGGACGCTCACAACATACTAATAATTTAATACCTTGCATATCTGATTAGTCAGTTTATGTATACGCATGTTTGACAAATAAATTATCTTTCTTTCTTTCTTTCTAGAAATACCCAAAACGCTATAGGTGTGCCTTAATATTTGAAGAGTTCCCTCGATTACTTCAGGATTCCATCATCATATCCTGATTTCATAACAATGGGACCAATTAAAAAGTATAAACTGTCAAATAAAAAAAAAAAAATCGAAATCGTTTCAGCCGTCTTTGAGTTATGAGGTAACATACATAAAAAAAAGTTCAAGACGAACTGAGAACCTCCTCCTTTTTTGAAGTTGGTTAAAAAGAAGAATTTATGAAGTGGGCGAAATGATGACGCCGAGTAGCTTGATGAAAACGATGTTGATCTTCAACAAAGCACTGTGCCAACAACTGACTTGCAAGATGCTTATCCAGTTATTGGTGTTGAAGAAAGTCTTGCTAATCCGTGTTCCGATAATACTATACATTAAATAATGTTCATGTATTAGTACAAAAAAGCTTTTCGAATTTCTTTCATTATTTGATTTTTATGTCAGTCAAAAACAAACTGCAACCTTTCTGTGTACGTAGTCTTTAATTTTCTATAATAGATGATACTTAATACCATACCAACCATACCAATACCAGTGTTTTATTATTATTTAAATAGATTCTTTGCAGGTACGAAAAAATACACGTGATAGGGGGGAGGGGGGGGGGGTAGCCTTAAACCTCACCATGTATCACCAATGGGGAGGGGGGGTTAAAAATGCAAAAAAAAACATCACGTGATTAATGGACGGCCCCTAACTACTATTAGAACCTTGTACGTTTAAATTCATGTCACATACGCCGTTATACTGCAATAAAAAATCGTGTTTCTATGCAGAAATCTTTTTTGTTTAATAGCTCACATAATTCTTTATATCGATAAGATGCGTTTACCATAAAAAAGTCAAAATTGCCAAATTATTAGTTTGGCCCATATACATAGGACCCATCGACTGTCTATTGATATGAAGATTAGCCTCGTATTTTAACTTGTATTTTCCTTAAAAGCGTATATTTTTTGAGTGCCAAAACATTGCTAAAAATATCTTCATACATTTTTTAGTGTCCCAAGGACCGCTACACTTTTTCAGAAATGTATTGTTACGAATACTCATCGCTTTATGTAATATTGACTGTGGCTATATTATTCTTGATGAATCAATCAATATATCAAGTGAATATTTACAAAAAAAAATACCTCAAGGTTATAAACGACTATTATTGTGTGAAGTTTATTATATTCTGGTTTACTTTAAGATAATACAAAAAGCAAGAAAAGGTATGTCCTTTTCTTGCTTTTTGTATTATCTTAAAGAATAAGCTCAGGGCTTGTGCGATAAACACGTGGTTAGCGTAAAAATATTTTTAGAGATTATAATTTCTCAGATTTTATTCTCATTTTCGTTATATTGCGTTATGTTACGAAACTGAGAAATTATTAAGCTTAGTTCAGAAGAATAAAAAGTTGTTGTGTGTAGGTTGTAGGTATGTTAATGTGGTAATCACTAACCTAACTAAATTTTCCATTGCCATTTCAGAAAAGACAAGGCTATTCCTTTGTTATACTTGGTATAAATTTATTTTATTGATAAGTAAGATTTTAGTGTTATTCTTTTTAAAGTAATCTAAATAAAAGTGATACTCCAAAAGTAATGCTTTTTCACCCAATCCGTGTGTACGATGCCATATGACATCAGTTTCGTAACGGAAATTCTCAGTATTACAAATTAGTTCCTATCAGTTTAGTTACAAATCCAAAATGTAAACTTTTTCTGAGTATGACTCAGGAACCTCCTCACAATACGAGCTGTATCGAGGAGAACTGCCTTCTGTATCAGGCCCTTTATCCAACTGTGCAACGCCAGCTTCGACAGAGGGTCGTCGAAGCTTTTAGCTATCAGCCCATTGACTGATATGATAAGCGGCACAATGACAGCCGAGTCCTCGTTCCACATGTCAACAACGTCATGAGCTAAGTCGAGATACTTTCTGTGTTTCTCTTTCTCAGCTTTCATGAGATTCTCGTCATGTGGGATGGTAACATTGATTATCATTACGCAGCGCACTCATCGGTCTATCCCCACTATATCAGGCTTATTGGCAACAATAGTCCTATCAGTGATGATTGACCAATCCCAGTACAACGTGATATGGTCATTTTCGAGAACTGGGTTGGGTACATACTTGTAATACGGTACCTCAGAATCGACAAGTTTGTATTTGTATATATAAATATATATATTGTGCAATTTATAAATTAAGTCCAAAGCACTCCTTAAGAGATAAATTTAAAGAGATTAATATTATGACTGTGCCATCTCAGTATATTTATGAGAATCTCTTGTATGCACACAAAAATATTAATCTGTTTAAAAAATACAGTGATATTCATAGTGTAAATGTCCGTTGGTATTTTTTGTCAAATTGTTGAGCTCCTTAAGTTCTAAGTTGAGCTACACGATAACTGACAAATGCTTGCGCTGTCTGGACAGGTCCGCTCAAATTTGCGTGGTTATTTCCTCAAAAGAATACCACAGACATGAACCTACATGCTTCTCATATAAAAATACAAATTGTCTGGACTTTAAAAGAGACTATGACCTCTGAGTTTGTTTCGGTGTTTCTTCTCAGAGTAGTCAGTTAGGAAAAACCGGCCTCATCTAGCTAAATTTAACACGCAAAAAAACATGACGTGTAAAAGTGTTATTTATAACCAATTTACAAAATAAATATTTCATTTCATTTCATTTCATATTTCAAAACAATTTTCTGATGGATAATTCCTTTTTTACGATTTTTTTTTTAATAAATGTTACCATATTGAAGAACTAGCTTTTGCCCGCGACTTCGTCCGCGTGGAATAGTTACTTTGGGCTAACGTTAAATTTAACCCCGATTTTGAAGCATTCTTCATTGGTGCTCCGCTCCTATTGGCCTTAGCGTAATAATATATAGCCTATAGCCTTTCTCTATAAATTTACTATTTAATTAAAAATATTTTTTCAATTCGAACCAGTATTTCCTGAGATTATCGCGTTCAAACAAACAAACAAACTCTTCAGCCTTATATTATTAGCATAGATAGCTGTTGCCCGCGACTGCGTCCACGTTTCCGTCGTTTTTCGTAAAAAAAAGTAGCCTATGTCCTTCCTCACGGTTCAGTGATTTTGATGTAACACACAGATTAACTTTCGTAATTTAGTAGGGAAATATAATATGTAAATCTATAATGCTGATGAAAAATATCGCAATACCGAACCGCACAATATTATTGTTAATAGCTGTGCCCGCGACTGCGTCAGCGTGTAACTCCTTGTGTGTTATTAAGTTAATGTATTGGTAATATTGTTTAGATCACGTTCACATGAGGCTTAAGTACCTATAGAACGACAATACTTCAGCGCAAAGCTTCCAGGTAAACTATGTTGAAAGTTGACCCGTCCGGCACGTGAACATAAAGATTTCTAGAACTGCTAACCCGGGAAAGAGCGACGTACAACTGACCATGCGAGAAACAACTGACACCGAGATCTACTCCAGCAACACGAAAAGTCTGCCCTTGAGCCTTATTAATTGTCATTGCATAACACACCGATACTGGGAATCGCGTTGTTTTAAATTGGAAAATTATTTGGTATTATGGGAATTCTGGGAATAAAGACGGTTTCTCCTGCACCGCAACCTGTTAAAATTTGAGCCTCGATTATATTTTGTTGCAACTGGGTTACTTTTAGCCGAGTTCCATTGCAAAGTTGTGGTGGTTTTAAATTTCGGAGCAGAATAATAATCAGAAAGCTTCGAACTGCTAAGCTATCGGGAGTTACACGTGTTATTGTGAGTCAACTTTAAAATATAGATATATGCTGTCGTGGGATATTTTTTATATAATTTTAAGGAGAACATTTCCGTCATAAATGATTTCTGTGTAGCTTTAACCATTAAGGTTGCACACGCGACGGAAGCTTAAAAAATGGAGACACTTCTCCCGTTTTCCCGACGTTTCCCTTCACTGCTCTGCTCTTATTGATTGTAGCGTGATGAAAAGTATACTATAACCTGCTCAGGAGTATGAATATTAATTGTACCAAGTTTCGTTGAAATCCGTCGAGTAGTTTATGTTTCTATAACGGTTATACAGACAGACAGACAGACAGACAGACAGACAAAATTTTTACTGATTGCATTTTTGGTATCAGTATCGATCCCTAATCACCCCCTGATAGTTATTTTGTAAATATATTTCGTGTACAGAATTGACCTCTCTACAGATTTATTATAAGTATAGATAGATAAGTCTTCCTCTTTCAAATGCCGTTGAGTTTGCTCAAATATATTTTTTTTTCGCTGAGATATCGTGTTTTGAAGTTCTAATTCGCGAGTCTACATAACCTCAAAATCGGGCAAAAATTTTTGCACTTTTAGGTTAGGATATCTCAGAAGCCTGACGTGATAGAGCGATTCTGAGGTTTCGGATTCAGCGCATCGAAAAAACCTCCGGAAATGTATAGTCTAGTTTCTGGTTAAGAAGTTTGGTTAAATTTTGTTGGCCTGTGTTATTTAAACACTACTGATTCATATACTGCTCAATATGGTTACAATGGCGGTCTTATAAAACAATTTCACAACCCCAGCTGAACAGTTGTTGACACCTTAATTATTACAAAACATTTTTTTAAAACTATTATGTCCTAGTATCATAATTTTTAACAGGTAAACACTGTATATGCATTGTGTATAAAACGATATAACATAATTGATCCTAATTAGAAGTAATAACGAAAATATAAGTAAAACATTAAATATCTGATATGATCATTTGCAGCTACGTTCCGTGGCCGCGGTATTTCGTTAGAACATTGTTGCAATTTCGGCTGGCCCTATCGAACCCCGTCAATAGTTGAACTACTCTTTTAGGCGGGCGCGCTGTACCGTAAACCCGGGCCTGGACCTTGACAGGCCGCTGGCAAGATCGATTCGCAATCCCCGGTTTCCGGGGTGTCTTCCACGACGGCTGGGGCATGAGGAAAAAAGTTTCTCTTTAGAGTTCTTTACTTGTAAGAAATAATAAAATAAACGCCATGCCAGTGGAGCATACGGTCGAGGTGTGCCCTGCTTGGGCGAAGCACCGTCGTGTCCTCGTAGAGGCGGTCGGCGGCGGCGACCTCTCGCGCCCGGCCTTAGTTTGGGCCATGGTGCGGAGCGAGACGGAATGGGATGCGGTCGCCTCCTTCTGCGAAGCAGTCATGCTAGCGAATGAGGAGGCCGAACGCGCGAAGGAGAGGCAACTTTCTTCCACACGCCCCAGCCGCCGCGGGAGACACCCCGGGCGTCGGGGATCGCGAGCCGATTTCTGGCCTCCGTAGGCGCAGGCCTGCGGATGGCGAGCAGGGGTCGCTCACCGTCCGATAAGGACCAGGCCCAGGTCGGCGGCGCGTCGTGTTCCACGCGCGCCTCAGAGAGCTGTCAGCACCAGTGACGCGGCCTCAATGGGCCATTGCCTGCCGGGGTTTGCGGGACAGTTTTATCGAGATACCGCGACTTCGGAACTTTAGGGCAGCCGAAGGAACAGGGTGGGTTTTTAGTCAGTAGAAGTCTGACACGCCCTTCCGCTTAACCCAGAGCGGAAGAAGTCATTCTAAGATTTTCCCAACCAGAGAAAAAAAAGGCCTGCCACCTAACTAAAAATCCGCATCCCCCAAATCGATGGTCAGAAATGGCGACGCATTAAACGTGAACCATATTAACAATTTTTTTTCTGGTTGTTAAAATCGTTGAGTGACTTTTCCCGCTGAGGGTGGAGCGGAAGGGTGTATCAGACTTCTAAAGACTAAAAATCGAGAGGTCGCCACCGTTGATCGCCTCCACGAGGACACGGCGGTGCGCCGCCCAAGCAGGGCACACCTCCACTGTATGCTGCACCGTGTCCTCCGGGTGGTCCTCACAATGACGACACCCAGGCGTATCTTCTCACTGTATCAGAAACAGATACCTCCCGAAACAGCCATGTCCGGTCAGTACCTGCGTTAAGCGGAAGGTAAGGACGCCGTGGCGTCTCTCTAGCCACTCCTCAAAGAGGGGACTTATCACCACGACTGCGGCGTGCTCAGCCCTCGGTTGCGACAGCCGCGTATTCCATGCTGCCATGAGATAGCGCCGGAGCTCTGTCGACCAGGCAGCGATTTGCAGCAGCAGCGGAGTTTCACCCTGGCTTAGCATCTCCGCGCCAATTGTGTATGCGCGCGAGAGCTATCGCCTCTAGATTCCACGGTAGCAATCCGGCAAGGTGTGCCGGATTGTGCGGTATCCCCATATGATCCGAATGGCCATGACCCTCTGGGACGCGACCAACTGGCAAGCGGGTCACCGCTGCAGATTCAGCGCCCACACAGGGGCCCCATGGAGGGCCATAGACCCCACGATCCCCTCGTAGAGCCTCCGGCAGGAGGCGTTTGGCCCCCAAGGTTAGGTAGGAGCCGCATGAGTGTTGCCCCCACCCGGTACAGTCTTGGAGCCAGATGTCGAAAATGCTCCAAGAAGTTCCACCTGCTGTCGAGGATGAGTCCGAGGTACTTCATCGTCGTCTCGACGCCGATGTGAACCCTTCCTACCGTTAGCTGGAAACCCTAAGGTGGCGCGTTCAGACAGCCATAAAACACAAGGCCTAGGACTTGTGCAGGGCCACCTCGAGTTCCAATTGCCAGATCCTCTCAACGACTGTCGCAAACCCTCGCGTCGCCAGTTCGCCCCCCTTGCGCCAGGACCAGCGTGTCGTCAGCGTAGCAGATGTACCATATTGACATCTGTCCGGTTTTAAAAAAAAAAACACCGACCAAGTGCGAGTCGGACTTGTGCACGAAGGGTTCCGTACCATTATCTATAAAAACGACAAAAAATCATGTCTGTAATATGGGATCCCCCTTAAATATTTAATTTATTCTGTTTTTTAGTATTTTTTGTTATAACGGCAACAGAAATACATAATCTGTGAAAATTTCAACTGTCTAACTATCACGGACGGACTCACGGATAGACAGACAGACGGATGGACAGCAGAGTCTTAGCTTTTGCTAAGACTCTGCTGTCCCTGCTCTCGGCTCTGCTGTCGGGTCCCGTTTTACCCTTTGGGTACGGAACCCTAAAAACGATCATAGATTTAAATCGACTGGTTCATGTCTGAATTAGCAGTTTGCAAAAACCCTTATTTCGCAACGATATCCAAATCATTTACCGTAAATATTCTGAACTCAAGCAACAGTCACTCATTTCGGCATTGAACGTGTTCAAATCCAGGTGTGTTTAAATCTCGTCCTAGTTTCAATTGTAAAAATATGTTCCTGCAAGCGAATTTTAAAAATAATAGTTTGAAGAATTTAATGCAGTTCCGCTTTAAATTTATTATCAGAATGGCTACATTGACTTCAAGTGCAGCGGGAAAGCCCTCCGTGGCTGATTTCTACGCCGGAAAATCTGTATTTATTACTGGTGGCACAGGTTTCCTTGGAAAGGTCAGTAACGTTTTATTTTCATATTTATATTTTTTATTCTTGTATTGTTGCAGTGGTGGCCTAATGGCAGACTTGCGAGTTTCAGATCGTGGTTTCGAACCCAGTCAGGCACTTTATTTTATCATTAGAACTTAAAACGGGATATTTGTATATGTGTATTTTTTGTTTAAACTTCCACCCGCAATTACTTTAGTTCATCCGTGATCATGGCGTTTGCAACAGTGCTGAAATATCGGAAACTCAAATATGTCCATGTTTCTGAATTTCGTACTAAGCTCAAATGGCTTCCTATTAGGTTTCACCGGAATTTTCATTTCCTTTCTCTGCTTTATAATGTGCTATTTAATCCTTTCACTCTTTTTTATCTTAAAGATCGTTTTCGGTTTCTCTGTGACACACATTCAAGGTCCTTGAGATCATCGGAAAATTAAGAGAGTTATGTGAGGCATGCTTAAACATTATCTACGTTCAAAAAAATGGTGAAGGAGACCTCTCACTATAATTTTTTCCCCTTCTTTCTCTATTATGAATTTGATATGTATTAGTATATATTTATAAATTATATTTTATGGTATGTATTTTATATTATGATGTTTGGTTAGTATTATGTATGATGTTGTACACTGACAGCCCTAAATCTATCTCCTATAATTTCTGTCCATCCAAAGGTTGTTTGTACGAGATTGCCCTGTGCGATAAGACCGCCCATTGTACACTAGTTTTATTATTTTTATGCTTAAGTGTATTGTAAGGTGTACAATAAATTATACAATAAATAAATAAATATAATTATTATCATAATCTCGTTTGACCACAGACTTTGACAATCAACAAAAGATGAAGATTTTTGTGTATATAATGTGAGCGTATGTCAAATACAATATGTAGTGTGTGTAATTTTTTTTTTGATAAATTTATTGTATTTTTAAGCATTATTATGCAAAAATATTAGCATTCTGCACTCTTTTTCTATACAAACCTTACGTGTTCCAAACTTTATTCTCCTTAGCCTACGTAATTTTCGTAAAATGGTGTTCAAAGTTTTTGTTTTACGTATTTATATATGTATAGATTATTGTGTTTTAAAAAGGTCCCTCATTAGGTAGAATCAATTATATTTTTTGATTAAAAGGATGTTTTTTCAATAACGAAAACATCAACACCGTTATTTTGTACAAAAAATACTTAAGCTAACTTACGCCTTAAATAACAATCATTATCATTTCATCCGACAGTTTACAGGACATGAAACTGTTACAAAACCCTATTTTTTTTTATTGATAATACTTATCATCTGGTAAGATGATAAGTGATGATGTGGTCGAAGATGGAGCACGCTTACCTAAAAGTAACCTATTCATTTTTGACTTAAAGTACCATAGGTTATAGCTATCGGGATGAAAATATTCCCAAAACGTTTTGTGCGTATGGGTGGGATGTCCACCATGTAACTTTGAGAAATAATATTAGCTGAAAAAAAATTCACGCAAGCGAAGCTAAGGGCAGAAACTAGTATATATACATAAATTGGTCGGTTAGACAGAAAGCCGAAAATTTAACAACCTACGCTAGTTAGCAACCGGTTTGTGAAGGTTATATAGTCAGACACTCTATGCCAAGTATTAGAATTCAGTAGCATTCGAGTCAAGACCACAAGACACGGGAAATAGTACAAGGATGATGACCCCAAGCATAAACGTCATCAGAAAAGGCGTTTTTAGGGTTCCGTAGCCGAATGACAAAAAACGGACTATAGATTGGTCATGTCTGCCTGTGTATCCGTATGTCACAGCCATTTTATTCCAAAACTGTTAAAACTATACGTGTGAAACTTGGTAGGTAGATGTATTCTCTTAACCGTTTTCCGATTTTTATACAAATATTATAAAAAAATATTAAATTAAGGGGGCCTGAATACATGAAAGCCAAAGCCCAAATGGATTGGACACTACATGAAAATGAAAGTAAACAATTTTTTTTTCGTCAAACCTATTCGTGTGTTGTGTTAATAAAAAGGTATTTAAAAATGATATTGAGGTTTCTAAAACGATTATTTCTTAAAGTCAATCGTTTAGAAGATATATACACTTCCAAATTGGTAAAATGTGAATCCTCCTCCCCCCTCTTACTTTTATAATAATAGAAAAGTGAAAAATCAGAAAAAAATATGCTTATAGATCATAATAAAAACTTTCAACGAAAGTTAGTGTCAATGAGATCGGCTGAGCCGTTTTTGAGATATAGCACATTTTCTAAAACCGCAAATATTACTTTGTATTTCATACAAACACCATGGAAACCAACTTATTTTTCGTAGTTACTACGAAACCCTTCATGGGCGAGTCTGACTCGCACTTGGCCAATTTTTTTGCAATAATTATAGACGTTGCAACTAAATTTAAATACAATGGCTGTCTTTTGAATATGTAATTTCATAATATTATTTACAAGTTTCAATTACCCTTTTTAGCGTTCCGTAGCCGAATGGCAAAAAACGGAACCCTTGTAGTTTCGTCATGTCTGTTTGTCTGTCTGTCCGTCCATATGTCACTGCCATTTTATTCCGAAACTATTAAAACTATTCACATGAAACTTAGTAGGTAGATGTATTCTGTAAACCAATTTCCGATTTTAAGAAAATTATAAAAAATAATTCAAAATTAAGGGGGGCTGGAACTTTAATTTCCAGATTCCTTGATTTTTTTTTCAATTTAGGAATTATTTGAACCTATCATAATTTGTGTGATTAATGGGACTAGCCATATTCGTGTGTAAAATTAATATCACTATTGTTGTGCCACGTTGTAGATAACAAGATTATGATGATGATGATATTGATATAATACTGTTCTAACCTAAACAGGCGAGTGCTGCCCCTATGATATAGTTAACATTAGTTTCGAGTTCAATCTAATATAAACAAGCCCGTTCCATCTTCGAACTACAAGACAAACGTCTTGGTATGGTAGACACCCCACCCATACTCACAAAACGTTTTAGGAATACTTTCATTGTGCATACAGCTAAGGAGTGGCATTTCCTGCCGGATTCTGTGTTTCCTGTTATAAATTTTATACATATATTTCATAGCTACAACATGGGGTTAAATTCAGGAGAGAATAGATTTCTTCTAGATTAGTGAGCTTCATCTTTCAACACATCATTGCTTCATTATGTGAGATGCCTATCACTGATTAACAAAGAAAAATGAGGGATTATTTATGTTTTATGTAATACCTTTATTAAATTGATTGACATTTACTATTAATAGTTTACCTCGTTTTATCTCTCAACCACAGCGATTACCGTATAGGCAGCCTACGCATTTCTAAATCATCTATTTATATAAAAAAGAGCCAAATGTATAATAATGTTTCTATTGTGTTTGTTTATATTTCTTTTAGTACAAAAATAAATGAATATAAGGTTTTTATGATAAAAATGTTTGGTTAATTATACGAAAACGATATACAGACGCAGATGAAAGCGGGCGAAGCTATCCATGGATTTAATGAGATATTTGTTTTTATTTTTCTAGATATTTATAGAAAAGCTGCTGTATGGCTGTCCAGATATCGATAAGATTTATATGTTAATACGAGAGAAAAAAGATCTTTCCATAAACGAGAGGGTGTCACAATTTCTTGAAAATCCGGTAAGAATGTTTTACAGTCATTTAAAATATTTAAAATATTATATATTTTTTATTTTATATTTTCTATATTTTTACAATACTATAATACACATACTATACTTATACTGTATTTTCACTACAATCTACAATTAACTTACAACTATTAATAAACAGGAAAGAGAGTCACTACCTAGGGTTCTGCATTAAGCCATAAATTATGCGTTGAGTTCTTTTTGTTTTTGGGTATGCCAAATATCTATAATAAGTCCAACATCCTACATGTTTAATTTAAACTCTCTAGCCAATGATTCCCTTTCATACATTCCATCAGCAAATGTTGCACACCTTCAATTTTATTGCAAGCTTCACAATTAGGCGAAACAGCCTTTCGCATTAAGAAGGTAAATTTTGCTGATGGAAAGTGACCAGAACGAAGCCTTAGCGCTAACTTAACATAACTTCTAGGTAACCAGGGCTCACGAGGGAGTTCGTTTTGAATGGCTTTATACCAAATGCCTTTTTCTTTGGATATTTCATTTAAGTATTTTTCCATTGGTTGAAATAAACATTCTTAAATCTAGAGAAATATTCCCAGTAATCAGCCTTATATGAAATAACATTGCCCGTCACAAATGCCCGTTTCGACAGTCGGTCAGCTTCTTCATTGCCCAGTTACCCTATGTGCGCTGGAACCCATTGCAAGACAATTCTTATGTCATCTTTGTTGTAGCAATGAATTAGTTTAAGAGTGTTACAGACTATCGATGTACCTCTGCAATCAGGAGCGCATCGAGCTATATGTTGTAAAGCACTCTTGCTATCTGTAAATATAACTACTTTATTTAGATCTCGACTAATTGAGTAAGTAACAGCGTGATGTATTGCAATGATTTCTAGAGACATAATACATATATTTGCATTAATTTTATACATAGCTTTATGACTTGTATTTTGACAGAAAAAACCAGCTCCACACCCATCTAAACTCTTTGTTCCATCTGTGAAGATTTTATACCAATCACTATATTTGGAAGCCAATTCTGATACCACTTCGTGTATCAAGGCATTGTGATTATAACACATTTTTGGGAGAGTTACACATTCTAAATTACTTATAATAATATCTTTAATTTGTAAAGCTGATACCCATATGTCTATAGAAAACATTTTAAGACTATCCCAGGTATGCATTTGCAGCTGGTCTAAACCTTTAAAGCAACTAGCCAGTAGTGGTTTTCTTTTCTTTGCCCAATAGCTATTACTGGTTAGGGAGTATAATTCTGATATTGTATTTATAATTATAATATTAGACCATGACAGTGATTTTAAGATTACATTATATGCGAGACACAATCTCCTTAAAAATAATAGTGGTATGTTCAGTTCACTCTCCATTACATGGATAGGTGAGCTTCTTATGAAACCTCCTTCTATTCTGAGTGCTTGGCTTTGCAATTTATCGAGCTTGCTTGTATGTGTTTTTGCACTAGAATAACACAAGTAACAGGCATAATAAATATATTCTACGAATATGTTTAGTATGTACCCCCCATGAAGAGCATGCCAATACCTTTAATACATTAAAGTATTTTCCAAATTTACTAACAATTTCATTGATGTGTTTCCTTCAGTGTAAACTTCTATCCACCCAAACCCCTAAATACTTAACACATTCTACCACTGTTAACGGCTGACGATACGCTTTTAATGTAAACAATATTCGCTTTTGTCCTCTACTAAATATACAATAATTCAATTTGGTTTGTGGCAAAGTCAATCCAATCTCACCCAGTAATATAATTATACCGTTTAAGGCATCCTGTAAATATTGCTCACATTTATTTATTTGCTTGTTACTAAAATAAATAACAAAATCATCTGTGTATTGCGATATCATAACAGTTTTTATTTGACGATAGATTTGATGCGTAACTAAATTGAATAATAGAGGTGACAACGGGTCACCCTGTACCAACCCCCCATTAGTAAATCTTGTGTCTAAAATTTCATTATTAAACGATTTAATTTTTTATTGTCTCTCGTTTATAAAATATCACAGATACATACAAATTCGTGACCCGACCTGAATTTCATCCAATACTTTTGTAACAGAATCACTTGATACTTCATTGTATGCATTTTCGAAATATAAAAATCACGCAACTGTAGGGATGTTTTTCGAAAATCTAACTTGAATATAGGAAACAAGTCAGGATAATGCATCCAAACATGATTGGGCCTTTTGAAATCCTACTGGGTATGGAGACAGGAGTTTTTTTTTTTTCCGCAAACCATTCTAATCTGTTACAAATTATAAGATGAAAAATTTTACACACACGATATCAAAGAAATGGGCCTTAATTTAATCTCACCATTAACATTGTTTTTAATTTTGGGTATGGGAATAATTTGAATATTTCGCCATTGGTGAGGAACAATACCGAATTTAAATATGTAATTGTATATTTTCAGTAGAAGTAATTTTCCTGAGTTCGGTAGATTATATAACATTGAATAAGATATATCATCCTGCCCTGGGGCAATTTTCTTGTCAATTTTTTTGTTATTTCTTTCTCATGGAAGTTTGATGCGTCAATAGTCCAATGGATAAGGTGTCGGACTTGTGATCGAGAGGTCACGAGGTCTTATGCCGTGAACCCACTCCAGACACAAGCATATTTAGCTTAGTTGAAGGGATTAGCAGGATTGCTAGTAATGTGAATTCTACCCACATTGCTAGTAACCTTTTAAAAAAAATAAAAAATAAAAATTTTTTTTCGTTTCAGCTTTTCAACAGACTCAAAGAAAAACGGCCAGCAGACTTGGAGAAAATAGTTCTAATACCTGGTGATATTACTGTCCCGGCATTGGGAATTTCTGAAAATCATGAAAAGGTTCTAATAGAAAAGGTAAATCGGTCATCCATTTTTCATTGGATTCTTTTACCTATACAAGGAGTAACAGATTAAGCGCAATACTTCAGCAGACACCCCAATTAGAATATTAAATTATAAGTCTAAAACAACATCCGTAACTAAATAAATTGAAACCAAACCTAGACATTTTTTATAAAATAGTTATCCTTACTAAACGCAAAACGTATGTGCGTCATACAATATCCTTACGCAGACGCATACACTCATGTAATGTTAGCGGCCGACACGCACACGAGCGCATTTTCTTGAATAAGGGATTGTATTAATTTGTCATGATACTGTGTTTCCATTTTAAGTTCATTTAATGATTTTTCGGTCAAAATTTAATACCTATTTTTTATGACGGAAATCGATTCTGATGCCGATTCTGAACCAACTACTTTCAGGAATTGCGTTCATTCTATTACACGTTGTATAGCTTAAGAATTCTAATCATAAGAACTAATATATTGTGACTTTAATGTATCTTAAAAATTACTTTTAAATACTTTTTGAAATAAAATAAAATTTGAAATATGTACACTATTTATATTATAAACAAAAATAAAGTATTGAAAAATGTGTCCTCAACACTCTCGGCTGGTAACGTACCTAAGAGTCTGGCGATATTATAAAAATAATAATTATTTTTATTTGTTCTAATATACTGGCGGTCTTGCCATTGTCGGATTCTAAATAGGGTTTTAACTAAAAAGTTACTTTACCCTCTGAGTTGGTGTTTGTGTTCTTCTCAGGGTAGTCAGCTAGGAAACACCGGCCTAAACTTAATTATAACATGAAAGAAAAACTTACGAGGATAACTGTAATTTCTGAATAAACATATGAAATTGAAATAGTATTATTTAAATTTTATTTGGAGTTGATTGATTAAGACTAAAATAGTACGTTTTGATACAAGTGGAGAAAGTTTGTTATTGCGGCCGAGGCGGAGTTACGCCCAAGCCGCAAGGCGAGGGTGTTATGGAGCCGAGTACTGCAGGAATAAATGTTCACGTTTATCAAACGACGTTTTTCAATACACTTTCGAAGAAAAATACTTGCTCCGAAAATGACGACGCATTTTTATTTGTTTTCCATTGAAGAAAATTATGCAAAGTTGCCATATATTTTAGCTTCGATTTAGATGGCAACAGGCTATTGCAAGCATTTTGAGCCTCAATCACAATATCATCTCATCAAAACTTAAATTCGTCATACTCACGCAAAAATACAAATTAATAAGATTTCATTTACTTTTCCCCACGCTTTACCTTCGCGGGTTAAAGGAGAAGCAAAGGTATGAAGCCGCAAAACAGCCTGATATTATTTTTTTTTTAAATTAGATTACAAAATAAATGTTAATTTGAAATTAAAATAAAAACTTTTTACCATAAAATTAAACCGACTCCCAAAAAACACTGCAAAGTGAAAAATAACTTTAATTTCGGCAGTCGGTGTCTTTAGTTTTGTATTTTCGTTTTTGGCACCGACTTCCAAAATTAAAGTTATTTTTCACTTTTCAGTGTAATTTAGGAATCGGTTTAATTTTTTGGTAAAAAGTTTTTATTTCACCATTTTTAGTTGGTTGATTTTTAATCTACCTAGTTACAAGAGCCTAAATGTCAACTACTTATAACATTTTACAAAATATTGCTTTTCCCAATGCTGGGCCGTTAATTTTTGAGGAGTTCTCCTGGTAATTAACCATCAGCTATACATCACCATATGCATTGTGACGAGCTTAATATCCATATTCAAGTAATCGAATCGCAATCCACGAAATACTTATTATTGAGTAGTTTCGGCGGCCATCTGTCGTCTTCATCATCAGTTCCACTTCCCCAAATGGTAGTTTTTGAGAGCAACTCCACAAGTTACTATAAGAAATACCCAAAACGCCGTAGGTGTGCCTATAATATTTGAAGAAGTCCCTCGATTTCTCCAGGATCCCATCATCAGATCCTGACTTGGTGACAAATGGTACCAATTTCAAAGTATACCCTATTAAACAAAAAAAGAATTTTCCAAATCGGTTCAGCCGTCTTCGAGTACTCGGTGATCATACAATAAAAAAAAATATATGTATATATATACGCGTTGAATTGATAACCTCCTCCTTTTTTGTCGTCGGTTGAAAAAAAAACAATCGTCGCCGAATATAGGTAAATGAATAGTTGTTTAATGCTGTGGCAAAATCTGGTATGAAAAAACCCTTGTGTGTGAAAAATTAAAAAAATATCCACGAGTGTGAAATAGATTGCATGTTGAACCTAATCGTAGTGCTATAAGAACCAGTTTTCGAGGAAGTGTATTGAAAAAAAATATTTTCCCAAAAAAAAATACTAAAGTACAGATCACTTATTTGAGATTTTATATTTTAACAATAAATTCGTTGTTCTCTAATGACGCAACTTGCAGTACAAAGTAAATACTACCTATACTATATTTAAACAAAAAATTAAAGACACTAAATAATTACAAAAGATATTTGAAGGGTACATGTATCTCAGATTTGAAACATAGCTGACCAGTTTATACCAAGGTGGGTACTTTGGTAAGTGGGTGAGTTTAAATAGTGCATTTAGAATTTAATTTGATTTCAAAATGTATTTAAAACTAGTTTTCAAAATACATTAAAAACAATCAATAAGACATTAGTATTTAAAGTTTGAAATCATAGCTGGCCAGTTATAAACCAAGGTACGAGTACCCTCATATGTTCCAGATAGAGTCTATCAAGCGAGTCGTGTCCACAACTATTTCGCTAATTTCTTATAATGGCACTACGTCAAACAATCCGTTTGACGTCAAACAATACATCAAACGGATTGTCATGGGTAGGTTGGCTACAACAATTTGAAATTTTTAGCACAATTATTTATTTTACTCTGTTCCGATGAATATTAATATGATTTCCGGGTAAAGAAATAGAGAATTTTATAAAATAATGTTTTAATAGTGTCTCAGCCAATGATAGAAAAATATGCACATTTCACACTATTAATAAGGAAAAGAGATACAAGTATAACGTAAGGGACAGGATATACAAAACCGAGTTGACAGCCTTCATCATTTCTGTACGTAATGATTATAATGACAGAGATTTCTCTTATGAAGGCATTGAATTTTTAGATTACGATTTTAGTTCTGATTGGGAATGATATAATTTCTTTGAAATGCACTTTTTTTTAAATTTATCCCAAACAGTTTTTTATCTACAAAAATTCAAGTATAAAATAAGTATTGAGCGTACTATATGAGTTTTGCCACCTGTAAATTTTTTGAATTTGCCGCCTTTTTAATGGGACACGATTTGCTTAACGCACTCTATTTAAGCCTTGAGCCACACAAAGAACAATCGACAAGTACGCCGACTCGTATTTCTCACGTGTTTGTGTGCGAAAACCAGAATAGTCATAGTTGATAATTTTCAAATCAAATTAAGTTGAAGATTTTCAGAAAAATAATAATTAATTTTATTTAAATAAAAAAGAAACCTGAGAAGCGGTTTCTATTTTTATAAGATTATAAGATGCTGATTAATACAAGATTTTTCTAAATTTTATGTTTTCTGTCTTGATGTGTTTTTGAGTACGACGTTTGACCGAATGATCAAGGTTTTGAATGAACGTAAAAGGTGTCAGTCATCATTCACTCAGCGGCTACTGTAAGGATGAATGAACCCCTGGCAACCGCTTGGAAGATTAACGTGGAGGGAACCCGAATGCTATTAGAGCTCAGTCGGCGAATGAAACGTATTGAGGTACGTATTTTTCTCAAAGTTTTCTGGCCATGTGTATTATCTATTTCCCTTGGTCATGGCATACGCTTTTATAATAAGTTGCCAACGTCTGTAACAGAAAACTTAGCGAGGGAGAGTTTTAAATCCAAATCAAATGTGTCCTTTTGAAAAAGTATGTAATAAGATTAAGGACTACATTGAAGATAAGACTGTTTGGCAATTACACCTTCTGTACATGTGGCTTCCGTGGCTTATTGCAACTGCTTTATTGTGTAAAGATCTATTAACAACTCCACTTTTGTGTGTGCTTGTTGTTGCTATTTTTAAACATTTTTATTTTATTTTACTTTTAAAGTAATATTTTTTAAGTGTTTTGCTTAAGTTTATAATAAGTTTTGTAAAGCTCATTATTAATGTCAATGCCAGAACACTATAGACTCTGTGATTCGTTTCTGATTAGTTACTACAATTTATTATGTTAATTGGTAGGTATACACTGTCTTCTCAAGCTGTAAAAAACTGTATTATGCAAACATTGTGAAAATCTATTATTTTTTAAAAGAGTGGAGAAACCGCGGAGTTTCTTGCCTGTTCTTCTCCATTACAAACAATCAATTTCGAGCTGTTAACTAGAGTCTGACGTTTTAAAGTATTCAGGTTGGCCTATGATAAATAAAATATTTTTGATTTGAACGGCCGGAGCGATTTCGCGAATTCTTTTTTGTAATTTAAGAATACTTAACGGTCACATTAGCTTTTCAAATGTAACCTTAGCGTTTTTGACAGTATAATATTTATTTATTTATTTATTAGCACACATAAGAACACAAGTAACATTGGCCGAGAAACACTGGTGCCTGTGGTAGGTAATCAAAACCTGTATTACAGGTCACCAGAATTTCACCTCTTAGAAACTGTTTTACGCAAAAGCATTTAATATATACAATCAAAATAATTTAGTATTGATATAATACTAAATTTCAAGGTAAGCAAGCAAATTAAAATACAATAATAAATTTAAGAGATTAATTTCTAATGTTTAGTAAACTAACGGCGTTTTACATAGCTGTCGGTCGTTTGAGAGTTGGCATGATTGACAGACAGACAGACAATATTCATAGTCAAGACCAGACAAAGTCTGTCTGTGTATAAGCTAGCAGTATGGAAAGTCCCGCTATCCCATTGAAAAGAGAGGATCCTCCGACCATAACGGTGTTTTGTCTGGTGGTAAGCAGGCTAGGTGAGCAATAAACTTTGCTTATGCGCTACAGGATTTTTATAATTAGTTCGTATATTGCGAGATACGTGTCGCGACAATACATATGACAACCTTCGACAGTTTATAATTACCCTTTAACACGATTGCGGAGGGTAGCGTGTTTCTCAGTCCATATACAACGTGTAATTTAAAGGGTATATACATACCAAGTGCACGGCTTCTTTGGATGGTAACAAACGATATAGCAAGGGTTTGTAATCCTATGTCTACATGTGTGGAGCTTATTAGAAATTTCAATACATTGATACCAGACACCGAATTTTTTAAATTAAGAAGAACGAAGAAAATTATCATTTTGTTGGCAAGTGACGTAGAAAGTTATGACCCTCATAGTGCTGTTATTATTGGTATTCAAGAAACATATAAAACCGATAATTTGGGGTCAATTCTGTGAGTCACTTATTTTGAGCTGAAACTTTGCATAGAGACTCCATACCAGATGTTGTCTTCAGTCCTTTTGGATATATATGGGGTTTCTGTTACACGTTGTATAGAGGCCAAATGCATGGGCCAATTGTAATCATTCTTAAGTCAATCGATTCGTATTAATCTTGCGAATGTCACTAAAGATATGGCAGTTATCATAATTTAGCATAACGACAACCAGACGTCATATATTCAAAATTTAAAACTAAAAATCTACAAACTATGTAAAGTAGGATATCGTTGAATGGGTATTTAAAATGACAAAAACAAACCATAATACAATTTAGCGGATATAAAATAGCTGCCTCATACTGTCGAAAGACGCGAGGAGGTGGCGGCGTCTGCATACTGGTCCAAGATCATATCGATTTCAGAGAGAGGAATGATGTTACAGATATGTCGATAGAATATGTTATTGAATTATGTGCAATTGAATTACCCAAAGAAAATATTTTATTACTAGCGATATATTGGAATAAAAGAGAGGAAGAAGTATTTATAAGTCAATTAAAAATTATTTTAAACTATATAAACAATAAATATTACAAATTTGATATTATAATAGGCGGAGATTTTAACATAAATGTTTTAGAGAGCAACAGGAAAACTAGTCAATTCTTAGATCTAATGTTAGAGTTTAAATTTACACAACACATAAAAAACCCACTCGTATTACACAAACTACATCTACATGCTTAGATTTAATATTTACAAACTGTAACATAAATAAAGTATTTACAAACATTGAAGAATTTGGTTTATCAGACCATAGTGGAACAACAATACAAATCCCTATACCACATGTATCCACATCTCAACCTACTTGGTACGCAAAAAAGAGATTATTTAACGACACCAATATATCAAAGTTAAAGTCTGCGTTACAATTTCCGTTAATTTTTGAGGAGTTCTGGTATTTCACCATCAGCTCTACTTGACCATATGCGTTGTGGTGAGCATAAAGTGCTTAACATCCATATTCAAGTAATCGAACCGCAATCCACAAAATACTTATTATTGAGTAGTTTCAGTGGCTATCTGTGGTCTTCATCATCAGTTCCACTTCCCCAAATGGTGCTTTTCGAGAGCAACTGCACAAGTTACTATAAAAAATATCCACAACGCTATAGGTGTGCCTATAATATTTAAAGAGTTCCCTCGATTTCTCTATTATTCCATCGTCAGATCCTAACGTGATGACAATGGAACCAATTAAAAAGTATACCCTTTTAAACTAAAGAAGAATTTTCCAAAGTGGTCCAGCCGTCTTTGAGATAAGAGGTAACATATTATATAAAAGAAAAAAAAAGAGTTCAAGACGAACTGAGAACCTCCTCCTTTTTTGGAGTCGGTTAAAAAAAGAATTTTCGAAATCGGTTTGTAAATGACGGAGTTATGCGCGAACAGAAATGCACTACAGAGTAAACGAAAAGATCGTCAACGTAAATATTTTTTTTTAGACTTTTGTTAATTTTTCAAAAAAGGCATATCCGATTTCGATAAAATTTTCATGGGACCATTTAGAAATTATATTATTTCCACCAAAAAAAAGAATTTTTCAAATCGGTTGGCAAGCGACGGACATATACCTGAACAAACATTAAAAAAAAAACAAACATCCGAATTGAGAACCTCCTCCCTTTTAGAAGTCGGTTAAAAACCGAATTGTTTATTATGTAGCAATTTGTGTTTATTAAAATATCTTTGCATCTGCATTAAAATAATTTTCTCAAAAATTTTACTGAAAGTAGGCAGTACAGAAATAGGTCTATAATTAGTAGGGTCAGATGTACTACCCGATTAAATTAGTCCTTAAGTATGATTTTTATTATTTGACCAACCTGTATCATTTTAAGCCCCTTTTAAAATTGTAGGTAACATTTTTAATGCGATTTAAAAGTAATTCTGTCTTTCTGATAAGAGTTGGTTTTACAAAGTATTATTTAGAAGAATGAGACCATGCAAAACTGAACTGGATCGCTAGTAAATTTTATTACATAAAATGCAATTTTCCAGGTCTTCACACACATATCAACTGCATATACAAACACGAACAGAGAAATAGTGGAAGAGATTCTGTACCCGCCACCCGCAGATATCGAAAAAATGCACCAATTGATCAAAGATGGAATTACTGTGGAGGAAACTCAAATTTTACTGGGTAAGTAGTGCCAACGCAATTCCGCAACGCCGATAGGATATCGGCGTTGCGGAATGTTCTAATGAGATAAACCGGCCGCGGAACGTAAGGGCAATTGAGGGAATAAGGTGGGTTTGTCATCAGTACAAGTCTGACACTCCCCGCTCCACCCGGACTGGGGGGAGTCATTAGATGACTTTCCTACCGGAAAAAGAGCGCTGTCAACATGTGCTTCTTCTACATAAAGTGGCACTCTTGCCAGAGAGGTCATGGTAATGTCCTGTCCTATCGTTGCTCTTAAGATACATCGTCATGTGGCCATTTACAGAATGGAAAAAAGCGTTACTTTGCGGAAATCTCTAACAAACTAATACTTCAAAAAATAATCTATTGTTAATTAAATACTCAAGGGCCTTAAGTTAAGAGTGAATAGGCAACCTCTAGGTAAAAATACGTAATATTCGACCAAACCATCGCTTACCATCAGGTGAGATCATGGTCAAACGAAAGCCTATCAACAATAATGGCTATGAAACTGAATCCATGATAATTACATCCGGTGTTCCGCAGGGTTCCCACCTGGGCCCCATAATATTTATAATCTTTGTAAATGACTCTCCTTACTGCTTCTTTAACTCCATGCCATTCCTATTCGCTCATGATTTGAAAATAGTCCGCGTCGTAGATTCTCTAGCCGATTCGATATTACTTCAGGATGACTTGAACAGACTTTTAAACTGGAGTAAGGATAATAATATGGTACTTAATGTTGAAAAATGTTCCAAAATTACGTTTACTCGCTAACTTCATTGATGTTAATTATAGTAAGAATAGTACGTACCTCAGAAAAGTTGATGTACTTGTGTAAACTTACATTTATTCCCCACATGGACAACATTATTAAAAAAGCTTCAAAGACACTCGGCTTCGTGTTGCGTAATGTTAAATGTTTTCGAAAACCTAAAACTAAGATATTTTTTTTAACTGCCTTGTTCGTACTGTATTGGAATATTGCTCGGTTGTGTGGCGTCCCCAATATGCAACACATAGTGTTAGGTTAGAGAGAATTAAAGAGAGATTTAAAGAGAGACAATCTTGCATATTGTGCGAGATTTGCAAAAAAAAAATTCTAGTTATGCAAAACGTCTTCAAAAATTTGACATGATATCACTCGAAAAACGAAGAGATGGTATAGATTTAATTTTTCTTTTTAAATTACTATTATTGCCCCCAGGTGTTAAGTAAGATTAATCTTAATGTTCCCCACAATTATCCGCGTCACCGTATCAAACTAATACACCACCTATTCCGCAAAACTGTATCAGGAGCCAATTCCCCTATCCCCAGAATTTGCAGGCTTCTTAATAATTGCGATGAATCAATTGACATTTTTTCCACAACACTTAAAAAAATCAAGCACCAAGTCCATCAAAATCTACCGTACTATTTTTTTTATATGTCTACTGTATAAACTACGAACTAGTTGTTGTTAGCGTTATTTCTGCACTAGTACTAAAATCTATTGATGTTATAATTTTGTTGTTGATTGCTGCGTCTATCACGTCATATTGTACACCATGTTTGTAACATATTGCATGTAATATAAGGATAAACAGTGTAACAATTGTAGATAGGTCAATAAATAAATAAATAAACAATACCAAAGTAAGGACATTTGGGTAGGCCACAAAAGTACTCAGACTGCTTGACATAATTAAATAAATTATAGTGAAAGTGAGACAAAACATGAAACAATAAACTACATAGTCCACACAATACTTGAGAAAGCAAAATATATAAATCAGAAAAATAAAAAAATCTACATTCAAAATTAAACAATTTAAAAAAGGCTCACGTGTATTACTGGAGCAGCTCATTCCCAAGCCTTTTTGTCTTCAATATAAACTTTAACTGTGTAAAATTGTGACATAGCTTATGTTTTATAAATAATTAAAACTTATTAATGTTTAGTTCTTGAATGTGGCTAGGAATTTTATTATAAAAACATATACATTGGCATCTAAACGAACCACTTACTTTTTTAACCTTGTTTTAAGAATGACATATTGTGTGTCTTTGTTCCTTCTTTTTTTTTGTTTGTTTTTGTTTCTTGCTTTATATTATGAATATCACTGTATATTTTAAACTGATTAATATTTCTGTGTGCATACAAGAGATTCTTATAAATATACTGAGATGGCACAGTAATAATATTAATCTCTTTAATTTGCCCCTGTGGCGGTTGCTGGTAATAAAACCACATAAAATAAAGATGTAAAGTGGACTGTATTTAGACACCGACAGGTTGCGAATGGTGACTGAACGAATGGAATGGTGTGAGTGAATTATTAGTATGTATGCTTCATACAGCCCCTTAAGGAGTGTTTAGGACTTAATTTGTAAATTGCACGAATAGCCCTTTTTTGTAATACAAATATTGTGTTTTATTTTTGTTACGAATGGGTCCGCTCTTGACCTCGTTCACACCTGATGGTAAGTGTAAGATGAGGTCTAGGATCGAACGATCGAGCCCATAAAATGCCTATTCACTCTTGCTTTAAAGGCTGACGGATCATATGTGGCAGGGAACACAGAAGCCGGCAGAGAGTTCCACACGTTGGCTGTGCGCACAATGAATGTTGTTGTTCACTTAGTACGACAAGACGGTATATCGATCAAGTGTGGATGATATCCTGCGGTACGTCTGGTAGACCGGTAGTAAAAGGGGGATGAAGGGATTCAGTCGTGGAGTTCCTGCGCACACTCTCCGAAGTACAATCTGTAGAAGATAGACAGGCAAGCAAAGTTTCGCCGGTGAGCCAGGCTGTGAATCGTGCCTGCCAGAACCTCGTCACCTATGAGCCTTTTAACTCTGCGTTCGATCGAGTCAAGTACAGCTAGCTGGTATTTGGCTGAGCCATCCCACAAGTGACTGCAATATTCCATACAGGAACGGACCTGTGCTTTATATAAATTTAAAAGTTGTCCAGGTGTGAAGTATCGTCTCAATTTCTGTAGGAAGCCCAGATTTTTGGCTGCAGTCTGAGCTTTAGACTCAATGGTTGAGCCTAGAGTTGAGTGTGAATGTCGGTGGCATTTCCCTAAAGTAAAATGCCGTATGACATCACACTGTGAAAGAAACTTTTAACGAAAATTACGAATAGATTCAGTAGTTTCTGAGATATAACACATTTTATAAGACCGCAAATATAACTTTGTATTTCATACAAACACTATGAAAAACAATGTTATTTTACTTAGTTACTTCGGAACCCTTCATGGGCGAGTCTGAAACGCACTTAGTCATTTTTATTTGTTTGATTATGTATTTTTGTTCTTGTCCCAATAAACGAAAGGTTCTTCCTTTCTTTCTCCTTTCTAAAACTATGCTATTGGTCGCGTTACAGATGAACGTCCCAATACGTACACATTTACGAAAGCGCTGACTGAACACCTGGTGGCCGAGAATCAAAAATACCTTCCTACAATTATTGTCAGACCATCTATTGGTGAGTAATTTTGTACAAGCTTCACCTATTATGCTTCCTTGTAAACGGCGAAAAATTATGTTCAAAAGTGTTATTTATAATTCTGCCCGCGACTTTGTCTGCGTTGGTTTTTACAAACTTAAATAAATCATCATTATTAATAAAATATTTTAATACAACAAAAAAATCCTCATTCAATTAGGTATATTCGTTTAATAGTTGTGCGCGTATTTACAATCGTACATACATTTCGACGGTTAATTCTAATTTATTCAGATTTGAAAAGTAAAATTCGTTTATTACTTCGATAAAATTAAGTTTAAGATTTTCCGGGTTAAGGACTTTGTAAAAATTTTGGAGAAAATTCTAATGTGTGGAAATGCTTAAAAAATCGAACACATTTTATTATTCACCAAAATGTTAACATAACATTATTGTGATGATCAAAGAAAAATAAAAATAATACTTTAAAGCACATATATAATAATATATGTATTAGATATATAACCAAGGATTCGATCCCCTTGGTGGATAAAAAAATTGTTGGGTTTTTCCATTAAACGTATCGCAGTAGAACCCTTGAGTTTGGAAGTTAGTGGTGTCACATCTCTGACCCTCGCAAACCGTTTTCACTTTAAACCGCTTGTCCTGCTCTTAATCTCTCTCCATTTGCGTTGGATTGTCGTCCCATCGGACTGTAAGGAAAAAACAGAGAAGTGCACATACTGTGCTATTTTTTTATTAAGAAGTATCCGCCTTTGATCGCGATCATGCCTGATGGTAAGAGACGGATGAGGTCTAAGATGAAACCAGTGACCCTAGAAGATTATTATTCACTCTTGCTTTAAAGGCTTATCATATATGGTAGAGAAGACAGCAGCCGGCAGAGAGCTCCTTACCATTTTTAAGGATGGGAAATACCCAGGTCCAGAACAACTATTTGTAAACCAAAGTAATATTCTTTTCGGAATGGGAATCAAACTGACGAAACACAGCGCAGCCGCTAGTCACTCAACCACTGCACCAATCGTGTCCTCCTTACGATATTTCACAATGATCTTTTGTTGAAGATCCAAATAAAAATGAATAATGATGTGCTGTGAATACCATAAATGTTTTTGCAACTTAATTTTTTTTTAACATTCAGGTTCTTAGTTTTTTACTGGTCTGAAATAAACATAAAAGCAGTATTATCTAGGTCTAGTATTCTATTGAAAATATCTTGTCCGATCCAACCTGTCCCTAGTTGCTCTCCTCCTGCGACGCCCTAAGCCGAAGTCCGTTCCCTCTTCACGGGGTACCCTTAGCGTGTAGTCGCCTAGTTTACAAGTCTTATTAAAAGCCCTGGCTGGAGCTTTAATTACTTAATTAAGGCCGCCACATGCCAATTTGGTTAAGCAGTCGATGTTATCATCATTACGAGAGGCCACTCACAAAAACAAAACTATTAACTATTAAGATAGACTCACTAAAATAGCAAACGGTTCATAATATTGTCTCTGATATGGGGCAGAAATATAGATATACTCTTTATTGCACACCGTAACAGAATTAAATGAGCACTTAACAACTACAAAGATTATTACACTCATCGCTAAAAGTGATCTTTTACAGATAATATTTTGATGGCTTTGACACAGCAGGAGAAAACACTGAGGTCTAGACCAAACCAATAAAAACTACATAATCCTCTTCTGAAAAATCAATATATCAAGATTTCCTTTATTTACAACCTTACATAAAAGTTGTATGGTTTTGACGAAAAAAATATTCTTTTTTATATCCTCGCAGTTTATTATCTCGTAAAATGTAAAAGATTTATTGTGATCGTTTGTCATGTCAACAAATCATTTATTGTTATCTTAGAAACTATCAATGTATATTTCTTTATGAATATGTTTAATAGTTTTATGTTTAAAATTTAAACTGTCATACTAAGTTGCTGTGTTATTTGGAAGAAACTCTTCGGTGGGTTAACTATTGTACTTATAATTAAACTCATTATGAGTTTGTACGGCATCCTTCGGTGTGAGAGTACAACTCGCATTTGACAGGTTTTTTCCTTTCCAGTGAGTTCAGCAAAAGACGATGCAATCAAAGGATGGCTGGACAATTGGTTCGGAGCTACAACTTTTGCTGTACTTACTGCTAAGGGCTTGAACCGTGTCATCTATGGACATGCCAGCAATATTATCGATCTGATTCCTGTAGACTACGTGGCTAACCTGGTCATTGTGGCTAGTGCCAAGAATGGAGAAGAGAAGTAGGTATATTTGTCGTTTTAAGAAATTCTCGAGGAAAGAGATAGAGAGAAGCGAGGTTCATATCTTGATGATAATTTTTGGTGAAGGAAAATATTGTTATGATACCGGCCTATCCCAGGACCGAAAAAAATCGACGTTATGTGCCATCCACTATAGACCTGTGTTTCAGCAGTAGGAATTTTATAGCCTAACTTTATTTATTTCGTACATCAATATCAAGGCACAAATATAGGAAACATTAACATAAAAAAACAACTGGTGGCATTGCCGGATTTCACAATATCGGATCAGGCAACTTAGATTCTTACTTTTTAGGCTTCTGTAGCCCAATGGCAACAAACGGAACCCATTTTAAAGGTCTGTACACAAATTAGAGTTTCATCATGTCTGTCTGTCTGTCCGTCCGTCCGTATGTCACAGCTATTTTATTCCGAAACTATTACGATTAATGTGAAACTTGGTAGGTAGATGTATTCTGTATACTTTCTGATTTTAAGAAAAAAATTAAATAATATTGAAAATAAAGAGGGGCAAAAAAAAATATTTTCATTTCAATTCCATGTATCCCCAATACATGGAACTGAAATTGAAAATAATTTTTTTTCATGCAATCTATGCGTGTGTGGTATCTAAAGACAGGTCTTTAAAAATGACATTGAGCATTGAGGTTCCTAAAACCACTTTTTCATAAAGTTAATCTTTTAAAAGATCTACCAAAGTGGTAAAATGTGTGTCTTCCCCCTCTAACTTCTATAATAATGGAGTGAAAAATTAAAAAAATATATATATATATGCTATTGATCTTAATATAAACTTTCAACTTCAATTGGTTTGAACGAGATCGGGTCAGTAGTTTTTGAGATACAGCATATTTTCTAAAACCGCAATTATAACTTTGTAATTCATACAAACACTATGATGATATGAAAAACAAAGTTATTTGGCGTAGTTACTACGGAACTCTTCATGGGCGAGTCTGACTCCCACTTGGCTAATTTTTATTGATGTAATTGATGGGGTAATGCCCTTCTTGACTAGATTTCTAAGTTTATAATTTGATACAAACTTAATCACGTAGTAATAAATTCAAATAAAAGCGGGCATTCTGCTCCACGAGAAACGAACTTTGAAGCTGCCTTTAAGTCTCAATTGAAGTATACCAAGTGACACAGATATAATCTATTTTATTATTGCAGGCCAGACAATCTGAAAATCTACAATAGCTGTAGTAGTTCCTGCAATCCTTTGAAAATGGAACAGTTGATGGACATGTTCATCGAGGATGCTGTAAAGCAGAATTCCTGTGAGTTTATCCTAAAGGTTTTCAGGCCTCAGTAGAACAATCTCGAAGATCTGGGCCATGACATTCAGTCCCCGGTATTGACTGTTATTATCATCAACTATAGTTCAGTTTCGCCCACACTATGTTTTTTTTTTTTAATTCGCGTAGTCTAAATACTGATTAGCTAATTCTTAATCAGAATACTCAATAGAGAAAAGAAGAATTTTTTGTATTTTTTGTATTTTGTATTTATTATAAGAATTCGTCTACATAATGAAATTTATATATTTGGTTATGAATGCGCCTGATGAATATTTTGAGCAGTATTTGAATAACGATACTAATTGCGTTGGTGCCTACTACGGCGTTTTCGTAACAATATATCGTATTAGCCTGTTTATCATCTCCCTGAGCTTCTCTATGGTGTTTTGGGATGGCAAAAAATTCGACAACATTTAGACTATAATGTTAACGCTTGTATATTGTACATTATTGCGTAGCACCCGTCGTGGGCTGCAGCTGAAAATAGGCGTTAGGTGGTTGCCACCTGACATTACGTTGGGCTTAGGCTCCTTTGAGTTTTTTTTTTTATTTTGAATGTTATTATTTTTATTTTTTTTTATGAGCGCGAAATATGTAAATGCATTTTTTTTCATTCTGAATTATAGAGTCTATATTTTTGAGCGCTCTTAACAAAATTAAAATATATATGTATTTTGTCATTGAACCCCTAACAATATCAATTTACTAATATTCTTTACATTTTTCATCGATTTTGAATATTTTTGCACTAATCGTAAAAGTTACATGTAATTAATTATGTTTTATAGCTTAATTTGAAAACATTCGTAGCCCTACGCATACTAGGGATTTCTCAAGTATTGTGGGTATGTTACAAACTTTTGAACTTACAGACACGAAAAAAAAATAACTGTTGGCCATAAAAAATAATTGTTTCATGCGGGAATCGAAACCAAGACTCGCAGAGTAGCAGTTCATTGCTCAGTCACTACGACAAACGCGTTATCGCTTGCTTACGTATAAATTTTTTAGGAAACCTTTTTAACGAGATGAATTAGCTAAGTAATCCAGTCTTTTCCGCCTCGAACCCTCAGAAAAACTTTCTGTGTTATTCGGCATTTGTCTTCTAACACTAACAGATTATTTTTTTTTGCAGATGTAATGCCGTTGCCTGGTTACATATTTACTAAAAATAGATGGCTGATGACACTGGTCACAACACTGTTCCAACTGATACCAGCATATTTGGGTGACGCTTATCGTTATTTAATGGGAAAGTCTCCACGGTAAGTATATTAAAATTTATTGTCATTTCACTCCTTATTCTTTCATATCATCCCTCACACAAACTATTCATATTTTCTACAGCCTTCCTCTACCTCTCCGTTTATCTTTATCAAATCTCATCACACGCACACACGATTTTACGCCGGAAAAAAGGAATTTTATAAAAAAAAATCCCTAGGATTTTCTCAACAATGACTTTGAAGAAGAGGTTTGTTCTGGAGGAGATCTGTTCTACTCTTAAAGAGGTGTTCTCTCTCTTTAAGAGAGCCTCTTTTGCTTTTAAAAACAGTTGGTTTGGGACCCCTTAACCTTTTATGCACATATTGTGTGTCCTTTAACGCAGGTCATAAATGTTAAAAAGTGATACGTCTGTGCTATATTTTGAAAGTGAGCATGTGATTATGAGAGTGATGTATACGATACCTCTATCGTAGGGGTACGTACTATGATTAAGGGTTATGGGTATGGTTATGGGTACGTACTTAGTAGTTCTTGACGCTAGTTTTCAACTGAACCTTGTGTTAAAGAGACAAACGGATATGAATTAGTTTTGCAACATCAAAACTCGAAACAATAAATACACATGCACATATCCTGTTTTAAGTTCTAATTATAACATCTCTAAAGATTTGTTTTTCTTCTACAGGTACGTGAAGCTTCAGGCACTGGTCTCACAAACGCAATTTACTGTCGGCTTCTTCACATTGCGCTCCTGGAATATGAAAGCAGATAGAGTGAGAGAGCTGTTCGCGTCTCTTTCACCTGCGGATAAACACATGTTTCCTTTTGACCCTGTCAAGATCAATTGGACAGAATATATCAGAGATTATTGTTGGGGCGTCCGACATTTTTTGGAAAAGAAAAAATAATTTTAAGTGTGTTGAAATGATGTGCCGTTTCAATTTAAAATTTTTAGTGAATATTTTAATATTAAAAATATAAAAACATTTTGTTTTCGATTGGTAATATTTTTTTAGCATATATACTATTGCGGGTTAATGGGAACGCCCTCTGTTAGTTAACATACTGTATATTGAATACTCAATATGATTATTAAAATCCACAATGTTTGCTAAGGTGGTAAATATTTAAAAATGTACAATTATGGCCTCGTTCGGGTACAGCTAATGCAGTTTAATGTTACAATATAACTTGCTAATTCTAAATTTAATACTAATAATTTATTATTTTGCACATTTTACTTTATTTTCTTGGTAGCTATTCAATAACGCTAAAGTATTCAGTGATTTTTTTTTAATTTGTAAACAAATGGATCTTTTATTCATTTATTAGTGGCCCAGTTAGTTTATAATAGTCATGCTAGCGAAGAAGAAGGCTGAACGCGCGAGGGAGAGGTATCTCTCTTCCTCATGCCCCAGCCACCGCGGGAGATTTTTTTATTACGGTTGAGCGCACGCTTCACCTCGATCTCGCCTGCTGGTAAGCGAAATATGAGGTCTACGATGGGACGAGCGATGGAGTGAGCCGATCTTTTGCCACCGTGGCGCGGGCTTGCGGACGGCGAGCAAAGGTAGCTCACGTCGTTTTCCACGCGCAACTCAAAGACTCGTCAGCACAAGTGTCCCATAGGGCCATTGCCTACCAGGACTACGAGAATCTTCTAACGAGATAATAATAATAATGATTCAGAAAGCAGTGCTCCTGGAAACGGCGCGTATTGTGAGGAGGTTCCTCTCTCAAGAGCCCTGACCACCGGTAGCTTGGACCCTGTTCCCGGTACCGGTGGGCTTATATTTGAAATGTTTTTATTTTTTATATTAATATTTAAAAATGTAATCTATATGTATATATATTAAATAAATGGAATAATAATAATATTCCACAACTTTCACACAACGCCATCTAGTCCCAAACTAAGCAAAGCTTGTGCTATGAGTACTAGACAACCGATAAACATACATATATGTTTCTAAATACATACATATTATAGATAAATTACACCCAGACAAAGAACAAATGATTATGCTCATCACACAAACATTTGTTCTGGGTGGGAATCGAACCCACGACCTTGCGCATAGCAGTCAGGGCCACACCGCGGCCCCGGAACTTAAGGGACAGCTGAAGGAACAGGGTAGTTTTTAGCCAATAGAAGTCTGATATTCTCTTCCACTCAACCCAGAGCGGGAGAAGTCATTCGATAATTTTCCCACCCGGAAAAAAGGTCGTTTTTAATAGGTTTTTATTGACATAACCAGTGGGCTATTTAATGTACATATTATGTGTAATGAGGTTGCTGATAGATTTAGTCGTGCTTTGTGTCAGAGTGTGTATCTTGTATGTATGTCTTCTCGTGTAAAAGTCGTAATGTTTGTGTGTACAAATTTACAGATTTCTAGTATATATATACTGGGTAGGGTTAGAATCTTTAGTTTATTGAAATAAGGTTTACAGCTACCTGTTTGTTCTATGTTAACTTAAATTTGAATTATTTTTTTTGAGTTGTAAATAGTTTTGGTGCGTCTGTGCTATTTCCCCGTATTATAACACCGTGATTTAGCCATGCTTGATCATAGGCGTATTACGTGAATTAATTAAATGGTCGTGTTTCTTTTTAGTTTAAATATTGTTAAATGAGTCATTGTCAAATTGTGTGGAGGTAAACCTGTCCCTCAAAGATGGAAAGAATGATTGTTATGAAATGATTTAATTTGAAGCGTAGATAGGCTAAGGTTTCGGCCTTGTCGGTTTCAAACCCGCAACCTCTCGGGCCAAAAGGGCTCTCCTGATTTCCTCGGCCTCTCCTGATTCAATAATTGCTCGAATACATTGTAACTCGGCATCTTGTAGTTGTACCGAAAGGAACCAATCTGCTTCCGTTATAGACATTACAATCTCGGTTTATGATTTTTCTCCGGACTGCATGGCGTTACGACTCAAGGCGTCTACGTGTTACCTTCGCGTGCCTTCTCGGTGAACGATACCAAACGAGAATTCTTGTGTGGATAAAACCCAACGCGCAATTCGAGGAATAATCTGTGATCCGATTAGGTATAATCGGAACTTTTGAAGTGAACTAACAATCGCCAATAAAGGTGGTTTTTTCTATTGATTGTTTTTACATTAATATTTTATAATAACCGCTTTTTAAATCTAGACTGGTAAAGGATTTATAGCCCCGAAGCCTATCTACAAGATCCTCAATACGCGGCATTGAATATTTGTCTTTAATTGTTATATCATTTAACGCTCGATAATCAATGCAGAGTCTTTTTTTTTCCATTCTTTTTATTGACTAGTAAATCAGGGCTCGGGTATGGTGATTTACTTTCACGTATAATATTATTTGTCAGAAGATCGTCCACCATTTCGCGAATTATATTTCTGTCTGAATAAGAAGACCTAAAAGGTCTGCATTGAATTGGTTGAGAACTAGTTACGTTAATTATCATTTCGTGACCGCTTACCTTTCCTGATTCTTTGATATTTGACGCTACACAGTCTTCAAATTTTTGAAAAAGTGTCATTAGTTCATTCTGGCAGAAATCGCCATCAAACTCGAAATTACGAATTGTTTTACAAAACCCTACAAATTTATTCGCATGGTCAAATTTAAATTTGTCAGCCACTCGCGAATATACCAGATCAGAGCACTCCGTCACGTTTCTTCGATTCGATTCTGCTGATATGTGTGCCTATTTATATTTGGCATTCATACATATTGTAAAAAGCACTGTGTATTCATTTCTAATTCAAGCAGTGACAAGTACGTACAAGTACCTCAAGCCACAATAATGGGCAAGTCTTATAGCAAAGAGGAAGTAGTTATCGCCCAAAATAATGTAATAGAATCAAAGGTGACGAAGTACGAAGTCGGCATTACAATCATGACAACGGCAGTAATCTTAATCGCAGTGTTAGTATTGTATCGACAGTGCCGCCATCGCGTCAAGAAGTTGATTCATACGGAAATCCCGTGTTATGACCGTGTCACCCGGGCGCATAGAGACGCGCACAATCCCGCAACAGCTTTCACAAGCCAGCTACGCGTAATATGATCCGCGCACCGTGTAATGTCTTTATTGTATCTAGACCAGTGTTTATCGCAATATGTAACATTAAAATTGTGTATCATTAAACTTATGTGTATACTTTGTGTTTAACTAGTTGATAAAGGTAAATAGTTGATAAGAAAATTTTTGTAAAATTTTGGGGGGAAGTAGTGTAGGGACACATGTAAGTATGTATGGCCGAGTGCAAGGGTAGCAAAATGTATGCGAGCGCGATGTATGAATAAGATGACCAGTTACTGCGCACTGGTTGGTACGAACGGTTCTCTAAGGGTTTCGCGTGAAATATATTCGGTCTATATAACACCGACTTTGAATCAACCCGAATCACCCACTAGACGAAGCAGGACTCATATAAGGAATATCCAGGTCAAAGGACTGGATAATAAAGAATCCTTAAATGCCTTTAAATAGCTCTTTAAATTAACCAGTAGCTTTTCCAAGCATTTTCTATTTATCTAACAATTTCCTTATCTTGTCTGGAAAGAGGCTACTTGGCCTCTTTCTAGGCAAGATAAGGCGAGACAGAGCGATAGGAGTCATAGATAATTTTACCACGAAAAAAAGGAAATGTCGAATAAGCTCGAATCTACGACTTACGTGTGAGCTTTGTCTGTAATTACTGGGCCACCACTTCTCCATTGATACCGCGATAACGCGGCGCAGGCGTCGCGTTGTTGCGGCGATTCCTCTGGAGTCAATTAAACGCAGCGCTAACGCGGCGCAGACGTCACACAATTACTTTGTCGTTTCGGAAATATCATTAACAAAATGGATTCTGACAAAAACTCTATTGTTGGCTTTGCTTTTAAAAAGTAACGCAGTAAAGCGCAGTTATGTGGCGCTAGCACAGCGTATTCACACTTACCCTTGCACTGACGCCTCGACAACGTGACACCTGCGCTGCGTAGTCGCGGCGTCTGCGCTACGCGTACGTTCATCGAACGCCTACGCTGGACAAACGCTACTGTGAAGGCGCTCTAAAAGTTAA
The DNA here is from genome assembly GCA_943138885.2 of Tholera decimalis. Taxonomy (NCBI): domain Eukaryota; kingdom Metazoa; phylum Arthropoda; class Insecta; order Lepidoptera; family Noctuidae; genus Tholera; species Tholera decimalis. Next base: position 5,191,454 of record OW964557.2, on the reverse strand, counting down.
ATTGGTAGAACTTCCGTCGCATTTATTGTAATTTTTAATCATAGATCTGATTAGCGTTTTCCCAACTACAATTGGGGTCAACTACGGGTCTAACCAGATGCAGCTGAGTATTATTTTACATGGAGCGACTACCTATCATACCTCCACAACCCAGTAACTGGGTAACACAATACTCCGTGGCAAGACTAGTGTAAGATTTTCCGACTTCTGACTACCCGTAACGACTGTCAAAGATGGATAAGTGACAGATGGGATCAACAGTTGAATGTGCTTTCCGAAGCACGGACGAATTTCGATTTGTTAAGATGGTCACCCATCCAGAGACCGGCCTCGGAAAGTTGCTTAACTTTGAAGATCAACCCATACGGCTGTTAATATTTAGCCACGAGCTCCTACTCTTTATGATAATTATTACAATTTATTAATTAATTCGGAGTACAGTGACACTAAGTGGTTTATCCTCAAACTTTATCAGTCAATTCACAGTAAATGATGTCATCAATGCAGACTTTAATTGCTTATGTATGTTGTAGTTTATGTGACTGACAAACTAATTATTTTTACGAACTGGGGTTCGGGGTGGAAATAATTACGCCAATTACACCAAAATTAACACTTAAATTTAATTAATACAAAATAAAAATTAACATAATTATTCGCACCACAATACCTGTCACTTAACACTTAAATCGCACTGAAATTCACTTGTAGAGTTCCGATTATATCGCCTCGTATCTTGTAATAAGACTGTCTGTCGTCTGCGTTCTTCTGTGATCTATTTATACCCCGGTCTTTGAGTTCTAGAACATTCTTGTAAAATCGACTCACTGCTTATACTACCAAGAATATTCCAGAAGCTACTTGAGATACTCAGTACTGCTACTCGCCGCCAGATGGCGTTAGAGTCTCGAATGTATTAGAAGTTGGTCGAGGTTTCTCGATATACTCAGTACTGCTACTCGCCGCTAGGTGGCGTTAGTGTTTCGAACATTATAGATGTTGGTTGAAGTTTCCCGACGTACTTAGCTAAGCGACTGGCGTAACATTATTATACTTATATTAATTCGAATCATTCTACCAGCTGAATGTTATTCATAACTTTTATTGGACAAAATAAGTATTAAAGGATGAAATGTAAGAAAATTGCCATCTAGTATTTTACATGTAAAATAGGCAACAAGAACATGGGTGTCTCAGTGATCACATGACTTACGAATCAGACTCAGGCAGGCACAATACTTAGTGTCATTTTAAAAACATCACCTGTGCTCTCAAACCGGTGAAAGGAAACATCGTGAGGAAATTGACATTTCCACCAGCTTTTGCTTTTTTTAAGGATGGAAAATCATCCAATGACTGCCTCCCGTTCTGGGCAAAGCGGGAGGGTGTGTCAGACTTTTTTTGACGTTCATTTGCCCTTCGTGTACCGAGGCCGCGGTAAATCATTTGAACAATTCCACCAAAAAATCCAAAGATATGTGACATACACCATCTAGCACTGTGTCTACATGGTGGATTATGACCCATCCCGACCCATAGAGAGGAAGCCTGCATCCCAGTAAGGAGAACATTATAGATAACATTGTACACTTAGTTGGCAATAAATGCTTTGACTTAGACTGATTATAATTATTTATGTATAGCAAATGTCTGGGCCAAATTAATTAACAAAAGAATATATATTTATTTAGTACAGACTCAAATACATACATATTTGTGTAAATAATAATTTGTTACTTAATCACGCCTCAACGAATTAAGATTTCGGTTTGAAATATTTAACTATAAATAGAATAGAATATTATACTTTATTGTAAAACAAAATTTAAACACACCTATTTTACAATAATTGCTAATTCTATGGTTACAATGGCGGTCTTATCGCTGAAAGCGAAATCTTCCAGACAACCTTTGGAAGGACTTTCAATACTTTAATTAAACTGTAGTTTAAATGAAATGTTATTCATAATTATTATTTTTTTTTCAATTAAATTCCATTCAAAAATAAATAGACAATGAAGACGAAGCCTTATATCAGAAAACAGTATTTTCGAATTGCACACGCATTAAGCTACTGGAAAAACCTGTTACTTACATAACATTCGAATCCTTTTCGATATCGGTAATGAATGTCGCAATTAGTTCCGATAGTATGTGGTCGTGTTTATTTAATACTAACACTTTACCCGCGACTTCATCCGAAAATACAGCCCATAAGTATTACTCAAAAGGAACGCAAAATTATGTAAATGTAAAGACTTTAATAGGGACGATGACCTCTGAGTTTATTTTGGTATTTGTTCTCAGGGATCAGATATCTTAGTCTTTTATCTTAGTCAGATAGGAAAAACCGACTTCTGCTAGTTAAAAATTTATGAAAATAATGACGTTTTAAATATGCAGTTGGAAAAATTTACTTGATTTAAAATGTATGGGAATTTATTAGCTACAAAGCTAAGTCTATCCTTGAATTTTACTTATTTTATGGTCATAGTATTTCCAAGTGCAGATAATAGTGCACAACCCGATTAAACAAATATCGGTATCTATAATTTAGTTTTAAATTCTTGATGCTAGAGCTCCAACGGACTTGGGTTCCTGATAAAAAAAGGTCTTGAGAGAAAGACAACGGATTATTAAGCTTCCGTTTAATTATTTTGAGATCTTCTTCTTCTCAGCGAGTCTATAGCAAGAATATAGAACTAATGTTTGCTATAATTGTGGTGAAAAGATTAGCCAATCAAAAAGAGACGTTACATAAGGTTATTACTCATGGAAGGAAGGTATTACTCTTATTGCCCAGGGTACGTCACTCGAGGAGGCTCGATTGACGTACCTTGCGATACTAAACCGTAAGAGTTCATCGGTTACTTTCAGAAACTTTTTGTTTCACATATTTTGGGTTAGTGTGGCATTTTGTAAGAGCAGGCTGTAAGCTTAAATCCTCTGCTGGGGTTATAATGGCCAACAAGCCTGGCACACTATTCCCAACTACGGTAAGTCTTGAGAGTTAGAGTTGAAAGTCATGGCGATCACGAGAAGACCGCCGAACCATTCAACCTGGGCTGAATTTCTGACGAATCGATTGAACTTTCTTCGAGCTTGCTGCTTAATTAACAGAAAATAATAGAGAAGAAGGAAGAAAAATTGCATAATTTTCTATTTCGGCACCAGGGAAAATATAATTAAATTATGTAAATGCATACTAACGATTTCCTTGATTAATATAATTACAGAATTATTGCACTCAAGTATTTTGTATTAATATGACTATTTTTTTCGCTGCGGAGTAGTTTACCAGGTTTTCAATTCACCAGATTAGCAAGTCACCAGATTTTGTACAATGAATCAGAAAATATGAAATCACATTTTGCATATTTAACAGAGAAGGTCGGATAATAAATAAAATTGAAAAAATCTTTTATTTTTAATAACATTAATTCAAAGGTTTTGTCTGTTTGAATATTATTATATTCATATCATTTTTGAATCATAGACACTACACTTCAATTTTATTTAGATGTATAAATAAAAAAAATAGAGAAAAAAAGTAAAAGGAGTCTTACATTTTTAACATAACATAACATTTTTACTTTACGAAAATGCTCAAATTTTTAATCATTTTTTCTGTTATTTTTTTTTCTTTTGGTATATTAGTGGTGTCTTAAAATATATTATTTTATATATTATTATCCTAATTACGAATCTATTGAATTGAGAATCATCTACTGGCTCACAAACGCATGAAATCCAACTCAGTGCCTTAACATTGGAGAGTCCCATTTACCGTACAGTATGCTCAGCATGGCACTAAAATTATATAAATAAATAAAAACATCATGTACTTAAAAAAGTCACGAGCACTTTATTTTACGTCATTATGAAATTAGTCGAGACGAAAATACATGGAGCTTCACGATAAACCAGTTTTTATTTTAAAAACCCTGATATGAACTGGGTTATTCGCGACATAAGTTTTAATTATTGAAAAATAAATTGATGATGACAGCCGTCATTTTCTTTTGGTTTTAAATTGATGAATGGATCCTTTCTGACTACCCTGAGAAGAAACACCGAAACAAATTCACATTTATTGGTGTAGTTCTCTTTCGAGGAAAGAAGCACACAGATTCGAGTGGACCTGTCCAGACAGTGCACACATTTGTCAGTTATCGTGTAGCTCGACTTAGACCCAACTAGCACAAATGGGCTGCATTAGGGCTTTGGAGCGTATCCGATTATTACTTATGGTAATAGACGTAAGCGCTAGAGCGTCTACTACAGACTTAAAGGAGCCGCTTTAGCGCTATTTGGGCGCCATTTTATGCAGCCTAAAGTTCCATTTAACCTGCACAACGGTTGCATAAAGGTTCCTTAATAGCTATAACGATTTATTAACGCTATACTAAAGCTCTTACATTATTTGTAATATTTTCGTAAAGTGTTTTCGCCATCATGAAAATAAAACAAAAGTACTTAAGTAAAAGTTTGTATTATGTATTAGCAAGATATATAAAGATAATTAAAACGCTGTCCAGTTTACTGTAGATATATAAGATAATTTTCGAGTAATTTTAACGGGCTTTTATGATATTTAAAAAATTAATAAAAGATATAGATAGATAGATAGATAAAACTTTTATTGGACAACAGAAGACACAACCCACAAAAGCACATTAACATAATTATAACACATAAATTACAGAAAAAAAAGAATAGAACAAACATATACAACCAAAAATATAATAAATGAGAAAGAAAAGAAAACATACTTAAAAATGTAACACGAAACATTGGTGTGGTGTGTGTCTCCAAATTGCACCAAATGGGAGTTCAGCTCAGCATGTACCAGGCAAATATGCTTGACGCTGGTATTTTTTATTTGTTATACAGAATAAATTTTATTTCCGTATTCTTACGTGTCGATAACTTACTATTCGCAAGTGGCCGATTGTTTACCGGTACATTTGCACATATACACATTTAACTGAAAAACCAATGTATATCAACTCAATTTTGCAAGTGAATTATCAGTTTTCTTAAAAAATCATGGCGTCGTTGTAATGTAGTCATAACCTGCAGTTTTAGCTCTAATAACTCCCTTTTGAGAATCATAGCGCTAATTTTCACCCTTCTAACGCTACCAGTGATATTTGTTCCCCTAGTGCAACGCACAGTCACAAAAAGCTCATATTTTCCTGTTTTTGAGGTTATAAGATCTAGTTACGTACTTATTCGAATGGTTTACATTTTGGAGATCCGTAGTCTACCCTTAAAAACGTTCACTTAACATAGACATTGTACGCTTCTCAACTTTAAAAACAAATCCAAGATTACGGTGTTTTAATTACGATATTTGACCTTACACCCGATATTTCTACATAAACATGATACAGGTTATTTTTCAAATAGATAATCATCAAACGTCTCAATAATTTATAGTTTACATTATTTTGTTGTCGGTAGAAATAAGATCCGGTTACTTTATGGTTTAGTTATACCTACTTATACTATAATATGAAGTTTAAACATTTCAATTAACTACCTATTATTGTTTTATTACAGAATGCCTTTAAAATAGTTAAAACTATAAATGCAGACAAGGAAGAGCTGTCAATCTGCCCTTCAGGATGGGAAATATCGCTAGATCAGAATAAATAAAATTTGTCAAACGAAGACAATATTATATTTACAATATTGTATTTAGATTACCGCACTGTCTGGCAGTTTGAGTGCTTTATACGGCCCACCCAAATGTCCTAACTTTGGTATTGTTCGTCAAATCGTTGAAGCTCCTTAAGATATAAGTTGAGCTACACGATATTTGACAAATGCTTGCACTGTTTGGACGGACCTGCTCAAATCTGTATGATTCTGTCCTTTAAAGGGCGCCACAGGCATAAACCTACATGGCTCTCATATGATTTGATTACTACACATTGTATGGACTTTAAAAGAGACGTTGACCTCTGAGTTTGTTTCAGTGTTTCTTCTCAGAGTAGTCAGTTAGGAAACACTGGCCTCATCTAGCTTACATTTACGAAAAAAAAATGACGTGTAAAAGTGTTACTTATAACCCATTTGCAAAATAAACATCATTATTTCATTATTTCATTATTTCATTTCATTATTTCATTATTTCATTTCATTATTCCGATTGAAAAGATATTGCCTAATGATGATGAGAACTTTGCACAAAAAAAAAAACCGTAATTTGGCTAAAGAGGTTAATGGATCCTGTGATGGTACTGCGCCAAATCCAAATGTTGAGACTGATATCTTTATACAATAAGAACCCAAGAATAGGTTTTTTTTATTAAGTTTGTGATTTGTGAAATGTTGAAATTAATATTCTTTAAAATTAAAAGCTTAAAAATTAAAATACTTTAGTATTAGATGATTAGCAGATTCACTGGAATGTTCAGCAATGTTTGACGATTTTAGCAGGTTTTCATAAACCTTGCGTACTTTCCTGCGATAACCTCCACTTTTCTTTATTAATTTCCATCGTTTAGCATCCATTTTTATTAAATGTTTTATAATAGTTGTAACTATTATAAAACATTTAATAAAAGCGGCTGTAAAATGGCGAATGGATTGAGCCTGCAAGGAATGACTATTGCTACTAAAGGCGGTAGTAGTTTTTAGTTACACTGATGAATTTTTTGTAACTATAGTATGCATAAGAGTATCTATTATTTCTATAATGAAACTTATAGTAGTATAATAGTGGTTACTATAACTATAACCTATAAAAATTACAATGGAAACCACTGTACAGCTGTGAGTGACAGAATAACCTTCGTAACTCTCATATAAAGGTGTAAGTGGTAAATGAGTGGTTGAAGGATGCAAATATGCAACTTTGAACTGCTTTTTGAACCCTTAAACTCAGGACAACTCAGGACCCAAAGAGCTTAGAATCTACACTGACGGCTTAAAGACAGACACTGGAACTGGAGTTGGAGTCTTCTCCAACGATCTCAACATAAAGATATCCAGACCGCTAGACAAGCTCAACACCGTATACCAGGCGGAATGTGTGGGTATTATCCAAGCGATCCATGCCTTGGAAGCCAGGAGAGTTACGGATAGCCACATCCGTATACTTTCCGACAGTGCCTCAGTACTACAATCCCTAGGGAAAAACTATATCACATTTAAACTCATACTAGAATGTCACAACGCGCTGCATCGCTCGGCAGTCGAGAACCGCAACACTGTGACACTACAATGGATAAAGGGGCACAGCGGATCACTCGGCAATGATGCGGCGGATGAACTGGCCAGGAGGGGGTCCAACACGACGGTTTTCGGACCAGAGCCCATCGTGCCGCTCCCCCCCACCCAGCTGCGCACATGGTTAAAAGAACACACACACGATCAAGCCCAGAAATGTTGGTCCTCGGCACCAGGCTGCAGGCAGTCCAAGGAGGCGATGCCAAACCTAGACAAAAAACTAAGCAGGCGCCTCCTACACATGGACAGGAAAAGTCTGCGAATGGTGGCGGGGACCATCACCGGGCACTGCTCACTGAACAAACACTACCACACAATAGGTGTAACGGACAGTCACCTGTGCAGGGCATGCATGGGGACGGAGGAAACGGTGACAACGTGCTCCTAGAGTGCACGGAAATCACTGACATACGTAAGCAAACCCTCGGGTCTTTGAATTCCCTTACAGACATCCTGAACAGACCGAGAGACCTGATCTGCTTCTGGAAGGAGGTTGGCTGGATGGAGTGATGGCCGACACGGCTCACGCACAATGGTCTCGTGCAGAGACTAAGTGCGGAAACCAAACCAAAGAAGAAGAAGAACCCTTAAACCGCTATTTTACAGCCCAAAGTAACAAAATAGGCTGCTATTTCCACTAATGTGCTCGTTGGGGACCTTTAATAAGCTCGAACGATTTGACGGCATAAAGTACTGAAACTGCCAGATAGAATAGTAATCTACTTGTGATATTGTATTGTGAAAACTTCTAAACGAAAATCCAATAATACTTTGCCCGCCCTGGGTAACTCAAGACTCCTTGCTACACAGTCGTTGTTTTATTTTAACTTTTTTAACCAGACTAATGGGACTGTTAAAAAACTTTTTACCAAAAAATTAAACCGACTCCCAAAAAACACTGCAAAGTGAAAAATAACTTTAATTTCGGTAGTCGGTGTCTTTAGTTTTGTATTTTCGTTTTTGGCACCGACTTCCGAAATTAAAGTTATTTTTCACTTTGCAGTGTTTTTTGGGAGTCGGTTTAATTTTTTGGTAAAAAGTTTTTATTTCACTCTTTTTAGTTGGTTGATTTTTAATTTACCTAGTTATAAGAGCCTAAATGTCAACTACTTATAACATTTTACAAAATATTGCTTTTGCCAATGCTGGGCCGTTAATTTTTGAGGAGTTCTCCTGGTACTTCACCATCAGCTATACATCACTATATGCATTGTGACGAGCATAAAGTGCGTAATATCCATATTCAAGTAATCGAATCGCAATCCACGAAATACTTATTATTGAGTAGTTTCGGCGATCATCTGTGGTCTTCATCATCGGTTCCACTTCCCGAAATGGTACTTTTTGAGAGCAGCTGCACAAGTTACTATAAGAAATACCCAAAATGCCATAGGTGTGCCTATAATATTTGAAGAGTTCCCTCGATTTCTCCAGGATCCCATCATCAGATCCTGACTTGGTGACAAATGGTACCAATTTCGAAGTATACCCTATCAAACAAAAAAAGAACTTTCCAAATCGGTTCAGCCGTCTTCGAGTACTCGGTGACCATACATTAAAAAATATATATATTATATACGCGTCGAATTGATAACCTCCTCCTTTTTTTGTCGTCGGTTGAAAATAAATTCTATTAACACCAGACACAATAAAACTTAATGGTTGTTAAATAAACATGGCTTCATTTGGCCTTACCTATTCAGAAATACCCGTTTCGTTCAATTATTAAAATATATGACTTTAGTTTGTGTATCCCACGGCAAAAAAGTAAGTTAAAAGGTGAGATCAATAGAGGATGTTACATTGCAACAAGAAAAATAACAGTTCGGTCACATTTCGGAGAGTGAGCGATGGAATTGCACAGTCTAATTCCACCAAGCCCGTTCCACCATCAGACTACAAGACAAACAGCGATGCACCTTCGTTAAATGGTAGACATCCCACCCATACGCACAAAACATTTTGGGAATTTGTAGTTGCATTGTGCGTACAGCTAAGGAGTGGAATTCCCTGCGGGAGTCTGTGTTTGCTGATAGATATTACCTGGGAGTCTTTATGTCAAGAGCGAATAAGGTTACTTCTAGGTAAGCAAGCTTCATCTTTGACCACATCATTGCTTAACATCAGGTGAGTTGGTGGTCAAACGTAAACTGATCAACAATAAAAATAAGAAAGATAACAATGTACTCATGCTGACGACACGGTTGGCACAGAAGCCAAACGATTAGCTGAGCTGCGTGTCACAGGCATAATTATCGTACTGGATCAATTATTTGTATCACGTTGAAACGAAGAAACGATTAAAAAAATATATTATATCAAAAGATGCGAAAAGCCACTATTTACACACTATGTTGTAAAACCAGTTTTATTTATTTGTAATAAAATCCTGTGAAGTAATACCTATTTTTATAATGACACGATAAAACTACTTCTATTTTTAATAAACGAATACACATAACATAAACACTACGAGTATTTCACCTATTCACTATGTATGTGCATGACGTATAAATAAATAAAAATATTCTGGAAAGTGAAGGCAATTAAGTTTCGGAAATCGTCAGTCAGTATCATTACCCGAGAACAAGTGGCTAGCTTTTACTATGGCCAAAAAAAGGCTAAGCATTGACATACTTCATCATCATCTACTGTAAGAACCAATGTAAGAAAAGAGTAACCAAGTTCTTACATAAGCATTCATACGAAGAGACTGAATTGCTTCTACATGTACCAAAGTGATTGATTGCTTATCACACCCACTCACAGACACACACAGCCTCTTCATTCACACTTACACCCTTTTCATTTGCACATTCACATCCTCTTCATTCACACATGTACACCCTCTTCATTCAAAAATACACACGATCTTCTTTCACACTCCATGTCATATTTACCTGAAGAGAGGACACTCATACACACTATCCATTAATGTTGGCAAATCCTGTAAATACTGTTTTTTTTATTGATTTGCTTATTACTTGCCTAAATTATTTCAGTTTAATATAGAGACATCATTGTAATAATTATGAATTTTGTTTTTGTTTATTGTTTCATAATTAATTAATTTATTAGTATAATGATAATTAGTTTTAGATTTAATTTTCTAATAATAATTAATTTAAATGTTAATATTTTTGTAATTCCTTTTTTTTCAGTTATGTACCTAAAATATGTTTTATCCGTTGCTACATTTTTTTCATTAATAACATAGGTTGTACTCGAGGGGATTGGTGCTGATAGCCGAAATACAGGCTTTTGTTAGTTCGGCTACAGATGTCTAATTCTTTTGTAATATTTTGTAATAACAATTATTTATATAGCCTATAAGTAGTATAATTTTGTAACTCATTTGAAATTGAAAATTGAAATTGAAAATTGAAATTGAAAATTGAAATTGAAAATTAAAATTGAAAATTGAAATTGAAAATTGAAATTGAAAATTGAAATTGAAAATTGAAATTGAAAATTGAAATTGAAAATTGAAATTGTAAATTGAAATTGAAAATTGAAATTGAATCTACTTAGCCAATTCCCAACCATGTTGGAGTCGGCTTCCAGTCTAACTGAATGCATCTGAATACTAGAGTTTTAAATGAAGCTACTGCTTATCTGGCTTCCACAACCCAGTGGCTGGGTAACACGATAATCCTATAATGTGAAATCTACCGACATGTTAGTAACATTTTGTTTTAAAAAATCAATGAAATAAATAAAATATGGTTTTATGTTACAGACATCTTCTCAAAATACTTGTTTGTTTACTTTACTGCTGCATAAAATTAGAGTAGTTAATGAATCGTACGTAGAGATATATATAAACTTGAACAATGGTAATTCTTATCATTTACTTACGTATACGACGTAAAAACACCTTTATTTTAATTTTCTCTTTTTGTTACAAAAATAACATTTATGTTTGCAAAATGTTACCCGTTTTTTAAAGCAAGAGTGAACAGGCAACTTCTATGCTTGCCCGCTTCTTTGTAGTTTTCATCTGTCACTTACTCTCAGGCGTTATCGTGGTCAAGAGCGGGCTCATACGAATTAAAAAAGCATTAAAATTAAATTTCAAACATACTTTTTTTATATATGTATGTAGTTGAATAATATTAAAAATATGAATAATATCTCGAAAACTTTTGGAATCCGAATTCTCTTGAGCAAACACAATGTAGTGATACGTGACAACAAGAAAATTAAACTAGAGCACGGATATTCCAATTTGTCCAGGTAAGTGGAGAGGGTTTTAGTTTTTATGATTCTTATATATAGTTTTTTCCTGTATCGTGGGTGCATTTAAAGTTTATTATTTTAAATGTATTAAATTCACGTGCACAAACACCCAGACCCAGAACAACGATCTATAGGCCATTCAAATACTTGTCCTGTTACCGGAATCCAACTTGCAGCCCGCAGCACAGCACCCAATAACTCAATCACTATACCAATCCAAAAGGTAAAATTAATAGTTTGAAATTGGGATTTCTGGATCAGATGAGATCCAGCCCCAATTTCAACACCACACACCCAATTTCAACCATCATTCATTTTAATGAATGCCTTCCAAATCAAATTTCGATGAATTAAGCATAATGTGAATAATATTAATTTATTCAAATTATGCTTAAAAGTTTAATGCTATGATGCAAATATGCGTACTTAATTATATATTATTTTCTTTTCACAGCGTTCAAGTAAAAAACCCAGCGTCAGATATTTCTATTACTAATCTTATCCTTGAATCAGCTATTGCCCAATAATGTCTAAATGAAAATTCACACATTTTATATGAATTATACATGTCATATCGAGGATTGTCTTTATTTTGGGACATGTTCTGTTTATTCACTTCCTATTTCTTGATACAAATAATTATAAAAGTATTATAACCCGCACAGCTGTTGCCAGCAACTTATAACGTTTTATTGGACGGGATTGGTAGGGATAGGAAACCGTTGTGGAGTTTTTAAGAAGAAATCAGCTGTTTAATTGGAAATACATTGAGCTAATCCCACATGTATTGTATTTGTTCTCGGAAAAATTTAAAGTTAGAGGCTCGTAAGGATAATATTGTGAATTCAAAAATAATGTTAAGTTGGTAACCCCACAGTGATTAAACAGAGAACTGTCTTTGGTTTTATTATTTTTTCTGTTCATTTGCAAGCATAAAATGACGTATCGAGGTTTATCTAATTGTGATGCAGCCTTAACTGACTAAGAATGTTTTGTAGTTTAAGGGAACAAAGGATACTCAAATAAATCCCAATTTTAAAACGCTATCTGAATAGGTTTATCTCTTTCCAAGTACTTAAAAAGTGTCAATCCTTCGCGGTCTGACACTTTTATATGTGGTACACGCCATTGTAATCTTTGTATGTCTATTAGAAAAAGCACAACTTCATCAGTCGTTATGATACTGTTTGAGTTAGAGTTACTTCTATTCAGAATAAGTTCAGGTTTACTATTTATCACAATTTTATTGAAATCCTCCGACAATCCTAAAATCTTACAATAGCACTAAAATGACAATCATTTTAAATCCATCTATGTTCCAACCCCACAAGGCAGCAACTTTATTTTCTCCATCATTCATTGAAATCTATGACTTTATTGTCAACGTAAATCCAGAATTTTTAATGCGATCTATTTCAATACTATTTATTTCGTATCTGATATCTTGAAACAAAAATATAACAGGGTTCAGCTTTCCCTCTTTGTCGAAGAACTTTGCTTGACCCTCGACGTATATTGAACTGGCTGACGGTAACACGTATATGTCTTATTGGTATATGGGAATTCTGATTTCATTGTTTTCTCTAAAGCTTTTATTGTAGGGATTGTAAGAATGAACTTCATAACTTTCAATTGAAGTATCGAAGTGTGGTAATTCATTAATCTGTAAAATATTCATATTTTGAAACCTTTTAACCCATTTTTGCAGCTTTAAGAAAATCTTGATTTATAACTTTTTCTAACGTCTTTGCACCTTGGTGGTTGTGGATGAAATAGGACGTTTTTTGTTAACTATGAGGTTTTTTTAATAACATAATATCATTTTGTCTTTCTTATATGAAGGCGTAGCTGAATATTATGTTCTACTCTAAAGTTAATACAGTAACCAAATTGATCAACTAACTAGATATAGATGAAATAATGGTTTTTGTTCACTGGAAAGTAAATAACGTTTTGAGGTGTTTCTATGATTTGATGTCCTGTAGCAGTATTAGATATAAAGTCATGAATAATGTGATTTGGTGAATGTTGTTATTAATGTTTACATTTGGTATTAAATTTAATACAGAAAAGTATAGTAAACAGCACTCGTCTTGACCTGATAAATTAAGAGGTAGATGAAAGAATGTATCCAATTCTGATTTCTTTCCCGAGATTGTAACAGCAACAGACATGCTTGTATACTGAACACTTTCAGAAGATCCTGTTTATTTTATTCTTTAACTACACCAAAAATTCCCTAAAAAGTTTAAACATAAGTGTCCGCAATTGTAAGAGTGATCACGTTGTATATTATCATAACTATAGTGAACTTTAGAACCTAAGTATTTAATCAATTCCTTTGGTGGTTTTAAGATTACCATAACTATCAAAATATTCAACATAATCTTTGTATTTTGTATAGGCTTCCCAATGAGAACCTGAACTTTTAGAACTATCTAAATTAATAACTCTACATTCTTTTTTAAAATGTTGCTTATTGAGCTCATCTCTCATAAAGACACCTCTAAAATAAGGAATATTATTTCCATACTTCAAAATATCAATGTTAGTTAAGGCTCGTTTGGGTAGCCGATATTTTAGTTTTTTTCTTTCGATACGTAAATTCCGGGCCAGTTTTTATGAGGTTTAAGATACAGTCCCTTTCCGATACAAAGAGCTTCCATTTTTTTCTTTATGTCTTTTCAGTTACATAAGTAAAAGGTTCTTTGGCCATCTTGAATTCATTTATAGTTTTTGCTTTACCGGCAGCACCACCCGTTAAAGCTCCCGCAGCTGATAATCTAGCTAAAATAGGTATCAATCGTAACACTCCACCGGTTTTTGGTACAAGTATAATCCGCGGCAATTTTATAGAGAAATCATCAATTATTTCTCTGGCAGCAGCCATAGCTAAATCTATCGCTATTTTATTGCATTTTGGTTTCAATATTTGAATCTGTTTTTTCGTTTTAGTTATAATATTTATTTATTTATTTTTATTTATTATATTATTATTAATGCAATTTCCAGACGCAAATTGGCTTTAAGAATTACATTTACGACTTTTTAGATCAGCACCAGTTTTATTTTTAGCTGACATAGCTTTGCTTACTATATGTTGTGTATTTTTTCTCCTATAGTCGCATCAGAGGTAACTACTCGCTTTTTTGCCATTTTTAACAAAATGTAAACTGCTTTATGTCGATCGTCTAAGTTTGACAACTTACGATAGGCAATGTCGTGTTCTTTGCAGTATTCGTCTAATTTACACATGACAAGACTTAAGAAACATGGATAGAACTCTTAATAAATACGTGATTATTATCGGTTACTTTGAAAGTTAATCTTCCTTTTATTTTGATTATAATATATTAGACTTATTAATCCAGCTGTTTTCAGTAGAAGGTAAACCTAAAAATTTCATTAAAACCTTATTTCCTTTCCTTCCTAGAACTTTTTCGACTAGATATACATCAGGATATCTGAAGTTCTTGTTCATAAAATACTCCTAAAATAGGTTGACCTCTAATTGTATCATCAATTAAGTACTTACGTGATAGGACGGTGTTTTGTTTTTTTTGGAATTTTAAATATTTCTGTTGACCAGTTGGGAGTATATACTTTTTCAAATATTCCTTTATATTTACTGATACGTACATAATCCCCCACTTGAAACTTACTTCTGTTTTTTTAACTTTGTTCATCAACCACACGTATCTTTCTAATTTTTATTGCGTTTTTTATTGTTATTATCTACATTTTCTGGGATTTCATCAATCGTTTTGTGCTAGATGTAGTTATATTTATGAAAAATATTATTGAGGGTATTATCTACCCAATTATTTAAACTAAATTCTTTGTATAATTTAGATTTCAATGTTCTGATAAATCTCTCAACGATCAATGCCTTTTTGTTGAATAATGATTAATGTAACATTTCATTTGTTTCTGAAATGTATTACATAAAATTCTATTCCATTATCAGTTTGCAGATTTTTAGGAAACGGTCCTAAGCCAACAAAATCTTGTAATACTTTTGTATTACATACATCGTCTTCGTTCTTACTTTTCAAAGGAAACGCCCAAGCGTATTTCGAAAATAATAATTCTTTTTTCTCAGACAATAATGATTCAGCGTGTTAGTAAACAATAATATAACGTATTACTAGTGTTAGTAGTTAAAATACAATAGAAAAGAAGATAGACTAAATAGTATTATGAGAAGGACATCCCCAAATTAATGGTTAGTGATTGTCCTTCTCACAAAACCTTTAATAAACGGAGAGTTGATACTCTCCGCCACAGTTTTTAGAATGATGTTGCCACTCGTCCACAACCTTGACAACAGCGATGCGGTCCTCTTGCGAATGACGGCGTGGAAGCCGTTAGCTTGGTTTTGCGCAAAAATAGCAGAAGCGTTGCACCATCGTGGAACTGTAAGAATAAACCTATTTTTTATTTTCTTTAGAAATTGATTGCATATCGATTAATTCTGCTTGCCATAGGTGATCTATATCTTTCATAATTACATTTCTTCGCGTAAAATTCACCCTAGCATTTTTATGAATTTCGTTTACTACATTTTGCTTTAATCATCTTAGAAGTTTTCTGTATCACCTTTGCTTTCTTTGACTCAGATTCTTGTAAAGGAATTATAGTACACTCTTTGCGCTGTAGCATGGTGCCGGTGACAGTTTCAGTAACATTTTGTTTTTCACTTGAAAGTTGCCGCAATTTACAAATTATGACTTAGTATTTCAGCTGTACCACCATTCTTAATATATTAAATCATTAATAACTGTAGTAAATTAAATTAAACCCAACCAGAATGTTCTAGTCTACGAATAAAATCAAATTGAATGAAAAATTAAGCAAAGTGTTATGCGTATAACGTAACGCCATAGATGTATTTAGTGATGGGATAAACTGCTACGATGGATAGTTGATATTTTTATAATAAAAAACGTATATTGTGCGTAGGTCAATTTTTATTGCTCAAAAGGTTGCTAAGAAAAAATACATTTTATTCGTCTAAACTCATATCAGATTCAGGAAAATCTGAATTGTCACTCAATTCATCATCTGGATCTGTGACGGATATTATTAAAGATGACTCAATTATGTTGTCAATATGTATGTCACGATCCCAATCAGACAAAATGTCCTTTTTTGTTTTATTCACGACCTTCGACCAGTCTTCAGGTTGAACATTGTTGATGGCCTGTTGTAATAGGACCAACATCTTATTTGCCGTAAATAGCGGCGAAGTATTATTTCTTGCGGCGTAACCTAAAAATAAATGAACTTACAAAAAAAAGTATTCAAATAATCATTTATTTCATAAGTAGGCAATGCTAAAAATTACACTTGAAATACGTCTAAACTAGTATCTCGTAATGTTTTTAAACTACATGCTACGATCGGAAAGCAAATTTTTTTATAAAGCTTCAAAATGGGAATTGAAATTAAAAGCATACCTTTTATTTGGACACAAATCAGCTCAATAGCGTTATACTGGCAATGGTAGTGTTACGGGGCCGGTTCTAAGTCCCTTTTTAAAAAAAACTATTTTTGAACCTTGAAAGAATTTTAATTAGAATTAGTACAACAATACAAAATTAATGTGTCCGCCACGAAGTTCAAAGTATGACTGCCGGAAATTACCAATAATTACGATTCGGAAAACAACAACTGTGGGAAACATTATATGACACCTAAGAGGTGTCAGCGTTTATATTTTATATGCTTAGGACTGTCTTCTAATTTATAACAACCCCCCCGATAAGATTGATCATTACGATTAAGAGTGATGAGAAATCTAAGTTAAAAGATTGAACTTCGTTTTGGTTACAAACTAGGATTTAAGAAACCATAAGATACATTATAAATGTACATAACTGCTAATAAGCTTAAAACTAGTCTAGAATTAACATAGAAAATATAGTATATTTTACAATAAAATAATAGCCTTTACAGACGAGGCTTTAATTGTTTTATAAGAGATGAGATTACAATAACAATTGATAAGGCTAAGTCATAACATTACGTCTTAGTGGAGTAGGTAGGGATTTGCATGACCCTTGGATATCTTCATCAGATGATTCGGTAATGCTGTTGTTTACTGACTGAATAGACTGAATTGTTTGTTTCTTTTTAGTATAGCATTGATTAAACACTTGGATACAATATCGAGGTTTAGTTGAACAAAATAACTTCCGTGATCTGTATAAAAGATAAATAAGAACAATGCTAGAGATAACATATGTTACTTAGAGATAATGAGTACTATATTTATATAAGTGAGATGGTTGTTCAATCTTATTTAATTCGTTTTCGAATTCCTTAAGATGCACACTTGCTTGTAGTAGTGAATTGAAATCGTTAACGTTAGATAACTTTACAAAAGGGAGATGCCTTACTGTTTTATTTATTCTCTGATTATCGCAGCAATCATCTTCTATAATATTAAAATTAGATATATGATTAGTAAAATTAGAGATAACATTATCACTAGGCGTAAACTTTAAAGTTTTAAAGAAAGCAACACAATATTTTGGCAAGGTTAGCATGCCTGTACCAAAAAAGATCTCATCATGATTGGTAGGATCATTTTCACATGTTATATGAGCTTTTCCAGGCTCTGACTGTACAAACAACCATTTATTATTATTTAACTTGAAAAATACATCAATAGAGCCATGTAACAACTTGGTATTACAAGAATCTGGCAATGAACTTATAGCTTCGGTTAAGGTTATTGTTTCACACGTCGGATTCGCAATTGTAGAGTACACATTTCCTAAAGAACACACATAACACTCGTTATGAATCACTTGACACTTATCCACTGACTCTAACAGTGAATAGAACATACGATCTATAGTTATGGCCACATAAGGTTTATCGGGAGCAATAAGTATGTAAGTGTCAGGTTTCGTGACGTCGTAGGGAGCTGGAAGTGGAACATTATGATAAAGGTTGTATGTCTGTGGAAGGACGAGTGAGATTTTTGTGATAATAATTATTTTATTTAGATGATAATAACAAATTAAATCAGAAATATCTATAATAATGTGTATATTTTCTAAAGATAAACTTGTAGGAAGCTCACAGTGTTTAGGAAGCTTGTCTTTATGTAGGTCTAGTTCTTGGAATAATTGATAGGGACTAAGTACAGCTGGATGAAGAATGTTGAGCTTGCTAAATAGGATAGCGTTGTTGACGTCATCAATGTCAAATGACAAGGCTATCGTAATGCTTTCTAAAGAGTTCAATAACATTATCAGATGGTTTTTTATTTCCAATTTATCAGTTGAGTTAGATAATTGTTCAAATGCCATTCGAATAGTTTCTAGATTTTGATTCAATTGATTTTGATTTTTGTTTACCCTTGACATTGTGTTATTGAAGGTTGCAATAGTAGATCTGATGACGTGAATGTTATCTTTCATTAAGTGAGCTAGCTGTTTTTCGTCCGACTGTACCTTGGTGATAGCGTCCGAGAACTTTAAGGCGTCTTCGGTGTCTAAAGTTGCAAAGATTGATTTTAAAATTGAGCCGCCAGCATCAATGAGCCCGCGCTTAAAACGGTTTGGTTTTTGATCTTGAACAAGGTAGGATATAGACAAGAACTTACGAACATTGTTAAGATGTTGGTTTTGTAATGGCGATAGTAAATTAGTACATTCTAATTGGATTTTACTAGAAGAGCTGGTAACACAGAAATTAGAGACTTCTTTGATTAGAGCTTCGACTTTATCTAAATGGGGTTTTATATGACTAATGTCTAAGTACGTAACGACATTCCAGTGATCGTTTGTGAACTTAACGTTCAATAACTGGTCGAAGTATAAGCCTGGACTGCCTATGATTGGAGTAACGTATTTGTGGCTCGAAGATGGATGGAGTAATAACCTGAAATAGAAAAGATTAAGCTAGTCATCTGTTGCCATTTTTATTTCGTCGTAATGATGACGAACGTATTTTCTATTAATTAAAAGGGTAACTGTATGGTTACCATTGATTTTAACTATTTTTAAGGGTCCTTTCCATATAGGAGACATTGCTTTATTTTGTTTATGATGGTACCGTAAATATACCATATCACCTATTTTATACGTCACGGGTTTCGCATGAACATCAAAACGTTCTTTGGACTTTTCTTTGGATGAGTGTATGTTTTGCAAGGCTTTTTGTCTACTATAGTATAACCTATGATTGAGAGCACGGATATAGTCCGTGTATGTATTTAATTCTAAGGTGTCGGCACTTTTGGGTATGTAAGGTTTAAATCCGAACAACAACTCCATCGGTTGGAAGCCTGTAGTTGAATGGACATTAGTATTATATGCTATCATGGCAGTTTGTAAATATAAACTCCAGGTATGTTGGTTGTCTTCGATGTATGATCGCAGGTACTCTTTTAAAGTGGCGTGGCTTCTTTCGAGAGCGCCACACGTTTGAGGATGATAAGGGGAGGCAAAAATATGTTTGATACCGAATAATCTCTCCAGCTGTTTTAGGACATCGGATGTAAAGTTGGTCCCCTGATCGGTTACGATCATCCTGGGAATACCTAGATGAGAAATGAAAAGTACAAACTTTTGTGCAGTTTCTTCAGCGGAACATGATGTCATTGCATAAGCTTGTGAATATTTGGTTAAATCGTCTTGCAAAGTAAGGATAAACTTATAGCAATAATCGTGAGTTTCGGGTAATGGTCCTACAACGTCTAAATACACTTTTTCCATAGGTTTTGTTGCCGTGGATGTGATTATCATAGGAGCGCGATTTGTTTGACGTAATGGTTTGTTTATTTGACAGGACTTACAACTTTTGACGTAGTTCTCTATATCTTGGCGCATATTTTTCCACCAATAAAGCGTTTTTAACCTATCGTACATCCGAGAAATACCCGGATGTCCTGCTGAAGGTGAGTCATGGTTATCTTTTAATATACGAGGAACTTCCGCGGGTGTAGGATATAGAATATTGTTATGATATATATGAACTTTGAGACCTTTTCTATGAAAAATAAATCCAATAATATTGTATAATTTTGTAAATGATAGCTTTGCGAACGGATCTTGGAAATCGGAAATAGCAAATTCTTTTTCTTCTGGATACCACCATGCCATGCAGTAATCATGTCTCAATAACCTCTTATCATATTAAAAATGTCCTTATAAGTCATTTCGTCATAATGATGGACACGTAAGAATAAATGTGTGAACACATGATTTTCGTTGGATGTACTTTGGAACGTATAGAGTTCTCTTTCTAAGTTCCGTATGTCCGGTAACTCTTCACTGAACTTGGACATCTGTAAAATTTCAGAGCAGTATGGAATAGAGTCGTCTAAATCAATGGCAGTAGGGTAAACGATCATTTTACACTTGGTTTTAAGTAACGAATTGTTATGCTCTTCTATGACAGTGTCATAGGAATTGGTATGTTGTTGACTAATTTGTAAATATTTTTCGTAAGTTTCAGAAGTAGAAGGAGTATCTGTGGTAAGTATTGGATTACGAGACAAGGAATCGGCGTTACAATTCATTTTGCCTTTTTTATGGACTATCTCGTAATCGAACTCTTCTAGCTTTAAGCGCCAGCGAACTAATTTCGAATTAGGATCTTTACAATTGAACAACCACTGAAGTGGCTTATGGTCAGTGACTACAGTGAACTTGTTACCATATAAGTAAGGCCTGAAGACTTTTGTGCCGAAAATTATAGCTAAACATTATTTTTCGGTAGTGGAATAGTTTCCTTCCGCTTTGTTGAGAGTTCTAGACGCATATGAGACTGGTAAATCTTGACCGATTTTTCATTGGGATAAGATTGCAGATACAGCGAAATTAGAAGCGTCTGTAGTTAATATGAAAGGTTTAGAGAAATCGGGATATTGAAGAATAGGAGCGGTCGTTATTTTATGTTTTAATTCATCGAAAGACTTCTGTTGTTCAGGAGACCAGATAAAAGCTGCATTTTTCTTTAGAAGGCTAGTGAGAGGTTTTGTGATATGCGAAAAGTTTTCTATGAACCGGCGGTAGTACCCCACTAATCCGAGGAATGATTTAATGTCACGAGGCGATTTTGGAACTGGAAAATTTTGAACACAATAAACCTTTTTCGGATCGGGTTTCACGCCGTGATCCGATATTATATGTCCTAAATATTGTACTTCTTTTCGCAAAAACTCGCATTTGGCAGGCTGTAACTTTAGCCTATGTTCACGTAACTTCTCAAAAACTGACTCTAAACTTCGGCAATGGGATTCAAGGTCGTGGCCGAATAATACAATGTCATCCATGTATGTGAAACAGTGAGTTCCTTGAAGCCCACTGAGGACAATATTCATAAGCCTTTGGAATGTGGATGGTCCATTTCGGAGTCCGAAGGGCATCCTTGTAAATTCATAATGACCGGATGGGACACTAAACGCGGTTTTTTCTGTGTCCTTGACCTTGACCTGGTGGAATGAAGATACAAGGTCAAGTGTGGTGAAATATTTGCTATGACCTAGTTGATCTAGGATATCGGAGATATTTGGAATTGGGTATGCATCGCCAATCGTGATTTCGTTTAATTTGCGATAATCTATAACAATCCGCCATTTGGGTTTACCGGATGCGTCTTGTTTTTTTGGTACAACCCAAATTGGTGCTGACCACGGAGATATGGATGGTCGAATTATATTTTGATCTAGCATATCTTGAATTTGTTTATTGACCTCTTCCTTATGACATTCTGGAAACCTATAACTTTTGACCGCAATGGGGGTTTCGGATGTAACACGAATTTTGTGTTCTAAAGTATTAGTATGTGTAAGTTTGTCTCCTTCCAAATAGAATATGTCTTGGAACTTTGAACATATATTACGTAGGCGATGTTTTTCTTCTAAATTAAGATGATCGCATCTAATCATGTTTTGAACTTTTGAATCCCGATCAGCTGTGTACGGGTATGTTGACTCAGAATAGGTTGCGGTTGTATTGATAGAAACAGTGTTCTCATTGTGTTCCAATATTTGTGAGATAGGTTCTAGGGTTACTTCGAGATCTTTTAAAGTTATGTCTTGATCTGACGTGTTAAGCACAGAAATAGTAGTTTGGTTATTAGGATCAACACGAACTAAGCACCGGGAAATATATAAACGAGGGTGATCTTTTAATTTAACATCTAGCAAAAGTCCCTCTTTAATTTCGGGGTTAGTGACATTGCAACGAATAAATATTTCGCTTCTAGAAGGAATAATCTTTACCGTAGGCGTTACTGTTGTTTTTAAATTGAAGTAGTATAATGGGTTATCTTGAATGAACAATTTAGAATCGCCATAACTAATTACGGCTTTATTCCAGTCTAGAAAGTTTGAACCTAGGATGCCATCATACTCTAAATTAATTTTGTCTACGATATGGAAATAATACGGAACTGACATATCTCCGTTGTTCAGTTCCAAAGATAAAATAAACTTGCCTTTAGTTTCGGAGAACGAATCAATGTCGTTAATACCCTTGATTTTTAAGATATCTTTTTCAACCTGAGGTAGCTCAGATAGGCACTGTTCTTTAAGGATGCATATGGAACTGCCAGAATCAACTAAGAGACGAATAGGCGTTTTCGTATGTGAAGTTTCTACTACAATGTAAGGTAAAGTACGCCTTGAATTAGGGAAAACATCGTAAATCGTAGAATAGCCACCTGGATTTTGGATAAAATTATCTAGTATTCCTTTTGGTGGACTCGTGTTTATCATTGATTTAGTAGAACTAGTAGGGATTGAGTCATTGTATATTTTAGAATTAATAATTGATTTAGTAGAACTAGTAGGGATTGAGTCATTGTATATTTTAGAATTAATAATTGATTTAGTAGAACTAGTAGGGATTGAGTCATTGTATATTTTAGAATTAGTAATTGATTTAGTAGAACTAGTAGGGATAGAGTCATTATATTTTTTGGAATTAGTATTTGATTTAGTAGAATTAGTAAGGATAGAGTCATGATATACCTTAGAGTTAGTACTTGATTTAGTAATTGGGGAATTGGAATTTTTAGTGGCTTCGGAATTAGTAGTACATTTGTATTCAGAAATAGAATTAGATTTAGAAATTGAAGCCTCTAAGAAAACTTTCCCACGATTAGTGCCTATATTATCAGAGTTACGGCGGCACCGGCTCGTAATCTGATCATTTAGTTTAAATCATCGTCGTCATCGGTAGGTGTTGAAATCTGATTACACTCGACGCTCTTTTCATTTGTTGTGTTCTCACGATTTCCGCGATCGAAGCGGGAATTATTAAATAGTCTTTTACGACATTGTGAAATATCATGCCCGATATTTTTGCAATAGCGACAGATTAATGGTTGAGAACTAGAAGTTGAAGGTTTAGGTGTGTAATTTGACTGCTTTGGTTTAGACGAAAACTGAGTTTTATTTTGATTGTTTTTCAATCTACATTCTAACTCAGAGTGGCCTACTTTATGACAAACTTTGCAAGATGATCGAACCGAGAAGTTGTAAATTTTTTCTTCTTCCGTAGCGACACTTATAGCGGCATTAAGGTTTCGGGGATCTCGACAACGAACAATAGTACTTAATCTAGGATGTAGTCCCAGACAAAACGTATATAAAGCTAAATCTTCTGTCATAGCAATGCGTCCCGGAAGTTCTTTTTTTAAGGAATCTGAATTATGTATTTCGGATTGCAAGTCCGTCAGGCAGGTCTCAATCCTGAGGGCATATTGTGCGACGGATTCGTTTGGCAACTGTTTACACGATTGTAGCTCTAACAAAAGATGATTATAATGTTTTCTTTCCCCGAAATTCTGCCTTAAGAATGTTCGTAATTCGTCGAAGCTATCAAAAATTTTATTTGAACAAGCTACCTGTGCTTTTCCTTGTAATTTTGATATTATGTATTTGAGCAACAAGGACTTTTGACCCTCAGATGCTAAGTCAAGAGCGTTTTGGCAATTTGTTAAAAACGCCGATAAAGTTTCGCGCTCCCCTTGGTATGGGTTTATAAAGTTACACAGGACTTGGATGGGGTATGGCTCAGAGATAGTAGGAGTTACTTGTTTTCTTTCACTTGTCATGGTAACGAGTATTTAGACGAATAAAGGTAATTATTTATCAAAAGGATTTAGGAGACAAGGATACTTATGCGGCAATAACGAAATTGTATATTCTACTCACAGCAAACTGATGGTTTGAAGGACAGGATGCATCACGTAGACCTCGGTGAGTAGAGCACTTGACACCAGCGCAGACGTGCAGCAGCAGCAGTCAGCAGCAGACACAGGCGACACTTGGGTGATCCGTAGACAGCGTTGGTTCGGGTTAGCTTAGCTTGAAGCTTACCCAGGCAGGAGACGAAAGGCTTCGTAGAGGCGTTGACTACTTTGGCCAACTCGGTTGGACTCGGTGTGATCACGATCGGATACCGTGATAATAACGTGGTTTTGACGACAAAATGACACACACGTACCGGATAGAGACAGGATAAAGTCACACTGGATAGAGACGATAGAAATAAGATAGAGTCACACTGGATAGAGACAATAGAGTCACACTGGATACCGATTTTTAAGGTTGATTTAAAGACGAACAAGGCGGGCGGGCACCGAATTTAGTTTTATATTATTTTATGAATAGCCAGCAACGACTTATACTGACTATCTCACTTCTGACACCACTGTTACGGGGCCGGTTCTAAGTCCCTTTTTAAAAATAACTATTTTTGAACCTTGAAAGAATTTTAATTAGAATTAGTACAACAATACAAAATTAATGTGTCCGCCACGAAGTTCAAAGTATGACTGCCGGAAATTAGCAATAATTACGATTCGGAAAACAACAACTGTGGGAAACATTATATGACACCTAAGAGGTGTCAGCGTTTATATTTTATATGCTTAGGACTGTCTTCTAATTTATAACAGTAGGGTGGTAGTCGAAGGACCTGGTGACCTTTTTCTTTTGCCATCTCGTCCAGAGCATAGGTGGTAGTAGAATTTGGTGGCTTATGACGCCGGACTAAGGCTTCTGTAACTCTGTTTTCACTCAGCCACTTCACCAACTCACTTTTGCGGTTGGATTGGTTTGGGGGTTTATTAACTTGTACCGAATGGTAGGGTGCATTGTCCATTATTATGGTCATAGACTCTTTTAAATTATTTAATAGACCTATGAACCAATCTTTATATTTTTCGTAGTTCATCTCCTCATGATCCTCCATAGTTCTTTTTAATTTAAAAGCCAGCCTTTGCCCTCCAGCACTTTGGTACACGATTGTGTCGTATCGTCGGTCTAACTTTTACTCACTGTGTGGTTGGTGTTTAGCCACGTTTCATCCAGAAAAAAAAACTTTCATACAATCACTTATGATTTTGGCCTTCCTTAAAAATGCACATCTTGCAAGGGCAATGTCAGTCCTCTCCATAATAATCTTCCTTTTCTAACTTGCCGCAATGAAGTAATCCCTCCTTTGAAAAGACAGCTTATTTTAATGATTTTAGAAGCTTGAGCAAAGTGGGTAGATCCATTCTTCTATAATAATCATAAATATTATTTCTAATAGCAACCTTAGCAAAATCATTTAAATCTGTGATTGGCTTCACCTTGGTCCGTTTTTGTTGGGTGTTGATAATTTATTTTCAGACATCCCATCTTGGCCAATTTTCTCACGTATTATACGCGAAACAGTATTGTGGCCAATGTAATAATAATGTAATAATGTATTTATTTGCTCTTAAAGTACAACAAAGAAAATTGGCTAAAACTATGAACATTACGGAACATTAATTTATGGTTGTACATCAACAAATGACATATGTGATCTACTAACTCCCAAATTAAGTCAAGCTTGTATTTTGGGAGCTAGTGATTCGTAAGTTGAAGGATTTACATAATTTACAACCTTGCAGCCTTCGATTTAAAAAAATAATTAAAATAATATTTAATTTAATATAAAATTTTTAAATTAATATCAAGATTAAAAGTAAATTAAAATTCGTTAATTAACATAAAATAAAAATAAATTAAAAACTGAATCAAATTATAATTAAAAAATCATAAATATATACCTTCAACCGCATAGAATGTTATATTTTACTTTTTTATAGCAAGTAGCGTTTCAGTCTGTACATAGTCTAGAGTTTGCAACCAATTACTTAACCTATGTTTAACCTCTCGTTTGGTTAAAGTATAAATATTGATGTTTTTGTTGACCACATTGTACAGTCTTGAGCTAATTGCATCAAATTGCCTACTAGCAGATGTGGTTCTGCAAGGTACACCTGGGCAAACGACAGCACCAGAGCGTTTTTTACTTATTTTGTCATCCAGTGGCAAAAGCGAATGCCTCCGAAGTACTGTTTTTAAAATGTATAGTTGCCTCACAGTCAACACCTGGCATTCAGCATACAGTTCAGCAGTTGGGTACAACCGAGGTTTGAAATGTATCACCATTAAGATAGCTCTTTGTGCCCTTTCTAATACAAGAAAAAGAGTTTTATATGTTCCACCCCATACTGGTATGCAATAAATTAATATTGACTGACATAGGACAGTATACACCATATAAATCGTCGAAGAATCAGCACTGTATCTTAGATTCCTAAAAAAGTACATCAGTTTTCTCATGCGACAAGTGAGAGCTTGAATTTCTGGACGCCAGTCGAGTCGTTCATCTAGTAAGACCCCAAGATATTTAATACTACACACTCGCGTTAGTGGCAGGCAGACACAGTCTGCTGTCAACGCACAGCTGATGTGAGCTTTGAGTGTATTGGTGGTGACGGGTGGCTCAGGGGACTTTGGAAGGTAAAAACGGATAAATTTCGTTTTTTCTACATTCAGGGTCAGCAAGTTGTTAGAGAGCCATTGCATCACGTCTCGTAGTCCATTTTCAGCATTTTTTTTGCATCAATCCAGTTTTCTCCGTGTGCTAATAGAGCCCTGTCGTCAGCATACGTTAATATGTCACAATTTGGAATTGTAAGGTTGCATAAATCATTAATGTAGATTAAAAACATTGTTGGTCCCAAGATACTCCCCTGTGGAACTCCATAATCAATGGGTTCTTCATCACTCATGACCGTACCGATGCAAACAGACTGCGTCCGGCCCGATAAGTAATCTTTAAAAATCCTTAATGTTAGTCCACGTATACCAATGCTTTCCATCTTGGAGATAAAAATAGGAATTGAGACCGTGTCAAACGCTTTTGACAAATCTAGGAAGATTCCAAAACATTTCCGCTTTTTATCTAGTAAATTTATAACCTTGCTACTGAAATTAGCAACCGCATCTTCGGTAGATAGACCACTTCTAAATCCGTATTGGTTGCTTGAGATGATATTATTTTTGTCCAAATAACCATTCAAGCAACTATTTAAGACACGTTCTAGAACCTTAGACAGCGCACTTAACACTGAGATAGGCCTGTAATTAGCCACACGGTCCCTTTTTCCACTCTTAAATACTGGTGTAATTTTTTCTCTTTTAAAAGCCCTCGGGAATACACCCATTGAAATTGCAAGATTACTTATATGAGTGATAGGTGGAACTAAAGCTTTCCTGGAAAGCTTAATCACTTTCGATGGTATATTGTCCCAGCCAGTGGCGCAATCGTCTCTCAGTGACATAATTACGGTCTCGATTTGTTCTTCACTAACTGGAAGAATACCCATCGAATTACACAGCGATTTATTTGCATGGAAATGCACCTTAGATTGCGTACTTGTTCTGTTTTTAGATACTACTGAAGCAAGGTTTTTGCCGATATTTACAAAATATTTATTGACACAGTTTGCAGATTGTTTGTCGTTTACAGACATTTTAAGAAGCTCAACTGGAGTTTGCGAGTTCCTTTTCCTACCAGTTATTTTATTAATTAGGCTCCAGGTAGCCTTGGGATTGTTTTTTGCCTTAGAAAATTCGTTAGTTTCATACACCCGCTTAATTTTCCGAAGTAAGGTGTTACAAAAGTTGCGGTATCTTTTGTATGTCACAGCAAGTGTATAATTTTCGGGACTTTTGTTCAGTTTCCGATGCATGTCATCACGATTTCGGATACACCGTAGTAGACCGGGGGTGATCCATGGCTTTAAAATAGTACACTGCAGATTTCTTTAAAATCTTTGTATTGTTGTTTATTACAGTTTGAATTTGAGAGATAAAACAATCAGTGGCGTTATTAACATCGGTTTCATTCATAATCTTATTAAAGTTGCAGTTATCGAGCTCATTTTTTATTAAGACATAACTAAGTTTTAGCCAGCTTTTTGGTTTCTTGGTATTAGAGCTAGCTCTATGACCAAGACATAAAACTATTGGCAGATGATCAGTGACATGTGTATTTAATACCATTGTTGTCGCTGGCACTGATGTTTTAAATAAAATGTGATCCAGGCAGTTTCCTTTCCTTGTGGGATGGAGATGTCCTGGTAAAAATCCAAGAGAAGCAGTCAGATTAAGAAAATCACTAGCATTATTATCTACACTATTATTTTTTATATCGATGTTTAAATCGCCAATAATAGCGATATTTTTATGCAATTTCATGGTATCCATAAGATTTTCTAGGCTACCATAGAAGCCGCCGAGGTCATTGTAAGATGGTGAGCGATAAATAGCTACAATAGTAACATCACCTATTTTACACACTAAACAGTTCGCATCTAGAAGAGTCAGCTCGTAGACATCGCATGGAATATCGGACTTAATGTAAATTACGACTCCATCGTTTTGGATTGGATTGTTGATAGAAGAGTAGGAAGTATAACCATCTAATAATGGAACATGGTCGGTGCCCTTTAACCAGCATTCTGTCAGAATTACTACATCAAATTTAAACTTTACCATAGTTAAGACTGATATAAACTGATCAAAATTCTTATTTACGCTGCGAATGTTGATATGTATTATTTTTAGATGATTAAAAGGATCCTTTATAATGTTTGAACACTGATCTGGTAGGCATTCATTAAAATTGGCCACATTGAACTCATCAATATCGCTTGATATAGCTTGCATGTTGTCAACCATTGTTATAGAGTATTAACTCACAAATTAACACGTATTGGTTGCAATTAAAAAGTTGTACGATATGAGGTATATATTTTATGATTGTGTAAAAGCGTAAAAAGTTCGGTAATAATAAATGGCAACAAAATAAATTGTTAAAAATAAAATAAGAATTAAGGTTAAAAAACTTTTGAAACTTAATTAAGCACAGTCATTGTTTTGGTATTAGATCTAGAATACATTTTTCGGTCTTAATCACGTGGATTTCCTTTGTATCGGCGTTTCTTCGTAGTAGTATCTTGCCATTCGCTATCCAGCAAAAGCTAAATCCGTGCTTTTTTGATAAATCACGCGCTTGAAAGTAGAGTTTCCTTGCAGATGCAGACAAGTATTCGTCAATGTAAATCGGCTTTCGATCTCCTACTATCCCTACATTATATGTACTGAGTTTTTCTTCAACTCGTTTTCCCCTGTTGAACGCGCGTGCTGCAGACAGATAATTGTTTCTGACTATTACTGAAGCAAATTCGGCAATTATCGTTCTGGTATTTCCTGCTTTACCAGGCAGACGGTATTTGTCACGGATATCGGATTTTTGAACTGTAGATCCTGTAGCAGCACCAATTTTCTCAACAACAGAAATCAAATCAATCACGTTTTCCGTCTCCTTTGCAGGCATATTTCTAATTTCAATTGTCGATGAACGTGATGTTTGCTGAAGTTCTTGAACCTGTTTCTGAAGACCACCAATAAATTCACAGCTCTCAGCTTGACCTTTTTCAAGACCTGCGACTTTTTTTTCGATATCCTCATATCTTGCATTTATGTCTTCCATTGACTTTTCTATTTCAGTGTTAGTTTTATGAATTTCAGATAACTTCTGTTTGAGACCGTTAATATCGGACACTAGCTGTGATAAAGTCCATACTTTATCACAGCTAGTGTCTCTTTCGTGTGTATCTTTGTTCTGTTTTCTATTCGGTAAGCATAGTCATTAAATCTTGTCTTAGTTCCCGAAAAAGCTCAGCTGTCAGGTCCTGGGATGGTTTATTAGGTGAATCATTAGTACGAGGTCGTTTGCTCCTATTGGTGATGTTTGTAATTATAGACTCCGACGGTATCGTCTCTGTAATATCTGTACGTCTACTCCGAAACCACAAAAACGAAGCATCGGCCGAATGTTCGGGCGTTTCATACTATGAACTTCATTCTATTTCGTTCGGTCGGTTCGGAGCCGACCGAACTTCATTTTGACGTTTGTTGTATCGTAAAGCCTACTCTGAACGAGAAAAGCCCGACCGATAATTTGAGTTTGACAAGAGTTACATCGTGAAATTAATGTCAAAATTCACGACAGCAAAATAGGTCTCTTTTGAGTATCGTAAGTATCGATTTTAACGAATTATTACAATTATCTTGAGTTTTATGTTTGTTTAAAGTGTTAAAGTGAATGTGTCATACTTAAAATTGTAGCGAAATGGCAAATACTTATACAATTATTAGAAAATGAACGAAATCTTTAATATCTTTAAATTTAAACTATTATTATTATAGATTTCGTTCGTTTTCTATTAATTTTATGAGTCTTTCTTTCTGTCTTTGTCTAAGTTACTCGAAATGGATAGGTAAACTATATTAAAAACAGTTTTTTATTTCTAGTATGTATTAACATTCTTTTTTAGCTTTGTTAGTTGTACATTCAATATAATATTTAAGTAACCATTAGAATTATAATAATTTCTTCTTTGCTATTGTAGATTAAGTAGAGATAGGGAGCCGTGGATGGTCCACCTCCTATGGCAGATGCAGACCGGCGTGCCTCCCCTGCTGCCTTATTTGCCAAATGCTTTTTATCTGTCCACACCTAAAATAAATTAACAATGTATTAGACCTTGGCACACTCACAAAAAAATCTAATCATAAAATTAGTCATATCAGAAACTCGTTTGAATTTTAATACTTAGTCACAATAAAGCACAGATATTCGTAAAAGAAAAAATACTGGACTGTTCATAAAAACATGTAGGTATGGTTGTTCTTGCAATTCACATCCAATACACGCATGCGCATAAACTCATGGATGTACAAAATTAAGCTCAACAAACATGTAATGCAATATTTAAGTAAAATGAGTTGGATAATAAATTGCAACAACCACAATATTATAGTGACAAAACCATGGACATAACAATAATTTATTGAAATTTAGAATGTAAGATATTCGTGTAAATTAAGAACTTACCTACCTAAGTGGATACGTACTCAATTAATCAATCAATGAAAACTTACTTTTTGCCACTGTTTTGTGGTTTTGGTACAGCCGTCCATAGCATTTAGCGTGGTCCGGTTTTATCCCACAGTCGATGATTCAAAGTACGACCGTCGATACTCCTCAAGTTGCCTTTAGCCAGTTCTCGATGCTCCTCAAGGAAATTGAGGAGAGCATCAATTTGTGCCGATGTCGGTCCGGACATGGTGACTTGTTCTTGAAGAATGTTTGTTCATAGCTTCATTTTCAAACATCCAAAACACGAACATGAGAAAACGATAAATCCAAGTAGCATTATTTTTTGTTGATATGATGTCGTAACTTAACTTGAACACTTAACACTTCAGTCAGTCACTTGATGCTAAACGACCGAAATATGGTTATCGCTATAATATAACGATAGCAACGGACAAGATTTGGTTTGAGTTTAAATATATTTATTTCTGCGGTTTTAAAAACTCAAGCACCGCTTGTTTTTGTCCTACTT
Organism: Tholera decimalis; assembly: GCA_943138885.2. Taxonomy (NCBI): domain Eukaryota; kingdom Metazoa; phylum Arthropoda; class Insecta; order Lepidoptera; family Noctuidae; genus Tholera; species Tholera decimalis. Next base: position 5,159,204 of record OW964557.2, on the reverse strand, counting down.
GTCATTCTTTGACTTTTTTATTTTGACAATCGGCATAGGCAATCTCTATGTCTGCTGTAAATATCAAAGAGTATAGTAACTAGTATAATGGTAAATATATTGTTTTTTGAGAAATATTACAATTTTCGTAGTTATAAATACTGGATTAAAAGTAAAGTCGAATTTCCTTCTTATAAAAAATTGTTTTATTCTGTAATTCAACAGTTAAATTATATTAAAATGAACATTAATGACTAATAAAACCACAACGATAAAACGTTCAACTCTAGCAATACATTTCATTCGGTCATACACTCACCGAACATTGGACTATGGTGCCGACCGAACTTTACCAGTCCGAACTTTGTTCGTAGTAGGACAACAATTTAATGTTCGGTCGTCTTTCGGTCGGTCCCGAACATTCGGATGTGTCATTTCGGAGTAGATCCCCAGACCGATTGCACGTGAGTGAGATTACTTTTGACCTTTGAAGGCGGAGTGCGATTTGTTTTAGGCATATTTAAATTTTTGCCCTTATAAATTCTTCTTGTAGTAAATAAATAGAATGTAATGTTCAAAAAGTGAGAAACTCTCAATATCGATTTCTAATCCAATCATGCTGCGTCAGTCTCGAACTCGCGACAGTCCGTTCGGTCTTCAGAGTGTAGTTACCTATCTAACTTAGCCAACGTAACTATTAGTTTAACGCTCAAATAGACGGTTATACCAGTACACTTTAGATAGACCGTTGTTAACGGCCATAAAAATGTGGGTAGAAGGTTCATTAATCACTTATAACAAGTTCCTTTGTGTTGTTTAGCATCAATTTTTAAACACTTTTATGATAAGAATTTTGGCACTTTATGATAACTGAGTCATTACGCACTGCAAAATATCAATAATTTGTCCTTATTTTTTAATTTTTAACTGCACTAGTTAAGTTTATTTCTATTATTTGGATATAATTTAGACTTAGAAATGGATTGGTGCGTAACAGCGTGCGCTGGCTACAAGGTCGCGCGACGGACTCCCATAATATCAAGAGCTTCGGGTACTGGTTCTTCAATTAGATTCAATTGTAACAACGGTCCATTATTTTGTTGTTCTCTTTCAAAGTAGCCTCGGAGGTGAACAACAAGCTCCTGGCCTGACTATCCAAAACCTTTTTTTTTTCGTATGCTTAGGCATGGTAATAACAACAAACTCAACAAACATACTTTAACAAATAAAACAACAAACTCAACGATCTTATAAAAAATAACAATTTAACAAAAATGAAAACAAACAATGAAGTCGTAATACGTGTCACATTAAGGTACTGTAAAGATCAGAATTGGATTTGTGCGGACATTAATTACTTGGGTGAGTCCTCAGACACTTATACGTTTCTCAGTGAAGCTCACGGTACAACGAGTCGGCTAGACCACTGTGTAGTCACTGCTGCTGGTTGGGACACTATTTCTAAATTAATATTTTGTATGATGTAAACTGGTTCCTTTTTCCACTAGTAATTGAATGCGACTTCAATGTCTGAGTGATTATAACTCAAAACTCAATTGATACTAAAATATTACTTAATAATAGAAATAAGGCACAACTTGCTAAGTATAGCCGATTATGTGACGAATATTTGAACTATTTCGACATTAACACACATCTATACTATAATATTATAAAGCGGAAAAGTTTGTTTGTTTGTTTGTTTGCTTGAACGCGCTAATCTTCGAAATTACTGGGTGGATTTGGATGCAATTTGGTAAGGAAGTAGCTTGAAGCTTGAGGAAGGTTATAGGCTACTTTTTACGGGACTGCAAAAAAGGAGAGTTATGTTTTTACCGTGATAGAATCCACGGGAGCGAAGCTCCGCGTGAGTACTAGTTGTAAATATTATGACGTGCAGTGAACAAAAATGTTATTATTTAATTGACAAATACTATTCTGACATAATACAGGCCATTACAAAGGCAGCTAGTAATTCGCATGTAAAGTTCTCAAAAAAATGTAAACCTGTGGTAGGCTGGAATAACCATTTTAAATCACTACATTTCATACTTGGTCATTACATGGCAGGCCAACACAGGGACTTATATTTGAACACATGTCTAATAGCAGGAAAACCTTTAAAAATAAATAACGATGGTGTCTTCGACACCAAGATCAATTGAAAATGGACGTTATTGCGCAGCAAAGAGCCTTCCGAGATTTTAAATAATTTTGGAAATCGACCAATAAACTGTCACATAAACCGAGTCGTGCGTTAATTATAAATGATATTGAGGATCCAAAACAAATTGCTGAAGAATTTGATGCGCAATTTAAAACCGGTTCCGTTCATGAGACAGGTCATCTAGGTGTCGGCTAGCATGCACCGGCGATGAGTCAGCTGAGTTCTGAGTGTCGTGATAACACCAAACATGGTGTTTGAATGTGTGCGCGAAATGAAACGCGGCACACCGTCGCCGGGACACGATGGTCTGACACTGGATCATATTATTCTGGGAGGCCCATGGTTACTTACCGAATGGTTTTATGAAAACTATAGTAATGCCCCTTGTTAAAGATAAAAAAAAGTAATTAAAAAATTAAAAAGCCTGACTGCAACCTTATACTAAAACTAACTGAAAAGCTAATAAAAACAAGCCCATTTTAAATTAAATAAAAGTTGTAAGCAGGCAGGGCCCATACCATTATTATAGTTTCAAACTCAAAAAAAAATGGGCTTGTTTTTATTAGCTTTTCAGTTAGTTTTAGTATAAGGTTGCAGTCGGGATTTTTTAATTTTTTTAATTACTTTTTTTTATTTCCTGCTTTTTAGTTTACAAATGTGAAAGATTTCGCAGACGATTTAGATCTTGATAGGTTTTTTTACGATTTGTTACTTTTAACCATATAAGTTGTATATGTTTGTAATCACCTTTTAAAACCCTTTACTTTGATACCCCACTCGATAGGTTTTGAGAAAAAAAACTTTTTTGAAGGCATAATATGGCGCCAAAAATCCGCTATTATGATTTTTTTTATTTTGATATACCCAGTGTCACTTTCACAGTCAATACAAATCTAACGATACCTCTCAAGCTAAAATCCGTCGAGCCGTTCAGGCCACAGAGCGTGCCAAACAATTGGCCGTGCGCGCACTGCCTTGCGGTAGCCGCAATTGCGGTAGTTCTACCGCACCGGTAGAATGACCGGGGCTACCGGTGACTCTACCGCACGCGTTTATTCCACCGCAGTGCGCGCACTTCTACGACACTCCATACTTCACAGATTTTGCGTTTCCAAAACGCAACGCAGTGCGCGCACGGCATACATACATACATACTCTCGAAAAACATAACCCTCCTTCTGGTGCAGTCGGGTAAAAAGGAGACATATCGAACATCGCTAATTATAGACCCATTACATTAGCAACAGTTTTATCTAAAATATTTAAAAGGTTATTGCACCCTATTCTATTAAGAAATATACAATTAAATGATGCACAGTTTGGTTTTCGTTCAAATCTTTCTACGGATACCGCCATATTCTCATTAAAGAAATCGGTTCAGTATTACTTGGATAGAAAAACAAATATTTATGCCTGTTTTCTCGATTTAAGCCGTGCTTTTGACCTAGTAAATTACAATGTTTTGTGGGATAAAATGCACAAAACAGGTATACCACTAGAAGTTATTAATATTATAAAATATTGGTATGAAGGACAAACAAATGTTGTAAGGTGGGGAGAAGGTTTGTCTAGTGAATACACTCTCAACACAGGCATGAGACAGGGTGGACTTACATATCCCACACTTTTTAATTTGTATATAAATGACTTGATACGGGATAGGGAGCTGAGCAGCGCTGGTGTCGGCTGTTCTATTGATAACGGGTCGGTTAATAACCTCAGCTACGCTGTCGATATGGTGCTGCTCAGTCCCTCTGTCAAGGCGTTGCAGAAGCTTCTGAATATAATTATGTGAAGTCTACGCAAATAAGTATGGTCTCAAAATTAATAATGTTAAAAAAATTGAAATAATTATATGCGCGCTGTATGTGCTTGTGTTATATTCCACGCGTAATGTATTAATTAACATTACGCGTGCGTAACATATAAAAACGCATTTAGTGTCAATTCGTTGACCCCAACGAATTGATTGAGACATTAAAATTATTAGTCATCACAATCCAATAAACCCAGTCAGTGTCCTTGTTATATTTTTTAAGCTTTGGCAAGCTGCCTCCAAGTTTTACCTGAATTATATCGTTTGAAGTATCGGAACCTATTGGTTTGTTTATTTCACGATACTTAATTCCTTTTTCACCTCTTATTTGACCTGTAGGGTTAAAATCTCGCTTATGGGCATTTGTATGATGTAATATGTCTTTATAGATAAGTTTATCTGTGCTTGATATAGACTTTAAATTAGGTTTTCTTCGAAGTAAGAGTTCTTTTAGGCCAGGTGTTAAATTGTAAGGTTTGTCTCCGCTTTTAATCAATAATACGTTATCGTTATTCAATCTGCCCATTTTAGAAATGGATACTACTGGATTACTCATTATTAAAGTTTTGTTTTCTTTCTTTATCCCAAATGGTATATTTAAACCATTGTGAATATCATAGATATCATCGCGTTCTAGTGAAATTTCTAATTTTACTTTAGTTTTAGGAGAGCTTGCAGTCTTTAATTCAGCATCATATAAATCGTCACACATAGCAGAAGAGCTTGTACTATATCCATCCGACTCGATTGATTCAGAATTTTCGGATGTTTTATTTCCATTGTATTTTACATGTTCTGGAAATATTTTAGAATTCACTAAGGTTTTAAGGGGCTCGGAAACAGGTTTAAGCATTTTATCAAACGATAAGTTAATTTTATGTTTCTGATTTTTCAGTTGTTTTATTTTGCTTTTGATTGAGTCTACAGATTTCATTAACTCCATTTTAATATTTTTATTCACGTTATTAAGTAATTGTTAGATAACACTGTATTTGACTAAGGATACTCTAATACTAATTTAATTTGATGTACGAAATTAATTTATAACTTTATTCAAAGTGAATAAAAATAATCGAAATTTTTTCTATACCTTCGATTGTTTAATTATGAGTGTAGCGTATGCGAGCACGCGGCAAGTTTAATTGCTTACCGACCTCGGTCAAGTACAGATGCGTGTCCAGTTTTTCGTATACTTTTATATGCACGTCACAGAGCAGAATGTGTTTTATTGGACCCCGAAACATTACAAGTGGCGACGAGGATAAAAGTGAGTTTTTATTTTTCATTTTATTGATAACTAGCTTCCGCCCGCGACTTCGTCCCCGTGGAAAAAAAAATCCCCCGATTTTGAAACATTCTTCATCACTGCTCCGCTCCTATTGGTGTTAGCGTGATGATATATAGCCTATAGCCTTCCTCGATAAATGGGCTATCTAACACTGAAAGAATTTTTCAAATCAGAACGGTAGTTCCTGAGATTAGCGCGTTCAAGCAAACAAACAAACAAACAAACAAACAAACAAACAAACAAACAAACTCTTCAGCTTTATAATATTATAGTATATAGTATAGATAGGCTCGCGTTTGACCACCATCTCACCTGATGGTAAGTGATGATGTGGTCGAAGATGGAGCACGCTTACCTAAACGTAACCTATTCACTCTTGACTTAAAGACCCCTAGGTTATAGCTATCGGGAAACACAGACTCCGGCAGGGAATTCCACTCCTTAGCCGTACGCACAATGAAGGTATTCCCAAAACGTTTAGTGCGTATAGGTGTGATGTCCACCATGTAACGACGGCGCATCGCCGTTTGTCTTGTAGTCCGATAATGGAAAATTAACTCTAATAATTAATTAATTAAATGGATGAGTAAAATTAACTCAAAAAAAAAGAGGAAGGAATAAGACATTGTTGTTTGTTTGCCAGTTGTTTGCGTGTAGCTCCGTTCGAAGTAGGCTATTAGATATACTTGGTATTTCAATCTATCTTGGTATATGTATAAATAAAAATCAATGTTTGTCCTTTATACCTAGTTAACGATCGTTCAGCTTGCGATTAAACTTGCGATTTTCAAAACATATTTTATATCCACAATGTTTCCATAATGCAGTTTTTGAGTATGAGTGGACAGCTTACACCAATTAACATAGTAAAATGTAATGATGAATAAAAAACGAATCTACACTATTCTCGCATTCAGATAAAAATGACCTTAATAAAATATAACCTGACTTGGAATTGCCAAATGCTCAATTGCTCATATTTTAAGTTGGTTGTTTGAATAAACCATAAACCTAATCACTTTACGTCGACTTCTCGTAAAAAACGATATTTTGGTTGAAAAGTTGTCTTCGAATGCAAGTAAAGATTTATAAAGAGTTCATTTTCGTGAAATAACAAACTGATCATTGTATTTGTTTTACCACAATTCGATGTGCCGCATATTATACAGCGAATCGAATTAGGTAATAGAACGCTATGTCTTATTTGGGAGCAGAGTCATCAAGATTTATATTATTAACCTCTAGTGATGTGTGTTGTTTGATCAACTTCATTATGTATTTTAATTTAATTTTTGCCTTACACACACATATATACAATTATATATAAACACTATCATTGGCATGCATTGAAAGCTGAGATGTTTTTCAACTTATGTTACCTATATAAAGCGGACTCACATGAGAAATCTACGACTTGATGTCATCAACTGAGTTCAACAGCGAGATTCTTTTCAACCGACGACAAAAAAGGAGGAGGTTATCAAATAAACGCATATATTTTTTTTAATGTATGATCACCGATTACTCGAACACAGCTGAACCGATTTGGAAAATTCTGGGTTATAGGGAATAGATTTTTATTGACATGACCAGTGGGCTAATTGAGTTATTCCGTTCGGATCCCCGTGATCTGATCTGCTTGTATTTTTTTGTTTTTTTCCGGTCAGATCCCCTACAAACTTTTGAATTCCGGTCTGATCCCCTTACTCTTTTTCAACCGACGAAAAAAAAACGGAGAAGGTTATCAAGTCGACGCGTATATTCTTTTTTTATGTATGATCACCGATTACTCGAAGACAGCTGAACTGATTTGAAAAATTCTTTTTTTTTTATGAAAGGGTATACTTCAAAATTGGTCCCATTGTCTCCAAGTTAGGATCTGATGATGGGATCCTGGAGAAATCGAGGGAACTCTTCAAATATTATAGGCACACCTATAGTGATTTGAGTATTTTTTAAAGTAACTTGTGTAGTTGCATTTGAAAAGCACCATTTGTGAAGTGGACCTGATGATGAAGACCACAGATGGCCACTGGAACTATTCAATATATAAGTAGGAATAATAAGTATTTCATGTGTTCCACTTCAATTACTTGAATGTGTTTATTAAGCACAATATGCTCGTTACAATGCATATGGTGAAGTGAAGCTGATGGTGAACCAGGAGAACTCTCCAACAATTAACGGCCCAACATTGGGAAAAGCAATATTTTGTAAAAGATTATAAGTAGTTGACATTTGGGCTCTTGTACCTAGTGGTAAATTAAAATTCGACAAACTAAAAGAGTCAAATAAAAAGTGCTAAAAGTTTTTTTTAACCTTAAATTATCTTATGGTTTAATTTGAATAGTTACTTAGTTACTTACGATAAAATTTTTTTTTAATCGTAAGCAACTACTCAATTAAAATTGTTTCCAAGGCTAATCAAATCCATCCAAAGGTTGTCTGTAAAAGACCGCTTATAGCGATAAGACCGCCCATTGTAACACCCTTTGTAGTTTTTTAAGTCCTTATTTAATTCTGTTATGGTGTACAATAAAGAGTTTACCTATCTATCTCTAATACATGATTATTAATTTAATATTAGATGAAATGTAACTTAATTTAACATAATTTTTTATTTCAGAAAATGGAAGATCTTGATATTGTGGATGATGTTGTTAAGTCATTTTATTTTAGAAAAGAACTAATTAGGAACAATATCGAACAAACTGAGTTCCAGGAAAATCACCAGGATAAAGTCAAGGTTACTCAAGATAGACCACTAAAAGGAAAAAACAAGAAGTTGAAATTAAATTCTAAAATTACTTTATCCAAATTACTGGATACACCTTCGTCGTATTTTGTGATTCGCAAGGAGCCAGGAAAAGCACACCATTTAATAAAAATATCTATTTATGATTTAAGTGACAGTGCTTGTGTGAATGTTCAGTGTCAAATCAAGGACACATATGATGAAATTATGGACGAAACAGAACATCTCGTCTGTAAAATTGTTAAAAAATTAAGTTCAGCTGCATACAGATTATAAGTGCAGTGTTATTATAAGATAATGTTTAACTAAAAGATCAATAAAGTTCAAAATTATTATACATACTGTGTCTTAATCACCACCACAATTCAAATAATTATGCCTCGGATATTATTAGAAAGAAGCATTCTATGTTTCAAAGGTTATTATTATTATTACTATTTTCTTTTAAATTAATATTTTTTAACTTCCAATATTTGATTAACCTAGTTTAATAATAATAATATAATAATAATATTCCACAACTTTCACACAGCGCCATCTAGTCCCAAACTAAGCAGAGCTTGTGCTATGAGTACTAGACAACTGATAAACACACATATATATTTCTAAACACACCCAAACAAACCACCCAGACAAAGAACAAATGATCGTGCTCATCACACAAACATTTGTCCTGGATGGGAATCGAACCCACGACCTTGCGCATAAGAAAATGAAAAGAAAAGTCAATTATTATGAGTAAAATGTATAGTTTATTTGGTAAATCTTGTACATACATTGTAACTTATATGCAATACCATTAAAAATTATACAACTATATTAACATAAAACTGTGTATTTCAAATCATAGCAATATATGTACATTGAATAACATAAGAGTTCTAACATGTGCAATCACAATGACCCCATGGTAATGTTTATCTGATTTCGTTGAACTATTCTTTTATCATCTATTCTATTTAAAATTACTTTATTAACTTCCTGTGAGTATAGTACATGTTGGCTTGACTTTATTATATTCATCTTACATTTAAAAGTAATATTCTTAAGTAAAACTTTCTTATAGTTAGACATTTTCAATTTTTTTGTAATGGGCCTTGATACTCCTTTAGCTTTGTTAATTTGTGTTTTTAATGATAGAATACAATTAAATTTTGCTCTTAAGCCAGTAGATTCGGTTATCACATCTTCACCTAATTCATCTTTAAACAAGCCGGGAATTTTATCGTTTAACTTTGGTATACAATAAGGATTATTAAAATCAAAATGACTAGTATCAAATTTCAATATATTATCATTCAAATCTTTCTAAAAGTTTTGTGTATTTATTAAGTATAATAAACTGTCAGTGTTCGTATAACACAGTTTGACATTTTCACCGTACTTTTTTTAATAAATTCGTAATGGAAATTATATACCTATGTGTTGTTTAGCATATTCCAGTACAGCAAATCCTATATACAACGTGTAACGGAAACCCCATATCTATCCAAAAGGGCTGAAGACAACATCTGGTATGGAGTCTCTATGCCAAGTTTCAGCTCAAAATAAGTGACTCACAGAATTGACCCCAAATTATTGGTTTCATATGTTTCTTGAATACCAGTAATAACAAACGTGTCACAGAACTATGAGCGTCATCACTTTCCACGTCACTTGCCAATAAAATGATAATTCTCTTCGTTCTTCTTAATTTGAAAAATTCAGCCTCTGGTATCAATGTATTGAAATTTCTAATATGCTCCACACATGTAAACATAGGATTAGAAAACTCTTGCCATATTGTTTGTTCATCCAAAGAAGCCGTGCACTCGGTATGTATATACCCTTTAAATTACACGTTGTATATAGTTCTATCTAAAACATTTTTTTTATGATTCAATTGAACTGCAAGAAAATTTGCACTAAGAACACAAATACTTCGTAAGTTTGGTTTTGTTATTAGTTTCTCTGCACCTACTGTCTTATTTGTTCTATTTTTACTATCGTTCCACTTAGTTACCAATTTAACATCAACCTGTTTATTTTCAATCTCTTATCCAAATATTGAATTATTTAAATGTTTAAAGAAATCTCTTTCAAATAGTGTTCTGGCTGATTGGCGCAATTGAGTATTTAAGTCAATATATTTTTTCAAAAAGATTTCATGTTTAAATTGAACTAAAAGATAAATTCTTTTTAAAATAAGGCCATTTCTGAGATATTCTTTTAAATGTATATAATATATAACATACTTGTATTTGTCATATAAGTTCGTGATTAACTTTTCTGTCTCCCTCCTACTGGTATGAACTTTTCTGGAGCGAACGGCTATCAACTTAATGATATCAACTTCTAAAATGAAACCGTACTCAGCATCATCAGGTACATCAAATAAACAAAAATTTTCAATTTCGGAACTTGTCGTGAATCTGATATAGGTAATTCTTTTGTCATTGCATATCCATAAATATTGTTACAGTCAAGATATACTAAATATGTTGACGGTTTAGAATCATCAAAATTAGGGAGGTAAATGTTATTGGCTTTAGCATATCGGTGAGAGTATTGTGCTAATCCACCGCGTATTCCCTTTTCTATCTTTAAATATATATAACTCAGAGGTGACTGACTGACTGACATAGTGATCTATCAACGCACAGCCTAAACCACTGGACGGATCGGTCTGAAATTTCGCATGAAAATGTTATGACGTAGGCATCCGCTAAGAAAGGATTTTGCGAAATTCCCACGGGATCGGGATTTACAGGGGAAAAACTTCCCACGCGAACGAAGTCGCGGGCAACTGCTAGTCATCTTATAAATGTCTAAATCATGAATCAATTCTAGTTGAATACCTGTGTAAAGGAGCATAGCGTCCCAAATTAAACCAGGTGAACTTACGTAGTATACAGGATCGAAATTATAATGCTTAAGACATATTTTCCTAAAATTTTCAAATATATCGCATAGTAATAATACACTTCACACATAAATCAGTATATTCACGAAGACTACTAATTTTAAAGTAATTCCAAACGGTTTGCACATATTCATACTCTCTATCAGTTATATGCCTCATTTACAAACTGTTGTAAAAACAATGTTTTGGAGGGAGTTGTGTCTCATCATATTTACGCCATGAATCAATAATTATATTCATAATTATGTATATATACCTTTCCTTCGCATTCATTCGAATTTTGCGTCGTCAGGAAAATATGATCTCAAATTTAAAAAATCACTGTCTGTTAAACTTTTACTTAGATTATCAAGACTTGTGCTAAGGAACTGGAATGAATCTATGAATTTAATTTGCAAAGGTTTCTTACATCCGGTTTTATTGATTTTTGTAATGGATAAATATTTTTGTTTTGTTCTGTTATTTTTAATTCACCATCATATTTTGACAATTCCTTGAGAAAGATATGGAAATCATAGCCAGATAGACTATAAATTAAATTACAATGTGAATGAGCTGCACCTCTATATTCTGATATAATATGATCACGATCGCGCACTTTGTCATGAAATAATATTTTTTTACAAATATGACATGTACTTGCATTACAATAAATATTCATTTTTTCTGGAGTCATTGGTTTCATTACTTTTTCAGTCATCAAAATTTCATGTATTGATTTTGTTTTTTTAATTAAATTATTAACAAACACTTCTACACAGTCTGCTCCTTGATATGTAATATGCATAACATGAAGGCTGGTGCAACTTATATTTTATAGTATTTTTTATTGGTATTTTCTTCATTAAAATTGCTTAATAGACTTTCAAAATCCGCGTATATAACAAAGTTGATTTTTTGTTGTCTCTCAAAATGTTTAAACTGTAATGTGCTGTTTTTATCTGGTAATAATGTTAAATTTCTAGATCAGGCATGAGAGTGGAATTTAATTTCACTAGTAAAAAATTGCAACCATGTCTCACATAAATCCATTCGACTTTTATGGCTGGAAACTTGACGTCTCACTAAGCACAAAAGATCATTTATCAAACAATAATGAGCTCTGTTATTTTTCTCGAAATACCTATAATAAATTAATCTGTTTATCTTTCTTACAATTTGTCAAATAAAGAGGCCTCTTTATGTGACAAATTGTACACTGCAACTAACATTACACTGAAACTGGGCCCAGTTACAGTGCAATGTTTATCCAATCCATAAATATTAATACTTAAATCAGTTATTCTTTTCAAACAACCTAATGTCTTTAACGGATGGCGGGAATGTCATCCCTTTCATATCGTTAATTTTATTACTTTTTAGAAAACTTATGATCAATTCCAGCTTCCAGCATACAGATATACCTACCTACATTACTATAAAAATAAACTAATATGTAACTTATAAAAAACCACCTTTCTTTAGGTGATTAAAAAATATAAGTTTGAATAACGACATAATAATAATAGCCAAAACCAGGCGTAGCAATAGTATGTCAATTTGCTATTTTGTTTTGATCTGTCTCCATATAAAATCTTACAACTTACTTTGCAAAACCATTATCAATGACACACTACTTACATACGATGATTTTGTCTGTCGGATCTTCTCAATAAAATGTATGTAAAAATTACAGTGAACAAATGTATTTATTTCATCATATTTTACGATACGGACAGTTTCCCGAAATCTGGACAGCCGATGTGTAATTGTGAAGCTGATGTGTGTGTTCAGCATGTTGTAAAAACCATATTATTTGATGATATAGTTATACTCCAGTATGAGAGAATTAATAGCCAGAATTCAGGAAGATATTGACCCAAAAGCATAGACTTAATAAAATTAAGTACCGTTCTGCAAAATATGTGTACCTAAGTGTCTAAGTGTATGTAGTAATAAATAGGTGTCGACAAGCAACTATGTAAAATATCATAATTGAAATATTATATTCAAAATAAAATAATACTAAAAATATAGTTCATTTCATTTATACCTCGTAAAATATGAAGTTTAGCACAAATAGAAAGCCACTGCGCTTAATAAGGCAGCGGTGGACAACATACGAGCGCATTCCATATTCAATGGCCTGCTGTGTCGGATTTAGTAGGCACTGCACTTACTAACTGGTACCTAAATATACACACTTGAATTGTGGAATGATGACTACTGAGCATCAGGTCTTGAGTCCGATCCCATTTTTAGGGTTCCGTAGCCGAATGGCAAAAAACGGAACCCTTATAGTTTCGACATGTCTGTCCGTCTGTCTGTCTGTCCGTCCGTCCGTATGTCTCAGCCATTTTATTCCGAAACTATTAGAACTACACATGTGAAACTTGGTGAGTAGATGTAGTCTGTAAACCACTTTCCGATTTCATGAAAAAAAAATTAAAAATATTTAAAATAAAGGGGGGCTCTCCATACATGGAACTGAAACTGAAAATATGTTTTTTTCATGAAACCAATTCGTGTGTAGTATTTATAGACAGGTATTTAAAAATGACATTAAAGTTTTTAAAACTACTTTTTCGTAAAGTTAATCATTTAAAAGATATACGCATTCAAAGTGGTAAAATGTGTCCCCCCTCTAACTTCTAAAATAATGGAGTGAAAAATGTCAAAAAAATTTATGCTGTAGACAGCTGTAGATCTTAATGTAAACTTTCAACCAAAATTGGTTTGAACGAGATCGGGTTAGCAATTTTAGAGATACAGCATATTTTCTAAAACCGCAAATATAACTTTGTAATTCGTACAAACACTATGAAAAACAAAGTTATAGGGCGTAGTTATAAAAAATGTAAATAAGCTAGTTTTAAGAAATTCGTAAAGTTTTTTTTAAAATAAATATACATATTTGTATTATATTATTATAGTTACTTCGGAACCCTTCATGGGCGAGTCTGACTCGCACATGGCCAATTTTTTAAGATTCGATCACTAACTGGGGCGAAATGACCACACTATTATTTCATTTTCGAATGTAATAAATGATTGTTGAAATTGGGTGTTTCTGGATCTCATCTGATCCAGAAACCCCAATTTCAACCTACTAAAATTAGTTTTCCCTTGATAACACTCAAGTAAAAAACGTTTTTGCCTGTTAGAAATGAAAAGACAGATCTACGCTGAAATGTATTTCGTTTTGTAACTGTATTCCATCTCTTGGTTTTTCAGTGTTAACGAAAGAGACAACAATAAGACGACAGGCTATCAATCAATAGCTGACTTTTATTCCGGAAAATCTGTGTTTGTAACTGGAGGCACTGGATTTTTAGGCAAGGTTTGTAATTTTTCTATTGATTTCATCCCAAACGGTTATAATGTAGACTATTCATACATTTATTTAAACTTTTAAGCTATTGCATAGCTTTTATCACGGGCTTGGAGCGCGGTGACCGAATCAAGAAATTCCGTAACGAAAATAAACCTAACACCCCCCACTCCGACCGGCACAGCGGTGCGGTGTTGAAAGCCGTGCATCGTCTAACGTCGTTTCAGTTCGGCAGACTTCGGCACGGTGTTTGTGTGCGTGCGAATAGACGTATGCGTGTAGACTAGCTGCTAATAAACCTATAGTTTCAATGATAAAAATTCCTGAATAACTTACATGTATATTGTAAGATAATAAAAATATTTTAAACAATATTAACTTCTCATTTATACAATAAAAGAAAAAAAATGTTTTCTTATCGGTCACCACGCTCAAAAAGTGTAACTTGAATTAATATCAAAGAAAAAACTTGAATAAATATCAAATAAAAAAAAATACTGTATAAATAAAACAAATAAATAATTATAATTGCATAAGTTGATAAAAAATGCTATGCAATAGCTTTACCGCGGCAGTCCCCGAGTACCACACTCATTTTTTTCAAAAGTATTAATTCTCTACTAATCGAAACTTAGGGTGGTACAGACGATCGGGGTTGGGAATGCTCTAACGACATACAGTGGCCTCAGAACGCAAGGGCAACCAAGGGAGTAGGGTAGGTTATTAGTCAGTAGAATTCACACACACTCTCTTTCATTTCATCCAGAGCGGGAGTAGAGAGAGAAACATCAATAATAGTTACATTGTGTAGAATGTAACTATTATTGTTGGATATTGCAGGCCTGAATCACCTGATTGTCTGATAAAAAGATAGTTCCGTGCTTCGGAAGGCACGTATAAGTCGGTGGTCCCGGTCGCCAAATGGCGGTCGTCAAAATAGATCACGTCAGAGGCCTTTGAGGCGGTCTAGAAACTCTGACACTAGGGTGTATGGGGTCGTTAGACCTTACTACCCCCACACGATAAGAAGAAGATTATGTAGAATTGTAGATACATACATACCTACATAAAAACTCAACGCGGAGATGATCAGTCACATGACCGCTTCCCTTCCACTTCCCCTGAACAACAAGTTGTTCCAAGGAGTATTTATTCCAAACAATATGTCCAGAGTATTAGACGATTTGCATTTGCTCAGTCGACGATAACCGCCTGAAGAAAGAAGTACAAAAAAAAAATCGGAAGTCGGGGTTTTTGGTTATGTATTTTCGTTTTTGACACCGACTTCCGAAATTAAAATTATACTTCAGTTTGCAGTGTTTCTTTAAGTCAGGTTAATTTTTTGTTAAAAAGTTTTTATTTATCTCTTTTTAGTTGACCAATTTGTAATTCACTCAAATACAAAAGTCTAAATGTCAACTACTTATAGTTTTTTACAAAATATTGCTTTTCCCGATGCAGGGCCGTTAGTTGTTGAGGAGTTCTCCTGGTACTTCACCATTAGCTTCACTTCACCATATGCATTGTGACAAGCATTTTTTGCTAATAACTATGTTCAAGTAATCGAATCGAAACTCATGAAATACTTATTATAGAGTAGTTCCGTTCTGCCCTCCTAATAGCAAATGCAGTACTTGCAAAGTGGTGGTTTCGAGAAAAACGCGGTTAAGTGTTTTTTTGTGAATCTCCACTAAAATTAATAAAAAAACTCAAACGTTTTTTAACAGAACCCGTACAAAAAGTTTCAAATTATTGTTTTGTTTTGACCATTGATATACAAAAACCCAAAATGCACACTCAACGTCTCAAAACCGTCCGCATAAAATGAGTGCTTATTTCTAAATTATGCGCTCATTTCAAATAGTAACGGCAAATTTCAATGGCCGCGTTTTCAGTGTCAAAACAATGTATTATGGCATCTTTTTTATTTTAGTCGCATAAAATAATGGAATCGATTTTTTTTCTTGTATTTATTTATTTTTTATTAATAAGTTTATGATTTATTTTCCAAATTGTCCATACTAATATTATAAATGCGAAAGTAACTCTGTCTGTCTGTGTGTTACCTTTTCACGCCTAAGCCGCTGAACCGATTTAGATAAAATTTGGCATGGGAATAGTTTAAGACCGTGGGAAAGACATGGGATAGTTTTTATCCCAAAATTCCCACGCGATCACGATTTACGCGGGAAAAACCTCTACGCGAACGAAGACGCGGGCAAAAGCTAGTATTTAGAATAGATTAAAATAAACTTTATTGTACACCAAAAGTTAAATACATCTATTTTACAATAATTAATACTAATTTAGTTTTTGGCAAATATGTATACGTTATAAAATATACTGAAGGAGAAGAGGTCATCAATTTTACGGTTTTTTTAATGTTCATAAATAAAATCAATAAATAATTTATTGACAATAAAAATATTACATCTTTAAAGTGAAGCCCCTGACTCCTATGCTAAGCGAGCCGGTGTTACAGGAATCAGTGTCTTACGCTATACATTAAAACACATTTCAATTTTTATGTAATAAATTACAAACAAAAAGTAACACTAGAAGGTATTGAGAACAAAAGAAATAGAAGCGAAACGTGTATGTGTGTGTAAGTTTGAGTGTATGTGCGTAATTGCGAGTGTGTGTGTGTGGGTGTGTATATGCCTGGAACTCTGGATGCGTGTGCGTTAACATGAGTGTGTGTTTTGAATAGCTTAATTTACTGTACTGACGAAATGATTTGTTTAATATCGTCATAGCTCAAAGACTGAAGCCATGGTTTTAAAATTTGTTTGGCCTTATGTCACATAAGCTTCTAAATTGGGTTAGTTTTATTTGCTCTATTGTAGATCCTAGAACTTAATGCCTAAAAGTATCTAGACGTACCTAAGTTTAGTGTGACATTTTAGAACTTTACAAACGGGAAACCCAGTGCGTTTGCGTATTAAATCTGGACTTACTGGTAACAATCTGTGTCTACGTAGTATGGTATGGAGGATATATATTAGGAACTGTAAGTACTTGAGCTTCCGAGTATAGCAGTCCAGTGGGATAAATTAGTTTTTTGAACGACATCACTTTAAGTATTGCCCATAGTGCGCGTTCCGCTCTTAGTATTACAATTTTAAACGTCCCTCTCCATGCTGGAATAATTTAAATGATTTAATAATAGAATAAAAATATATTTTAAATATATCGATTCATCATGGGATAACTTATGGGTTATACTAATGATAAAAGTGTGTGTGAGTGTTGCTTTGGCGCAACACCAATTATTATTATTATCACTAAAAACTTCTTATTTTTATACTTTAGTTTTTCTCGTGACCAAATACGATGCGGAGAACGGACATCAATTGTCAGCCAACAAAGGCGAGAGATTTTTTTTATTGCGAATTTTTTTGACGAAGATATTATGTATATCACGGCAAAAGGTATAAGCTTTATTGAATAAAAAAATTAATACGATTTTAACAGTTAATATTTATTTTTTAATAGTTAATATTATTGATATACACGTGCTCTACCCAAAAACATTTACGCTATAATTACGTCTTTAGAACACAATTTAATAAACTTATAATACTAACGAAAATGTCATAAAAAATATTAGTATAAGGTGTAAGTCTCCACTCAAGGCCTTGTTCTATCGAGCAACGTCAGTCGTAAAATTTGATAATTTTTCGCACACTGTTTTGTAAAAACAACTTTAAACAATTTTCATAAGATGGAATTTGCAAAAACATATTTTGTACTTCATTTCATTTCATTTATTTATTTCATAAACAATTTTAACATTGTGTTGAAATTATCGGTCTAAAATACACACAAACATAAAAAATTTACAGGTAGGCATTATTACTATACAGCACAAACTAATCAAAATAAAATAAGTTACAATATACCATTTCAAAAAATATTCTTAGAATAGCATTGTTACAGAAATCATATAATTATGTCAAATATAAAGAATGTAAAAAAATAAACAAATACAAATTCAATCATTACAAGTCAGAAGTAAAAAATAATAATAATAGTTAATCAAAATTTATATAATAATATCAATAAAATTAGCAAAATGTAATGTCCAAATTATGTCAAATAGATATAAAAGTTTACAGATCAGCCATTGAAATTGTCAAAATGTCAAAATAAAAAATTACGTCGATTAAATAAGGACATATATATATATACTTATAGCATTACTATTACTACGTAGATGGTGAGTGTTTGGCGACAGTTTCGAGCGTCACTTTTCTTCGAGACTGTGCATCTTGGGTTTTTAGTATATCAATGGTTTTGACGTATATTTTTCTAATGTAGGTCTTTACAAACATGAATACTGCACTTAAGCCTTGTATCCTTATTTACAAATATATCAAACTAGTGAAGTAAAATGCAGTTCTCGTGTTTATTACTGCATTTTTTTCTAGGAAATATATTAACTGCATCTAGCACTAACAAAATAAATATCTGAATACGACTAAAATAATAGACATAATGCAGTGTAGAAATACTTGAAGGACGGCAACGTCGCAATTTATTTATGAATGCGTACTCGTGTACAGAGTGTTTCTTTTACGTATCAATTTAACATCATTTTTTTTTTTTAGCTTGGTAAAATTATCAAATAAGTCCTCCCACCCCGGGCAGGGTGGGAGGGACTGTCAGACTTTTACTGACTAAAATCCACGGTGTTCCTTCAATAACCCTTTACGTACCGGGGTCACAGTAATGGGATAAGTCCCATGACCCCGGCAGGCTTCGGCCCTCTGCAGGGGGGACCTCGTCATGTTGCTGACGCTCTTTGAGGCGCGCGTGGAACACGACGCGCCGTCGACCCGGGCATGGTCCATGGTCGGACAGCGAGTTGCTCTTTACTCGCTGTCCGCATGCCCGCGCCTACGGTGGCCGGAGATCGTCGGCCGACGTCCGACGCCGTGGGCGTCTACCACTGCGACTGGGCTGGAGGGAGGACGCCATCCTCTCCCTCACGCAGCCCGCCTCCTCCTTCGGAAGCATGACTGCTTCGCAGAAGGAGGCGACCGCTTCCCACTCCCTCTCGCCCCGCAGCATGGCCTCGACCAAAGCCGGGCGCGAGAGGTCTCCGCCTATCGCCGCCGTGAGGACACGTCGGTGCTCTGCCCAAGCGGGGCAGTCCTGCACCGTGTGCTCTACCGTGTCCTCAGGGCGACCCTCGCAGTGGTGACACCCAGGCGTTTCCTCCTTTCCCATCAGACACAGGTACTTCCCGAAACTTCCGTGTCCGGTAAGGACCTGCGTCATGCGGTAGGTCAGGACGCCGTGACGCTGATCTAGCCACTCCTCAAAGAAATTTAGTGAATATTTTGATATTAAGAAAATAAATAAAAACATTTTGTTTTCGAATGGTAATATTTTTTTTAGCATGTATGGATGCTATACTCTGTTAGTTAACACACTGTATGTAACGAAACGAGGGAAGAAAATCTCTAATGTGGCATTCGCAAGCGAGAATAAAGTAAATATCAAGAAAATACTTGATGTAGCAAACATCCTGAAGAAGCACTTCGGTGATTACAGGAGGACTAACACCCTGTATATTAAGAAAGTGAATTTTAAAATCAGCTACATCTATTGAGTTGACTACTGAAGTCCGTCAGATCCATAACTCAATATCAATATCCAGCATCATCCATTTGTTTACTTAAATTCAATTGTAAAACTTAAATTTGAAAAATAATTTGATTAAGATATGTCTGAGATTCGTATGAACTAATTTTAATTTTAATGTATAAAATGGTACTGCATTTGTAAAGTAATTTACTGGGAAATTGAAGTTTCTGGATCTGGCAAGTTTTGATAATTGTTTTGTTTTATAATTGCAATATAAACCATTAGGTACTGAGTATTTTACCTTAGACAATAGTGTATAACCAAATATACTCAATTAAAACGCAGCAAATACGCGAGTACTGCGTTTCTTACCAGTACGTGTACGTGATTACTGCGTTTTAATCTGGTTTATGATCATTGCTGCATTCATACTAACAATATCGGATAATTTCACAGGAAATACTGCATTTTTTCTTACCGTTTCACCATGTTCCAGTCATGAAAAAAAATTGAAAAAATTCTACGTGTAGCTGAAAGTATCTAGATGTCATTTTTGACAAAAACGAAAAATCTAAAAAAATGACGATTACTGCATTTGCTACTACGAGGGCAGCGTTGGCTATCTATGGTCTTCACCATCAGTTCCACTTCACCAAACGGTGCTTTTCGTAAGCAACTGCACAAGTTACTGTAAAAAATACTCAAATCGCTATAGCTGTGCTTATAATATTTGAAGAGTTCCCTCCAGGATTCCATCATCAGATCCTGACTTGATAACAATGGGACCACCTCTGAAGCATTATTAAACAAAAAAGAACTTTCCACATCAATTCAGCTGTCTTCGAGTAATCGCTGAACATGCATACTTACATAGTTTACATCCATACATAAAAAAACCCGACGAATAGAGAACCTCTTCCTTTTTGGAAGTCGGTTTCCAACGCACGAGGGATCTTGATATTATGTTACGACGGTGACCAATCAACGCATCGGCCTAGGGAAGCGTTTCTATGAAGATCCACCTGTGTGTGTTTTTAATATTTACGCTACAGCGTCGTTGCGTGGTACTTAAATGAATATAATCGATTGTATAAATATGCACTTTAATTTTCTCTTTGTAAAAACTATATTCATTCCTGGTTTTGAGTTGGTGAGCAGATGATTTTTTCATATATTGAAGCAATGTATCAGTAATTGAAATTTTGTCTACAATTAGAATTTTATTTTAAAATATTTGAGTTGTCCTTCTTCACCTTATTTTTTTTTTTAACAAATAGAATATTTTTTAACAGCTTGCTTACTCTATTTGGTACTGGGTTTGTAACATATTCGTTTTCATTTTCTTTATGTTAACTGTAGTTTGATCAGATAAATACAGTTTGGCATCACAATAAATAATGAATACAATGCATATATCTGCCTGCATTCTACTGTTAAACATTTTAAACAATAATATTCATAGCCCCGATCTCTTATATAAAGTTAATGTAAACATTCCAACTAAAACTCGGTATAATCCACCTTTTCGGATACCTTTCAGCTCAACCCAGTTATAGGCAAAATTCATTTATTGTGCGTGCAAGCAGAAGCTTTAATAACCGGTGTAAGCAGCACGATTTTGACTCGTTTACAACAAGTGTGATTGCAGCCAGAAGACGCCTAAGCCTTGATATTTTCAAAAATATTTAATATCTGTATTCTGTGTTGTATGTGTTATTTATATCTGCTATCTATTTAGTAATTTTGAATATTGTATTTATGATATGGTTATATTAAGACTACCTTTTAAGTGTTCAATTTAAGATTTTTCTGCCCCTAAACGTAAGGACTTTTAATTGGCTCACTGTCTACTATACTATATATTTTCTGTATTTAATAGCTGTTAGTCCTCCATACTTCTTAAATAAATATATTAAAACACTGAAATTTTCAGGTATACCTTGAGAAACTCCTTTACTCTTGCAAGAATTTAGATAAAGTCTACATGTTGGTGCGAGAGAAGAAAGGAGAAAATGTTTGTAAAAGGGTTGAAGATTTGTTTGCAAATCCTGTAAGTTAAAAGTATGTTTTTTTTAATATTAATTAAGTAGTGGAATGGATTTTATGTGTGGATCACTCGCGTGGAATGTTTTTCCAGCATAAATCCCGTTTCCGTTAGAATAAAAAGTAGTATAATATGTTTTATTCCCGTACTACAGCTATCTATATACCAAAGGACATCAACCAAAATAGGTCATAACCGCAAACAGCCGTATTGGAAAAAAAAGGAATTCATAAATAATTTAGTAATAAATAAATACTATTAAAAATTATAAAAAAGATTTTTAATCGATTATTTTGTTTGTGTGTTTGTGTAGACAATTGCGGTGCAGCGTACGGGTTGTGTTGAGTTAGGATTGCTAAAATAAAAACCCAGAAAAAATAATATTGATATTTGATATTTCGACACTAGAGATTCAAAACATTATAATGTTTTTCTGGAAGACCGAGCGTTACTCTGGTCGTTGGAGTATCTAAGGTGATAATTCATCCATTTACTTCTCTTGCTCTCCCTAGAGCAAGAGAAGTAAAGGGCAAAGGTAAAGCGGAAGGGTGTTTCAGACTTTTACTGACTATATACACATCATTTTCAGCAATTCCCCGCCGCCTATCGAGCATCGGTTCTTCTGGGTTCCTTTTTTTTGTATTATATTAATCAATTTGATACAAAACTTATTATCTAAATGTTTTCTTTGTACTGTAAGCTACTCAATAAAATCAAAAATAGTGCAATATTTTTATGTTCATGTTCAAGCCCAAACGCCATACAAAGTGGTTGATGTCCTTTCATTCGAGATCCGTTAGTAGTTTGGTATGAAAGAGTTTCATAAACATCCATCCATCGTCACAACTTTCACATTTATAATATTAGTAAGATATTCGACGTTACTTGTAAATGCACAAGAGAAAATTATTTTAAAAACGATTCCTAGAAAGGAGATTGACAGTCTTTGTATGGAAATTGGACCAAGTATTATCCAGAATGAAGATATAGTGCATAATGTTCCGTATGCTAAGGCTAGTCAGTAAATCAAAGCGCATCTAAATCTATCCCAGGAGTCATGAAAAAAAGCTTTTTCTTGGGAACTATTTATTGGCAAGAAATGAACTTACTTAATTAACGACAGAACTAATTGTACTAGACACACAACGTGCCTACAAAATTTTATCGTTCTCCGATCCGTGAAACATGGGCAACAGTATGTTTTTATTATACAACGTGTAATTTAAAGGATGTATACATACGAAGTGCACGGCTTCTTTGGATGATAACAAACGATATGGAAAGAGTTTTGTAATGCTAGGCTATACGAGTAGAACTTATTAGAAATTTCAATATATTGATACTAAAGACCGAATTTTTCAAATTAAGAAGATGTAAGAAAAATGTCGTATTATTGGCAAGTGACGTGGAAAGTTATTGACCTTCGTAGTGCTGTGACACGTTTGTTATGATTGGTATTCAAGAAACAAATGAAACCGATAATTTGTTATCAATTGTTTGAGTCAGTTATTTTGAGCTGAAACTGTGCATAGACACTCCATACCAGATGTTGTTTTCAGCACTTTTGGATAGATATGGAGTATATAGGAATTCTGGATCGGTTGATGTAGTCAACGTCTACAAATGATGTCACGGCGAGCGGGACGGAGCGATGCAACAGACATGGAGCGATCGTGGAACGCAGATCGGCACGACCGTCACGAGCGATCGTCGGGCGGAGAGTGATGAAAACCTGCAGCTTTTTTTTGTTTGACATCTCGCAGGTCAACCTCTGACGTTGTGGGCTGCTGAAACGGACATGCCTGTGGTTGTCTTAATTAATAAATAAATTAAAGCCTCCAGCCAGTGCTTATTATAAAACTTAAAAAGTAGGTGACTACACGCTGAGAAGACCTGTGGGGTACGGACCTCGGCTTAGGGCGTCGCAGGGGGAGGGCAGCTAGGAACAGGTTGGATCAGATCATTATTATTAGGGAAGTTTAAGGTTACTGGCTCAGCATCACTGGCTGGCTCTGGCAAGGCTCGACGTGGGAAAATCAGCAGCGCGTGCGCATGTAGCTATAAATAGCGAGTGTAGCTGTGAGAGAGAGATTAACGTATAATACATCCATGCGAACAAACGAGACAGTGAAATGAGAGCTTTGTACACCCGGTACGTCAAAGTAAGATAAAGCAAAATATAATAAAAATGGGTTTCAAGCTTGGTGTGCTACGGTTAAGCGATAAGGCATTATTAGATGTAAAACGAAATATTTTTTCGAAGCGTAAACATGTAAAGAATGTAATATAACAAAAAATAATAAGTTCATGTTCTCAGTACAAAACAATGATATTGACTGCTTACCCCTTGGACCATTTCTTTTTTTCCTCCCTAGCGTGTTCCTGGCATCACTAAATATTGATAAATATTTAGTGATGCCAGGAACACGCTAGGGGTACTTTCATTTCTGGGCAGCATTTGGTCCAAACCCTGTCAATCTCCTTTTAAATGTTTTATTTTTCCATTAAAATTATCATTTTTATCATCGATATGAAATTTTGAGCAATAATTTAGTAAGAAATAAATAAAATTATAAATTAGTATTATCCCCCATAACGGAACATACAAATTAACACTCAAGAAACACAGATGCCAATTACATGCTTATCTATATGGGTAGTAATCAACAGTAAATGTTTATAATTTCCAGTTATTTACGAGGTTGAAGAAAAGTAATCCTGATTGCACAAAGAAGGTGGTACCAATCACAGGTGACATAACACTCCCGAACTTAGGACTAAGTCAGAAAGATGAACAGACATTGATTGACAAGGTACGGTTCAATTATGGCGACAACATTAAAATGGGTTCTATGAAAACTATACTCCTGCCTTAATCTGTCTGCTCGTTCTTTTATAATGTTTTTATTTAATCAGTTATCATATAAATTTGTGTACTTTTTTTCTCCTGGATGGGAAAATCAACAAATGATTCCTCCTGCTAAATAAAATAAAAATAAAAACAAACAAATAAAAAAAATTTTTTTTTTACATATTATATTAAAGTAAGTGAACATATTAGACATTCATTAACGCCAGGTCATTAATTCTAGGTGTCGGTAGTCTACCACGCAGCAGCAACAATTAAATTTAACGAACCTTTGCCGGTTGCTATGAACATCAATTTTGAGGGGACACAGAAGATTCTTGAGCTCAGTCGGCGTATGAAGAATATGGAGGTAATTAACTTTGTTAATTAAGACTTTATGGTTTGTCAACCGACGAAAAAAACGGAGCAGGTTATCAATTCGACGCGTATATTCAACGTGTAATTTAAAGGGTATATACATACCGAGTGCACGGCTTCTTTGGATGATAACAAACGATATGGCAAGGGTTTTCTAATCCTATAATGAATTAATGAAATATAATGAAATAATGATGTTTATTTTGCAAATGGGTTATAAATAACACTTTTACACGTAATTATTTCGTAAATATAAACTAGATGAGGCCAGTGTTTCCTAACTGACTACTCTGAGAAGAAACACTGAAACAAACTCAGAGGTCAACGTCTCTTTTAAAGTCCAGACAATGTGTAGTTATCAAATCATATGAGAATCATGTAGGTTTATGCCTGTGGCGCCCTTTAAAGTAGGGTGTCCCGAAAATTTTTTTTTTCGCTTTTCTCTACTCAAGCCCCCTCAAAAGTTGCATTATTAGTTTTAGATTACCGTAAAAATAATAAAAAAACATAAAAAGTATCTTGAGTGTTCTACCGGCATTTTTTTATTTTTTTATCACTTAAATAACCCTCCAGTCAATGTCGTCTATTCTATTTTATGTACATTATTCCCATTTTATTTTTTATTTCATTGATAGTGAAACCCTAAGTTATGATTTGCAGGCAACGACAGGATTTTTTCTGTTAGGAATTTGTTTGGAACAAACTCGCAAAATTCATGTTATGACTTGTTTTTCTTAAATTCTCTACTTCTACTGTGAGGCAGTTCGTCTTATTTCTATTGCGGTTTTATTGCTGTAAGGTGTCACTCTGCACTTCCATGTGATAAAATACGTGTTTTTGTTATATATAATAATGGGTTCAAGACGAAGTGAGACTACTTGTGCTATTTTGGGATCATATAAAGAACTTGACGATCGCCAGTTACCAGTGATAAGTGACGTTATCAAATTCATTTTGTTTACTAAAAATGAACTAAAACTACAGAAGAATGGGAAAGATCCTTCTAACACAGAAGTTTTTTCAATCGTTTCTGGAAAACTTGATACGATTTGGACCAAAGTTTCGATTCCTATCGTTTCCAACGTACGAGTTACCCAATTGCTGAAATCATATTTCGACAAATACCTGTCATTGATAAGATATCCCAAAAATAAAAGAAATGATAGTTACGAAAGCAAAGTGAAGTGCTTTTTGGAATCGTCGAACAAGCTCTTCGATATTGCTGCTTGTAAGTGCACTTCGTTTGACATTTGTTCCTGCATAAAACCTAAGAAAGTTCCTATTTCTGAAAGAGACTTTTTACTGGATCGAAGAAGTGATAGAAAAATGGCAATAAGCGGTAGAGACACAAAAGAAATAGCAAGACTTTTAAAGAAACATCAGAGACAAGAAAATTTGAATCGGAAAGAGTCAGAGCACGCATATTTTCCCAGTGCATCACTAAAAACCAATCCTGTTCCGGTGCGCGAGTTGCCGCCTCGACCGCAGTCGCCTGTAACAGAGCTTTCTGTGAATAGTGACGTGCCTGTAAATGAGACTCCATCTACTTCGTTGAATCGGAACACTCTGGCGCTGCCAACAGTAGCTAAGGTATGTGATCGGTATGGACTATCAACGCGATCTGCGGCTGCGGTCGCTTCGGCAGTCTTAGCTGACGTAGGATTGGTATCTTCCGAAGATCTAAGTCTTGTTATTGATAAGAATAAAATTCATAGAGCTGTTTCAAAAGCACGGACCAAGGCCAGCAAAGACATTGATACGATTGTAATAAAAAGTATCTACTTTGATGCACGAAAGGACAAAACACTCATAATCGAGAAAATAGGCGATCGGTACCACCGCAGAGAAGTCTTGCAAGAACACATTTCAGTTCTCACAGAGCCGGGATCTATTTATTTGGGACATATGACGCCAAGTCGTGGCACTGCCAAAGGGATCGTCTCTTCTATCATATCTTTGTTAGAAAATCAAGGGTTGAACTTGGAAGAGGATAGAGAGAGATCTGTGTGGGGTGCGATGGTACTGCTACGAATACAGGTTGGAAGGGAGGTGTCATTCAATACCTGGAAAACTATTTAAAGAGACCGTTGCAATGGTGTGTTTGTATGCTTCACGCGAATGAATTACCGCTTCGTCATTTGTTCATGTCTCTGGATGGTAGCACATCTGGGCCAAAAGAATATTCAGGACCTATTGGAAAACAGCTAGCTGCTTGTGAAAGTAAACCTCTAGCGTCTTTTTGTGCAGTGTCTGGCAATTTGCTAGTATTACCTGATAATATTGTGAAGGAACTAAGCACGGATCAAAAGTATCTGTACGAAATGTGTCATGCTGTGATGGCTGGTTCCTGTTCCCTTGAGCTAGCGAACCGCCAACCTGGAAAAATGGCGCATTCGAGATGGCTCACTACTGCCAATCGCATACTCAGACTTTACGTAAGTACTGTTTCGCCGTCAAATAATTTGCAGCTGCTTGTGAACTACGTGGTCAAAGTTTACGCTCCTGTTTGGTTCCTAATCAAGCAAAACTCATTATTTAAAGATGGAGCCAAGCATATTTTTCAAATGGTTATATACTCTCGATTTTTTCCTGATAGTCAGAGATCTATTTATTGTAAATTCGGTGATCGAAAGAAACGCTTTTTTTGCGCACCCAGAAAACTTGCTTATTGCCATGTTATTCGACGATAGAGAGCATATTCGAGAGCTTGCATCTCGCAAAATATTAAAGGCCAGAGAAGCAGAAAAGAGCAACTCTCACAGGGTATTTAAAGCACCAAAGCTTAACTTCTGTGCGCGAGACTACACCGATATAATATTTTGGCAAGAGTGTGAAATATCAGCTCCACCAATTTTGCGACACGTCTCCAACGATGAACTTAGAATTAAGGCTAAAGAACACATCCTCGACATTATTGACTTTCCCTGCCACACACAGTCAGTGGAAAGATGTGTAAAACTAGTGACGGAGGCTTCTCAAAGCGTCACGGACGCTACAGCTGTAATATCGTGCTTGTAATAAAAACCATTTAAATGTTATTTTAGTATGATTTATAGTTTTAAAATCTAATCTAAGTCTAAAAATAGCAAATTTGAAAAACTTCAAGGACTGGTAGAGGCCTCAAGATGCCGGATATCTAATTAAATTTTATAATTATCGTAATATATGTGTCAAAACGCAACTTTTGATACCTCTTGACACCGGACGAAAAAATATATACAACGTGTAACGGAAACCCCATATCTATCCAAATGGACTGAAGACAAAATCTGGTATGGAGTCTCTATGCAAAGCTTCAGCTCAAAATAAGTGACTCACAGAATTGACCCCAAATTTTTGATTTCATATGTTTCTTGAATACCAATAATAAAAAACGTGTCACAGCACTATGAGGGTCATCACTTTCCACGTCACTTGCCAATAAAACGACAATTCTCTTCGTTCTTCTTAATTTGAAAAATTCGGTCTCTGGTATCAATGTACTGAAATTTCTAATAAGCTCCACACGTGTAGACATAGGATTACAAAACCCTTGCTATATCGTTTGTTATCATCCAAAGAAGCCGTGCACTCGGTATGTATATACCCTTTAAATTACACGTTGTATATCGAGGTTGGTTTGCAGTCTAACGGAATGCAGCTGAGTAGTGCTTTACATGGAACGAGTGTTTATCTAATTTTTACAACTCAGCAGCTGGGTAAATCAATACCCCTTGGCACGACATGTCAGATTTTCTGGATTAACGTGCTTTCCGAGTCATGGAGAAATCTGGATTCATTAATGTTAAGACTCACCCAAAATATTATTTTGAATGTATTCTTTAACAACTAAAGTGTTTGTAGCCTCATTTTTACCCGCAAAACAAAACTTGTGTAAGGAGACTTAGCTCTTCCATTACATATTATTTATCTTCTAAATATATACAACTCAAAGGTGACTGACTGACTGACTGACTGACTGACTGACATAGTGATCTATCAACGCACAGCGCAAACCACTAGACGGATCGGGCTGGAATTTGGCATGCAGGTAGATGTTATGACGTAGGCATCCGCTAAGAAACGATTTTGCGAAATTCCCACGGGATCGGGATTTACACGGGAAAAACTTCCCACGCGGGCGAAGCCGCTGGCACAAGCTAGTTTATTATATAATTTATTGTACACAGTACAATATTTCTATGGAAAAAGAAGTAAAAATAGTGTACAAAGGGCGCTCTTACCAACCTTTGGATGGACAGGACTTAAATGTGACAGATATCTAAGTACCAACCTTTATATTTATATATTTTATTTTAAAATCATTTAAATAAAAAACTAACCTCTTAGCCAGGTTATCAGTAGCTTCCGGTAGTGCTTCAAATTTATTTATTTATGCAAGGCACACCAACGGTGTATTTACAATTAAAACTTAGGTTATAGATTCAGTGCAAATTATATATCACTTACAGGTATGCATATTGTTCTAAGTGAAAGAGAAAATTATTAAAAAAAAAAGCAAAATTTTCAAATCATGTCAAAATAATAATAGTTCTTCGTCTACCCTACACGCATCTCACCTTGTTTTTTTTTTTATTGAAGACACCACACTTAGAATTGCTACTGTACCATTGGTGCTTTTTTGCAAACAACTAGAGCCGGAACTATTCGTAGGCCATACAAGCATTTCCGGTGTGGATATCGAAGCCTCGACAATTAGCGTAGCAGCCAAACGCGCAACCACTGCGCCAACCATGTCCTTTTACATTTAAATCAAAATAAAATGACTTGTCAAAATGTTATTTATAATCGATTTCTAAATAAAAATACATCGCTCTTAAATTTTTCAGCCCCATCGTCTTCTTTGCCCGCAGTGCTTATACTCACTTGGACTCAATAAATATAGAAATTTAATATTTTCAGGCTTTCGTATACATATCAACGGCTTTCTCACAATCTCAAAGAAATGTTCTTGTAGAAACAGTGTACCCACCTCCAGCCAAAATACAAGATATCTACAAATTCATTGAAGAAAATGGCTCTGATACCAAAGATACCTTAAAGTTATTGAGTAAGTAATATGAATCATTATGAAAAAGTGAAATAATTTGGTTCTTTATAGGATTCATATTTGAACTATTTATTTTCTATAAATATTGATCAAGTCTGTCGATTATTTCATTGTTTTTACTTTTATATTACTTTGAGTTTTATTAAATAATCTTTTGCTTCTGAAACTCTTTGCTTGAAGTCAAAATCGCCTTTGGCCGAGTTCTTTTTTAATAGAATAGAATTTTATAAGTTTCAGGCAACTTGGCACATACAAATAAAATAAAATCTATTACAATAAATATGATATGCTTGTGATTGCAGTCTATTTGAGTCTTTTATATAGCTGAGGCATATTATACAAAAATGGGCTATGATGATTTATGTGTTTGAGTAGATCATTTTATTTTATTGATTATATTTTTTTATTCACAGTTCTAGAACTGTTTGTGGTTGGTATATGTACACATCTGTACAGAGATTCTGTTTTATGAGTTTGTTTAAGTTAGGACGACCAAATTTTAATCCTATTCGTCAGCCTTTAAAGCAGGAGTGAATAGGCATTTTCTGGGCTCGCTCGTTCGATCGTAGACCTCATCTTACACTTCCCTCCAGGTGTTATCGAGGTCAGGAGCGGGCTCATTCAAAATAAAAAAAAAAAAATGATGTTTTCCCATTTTGTGTCTCAATTAATGAGTGTTGGCAGTAATCGTATTTGTTAATACCATGGTATTAAATCAAAACATAAATTCTTCATTTTACATTTGTGCACTTTAAAAACTTCAGAACCTAGTATACGGTACGAATTGGTCCTTTCCCATTGAGAAAAACCAGTAAAAATCTCCGCGACTATTGTTTACTAAACTTCAGTGATTTTTCATAATGTTTCCATAATATATTTTTATAGTTATTAGAGGTATAGACCAATTTTCACATTTCACATTACTAGCAATTCAGTTAACCCTCTCCAACTAAGCTAAATACGCTTGTGTCTGGAATGGGTTCACAGCAATGGTGTAATGTGTGGGATTAGAACCCGCAACCTCTCGGTCTTGTGACCGAGAGGTTGCGGTAGCGTCAATAGTCTAATGGCTCAGGTGTTGGGCTTGTGCCCAACACCTGAGCCATTAGACTATTGACGCTAATTAACATAATACAATACTATAACAAATCAAAAACGAATCTAAGCATCGACAGTAAGTACTGTCACTGTACACTGTACAGCTCCTTTGTTATATGAAAGCGAGAATACAAGTGTATTCTCGCTTTCATATAACAAAGGAGCTTTGTTTACAAGAACGGCATAATTATTTAAAGCTGATATTCTGTTACAGGTGACACTGGCAAACCAAACACTTATACGTTCACTAAGGCTTTGACGGAGTCTTATATCGCAGACAATCATGGTGATGTACCAGCGGTCATAATCAGGCCGTCCATAGGTAAGAAATAATAAAAAAATAAAAGTTTGTTTCAGTTCCTAAGTAGCTATTACATACAGTCATTTTATTTTATATTATTTTATTTTATTTCTATGCTCTTTACACGCTTAAAGTCTGCGCTCTTACAATAATCTTCTCTTACTCTGTGCTTCTCATACTTCTGATTTTATTAATTCTTCCTTTTATATACAATCTATTCTTCTGTAAAATGCACTAAATACCTCTTGATATCAGGACGGCTACTAGTCAATATGCGTTTAAGAGAAAGTTGTGGGATTATTTTCAAAACAAATAGTGGAAGCAGAGTTTTCATAACCCCCTTCCTATGACTTTTTATTAATATATAGTATATTATTGTATATTATATATATATTTGGTATGTATTATGATAATATGTACATAAATGTAAGTTTATTTTAGTTATTTATGTAATAAGACTTTTACTTTGAATATATTATGTACTTAGGTTTTTTATGCACCTGCCATGTTATCTTCACCACCCATGGTTGGCTAGTAGAGAATGCCTATGGCATTAAGTCCACCTTTGTACATTTTGTGTTGCATAAAGTTTTAATACATAAATAAATGAATATCAAAAAGTGGCATGATTAAGATTACAAAAAGTACAGGCTTGAATCATAGTAAAAATATCTAGCGAGCTTACAAATACATAAATTTAATTATAAACTACTTTCTTTTAAATCAGATGTTACATCTTTTTACCCGACTGCGCCAGAAGGAGGGTTATGTTTTTCGAGAGTATGTATGTATGTATGTTTGTATAATTGTTTGGCACGCTCTGTGGCCTGAACAGCTCGACGGATTTTAGCTTGAGAGGTATCGTTAGATTCGTATTGACTGTGAAAGTGGCACTGGGTATATTAAAATAAAAAAAAAACCAAAATGACGGATTTTTGGCGCCATATTATGCCTTGAAATCGGTTTTTTTTTTTTCTCAAAACCGATCGAGTGGGGTATCAAAATAAATGGTTTTAAAAGGTGATTACAAAAATATATACAACTTACATGGTTAAAAGTAATTCAAAGTGACAAATCGTAAAAAACACGTATAAAGAACTAAATCGTCTGCGAAATCTTTCACATCTGTAAACTAAAAAGATGGAAATAAAAAAAAAGTAATTAAAAAAATTAAAAACCCGACTGCAACCTTATACTAAAACTAACTGAAAAGCTAATAAAAACGGTGTATTCCCGTTGTCCCCGTAGTCCGTGTCCCCGTTAAAGGGGACAAAGGGAATTTAATAAAATAATTAAAATTACTTCTCGTCGTCCCCGTTATCAACGGGGACAACGGACAGTTAAGATTTCACGTATCGTTGTCCCCTTTAATTTTTCATTTACTAAATACCTTATTTATTTTGATTTAGTTTTAAATGAAAGGGTGGAATGAAACACAAAGTATGTAAATGTTATACTTACAAAAACATACCCCATTAATATACCTATTTAACTATAACGTCACAGAATTAACATTGCATAAAAACAATTCAGATAATAAAAACACAAATAGGATTGAACTTAAAGGTTAAACATAATGAATAAAAAAAAACAATTAAAATAAAATTGACTACAAACAGAACTTTGATGTTATACTTATTAATAATATCACATTTATTTAGATTACAGAATTGGTAATAATCAACATCTATATATTATCATTTATTTCATTATTATTTTTAATACATTCGTAAATTATGAATACTTGTGTCGCAATCACATGTGTAGCTATTGCTTAGCTATTAAATGTGTTTTTTTAATTTTATATGTAGTCCTTAGTTCCATTTCATTTGTATAGGTACAATATTATCTCTATTAAGGCACTCTCACTTCTAATTTTAACTCAACGGGGACAACGGGCATAATTTGAAAAGCATATATTACAAGAAATTAACGGGGACAGCGTACAGGGACAACGGGAAGTAATTTTAATTATTTTATTAAATTTCCTTTGTCCCCTTTAACGGTGACACGGACTACGGGAACAACGGGAATACACCAAAAAAAATAAGCCCATTTTAAATTAAATAAAAGTTGGAAGCAGGCGGGCGGGGCTCATACCATTATTATAGTTTCAAACTCAAATGGGTCCCGCCTGCTTCCAACTTTTATTTAATTTAAAATGGGCTTGTTTTTATTAGCTTTTCAGTTAGTTTTAGTATAAGGTTGTAGTCGGGTTTTTTATTATTTTTTTATTACTTTTTTTTAATTCATGTTTAAGAAAAAATATAAAACAGATCTGTTTATTATAAGTATCAGCTAGACGGTGTAATGGGGAGCGTGCGCCAGAGTTGGTACGACGGAAATTGGCTGCGAACAAATGTCTCGTGCGTCGTTTTTGGAAATAGAATAAAAACAATAATACAATTACTGTAACTGTTCTGGTAATTATAGTTTTGTGCCGTTTGGAGTCAAAACCCTTGGGTCATACGGGTTCGAGTGTGAGAAGGAAAGGAGTTTCTAAGAAATTGTCTCGCCGGCTGATCGATTCCTAGCGTGACTAGAGCGCTGGCTCGTGCTTTGCCCAAAGAATAAACATTGCCAAACAGCGTGGCAATGCTACCAGTCTTCAGGGCACGTTTACGTACGACAGTGATGTAGAAGTGTTCTTCGACGCCTAAATTTATTTTTTAGTTTAGTAGTGTTCAATTTTAATGTTGTAAATTAAATGTGAATTATATACTTAAATATCTCGGAGATCATCTTTTAAGCAAATAGTATTTTGTGTTAGATAAAAGATATATTTAAATGAATAATGTAATATAAATATACCTTTATTATACAACGTGTAACGGAAACCCCATATCTATCCAAAAGGGCTGAAGACAACATCTGGTATGGAGTCTCTATGCACAGTTTCAGCTAAAAATAAGTCACTCAAAGAATTGATACCAAATTATCAGTTTTATATGTTTCTTGAATATCAATCATAGCAAACGTGTTACAGCACTACGAGGGTCAATAACTTTCTACGTCACTTGCCAATAACACGATAATTCTCTTCGTTCCTCTTAATTTGAATATTTCAGTCTCTGGTATCAAGGTATTGAAATTTCTAATAAGTTCCACACATGTAGACGTAGGATTCAAAAACCCTTGCCATATCGTTTGTTATCATCCAAAGAAACCATGCACTTGGCATGTATATACCCTTTAAATTACACGTTGTATATTACATTTTACATACATCCTGATGGAGTCTGTGTTTCCTGATAGCTATATCCTGAGCGCCTTGAAGTCAAGAGTGAACAGGCTACAAAAAATCAATAAATAAAATAAAGGATTTAAAAAAAAATATCCCATCTTCGACTCCAACGGTTATTATTATGATCATTTATTTCTCGTATTATTGCAAAACCATAATATCATGAAATGATGTTCCAGTTTGTTCGACAAAAGAAGAGCCCGTGAAAGGATGGGTAGAGAACTGGTTTGCCGGCACATCCATACTGTTTCACTTAGCACAAGGATGGAACCGAATTCATCTTGGAAGCAGTAATAATAACGTCGACTTCATACCAGTCGATTATGTATCCAACTTGAGTATTATCGCTGGTGCTAGGGCTAAAAGGTTAGATATTTTTTTTTTTTTTTTTTAAAACGATAACTAGCTATGTGGGTGGCTTCACATTATTAGCAATCTTGTTAATACTTCCAACTAAGCTAAATGCTTTTGTCTGGAGTGGGCTCATAGTATAATGGTTGTGGTTCGAACCCACGATCTATCGATCACAAATCCGACTCCATATACCATTACGCTATATTAAGCGCCAATAGTCTAATGGTGACCTTAAGGTGTTTAATAATAGCATTCTAACATGTCTTTGTACATAATTCGTTTATGAATTAATATGCCGTGAGCGAGCCTCAAGCGTGGAATCTCCAAACAGTTTAGGCCAAAATAAAAAAAAATAAAAACGTCTATTTGAATCCAGAAATGAAAACCCAACGAGATTCTACTAAAGTGTTGGTTTGTGGATTAGTTTTTACGGTGGGAAAATCATATAATGCCTCCTCCCGCTTGAGGTGGAGTGGACACTCCCTGTGTCAGACTTGGACTAAATAAAAACCCACCCTGCTCCTTCCTTCTTAAGTTCCGGGGCCCTGGTATCTCGTTAGAACATAGAATAGAACATTCCTGCAACCCCGACAGGCAATGGGCCCTGCATGACACGACTATCGGTACACTGACTGTTTTAATCCACATCCCATATGTGAACAACCTCACGAGCTAAGTCAAGAAAAAATATAATATATTTTTTTCTCATTTCAGGTCCAAAGATGTCCAAGTTTTCAATTGCACTACTACTTCTGAAAACCCCGTTACATGGCCCCAAGCTTATAAATATTTTAGTCAAGAATTTACTTCAAGTGGTAAAAGTAAGATAACAGAAATTCTTTCTTTAATTAACAGTAATGTTTGATGCAAATTTTGCAATTGACTACGTTTGCTGAGCAAGCGATTTAATACGGTCGCAATAAGTGCGCCGTGAGCTAAGTGTATTATGTGCAGCAACCGGGTGCACTCATTTCCATCATTTAGCGATAATTTTGCCCTTACATTACTGCAATTAACAATAATACTTAGCAATAAACCCTTGAAGGACATTAGTTTGCTTAACTTAGTAACGTAACGAATTCCACCACTTACAACTAGTTACTGCAGTTTTAGACAGTTGAATTGATGTTAAAATTTATTTGGTACAACACAATGCTATGATGCAAAATATTAGAAGACAATTTAAGGCTAAAACGTAATCATTTAATAATTCAAACTATTACGTTCCCAATGCAGAGACAGATTCCTTCTGTCTATGAGAGGGTATTAGAAAACCAGTGTGGTTTTGTGGATATCACATGTTTTCCGAATTATTATACATGGGAATGTTAATACCTGGCTGGATGGTGGCTTAGCTTGACCCATTTTTCATATAATATAGACTATAAACATTTGTATGTATGTATATATATATACATATGAAGCGTGTAATGGAAACCCCATATCTATCCAAGACTTCATAGTCTGGCTCATCGGCGAACCGTTGCTTGCCTGTCGGTTTTCTATAGATTGTACTTCGGGGAGTGTGCGCAGGAGCTCCATGACCTGATTCCTCCATCTCCATTTCACTACCGGTCTACCAGACGCACGGCTGGGTACCACCCACACTTGGTTGATATACCGTCTTGTCGTACCAAGCGCTTCTCCTCCACATTTATTGTACGCACAGCCAAGTTGTGCAATTCTCTGCCTGCTTATATGTTCTCTGCCACTTATGACCTTTTAGACTTTAAAGCAAGAGTAAATAAGCATCTTCTGGGCTCGCTCGTCACATCGTAGACCTCATTTATCGCTTACCATCAGGCGAGATCGAGCGGGCTCATCCGTAATAAAAAAAGACGGCTGAAGGCAACATCTGATAGGGAGTCACTATGCACAGTTCCAGCTCAAAATAAGTGACTCAAAGAATTGATACCAAATTATAGGTTACATATGTTTCTTAAATACCAATAACGTGCCACAAACGTGTCACAGCACTACAAGGGTCAATAACTTTCTTCGTCACTTGCTAATAACACGATAATTCTCTTCAATCTTCTTAATTTGAAAAATTCGGTCTCTGTTATCAGTGTATAGAAATTTCTAATAATTTCCACACACGTAGACATAGGATTACAAACCCTTGCCATATCGTTTGTTATCAAAGATACCAAAGAAGCTGTGCACGTGGTATACTATATACCCTTTAAATTACACGTTGTATATGTATGTAACTAAAAATCAGTTGCTGAATATGTCTACTGCTGCACCTATTCGGTTATTTATTTTTTATTATTTTTGTAATTAACTGAAGACAATAAGGAGTTTCTTTTTAAATTGTCGTTCAGTTGTTCAGGTTCGTTTTCTTGATACCTATATAGGCTGTTTTGTGAAAAAAGAACCCAAAAGGTCTGTAGCCAAAGATTGTTAGTCATAATGACTTTTATTTTTAGAAATGACATCAATAGTAGTTTATAGTCAAGGATCTTCTACCTACTAACTGGATTGCTTACGAATGATTCAAAGAATACAGAAAGTCTTTCTTAACTGTTAAACAATAGGGTATAAACTTGCACGCATAAAACTGAAGGAACTTTTCGTTCCGAGCGAGACAGTGCCGTGTGTGGACTGTGTCCCTTTCTTCTGTGTGGCAGATTAAAAATATTTACTTCAATGGTAATTTTTTCCCCCTGTCTGTTGTAGTAATAACACCTAGTTTTAAACTTCTTTGGAATTCTATCTTTAAAATGAATTACCATTATTACTGTATGCATATTAATGAAAATTAAAGTTATTTTACCATGCAAACACTCTTGTGTTTAAACCAAAAAAAAATGGAATTTGTAAGAATTAGTAGTGATATATTATACTATACCTGGCAATTACTACATTGCCGTCTGACGTTTACTTGACATCTGTATGTTTGTAAATTTGAATTATATTTAATTTTGTGAGTTTTCGTAATATTAAAGTGCAAGTTATTGTAACCATGGTATGAACGTGTTTTGTGGTTAATTGCAAGAGTGAAAAGTGTACCCCGGGTCTGGAATTTCCCTTTTTAAGTAAGTTTTGTGACTTTGTTTACAAATTGCATTTAGGGTGACTATGTTTTCAATGTAAAAGTGGATGTTCTTCTCTTTATTCTTCTTATTTATTATTTTTCTTTCTTCTCATTATATATTATTTTTTGTTATTTTAAGCTTTCCTAAAAATGATGATCTTCGA
The DNA here is from genome assembly GCA_943138885.2 of Tholera decimalis. Classification (NCBI taxonomy): domain Eukaryota; kingdom Metazoa; phylum Arthropoda; class Insecta; order Lepidoptera; family Noctuidae; genus Tholera; species Tholera decimalis. Next base: position 5,120,874 of record OW964557.2, on the reverse strand, counting down.
GACCGGTGGCTCAGTGTTCTACACAGAAAAGGGTCAGAAACGGTTCTAAAATTTGTAGCCGCCATTTCAAGCCCGAAGAAATATTGCATTTCGAAACAAGATCATATGATGCCATTCCATCCATTTTCCCTAAAGTAAGTTATCAATCTTTACAATTGACATGAAAATCACCGTTTTGAAATAGAATATGAGCATAGCAAGATGAATTTTCATTTTGAATCTATCTTAAACATAAATACTAAAATTTTGTTCTCATCAATCTATTATTATTTTAGATTCCTGTTAAAGCGAAACAAATAAATGTTTTAAGTACTATAATATTGAAACCCACTAAAAAAGAATATACAACCTGTACTGGGCACATTCAAAGATCAGTAAGTGAAAGTTATGAAAGGAGTCAAATTAATAAGCATAAAAGTCGACATTTTTGTTGATTTATTTACTTTTGCTTAGCAAATTGATGGCAAAAATATTTTATATCATTTTGGCCAAAAACTCAGCTAAGCAAACTTGCTTACAAGTGTAGGTTATTATATTAATAATTACTTATAACTTAATTACTTAACTTTTGTCCACTGCAGTTAGTTAATGTCGACAAATAATAATAATAATTCATAATTTAAAGATTATTTCCATACTTTTAACTAATAATAGTGTAATACATTTTTAGGGCTGTGTGTCAAGCCAATCTTGTAACAAACCTGCAGCTGCAACATATGAGGAACTAGAAAATATAGAACCAACCTAATAATAATAACCTTATAATTGTCATTCGATCTGCCTCCTTCATGTTTAGAATTATGTATGTTAATAATATTGATTTCTTACCTTAAATAGCACATGTGGTGTTAGCCTGTAATTAATTGTTACACTTATAAATGTAATATGACTGTTTCATACAAATGTATAGTGTAAACAATTGTAGGTTAACCTAAATAAATATATACATAAATAAATTATATCTCTTCTGTTATTCTTTCTATTTATAATCATCGTTTTTCATGAAGGGTTTTAGTAGTTTTAATTATGTATAAACATTGCATCATTTTATTTTTAGTCTACTGGTTCTGACCGTACAAGTGTCGAATAAACGTAGATTACCAATTAATGCACGTTTGTTTGGACGTCTATACCACTGCCTATCAAGGCCAAGCCTTCGAAGAATTGTCAGCTGGTGATTCTGTTATTAATTCTGTATCTGCAATAATTGTATTTGTATCACGGGTCTTAATCACTTTGAAAGTTTATAATTCCACGCAATAAAGTCTGCTCAACAAAACCAATTTTGCGTTTAGCCCGTATAAGGAAGGGTTTATTATAGAAATTAGCGCGCTCAATATAAGTTCCCCAGATATATATTGAGAACTAGCTTTTCACCCACATGGAATTCTGTTATATCGCGCTACCGAGCAACTATTCAAAAATCTGAGATAGAAAGAACCCTATATAGTTCCCAGGGTTTTAAACTATCTCCATGCCAAATTTTTCGAAAGCGGCTCTGTGATTTAACCGTGAAAGCGTAACAGACCGATACAGACCTTTGTATTTATAATTGAATTTATTTCTTTCTTTCTATTTAATACGTTATTAAGAAAAAAAACCGGCCAAGTACGAGTCGGACTCGCGCATGATGGGTGTTTTTATAGGTAGGTAATGAATGGTACGGAACCATTACCTATAAAAAGCGCCAAAAATATCACAACTGTTGTATGGGAGTCTCCCTTAAATATTTATTTTAATTAATTTATAGTATTTTTTGTTATAGCGGTAACAGAAATACATCATTTGTAAGGTTAATAATAAGTGTCTTAAAAAAAAAACCTGCAAATATTGCATCAAATAAAATTGTCCTTACGTTTATCGCGAATTGATATCCACACTACTAGAAAGAGATAGCTAGGTCCTTCGAGGGTATACTCTTCGGAACGGATTTGAGCTTCGCGTCCGCATTCCAGTTTAGGTACAAGTTCCTTGTTTATAGTTTAAGGATAGGCTGTTTTGTGAAAAAAGAACCCAAAAGGTCTGTAGCAAAAGATTGTAAGTCATAATGACATTTGTTTTTAGAAATGACATCAATAGTAGTTTATAGTTTAAGGATTTGCTTTCACTTTTTTTATTTGTAGGTGCACCCGTGCAAGTTCAGGGCATTGTATATATACAGTACCTATACCCGCGTTATTTGACGAAAAAACTTTACGATTTAATATTGTAAACTTAATACTCTTCAAATTTCTTTGTTATTTCAGATGAAATGCCATGTCCCTCTGCGTTATTTGTAAAATCAAAAATATTAGCAAATATTGGGACATTCTTCTTACAAACAACTCCAGCGCATATTCTCGACATGTGGCTTAGATTGACGGGAAAAGAACCCAGGTACTTACGTTATTCTTCTAGATATAGTTCAAATCTATGTTTGAGTAAGGGCAAATTTTTCAATAAACAAGTAATACTTACTTGAAAAATTTTAATTCTGGTTTAAGAGTTTTGTAAAAAAATATTTAATTGCACTGTATCTATTCTTACAAAATAAAACATGACCCCATTGAAAATTCAGTGAATTAGTTGAAAAAAAAAACGCTGTTGGCGCAGTGGCTGGGCTATCGGCTCCTGCACTGCGTAACGGGTTCGATTCCCTCACGAAACCTAATTTGGAAAATAAAGGCACCTTTAGAAAATAAGTGTATATTTAGAGATTATTTTCACATAAACACTTATTTTTATGGTTATGCTACACATGGAAAACGAGATGATAATTTTTCTTAAATAAAAACTTTTCATGTCGGTTATGTAAAGTAATTTTCTCGTACACCTACCACAGTGTGTTTTTTTTAACCCAAAGGTTGACTGGTAGAGAATGCCTTGCTGCATTTATTTAATAAAGTTTAAATAAATAAATAATTAAAATTTTTGTTCTGAGATGTTATATTTCCACTGTCAATACCACAAAACAGACTCTGTTATCTGTGTGACAGTAAACAAAAATATGTATAATATCAAATCAAATTAACTGACCTACTTTCTTTCCACCAGATACGCCAAATTGTTCTCCAAAGTCATCAGGACAAGGAATGTTTACGAGTACTTCACCTTAAGACCCTGGGTGATGAGGGCAGAGCGAACGAGGGAGCTCTATTCCTCGCTCTCCTCCGAAGATAAGAAGATTTTCCCTTGCGATCCTACCCAGATAGAATGGTCTGAATATTTTCGGGATTATTGTAGGGGTGTGCAGAAATATTTGAAGCACTAAGTGTGTGTGATCCACCTAGTTTTTGGTGTATCATATCATAAAAAAATAAATATTTATAAAACAAGCTTTTCAATACTGTCCTTTCATTTGATACCCATATTATAATCATGACAATACGCAAACAAGCTAACTAATTCACCCTATTGAACCATATTAAATATGAATGACGTATCTTGGCTAACCATTGATTGTCATCCAAACTAAAGGTGTAATCGAAATTTTATCTTAATCTGTTGAGGATAACTAGTTTAAAATTCAATAGCAAAATTGACCCGGACATACTTAACGAACTAATAAAGCAAGTAAAATAAAAGCTTGTAAAAATGTATTTCTGTAACTGATGCCTATGATACATTAACCATAACAATAAAAAACACGCTTTTATTTAGTGCACTAAAAAGCACAGAACACATTAATAAGACGAATTTAATAAGCACAAACTCGATATGTTTACTAGAAGGCAGTCCAATGTTCCATCAGCTATCTTCCAGTCCCGTCATCAGACCCGCTAGATGGTACCATAATATTGTTCTTCATCCCCCAATCTCGGAAAGAGTATTTTTGCTATTCGATATCTGAGTGCAAAAGCCGTTTGTATCCGCTAGAGGATAAAGTAAATTGAATTTAGAACATCGTGTGTACTAAGTTTGTGAATTCAAAACATCATTAAACCTATTTACTTCTACCTCCATGGGGCCGAATTCATCATACAACATTTTTAATTTGTTAAAAACTCAGACTCTGGAACCTTCTTGGTGTACTTACTTTTTTTTTATTTGCTTTGCGCACCATTTTTTTTTGCATTTAGTCATTTCCTCGCTGAGGTGGGATGAAAAGATACGTGTTGCACTCGAGTGCAAAGATTTTTCACCGCGTGCTCTTTTGATTCCATCGCTAACGCTCAGGATTCTAATGTCTGAATCACTCGCTGCACTCGTGATTCAATTTTAGAATCCTTCGCTTGCTCGGTCATCAAAATTGAGCACGCGGTTAAAAAGCAACTTTGCAATCTTGTATAACAAATAACTATTGTCATCTAATCTACATAGTTACAGCTCGACCTAAAACAAGCTTGTTAAAAAAATGTATTGTAGATACTAAAAGAGCAACTGAAGGAACATCTGATATCCCTTCAGCTCCACCCAGAGCAGGAGGCAAAAGTCGATGTATTTCGCCCAAAAAAGAAAAAAATATACTGTTAAATCCATGATTGCATATTACAGATGGCCAACTATAAACCAAGGTACCGACATACGTATTCACTTTTCAACCGACGACAAAAAGAGGAGGTTATCAATTCGACGCGTATATTTTTTTTTTTTTTTTTTTTTTATGTATGATCATCGAGTACTCGAAGACGGCTGAACCGATTTGGAAAATTCTTTTTTTGTTCGAATGGGTATACTTCGAAATTGGTACCATTATCACCAAAGTCAGGATCTGATGATGGGATCCTGGAGAAATCGAGGGAACTCTTCAAATATTATAGGCACACCTATGGTGTTTTGGGTATTTCTTATAGTAACTTGTGCAGTTGCTCTCAAAAAGTACCATTTGGGGAAGTGGAACTGATGATGAAGACCACAGATGGCCGCCGAAACTACTCAATAATAAGTATTGAGTGGATAAATTTAACTGATTGCATTTTTGGCATAAGTATCGATCCTTAATCACCCCTTGATAGTTATCAACCGACGACAAAAAGAGGAGGTTATCAATTCGACGCGTATATTTTTTTTTTATGTATGATCATCGAGTACTCGAAGACGGCTGAACCGATTTGGAAAATTCTTTTTTTGTTCGAATGGGTATACTTCGAAATTGGTACCATTATCACCAAAGTCAGGATCTGATGATGGGATCCTGGAGAAATCGAGGGAACTCTTCAAATATTATAGGCACACCTATGGTGTTTTGGGTATTTCTTAAAGTAACTTGTGCAGTTGCTCTCAAAAAGTACCATTTGGGGAAGTGGAACTGATGATGAAGACCACAGATGGCCGCCGAAACTACTCAATAATAAGTATTGAGTGGATTGCGATTCGATTACTTGAATATGGATGTTAAGCACTTTATGCTCGTCACAATGCATATGGTGATGTAGAGCTGATGGTGAAGTACCAGGAGAACTCCTCAACAATTAACGGCCCAGCATTGGGAAAAGCAATATTTTGTAAAAGGTTATAAGTAGTTGACATTTAGGCTCTTGTAACTAGGTAAATTAAAAATCATCCAACTAAAAAGAGTGAAATAAAAACTTTTTACCAAAAAATTAAACCGACTCCCAAAAACACTGCAAAGTGAAAAATAACTTTAATTTCGGAAGTCGGTGCCAAAAACGAAAAAACAAAACTAAAGACACCGACTACCGAAATTAAAGTTATTTTTCACTTTGCAGTGTTTTTGGGAGTCGGTTTAATTTTTTGGTAAAAAGTTTTTTAATTTCGTAAGACTCTCAAAGAATGATTGACAATTACATATATGTATATTATTGTGTATATATTTGTTTTTTTTACTAATGATGTTTTTAAAACTAATGACAAGATTATCGTTAAATACGTTCCAAAAAACAATTTCACCTGTCAATCTCAGGCCAATAGAGACCAAAACCTTTACGAAATTAGTTTGTCAAAATTAATTAAAATTAATTTACTTTGACGAGGCGAACGCTTTATAATGATATTGAAAGCTAACATTTAAAATTTTTTGTTATTCCCTTGAGCATTGAGTTTAGTACTGTCACAGTTTTTAAAATAATGAATTTCAATTGTAATACATTAGGGTGGAAGGCGCTGTCGATTGTGATACAGTTCATACTAGTACAGTCGGCAACGTTATCTTTTTATGCTGTTTTGTGTTCCCATTATTATCATTACACATAGATTAAGAGAAAATTGTAAAAATTTAAGAGAAAAATAAATAAACTATAAACTTAAGTTTGGGTTATATCTTCCATGATCATATGTAGATCATCAGGGGTTTTCAATTTGCATTATATTCCGGCCGCTTCATCACTTATAACAAAAACAAACATAAATAAAAATTGGCCAAGTGCGAGTCAGACTCGCTTATGAAGAGTTCCGTAGTTAGTAGTAACTACGCTAAAAACTTTGTTTTTCATAGTGTTTGTATGAAATACAAAATTATATTTGCGGTTTTAGAGAATATGCTATATCTCAAAAACTTCTAACCCGATCTCGTTCAAACTAATTTTCGTTGAAAGTTTTTATTGAGATCTAAGGCATGTATTTTTTTTTTTTAATTTTTCTCTCCATTATTATAGAAGTTAGAGGGGGGCCGCCCATTGTAGTTTTTAAGTCCTCATTGAATTCTGTTATGGTGTACAATAAAGAATATATCTGTCTACCTATCTATCATTTTACCATTTTGGAAGCGTATATCTTTTAAACGATTTACTTGAAGAATAAGTGGGTTTAGAAACCTAAATGTCATTTTTAAAGATCTGTCTATAGATACCACACACGTATAGGTTTGATGAAAAGAAATATTTTTAGTTTCAGTTTCAGTTTTTAGTTTCTATGTATGGGGTTAATTTTAGATACTTTTTAATTTTTATTAAAAATCAGAAAGCTTTTAACAGAATACATCTGCCTACTGACTTTCACATGTGTATTCCTAATAGTTTCGAAATAAAATGACTGTGACATACGGACAGAGAGACAGACAGACATGACGAAACTGTAAGGGTTCAGTTTTTGCCATTCGGCTACGGAACCCTAAAAAGTAAACTGCCTTCAAAACAAAACATTACTGATCTTAAAATCGATTAATAACTTAATTAGATATTTAATTCATAGTAGAGAAATGCACACAAGACTGTATCAAATTTCATAATTATAATAAATTTTAGGTACCACAGGTTAAATTTAAAAAATATCAAACAATACAATTTGATAACTGGCTTCTTTTGGAAGTCCTCACTGTGCGCTTTTCTGCGCGAATATTTCTTATTTATTGTGAAAAATATGTGATTTTATAAGTTTCGCAATTGGGCAGAGCACAGGCAGTGGTAGCCCAGTCAGGTACATTACTTTGTGTTATTTCCACCAACACCACTGCTTTTAAAACGTCGAAGCAAAACATCGTAAAGAAAGGAAACCCTTAGGAAATGTCTTAGGAACGAGAATCCGAAGATATTCGGCGTCCACTGGGCTCTCGTTAGTAATAATAATAATAATTAAGCTTTATTTATTTTACACAATATTACATTACAAATTAGAATAATATAACATTAGAAAATTAATTTAAATTATGACAATAATAAATTACAACTGCTTAGTAAATTAAATATTAAATTGAATAATACATGTTATAAAAGGATCATATTAAAATAATGATATCAAATTAGTGATTGGAATAGACGACGGATAATAAATTAAACTATTAAGATTTTTTATTATCCGTTGAATTAAATGAACTATACATTACAAAGAATAGATGAAAAATTTTTTTTGCAAAATATAGAACCGACTTCCATATCAAAACACTACAAAGCCAAAAATAACTTTAATTTCGGTAGTCGGTGTTATTGGTTTTGTATTTTCTTTTTTTTTCACACCGCCTTCCGAAATTAAAGTTATTTTTGGCTTTGTAGTGTTTTGATATGGAAGTCGGTTCTATTTTTTGCAAAAAAAATTTTTTCACGCTTTTTATTGGGTCGGTTTATAATTTACCTAGTTACAAAAGCCATAATGACAACAATTTATCACCTTTTACAAAATATTGCTTTTCCCAATGCATAGCCGTTAATTTTTGAGGAGTTCTCCTGGTACTTGACCATCAGCTCTACATCACCATATGCATTGTGACGAGCATAAAGTGCTTAACATTCGTCCTCAAGTAATCGAATCGCAATCCACGAAATACTTATTATTGAGTAGTTTCAATGGCCATCTGTGGTCTTCATCATCAGTTCAACTTCCTCAAATGATATTTTTCGAAAGCAACTGCTCAAGGTACTATAAGAAATACCCAAAACGCTGTAGGTGTGCCTATAATATTTGAAGAGTTCCCTCGATTTCTCCGGGGTCCCATCATCAGATCGTGATTTCATAACAATGGGACTAACTAGAAAGTATACCATTTTAAATGCAAAAAGAATTTTTCAAATCTCCGAGTTATGAGGTAACATACATAAAAAGAAAAAAAGTTCAAGACGAATTGAGAACCTCCTTTTTTTGAAGTCGGTTAAAAATAAATCAATAATCGTACGTTACCTAGTAGTTCCAACTTAATATTAATAATTCTATTTCATTTTATGTGGACCCCCTTCGGGTAAAAGCCTCCTCCAAAGAATTCCACGTTTTCCTGTCTAAGACAGTAACAGCCCAGTCACCCCGGCATTTTCCACGATCTCATCTTGCCAACGAGCGTTAAATTGATAATAGGCTTGCGTTTGATCACCATCTCACCTGATGGTAAGCGATGATGTGGTCGCACGCTTACCTAGAAGTAACCTATTCACACTTCACTGAAGGACTCCTAGGTTACAGATATCAGGATACACAGATTCCGGCAGGGAATTTCACTCCTTAGCCGTACGCACAGTGAAAATATTCCCAAAATGTTTTGTTTCAGTTACTGCTAAAAAGTAGCTTATTTGTCATTCTTTATATCTTTAACTATCTTCATATCACAAATTACATCGATCATTTACTGCGACTTGACGTGAAAGAAGGACAAACAAACAGAAGTATGGAATTTAGTACAGTTAGAGTTAAACCCCATATCTATCCAAAAGGACTGAAGACTAATATTTACGAAAAAAAATGACGTGTATAAGTGTTATTTAATAACCAATTTGCAAAATAAAGATCATTTATCATTTAACCCCATATCTATCCAAAAGGGCTGAAGACAACATCTGTATAGAGTCTCTATGCAAAGTTTCAACTCAAAATAAGTGACTCACAAAATTAACCCCAATTTATTGGTTACATATAAAGATGTGATAAACGACTTAAAACTTTTAACGAACTTATTCGTTTATTTTTTATCAAAAGTCACTTACGTAAACTGCTTAATACGCTTATTTACTTTCTTACATTAAAAATAATGAAATTATGTTGTTTGCTTTTTAGTTGGTTAAGTTTAAGTATTGGTTTTTAAACGAAATCAATGAATTTTCTTTCGTACTTGGCAGGCTTAGGACTGACTGAATGAATAATATTATATAATTATGAAACTTTACTAAGTAGGTTAGTATTATTCTAAGATCTGTATTTATTAATAACTTGTCAAATAATAAACTACATTTTATTAAATTCAGGCGTACTTAAAAGTTCATTGATCTATTATATGTACATTTTAATTATTTACAAAATTTCCATTATTTCCTCAAACCATCAAGTCATTTATTCACATTCAGAAACATATTTTTTTCTACTTTGCTCGTCAACAACCGGGTCCTCCATTCCGATATTATGTTAAAATCGGAATACGATAAAGTTTTATTACAAAAATTACACACAGCTGTTTTAGTCGCATGATTTCTCAAAAAAAAGTTCCAAATTATGTTATTCGAACTTCTACTCGTCATTTTGATACAGTAGTTATTCGAATTTACAGTTTAATTAGCTCACCAATTTGTTTTTGTAGAAAAAGTAGTCAAAATTAACACAATTACTTACACTATAAACTATTTACACTATTATTAACACAATTACCTATTAAACACAATTAACTACACCTAAAAACTATATTATATACAAGTCCAAAACTCACAGAATTATTTCCTTGGTAAGAAACAATTCACCACATGAAATAATGTTTTACACTATTTATGTTTACGTAAACAATTCCGAGTCACAACTTTTAATCAAATTGTTTCGGAAATTCACAAAACATGACGCTTTTCATCGGGCGGAGGAAACGCTACTAAACGTAAAAAGCAAAATAAGTGATAAGCAACCCGTTTAAATTAAATTGGCGCTTTTAAAAGTGAACAACGGAAAGCATATTTAATTTGCTAGGTTTACCAATTTTGAGTAAGTCGACGCGATTCAGCACATAAACAAAAGATGTAAATATTTTAAACCTTAAAGTTTTTAAATTAAGGTCGATTTTCGCATAATCATTGTTTACTATCGATTAAAATTGAATCAGGCGCCATCTATCAGTTGTTACATAATTCATTTGAGCACGTTCTTACTTACGTGGTTATGAAAAGAAATTATCAAAACGCGGTTGCGTTTTAATTTTAACAAAAAGCGGAATAAACAGATAACTTTAAATGCTTTTATAAACAAGTCTGCTTATTCGTTTATTTTAAATAATATGTTATATTATATGCTTTTCGTTTAAACGCCCACCTCTGGTTACATATGTTTCTTGAATACCAGTAATAACAAACGTGTCGCAGCACTATAAGGGTCATCACTTTACACTTCACTTGCCAATAAAACGATAATTCTGTTCGTTCTTATTAATTTGAAAAATTCGGTCTCTGGTATCAATGTATTGAAATTTCTAATAAGTTCCACACATGTAGACATAGTATTAGAAAACCCTGGCCATATCGTTTGTTATCATCCAAAGTAGCCGTGCACTTGGGTAAGTATATACCCTTTAAATTACATGTTGTATAGAGAAGGAATGCAGAAAGCTAATATTTTTCTATAGTCGAAGTTCGATTACTGAGTGACTGCTAGTTTTTTTTAGTAGCCTACACTATCCCACCGCTGGGCTAAGGCCTCCTCCAATTCCTTCCATACGCTTCTTCCTCACGTCGCTTCAAACTAGCCCTCATGGAACACGTCCAGGTCGTCTCGCCACCTTTTACTGGGCGGGCTTCTGTGGCGCCGTCCGTCCTCCGGCACCCATTGTGTGGACACTTTCGCCCAATCATCCTCGTGCATACGATAGTGATAGTTTATTTTAAATTACCAAAATGAAAACTATAGTACTACACCATTTCACAGCAGATTAACAGGCCTTGCCTGTGACGATAGAACCGCCGCGACAAAGAGCAGGTTAGCTATAAGATATGCAAGTAAATCTTATTAGTCAAGTCCTCTGTACCTTAGTGAGCGGCTTACCTATATGTCATAATTGATTTCATTTAAATACACCTCAGATTCTAGACCGTTCGGATATGGTATCTACTTTTAAGGTACTTCGAACCACAGCGGTTTGCGCAGTGGTTGTGAGTTTGACTTCAGCGTGTTGTGGGTTCGATTCCCGCATCAGGACAAATTTTTGTATGGCTAACAGATATTTATTGCATCTACCATACAGGAGATACCCTTAGTATGGGACAATATAACAATTATTGAATTAAAAAAAACAGCTTACCTTCCTGTAGCTGTGATGGTTCAAAAATATTCCTTCTTACCGAATTACAGTCACGCTCTCAATTAGGATGGAAATTAAAAGAGCAGAGGTAAAAGAAAATTTTGGTCAAATCAATTTATGTTTTTCCCTTTCTTTTGTTTACTCACCCCGGAAGACACGAAATTATTATTTGTAGGAGCAATAGATTTACGTGTTGCCCGAGGAGTGTACACTACGCAACATTTTTTGCAAGATTAGAAACTTGAATCCAGGACCTTGCCCTCGGCAGGCATGCTTGCTACTACGATACTAATCTTGGGACAGTTCATAAAGAAGAAGAAAACTCTAGGTATTCCGCTAGACGAAACGCACAATGAACTAAACAGAAACATATAAAAAAAAAGTCTAAAAACCCGACTGCTCAACTAAAATGCTAGAAACAAGCACATTTTAGGGTTTTGTATGGACTTCTGGTGAACTAAAATATGACGAATTTTTAAAAGTCATAGAACAAAAGTTGTTGATTATGATGTTAGTAAAATAGTCCGTTGTTTTATAATTAACCCTGTATATTCATATTCATTTATTTGCTTTCCACAATGTATATACAGTAGATGTAAGCTAAGTACTAGTGAGTACTAAGCTGAGTACTAGTGTTTTACATGAACAGACTGCCCATCTGACCACCACAATCCAGTAACAGGATACCCCGTGGCAAGACCAGTGTCTGGTTTCTGACTACCCGTAACGACTTTCAATGATGTACAAAAAACAGCCGGGATCAACGGCTTAAAGTACTTTCTAAAGGAGGACACGGAGGAAGTACTTTCTAAAGGAGGACACGGAGGAATCTCGATATGTTAAGATGGTTACCCATCCACACACCGACCTCAACAGGCGTTGCTTCACCTTGAAGATTGATCCCTGTGGCTATTATGGAAATAGATCATAATTATAAAAAAAAAATGTTAATATACAACGTGTAACGGAAACCCCATATCTATCCAAAGGGGCTGAAGACAATATCCGGTATGGAATCTCTATGCACAGTTCCAGCTCAAAATAAGTGACTCAAAGAATTGATACCAAATTATCGGTTTCATATGTTTCTTGAATACCAATCATAACAAACGTGTCACAGCACTACGAAGGTCGATAACTTTCCACGTCACTTGCCAATAACACGGTGATTCTCTTCGTTCTTCTTAATTTGAAAATTCTACCTCTAGTATTGAAATTTCTATTATACTTCACACATGTAGACATAGGATTATAAAACCCTTGCCACATCGTTTATTATCATCCAAAGAAACAGTGCACTTGGTATGTATATACCCTTTAAATTACACGTCGTATACACCTACTTACTTATAGGTAATTAACGATATACATGAGAATGAAAGAGAAACTTTAAAAAATGCCTGTTAGGGTCACAGCACACATATCAACTCAGGAGCAGAATGACACCACCTCACCTTGCCCCTTGGCGTCAAACACGCGTCCACGTAAGGTAACCACGTAACATAAGCGGATCAGAAGCTCCGGTACGTCGACTCGGCTACAGCTGGGCGACGCCACGCTTACGGCTCGCCGACCGCTGGTTGATGGCTAGGCGGCACGACTGGAAGCTGCCTTTTGAATTACAGCCAATGAAAGCACGTTTGGCAACGCAGACTGCGGGAGGTGCGTGGACGAAGAGCCGTAAGCTAGCGTACGGAGAGCCGTAAGCTAGGGTACGGCGAACCGTAAGGGCATCGCACCGCGGTTCATGAGCTTGTCCCGAGGCAAGGCGATTACGTTACGATTCCGATTAGAGTGCGCTGCAGTAGGAAGTTTCATTCAAATAATACTGTACGGCTCGAGTTGATACGGTGACGATCCCTTTCCGAGTTGATACATGTACGACCTTTATTCTGATTGTCCGCGCTAATCTCTAGAACAGCTGAACCAGTTTTAAAGGCACTTTCACTGAAAGATAGCAGAGTTTATAGGGCAATATACTATAAAGCTACTTTTTATTCCGAAATTTCCACGGGATTGAGATTTATTCGCTAATAACCTCCCAATCTAACGTTGTTGCGGGCACAGCAAGTCTCTGTTAAAAAGACCTTTTTATCAGTATTAAAATCAATTAATTTATCATTACCACATCCATTTAGTCTTAGCAAAATGTATAACTAATGTAGGCAGAGAATGGCAGAGAACCCTAAATTAAATTCAAACCATTAGGGAGGCTACACTCACGTGCCTACATAATATTTACAATATGTATGAATAGCGTTTCTCAAGGTGACCCTATGTACACGGGGCTTTATAGACGTAGGCAGGTAGCAACTAAGTGCTAGACATGAGACCTTGAATTTAAATCCTAGATAAAAGGAATCTACTTCCATTTTTCAGAAATTTGTTTGTAACATTTTGGTTTATCAATTTGTTTTTTTTTTATTGTTGAAAGGCTTGCGGTTGAATATCATTTCATGATGTGGTCGAAGATGAAACATGCTTACCAAGACGCAACCTATTCACTATTGACTTAAAGACCTCCAGGTTATAGCTATCTGGAAACAGTGGCATCGACAAGGAATGCCACTCCGTCTTCCCAGGACTTTTTGTGCATTTGGGTGGGTTGTCCACCAAATAGTAACGATGGCGCATTGCCGTTCGTGTTTTATTCCGAAGACGGAACGGGCTTGGTGTTTTTTTTTTTTGTTACGGAGCCCTTATAGTTTCGTCAATTCTGTGTAAAATTAAGGGCTCCTCATACATGGAACTGAAGCTGTAAATATATTTTTTCAAGAAACCTATGCGTGTGTGGTATCTATTTGTAAGTGTGAGGTCTTTAAAAATGACATTGAGGTTTCTAAAACCACTTTTTCAAAAAGTCAATCGTTTAAAAGATATTGACTTTCAAATTGGAAAAAGTGTGTCTAACTTCTGTAATAATGGAGGAAAAAATCTAAAAAAAATATATTCTGTAGACCATAATGTAAACTTTCAAAACAAATTAGTTTGAATGAGAACGGGTCAGCAGTTTTTGAGATATAGCATATTTTCTAAAACAACAAATATAACTTTGTAATTCATACAAATACTATGAAAAACAAAGTTATGTGGCGTAGTTACTACGGAGCCCTTCATGGGCGAGTCGGACTCACCCTTGGCCAATTTTTATGTTTTGTTGCACTAAATAAACTTATTTGTAGTATATTACGAATCATGTTACGGCATTTAGTTTTACTTGGTTAAGATGTATATATTAAAACTTTTATTGCTTACTGTTTTGAAAAAATGAGCGAAATTTCCACACGAAAAAGGTCACGGGCAACAAGCTGGACAATACATTTAAAGTTGATCATAGGTAGAATACGGAAACTAGTGTATATCTTTAAAAAACTGCGCACTGTTGCAAATGGTACTCTTCTTCGCCAAACTTACCGAGCATTGTGCGAATGCATTATCAGGTATTGTATCTGCGCATGGGGTGGTGCAGCAAAATCTCATATGATTGAAGTAGAGCGGGCACAGCGTTTGGTGATTAAAGTACTTTTATACTTACCATACCGACATCCTACGTCCTTAGTGTATGAACTGGCAGAAGTGTTATCTGTAAGAAAGCTATTCATATACGAAATTCTACGCAGATACCACAAAATAATTGTTCCAAACTTACCCACTACACAAAAGCGCGTAGAATGCTAACCTGTCCCTCGTGCCAGATCAAAATTTGCAAAAAGGCACTATAGTTATCTAGCTCCGCACGTCTATAATAAATTAAATAAAGTCCAGAAAATCAGCAAATTGAATAATAATAAATTTAAACAAATCTTAAATACCTGGCTAAAGACAATGGACTATAATGATGTAGAGAATCTTCTAAAAACATAAATATATTCTGCAAAACACACTAGTTCACACAGCCATACACACAAACATATAAAGATATACACACATACATATACAGACATACACACACAAACACACAAATGCATTCACAGATATACACACAAACATAAACTCGCATGACAACACGATTGTTAAATTAAGTTTATTAAATTATTAGTTTATATTATTTTCTCTAGCTTTAAATTTCACTTTCAAATTTTTTCTGTATGATATAAGAATATTGTTACTATATATTAAGGGGAAGACAGTAACACCTGCAACACAGTGTATACTAGCGCAAGTGTTACAGATTCCTATCATGCTATTGTAAAACTTATGTCAAAGCCAATAAATAAAAAATAAACGATTAGTGTTTTTTATATTTTACTCGCTACTTTGGTACTCTTAGAATTATTTCATTAAGTTACCAACAAATAGTGGAAACGTATGGAACCAAATAACACAACAAGCTTTTGAAGTTTTGAGTAAGATGTTATTTTTATGTTGGACGTGGCATGCTTTTGGGCTTTTCGGTCCTCGGCAATCACAATCATTTATTTGTCTAAATATGGTACATAGTAAGGTCTTAAAAATATTATTCAGTAGCTTCTTCACATTCTGCCATATGTGGCGTGCAAATCGACTGGTCATGACTGTTTTCTCACGTTCACGATGTTTTCTTTAACTGTTTTAAAAGTAGTGGTGTTCATAGAAATTACACATGGTAATAGATAGATAGCACTTAAATAACAATATTGTAAAAAAAATTGGTTACAATGGCGGTCTTATCCCTGAGAGCGATATTTAGCCTGCCACAGTTCCACCCCGCAAACTCCAACTCGTAAGTTATACTAAGAAACAGAGATTATGAATATGCTTCAGTGGACTATTTTTTATAATCGTACGGAACCAAAAAAACACAACGAGCTTTTGATATGTCGATCTAAATGTTATTACTTTCACATCCTGTTTAATTTTGCCATAAATCAAATAACGCTATTTACAGCAATGTGTTACCAGCTTGATATCAGATTGCATTATATCGAAAGAGGCGACGATGAAAAAATAAAAGTGTTATAAAAATGTAATGGACGAAAAATGGGTCTCTTTTTATTAAATTCAGAGTTGTATTACACAGCTGTGTCGATTCAATTATCTTTTTTACTTTTTGTCGTGATAGGCAAAGTAAAAGAGTAAAATATCAATAAAATATTTATTTATTCTGTATCTATTATGTATATTGTACACCTCCTGATGTTTCAGAGAATAAATATTATAAAACTGTTTCTAAAAATATTTGCAATAGAACAGAACATAATTATGGAGGTAGAAGACATTTAACAGAGTGTAGTTTTTTATGTATATGTATAAGACGCTTTTAAAGAAGAAGCTTTTTAAAATGCGGTGGAGTACTTTGATATTGAATGATATATAAAACATTGATAATGACGCCACATGAGTTTTAGTCACTTTAAGCGCAAAGAAAGCGTTAAAAAGTCACGATTCATGTGGCGTCATTATAGATGGCCTCTATTACCATCGTACATCATGTATACACACGACCATTACTGTAGTCCAACAAAATTAGAAGCATTAACCTTCCTTTTTATGTCATTGCTGTTAAAATATTTGAACAAAGAAGACCGCAGCGGCCAAAAAGCTAAGTGATGAGTACCATCGTCTCTCATTTGCATGGTAATCATTAGCGCTCTTCAGTAGCTATGACAAGCAAACAATTTGCACCCAAATCAACCAGTCAAAAACGGCCTTAGCGTTGTTTACCACGGTGAATACGTTTTTGAAATTCATTGAGTAAAACAACAAAAAGCCATAAAACCCGGAATGAAGATGCTGTACTATCTAAATATATATAGCTCAAAGGTGACTGACTAACTGACTGACTGACATAGTGATCTATCAACGCACAGCCCAAACCTCTGAACGGATTGGGCTGAAATTTGGTATGCAGGTAGATGTTATGACGTAGGCATCCGTTAAGAAAGGATTTTACGAAATTCCTACGGGATCGGGATTTACACGGGAAAAACTTCCCACGCAGGCGAAGCCGCTGGCACAAGCTAATTTATTTTATAAAAATAATGGTGACAAATGACTGATTCCAATGAAATTAATCAGAAGATCTGCTCAAAAGAATGGCCAAGGAGCATTACCTCTCACCATAATTTTTTTCCTCATCTTTCTCAATTATACATTTGTCATTTAGTAGCATTGATATACTAAAAACCCAGTATATCAATGTTTAGTAATGTATTTTTTTGGTATTATAAGTATTTTATATTAATATGTATTGTTAATTATTTATGATGTTTTTACACTAACAGCCCTAAATCTATCCTTTAAGTTTTGTCTGTCTAGGGCGTCAAGGATCGCGAGCTGATTGCCGGCTACCGTAGGCGCGGGCTTGCGAACGGCGAGCTCGGGTAGCTCACCGTCCGGTAAGGACCATGCCCGGGTCGGCAGTGCGTCGTGTTCCATACACGCTTTAAAGAGCCATCAGCACATTTTAAGGGGCCAACAAGGCCATTGCTTACCGGGGTTGCGGGAATGTTCTGAAGAGATACCGCGGCCCCGGAACTTAATGGTAGTTGAAGGAACAGGGTGGGTTTTTAGCCAGTAGAAGTCTGACACTATCTTCCGCTCCACCCAGAGCGTGAGAAATAATTCGGTGATATCCCTACAAAGAAAAAAAGTTTTGCCTATCTAAGGTTGTCTGTAAGAGATTGTCCTTTGCAATAAGGTCAGCCATAAGGCAGGTTGTAATTAGTTAGAGTTATTTATGTACTTGCATCGAAATGTTGATATTAATATGGATCTTCCCGGGATTTCTAATACACAATCCCATGTGACCAACAAAAATACAAATAAATAATAATAAAAAACCTCCAGAGTTGATAAGACAAATAAAACAAAGATAAAAAAGTAAAGTTAAAATAGTAACTCTATGCGAAGCAAAAGAAAGCAATTTATACTATCGCTTTCTTTTGCATTGCATAGACGCTACATGCGTTTAGGGCGTTCAATTTAAATATTTTTATTTTTATATGAAAATCTGGTGAACTAAAATATGACGAATTTTTAAAAGTCATAGAACAAAATTTCTTGATTATGATGTTAGTAACATAGTCCTGAGAGGTTTTTGGTGTTTTACAATTAACTCTGTATAACTCTACCTAATTCCGACCTCTGTTTGTAATATACTAGCTTCCACCCGCGACTTCGTTCGCATGGAAGGGGTTTTCCGCTTAAATCCCGATCTCGTAGAAATTTCGGAATAAAAACTATTCTATGTCCGTCCCAGGGTCTTAAACTATTTCCATGCCAAATTTCATCTAAATCGGTTCAGCGGTTTAGGCGTGATAAGGTAACACATAGACAGACAGAATTACTTTCACATTTATAATATTAGTATGGATTAATCCTTATAAATATTGTAAAGTGTACTGACAGCCAGAAAGTTGACATTGGTCTGGCAATGGGATATCGTGTTACCCAGCTACTGGGTTGTGGAGGTCAGCTGCATCTGGTTAGACTGGAAGCTGTTATAAATGCATAGTTGAGAAAAGGCTAAGCAGATGTAAAGCCGATGAAGTATACAGTATGTTAAATCCATAAATGCTAAAAAAAATATTACCATTCGAAAACAAAATGTTTTTATATTTTTTTATATTAAAATATTCACTAAAAATGTTAAATTGATACGTAAAAGAAACACTTGTGCACGCGTATTTGAAGGACGGCAACGTCGCAATTTATTTATGAATGACGGGCCGCGCGTGCGGCGATCTAATTGATGTACTTATACTATTGCGCGTTAACGAGAACGCCTTCTGTTAGTTAACATACTGTATAATTAAAGAAAATAGGAAAAAAAAATTGCTCCCAGCGGAGCTCCACATCGCTGTCAATGCGGTGCGGCAATCGACCGCCTCGGACATCATGGCCTTTCCTGCAGCAGAAGCTCTGATTGGATAGCACGGCATGCCAGTATAAATGACATCATCCGTCGGGCTCTTGTCACCGCTGGAGTACCATCTGTTTTAGAACCCAACGGCTTGGCACGGGATGATGGGAAGAGGCCAGACGGGATGACTATAATGCTTTGGAAGTTGGGTAGGCCTTTGGTGTGGGACGCTACTTGTGTTGACACCCTTGCGCCATCCCATCTTGGGCGGCAGCTGCAGGTGCAGAAAATCTCAAACGGCGCAAATACAACAACCTAATTTGGTGCTATATGTTTGAGCCGTTTGGGGTTGAAACGTTAAGACCATGGGTTCCAAGTGCGCATCGACTCTTTCGTGACATCGGCAAACAATTAGTCGACTCCACAAGTGACTAGAGGGCTGGCTTTTTCTTTGCACAGAGAATCAGCATTGCCATTCAACGTGGCAATGCAGCCAGTGTTCTGGGCACTTTTCCCATTCATAGCGATGTTGACGAATTTTTCGATGTCCTATAATTTCTTTTTATTTTCGCCTGTATATACTTTATTTAAGAAAATGGTAAGGTTGCCATAAAAAAAATGAGTTCCGAAGTAACAAATATCAACGAAAAGGAAAATGTCTTGTGTTTTCAGTCTGTGATAATACTTTCCACAGACTATGTCAATAATGCATAACATACTCGTATGTACATAATTAGTTCAATTCCATTGTTATTGTGCCTTGTAGAGCTTTTAACAAAGAACAAAAAAAACCGTCAGAGGTCGCTTCGAAAAGTTCCGAAGGTTTTTAGGATTCCGTACCTCAAAATAAAACAGAACATTGTCAGAATCACTTTGTTGTTCGTGTTTTTGTCTAACAAGACCCTTTTTCTTATAACACGTAGAGATGTGGAATAATTATTAACACCAAGTACTTTATAGTGTATACAACGTGTAATTTAAAAGGTATATACATACCAAGTGAATGGCTTCTTTGGATGATGACAAACGATATAGCAAGGGTTTTGTAATCCTAAGTCTACGTGTGTAGAACTTATTACAAATTCCAATACACTGATCCAGAGACCGAATTTTTCAAATTAAGAAGAACGAAGAGGATTATGGTGTTATTTGCAAGTGACGTGGAAAGTTATTGACCCTCGTAGTGCTGTGACACGTTTGTTATGATTGGTATTCAAGAAATATATGAATCCGATAATTTGGTATCAATTCTTTGAGTCAGTTATTTTGAGCTGAAACTCCATACCAGATGTTGTCTTCAGCCCTTTTAGATAGATATGTGGTTTCCGTTACACACTGTATAATGCTTATAGTCACAGCTCTAAACAAGGACAAAGAAACTTCGTAACACAATAAAAATACAGTGATTCATGAATATTTTTGATATTAGCAAATACATTTAAACCTGCATAAGTTCATACTACTTACTTAGATTTAGTATTGTTTTATACAAATGATCATCGGGCAGCTAACTTTTGAATTGAGATACCGAACACTATGGTTGGAAAAAAACTTGCTATTAATAAATTAATTTCTCAAAAACACTTTTATTCATAAAACCAAAAGAAAGTACTATTTATTTTTTGGAGTAAATATTGAAAAGCTTCGTTTGAAACAGTTGTGTATTTATCGTTACAATAACTCACCTTCATAATGATTGATTTTGACTCAGACAAATATTTTACCCACATTCATCTGAATTTACTATTTTCAACGAGAGTATTTTCAATATTTTCAGGGCTACTCATAACAAAGCGGTCTCTAAATTACGAAGTTAGCTGTCATGTACAGGAAACTACGGAACCCGATACTGTATGTGACTCATAACACACTTGACCGATATTTTTATTAAGTGGCACTTTTACTCCGCTGGGTAAAAGCCTCCCCCAAGATTTTCGCCTAAAACATTTTCATAATAACTTTTCTGTAACACAATATTACGAAGAATTTACTGATAAAAGTCTATTAAAACAATTTCGATATAAACTTCTTATCAGACGCCCCGTTGAAAAAGTCGAGGAAAACATCGAAATTTTCTTTATTTTCACTACTGATGAAAAATGGTTTGGGCATGAAGTCTGTCTGTATGTTTTGTGATTTTGTTTGCACCTAGACAACGTGTAACAGATTAAGCGCAATACCTCAGACACCCCAATTAGAATATTAAATTATAAGCCCAAAACAAATAAAATGTAACTAAATAAATTGAAACCAAACCTAGGCATTTTTTATAAAATAGTTATCCTTACTAAACACAAAACGTATGTGCGTCATACAATATCCTAAACGCAGACGCATACACTCATGCAATGTTAGCGGCTGACGCGACACGCACCAAATTTCCTTGAATTAAGGATTGTATTAATATGTCATGATACTGTGTTTCCATTTTAAGTTAAATGAAAGATTTTTCTGTCAAAATTTAACACCTATTTTTTATGATGAAAATCGATTCAGAAGCCGATTCTGAACCAACTACTTTCAGGAATCGCGTTTATTCTGTTACACGTAGTATACAATTTTACTAAGTAAGTTCCAGTTACATATGTTACGTTTAACATAAACAAAATAAGGTGCTCGAGGAGACAGTGCCATATATCATTAATTTACTCAAGTACATTAAAAGCTTTGATTGCAGGCAAGAAGTTGGAAATCCTGCTTAAAGTAAGGCACACCTGGACAGCTTTTGAATTTGGATAAAGCACAGGTTCGTTCCTGTATAGAGTATTGCAGTCACTTGTGGAATGGCTCAGAAAAATAGTAGCAGTAAAACGTTGTTTGCCTATCGGTCTTCTACAGGTTGTACTTCGGAAAGTGTGCGTTCGAGCTTCACGACATGATTCTGACTGCCTTCATTTTCCTTTCACTACAGGTCTATCAGACGTTCTGCTGGGTACCATCCGTAGGTACT
The DNA here is from genome assembly GCA_943138885.2 of Tholera decimalis. Classification (NCBI taxonomy): domain Eukaryota; kingdom Metazoa; phylum Arthropoda; class Insecta; order Lepidoptera; family Noctuidae; genus Tholera; species Tholera decimalis. The sequence continues at coordinate 5,098,578 of OW964557.2, read as the reverse complement.
TTGTCGATAAACCATCCTGTCGTTCTGAAGCGCTTTTCCTCTTCATTTATAGTGCGCACGGTCAAGATGTGGAACTCACTGTTTGATTCTGTGTTGCCTACCACATATGACCCGTCAACTTTTAAAGCAAGAGGGAACATGCATCTTATGGGCTCCCTCGTTCCATTGTTAACCTCATCTATCGCTTACCACCAGGCGTGATCTCAAGATCTCAAGATCTCAAGAGAGGTCTCATCAGTAAAAAATGCAAAAAAGCTCATTCCATTTTTTTAAATAAAATTATATTATGTTCAATTAGGTCCCGCCTGCTTGTCACTTTTTAAAATAAAACTGCTTGTTTCTTGCAATTCAGTTGAACAGTTGGGTTTTTTAGATTTTTTAAATAAGTTTTTTATTTTCAGCTTTTTAGAATTAAATTCCATTTTAAAACGTCATATTTCCCAAATAGATGCATAAAATGAAAAATGGTGAAAGAAACCTCAAAATATTTTTTAAAGATCTATTTAATGATACCCCATTTGACATAGTTTGTTGATGTTAGATTTTTTGTTTTTGACAATATGGCGTCTGGTTGTCATCGTGGTTTTTTTTTTTAATGTATTCAATGACACTTACGCCATCAAGACAAATCCAACGACGTATCATTTATTCGTTATCTGGTTTAATAGTAACGAGGGAACAAAGGAACAGACATACATACATACATACGCGCTAAAAACATAACCCTCCTCTCCCCTCACGGAGCATGGAGGTGCAGTACTTCGCCGCAGTCAGGTAAAAAGGCCACAAACTTACAAAAAGTTAGTCACATTTCTCAACTATTTTATGAAAGTATTTTCCGAATGCCTATTAAGTTTCTCGATAGCTATAATCTGGGGGTATTTAAATCAAGCTTGAATATATTACTTCTAGGTAAGCTTGCTTCATAATAAACCAAAGATATAAACCTACATGATTCTCATATGATTTCATAACTACGGATTATATGAATTTCAAAAGAGACGTTAAACTCTAAGTTTCTTCTCAGGGTAGTCCCGTGAAAACGTGTTGTTCACGCATGATGTTGACGACGTGCTTATTGCCATCGCTAAACAGTAGGCGCCCGTCGTTTTGAGACACCTACTTACACGTCATGACTCAAAAACTAGCACATCATCCTCGGATTGTCGGACAGCCAATGAGAGGAACCCTAGGGACGCCATCGAAGAAGCACCAATAGCAGCAGTCTACGAAGACTTCCGAACTCCTCTCCGTGAAACGGGAACTGCTCGTTTATCTGCAATACTAAACACATTCGAATCTCATCCTTCCTCTGTATAGCTTCATCTTCAAAACATTTAAAATCAAGAACGGTTTTTTCCTGTACATAGTAACTCTCGTTGCAATGAACCATTTTATATATTGGAGAAACCAAGAAGTATCATTTCTTCTGATCCACAATCACAAATTGAAGAGGAAGGCGCCTAACGCAGAAACACGTGTAAAAGTTTTATTTATAATCTATTTGCAAAATAAACCTCCTTATTTCATTATATCATCGCTTAGCATCAGGTGTAATAATGGTCTAACGCGAGCCTACATTAGAAAAAAAAAAAATGGCCAAGTGATAGTGAGACTTGCTCCTGAAGGGTTCCGTAGTAGCTACGCCAAATAACTTTGTTTTTCATAGTGTTTGTATGAAATACAAAGTTATATTTAAGGTTTTAGAAAATGTGCTGCTAAATGATCAATGCTTTATTTTAAATTTGTGTGTTTATTTTTTGTTTATGTGTAAATGTCTGAAAATAAAGTATTTTATTATTTAAAAGCTGCTGACCCGATCTCGTTTAAACCAATTTTCGTTGAAAGTTTTCATTAAGGTCTACAGTTTATATTTTTTTTAGATTTTCACGTCATTATTACAAAAGTTATAGGGGGGCACACACACATTTTACCACTTTAGAAGCATATATTTTTTAAACGATAGACTTTAAGAAAAAGTGGTTTTAGAAAACCACAATGTCATTTTTAAAGACCTGTTTATAGATTGATGAAAAACGAATATTTTCAGTTTCAGTTCCATGTATAGGGAGCCCCCCTTAATTAATGTATATTTTTTGTCTACAAATCGGAAATGATTTCACAAAATACATTTACTTACCAAGTTTCACATGACATAGGTACTTAAGATACGGACTGACAGACAGACATGACGAAACTATAAGGGTTCCGTTTTTCCCATTCGGCTACGGAACCCTGAAAAGGCGCCAAAGTCGATGATAGGGGACTTAGATCTCCGCACAATCTCCCCCGCCATCTCGCCCTAATATTGGTGGATTTTTGGCGTTGTCGAATCCCCATGCAATACAAACTAATCTAAAGTAAAAATAACAAAAGAATTCTACTAGGCTAAAAACAAAAGTTAACAGTACAGTAAAATAAAACTGGGTCAGTAAATTAACAGTGAAGTAAAGTAAACTAGGCTAGCTATAATTTATTTATTTATTTAGAGTTACCAACATTTCATTACACTCATACAATTACATAAAAATAACAAGCAAAAGGGAATGAACATAAGTGTAACAAACAATTACAGGTAACTACAACACTAACATATACATAATATAATTAAATACAGTTAGTTAAATTTATTGCTATCTGTACAAATACTGTACTTAACTTTAAAGAATATCAAAAAGTACAAAAAATTTATAATTGGGGGAATATTACCGTTTTTTTAATTCATAGCGGATTAGACAGTAGATGTTTGAATATTTTAGATTGGAACCCACCAAGCGAGTCCAAATGAACATCTATGAGATCTGAATGTTTATTTAACACTCTACAAAGTCGAGGTAGAGGTGAGGTGATGACTTTTTGAACATCAATTGATTCACATTAAACTAACATTACATGGAAACCGATTGCGATAGATACTTATATTAGACAGAGGTAAATTTTTTCGTAAGTTTATATGTAGGAGCAAATCCTTGGAACTAATGATCTAATTCTAAAGAAATTTTCTTTGGTAGCATGCATTATTAGAAAGTGCTAAATTATTTAGATATCTACGCAAAGGAAGTCGCGGGTGAAATGCTAGTAATTAATATTATGAATTCATGAGTGTGAACCTTAGAAACAGAAGCTTCGAATCAGTCGCAATGAGGTTGAGAGTGCAGAGCGCACAATTTAGATGAAGACGTAATCACGCTGTTGGAGTTAAGAAAAAGTGGGGCAGCAAACTCATCTGTATGTTACTATTGAAGCTGTTTAATTTATAGAATAGTAAGTATGAAGTATGTAATAGAACATTTGTTTTTTAAACACAAAGTCACACGTGCCTCATCGAGTTTGGTTGCGGAATTGTTCGAAAGAGTTACCGTGGCCACGGAACACGAAGGGTAAATGACAGAACACGGATGGGTTTTAGTCAGTAAAAGTCTGACACACCCTCCCGCTTCGCCCAGATCGGGAGGCAGTCATTAGATGACTTCCCATCCTTAAAAATAGCCTCATCTAGTTTAACCTACGAAAAAAAAAATACGTATGAATGTTTAACTTATACCCAATTTGTAAAATAATCTTAGTTAACTCACTGTATTTAGGATTCTAATATTGGCTAAAGATTGAATACCTTGCGCACTGCACTTGAGAGCTAAGATAATAAAAACACTATATATAAGGTGTATCATACACGAAATAATTTAAAGGATATACCTATAGCGGGTAAAGAAACCATAGCAACAAAACAATAACCCAGGTATTTTTTTTATTAAATATTGTTTCGCGTTTGACCACCATCTCACCTGATGGTAAGTGATGAAGACTCCTAGGTTATAGCTATCGGGAAACACAGACTCCGGCAGGGAATTCCACTCCTTAGCCGTACGCACAATGAAGGTATTCCCAAAACGTTTTGTGCGTATGGGTGTCCACCATGTAACAATGGCGATTCAACGTCTGTCTCGTTGTCCGATGATGGAACGGGCTTGGCGGAATTAATCTGTGTAATTCCATCGCACACTCCCCGAAATATAACCGATTGAAAACCGATAGAATTGCAACTCGTCGTCGATATTCAAGGCTCTGGAGCTTTGACTCGACCAGTGCATCATTGCTAATGAGTCTCTTGGCCCGCTTCTCGATAGACTCAAGCGCGTCCAGTTGGTATTTAGCAGATCCATCCCAAAGATGAGAGCATACACAACCGAACATTATTTAAAAAATTAAATAATTTAATATTTCTTGACACACGTAATAAATACTGGTTCCTTCTTATTTTTTGACATCTAATATGCCAGTTTACGTGGGCGGCAGTGGTATTTGAGACGGTGCGCGGCTTTTATGATGATTAAAGAGTTTCTCTCTTTTATGTTTTTTATTTACGTAAAATAAAAAACAGTGCGATTCTTTTTTTTCGTGTTTATAGTTTCTTTACCTGCTATAGATATGTCTCTTAAAATATTTCGTGTATGAATAGATACACCTTATACAACGTGTAATTTAAAGGGTTTATACATACCAAGTGCACGGCTTCTTTGGATGATAATAAACGATATGGCAAGGGTTTTCTAATCCTATGTGTACATGTGTGGAGCATATTAGAAATTTCATTACATTGATACCAGAGATCGAATTTTTCAAATTAACAAAATCGAAGAGAATTATCGTTTTATTGGCAAGTGACGTGGAAAGTGATGACCCTCATAGTGCTGTGACACGTTTGTTATTACTGGTATTCAAGAAACATATGAAACCAATAATTTGGGGTCAATTCTGTAAGTCACTTATTTTGAGCTGAAACTTTACATAGAGACTTCATACCAGGTGTTGTCTTCAGTCCTTTTGGATAGATATGGGGTTTCCGTTACACGTTGTATATATATATTTTGTAAATAGTTTTAGTTTAAACTAGATGATGCGCGTGTTTCCTTTCTGAATAACATGAAAAGAAATATCAGAACTAACTCACAATTTAAAGTCTCTAATAACGGCTCTATAAGCCGCGCTGGTTAGAATAATTTTTGTCCTTTTGAACTTGTAACTAATGATCAGAATTTAAGTATCACAATAAAGACACCTATTGTGTAAGTCTATATAGGCATAATTTTATTTGCAAACTACATTAAATCCGAAATTGCTTTTAAATTGATTCAATTCTTCAGAGTGACAAAACAGACTCAATATAAAGTATTTTATTTTGTAAGCAACCCTTCTTAGAATCGGCTAAATTTTGTATTTAATATAGGTGTCTGAGATATTCAGCTGAAAAACACTGGAACATACCAACAAAGTATTTTTAAACGTTTTATGAAAAAAGTTGTTGCAAATAAGGTCCAAAATTTATGATCTCATGGCCCCATCAGGCACCGTCAATGCTGCGGACTGCTTTTTGAGCAAATTACAACCTGGGCGTGGGCTTAACTTATATAAGTTTTTAAGCTAACATGGTCACTAAAAGTATCATTAGAACTTATAACGGTATATTTACCATGTGTATTTTTTGTTTTGAGTTTCCGATATTGCGGCACTGTTGTTGTTGTTGTTATCCCGTTTTAAGTTCTAATGATACGGCTTAACGTATGTTCCAGGGCAAGGAATAATCTTGGTATCTTGAGAAGGTTGCACGGTTACTCATTCTCGGGTTGACCCCGGCAAACAATGCGTAATGGAGACCGGGGTACAACTTATGAGGTCTTCTATGAGGATTCAAGTAAAACAAGCGAGCCCACACAGCTATTATCATTTAGCCACTTTGACATTTTCAACTGGCTCGTTGGTGTAGTGAAATCGGTCAAGAGGACTATTTTCCTTCTTTTTAATTATGTGTTGTTTTTTGTATTCCAATCTAAATTTCCTATCGTATTTGATACCTGTGTATAGAATATATCAAATTGGTCCATCATGTTTGGGAGTCTGCCATAATAGATTTAAAATCATTATTATTATTATTAGTAAAGTCACCTGAAGTCTCATTAGACTTCAGGTGACTTTACTTTGCATCCATACCAAGCAAGTGTGCAAAATTTCTGATCAATCGGTCGGGTATAACTGTTATCCCATAAAAAAATATACTTGTCAAAAAAACCAAGTCTCGCAACTCGGTTCTACCATAAAAAGTTGTGATATCCATGTAATACCAACCAAGTCGGTTATTCGATTATTCAGTTCCTACTTAAGAGACCTTCTGTGTTAAGTTGTGACGTAATTATCTAACCTAACAACATCTTATAATAACCATATCAATATTAAAACTCCTTAACGTTTTAAATAAATACATTGACTTGGCAATCGCATTAAACAATCTAATTTATATATGTATATTTATTATATATGTATGTAATATACTTGTGAGATATATTGTGTTTTCATGCGATGGCCGATTCAATCTATTTATTTAAAACGTTAAAGAGTTTTAATATTGATATAGTAATTGTTCGGTCCGACGTGTTTCCGAACGTACCTTTTTTGACATAAAGAAATTTGATCTTGACATAACCTTTTTCACTTGACAGATAGATTTGCTTCCTTGGTTGAAAAATGTCCGCTTGGGACCTGTTGAGTTAATTATAATTGGTAAAATATCGTTTGGAATCGCCTGTTTGCAACCGATATTGGGTCGCGATTAACTATTGTTTGAAGTTGTAATCCCGGATTGACGAAAACCCTGGGATATTTTTGGATTTATCGCCGGTTTGTTGCCACCGCATGGCACGCGGATTTGTTGGAAATAAGTTGTGCTGTGATGCTGATCTGGACCGCGCCATCTGGAGACTGGCGCCTTGTGAACGTTCTAGAACACTTGACTTACATCACACTTTTCAATTACTCACCTCATATTTACATACATACCACACTTGGGCGTGACCTAGGAAGGTCGAAGTTGGCGGACCCAGCGCAGAAGGTAAGTGGTACCGATAAGTTATTTGTATATATGGTTGTAGGCCGAAGAGCCTGTAGTTTTGTTTATTGTTGTTGAAAGCAACGGTAGGGCTCCACGAACCGTGGACAAGTTCAGACCGTCCAGTTACCGTTGGCTGGCTTCTTGTAGTCCTGAACAGTAATTATAAGATGTTGTTAGGTTAGATAATTACGTAACAACTTAAGACAGAAGGTCCCTTAAGTAGGGACTGAATAAATTAATAACCGACTTGGTTGGTATTACATGGATCTCACAACTTTTTACGGTAGAAGAACTGAGTTGCGAGACTTGTTTTTTTTGACAAGTATGGTTTTTTATGGGATCTCATTTCTTTTTATAAATAGTCCTACTTTTATCCTTTCCCGAACCTTCTACTTCTTATACAAGAAGTAGAAGGTACATTAACAACGAATTTTCTTAAAGCCCTCTATGTGGCTTTTTTATTCCGTTGACCATTTTACAAGTTACCTTTTTATTTTATTTATTTGGGAAACATACAATTGTACAGCAAGTATTACAAATAAAATATTACAAAGTATGGGTGAATGTACAATCCACAGCATTTCCACAGTATACTTGTGTACATTATAAATTAATTAGGTAAGTATAATTACACTTAAGTACCTTAGGCACTAAATTACATTTTAAATTTATATTTAAGTACTTTCACTCAAACATTGAATAATCTTTTTCTTAAAATTACTATGGGACAAAAAGAAGATATCCAACTGAGAAAAGTGGTTATTATAAATTTTAACTAGTCGGCGGAGAGGGGCTCGCTGACCAGCGTTTGTTCGGCATGTAGTTGTCGCAAACAGAGGGTAAGCACGCACCTCACGTCGTATTAAAAAATATTATTTACTAATTCAATACAGTTAAACTTATTATGAACCAATCCGTGAAGCATCATGGTTTGAAGTAGTAGGCGTCTTGATTGCAAAGTAAGCAAATTAAACTTTTTTAGCGAGTCCTCGTACGACTGACGTATGAGGTTACATTTGTATTTCACAACTCGTATATATTTACGTTGAACTCTATCAATTGCCTTTACATATTTGTCATAGTAGGGGTCCCATATTATACAACCGTATTCTAGCTGTGGGCGAACCAAGGACTTTAATAGTTGCAGGTATGTGGCCGGGCGTTTAAAATCAGTGCAAGCTCTCATGACAAGGCTATACGTTTGGTATGCTTTAGAGATTATCTTATCAATGTGTAGGTTTAAGTGTAGTTTATTGTCCAAAAGTATTCATAAGTCACATATTTGAACATAATTATAACATAAGTCAAGATTGAATAGTATATAATTACTTCTAGGTAAGCGTGCTCCATCTTCGACCACATCATCACTTACCATCAGGTGAGATGGTGGTCAAACACGAACCTATTATGAATAAAAAAAAATATCCAGATACTATCTACACCTATTATTCCATTATATTATACATATATACAGGTACACTGATTAACTGCAAATGTAACTTTGTAATCCTATATATGATTACAAAGTTATTTATGCAGTTGATGTATCTAGAAAACTGGACCGAAATTGAAAAATATTTTAGCTTTTCCTTGAATCATACACTAAACACTAATTGTATTCTAAATTTAAAGCTTCTATGTCTGCTAGAAGTGCCTTAGACTTTTAATGATCCGTCAGTCAGTCAGTGAGTGACAAAATTAAAAAATGTTGACTAGTTATAATTCTTAAACTACTGGTTAAAATTGAATGAAATTTGAAATATACCGTGTTTATACAATGTCTGCTTGGTTACTGAAAATGAAGGCTTCTAGTTTTATCTATAACGAAGTTATAGGGGGTTGAAAATGGCCTGAACTGCTTCGAGAAAAGGATGGTACGGCCGTGCCGCTTTTTTACTCGACTTGGCGGGGACACTGCCGTGCCCCCAGATAAAGTATGACCCGTTGCGAGGCGATGGCGCGACGTTTTCAAGTGCGTCTCAAAAAGCCGTCAGCACCAATGAGCCTGATTGTAAGATATGAAGCGGAAATTATAACGAAATATCTGGCCACGGACCGCTAGGGCAACTGAAGGAACGAGTTGGATTTTTAGTCAGTAGGAATCTGATACCCCGTTCCACACTCCCATAACGGGAGAAATAAAAAATTGGCCAAGTGCGAGTCAGACTCACCCCTGAATGGTTCCGTAGTAACTACGACAAATAGCATTGTTTTTCGTTGTGTTTGTATGAATTCCAAAGTTATATTTGCAGTTTTATAAAATATGCTGTATCTCAAAAACTACTGACTCGATCTCGTTCAAACCGATTTTCCTTGAAAGTTTACATAAAGATCTACAGCATATATTTTTTTAGATTTTTCACTCCATTATTATACACGTAGAAGATAGAGGGGGGGACACACATTTTACCACTTTGGATGCGTATGTCTTTTAAACGATTAACTTTATGAAACGTTTTAAAAACCTCAACGTCATTTTAAAGACCTGTCTATAGATACCACACAAGCAAAGGTTTCATGAAAAATAAAACTCAGTTTTTGTTCCATGTATGGGGAGCCCCCCTTTATTTTAAATATTTATTAAAAAGAATTCTTAAAATCGGAGAGCAACTCCCAGAATACATCTACCTACCAAGTTTCACATATATAGTCCTAATCGTTTCGGAATAAAATGGCTGTGACATACGGATGGACGGACAGACAGACAGACAGACATGACGAAACTATAAGGATTCCGTTTTTTCATTCGGCTACGGAACCATAAAAGCCGTGACCTCTACATGCCTCACACCTTACATACTCAGCTCCGCTGCACTTTAGTATTAATTATTAGATCAACAAGGCATTTAACTAGCTATTATAATTGGTTTAAATAGTATTAACATCATTACACTGACCGATTAAAATAATCTAATTTCCTGAAACCAGTAATCCTATTTTAATTATACTGGAAATGAACAGATTTGACATGTACCGTGTAGTTTTGTGTATTAACATGGTATTATTTTCAGCTGGACACAGTTTACGTAAAGCCCCTTTACTGATGCATACTAAATATCATTAAAGCCATATCAAAAATAATGATTGGAGATTCTGTCTGAAATTTCCAGGGTAATTGTGTGAACTACCTGGAGGACACAGTGGAAGTATGCCCCACTTGGGCGGAGCTTCACCGTGTCCTCGTAGATGCGATCGCTGGCGGCGACCTCTTGCGCCCGGCCCAGCTTCAAACTATGCTGCGAAGTGAGAGGGAATAAGGTGCAGTCGTCGCCTCCCTCTGCGAAGCAGTCATGTTAGCGAAGGAGGAGGCCGAACGCGCGAGGGAGGGTCAACTCTCTTCCTCACACCGCAGCTGCCGCATACGCCCCGGGCGTCGGGAATCGCGTGCCGATCTCCGGTAACCGTAGGAACGGGCTTGCGGACGGTGAGCAGGGGTAGCTGACCGTCCGGGAATGGCCAGTCCCGAGTCGGAGACGGCGGCACTAGTGACGGGGCCCGATAGGGTCATTGCCTGCCAGGGTTGTGGGAATGTTCTAACGAGATCCCTCGGCCCCGAAACTTAAGGGCAGCTGAAGGAACACGGTGGGGTTTTAGTCAGTAGAAGTCTGACACTCCTTTCCGCTCCACCCAGAGCGGAAGAAGTCATTCGATGATTTCTCCACCCGGAATAAAAGGGCTATATATAGATTAACTCGCTGATCGTTAAAACTCGAGGTGTGAGATTGAAGTGAACTGCTATTCCACATTGATTAGCAGAACAATCTGCTCAATTCTGCTTCCTTTCGAATTCTTACGATAACTCTAAAAAATATATAATAATAATATGGTGCAAGAAATTAATAAAATAATGTATTCAGAAATATTTTAGGTTAAAAAGAATGTTCTTATATACAATTCGTAGCAAAAATCTATTTTAGATTTTCATTAGTGGGTCGGTACACGATTTGAATAGTAAAAAGTGACAATTATTAAAACAAGCAAACTACTAAACATTTTTTTCTTTATGAATCCAAAAAGAGTTTAATCAATAACTTCTTAACCCTTTAGGTAAATTTTAGTCGAAACCTATTTAAATATTTACGCCAAACAAAACAAAAATCTAATTTCAAGTTGCAGAGGTAGCAACATTCGCCCGGTTCATTCAAATCAGAAAAACATTTTAATTATTAATGATAAAAGTATCTGAGCTTTTATCTGAATTGTTAATAAGCTCATCAGGTAAGTATCGTTCTGTTTTTACCCGACTGCGCCAGAAGGGGGGTTATGTTTTTCGAGAGTATGTATGTATGTTTGTATAATTGTTTGGCACGCTCTGTGGCTTGAACGGCTCGACGGATTTTAGCTTGAACGGTATCGTGAGATTAGTATTGACTGTGAGAGTGACACTAGGTATATCAAAATAATAAAAAAAAACAAAATGGCGGATTTTTGGCGCCATATTATGCCTTCAAAAAAGATTTTTTTTTTTCAAAACCTATCGAGTGGGGTATCAAAATAAAGGGTTTTAAAAGGTGATTACAAAAATATATACAACTTATATGGTTAAAAGTAATTCAAAGTGACAAATCGTAAAAACACGTATAAAGAACTAAATCGTCTGCGAAATCTTTCACATCTGTAAACTTAAAAGCTGGAAATAAAAAAAAGTAATAAAAAAAATTAAAAAACCCGACTCTTGACGGGCTTTTCAGTTAGTTTTAGTATAAGATTGCAGTCGGGTTTTTAATTTTTTTAATTACTTTTTTTATGAGAGAAACTTTACTTTTCCCGCAGTATTACTCTCGTGACGTCACAGAATAATCGTGGCTTTTTCGTGATAAGAAATAGTATAGGACAATCAGATAATATATGTGACGACAGATGAGGGGTGTCTTCATTATTTTGTTGGTCTGTCATGATGGCACGTGGAGTCCGACGTGAAATAATACACAGGCACCTGTTCGGTACACTCAACTTTACTATTCGCAACACTTTACAATAAAAAATAATAAAGGATTAAAGATCTATTTTCGGATTGAAAACTAAAATAAAATGGAATGTAGTGAGGTTAGCCAAGTCGTCCGTTGGTCGCCACGATCACAATCCGAATGTGTCAACTGCACAAGACTACCGCCTTTTTATTAACATCAAAAATGACCAACGACGACTTATTCGACTAAACACACTCTAGCATTGCCAGACTAAAAATCAAATTAAACAAACTAAATTAAAATTATGATAAACGCTTGACATTCCATTGTCGATCTGCGACATATGTATTTAGTGCGGAAAGAATTAGTGTTGAAAGTGCCACGAATAGATGAAATAAAATACCATGGGTTATTCCTTATGTGAATATTATACTTAGAGATTGTGACTTTTTGTTTGTTTTTATTTTTTTTATAGAAAATTTGTGATCTCGGTAGAATTCACATTACTAGCAATCTTGTTAACCCCTCTAACTAAGCTAAATATGCTTGTGTCTGGAGTGGGTTCACGGCAATATTGAACACTTGATCATAAGTCCGACATCTTAGCTGTTAGGCTATTGGCGATTGAAATGAGTAATTAATTACATTGAAAATCTTTAAATGCTCATTGCAGTCTCAGCTTCATTACGAGTTACACTCAGACGTCGTCTTGTCGTCAGACGTCGAGTCGTCAGACGGGATGTCTGAAAATACAGAGTTCTTAGATTGCGGGAATGCTCTAGCGAGATACCGCGGCTCCGGAACGTATGTGCAACTGAAGGAACTGGGTGAAAGTTTAGTCAGTAGAAGTCTCACACTCTCGTCCACTCCATTCATAGCTTTTTTTTTCTCTGAGTGAGAAAATCATCGAATGACTTCTCCCACTTAGGGTGAAGTGGGAAGGAGTGTCAGACTTCTACTGACTAAAAACCTACTCTGTTCCTTCAGTCCGCCCTGAAGTTCCGGGGCCACGGTATCTCGTTAGAACATTCCCGCAACCCCGGCAGGCAATGGCCTTATGGGGCCCCGTCACTGGTGCTGACAACTCTTTGAGGCCAGCGTGGAACACGCGCCGCCGACCCGGGCATGTGTGCTTAGTATGAGTTTGAAATACTTTTGTCGTTTTCGAAAACTATCGCTTTGTCTCTTTCACACGTACTAGATTAGTGTGAAAGAGACAAAGCTATAGTTTTCGAACACGATAATAGTATCGCAAACTCATACTAAGGCCGCTGGTCCTTACCGGACGGTGAGCTACCCCTGTTTGTCGTCCGTAAGCCCGCGCCTACGGTGGCCGAAGATCAGCTCGCATTTTCCGACGACTCCATTCATAGCTGGATCTAATGATTTCCTCCCAAGAAAATAAAGAAAGAAAAGGCTTTAAAATTTCCAGATGAGCCATTTCAGTTGGGAAAACATAGAGTGATTTTATACACGATCAACATGGTTAATTGGATTGAATGGTGAATTGGTTAATCACTAGATTCTGGTGGTCAATGGTTGGTGTTGGTTGGACCTATAGTAAAAACTGATCATAATGAGCTTCTGTCAGTGTTTGCTTTATTTCAGTTATACTCCATATAAATAAACAAAATGTGCCTGCTGCTGCTATTCGCGAAATCGGCTTAAATATTTAGAACCAGTATTGAGTATCGTGCAGTCAAAACATTCTTTCTAAAATCTATGCCCGTATATGTTAACAGAAATCTTGTATGTTAGAGCTCATACGAGCAATAAAATAATATTATATTTACTGCAAAAACTTAAGTAAACAAGATACTTTTGTTTAATAAAAATAAACTTACTAAATAAGATTGCTCGCATTGTAGGAAGTTTGTTGCTTTTTTCTTATATAATCTCAAATTTGCTCAACACGTTTGGCATCGCTTCAACAACGGGTATAGTAAAAATATAATAAATGTATGTGACCAGTGATATGTGTCAAAGCCGATTGTGACAAAGGGAGCATACGTACAAAATGTTTGGGGCAAAAATACTTTCATTGTGCATGTAGTTAGAAATATGGAATTACACAATCTAATTCCGCCAAGCCCGTTTCATCACCGAACTACAAGACAAACGGCGATGCACCATCGTTTCTTGGTGGACATCCCACCCACACGCACAAAACGCTTTGGGAATACTTTCATTGTGCGTACGGCTAAGGAGTGGAATTCCCTGCCGGAGTCTGTGTTTCCTGATCGCTATAACCTGGGGGTCTTTAAGTCAAGAGTGAATAGGTTCTAGGCAAGCGTGCTCCATCTTCAACCAAATCATCACTTACCATCAGGTGAGATGGCGGTGGAGCCTAATATAAAAAAAAAATAAGAAGTGGATTTCCTTGCCTTGTTCCCTCTTTAAAGTTAAGCAACGCAGCAGATCAGTCTGTGGTACTTAACAAATCGTGATTAATTAGAACGTAAAACGGGATATTCATCATGTGTATTTACTCATACCATGTCAGTTTAAAAAAGAGAGAATTCTTTTTTACCTTTGAAAGTACGTTAAACCCTTGATCTCCGTTATCATTTGAGCATCTTTCATAGTCGTTAGTTAATTTACTGAATGCCCTCAAAATTTTCATTTTGCAAATTCCTTATAAATAACACTTTTACACATCCTTTGTCCGTCCATCCGTATGTCACAGCCATTTTATTCCAAAACTATTAGAACTATACATGTGGAATTTGGTAGTTAAATGTATTCTTTTTTTTTCTGGGTGGAAAAATCATCGAATAACTTCTTCCGCTCTGGGTTAAGCGGAAGGGAGCGTCAGACTTCTACTGACTAAAAACCCACCCTGTCGTTTCAGGTGCCCGTATGTGCGGGCAGGTAAATGTATTCTGTGAACCTCATTCCAGTTTTACTTTTTCATAAAGTCCATTGTTTAAAAGATACACGCTTCCAAAGTGGTAAAATGTGTCTCCCCCCCCTATAACTTCTATAATAATGGAGAGAAAAATCTAAAAAAATGTATGCTGTAGATCTTAATGTAAACTTTCAATGAAAATTGTTTTAAACGAGATCGGGTCAGCAGTTTTTGAGATATAGCATATTTTCTAAAACCGCAAATACACACATTAAAAGTGTCTAGGGATCAACATATATTTTTGCAATAACTTTTCTCCTGATTGATATTAATTAAAATTTTCTTTAAGGATTCATCAAATAAAGTGTTTTCGTTTGTCACAATAACGATAAACCAAGTCACCTTTGCATTAATAAAGAAATTTGCCATTTTCCTAATAAAGGGATTTTTGACATTTGAACCACTAACATTAAAGTTCGAAAAAAAGACTGAAATAACAGTTTTCTTTAAAATTTTATTGGGTAACTTAAACAATTAATAATCCGTGTTTCTACCGCGAACACTAACAACACAAGAACATCGGTTTGGCATACTCAAAATGAGTTCATCCAAATCACGCTGTGGAATGGCCGCCCATGTTCGTTGCAACAACAAAAAAAGGTCTTCTTGCGACTGGATACCCTCCATATTCGGCAGAGCTCTTCTCTGTAGCATATCCCATACATGCTCAATCGGGTTCAAGTCTGGCGACTGAGCAGGCCAGAGCAGGACATTGATGTTAGCTGCGGCGAGAGTCTGTCTTACAACTCTTGCGGTGTGCGGTCGTGCATTATCATGCATTAACTGAAATAAGGGACCGATTTGCACTTGTAGAGGAACGATGACGTCAGATACAATCGTCTCAGCATAAATTTGAGCGTTGAGGTTGCCTCTGATCCAAATCAACTCAGTTCTTCCGCCGATCCAAATACCCGCCCATACCATGATGGTTCCACCACTATAAGGATGGACTTCCTGGCAGGATTTTAATCGCTGTTGGTGTCCAGGGGTTCTCCAGTGTCGTATACGTCTTGTATCCGGTCTCATACCAAAACGAGACTCATCAGAAAAGCACACGAAACGCCATTGTTCTTCTGCCCAATTTCTGTGTTCAAGAGCCCATTGATATCGAATCCTACGATTGTGCATTGCTATAGGTGGTACCCGTAGCGGTCTTCGGGAATGAAGGTTCACTTCATGCAAGCGGTTTCTGACTGTTTGGTCGCTAATTAAGTTCCCTGAAGAGTGATGAAGCCTCACGGCTAACATCATGGCGGTTATTGTTGGAGCTCTTCGAGTTAAGATTTGAATGTATCGGTCTTGTCTCCGTGTGGTGCAGCGATACCGTCCTCCATGGCGCTCAGCCACGGTACCAGTGCTTCGGTAACGTGTCCAAAGTCGACTGATAACACTCTGACTTGTATTCAGAGCTAAAGCCACAGTACGTTGCCGGGAACCAGCTTCTATCATTCCCACGGCTCTGAGCATTTCTTCCCTGCTTAAATGACGTCGCCGCTCCATAATAACGTTGGTTTTAATCAGTAGTAGGGAAACAGTAGCACTAATAATGTCTTCAATGCGTTGTATGTTTTTATAGGGAAAATATTGACAGCTGATTTTCATCTTTTACTCGAATTTGATTAACAGTTCCTGTTTCAAATTATGAAATGCACCAAAAAGGATCCATATAAATTTATAAAATCATAAATTTATTACAAAGCCACATCTCAATCTCAAGAAATCCGCATAAAAATGCTTGATCCCTAGACACTTTTGATGTGTGTATAAAAAAACTTATTTAAAAAAATCTAAAAAACCCGACTGCTCAACTGAAGTGTAAGAAACAAGCACATTTTTATTTTTAAAAGTGACAAGCAGGCGGGACCCAATTGAACATATTTTTTTAAAATGGGATGGGTCCGCCTGCTTGTCACTTTTAAAAATAAAAATGTGCTTGTTTCTTACACTTCAGTTGAGCAGTCGGGTTTTTTAGATTTTTTTAAATAAGTTTTTTTTTACAACTTTTTAGTTAAAATATTAATTAACAATTTTTTTAGTTTTCCCGGTCGTGTCACATTGGCACTCCACCGGATTCAGAAAGTGAGTCCATATTTTTAAACTTTCTCATTGTGTTATTTTGCTAGTATTACACTAATGATAAACATGATATACCTTTTTGAAATCCTTATGTTAAGCCCTTTAATTTGATACCCATATTGTAGTAATTGAAAAAAAAAATTTTTTCACCATGTATAATGGCTTCGCACAGCCGCCATGTTTAATTTTTTTAAATGTCACCTATCTAAGAATACTTGGGCTGTTAAGACAAATCTAACGATACCTCAATTGTGTGAATCCGTTCAGGGGTTCTGGAGATATGAGGTAATAAAGAATATTACAAACATACATACATACATACATACAAGATACGCGCGAAAAACATAACCCTTCCTTTGCAGTCGAGTAAAAATAAAGTTATTTGGCGTTACTACGGAAACCTTCATGGGCGAGTCTGACTCACACTTGGCCATTTTTTTTATTTTTTTATTTAAACTAGATGAGGCCGGTGTTTCTTAACTTACTGCCGTGAGAATAAACGCCAAGTAAAGTCAGAGGTCAAGGTTTCGCGTCAAAGAGCCATCAGCGGCATTGACGGGGCTCGACAGGGCCATTGTCTGTCAGAATTGTGGGAATGTTCTAACGAGATACCGCAGCCCCGGAACATAAGAGCAACTGAAGACACAGGGTGGGTTTTTAGTCAGTAGAAGTCTGACACTCCCTTCCACTCCACCAAGAGTTTGAGGATTCATTAGATGATTTTCCCACCGACGACCTACGTCTCAAATCAACCAACGATACAATTGTATCAATCAATAATACAATTGTTCATTACAGCACATACAAAATAATAAAGAATTAATGTTGTAAGGACTGTCTATTGTCAAATGTTTCGTAATTGAAAAGATAGATTGTTTTAATCTTTTTCTCCCCTTAACTAATTCCAATACGGGCTCATAAAATATTAGGGTGTAACATAGTGGTCTTATCGTTCAAAGCCATATTTTATAGGATACCAAATAAAGTGCTGATTCTTAGGCTTTGGCAGCCATTAGACCCACCATTTTCTTAAACGTTAGTATATAATTTCAATTTGATGTTGATGATGACCATAAGTCGAGCGTTATCAAACACTCACATCTGATATATCCCCCACTACTACAGTTCGGAGTTTATTGGAAAAGATAAATTTTGGAAGATTCCACATTAATAATTAAAATGCAAAAGTGTGTTGGTTCGTTTGTCATTCGCAACGGATCAATGTGATTTTAGGTGTGAAGACAGTTGAAACATAGGATTAGCTTTTAAAAGCGTGCCGAAAATAAAACTTTTCACGCCAACCCTGCCAATATTTTTTAATTCTTTTATGATCTTAACTTGACGAACAGAATTACCTCATTAACTGATGGATCTGTATCACTAAAAAAATTACGTATAACGTTTATCTACATAATAATAATTATATGCGTAGGACATACCTCTGCCGTGACAAATAAGATAGATAATAACATACACTGAAAAAAGAATCGGTAAACCCAATCTATTTTTTGGTTATATTCACCGCTTTGGTCAGTAAAAATAGAGCTTATTGTCCAAAGAAGTAAAATAAGCTGAAAAAAAAAAGCAGTTGAGTTATAACAGTAGATTTTACTGTGCATCTGCAACTGTTTTCTGGTCGGCTATTCTTACTGTTTGTAAGAAAGTAAATGAACACGGAAATACTTAAATAGACTGCTTGTTTTAGTTAACGTTAATGTTCAAACAATTGAAATAACTGTTTAGCTCTTTACTGTATGCTATAATAACTGTTCAGAAGCAGTAAAAATAACTGCTACGATATCAGTAAAACTCTGAAAACGGCAATACTTAAAAGGAACTGTTTGTTTCAGTAAACTTCAATGTTCATCCATTTGAAATAACTCTTTATCTCTTTAATGTTTTTGCCCATTTCAGTGCACTGTCAGTAATCAATTATTTTAACATATAAATAAGTTTTCTGAACCGTTTTTTTTTACTGTACAACAACAGTAAAAAGTCTCGTTTTATTTTTTTCAGTGTAGAAAATTAAGTCTAACTTTGACAGGCGTACTGCAGTAATATTTCTTTTTTAAAAAATTGAGAAGCGTTTTAAATAATATGTTAAATTATATCCCTATTACAACTTTATTTTTTTTTACTCTCCTATGATTATACCGTATTTCTCTCCTTATGACATATTTATATATACAAAACACATATATTTATTTATACTTATTTATGTATTATATTGTATTATATGTATATATTTATACTAACTACTTTAAGTAGTTACTTTTGTGTATGTTATATACTTGAAGTAGGTACACTGACTTTCCCCTCCCCTCTTTGTTTTATGTTCCTAAAGTCCATCCAAAGGTTGTCTGGAAGATATCGCTATCAGCGATAAGACCGCCATTGTAACCATATTTTGCAGTATTGTAAATCAAGTGTGTGTTTAAATTATTGGTGTACATATAAAGAGTATTCTATCTATCTATCTATCTACAAATAACCATAATAGTCCGACCAATTTTCGACCACGGCGGCTAATCTCATGACTGAATAGACAAAAAAAAAAATAAAAAAAAATTGCCATGGCTATTACTTTGCACAAGTATGTTAGTAAGTACAGGTGCACTCTATGTTCCTTTGATCTCATTGTCCGATGAAACCGCAATCCGATATGACCAGAGTGAGATCAGGAGCAGGAACTAAGCCTTAACGTGCTTCCCATCAACTTCCAAACTCCGGGCTACTACTGAGAAATTTCTTACAGAAAAACTCAATATTACTTTTTGCCCAACCCGGGAATCGAACCCGTGACCTCTTAGAATAGAATAGAATAGAACATTCATTTATTTGCTCAGAATGTAGGTATTTACAATAAGGTGTTAGGCTGGAAACAGTGCTCGACCAACGGTCAGCGCCGACCGTACATTTTGACCGTCAGCGCTGAGCGTCGGTTGTGAAAATCGTCAGCGTAGCTGAGTGCGCATTCATAGGCTTGCATAGATATAGCTACGCCGACTGACGGTCAGCGCCGACCGTCGGTCAAGCACTGTTTCCAGCCTTACAGTAACATATAAGCATCCTTGTACATTCTACCATATAGGCATGCAAACATTGATGCAGTTCATCATCAAACACAAGTACAAAAATCTTGATTTAAACTAAACATTTGTCAGCTAGAAAATCTGATACGGAGTAGTAACATTTGCTTAACAGAAATACAGTTAATTTTTTTTTTAAATTACATACTGATTCTTCTTTTATGGAGTTAGGAATGTGGTTAAAAATCAGCAATCTCAGCTCTCGCGCAGCAATCACGCTTGTGACCTCTAGACCACCGAAGCGGTTCTCAGAAATAATCACAACTAGTATGTGAGGTAGCCATGTTACATTTGGGTACGACAAACCCACCAGATTAAATACATATCATTTTGTCCACAGACACACAGGCTTAAGGTAAAGTAACATTCCATACCTGGCTTTATCGTGTTTCATACTAACTTTAAAAAGCATAGTAGACGTAGGTGCGGTTCATTCAGAATTAACGCACCCTTTTTAAGGTAAAGGTAGAATAGATGTCCCACCCATATACACAAAACGTTTAGGGAATACGTTCATTGTGCGTACGGCTAAGGAGTGGAATTCCCTGCCGGAGTCTGTGTTTCCCGACAGCTACAACCTAGGAGTCTTTAGTCCAGAGTGAATAGGTTACTTTTAGGTAAGGGTGCTCCATCTTCGATCACATCATCACTTACCATCAGGTAAGATAGTGGTCAAACGCGAACCTATTTTTCAATAAAAAAAAAGATGTCACATAATTGATGGCCTGAAACACAGGTTACATAAACCTATATCAGGCAGGTCGCTACAACAGTAAGCATTATATTCTACCTCGATAAATTTAAGATAACTCATCTATTTACCCATGTTTATTCAGGAACTTAGATTATCCTCTAAGAACTACCTATATTATGTATTTTCTAGACTATCTCTACTTTTCTGTAAACATGTTATAAAAAAAAAAATATTTTATTAGAATGGGTATACATATGCTGCCAATATTCTATACACATCCCAACGAAAAAAAATGATATATATATATTTCTACAAATATACACTTAAAGCTCTAAAACTTAAGGTCGTCTGTAAGAAATTACCCTGTGCGATAAGATCGCCAATTTTACACTAATTTTATTTTTTGTCCATAAGTATATTGTAAGGTGTACAGTAAAGTATATAATAAATAAATAAAACTATCATTTTATTTTCATAACATCATTCGTTTCCTCGGCCTTATAAAGGGTTAAGTCACTTGGGAACAAACGACAAGAACTTATCCCCATTGATATCTTATGGTTTATATATGTAAGAGACTGTTCCAAATGTCTTCGGTAGAGACCACCGGCTTGCGTACACCTCAGTTGGCTCCTGGCTCTCGTAGCGGCCGATCGCTACGCCGGCTACGCGCTACGGGCTACGTGCTACGGGTTAGCGAAAACTTTCGTTCTTGGATGAAAGACTTTGATAAATCAGTATTAGTATGTGTACGTGACTTTTACATAATATAATTATTTATTAATAATACTGTTATTGAAAAAGTAGGTTTTTTTGGTAAATAACAATTATGTAGTTTTTACTTTTGTGGTTTTCAGTGGTTCAGTTGTTAATAAACTTTAACCATGTCATTCTTAAAAACTATATAAGCTTTTAATCAGTTTTGTTGAATTTAAAGTGGACCTAAAGTGCTTTTAAAATGATTCACGCAACGTGATCTGCTTTTACTGTGAGAGGAATGGTAAGTTTTTTCTAAAATTTTGCATTAGTTTGAAGTAATCTAGTATGATACACGACTTTTTTGTAAATTCTTCTTAAATTTAAACATCACATTTGCGTCTTTAATTTTACAAAATGCTCTAAAGCTATAAATTCTAATTGATTTCTTTTAGTGTAATGATTAATTTCTTAAAAAGATTTCGCAAAAAGTTAACGCTGAAGATAACTCCTTCAATCTCCATAATCTTAAACTGAGATTATTCAAAAACTTGGTCAACGTTTAATTACAGATCTTGTCTTAATTACAGGCACAGATATTTAACGAACTTTATTTGAACAAGTTGGTCATGTCGTTGAAATGTCACTGAGAAAACTTTGAGCGAACCAAATAATCGTGGCTTCTTTACTAAGGAATAGTTTTATAGTGCTGCCATCGTTATCTTGAAGTGATGACATATAATAATAAATATTTAGTCTCCAAGTCTGTTAGTAACAATATTTCTTAACCTTATTTTAGTTAACACAATAAAAATTTTTCAAAGAATTGTAAGTATATTTTGAGTTCTATGTGTAGGTTCTGGTAAAACACAAAAATATAATCTTTCATGTGTCCTAACATCTTGTGACTACAAGATGTTAGGACTAACTAACTAACTAACTACCCTTTTATTACAAAAAATGTGAGAATAAAAGATTTTGACATTTTGGCATAGTTAAAGTTTAGGTAAATTAAAAAAAAATATAATAACATAATAACGTTATTTTTTTAAATTAATTTTGTTTGAAATCTGGTCACTTGGCGACCACTGGTTTCTTATTTAATGAACTCTTAAGACAGATTATCTCTACACTATATACACAGAGACACGCAAGCACTGACACAGAAACACTTTATTTATTTCATTAAGTAGATGCATTTAGTTTTAAAATACTGTGTGTCTGTGTCAGTGCTTGCGTGTCTCTGTGTGTAAAGTGTATAGACATAAAAAACTGAATCTATGCTTCACTACTTAAATAAAAATATACCTACCACAAAAAAGTAAAATTAGACATTTAGATATAACAATACTTTCTTTGTGAGAAACTTGGAAATATAATAATAGCTTCGTATATAATAAAGTTTTTCAGTTGGTTTTGAAATTAGTTTACATTGTTGTATAATGTTCGGCGGGATGTGATTATACATTATTAGTACCCGTTAATATAATGACTTACTTAACAAATGTCGTTTCAAGATGGCGTCGAGTTTAGAGACATACATTAGATTAATTAAGAATAGAATTAAGAACTTTCTCTTGTCACTGTCGGCGTTCCAGCTATATTAGAATCCTCGGGGCTGCGGGAATGTTCTAACGTGGGGCCGCGGTCACAGAGCGCAAGGTCAACTCAAAGAATAGATCAGTAGAAATCTGACACTCCCTTCCGCACCAGCCATAGCGGGAGAAGTTATTTGATGATTTTCACACTGAAAAAAAAAATTGGCCTTGTGCGAGTCGGACTCGCCCATGAAGGGTTCCGTAGTAACTATAATAAATATAATATACTTAATATATTTATTTGAAAAAAAAAAAATCTTACAAATTTCTTAAAACTAGCTTATTTACAATTTTTACAACTACGCCAAATAACTTTGTTTTTCATAGTATTTGTATGAATTACAAAGTTATATTTTCGGTTTTAGAAAATATACAGTATCTCAAAAACTGCTAACTCGATCTCGTTCAAACTAATTTTGGTTGAAAGTTTACATTAAGATCTACAACATATGGTTTTCTTAGATTTTTTACTTCATTATTATAAAAGTTAGAGGGGACACACACACATTTTACCACTTTGGAAGCGTATATCTTTTAAACGATTAACTTTATGAAAAAGTCATTATAGAAACTGTAATGTCATTTTTAAAGACCTGTCTATAAATACCACACACGTATAGGTTTCATGAAAAAAAATATTTTCAGTTTCAGTTCCATGTATGGGGAGCCCCCTTTATTTTAAATATTTTTTAAATTTTCTCTTAAAATCGGAAAGCGGTTCACAGAATACATCTACCTACCAAGTTTTACATGTATAGTCTTAATAGTTTTGGAATAAAATGGCTGTGACATACGGACGGACGGACAGACAGACAGACGGACAGACATGTCGAAACTATAAGGGTTCCGTTTTTTGCCATTCGGCTACGGAACCCTAAAAACGGGTTGCACTCCGGGAGTGCCGGCAGAAGTGAAAACTTGAATATTAACGTTGTGCATTTTTGATATTTTGGAATGGTTAGGGAATAATTTTGCACGAATTGCTTTAATTATCAGTATAAAGGTACTATCATTTATGTGGTAAAATACAATATTTATTTATTGCGCTATCGTACACAAACATGACAATTTATATTACATTAAAAAGTTTATCTCTTAGAAAAATCAACTTTCATCCATAATTACGACGACTTTTTCACCATCATTATTACCGGAACCATCATCGCCAATCTCTAAAACTACGAAACAGCAGGCGCAGGCATACATTTTCACCGCGCCGTAGAAAGAGAGGGGGATACTTCCTCTCCTACGCCGCGCCGGCTGTCTACTCTCCGTCGGTCTTACGAATTTTCGATCAGGGTCACGTGTCCTGACGCGAGTTTAAAATTTTTTACCCATTACAAAAAAAGTGCACAACGACGCTAAAGAAGTTTTCACTTAAAAAAAGCTATATTTAGTGTTAAAAACCAATAGCTCTGTACGTGTTGATGGCAAAAGAACGGACAGCATGTCAATGTTTCTTCAGAAGATGGATAGGTCTTTCAACTACTACTTTCATCAACTAACGTCGATTTTCTTGCGTCTTGGGAGGGCGTCATTCTTATTCATTTTGTTGTGCTGAAGCTGCCAGTGTAGCAATTTCACTGGTAACTATGTCCTTGAGCCGTTTGGGGTGAAAGCTCTTGTAACTTGGGGCTTTTGAGGTCACAGCATTTTCAAAACGAATGTTACCAAGAAAATTCCATTTCAGTACCTGAGCAAATTTTAAACGTTCTTATGTTTAAAAAGACTTGCAATATTTTTATTAGTGTCATAACTGACACTAATAAAAATATTGCTATTTCTAAACTTATAACAAAGAAAAAACTTATAACATACCAAACACTTGTAGTGAGTTAACTTTAAGTGATTGTGTCGTGTTACAGAGAAGAGAAGTTCGATTACATAAATAATTACCGAGATATCTTTTAATCATTAGTAAAATACGTCTGTCTATCCGTCTGTATGACTGCACAGTTGAAACTTTGTAGGTAGATATATTCTGAGAATCACTTTATGATTTTCACACAAAAATAAAATATTAAAACATTAAGGCCCCTCATACATGAAATTTTACTTGCAGAGTGTCTATAGATATAGATAGGTCTTTTAAAATGACATGGGGGTGCCTCAAACAATTTTTTCTTACAATCAATCGTTTCAAATATATACACTTCTAAAGTGATTAAACCCCCACTAACTGTTAAAATAATGGAGTGAAAAATAAAAAGAATATTCCGTAGATCTCAATGGCAAATTCCAACTAAAAATATAAATTGGTAAAAAACTATAAATTAGTTTGAAAAATATACAACGTGTAACGGAAACCCCATATCTATCCAAAGGAGCTGAAGACAACATCTGGTATGGAGTCTCTATGCATATAGTTTCAGCTTAAAATTGATACCAAAATACTCAAAGAATAGATACCAAATTATCAGTTTCATGTGTTTCTTGAATACCAATCATAACAAACGTGTCACAGCACTACGAGGGTCGATAACTTTCCACGGTACTTGCCAATAACACGGTGATTCTCTTCGTTCTTCTTAATTTTAAAATTCTGTCTCTGGTATCAATGTATTGAAATTTCTATTATACTTCACACATGTAGACATAGGATTATAAAACCCTTGCCATATCGTTTATTATCATCCAAATAAACCGTGCACTTGGTATGTATATACCCTTTAAATTACACGTTGTATAGTCAGCTATTTTTAAGATAGAGTACATTTTAAAAACAAGGTAATATAATTTCATATTTCCTTTAATATACAGTCTTTGTACTATGAAAAACTAAGTTATTTTGCGTACCCACTACGGAACCATTGGCGATTTCTACTCGCACTTAGACATTTTCTTTAATAAAATAATCGTAAAATGGTGATCCCAAACCGTAGGAAAATCATCGAATAACTTCTCCCGCTCTGGGTGGAGTGGAAGGGAGTGTCAGACTTCTACTGACTCAAAATCCACCCTGTTCCTTCAGCTGTCTTTACGTTCCGGGGCTGCGGTATCTTGTAAAGACATTCCCGCAACCCTGGAAACATTTCCGCAACCCTCATTTTGTTTATTCTAAACTTCTTTTTTTCGGTGGTCATATGATTAAATGATTCTCCCACTATGGGTAGAGGGGATGAGAGTGTCAGACTCCTACTGTGTATAAATAACCCCAGCTGTTAATAACACACTTTAATTTAATCACGTACCTCTGAACTCCCTGTGTGAATAATGTAATCAACAATTTATCAAGCTTAGTCTCGGTGTTTAGCACACAAAGACACACATACCTACTTAAAGGTCAGAACTTGCAAATCTGAATTGGGCTCTAAATAATTCTCAATAGAAATTCCAAAGGGAATTCTTAATTATAGTTGAGAAATGTAGGAGATTAACAATGCATCTTAATGAGGCTGGGAAGATTTCAATGTGTGAAATTTATTTTTATATGTAATTACGTCAAGCGCACATATAGTCCCTCTACATCTGCTGAACTACTCTATACTAGCAAAGTAACACAATTGAACAGAATTGTCTTTATTGTTGAGTATTAAATTTGGCAAAGTTAAAGTTTTTATGGAGAAGAAGTGCAGAGAGCAAATTTTTTTATGATAACGTTTAAATTCAAAATTTGTGGTTGAATTTGGATCACTGCGTGAGCACCAGATTTTGTAATTGCTTAAACAGTATATCCCAGATTCAGACTATCAGCCTTTTATATGCTTGAATGTATTTATTGCAATGGTTTAACGACCTATTTACCTCGTCTTTTCTTGCCAGATCAACAAATGACATTATACGATTACCTACGTCATCGAAACTTAACGATCTTTTCAACCCATTCGGATTACGTGAAGTTGCGGAATATTCGATCACAAGATTCTTCTGTCAGCTATTTATTAGATCGGTGTGAACTGAATAAAATTGGAACAAAGCGATTTTGGAATTAAGGTATCTCTTGAATTTATTTGGATAGAGGTAGAAGATATTCGAGGCGGCATGGCATTCTACGCAGTGACATGAGGCTACTTAGATACAGTACTTACGGTCCTGTCTACACCTCTCATTATATAAAGACACACACACACACACATATTATACTAAACACGAAGTATGTACATGTTATGGTATTTATTTATTTTACTGTATTTATTTTATATTATTGTATCAATTATTTAAGTAATATTGTTTGCCAGACTTGATTTCCGTACGTCATATTTATAAGGCAACCACTGAAAACCAGCGCCGTGCTGTTGGCATGCCCATGGCATAGTATGATGCTGAGTGGGAGCCTTGTTGCCACGACCACGACGTGCATTTGCCTTGTTTTTTGTTGTTTCCTTTTTCTTCGTAAATTGTCAATATCTTTGTCCTTACCTACTAACATAATTATAAGTACCGCAATTACTAATTCTAGTCTTAAAAAACTAAATAAGTTTTTAATATTGTTAGCATGTCGTTTGTCTGTTGGCAATAAATACTTTTTCTTTCTTTCTTTCTTTCTATGTTTCTGCATGCGCGTGTGTGAGGATTGACATGGGGAAAAATTGTATGCCCAGTAGTGGGCCAAATTGAAGCGTCAATAGTCTAATAGCTAAGGCCTTGTGATCGAAAGGTTGCGGTTTTGAACCCACCCATTACACTGTTAACGTCGACCCTCTCCAGACATAAACATATTTGAAGGGTTGAATAAGATTGGTAGTAATGAATTCTAGCCACCATGCTAGTACTCTATTGGTTTTTTTTTTGAGAGGCTTTTTTTTAACGTGGTAAAATCATCAAATAAGTCCTCCCGCCCCGGGCAGGGCCGCAGTGACTGTCAGACTTGTACTGACTAAAATCCAGGGTGTTCCTTCAGTAGCCCTTTACGTTCCGGGGTCACGGTAATGGGATAAGTCCCACGACCCCGGCAGGCTCCGGCCCTCTACAGGGGGGGCCTCGTCATATTGCTGACGCTCTTTGAGGCGCGCGTGGAACACAACGCGCCGTCGACCCGGGCATAGTCCATGGTCGGACAGCGAGTTGCACTTTACTCGCTGTCCGCATGCCCGCGCCTACGGTGGCCGGAGATCGTCGGCCGACGTCCGACGCCGTGGGCGTCTACCACTGCGGCTGGGCTGGAGGGAGGACGCCATCCTCTCCCTCACGCGGCCCGCCTCGTCCTTCGATAGCATGACTGCTTCGCAGAAGGAGGCGACCGCTACCCATTTTTCGAAGGGCTATGCATAAAGATGACTTTATTCAATTTTTATTATATTTTATTAGGGATAACAAACAACAGACTATTTAAAAAAAAATACAAAAATGCTTAAGAGTTAGGTGTAACAAATACACTGTTCACAACGTTATCCACACATTGTTACATAAAATAACTAGTTGCTAGACATCAAGCTTACAAAAAAAAAAAAAAAACTAAAAACTAGGGCAAACTGAATAAAATTATACTTATACAACGTGTAATTTAAAGGGTATATACATACCAAGTGCACGGCTTCTTTGGATGATAATAAACGATATGGCAAGGGTTTTCTAATCCTATGTATGTGTGGAGCATATTAGAAATTTCAATACATTGATACCAGAGACCGAATTTTTCAAATTAAGAAGAACGAAGAGAATTATCGTTTTATTGGCAAGTGACGTGGAAAGTGATGACCCTCATAGTGCTGTGACACGTTTTTTATTACTGGTATTCAAGAAACATATGAAACCAATAATTTGGGATCAATTCTGTGAGTCACTTATTTTGAACTGAAACTTTGCATAGAGACTCCATATCAGATGTTGTCTTCAGTCCTTTTGGATAGATATGGGGTTTTCGTTACACGTTGTAGATATAAACACATTCACATACATTATAGAGCAAGCTAATTATGCATCAATAACTATTGGCTTGCTTATCTTTTAGGATTGTACCTACATACTTGTTTTTTGAAAACATTCTTACTGAGAAACATAATATCCACTGAATCAAATTGTTCATTATATGTGTCAACTAAACGGAACAGTGGTGAGCGCGCGCCAGAGTTAGTTCGACAAAAATTGGTAGCAAATGGGTGAGTTGACCGCACCTCACGTCTATGAACAGATAATTTCCCATCCTTACAAAAAAAGCATTTCTCTTTGTGCACGACAGCAACGTAGTATAGCGCCGCATGCTATTGTTAGATTGATTGATTGATTGTTAGAACGACGAGGTAGGACGGTAGGAAGCGACGGAGCCTCGCATCGTTTTACCTTATATGGTCAGTCGCTTCACGCGTTGCCATTGGTTGATAGCAAAATATGGCCGATTCGCGTCCCCCGCGGATCGGTGCAAATAAAAGAGCCGGACCCTGGCAATGCGACCGCAGTCGACAGTCGACCGAAATTCTCTTCCTAAGTTTACTCTCTACAATTTGTATTACCTAAAATATGTAAAGAAAATAAATAAAGACATCGTATGTAATTACCAGTTCGGAATTTCAATTAAATACAGTCCACTCGCTACACTCTTGTATCGTGTGTGCATTTTCTCAAACATCTAGACCCGAAATAAGTATTTGTATGCCATACAAACTGCAGCAGTTTGTATGGCACACAAATAGTTGGGCTACAAACAGCTGCTGTCCTAGTGCAGAAATCGAGCCCACGACACCCAACGCAGCAGCCAATTGCTCAACCACTGCGCACGCCGTGTCGACAAAGTTAATTACAATGGTCTACTAAATAAAACAGATCAAAAACACTAACTGAGTCTGACAGCCAATTAAAAGACTTCACTTATAGAAACTGATTACTTAATTAAAGATGGCAAGTGAACAACACAACACTGGGCATAAAAATAATGAATAAAATAAATAATATTTGAAATAAAATTAATCCATTATTTTTATCCATATCTATACTTTTATACTAATTCTAGCAGTTGCTCGCGACTTCGTTCGCGTGGGAAGTTTTTCCCGCGTAAATCCAATTCCGTGGGAATTTCGCAAAATCCCGTCTTAGCGGGCATCTACGTACTAAAAGGAACCCCTATACAAAATTTGAGAGCCCTACTCTCAAATTTTACTTGTAGTTTCTGAGATTTCGTGATTAATCAGTGAGTGGTATTTCGCTTTTATATATTATTGTGCCAGCGGCTTCGCCTGCGTGGGAAGGTTTTTCCGTGTAAATCCCGATCCCGTGGGAATTTCTCAAAATCCTTTCTTAGCGGATGCCTACGTCATAACATCTACCTGCTTGCCAAATTTCAGCCCAATCCGTTCAGTGGTTTGGGCTGTGCGTTGATAGATCACTATGTCAGTCAGTCAATCAGTCAGTCAGTCACCTTTGAGTTATATATATTTAGATATAGAAGATTACAAAGAGGTAAAATTTCTTTGTAAGTTTGTATGTAGGGGGCAATCTCTGGAACTCATAAATCATAATCATAACTCATTTATATTTAAATTGGTGTTCTTTTTTTATTCGTACTCTTACGATAAACGAAACAACCTGCAAACGTCTACCGTATACAGAACATAATTCTTCACGTTATTTGATTATTTAGGTATCTACGTTCAGAATCTTATTCCCTGCGGATTACAATACAAAGTGTGCTAGTCTGAGAGATGTGGGTCACTCATCTCACACTTGAGCAGGCACTGGCTAAGGAAATCATCCCAAGGGTACGTTCGCCCGGGATAATAATATTTTAAATCTAAATCTATGTGTTGGTCTCGACTGTCATTGGTACATCTTTTTCGGTCGTTGCGTGTAATCAGAAACCAGAAAACTAGACACCGTATTGAGGCCAGATCAACTGTCTCTTGGATATACAGGAAATGGATCCTAATGCATTTGGGAAAAAACTTAAACAAAAAAACAATTTCCAAAAAAACACTGGAGAGTGAAAAATTACTTTCATTTCGGTAGGCGGTCCTTTTGGAATTAAATTTTTGTTTTTTGACTTTTAAAGATTCCGGCGAACTGAGAACCTCCTCCCTAGTTTGGATTCAGTTAAAAGGTTAGGCAGTAGCAGTAGATCTTAATCTATTACATGGTCTACCCTTCCGATAAGTTTCATTCAAATCCATTCACCCGTTAAGAATCGAATATATTATAAACGTCCTGTTCTTTTTATTGCACTTTAATTTAACTGTTTACGACTTTCCTTTTGGAAAATGGTACCTATGTTGGCAACACCTGCAAGTGAAGCTATCGCGAGTGGTGCTGTGGCGGGAAACGAAGAGGTTACGCCGGTCGACATGGCGCGATCTCCGTCTCTTTTTGGCTTGCGCTATCAACGTGTATGGTTGTGTTGTGCTTAATTTTGCGTGATAGTTGTCACTGTATTGTCGATATTTGTGATTATACAAGTTATACCTCACTTTTGTCTTGTTTATATATCCCTAATCAGCAGTACCAGTAAAAATGTTAACACCTATTGTTCCATTTTTCCATAAAAAAATTACATTAAATTTTAATTTTATTACTTTTTCCTTGTATTAATATTATTGTACAACAAAATTAAAAACATATATAATACCCACTTATTTCAGTAATAGTTTGAAAGTAAACAAAGGTATTCAGGCACTTTAAATCAAGAGTGAATAGGTTACTTCTAAGCAAGCGTGCATCATCTTCGACCACATCTTCGCTTACCATCAGGTGAGGAAAGCCTAAGCCCTTAGCACACTAAATTTTACATTTGTTTATCTAATACACATATAAGAAATTTGTAATATGTTGTAAACCTGTTACGTAACAAGACAAGCGCTTATAATTTCTTTGGGGATATGCGAAACAGGGTGTAAAGTCCCGCAATCTTGTTGAAAAGGGAGGATCCTCCGACCAGACAGGTGTTTTTGTCTGGTGGGCAAATGCCCGATGTTTGTGATCGGGTGATTTGTATGTAGGCTAGCTGTGCGGTAAACTGCTTGCGCGATACAAGATTTCTATAGTTTAGTTTGTATGTTGCGAGGTAGATGTCGCTACAATTACATATATTTCCTATTAATGCGATGTTATCGTCGATTAACACTTACGGCTTGAGTGCAAAGTACACTTGTATTGTATCGTGTTTACTGTAACATTGTACCACTTACCACTTACCTGTGTAAATGTCTGTTGGCTTCAGCCAGGTTAGGTTATCAAGATTATGCAATAAAACGGCTTTTGTAAGAGTGTCTCTCAAAGGTTTTGAAATGGGACAACATCTGAATGCCGTTGTGAAAAAAACTGACTTCCAAATATCGAATTCTTTCATTTAGGAAGTCAGTGTTACTGATCTCACCGTCATCACCTGCTTAGCTTTTCCTAACTATATTGCGATCGGCTCTAATCTAGGCGGATGCAGATAAGTTGAAGATACTAGTACTTTGCATGGACTTACGAGACCCTAAGTGGTTATGCGGTAAGGCTAAAGATTGCTAAGTTAGAAATTTGGTTTGCACAAAGTTGGTAGGAATGCGACGCTTGGATTGGACAAAAATATAAGAGCCAGGCGCCGTGTAGGATTGGATGCACTAACCTTATACGTTCCGGCTTGTCTCCTGGGTCCGATGTAACCACTTTATACACTACACAACACCAAACTTCTTCGGTATCGAATTTTTCTTACGGAGGGCGTGTACGTTCAACAGCGAGTTGTCAGCCATTAATTATGTGCGAAGGAGAAGGTAAAGCGGAAGGAGAAATGTGTCAACCAATTAGTTATTAGGCGTGTTACCAATAATTAAATATAAACGAAAAGGAATCGTATATCAGCGCAACCACTAAAGCTTTGGTTTCCTAGGATAGCGGTGCCGTCAAATAGCGGCCGTAATACAGCGGTGAATGACGTCACTAGAACGTTGTCTATGTAAACAAAATGGCGCGGTTTCCTAGAGAGCGGTAACTGACACCGTAACGTCAAAAAGCGGTGCCGCCATTTGCATGACGGCCGTCTTGTCAGTGTCAGATGGTTTCGTGAACGTTTCCAAAGAGAATGTAATACTCTAGATAGCGATGAAGCAGACAGTGTGTTAAAACGGCCGTGGAACTTTCTACATGTCGTCACCGTAAAGACGGCCGCCGTTTTGCGTCCGTAATATTACGGCCGCTATATGACGGCACCGCTTTCCTAGGAAAACAAAGCTTAAGAAACTGTTAAAACATCCTCACGATCACCGTGCATACGCCTTCCAGTCTAACTGAATGCAGCGGAGTCTTAGTATTTTAAATGCAGCGTCTGCCTATCTGACCTTTACAACCCAGTAGCTGGGTAGCTCGATCCCACTTGGCAAGAGTGGTGTCAGTTATTCTGCCCTCTGACTACTTGGAATGACTGTCAAAAATTTACAAATGGCAGCCTGGGCTACCGGCTTAGTGTGCTTTTCGTGCTTACGGAGGATTCTTGATGTGTTAAGATAGGCACCCTTCAACGGCCTGAATTCGGCAACCACTGCTTTTTTTCTGGTTGGGAAAATCATCAAATGACTTTTTCCGCTCTGGGTGGAGCGGAAGGGAGTGTCAGATTTGTACTGACTAAAAACCCACCCTGTTTCTTCAGCTGCCCTTTAGTTCCGGGGCCGCGGTATCTTGTTAGAAGTTAGTCCTTATCGGACGGTGAGCTACCCCTGCTCACCGTCCGCAAGCCCGCGCCTTCGGTAGCCGGAAAATCGGCTCTCGATCCCTGACGTTTTTCTCCACGGTAGCAGCAACCACTGCTTAACATTACAGATTAACACGTATGGCTGGTATTATTAAGCTACGCTATTAAGCTCCTGATAATAATAGGTCTCACCATCTTTTCTGTGACATTGATGTTCACTAAAACTACGCTCGCCCAATCCCTTCTTCTCCCTATTCTCGACTATGCTGATGCAAGTCTGCATAGTCGAGCCAGACCTTATTGAAGTGCAGCTAGATAAGCTTGAGTGACTCCAAAATTTCTGTGTCAGATTTTATTTGGTTTGCGCAAGTATTAGGTTTCGTATTAAGCTCAAGTGGCTATCTATCCGTCTTCGCCGGAATGCACATATTTTACCATTACTTTACAATATTCTGTTAAATCCAAGAATTCCCTTTTACCTCATAGAACATTTTAAGTTCCTTCATGACACACATACTAGAGATTTGAGATCATCGGTAAATTTGACGCTTTACGCCGTACATTCCACAAAATTTTATATATATATATATGTATATATGTTTATCAGTTGTCTAGTACTCATAGCACAAGCTCTGCTTAGTTTGGGACTAGATGGCGTTGTGTGAAAAGTTGTGGAATATTATTATTAATATTTATAAACTAGTTCATAAAAGCCTTTTGACCCGTGCTTTGACCACATATTCCCCGAAGACTGTATCAATTATTCAGTTTAATTGGAAAGGCGATAAACCAATTATTGTATCGAAGCCATAAAATCGGTTTACGTGTAGTAAATTGAGTCTAGCTTATAGCCTGGTGTTGAGACTTAAGACGATTATCTAGACCGTTGACCCGGTTTAATGGTAAATTAAATGGATGTAATGTCTCTAGTTTGGTGACGAAGTAAGGCTTTTAGCATGTTAACAGACAAGTGGAAGTAATTAAAAAATACTAGCTGTTGTTTTTTAAAGAAAAAAGTGGCTTTTATCACTTTCAAGCTATTTCCACGATAAATATCAAATCGATGAGATTTTTTCGGTTTGATGAGAAAGTAAAACAACCACACTTTTTCATTTATAATATTAGGTACCTACTGTAGATAGAATGGTCTATTTTAAAGTATTCATCAGTTGTTTTAAATTCTAATTAAGGGATCATAATCTTAGCTTTTTTAACCGATTTCAAAAAAGGAGGTTCTGTATTCGATCTGTATGTATGTATGTATGTTTGTATATCCGCGATTTTCTCAGAAACTACTGATCTGATTTCGATCAGGTTTTTGTTCTTTGAAAGCATATTTTACAAGACAAGTTTTAGTATATAACGTAACAGGTTCTGATGAAAACCTTCAGAGATAAGTGATGGAACTCTTCAATTTAAAAAAGGAAATCTCCTTCGATTGCTGTCCTCGTACATCTATGTACTGTTTAGCACAAGTAGCCTATTAATATCTAATATAATAAAAAATAAAATATAATATATAATATAATATACAGCAGAGGTACAGACCTTCTGAATCACGTCTGAAATATGGATTAAGTGGCTAAAAAAGACGGGCACAGCAAACTCTCTATTTAAAAAGTAAGTGCAGTATGTAGGTATCTCAAGTAACACAAACAATGATACACAAAAAAGCACTAAAAAAAAATTTTACAAAAATTTTAACCGACTTCAAAACTTACAAAAAAGACTTGCACTACAAAGAGAGAAATAACCTTAAATATTGTTTTATTGGATGTCTAATTCCGTTAAAAATAAGGGCTAGGTATCTACTCACATGGCTGAAGTTGGTGCCAAGATAAAAGAATAGGTTTCATCACCTCTGGCGTGCCCGAGAATGCAGCGTTCTTTGCCTATCAAAACTATTCATTGGCTTGGCATCTTGGAATTAGACATCCAATAAAATAATATACAATATTATAAAGCGGAAAAGTTTGTTTGTTTGTTTGTTTGCTTGAACGCGCTAATCTTCGAAAGTACTGGGTGGATTTGGATGCAATTTGGTATGGAAGTAGCTTGAAGCGACTGCAAAAAAGGAGAGTTATGTTTTTACCGTGATAGAATCCACGGGAGCGAAGCCCCGCGTGAGTACTAGTAAAACAATATTTAAGGTTATTTCTCTCTTTGTAGTGCAAGTCTTTTTTGTAAGTTTTGAAGTCGATTCAATTTTTTTGTAAAAAAAGTTTTTATTACAACTATGTTGGGTCGGCTTCCAGTCTAACTGGATGCAGCTAAGTATTAGTGTTTTACACGGAGCGTCTGCCTATCTGACCTCCACAACCCAGTAACTGGGTAACACGATACCACTTGGCTAGACCAGTGTCAGATTTACTGGTTTCTGACTACCCGTAACGACTGTCAAAGATGTTCAAATGACTGCCAGGAACAATGGCTTAACGTGCTTTTCGAGGCACTCAATACTCAATTATTTAATGCATTCCATATGAGTTACATGGGTGGTTTCATACAAATTAGATCAATATGGACCCTGTCGGGCACAGCAAAAATTTGAAGAGAGGAAGAGCGCTAATTATACTATATAAAGCTAAATTACCACTGACTGACTGACTCACTCATTGACATAATTGTTCTCCCAGATGGTGGATGGGGAGGTGGGTATATTTTGACAGATTCGTAAACAAGTAACACGCAAATACTAAACCCCCCCCATCTCCCCCCATCACACCCCCCCCCACTTTTTTTTTTCACAAGCACGCGAGGTGCTTGCACCTCGCGCAACACGCAAATACTTGATTTAGAGGGGCAATGCTTTAGTTTTTTTCACCAGCACGCGAGGTGCTTGCACCTCGCGCAACACGCAAATACTAGTTATACTATATAAAGCTAAATTACCACTCACTGACTCACTCACTGACTCATTGACAGAATTGTTCTCCCAGATGGTGGATGGGGAGGTGGGTATATTTTGACAGATTCGTAAACAAGTAACTCTCAAACCTACGGGAAAAGTGCCAAACCTCCCCTTTTTCCCCCCCTTCTCCCCCCCCCCCCTATCGTATCTCGGAAACTACGAGACCCGTATTTTTTTCTTTTTACGGATTCGTATAGAGGAGGCTCGGTAAAGTAAAAACCATTTTTCAAAGTCCTTCCCCCCGCCCCCCTTCTCCTCCCCTTTAGGCGGATCTCGGAATTTAAGAGACTTGGATCATTTTTTTTTCAGATTCATTTAGAGGGGCAATGCTTTAGTCGAAATACTTGTGCAACCCCCCCCCCTCTTTTTTTTTGTTTGTTTTTTTTTTACAAGCACGCGAGGTGCTTGCATCTCGCGCAACACGCAAATACTAAACTCCCCCATCTCCCCCCCCACTTTTTTTTCACAAGCACGCGAGGTGCTTGCACCTCGCGCAACACGCAAATACTAGTTATATTATAAACGATTTTTTAAGTTTTCAACTTTAAGATAAATTATATTACAATATTTATGAATTTCTATTATTATTAACTATTTATGTATAAGTATATATTATTTTATTGGTCTTTATAGTTAGCTATATATTAACAATTATAAATAAAAAAAATAAAATTAATTTCATTCAGGTCTGAACCCCATAAAAAAAAGGAAAAGTTACACATGAGCCATTGGTCGGCTTACACTATTATACGTATAGAAATTCATGCTAAAAAACAAAAAAGAAAACAATAATTATTAAATTGGAATTAAATTTAGTATTATACAAAATAAATATAAAAAATGTCAAATACTTAAAATAAAATGAAAAATGTCAGAAACTAAATAAAAACTAATTAAAAATCCCTACCTGCGCTCTGCAGCTGCAGAGTGTACGACTAGGGAGCGAGGTGGGATAGACCGCGGGCCGTTTCAGTCCGCGGTCTAGGGGCATCCGTGGCGAGGTGTTATGAGCCGCGGTGCCGGGTGTTGGGTATTTTTAGTTAGTTTCTAAGTTTGGGGTAAAAAAAAAAAAAAAAAAAAAAAAAATATATATATATATAAAAAAATAAATAAATAAATAGGTTAGCTTAGATTAGGTTACCGAACAGCGGGCGGTATATCCTGTACACAGGCATTCGCAGACCTCGGGAGGCTTAAATACCCTCCCACTAAAAAGCGGCCACATCATCGTGGGGAAGTGATGTGTGTATCACCCAAATCGTAAAAAATGAAATGGTGAATAAATTGGATTGCTCTTCGTCATGCACCCCGGTTGACGCCCGGCGCTCGCAGGTATCCGGGCCTGCGAGTGGTAAATTGGTTACCGATGGATGCTCAGGGGTAGGTGACCAGGCCCCTGTAGCGGATATGGCTACTGGAAGCAATGTGTTATGCGATCCGGTTGACACCCGGCGCTCGCAGGTATCCGGGCCTGCGAGTGTTAAATTGGTGACCGACGGATGCGCAGGGGTAGGCGACCAGGCCCCTGTAGCGGATATGGCTACTGGAAGCAGTGGAACTCGGCCGCGTAGGACGTCTTCCGTCAGGAAGCGTCCAGCGAGCCCGTCCTCGGACGAGGAAGGCCTGCCGGCCCCCAAGCTGCCGACTTCGAGGAGGGGTCGGCAGGCATCGAAAGGGGCGAGCGCTTCGCAGACGCGGAGGGATGGGCGCGGGCGGTTCGTCCGCCCCAACACCCCCGCGGCTAGTGAAGCAGAAAGTGACATGGGGGTCACCACAGAGGACCCTGGCGATGGCGGCAAAAGCTGTGCCTCGCTGGGGAGCACAAAGGCGGAGGTCAACGCCGCCAAGAGGCAGCAGCGCAAAGCCGTCGCGGCAGACGAAGTGACGGAAATGGCCCGACGCGCTCGCGAGCGACGAGCTGCTCTGGCGGCGGAAGGGGGCGAGTCGTCTGCGGTGGCCTTGAGCCAGCTGGCTCTGGATGGGGTGGACTTAGTCCTGAAGGTTGCCACCAAGTCTGGCAGCCTAAAAGGCACGTTCACCCGTGGCTTGAAAGAGGCTGCCGCGGACATCAGGGAGGCGGTTGGCACCCTCCTCAACAGAACGGCCTCTGACGAGGTCGCAAAGTTGCAGGAGGAAAACAGCCGCCTCCGAAACGACTTGGAAGACCTCCGGCGGCAAGTCGCTGCGCTAAGCGAGGAGCAGCAGCGACGCACGTCTCCCATTGCCGCACCTGTGGTGGCCCCGACTCCCGCACTGCGACCGGCAAGCCCTCGCACCGATGAAGAGGTCGACCGCATTGTCCGGCTCTGCATGCTCCAGTGCGGGAGCATGGTAAACGCTCGGATGGAGGCGATTTCTCGGCGTCTCCCAGCGGAAACCCTCCGTCCGCCTCTAGCGGCTGACACGCGGAGGACTGAGGAGCCGCCGAGACTTGCGCCTCGAAAGGAGAAGCCCGCGGAGGGAGCTCCTCCGAGCGGCCAGCCCACGACTGCCGGGTCTAAGGGTGAGACCTGGGCGAAAGTCGTGGGCCGCAAGAAGGCCCGCAAAGCCGCCAAGAAGGCCGCAGCAGCAGCATGCGCCCCAGACGTAACCGCAAAGGCGGTTGCGCAGCCTGCGCGACGGACTGCGCGACGGACTGCCAAAGGCGGTCGCAAAGGGCCGTCGATACGTACCCCGCGTTCCGAAGCTGTGACGCTCACGCTACAGCCTGGGGCTGCGGAGCGCGGCGTAACGTACCAGTCGGTCATTGCCGAGGCCAAGGCCAAGATCAAATTATCTGATCTTGGCCTTCAGTCCGTCACCCTTAGGCAGGCTGCCACGGGTGCGCGGCTCTTCGAGGTGGCTGGTGCTGCGAGCGGCAGTGCCGAAAAGGCAGACGCTCTGGCCGCCAAGATGAGGGAGGTCCTCAACTCGGAGGACGTCCGGGTCTCCAGGCCAATGAAAACCGCAGAGGTGCGGATTTCTGGTCTGGATGACTCCGTGACCTCTGAGGAGGTGGTGGCGGCCGTTGCCCAAAGTGGAGAGTGTTCGTCGGGCAATGTGCGGGCTGGCGATATACGCGCCGACGCCACCGGACTCGGCGTAGTCTGGGTTCGGTGCCCTGTGGCGTCGGCGAAGAAGATCGCCGAGAGCGGCAGATTGCTGGTAGGCTGGGTTGCAGCGAGGGCGAAACTCCTGCAGCCCCGGGCTTTGCGGTGCTTCCGGTGCTTGGAGAAGGGGCACGTCCGGGCAAAGTGCACCGCCGAAACTGACCGTAGTGATCTTTGTTATCGCTGCGGTCAGCCCGGCCACAAGGCGGCCCAGTGTTCCGCGGCACTCAACTGCATCTTGTGTTCGGATGCAGGGAAGCCAGCGGGACACAAAGTGGGCGGAGGGGCCTGTGGCGCGCCTGCCAGCAAGGCCAAAAAGAAGAAAAAGAAGAGGAGCACCAAACCTGCCGGGGAAACCTCGCCTCCCGCGCAGGCTAGTAGCTCCACGGCCGACTCCCGGCCCAGGACCGTTGCCGAGGGAATGGAATGTTAATAATGCTCCAATTCCATTTTCTCCAGGGCAACATCAACCACTGTGCCAGAGCTCAGGATCTCCTACTCCAGAGCATGGCACAGTGGTCGATTCACGTGGCTGTGGTCGCCGAACCGTACTTCATCCCCGCCCGTCACAACTGGCTGGGATGCGCTAACGGTTCGGTGGCCATTATTGGCGAGACTCTGACCGACCCGTCTCGGGGCCGCGGCTGGGTTGCTGCGGTCTCGGGTGGCATCGTCATTGTGGGGGCGTATTTCTCTCCCAACAAGAGTCTCGCCGACTTTGAGGGTTTCCTTGTCGAGTTGGGCGCCGTCGTAGGCCGCCATCACCCTCGTCCCGTTCTGGTGCTCGGGGATCTCAACGCCAAGTCATCGGCGTGGGGATCTCCGGTCACTGACCCTCGGGGCGAGGTGCTAGAAGAGTGGGCGGTGACGACCGGTCTGGTCGTCCTGAATCGGGGTTCGGAATACACATGCGTGCGGCAGCGGGGCGGGTCGATAGTGGACGTCTCGTTCGCTAGCCCCTCAGTCGCCGGCCGAGTCCGCGACTGGCGTGTCGCCGTGGAGGTGGAGACGCTGTCGGACCATCGGTATATCCGGTTCGACGTCTCTGCCCAGACCGCGAGCGGCCGCCATCCAACAACCCCGATTAACGACGGCCCGCGTTGGGCGCTTAAGCGCATCGACAGGGAACTACTCGAGGAAGCTGCATTAGTCCAGTCCTGGACCTGGGAGTCGACGACGGACGGCCCCGTCGACGTTGAGGCGGTGGCGCTGTGGTTTCGGGGGGCGATGACGCAGATCTGCGACGCGTCCATGCCCCGTGTCCGCCAACAGTCCGCAAGGCGCCAGGTGTACTGGTGGACCGCCGAGATCGCGCAATTGCGCGTAGCGTGCGTTGCGGCTCGCCGCCGGTACACCCGATACCGGAGACGACGTCGACGGGATTCCGCCGAGGAGGACGCGCTGTATGAGGTGTACCGCGCGTCCAAGGAGACTCTGTGGCTGGCCATCGGCGACTCAAAGTCGCGCGCCAGGGAGGAGCTGCTGGAGTCCCTGGATCGGGATCCGTGGGGGCGCCCCTACCGTTGGGTACGGAGCAAGTTGCGTCCCTGGGCGCCTCCACTGACGCGAAGCATGGAACCCCAGTTGCTAGAGGCGGTGGTGTCGGCCCTCTTCCCAGGGCGACCGGAACACGTTCCCCCGGCGATGGCTTCGCCCTCAGCCACAGACTCTCCAGAAGAAGAGGAGAGCACCGATGTCCCCGAGGTGACGCAAGCAGAGATGGGAGCGGCCGTGTCGCGGCTCCGGGCTAAGAACACAGCGCCCGGACCCGACGGAGTGCCTGGTCGAGCTCTCGTCCTGGCTCTGAAGGAGCTAGAGCCCCAGCTGAGGAGGCTTCTCACGGCATGCCTCGAGCAGGGTCAGTTTCCCAGTGTGTGGAAGGAGGGGAGGCTGGTCCTCCTCAGGAAGGAGGGGCGCCCCGCGGACTCGCCGTCCGCGTATCGGCCCATAGTGCTGCTTGACGAGGCGGGCAAACTTTTTGAGCGTATCATCGCAGATCGCCTCGTCAGCCACTTGTGCAGGGAGGGGCCGAACCTGGACGACAACCAATTCGGTTTTCGTCGGGGGCGCTCCACCATAGACGCCATCATGCGCGTGAGGGCCCTGGCGGAGGAGACGGTGTCCCGGGGTGGGGTGGTGGTGGCGGTGTCTTTAGACATCTCCAACGCATTCAACACCCTACCCTGGAGTTGTATTCGGGAGGCCCTGAAATACCATCGCGTGCCTCCCTACCTCCGCCGTACAGTAGGGGCTTACCTGGAGGGTAGATGCGTCACCTATCGGGGACGTGACGGTGCTGGTCGGCACCTCACGTCGTGCGGTGTTCCACAGGGATCGGTCTTGGGACCGCCCCTGTGGAACATCGGCTACGACTGGGTGCTGAGAGGCGAACTCCCGCCGGGCGCCGACGTGACGTGTTATGCGGATGACACGCTCGTAACTGCCCGGGGGAGCTCGCACAGGGAAGCGACGTTGTTAGCCACGGCTGCGGTGTCACAGGTAGTGAACCGCATCCGGCGCCTGGGCCTGGAGGTGGCCCTGAACAAGTCGGAGGCCATGGTGTTTCATGGCCCTCGACGGGCGCCGCCGCCGGGATCACACATCGTGGTCAGCGGGACCCGGATAGCTGTCGAGTCCACCATGAAGTATCTGGGATTGGTGCTCGACAGCCGATGGGAATTCGGGCCCCACTTCCGGCGGCTGGTGCCCAAGTTGATGGGCGCAGCGGGCGCGCTTTCAACGTTGCTTCCCAACTTGGGGGGCCCGAGCGCCGCCTGTAGGCGGTTGTACGTGGGAATCGTGCGGTCCATGGCCCTGTATGCGGCCCCTGTGTGGGCGCTGGACATGACGGCCGGCACTCTCGCCATTCTGCGCAAACCGCAGAGGGTGATGGCCGTCAGAGTCATCCGCGGGTACCGCACGATTTCCTACGAGGCGGCTTGCGTCCTGGCCGGATCCCCGCCCTGGGACCTAGAGGCGAAAGTACTCGCGTCGTTGTATCGATGGCGCGAGGAAGAGCGGGCACGGGGCTCGAGGCCGGTGCAGCGGCAGATCGCGCTGCGCCGAGAGGAGCTCCGTCAGGTCTTGGTGGCGGAATGGCGGCAGAGGCTTCTGCGCCCTACTGCCGGCCTCGCTACCGTCGAGGCGATCCGGCCAGTACTGGCTCGGGAGAAGGCACGGCTCCCTGTCTTTTAGAGTGACACAGGTGCTGTCGGGGCACGGCTGCTTCGGCAAGTACCTGTGCCGCATAGACAGAGAGCCGGACGCTCGGTGCCACCACTGCGTCCATTGCGGAGGGGACACGGCGCAACACACGCTCGCCGAGTGTGTAGCTTGGGAGGAGCAGCGCCGTGTCCTCACAAATGAAGTAGGAGGCGATCTGTCGCTGCCGGCCGTAGTGCAGAGTATGGTCGGCAGCGCAGAGTCGTGGGACGCGGTGGTGTCCTTCTGCGAGGACGTGATGTCGCAGAAGGAAACTGCGGAAAGGGAGAGGGAGATCTCCACTCCCTTCCCTGGCCGCAGAAGGCGCACCGGGCGCAGGGGAAGGGCGGACAACGCCCTTTTCCAGCCCCCATGAATGGGTCCAGGGGCGAGGGACTTGGGGAAGTCCCTCGCCCCCTATTTGATGGACCCGAGTCACAGGCGCGCGCGGGTGTCGGCGCGCGCCTCTGAGGCGATGCACAGGGTAGTTCAACACCTCACTACCCCGTGCAGGAGACGAGGCCGGGACAGACCCGACCAGCACTAGTGCGGGGCTGCGGAAGAATTAGGTTTCCCGCGGCCCCCCACGCACGTGTGAGGAGACACCGGGGTGGTTTTAGCCGGTAAGAATCCGGCACACCCCTCCGCCATTCCCCAGGCGGAGGT
This sequence comes from Tholera decimalis, assembly GCA_943138885.2. Classification (NCBI taxonomy): domain Eukaryota; kingdom Metazoa; phylum Arthropoda; class Insecta; order Lepidoptera; family Noctuidae; genus Tholera; species Tholera decimalis. The sequence goes on along the minus strand of OW964557.2, from coordinate 5,055,320 downwards.
AGTCCATGAGGATTACCCCCGTTAAAAAAAAAAAAAAAAAAAAATGCGACTTAAAAAACAACTCCTTCTTATACAAACTTCATAAAGAGTTTTCATTTCTTTTTGTTTATATTAGACTAGTACTCACGCGGGACTTCGCTCCCGTGGATTCTATCACGGTAAAAAACATAACTCTCCTTTTTTGCAGTCGCGTAAAAAGTAGCCTATAATCTTCTTTAAGTTTCAAACTATTTCATACCAAATTGCATCCAAATCCACCCAATACTTTCGAAGATTAGCGCGATCAGGCAAACAAACAAACAAACAAACTTTTCTTATATATTATAACTAGTACTCATGCGGGGCTTCGCTCCCGTGGATTCTACCACGGTAAAAACATAACTCTCCTTTTTTGCAGTCGCGTAAAAAGTAGCCTATAACCTTCCTCAATTTTCAAGCTACTTCCATACCAAATGACATGGACAAAAAAGTACATTCCATGTACACATACATAGTAAATAATATTGTATTTTAAAAATAGAAAAATGATTTAATATGTAGTTCTTAACCTCTCTGATCTCGTCAGTGTTTATTTCAAAATAATTAGTAGTCAAGATGAATTCAAAGTACCATTTGTCAACGTTCGCCATAATGGACCATAGAGTAAGATAAATATAATAATGGGTGTTCCACATCAAGCATACTACTTGCATATATCACATAGACGTGTGATATATGACGTGTGACGTGGGACGACAAAACGCTATTATTAAAAACATTTTATTTATACGAAACTGTCTTCGTTGGTATTTTTGGCATTTAATAAAATTATCTTTTCATAATGTTGATGCGTAAGATAGTTTTTAAATATTTCACACAAAAAAAAAATCGGAAAACGGAACGCGTTACTTCTTTGACAATGTGTCATTGTCTATGTCAAATGTCAATATTATGTTATTGCCAAGTTATTGCAGAATCAGATCATAGATGACACATATTAATTTCAGATTCTACATTGCGTCCTGTGTTTGTTTTTGCAATTATTTTCTAATATTTTTGACCCCTGCTTATTTCAACGAACTGATACCTTCTACCACCCGATTACCTTGCTATTAATACTGGACTCTGATTTACATTGCGTTGTGGATTTGTTTTGTGGATCAATATGAGGTGCATCAACTGCGGAATAGCCATGCAAAGGTTGCAGAGGCATCTCACATCCTCGCTTTCTGCACACAATCAAACAAGACTTTCGCGTTGGATAACCAATGCCCAGGTAAGAAGTTGGACTAGAAAAAACTTAACCTGATTTATTTTTATATAGTTCTGGTATGCGAAATCTTACAGTGCATCTTATTTTCAGTTGCCTCTTGATACATTTATTTGTCATCCATGCTTATTATTATTAAACACCGAAACTGGTGAACAAGAGAGACTACTGGGGCATAACATGGTTTTCCGTTGCTGGCTGTTCTATTATCACAAAATACTAATTATGTGGTAAGCATTTTGTTTTTCATTATTATAAATATCTAGTTGTACTATGTATGTATGATTGTTATATCTGTGTTTTATGTATTTTTCATCTTTAACATAATATACTTGCCTAAAGTAGGCATGTCTAACATAGTACTGCTCATTTTACTATAACATAGTACTTGAAAACATAAAGAGATATTTAAAAAGATACCCTTGTTACTAAAAATTATATAAACAAGAATTATCTAATGATTGAATTAATTTATTATTGTGTTTATTCTAACTGTGGTTTACTTTCAGCCTTCAAGAAACAACTATGTTTGCCATGTGCATTGGATGCGAGCAAATAGACAGGCAGTGCATGACTCATCACGAGACATGCAAGAATTGGCTTTGGATAATGATGCAGCAGCCCCTAATGTTAGCCAAGTTGTTAGCCCACCAGAGCCACCACCGTTGCCGCCTGTTCAAAGAGGGCCATGGGAAAGTAATACCATATCATTACCTATACAAGCGAGCTTCGATTACATCTGTTCACAGTATATTTCAACAATGCAGAAACAGAATGGTACATTTGGTCCCGCAATCCCTCAAAAGAATGCTTTTGCAGGAACATAGTTTCTATGTTCCTCGCAGCTGTAGAGTGTGTGAAACACATTTGTACAGCGATCAATGGCATTTATTACCTCAAATGAATGAGACACATTCTACATTTAGTGCTATCCATATAGAAGACAATTAATATTATGAAGTCAAAAGCTAATATTTTGAACTTTGAAAATGTCTCAGAAATTCTCTCACGGAACAGTAATCACAATTATAAAATAATAATAAATAAATCTATGATTGTATTTTTTTTAACAAGTCTGGTTATGTTTAAAGCAGTTATTTATGTAATTACTGAAGCCCTATATTTACACTTAATCCAGGTTAGTGTATTGGTGAAATAAAAATGCTCTGTTCTATCCAAGCTGGTTGATTGACCTCCCTAGGTCTCTTTATTAACACTATCGCTGCATTGCTCTAATGTATATTATCTTCGTAAGTATTTAAGATATAATAATTATAATATGTCAAAATATTTTTGTTTATTTTCTCTAATAAGTAAATAAATAATATTTTTTACTCCTTTGTTTTATTCTGTGTTTCCCTCGTTGGTCTAATAGTCGCAAGCGCTACTGCTGAGCATGAGGTCCTGAGTTCGATTCCCAGGTCGAGCAAAGTGATATTGGGTTTATTCATCAGGAATTTCTCAGTAGCAGCCCGGAGTCTAGATTTGTGCCTGGTTAATAGAAACAGACTCGCCCCCTATTAAATGGTACTCAAAATAACTAGTGAAATCTGGGTGTACTATAGGTACACCTCTGCCCAACCCTTCGGGGAATACAGGCGCGATGTTATGTTAATCTTTGTTATTATTGTCACATTTTTTGAGACTATTACCCAGTTTAATAAAATGTTAGTCAATATTCAGTTTAAAATCCTCACTTTGTTTATTGGTTAAATACTAAAACTATATCAGTTATACGCAATAATTCACAACTGTTCACTATTTTAAAGCGCCTTTAAGTGTTTAATAGCGAAATTATAATCTAAACACCTTATTGCTAGCGATCTGATTAAAAGGTTTACTGTAACTGTTTTTTGTCTAGTCTGGTGTAATGCCAAGATTTCTGAGTTTTTTATTTATAGCAATTTAATGAGTCAATATTCACGAATATAAAACACCAAAAATCATTGGTGTACACTAAATTCGATAACTATGCCGACGTCCATAGTAAAATTGGCCATGTTCTTTCATCCAAATCCACCCTGTACTTTCTAAGATTAGCGCGTTCAAGCAAACAAACAAACAAACAAACTTTTCCGCTTTATAATATTAGTATAGATATATTATTTATATATTATAACTTTAAAAATAACATAAACATAAAAAGTAACATATGCTACTTTGATTTCGTTGAATAAAACCTTTTCATTTGAGCAAAACCGCGTGCAGAAGCTAGTGATAAAAAATAAATTCATAGACGCCGAGATAGAACCAAACCAATAAATCAAGTATGTTTCTACAATTATAAACGTTATATGCAGTATGCATCTTAGAATATCTGAGATGCATTTCGACAATTTCACCTCAATCAGTCGGTTCTTGACTAATTAATCGATATGTCGTTAATTAGGCAAGATCTACTTTAGCAAATATGCTGAGTAAATGAGTGATGGATCAGTAATATTCATGCTAATATGTTGAGTGTTCAGTTGAACATCTGTCATTTTATTACCTAAATTAATGCGAGAATTCCGAGGAAAATTTAGATACAGTAACTTTTATACTAGCGGGTAGGACCGAGGCTGATACATTACTTTGTGTAATTTTAATCATGACCACTGCTCTCAAAACCTGGAAAGAAATCATCGTGAGGAAACCGTTATATCCTTCTTTTTTTTCTGGTTGGGAAAATCATCGAATGACTTCTTCCGCTCTGGGTTAAGCGGAAGGATGTGTCAGAATTCTACTGACTAAAAACCCAACCTGTTCCTTCGGCTGCCCTTAAGTTCCGGGGCCGCAACACAGGCGGGCAATGGCCTGATGAAGCCCCGTCACTGTAACAGTTGCTGACAGCTCTTTGAGGCGCGCGTGGAACACGACGCGCCGCCAACACGGGCTACGTACCGCCGTCCCGGGACATCCTAGAACCGAAAATCCGGAGATATGCGAAATCCATCAAACCTGACTCATTCGCTCTCATAAAGCGTAACCAAGCAGGAACGTTATAGGTTTACTATGTTATGTTAGGTGCCTGCTCCCAAATACTATGGACTCGGTTTCCCGCCCTACCGCAAGCAGCTCAATTCTAGTGTTTTACATGGAGCCTTATCTAACCTTCACAACCCGATACAGCTTGGCAAGACTGGTGTAAGTTTTTCTGACAAAGATGCACAAATCACAGCCCATCCGATCCAGCAGGACTTAACCTTGCCAAGAGTTACTTAACCCCGAAGATCGAACCGAGCAAAAACTGAGTAGTAATTTCCCTTAAAACCATAGGAGATATGACATCATAGTCACTTTTCGCTGTCCATTCAATGAGAATGGAACGGCTTCAAATACGGCTATTGAATTGTAGCGACATCTATCTCGCTACATACAAACTAAAAAACTATAGAAATCCTGTTTCGCGCAAGCAAAGTTTACCGCTCAACTAGCCTACATACAAATCACCCGATCACAAACATCGGGCAGTTGCCCACCAGACAAAACTCCTGTCTGGTCGAAGGGTTCCTCCCTTTTCAATGGAAATGCGGGACTTTACACCCTGTTCCGCATATCCCCAAAGAATCAATTAACATATGCATTTGGAAGTAGAAGCCTAAAAAGAAAACCTTACAGGGAAAAACTAGAATTTTTCAAAATGAAATCTCTTGAGGAACGCAGGGACACTCCGGATCTTAAGTTTTTCTTTAAAATATTTAGGAGTAAAATTTTCTGCCCGCATCTCCTAAGCAAATTTTCTCTGCGAGTGCCTTTCGTAGAACTAAATTTGGCGCAAGCTCCTCGATACCACGGTTATGCAAACACATAAATGAGTACAATGGTCTAATACAAGGCTGGCCAATAGATTTTCCAGGTGAGCAAAATTTCTTAGACTGTGGCAGCGCCGGGCCACCGGTACTCCCATATTCATAAGGTATACATAAAAAAATAAATGTCCCCATCAGAAAACGGATTTTTCTTTTTTTCGTTCTTTTTTTTTGTATGGAGTACTGCTCTCATCTTTGGGATGGATCTGCTAAATACCAACTGGACGCGCTTGAGTCTATCGAGAAGCGGGCCAAGAGACTCATTGGCAACGATGCACTGGTCGAATCAAAGCTCCAGAGCCTTGAACATCGACGACGAGTTGCAAGTCTATCGGTTTTCTATCGGTTACATTTCGGGGAGTGTGCGATGGAATTACACAATCTAATTCCACCAAGCCCGTTCCATCATCGGACTACGAGACAAACGGCGAAGCGCCATCGTTACATGGTGGACATCCCACCCATACGCACCAAACGTTTTGGGAATACCTTCATTGTGCGTACGGCTAAGGAGTGGAATTCCCTGCCGGAGTCTGTGTTTCCCGATAGCTATAACCTAGGAGTTTTTAAGTCAAGAGTGAATAGGTTACTTTTAGGTAAGCGTGCTCCATCTTCGACCACATCATCACTTACCATCAGGTGAGATGGTGATCAAACGCGAACCCATTCTAAATAAAAAAAAAATAAATAAAAAAGCCAAGAGTAAAGATATTTCATACGATGTTTTGACCATAGCTTCCAAATTGTCATGTTGTTTTACAAAAATATTTTGCTGTGAAAATAGCTCTTTCTTCTTTTCAACCGACGACATTTTTTTTTTTATGTATGATCATCGATTACTCGAAGACGGCTGTACCGATTTGGAAAATTCTTTTTTTGATTGAAAGGGTATACTTCGAAATTGGTCCCATTTTCAAAAACGTCAGGATCTGATGATGGGATCCTGGAGAAATCGAGAAAACTCTTCAAATATTATGCCTATAATATTTGAAGAGTTTTCTCGATTTCTCTTTCTAAATATCCAAAACGTCATAGGTGTGCCTACACCTATGACGTTTTGGATATTTATTATAGTAACTTGTGCAGTTGCTCTCAAAAAGTACCATTTGAGGACGTGGAACTGATGATGAAGCCCACAGATGGCCGCCGAAACTACTCAATAATAAGTATTGAGTGGATTGCGATTCGATTACTTGAATATGGATGTTAAGCACTTTATGTCTGCTCGTCACAATGCATATGGTGATGTAGACCTGATGGTGAAGTACCAGGAGAACTCCTCAACAATTAACGGCCCAGCATTGGGAAAAGCAATATTTTGTAAAAGGTTATAAGTAGTTGACATTTAGGCTCTTGTAACTAGGTAAATTAAAAATCGACCAACTAAAAAGAGTGAAATAAAAACTTTTTACCAAAAAATTAAACCGACTCCCAAAAAACACTGCAAAGTGAAAAATAACTTTAATTTCGGTAGTCGGTGTCTTTAGTTTTGTATTTTCGTTTTTGGCACCGACTTCCGAAATTCGGGGGAAAGTCGGTTTAATTTATATATCAATTTTTTGGTAAAAAGTTTTTCTTTATAAAATCTGTCCTTAAAGCTGACCCCACTGGATACTCTTTTTCGAATTTAATTTGGTTTTGTTTTAAATTATAACAACACAACTTTTAGCAACAGCTACTGTTGCTGAGCGAATGAGACAACGGTTTGCGGGCTTTGCTCTCGGTAAAAAGGTAGGTATTTTGTTTCCCATTCATCGTGAAACCTCCGAGAATTATCCTTTATTTTTGATGATTTTTTATTTTGATTTGCTGAGGGCCACACTAAAACAATAGATTTTACTTGTGAACTACAGTTTACGATTTCAATATGGAATAAGGTAAGTAAAATAAAATAATTGATTTGGACAGGCACAAGACGACAATATCAATAAAACTTGACTAAATACCTACTTACCTACAGTTATAACATAACGCACAATAAACAAACAAAAACCTAAAATAGTAGGTAGATATCTAAATCAAAATGCAGAAAAGATGCAAAGTTATTATAGAATCTTTTCTAATTTTCAAAACAAATTGTCACCAAACTGATTTTATTATTTTAGTACCTAATCCAATGCACCCCAACATTCAAGTAAAATTGGTACGTAGAAGTAGCGACAACACCCGAACGACACGGATCGGATGTTTTCGTTTTAACCGAACAATCGGGTGGAGGCGGCGACTCCGCGCGCCCCGGCTTGCCGCTGGCGGGCAAATTCAAATGCCTTGGCGGGCCACTTCGTGGCCCGCGTGCCTGGGTTTGGCCGGCCTTGGTCTAATAGACATCCACACAAACGGCCTTTTTTAATTTATCCGTAACGCCAATCAATGAAATTTGTCATTATGTAGCATGTAGAAGCACATAGCAATAAGTACTAACATTTAGTCTAAGCTACTAACACTCATAATTTTTAGTCTGTTTATTTATTATTATTTATTATATACTTTATTGTACACCTTACAATACACAATAATAAAACTAGTGTACAATGGGCGGTCTTATCGCACAGGGCGATCTCTTACAGACAACCTGTGGATGGACAGAAAATAAAGGAAATAGATTTAGGGCTGTCAGTGAACAACATCATACGTAATACTAATTGAACATAATAAATCTCTTTTTGTTACTTGTCAAACAGATGTCCAAACTAGTACTTCACTAATTCCACAACTTTCACACAACGCCATCTAGTCCCAAACTAAGCAGAGCCCGTGCTATGAGTACTCGACAACTGATAAATATATATATATATTTCTAAATACATACATATTATAGATAAATTATGACAACAAAAAACAAAGAACAAATGATCGTGCTCGTCACACAAACATTTGTCCTGGGTGGGAATCGAACCCACGATCTTGCGCATAGCATTCAGGGCACTGACCACTAGAAAATGTAATTAGCCCGGCTAATTACATTTTCTCTTCACTTTAGATTCTCTAGCTCCGAACAAACTAGAACAAAACAATTCAGTTGGATGAAAGTGACACGCTTACAGTTCCTTCAGTTGCAGGCCACCACTGTTAACTATAATTTATTACTTCATTAATATACAAATATGCACATAAATTAGAATACGTTTCAATCACAATGTACAAGGCTTGAGATAATGTGGTTCTTTTGTATTCTTTCTAAATGACTGAGTTTTCATGTCATCTAATAATATACAGTATGTTAACTAACAGAGGGCGTTCCCGTTAACCCGCAATAGTATAAGCACATCAATTAGATCGCCGCACACGCGTCCCGTCATTCATAAATAAATTGCGACGTTGCCGTCCTTCAAGTACGCGTGTACAGAGTGTTTCTTTTACGTATAAATTTAACATTTTAGTGAATATTTTAATTAAAAAAAAAAACATTTTGTTTTCGTATTTCGAAAAAAAAAAATATTACTTTTTAGCATGTGTGGATTGCGCTATTGCGGGTTAACGGGAACCCTCTGTTAGTTAACGTACTGTATAATAATATCATATTATGGGGACCTGGACGATATTTGAAACAAGTGTACAGATTATAATCTGGAATACCATATATTTATACATATGAACGAATGCCCGGGTAAAAGCTATTGATATGACATACATGTATGGGGTGCTAGACACATCGTCATATAATAAAAATCAGTTGAAAGTCGAAAGAGAAAGAAAGAAGGAAAAAGTGAGTTGACATTTTTGGCAACTTAAAATAAAACAACAGTTTTTTTGTATTGTGGGTGTGTTTTCAATAATTTTAATCAAAAAATAAAAAGTCTTTTCCCCGAAACAAGCAAGCAATACAAACATTTGTTCCGAACTGGAATCGAATCCTCGACATGCAGCTATAGCAATAGTTCAACCACTACGCCAACTTATAGCGTATTTGATAGTAATTATTCTAACACCTTAACTGATGGGCCATCAACACGTTCTAAATCATTTAATATGTATGTATTTAGAAATATATATGTAAGTTTATCAGTTGTCTAGTATCCATATAACAAGCTCTGCTTAGTTTGGGACTAGATGGCGTTGTGTGAAAAAGTTGTGGAATATATTATATTATATTATTATATTATTTTATTGGTCTTTATCGTTAGCTATATATTAACAATTACAAATAAAAAATAAAAAATAATTTCATTCAGGTCTGAAACCCATAAAAAAAAAGAAAAGTTACACATGAGCCATTGGTCTGCTTACACTATTATACGTATAGAAATACATGCTAAAAAAAAAGGAGAAAACAATAATTATGAAATTGGAATTAAATTTAGTATTATACAAAATAAATATACAAAAATGTCAAATACTTAAAATAAAATGAAAAATGTCAGAAACTAAATAAAAACTAATTAAAAAACAATGTCAGATTACAAATGTCATAAAACAAAAACAAAAAGCAAAAACGAGGCACGAGGGTATCACATCGCCAACTTCCAACCTCCGGGCTACTACTGAGAAATTCCTTACAGAAAAACCCTATAGAACTTTTTACCCGACCTAAAGATCGAACCCGATCTCGTACTCAGCAGTCGCTCTCGACCAACAAGGCATTCAATTCTAGTTAAAGGATGCGACTTACAAAACAACTTCTTCTTATACAAACTTCATAAAGAAGAGAGTTTTCATTTCTTTTTGTTTATATTAGACTAGTACTCACGCGGGGCTTCGCTCCCGTGGATTCTATCACGGTAAAACATAACTCTCCTTTTTTGCAGTCGCGTAAAAAGTAGCCTATAATCTTCCTCAAGCTTCAAGCTACTTCCATACCAAATTGCATCCAAATCCACCCAGTACTTTCGAAGATTAGGGCGTTCAAGCAAACAAACAAACAAACAAACTTTTCCGATTTATAATGTTAGTATAGATAACTTTAAAAATAACATAAACATAAAAAGTAACATATGCTACTTAGATTTCGCTGAAAAAAGCCTTTCCATCTGACCAAAACCGCGTGCAGAAGCTACTGATAAATAAATTCATAGACGCTGAGATGGAACCAAACCAATAAATCAAGTATCTATCTACAATTATAAACGTTATATGCAGTATGCATCTTAGAATATCTGAGATGCATTTCGACAATTTCACTGCAACCAGTCGGTTCTTGACTTGAAATCGGTATGTCGTTAATCAGGCAAGATCTACTTTAGCAAATATGCTGAGTAAATGAGTGATGGATCAGTAATATTCATGCTAATATGTTGAGTGTTCAGTTGAACATCTGTCATTTTATTACCTAAATTAATGCGAGAATTCCGAGGAAAATTTAGATACAGTACCTTTTATACCAGCGGGTTGGACCAAGGCTGATACATTACTTTGTGTAATTTTAATCATGACCACTGCTCTCAAAACCTGGAAAGAGATCATCGTGAGACAACCGTTATATCCTTCTTTTTTTTTCTGGTTGGGAAAATCATCGAATGACTTCTTCCGCTCTGGGTTAAGCGGAAGGGTGTGTCAGACTTCTACTGACTAAAAACCCAACCTGTTCCTTCAGCTGCCCTTAAGTTCCGGGGCCGCAACACAGGCGGGCAATGGCCTGATGAAGCCCCGTCACTGTAACAGTTGCTGACAGCTTTTTGAAGCGCGCGTGGAACACGACGCGCCGTCGACCCGGGCTACGCGCCGCCGTCCCGGGACATCCTACAACCGAAAATCTGGAGATATGCGACATCCATCAAACCTGACTCATTCGCTCTCATAAAGCGTAACCAAGCAGGAACGTTATAGGTTTACTATGTTATGTTAGGTGCCTGCTCCCAAATACTATGGACTCGGTTTCCCGCCCTACCGCAAGCAGCTCAATTCTAGTGTTTTACATGGAGCCTTATCTAACCTTCACAACCCGATACAGCTTGGCAAGACTGGTGTAAGTTTTTCTGACAAAGATGCACAAATCACAGCCCATCCGATCCAGCAGGACTTAACCTTGCCAAGAGTTACTTAACCCCGAAGATCGAACCGAGCAAAAACTGAGTAGTAATTTCCCTTAAAACCATAGGAGATATGACATCATAGTCACTTTTCGCTGTCCATTCAATGAGAATGGAACGGCTTCAAATACGGCTATTGAATTGTAGCGACATCTATCTCGCTACATACAAACTAAAAAACTATAGAAATCCTGTTTCGCGCAAGCAAAGTTTACCGCTCAACTAGCCTACATACAAATCACCCGATCACAAACATCGGGCAGTTGCCCACCAGACAAAACTCCTGTCTGGTCGAAGGGTTCCTCCCTTTTCAACGGAAATGCGGGACTTTACACCCTGTTCCGCATATCCCCAAAGAATCAATTAACATATGCATTTGGAAGTAGAAGCCTAAAAAGAAAACCTTACAGGGAAAAACTAGAATTTTTCAAAATGAAATCTCTTGAGGAACGCAGGGACACTCCGGATCTTAAGTTTTTCTTTAAAATATTTAGGAGTAAAATTTTCTGCCCGCATCTCCTAAGCAAATTTTCTCTGCGAGTGCCTTTCGTAGAACTAAATTTGGCGCAAGCTCCTCGATACCACGGTTATGCAAACACATAAATGAGTACAATGGTCTAATAGACATCCACACAAACGGCCTTTTTTAATTTATCCGTAACGCCAATCAATGAAATTTGTCATTATGTAGCATGTAGAAGCACATAGCAATAAGTACTAACATTTAGTCTAAGCTACTAACACTCATAATTTTTAGTCTGTTTATTTATTATTATTTATTATATACTTTATTGTACACCTTACAATACACAATAATAAAACTAGTGTACAATGGGCGGTCTTATCGCACAGGGCGATCTCTTACAGACAACCTGTGGATGGACAGAAAATAAAGGAAATAGATTTAGGGCTGTCAGTGAACAACATCATACGTAATACTAATTGAACATAATAAATCTCTTTTTGTTACTTGTCAAACAGATGTCCAAACTAGTACTTCACTAATTCCACAACTTTCACACAACGCCATCTAGTCCCAAACTAAGCAGAGCCCGTGCTATGAGTACTCGACAACTGATAAATATATATATATATTTCTAAATACATACATATTATAGATAAATTATGACAACAAAAAACAAAGAACAAATGATCGTGCTCGTCACACAAACATTTGTCCTGGGTGGGAATCGAACCCACGATCTTGCGCATAGCATTCAGGGCACTGACCACTAGAAAATGTAATTAGCCCGGCTAATTACATTTTCTCTTCACTTTAGATTCTCTAGCTCCGAACAAACTAGAACAAAACAATTCAGTTGGATGAAAGTGACACGCTTACAGTTCCTTCAGTTGCAGGCCACCACTGTTAACTATAATTTATTACTTCATTAATATACAAATATGCACATAAATTAGAATACGTTTCAATCACAATGTACAAGGCTTGAGATAATGTGGTTCTTTTGTATTCTTTCTAAATGACTGAGTTTTCATGTCATCTAATAATATACAGTATGTTAACTAACAGAGGGCGTTCCCGTTAACCCGCAATAGTATAAGCACATCAATTAGATCGCCGCACACGCGTCCCGTCATTCATAAATAAATTGCGACGTTGCCGTCCTTCAAGTACGCGTGTACAGAGTGTTTCTTTTACGTATAAATTTAACATTTTAGTGAATATTTTAATTAAAAAAAAAAACATTTTGTTTTCGTATTTCGAAAAAAAAAAATATTACTTTTTAGCATGTGTGGATTGCGCTATTGCGGGTTAACGGGAACCCTCTGTTAGTTAACGTACTGTATAATAATATCATATTATGGGGACCTGGACGATATTTGAAACAAGTGTACAGATTATAATCTGGAATACCATATATTTATACATATGAACGAATGCCCGGGTAAAAGCTATTGATATGACATACATGTATGGGGTGCTAGACACATCGTCATATAATAAAAATCAGTTGAAAGTCGAAAGAGAAAGAAAGAAGGAAAAAGTGAGTTGACATTTTTGGCAACTTAAAATAAAACAACAGTTTTTTTGTATTGTGGGTGTGTTTTCAATAATTTTAATCAAAAAATAAAAAGTCTTTTCCCCGAAACAAGCAAGCAATACAAACATTTGTTCCGAACTGGAATCGAATCCTCGACATGCAGCTATAGCAATAGTTCAACCACTACGCCAACTTATAGCGTATTTGATAGTAATTATTCTAACACCTTAACTGATGGGCCATCAACACGTTCTAAATCATTTAATATGTATGTATTTAGAAATATATATGTAAGTTTATCAGTTGTCTAGTATCCATATAACAAGCTCTGCTTAGTTTGGGACTAGATGGCGTTGTGTGAAAAAGTTGTGGAATATATTATATTATATTATTATATTATTTTATTGGTCTTTATCGTTAGCTATATATTAACAATTACAAATAAAAAATAAAAAATAATTTCATTCAGGTCTGAAACCCATAAAAAAAAAGAAAAGTTACACATGAGCCATTGGTCTGCTTACACTATTATACGTATAGAAATACATGCTAAAAAAAAAGGAGAAAACAATAATTATGAAATTGGAATTAAATTTAGTATTATACAAAATAAATATACAAAAATGTCAAATACTTAAAATAAAATGAAAAATGTCAGAAACTAAATAAAAACTAATTAAAAAACAATGTCAGATTACAAATGTCATAAAACAAAAACAAAAAGCAAAAACGAGGCACGAGGGTATCACATCGCCAACTTCCAACCTCCGGGCTACTACTGAGAAATTCCTTACAGAAAAACCCTATAGAACTTTTTACCCGACCTAAAGATCGAACCCGATCTCGTACTCAGCAGTCGCTCTCGACCAACAAGGCATTCAATTCTAGTTAAAGGATGCGACTTACAAAACAACTTCTTCTTATACAAACTTCATAAAGAAGAGAGTTTTCATTTCTTTTTGTTTATATTAGACTAGTACTCACGCGGGGCTTCGCTCCCGTGGATTCTATCACGGTAAAACATAACTCTCCTTTTTTGCAGTCGCGTAAAAAGTAGCCTATAATCTTCCTCAAGCTTCAAGCTACTTCCATACCAAATTGCATCCAAATCCACCCAGTACTTTCGAAGATTAGGGCGTTCAAGCAAACAAACAAACAAACAAACTTTTCCGATTTATAATGTTAGTATAGATAACTTTAAAAATAACATAAACATAAAAAGTAACATATGCTACTTAGATTTCGCTGAAAAAAGCCTTTCCATCTGACCAAAACCGCGTGCAGAAGCTACTGATAAATAAATTCATAGACGCTGAGATGGAACCAAACCAATAAATCAAGTATCTATCTACAATTATAAACGTTATATGCAGTATGCATCTTAGAATATCTGAGATGCATTTCGACAATTTCACTGCAACCAGTCGGTTCTTGACTTGAAATCGGTATGTCGTTAATCAGGCAAGATCTACTTTAGCAAATATGCTGAGTAAATGAGTGATGGATCAGTAATATTCATGCTAATATGTTGAGTGTTCAGTTGAACATCTGTCATTTTATTACCTAAATTAATGCGAGAATTCCGAGGAAAATTTAGATACAGTACCTTTTATACCAGCGGGTTGGACCAAGGCTGATACATTACTTTGTGTAATTTTAATCATGACCACTGCTCTCAAAACCTGGAAAGAGATCATCGTGAGAAAACCGTTATATCCTTCTTTTTTTTTCTGGTTGGGAAAATCATCGAATGACTTCTTCCGCTCTGGGTTAAGCGGAAGGGTGTGTCAGACTTCTACTGACTAAAAACCCAACCTGTTCCTTCAGCTGCCCTTAAGTTCCGGGGCCGCAACACAGGCGGGCAATGGCCTGATGAAGCCCCGTCACTGTAACAGTTGCTGACAGCTTTTTGAAGCGCGCGTGGAACACGACGCGCCGTCGACCCGGGCTACGCGCCGCCGTCCCGGGACATCCTACAACCGAAAATCTGGAGATATGCGACATCCATCAAACCTGACTCATTCGCTCTCATAAAGCGTAACCAAGCAGGAACGTTATAGGTTTACTATGTTATGTTAGGTGCCTGCTCCCAAATACTATGGACTCGGTTTCCCGCCCTACCGCAAGCAGCTCAATTCTAGTGTTTTACATGGAGCCTTATCTAACCTTCACAACCCGATACAGCTTGGCAAGACTGGTGTAAGTTTTTCTGACAAAGATGCACAAATCACAGCCCATCCGATCCAGCAGGACTTAACCTTGCCAAGAGTTACTTAACCCCGAAGATCGAACCGAGCAAAAACTGAGTAGTAATTTCCCTTAAAACCATAGGAGATATGACATCATAGTCACTTTTCGCTGTCCATTCAATGAGAATGGAACGGCTTCAAATACGGCTATTGAATTGTAGCGACATCTATCTCGCTACATACAAACTAAAAAACTATAGAAATCCTGTTTCGCGCAAGCAAAGTTTACCGCTCAACTAGCCTACATACAAATCACCCGATCACAAACATCGGGCAGTTGCCCACCAGACAAAACTCCTGTCTGGTCGAAGGGTTCCTCCCTTTTCAACGGAAATGCGGGACTTTACACCCTGTTCCGCATATCCCCAAAGAATCAATTAACATATGCATTTGGAAGTAGAAGCCTAAAAAGAAAACCTTACAGGGAAAAACTAGAATTTTTCAAAATGAAATCTCTTGAGGAACGCAGGGACACTCCGGATCTTAAGTTTTTCTTTAAAATATTTAGGAGTAAAATTTTCTGCCCGCATCTCCTAAGCAAATTTTCTCTGCGAGTGCCTTTCGTAGAACTAAATTTGGCGCAAGCTCCTCGATACCACGGTTATGCAAACACATAAATGAGTACAATGGTCTAATAGACATCCACACAAACGGCCTTTTTTAATTTATCCGTAACGCCAATCAATGAAATTTGTCATTATGTAGCATGTAGAAGCACATAGCAATAAGTACTAACATTTAGTCTAAGCTACTAACACTCATAATTTTTAGTCTGTTTATTTATTATTATTTATTATATACTTTATTGTACACCTTACAATACACAATAATAAAACTAGTGTACAATGGGCGGTCTTATCGCACAGGGCGATCTCTTACAGACAACCTGTGGATGGACAGAAAATAAAGGAAATAGATTTAGGGCTGTCAGTGAACAACATCATACGTAATACTAATTGAACATAATAAATCTCTTTTTGTTACTTGTCAAACAGATGTCCAAACTAGTACTTCACTAATTCCACAACTTTCACACAACGCCATCTAGTCCCAAACTAAGCAGAGCCCGTGCTATGAGTACTCGACAACTGATAAATATATATATATATTTCTAAATACATACATATTATAGATAAATTATGACAACAAAAAACAAAGAACAAATGATCGTGCTCGTCACACAAACATTTGTCCTGGGTGGGAATCGAACCCACGATCTTGCGCATAGCATTCAGGGCACTGACCACTAGAAAATGTAATTAGCCCGGCTAATTACATTTTCTCTTCACTTTAGATTCTCTAGCTCCGAACAAACTAGAACAAAACAATTCAGTTGGATGAAAGTGACACGCTTACAGTTCCTTCAGTTGCAGGCCACTACTGTTAACTATAATTTATTACTTCATTAATATACAAATATGCACATAAATTAGAATACGTTTCAATCACAATGTACAAGGCTTGAGATAATGTGGTTCTTTTGTATTCTTTCTAAATGACTGAGTTTTCATGTCATCTAATAATATACAGTATGTTAACTAACAGAGGGCGTTCCCGTTAACCCGCAATAGTATAAGCACATCAATTAGATCGCCGCACACGCGTCCCGTCATTCATAAATAAATTGCGACGTTGCCGTCCTTCAAGTACGCGTGTACAGAGTGTTTCTTTTACGTATAAATTTAACATTTTAGTGAATATTTTAATTAAAAAAAAAAAACATTTTGTTTTCGTATTTCGAAAAAAAAAAATATTACTTTTTAGCATGTGTGGATTGCGCTATTGCGGGTTAACGGGAACCCTCTGTTAGTTAACGTACTGTATAATAATATCATATTATGGGGACCTGGACGATATTTGAAACAAGTGTACAGATTATAATCTGGAATACCATATATTTATACATATGAACGAATGCCCGGGTAAAAGCTATTGATATGACATACATGTATGGGGTGCTAGACACATCGTCATATAATAAAAATCAGTTGAAAGTCGAAAGAGAAAGAAAGAAGGAAAAAGTGAGTTGACATTTTTGGCAGCTTAAAATAAAACAACAGTTTTTTTGTATTGTGGGTGTGTTTTCAATAATTTTAATCAAAAAATAAAAAGTCTTTTCCCCGAAACAAGCAAGCAATACAAACATTTGTTCCGAACTGGAATCGAATCCTCGACATGCAGCTATAGCAATAGTTCAACCACTACGCCAACTTATAGCGTATTTGATAGTAATTATTCTAACACCTTAACTGATGGGCCATCAACACGTTCTAAATCATTTAATATGTATGTATTTAGAAATATATATGTAAGTTTATCAGTTGTCTAGTATCCATATAACAAGCTCTGCTTAGTTTGGGACTAGATGGCGTTGTGTGAAAAAGTTGTGGAATATATTATATTATATTATTATATTATTTTATTGGTCTTTATCGTTAGCTATATATTAACAATTACAAATAAAAAATAAAAAATAATTTCATTCAGGTCTGAAACCCATAAAAAAAAAGAAAAGTTACACATGAGCCATTGGTCTGCTTACACTATTATACGTATAGAAATACATGCTAAAAAAAAAGGAGAAAACAATAATTATGAAATTGGAATTAAATTTAGTATTATACAAAATAAATATACAAAAATGTCAAATACTTAAAATAAAATGAAAAATGTCAGAAACTAAATAAAAACTAATTAAAAAACAATGTCAGATTACAAATGTCATAAAACAAAAACAAAAAGCAAAAACGAGGCACGAGGGTATCACATCGCCAACTTCCAACCTCCGGGCTACTACTGAGAAATTCCTTACAGAAAAACCCTATAGAACTTTTTACCCGACCTAAAGATCGAACCCGATCTCGTACTCAGCAGTCACTCTCGACCAACAAGGCATTCAATTCTAGTTAAAGGATGCGACTTAAAAAACAACTTCTTCTTATACAAACTTCATAAAGAGTTTTCATTTCTTTTTGTTTATATTAGACTAGTACTCACGCGGAACTTCGCTCCCGTGGATTCTATCACGGTAAAAACATAACTCTCCTTTTTTGCAGTCGCGTAAAAAGTAGCCTATAATCTTCCTCAAGCTTCAAACTACTTCATACCAAATTGCATCCAAATCCACCCAATACTTTCGAAGATTATCGCGTTCAAGCAAACCAACAAACTTTTGCGATTTATAATGTTAGTATAGATAACTTTAAAAATAACATAAACATAAAAAGTAACATATGCTACTTTGATTTCGCTGAAAAAAACCTTTTCATTTGAGCAAAACCGCGTGCAGAAGCTAGTGATACAAAATAAATTCATAGACGCCGAGATAGAACCAAACCAATAAATCAAGTATCTATCTACAATATAGACGTTATATGCAGTATGCATCTTAGAATATCTGAGATGCATTTCGACAATTTCACTGCAACCAGTCGGTTCTTGACTTGAAATCGGTATGTCGTTAATTAGGCAAGATCTACTTTAGCAAATATGCTGAGTAAATGAGTGATGGATCAGTAATATTCATGCTAATATGTTGAGTGTTCAGTTGAATATCTGTCATTTTATTACCTAAATTACTGCGCGAATTCCGAGGAAAATTTAGATACAGTACCTTTTATACCAGCGGGTTGGACCAAGGCTGATACATTACTTTGTGTAATTTTAATCATGACCACTGCTCTCAAAACCTGGAAAGAAATCATCGTGAGGAAACCGTAATATCCTTCTTTTTTTTTCTGGTTGGGAAAATCATCGAATGACTTCTTCCGCTCTGGGTTAAGCGGAAGGGTGTGTCAGACTTCTACTGACTAAAAACCCAACCTGTTCCTTCAGCTGCCCTTAAGTTCCGGGGCCGCAACACAGGCGGGCAATGGCCTGATGAAGCCCCGTCACTGTAACAGTTGCTGACAGCTCTTTGAGGCGCGCGTGGAACACGACGCGCCGCCGACCCGGGCTACGCGCCGCCGCACGGTGGGCTGAAAATCGGCTTTCATAGACTTAGGCATTTTATTTTGCAAGTGCGAGTTTTTTTGCCGGATATCACTTCTATTAGTTATAACAATATACAAAAATGACACCAGAATTGATTCTGCACAGAAACGAAGGAATTATAATTTTTTTACGAAAATTTTGTATGGAGCTAGTATGAAAAATCGAAATATCTCTAAAACGGCAGAGATAACCGTAATATCCTTATAGGGGGTTATAGTACTAATTATTTATGATTTTTTGACATACGTTACATAATGGTTGTAGATGCCTTTTTTTTTAAAAAATCGTCAAAATATTTTTATTTATTTTTACATATTTAAACGTTCCTTTTAGTGTTTAAGTTGAAGAATTCAGAGCTTTAACAACTCTTATCATAAAATAGCATCACCCCTATAGACCTGAAGGACTAGACAGAGGTGTGTAGTGTCTTGTTGATCTTGTAAGATTTCCAACAATACCAAATAGTTGAATATCAGTGTCAAAGTGCCCATGCTGTCGCTTCTTTTTGAAAGATAGGGGAATGAAATTGTTAATTGATCATACCCTAAAAGTATGATTACAACATAACCGGACACATAATAATAATAATATCCTTATAGGGGATTATAGTACTAACATTATTTATTTTAACATATGAAACTGTTCAAAACGATCCATGAACTGTGTCAAAGTTAAGAACATCGTTAGGAAGCATGCTTTTTCCCCAAATATTAAGAATATGTGAAAAAAAAAAGACTGTATATAAACTTTTTATTGATAGGTAATTTAAATAAAACAGAAGTAACAAAAATAATATCTAATAAATTCAATTATACAAAATACATATTTGAAACTATAATTTATGAAATTATAACTAAACATATTGGTACAATAAACTAACATAAATAACAAAAGAACATAAAGAAAAATAATTAAATTTTACAAATTTTCTTAACAACTTTCGTTGTCGGACTCCAATTCCGAGTCAGAATCCAGATCGGATATACCTACAAACTCGAACTCAGTTTCCGGAAACTGTATTAGGTCGAGAGTTTCAGCAAAAAAGGTTGTCTTCCTTTTGGCATCTAACTTCGGCCTTTGTGCACTTAGAAAAGGATCCGAAGAAACAACAAGCATATTTAGGATATCTTGATTAGAATCTTGCCTGCTTCTTTTCCGCGAATGATGTTCCCGGAACCTCCTAAAATCTTTGTTTCGAGACTCTGAGGCTTCTTCCGAGAGAGTCCCAATCGGGACAATATCATTTTTTTCGATTATGTCAGCTCCGTGTATTAATAGTTTATGTACGGTTGATGACATGTAGTACCAGTCGTATAATTCCACGTACTTTTCTGCTGTTTTGCGAGCAAAATCTTTAAATTTGATGACATCGATCTTCTCACCAGATGTTATTGCTTGCAAAATAACAGCAAATCTTTTTATCAGGTTTTGATCCAACCCAGTAATAGCTGCAGTTTTATTGGGAAACTCGAAAAACTTCCTTGCGGTATTCCCGTCATTGGTAGTTCCCGAGCCTTGTTTTACTATATCAATTAACAGATTGAGCTCCTCTTTAAATTTATTTTGAATGTTTTTTTTTCTGTTTTGTAACATATCTTTATGCTCATTACTTCTTGCTGCCCACTGTTTGAAGTCAAGTCTGTACGCAATGTGTAACAGACATTCCATGCAATTTATACGGGCATGTAGGGATGATAGGCCAAATTCATATATGTCAGAACACACAGTTTTTGATGTTATAGCATCTAAGTGGTTCATTTCTGTTGGTTTTGCTAAGCACAGGTAGCATGATGCATTTGATCTAGCTTCAGAAAGGTACGTGCAGACTTTTGCGTCGATCATTGTCATCATTAGTTTATGAGTCACCCTGTTACTATTAATGCACTGTGTGGGGTTAAGGGCCTCAATTTCCTCATCCATTTTTCTTTTGTTATCAATGACAACTGCATGGCTTTCTTTTACAAAAGTGAACTGAACCGGACGACAATAAAAAGTTGAGCATGGTTTCGGGTTTGTCCATATAGTATTATCTCCATCTGTCAGTTTCAGTGGCACCAAGGAGGTCATGAAAATGCTTGAATCATCATGCTCGCCGTCCATTTTCTGCTTGTATCGGCTTTGATTGGAAGCACCATCAAATCCCCACTTCGATATCAGCTTTAACTGCTTATTTTCCACATTATCAGAAAGACTTTGAAGAATCCGATTCACCGTGATGTCAAGTAAAGCTTGAAGTGTAATTCTAGCTGATGAATCCGTAACTGATACTGATTGATTAGGAGGGTAGCATGCAAGCTTAGTTTGTTGCAGTTTATAGTAGGATGGGTAAATATCCTTAGCACCTTCCCAAATGGCAGTCTCTCGCAACGTAATATATTGCCACTTTGAAAGCTTAAGTGAAAGAAGCAATCCAAGTGCTTTCTCTGGTGTAAATATTACTGTTTTCTTAATGCTTTCCTTGATTTTAACGGCAGCTTCTGGATTTTTGATCATATAATTGATTACAGATGCGATATCTTCATAACCTTCTTCTTTTAAACGTGCTGCAGCTGCATATGCCAATTCACAGGAATCCTCGCCTATGTGCTCACTAGATCTTCTCTTTTTCTGTTTGCTTCCCAGATCTTTGAATGGTTTTCGGGACCTTTTTGTCATTGTTCCAACAGTCGATGATGTCGAAGGTTCTGGAGAGACTGAGCGTGCTCTTGGTATCTCATCAACAGTTGGTTCTTGATTTATTAAAGTTTGCACGCAACTCGGCCAATCAATATTTGCTTGCAACCACTCTCCGTACGTATTTCTAAACTTATCAAAGAATCGTTTAGATTTCTGCCACCTGTTTAAAGCAGCTCGCGTGAATCTCCGGCAAAATTCTTTGAGAGTTACTTGATCTTCGGCAGAAAGGCAATCGCCTATGCGGGACACAATTGCACTAAACAATACTTCATGATTAAATGAAGGACACTCACTTTTTAGAAGAACAAACAAATCTAAGTTGGTGATTAAACTTTCCATTCTAAGATTTTGTAGTCGCAAAGCAAATAGTTTTAGTGTTAGCAGTTACACGGTTGTGAACAATCTAAATTATGGAACAAAATTATAGCCCTTTTATTGTATAAAGTCAATAATTAGTTAACTACCCTCATTAAAGTTATAAAAGATATGATAATAAAAATTTATAATCGTCAAAATCATTTCGTAGAACTCATAGTAGAACTAATCAACATTAGCAAATCACATTAGCTCACTAATTATAAAAAGGTGAATGCAGTTCTTAGTTGGTATTGTTGCGAGATATTTCAAATCATTTAATCACTTAATAGGCTCATTAGAATCAGAAGACTACAACCATCATTCTAATTACTTAATTACTTGTCATCAGACTCATTAGATGACTACACAATATGTTATTTTGTATTTTGAACGTATGCAAGGTTTTAAAATTCCTTTTGTGTCGATATTATTATGTGTCCGGTTATGTTGTAATCATACTTTTAGGGTATGATCAATTAACAATTTCATTCCCCTATCTTTCTAAAAGAAGCGACAGCATGGGCACTTTGACACTGATATTCAACTATTTGGTATTGTTGGAAATCTTACAAGATCAACAAGATACTACACACCTCTGTCTAGTCCTTCAGGTCTATAGGGGTGATGCTATTTTATGTTAAGAGTTGTTAAAGCTCTGAATTCTTCAACTTAAACACTAAAAGGAACGTTTAATATGTAAAAATAAATAAAAATATTTTGACGATTTTTTTTAAAAAAAAGGCATCTACAACCATTATGTAACGTATGTCAAAAAATCATAAATAATTAGTACTAAAACCTCCTATAAGGATATTACGGTTATCGCTGCCGTTTTAGAGATATTTCGATTTTTCATACTAGCTC
Organism: Tholera decimalis; assembly: GCA_943138885.2. NCBI lineage: Eukaryota > Metazoa > Arthropoda > Insecta > Lepidoptera > Noctuidae > Tholera > Tholera decimalis. The sequence goes on along the minus strand of OW964557.2, from coordinate 5,032,172 downwards.
CATACAAAATTTTCGTAAAAAAATTATAATTCCTTCGTTTTTGTGCAGAATCAATTCTGGTGTCATTTTTGTATATTGTTATAACAAATAGAAGTGATATCCGGCACAAAAACTGGCACTTGCAAAATAAAATGCCTAAGTCTATGAAAGCCGTTTTTCAGCCCACCGTACGCCGTCCCGGGACATGCTAGAACCGAAAATCCGGAGATATGCGACATCCATCAAACCTGACTCATTCGCTCTCATAAAGCGTAACCAAGCAGGAACGTTATAGGTTTACTATGTTATGTTAGGTAGCCTGCTCCCAAATACTTTGGACTCGGTTTCCCGCCCTACCGCAAGCAGCTCAATTCTAGTGTTTTACATGGAGCCTTATCTAACCTTCACAACCCGATACAGCTTGGCAAGACTGGTGTAAGTTTTTCTGACAAAGATGCATAAATCACAGCCCATCCGATCCAGTAGGACTTAACCTTGCCAAGAGTTACTTAACCCCGAAGATTTAATCGAGCAAAAACTGAGTAGTAATTTCCCTTAAAACCATAGGAGATATGACATCATAGTCACTTTTCGCTGTCCATTCAATGAGAATGGAACGGCTTCAAAACGGCTATTGAATTGTAGCGACATCTATCTCGCTACATACAAACTAAAAAACTATAGAAATCCTGTTTCGCGCAAGCAAAGTTTACCGCTCAACTAGCCTACATACAAATCACCCGATCACAAACATCGGGCAGTTGCCCACCAGACAAAACACCTGTCTGGTCGGAGGATCCTCCCTTTTCAACGGAAATGCGGGACTTTACACCCTGTTCCGCATATCCCCAAAGAATCAATTAACATACGCATTTGGAAGTAGAAGCCTAAAAAGAAAAACTTACAGGGAAAAACCAGAATTTTTCAAAATGAAATCTCTTGAGGAACGCAGGGACACTCCGGATCTTAAGTTTTTCTTTAAAATATTTAGGAGTAAAATTTTCTGCCCGCATCTCCTAAGCAAATTTTCTCTGCGAGTGCCTTTCGTAGAACAAAATTTGGCGCAAGCTCCTCGATACCACGGTTATGCAAACACATAAATGAGCACAGTGGTCTAATAGACATCCACACAAACGGCCTTTTTGAATTTATCCGTAACGCCAATCAATAAAATTTGTCATTATATAGCATGTAGAATCACATAGCAATAAGTACTAATATTTAGTCTAAGCTACTAACACTCATAATTACTAGTCTGTTTGTTTATTATATACTTTATTGTACACCTTACAATATACAATAATAAAACTAGTGTACAATGGGCGGTCTTATCGCACAGGGCGATCTCTTACAGACAACCTGTGGATGGACAGAAATTAAAGGAGTAAGATTTAGGGCTGTCAGTGAACAACATCATACGTAATACTAATTGAACATAATAAATCTCTTTTTGTTACTTGTCAAACAGATGTCCAAATTAGTACTTCACTAATTCCACAACTTTCACACAACGTCATCTAGTCCCAAACTAAGCAGAGCTCGTGCTATGAGTACTAGACAACTGATAAATATACATATATATTTCTAAATACATACATATTATAGATAAATTATGACAACAAAAAACAAAGAACAAATGATCGTGCTCGTCACACAAACATTTGTCCTGGGTGGGAATCGAACCCACGACCTTGCGCATAGCATTCAGGGCACTGACCACTAGAAAATGTAATTAGCCATGCTAATTACATTTTCTCTTCACTTTTGATTCTCTAGCTCCGAACAAACTAGAACAAAACAATTCAGTTGGATGAAAGTGACACGCTTACAGTTCCTTCAGTTGCAGGCCACCACTGTTAACTATAATTTATTACTTCATTAATATACAAATATGCACATAAATTAGAATACGTTTCAATCACAATGTACAAGGCTTGAGATAATGTGGTTCTTTGGTATTCTTTCTAAATGACTGAGTTTTCATGTCATCTAATAATATACAGTATGTTAACTAACAGAGGGCGTTCCCGTTAACCCGCAATAGTATAAGCACATCAATTAGATCGCCGCACACGCGTCCCGTCATTCATAAATAAATTGCGACGTTGCCATCCTTCAAGTACGTGTGTACAAAGTGTTTCTTTAACGTATCAATTTAACATTTTAGTGAATATTTTAATATAAAAAAAACATTTTGTTTTCGAATTTCGAAAAAAAAAAAAATTACTTTTTAGCATGTGTGGATGCTATACTATTGCGGGTTAACAGGAACCCTCTGTTAGTTGACATACTGTATAATAATATCATATTATGGGGATCTGGACGATATTTGAAACAAGTGTACAGATTATAATCTGGAATACCATATATTTATACATATGAACGAATGCCCGGGTAAAATCTATTGATATGACATACATGTATGGGGTGCTAGACACATCATCATATAATAAAAATCAGTTGAAAGTCGAAAGAGAAAGAAAGAAGGAAAGAGTGAATTGACATTTTTGGCAGCTTAAAATAAAACAACAGTTTTTTTAGTATTGTGGGTGTGTTTTCAATAATTTTAATCAAAAAATAAAAAGTCTTTTCCCCGAAACAGGCAAGCAATACAAACATTTGTTCCGAACTGGAATCGAATCCTCGACACGCAGCTTTAGCAATAGTTCAACCACTACGCCAACTTATAGCGTATTTGATAGTAATTATTCTAACACCTTAACTGATGGGCCATCAACACGTTCTAAATCATTTATGACCGGACTATATCCTCGTCATATCGTCACCGCATCGTATAATAACTACCTTCCATTTACATGACGTAATTGAAGTGGGAACAGGCTGTATTGGCACTCAGTTAGCGTCATCTATTTCCTTATCAAGTTTGCTATATTGGTGCCTGAAAGGTTCTAAAATGTTTAATAAACTACACTAATATTAAAGTATTAGTTTTTGGTTATTTATAACGGATAAACTCAAAAACTACTGGAAGGATTTCAAATCTTCTTTCACCGATGTAAAGCTACCCTATCAGTGATTAAATAGTTTCCTGCGTGGAGTATTGCAGCCACTTGTGGGATGGCTCTTCAAAGTACCAACTTGCTGCATTGGACTCGATTGAGCGCAGAGCTAAAAGGCTTATAGGCGACGAGGTGCTAATGGACAAGCTTCATAGCCTGGCTCATCGGCGAACCGTTGCTTTGGGGAGTGTGCGTAGGAGCTCCATAACCTAATTCCTCCATCTCCTTTTCACTACCGGTCTACCAGACGCACGGCTGGGTACCACCCACACTTGGTTGTCTTGTCTTGTCTTGTCGTACCAAACGCTTCTCCTCCACATTTATTGTAGGCACAGCCAAGCTGTGGAATTCTCTGCCGGCTTTTGTGTTCCCTGCCACTTATGACCTTTTAGCCTTTAAAGCACGAGTGAATAGGCATATTCTGGGCTCGCTCGTACCATCGTAGACCTCATCTATCGCTTACCATCAGGCGAGATCGAGGTCAAGAGTGAGCCCATTAGTAATAAAAAACATTAATTCCGCTGAAAAAATACCTTTTTCTGGCGAGTAAAGCACACAGGCTGAAACTAGTTTAGTAGTACTAGCAAAAGTATAGATATTGGAATAGACGTATGGTAGTTTTGTAGACGTTGTTAGTAAAACGGCAGATTAAATTTGAATGGGAACAAAGATAGATTATAATCTTAAATAGCAGACAAGCTACTTATTATCCCGAAAATAAACGGAACAGTCAACTTTTTCTATAATAAGCTTCTATTCTTCTATTATATAATAAGCTTACTAGCTTTTTCCTGCGACTGCGTTCGCGAGGGGGATATGTAGATAGATTTATTTATTTGTTAGAATATAGTTTTAAAGTTGTTATACATGACATGTTTTCTATAATATTCTGCTGTTTTCAGCGTACTAATATATAGAATATGTAGACAATTGTGTCACAATGAAACTAATTAAAAGGTTATATTTCCAAACAAATATACAAAATTATGTACTAAAATACAAACTATGTTGTGCTGGTGCTCCCGTTGTGGCTGCGGAAAACCTCAAGCGGCGTAAATATAGTCATCTCGGTGATAACTATATTTTCAAGCCGTTTGGGGTCGAAACTCTCGGACCATGGAGCCCGTGTGCTCACAGCCTTTTTAAAGAAATATCGAAAAGGCTCGTTGACGCTTCCCGCGACCCAAGGGCTGGCTATTTCTTTGGTCAACAGCTAAGCATTGCCATACAACGAGGCAATGCCGCCAGTATCTTGGGTACGTTGCTAGCCGACAGCGTTGAGGATCAATTTTTTGATGCTTTATTGTAGTTTATGAAACCTATAAATACAATGTCAAAGGGTATTATTATAATGTCAAGAATTATTAAAGTATACAATGATGATTCACGTGCTTAGCCTTAGCAATATTACGATAACGAGATAGTCATCAGACTATCAACTTGTCACCAAAATATGTTAGCTAATTCATAAGCACTTGCTCTAAAGATGAAAGGTTTACGACAGTGTGTTTCACCTATCGATCTTTGCAGGAGTCGGTCAAGTATCACACAGCAATTTACCTACAATGAATCTCACGTACAATGTGTAAACTCAACACTAAACAAGCTTAAACAAGGTAAATTTATTCCTAAACCTTAAACAACAAGAAGCGTGCCAGTAAGGTATGGTCTGATTTCATGTAAATGTTTGCAGTCTTCTTCTTAGCGTGTTGATACGAGTAGTACTCTACACGTTACATGGTGGATATCCCACCCATACGCACAAAACATTTTGGGAATACCTTCATTGTGCGTACGGCTAAGGAGTGGAATTCCCTGCCTGAGTCTGTGTTTCCAGATAGCTACAATCTAGGGGTCTTTAAATCAAGAGTGAAACTTCTAGGTAAGAGTGCTCCATCTTCGACCACATCGTCGCTTACCATCAGGTGAGATGGTGGTCAAACACGAGCCTATTCTGAATAAAAAATAAAAACGTCGCTCCAGAACTGGGCAAAGAGTTTGGCACCGCCGGATACGTCCACTAATTCCTGTAGTGAGTATTGGACAAAAAGCACAACGGGATATCAAGTGCGCCATATTGATGTGGAGCAGAGCCACATTTACACACTTTTTTTTTTTTTTTTTTTTTTTTTTAACTTGGTATAATTATCAAATAAGTCCTCCCACCCCGGGCAGGGTGGGAGGGACTGTCAGACTTTTAATGACTAAAATCCACGGTGTTCCTTCAATAACCCTTTACATACCGGGGCCACGGTAACGGGATGAGTCCCACGACCCCGGCAGGCTTCGGCCCTCTGCAGAGGGGGCCTCGTCATGTTGCTGACGCTCTTTGAGGCGCGCGTGGAATACGACGCGCCGTCGACCCGGGCATGGTCCATGGTCGGACAGCGAGTTGCCCTTTACTCGCTGTCCGCATGCCCGCGCCTACGGTAGCCGGAGATCGTCGGCCGACGTCCGACGCCGTGGGCGTCTACCACTGCGGCTGGGCTGGAGGGAGGACGCCATCCTCTCCCTCACGCGGCCCGCCTCCTCCTTCGGAAGCATGACTGCTTCGCAGAAGGAGGCGACCGCTTCCCACTCCCTCTCGCCCCGCAGCATGGCCTCGACCAAGGCCGGGCGCGAGAGGTCTCCGCCTATTGTCGCCGTGAGGACACGTCGGTGCTCTGCCCAAGCTGGGCAGTCCTGCACCGTGTGCTCGACTGTGTCCTCAGGGCGACCCTCGCAGTGGTGACACCCAGGCGTCTCTTCCTTACCCATCAGACACAGGTACCTCCCGAAACTTCCGTGTCCGGTGAGGACCTGCGTCATGCGGTAGGTCAGGACGCCGTGACGCCGATCTAGCCACTCCTCAAAGAGGGGTCTTACCGCCGCAATTGCGGCGTGCCCGACATTTACACACTAGAGCAGTTATTAACTGCGGCCGGCTTATAGATCAACGCGCTCTTCTAAAGGGGGCTATACATTTTGGCCGAGCGTTGCCGAGCGATGGCCAACGCCAACGTGTAAACAATATATTTGCTTTGCCTTGCCATCTCTCGGTGTCATTGGCCTAGTTGGCCGAGTGAAGGCCAGCGCCAACGTGTATAGAGCTCATTTGATGCAACTTGTCTTCGCTCGCCGTTGCTCGTATCACTTGCCTCACTTCGAATCGGGTTTTTGGTCACAAATCAAAGGCGCTCGCCTGCGCTCGGCCAACGTGTGGGCAGCTCTACAGACCCTCTTCTACATTGGTCGTCTGCATTGGCGTTCGACGAACTTGTTGAACGTGTGGACATTATTATTTGCCTTGTATCTACTTGCCAACGCTCGCGTTGGCCTACGCTCAACCAACATGTATAGGGGGCTTTAAAGCAGTTAGCAGCATTGACGGGGCTCGACAAGGCCGTTGCCTGCCGGGGTTATGGGAATGTTCTAATAATTTACCTCAGCCGCGGAACCTAAGGTTAACCGAAGGAACAGGATGAAGTTTTTATCGGTAAATGTCTCCCACTCCCATTTTGGTCTCCAACTATCTCCATCGCAAATATCATAATTTTTTTTTTTCTTTTTCAGAGATGTATACATTTTAGTATTAGATAAGTAATATTTTATTCGTGCTCACATTTTTAATTAATATATATAAAATGTGGATAACGTTGTTAGTTACGCACTAGTATACCTAGATTATAAGCTAATGAGTGCGTAATTGTTGGTTTTCTCTAATAAACAAAATAAAATGGGTTTGATCGAGCGCAGAGCTAAAAGGCTCATAGGTGATGAGACGCTAGTGGACAAGCTTCATAGCCTGGCTCATCGGCGAACCGTTGCTTGCCTGTCGGTTTTCTATAGATTGTACTTCAGGGTGTGTGCGCAGGAGCTCCATGACCTGCTCCCTCCATCTCCCTTTCACTACCGGTCTACCAGATGCACGGCTGGGTACCATCCACACTTGGTTAATATACCGTCTTGTCGTACCAAGCGCTTCTCCTCCACATTTATTGTGCGCTCAGTCAAGGGCTTCTGTGTTCTCTGCCACTTATGACCTTTCAGCCTTTAAAGCAAGAGTAAATAGGCATCTTCTAAGGTCGCTTGTCACATCGCAGACTTCATCTATCGCTTGCCATCGGGCGAGATTGAGGTCAGGAGGGGGCTAATACGTAATAAAAAAAAACGGGTTGCACTCCGGGAGTGCCGGCAGAAGTGAAAACTTGAATATTAACGTTGTGCATTTTTGATATTTTGGAATGGTTAGGGAATAATTTTGCACGAATTGCTTTAATTATCAGTATAAAAGTACTATCATTTATGTGGTAGAATACAATATTTATTTATTGCGCTATCGTACACAAACATGACAATTTTAATTACATTAAAAAGTTTATCTCTTAGAATAATCGACACGTTAACTTCAATCACAACGCCATCTAGACAGTTTTCTTATAACTATTGTAACGAACTAATTTATGCACGCTTGTAGCTTTGACTGTGGCAAACAGAGTCATTTGGGGCTGTATTAGTTTCAATAAAGTCACATAGATGTCACTGTAGTAAAATGTGCCCGTCTTACGAATTTTCGATCAGGGTCACGTGTCCCTGACGCGAGTTTAACAGTTTTTACCCATTACAAAAAAAGTGCACAGCGCCGCTAAAGAAGTTTTCACTTCAAAAAGGTTCAGCGGCTAAGCCGAGAAAGCGCAACCGAAAGGTGTCACATTTTCTAGCTTCCGTAATGCCCATCAAAGATGCACAAATGAGAGCCTGGACCAATGGATTAACGTGCTTATCGAAGCGATGATTCCACATCATTTGAACATATAGATGTTAGGTTGGACACCCATCCACGGCGCAACCTCAGCAAGCGTTGCTTAACTTTAAAGATCTACCCGTACGGCTACAAGCTTCCTCTTTTTAAAAATATTTTTTATTAAATATATAATCTTTTTATAAACATTGTTTATGAAAAATAATATTTATTTTAACTTAAATCCAACATCGTGTAAACCTACAAAGCTTTGAAACTAAAGACAAATAAAGCGTGTAGGTGTCCAAGAACAACAGACTGTGATCAAACAATTTGTTCTCGCCTCGACGAACCAACATTTAGCTAAAAACTTTTAGTGATAATAGAAGCTTTTTGTCTGTCGTTTGTGCACAGTCGTTTACTCAAGTTTATTAATATCTGCACTGAAGAAGTATACGTTCCGTTTAGTAAAAACGCTTGATACTGCAATATAATTATTTTCATAATTTTTAATTTTATTTCCTTCTGTTTTTATGAGTATAATTATGCAGTACACCAATTTAGTCCACCCACTTTAATTAAAGTTTTGAAAGTCCTTACAAAGGTTGTCTGGAAGATATCGGTTTCAGCGATAAAACTGCAATTGTAACCATAGAAAATGTAATTATTGTAAAATACACAACACACCTGTTTTTCTGTTTAAACTATGGTGTACAATTTATTCAAATAAAGTACAGTACAAGCGAAAATAAAAAGAAATTATAGGGCATCGAAAAATTCGTCAACATCGCTATCAATGGGAAAAGTGCCCAGAACACTGGCCGCATTGCCACGTTGAATGGCAATGCTGATTCTCTGTCCAAAGAAAAGGCCACCCCTATGGTCAGTTGTGGAGTCGACTAATCGTTTGCTGATGTCACGAAAGAGTCGATGCGCAGTCGGACCCCATGATCCTAACGTTTCAACCCCAAACGGTCTACAATAAAAAATCTAAAAGTATATTCTATTCTATATTTAAATTATAAAAGTGCTATTGGGTTTTTTTGTAAGCAATTTCTTAGTAGTAATTCGGAGTTTGAAAGTTGGCGGTGCGAATTGCGATATCCTCGTACCACAGAAAGCAGGTTAATCAGTTGGTCCCCGCTGTTATTTGGATAACTTTTACAGTCGTTACTAGTAGTCAGAAGCCAGTAAATCTGACACTGGTCTAACCAAGGAGTATCGTGTTACCCAGTTACTGGGTTGTGGAGGTCAGATAGGCAGACGCTCCATATAAAACACTAATACTCAGCAGCATCCAGTTACACTGGAAGCCGACCCCAACATACCTAGTTGGGAAAACGATAAGCATCTCGCCTGATGGTAAGCGATAGATGAGGTCTACGATATGACGAGTGAGCCCAGAACATGCCTATTTACACTTGCTTTAAAGGCTGAAAGGTCATAAGTGGCAGGGAACACAGAAGCCGGCAGAGAATTCCACAACTTGGCTGTGCGCACAATAAATGTAGAGGAGAAACGCCTGGTACGGCAAGACGGTATATCAACCAAGTGTGGATGGGACCCAGCCGTACGTCTGGTAGACCGGCAGTGAAAGGGAGATGAAGGAATCAGGTCATGGAGCTCCTGCGCACACTCCCCGAAGTATAATCTGTAGAAAACCGACAGGCAAGCAACGGTTCGCCGATGAGCCAGGCTATGAAGCTTGTCCACTAGCGCCTCGTCACCTATAAGCCTTTTAGCTCTGCGCTCGATCGAGTCCAGTGCAGCAAGTTGGTATTTTGCAGAGCCATCCCACAAGTGGTTGCAATACTCCACGCAGGAACGGACCTGTGCTTTATACAGATTCAGGAGCTGTCCAGGTGTGAAGTACCGCCTCACCTTGTGTAGGATTCCCAGCTTTTTTACTGCAGTCTGAGCTCTGAACTCGATGGTTGAGCCGAAGTTGATGTCTGATGTCAACTCCATGACCAAAAGCTCCAGGCGGTCGGTAACAGGCACAGATGTACTTCGGAATGTAGGGGATAGTTGAAATGGGCTCTGTTTGGCGCTGAAAAGACAAGCCTGTGTTTTCAGAGTGTTGAATTTGACCAGATTGTCGTCACCCCATTGGGAAACGAGATTTAAGGTAGAATTCATGCGCTCTACCATGGCCTTTCTGAGAGTGGCAATTTCGTCCCTGTCAGCTCTAGAACTAGATAAGTATCTTTATGAGACTGTGCTGTCATCCGCGTACCCAACTGCTCCCAGCTGAAGTAGGTCATTGACGTCATAAGTAAATTAGAATACCATAACGTAAATTAGAGTAATAAAAAAATATTTAAGGTGAAGGCGTTTACATTTGATCGATCAGACACTTATGCTGGCCCTAGATTCTCGTGCTAAACCTGCGCCCTTGAACGGTAGTTCAACAGCTATAGTCGCTTGGCACTGGAGAATATATTGTGGACTTTTTATATTTACAAATGGGGATTGGTCATAATAGTGTCGGTGGTTCCCCAGAGACAAAACACTCTAGGAACCCCATACGCTCGAGTTTACAATAATAATTATTACGTAAAGGAAAGACTGTTCCCCTTTTTACGATAATTTAGACGATTTGGTATGAAAGGCAGAGTTATAGTTTATATCGAGAAGAATGTGTTTAAATAAAGTAAAAATTGAACGCGCTTGTTACAAATAACTGAATTAAGAATTTGTGGTTGATGCTTTTCTATTTATTTATTATATACTTTATTGTACGCCTCACAATATTTCAATGGATACATTTAAACTAGTGTATAATGGGCGGCCTTATCGCACAGGGTGATCTCTTACAGACAACCTTTAGATGGACAAAAATTAAAGGAGGCAGATTAAGAGCTGTCAGTGTACAAACAACATAAATAACATTAATTGAACATAATAATATAAAATACATACATACAATACAAAAATCATATACTAATAAATATTACATGTATCTATAATTAAGAAAGAAGAGGAAAAGTTATAGGGAGAGGTAATGTTCCTTCGCCATTCTTTTGATCGTTGGTAGCGTTTGAGCACGCCTCACTTCTATGGGTAATGCATTCCACAAACGAGCTGAATAGTGAAAGATTTATCAAAGAAAGACGTGGAATGTATGCGAATACTTAACTTTAAATTTTCCGATGATCTCAAGGATCTAGAGTGTGTGTCACAGAGGAACTGAAAGCATTCTTTAAGATAAAAAGGAGTAAAAAGATTAAAGAGTAGAAAAAGTAAGTGAAGATTCCGGCGAAACCTAATAGGAAGTCATTTGAGCTTTTAGCCTTCAAAACCTGAAAAAATGGACATTAAAGTAACGTTTCATACGTCTTAACTCTAAATAGTTAACTTAGAATCCAGCCCTTCCCGAGTCAACGTGTCGTGTTCCACGCGCACTTCAAAGATTCGTCAGCAGCATTGACAAGGCTTCATTAACTGCCGGCGGCGTTGCGGGAATGACCTTACGAGATACCGGTGCCAACTGTGGCAACTGAAGACATTTTTTTTTATTTTATTTTATTATATAAGGTACTCCAACGACTTATTCACTAATAACATTTTACATATTTAACTTATACATCTATTGTCATGGTGAATTTATCACTTATAGAAGCACACAGCTTAAACATAAATAAATTATAGTAAATACAAAACTATAAGATCAGATTGAAATTAAAATTAAAGATTATGAAATGAGCTACTTAACAATATAATACAATATAAAAGAAATAATATAAGATAAAAACAATAAGATAATAAAATAATAATAATAAACAATGGATACTCTGTTTTTTTAATACGATTATTATTGTAAGTAAAACGACTGCAATAAACGTGATCAAAATGTTATGAGTGGATTGGAATTAAAAGTTTTTTATGGAACGGTAAAAACTGTCGGCAAAGACGTCAATGTTGCTGTTACTGTGGATTATATTATAATTAGCCATAAGTCGGTTCATAGGGGCACTGCGACCAAGGTTTGTTTTTGATGGGGACAAAGCAAGTATATCTGTTTTACGTACAGATCTAGTTATAGTGCGCCTAGGTACAGAAATATTAAGTTTAGATAATAGCTCTGGGACATCGGATCGGTTATGAATAATTTTGTAACGAAATATCTGATCGGAGTGACTTTTACGACGTTCCAGAGATATCATATTGAAATGCTCGAGTCTTTCAGAATAACTGGTGTCGTGACCGCAACTAGAGCATCTGAAGCGCAGATACCTGGTGAAGGCTTTCTGTATACGTTCTATCCTATTAATATGGACGCGATATGTAGGATTCCATACCGGAGGTGCGTAATCCAGTATACTTCTAATATGAGTGATAGATATTCATCTTCGAGAGATATTCTTTTAATAATAATTGGAATAGTTTTAGGTAGGTTTCTTAATTTTCTTTTTTAGTAATGCATATAATAAAGGCACAACTCGTGATTATTTTTTAGTAATTTAGGTTTATATTTTGTTACTGATTACCCGTGATGGTTTTAAACAAATAAAAACTAATATCTTACTACATGAACTATTTTTATCTTAACTGTACTTAGCATTCAAAAAGAGTAAGGGGATCAGACCGGAATGTCAAGTTTGTAGGGGATCAGACCGGAAAAAACAAAAAAAATACAAGCAGGTTCAGATCAGGGGGATCCGAACGGAATAACTCGAGTTTAGTCAGTAAAAGTCTGACACTCGCATCTACTCCACATAGAGTGGGTGGAGTTATTTGATGATCTTCCTTCAGGAAAACAAAGACTCTGGTCCTTAGTGAGTACACAGTAATCAATAAACGCCAATTTCTAAGAATCGACTGTTTATTAGAACTGATATTAAATAGTGTCTTTATCTTTTAGTATCATATTATCTTTAGTAAAGTAAAAAGGTACTTTCCCTGCCAGTGACGTAATAATTATATCATTTCATAATTATCTAATATAGCAAAATAAGAGATATCACTTTTAAAACTGATTAATCAATGTCGATATGAAATGTTGATCCTTTCAAAGTCAAATCAATAAAAAACAAATAAAATAGAAAAAGTGTAATTATTGCCATGAAATAGATTGATACACATACAAATTATAAACTTAACCTAAAATAGTTATGTTTTATTTGACCAAAACAACATAGTGAAGTAATTACCTACAGGTTTTTCCAACTAATAGTTACTTTTATGTAAGCTTTTATACCATAAAACTATTAAATCTAAACTAAGATATAGCATATTTTCGTACGATTAACACATAATTACTTAATATTATAGAATACTAAGATTTTCAGTTTAGAAACCCTCCCGGCGTGTTTTTAACTTAATATTCTCACTCCTCCCGAAAAAAACGAAAAATCTGCTGAAAATCCCCTCAAAGTTTCATCACAATTTGATCGCTGATTTTAGAACGCTTGCAGGACAAACATAATATTAGTTTATTTATAATATATTTTTATTTATATGAGAGATTGAGAATCTGGGGATCTCGTACGAGAAGTGGTGATGCAATAAATTCCACAAAGTAATGTGCCCGACTGAGTTTGAACCCACGACTTATAAACTCTTAAGTCGTCCTCGTAACAACAAAGCCACCAATATTTATCGAAAATACTATGTTTTCTATTTTTATCAGAACCTTTATAATATTTAACTGATTATATGTATTATTTCAACTTATAATATGTACATACATACATAAGTATTAAAATGAAGTTTCTAATTTATATTTCAAATAATAATAATTACTTGTGGCACCACAGAGTAACCTTTTTAGTTCTAAAACTATAACGCCAAGTTTCATTGACGATATACTATTAACATAAAGCTTTAATATATAATTATTACGATCCTTAAAAAACCGGACCTTTATCTAGTAAACACTTTTATATCACTTAGGTATATGAAAGTATTATGTACCAATATATTAACAAAAATAAAAATATAACAAAGTTATTAACAATCATCAACAACAACATCGTAACAAGTAAACATCAATAATACATAAACTATTAACTATTAACAATGTAGATTATTATTTTTTCGTTGTTTTTACTTTCACTATAATTTCTTTAATGATGTCAAGCAGTTTGAGTAGTTGTGTGGCCTACCCAAATGTCCTTACTTTGGTATTGTTCGTCAAATTGTTGAGCTCCTTAAGTTCTAAGTTGAGCTACACGATAACTGACAAATGCTTGCACTGTCTGAGCAGGTCCACTAAAATTTGCGTGGTTATTTCCTCAAAAGAATACCACAGACTCTATGAACCTACATGCTCCTCATATACAAATACAAATTGTGTGGACTTTAAAAGAGACTTTGACCTCTGAGTTTGTTTCGGTAATTCTTCTCAAAGTAGTCAGTTAGGAAATATCAGCCTCATCTAGCTAAACTAAACACGCAAAAAAACATGACGTGTAAAAGTGTTATTTATAACCAATTTACAAATTAAATATTTCATTTCATTTCATTTCATATGATACTAAACCTTTAGTATCATCTGATAAGCCTGTTTCATTCTAACCGGGCGCAGCTTTATACCAATATTTCACATTGGGTGACTGCCTATCTGTTCTACAATACGGTACCCCAGGGCAATTTCGTGTCAGATTTGCTGGCTTCCGTCTACCTATAGCAACTGTGAAATATGCACATAAAACGACTGGGACCAAAATTTGGCACGTAAGTGATAATAGCTTTGAGTATCATCAACTGGACACCCGCATGTCCACTCTCGTGTTGAGTTAGTGAAAAATCCACCGGCTGAATGTTATTTTTAAGGCTCGGTTACACTGTCACCAATCTACGAATCGCCTCTAGCAAGCGTTGCTTCAGCTCACTTATAGTTCACACAAACACTTACTTACATCCTTTTTTGTGGCGGTATGGCTGCAGCTTTAAACTCCTGCATGGTCTCCCAGTAAGAAGGTGGATCTTCTATGGGCACGGTGGATTCACCTAATTCACCACCATTTGCACCAATACTCTCGCCAACAAACACAGGTATTTCAACAGTAGAATTTAAATGAGGACATGGCAGCTTCAACGTTACTCTTAATTTATACTCTCTGCTTAATACATTTGAGTGTCTCACCGTACAAATTTCTGGTGCCACGGGTATTATATTAGACATATTTGAAATTTGACTGTTTTCAGGTATTTTCGGAGTCTCTACTGTACTGAAATGAATTATTTTTTTCTTATTTACTGAATTTTTATGCTTGGGAATTTTGTATTTGGTTATGCATATTAATTCTGTTTTTACATAAACGATAAGATTACTATTATTTTTCACAGCGAACGAAATGTTTCTTCCACGACCTGGATTTAAATATTCTTTCTCAAGCACAGCTTCCAAGTAAATTTCACGGTCTTTTGAAGAAAACAGTGAGCACAGAGTTTTGTATAGCGTAGCAATTATTCTTTCGCCGGATAGTGAAGAGTCCACTCTGGGATAGATTACCACTTTCTTTTTGAATGTCTTATTCCAATTTAAAAATTCAGGCTTTTTAAATTTCAGCACTAAATGATATTTAATTTCTCCAATACTTGTCTTTACTGATGGTGTTACATTTTCTGGTATTATGATTTCAAACGGGTGTTCGTGTGATCCGGCACTCAACGTTATGTTTCCATTTTCATTGGTGATATTATTCAGCAAGTACATTTTCTCTATCAGGATAGTTTCGTGGGTTTGCACCATGGTGTCGCTCGTAGCCTGCCACTGGAACTGGCCTTTCTCAACGAGTGATAAGCTGATGTTTTTGTACACGGTGTCTTTGTCCAAACGAATCCTCACAAAGCCCGTAATGGCTTCCCCAGTTATATGTTTTCCATCTCTTGGCATATGTATCAATATTTCACTGGACACTCCCATTTTTGATCCGTTTTCACAACGTTCTTCTCGTATGATTTACGCTGCACTAAATGGTTTTTAAGTGGCGGGTTTTATAAAGAAATTGCTGATGGTTAAAGATAAGAGAATTTATAATATAGACATAGATAGTAAAGTTTTGTTTATTTATCGCAATCAATTGTAATCGAACTTAAATAGGATTACATTGTTTAGGTGTAATAAAAAGACTAAGTATAAATAAGTAATAACAAGTATAAATCTAAAACTTATCTCCCTAACTACCACAGTCGCTGTAGGAAGTTTCATATTCTTCAACTAAACGAGCGGAGAAAAATGGTTGATATGGTATTTTTATTTAATATCACTAATGGTTCAACCGACTGTTCGGAATTGATTGGCAAAATTGGGCTACGTGTGTCATCTGTTAGGTTAGGGAATCATCGACCTCTGTATGTTCCCTCTGTGCGGTGTATTTATCGGCGAAAGACCTCATCTATCGCTTACCATCAGGCGAGATCGAGGTCAATAGCGGGCACATCCGTAATAAAAAAAAGCTCTTATATAATAAGAGCTAGCAGATCATACAATACAATGCGTCAGAGTGTTAATGATCTTGACTTATTCTCCACCAGTGTCACGAAACTCAAAAAAAATGTATACTCAGTTTTTCGAAGAAGAATAATGCAACTGTTAATTACTTGTATAAGTTTCTGTATAATTAAAAAAATATATACTGTCTGTGAAAACTTGTAATTGGCCTTCTTTAAATATTCTCCATCTATCTGTATCCTAGCTTATTTAGTTATATCTATAGAGCAGCAGTTAGGTAAATGTCCCACCGATGAAGATGAACGAAAAACGAGTAGAGCTAGAAACTAGAAACGAGTGACGAGCAGCGAGAAGCGAGCGTGTAGTTCCGATAGTTTTGTCGCCGGGCTACAAGCGGGTGTGCGAGTGCAACGGGCGATTACTCGCGCCATTCGCTCGCGGCGGCAGTCCTGTGCAAACCTGCACGCGCGATACACGTTTTCCCAACGTTTGTTCTAAGTAACTATACGTCACCATCGTCATCTAAACTAGACAACAATGAGAGTTCAAATGATTGTTCGATATCCATATCAAATAACAACACGTGTACTTTCAAAGCAGCACTATAGAGAAATGATCGCTATTTGGTCTCTGGGCGTGAGTTCTAACCGCCAAGCGAGCATCGTTGAGCGAGTATTATCTTTGATAGCTTTTGTCGCTCAACGACAGACTAGTGAAGCGAGCTGTCGCAGGCAGGTCAGAGAGCAACTATTAATTAATATATGCATCTATGGGGTTGACATATCCTTATTAGACAAAACCCCAAATTAAAAATATTATATTAAAAAAAAATATATGCATCACTTTCGTTTACACGCAATGTATATTTTATTGTACGTTTCTTGAGCGAGAAAATCGCCGATAGTTAGTCGTTTTCTCGCCGTCATTGGAGAATTGCCTTAAGGTCAAGACATATCTGCATAGTCGTGCCTAAACGAGGCTTTCTTGTGGGATTGCACCCAAACCTCGTGGCTCTTTGCTTATATCTGCTTAGCCTTTTTCCAACTACATTAGTAGTACAGTAGTAGTGTTTTACATAGAGCGACTACCAACATATTTGAACTCCACAACCCTAATAATAATAATAATAGAAATAAATAATAAATAAAGGAGATAATAATAGTAATACGATACCCCTTGGCAAAACTGGTGTCAGACTTCTGACTATCCCTAACTTGACGACCAACCAGTGTGAAATCCTAGTAGTTTGGTAGGCGATTCGCATAAAACATTGTATAATTACTGCTGTCAGGTCGCTATTAAAATAACAGCCTATAGAAGTATTTAATGTATTCCAAATATACTTTATACCTATTACTTTTAAGCAAGAATGCTCCATCGTCGACTACATCACTTCTTTCCATCATCTATACTAATATTATAAAGCGGAAAAGTTTGTTTGTTTGTTTGCTTGAACGCGCTAATCTTCGAAATTACTGGGTGGATTTGGATGAAATTTGGTATGGAAGTAGCTTGAAGCTGGAGGAAGGTTATAGGCTAGCTAGGCTTTTTACGCGACTGCAAAAAAGGAAAGTTATGTTTTTACCGTGATAGAATCCACGGGAGCGAAGCCCCGCGTGAGTAATAGTTTGAAATATTGGTCGAACTGAAGTTTTTTATTAGTAAAAAAAATAAACATAAGGGTGGTACACATCTAAATATACCATATTTAGTCCAATATATAGTTCACATAATATTAAGTAGGTAAGTAAGAAAGTAATTATCTATGCAGATATTAAAATTACATGTTATAAAAAAACAGCTTACAATCTTTCACATCAGATATAGAAAAAATATCTTTTTCCTGTTTACACATATTTTTTTTACAAAACAAAAGTAGGTATGACAGTAAATTATCAGATGATTATTGTCAAAAGTTACCAGTGTTAACCGATATTGTCGTCGGGTACTACAAATTATCAAGTAAAACCGGTAATATCCGGTTATTTGTTGTGAATAACGTGATTTTTTCGGACGTTATCAAATGTTCGTGATAACAATTTGAATTATAAAATTTAACCTAGTATCTTTAGAAAGAAATGCATACCAGTACAAAACACAAAAGCAACAATTTTGTTCGTGTGTTTTTACGTCTCGATATTTGGGGTTCCATCTAAGGTGGCGGAAAGTTTTGGACTATTGAATGCGTGGATAGGCCCTGACAGACAATGATTTTTAAATCAAAAGATATTTATTCAGGCTATGCTGAAAATCAACACATCATAAACATACGTAAAGACAGTGCCCAATAACACCCCTTTCTAAAGGTAAAGCAGATATGAAGTTTGAAGGGACATAGAGGGGACGGAAAGGGGGTAGAAGCTCACTACAAGTCAGCTAGCCAAGGCTTAGAGGCTGACCAATAGAACATTCTAAATTTGTCAAAAAATTATAGCTCTTTAAATAATATGGAGTCGTCTAAAAGCTGTTGAAAATCTTTGAGAAATCTTATTCTCTGTTGCATTAAACTTGAAAAAAAAAGAATAGTATTCTTTAAAATTGATTTTAACATACTACGATTTGAAGAGAACAAGACCTAGAACTAAAATACCATCTGAAAGATTTCAGGTGTAAAAGCTTGTTTTCTGTTAATTCTAATATCTATTTCATCTTAGATTACTTGTCACTTCTAAACTTATCTTTGATCGACTACAGCAGCAAAGATAATCACTACCATGCTGATAATATTTAGTATAAAAGCAATCACATTATGTGACTCACGCAGATAAATCGCGAATGTCATGGCAGAAGCTACTGATATATTATTACAAATTCCTAAAAGTCGAAAGCACATTACTAGAGAGCCTTTAACTGCAATAGTCAAATATCATCTGAAAGAAGAAACAATTTACAAAGACGTAAATCTCTCTCTTGAACAGAAGGAATCCACCCGGTGGTATGAATATGTGCATGACTATCGCCTCAACCAGGTTAAGCTAATTCAGAAAGTAGGTAATAACCACAAACTTCAAGACCACAAAAAATATGTGTTAATCAACGTAAAAATGCTGAACAAAAATCTAAATCAGAACAAGAATGTTACACCAAGTACAATAGAACCAGATAGTGAATCACCATTAATACTAGAAGACGCTGACACAGAAGATATAAAAAGATATCACATAGAAATACAATTCAAAAACCCTACTGGCATTTTCTGTTTGAACCAAAGGTTTAAAACAACTATAAAGGTCTATCCTACATTTGTTTCTCCATTTCCTGATAACCCATTCATGACAGCGCTGGACAAAACGTTAACGCAACTGTTTTCTTCGAAGAAACATGAAATTAATATTAAATCAGAAATAGAAAATGGATGTGTTACTCCAAAAAGGGAAATGAATGTATCATTTGTAGTGGCTAACAATACTGATGTTTTCATTTCAATAAAGATAGTGAGTAAAATAAAAATGTAGTGACACCTGAAGAGGAAAATATTGGGGAAAGACACGATTAATACCTTTAACTACGAAGTAGACCTGATAGTAAGGTCGTCTTATCTGCTAAAGAACCGATACTGATTGATGCAGATAAACCTTGACTGAAGACAGTTAACCAGTTATAAAGGTTCATGCTTGTAGGAGCATATGAATGGACTGGAAGCAGGAAGTGGAGAACCAGATACACTACCCACAGTTAAGTGCATTTGTAGAAGTAATTGTTGATTATTTTTTAATGTAAAAGTGGCCAGTGAGTATCATGTATTATGACAACCGAGAATCAAGTTTAAAAAGTGATTACCAAATAGGCTAACAGTGTATATCGTAATTATGACAATTTTTGATGGAAGCGTTTAACTAAGTTAATAATTATATTCATTGAAAATCAGTGACGAATGTTTTTTATATGGTTTTACATGTATATTAATAAAAAATTTGTATTGATTGTAGCTTGAAATGTGATGCTGAAATCTTCAATTTTTTTGCAACAAGAAACTTTGCCCATTTACCTAATTAATAGTCAGTGATGGCAATGTGAAAATGTTTATGTAAAGTAATTACTGAATGTTATTTCAACTTTTTAAAGTAATTATTTACAGCAGTTGGATGATATAAAATAGCTACTCTTGAGCTAATATGGACTTAACAGCTAATCTCAAGTTTTTTCAAAGAATCACTTTTTCACAAATCGACGATCTAATTCGTAACTCCATATGAGTAAATTTTAGAGGAGCAAGAAAAATCTGATGATTTTGTTCATTTATTACAATATTTCAAATTGTGATTTAACGTTAGAATTATTAGAGAAATGTATGTATACATTTTTTTTTCATTGTATATTTGTGAGAAAATTGACTTAAGTACGAACTTTTCTAGCTACGGTGTTTGCAGTTAGGAAGTGTAAATGCATGTTTTTATATTTTATTATGTGTACATTACGGATCACATTATTATAGTTTTTGTGGTAAGAAGTGTTCCATTGCATAGCTTATAAAATATTTCACTAGACAGCATTTAAAGTCTATTCTCGTATTTATTTATTTTTGAGTGCCGCATTTTGATATTCAGACCGACGAAATGTCAATCGAATCATTGAATATTTATGAACATAATTATATGGAAGTTCAATTGATTGGTATTTATATGTATTTATTTATTTATTCCTTTATTTCAAGCTTTAATGCTCATTGTAAAATAACTAAAAGTATATATCTATTAGTTTATACTATACATATATTTTATAATTACACAATACATATTTTTATATGTAGGTAAACTAGTACATATGTATAACTTAACTAAAATTACTTATTACTTTATTATAGAAGTCCCCTACCCGCGGGACTGTTAATATAATGCATATTCCGTCTGGGCAGTCTTCGCCCTCTGTCCGTGGGTGCCTGTCGTGTCCCGTAAATACGGGACCGTCGTTGTGTGGCTTGTGTGTGCGTGTAAGCGCCTTCTCAAAAGTGAACAGCAACGCACACTCGTATGTATAAGTGCTTGCGAGTGACCATAGGCGCGCCGCGAAGCCGTAACTCGGCGTCGTTTCTTCACGACACTCCGGCGGTCTGACCCCGCCAGGTGAAACCTCCAGTTTCCTGGAGGAAGCTCAGCGGGAGCCAACCAGCGACGAGAGTGCCGACTGCATATTCCCAAAAATAACACGTCTTAAGTACCAGCCGAATGATCCCCACTACAAACGTCAACACTCAATCAACCAACCCAATCAGACCAGAGTAAACAGTACTGACGTATAGACTAGTAGACAGTATGTACGTATCTTAACTATGAAACATTTTAACAATATGATAGCTCTATATGTTCCATATAGAGTGGATAGATATCGAACATAATTATAAATTCTATGTAGAAAGTTTTCTTTTTTAACTATATCTACCGACAAATCCGTCCTTGACATAATGAATACAAAATCCGTCAACAAAGCCTTAATCTGGGTAGCAAGACCAGAAACTCGAGGGTGATGGCCTCATTCTGTGAGACTGCGATGATCCAGACGGAGGCAGCCGAAAGAGATTGGTAGAGGTCCGATCCCGTGTGGAGAAGGCCTAGTGGAGGCAACCAACTCGACGCCTTACAGGCCGAAATGTCGGTCTGCATACTTTATGTCAGGTGGGTCTCTGAGGACACGAGTGCTCAGAGTGACGAGTCTGTCCACCCATTACTGATCCCAGGGAATACGGTAGCTCAATGATTACGTGCCACCGAGCGAGACTAAGGGTATACGATTTTACGGCGGCGTTGTTCAAGGTGAGCTTTATGTGCTGATGATGCTCTTCGAGGTGGTTTCACTGAGTTGGAAATCCTACACAACCTGTTCTTTTTCGAAAAAAGTTTAGGCGCCTCTAAAAGATTTCCCCCCGATTACAAAACAAAAAGATACCGCCTCATGCTGTGACAAGCTTCATAAAATTGACACAAGTTTTAAAAGTGACCTACTTTATTTTATTTTATTTTATTTTATTTTATTATGTTTGGAAAACTTACAGCTAGACAGAGAAAATAACAAGGATTATAAATACAATATGGCCAATTACAAGTTTTCACTAATAACTAGATATACAATATAATAATACAGACAGGTTAGCTGAGATACAGAGAGGAAAAAAATAAATAAGTACAAATTGTTAAAAAAAAAAAAAACTTAAATATTTTCAAAGAAATGCCTACATAGAGTCTTCTTCAACTTAGACACGCTAGTATTAAAGATGTCGATATCAACCTCCTGGCAAGTCGCATTGTACACACGGCTTGACCTAACCATGTACGAGTTTTGCCTATAGTTAGTTCTTGTCGTTGGTGTGTGCAATAAACGGGATGTACGTAAGAACGAACCAGGTACACGCAGCCCAATTTTGCTCAACAACTCAGGGACATCACTGGATCCGTTCGCAATATTAGTTAGTAAGACCAAGTCGGATATTTTTCTACGTTCGTATAACGGGAGAATATGAAATCTTTTGCATCGTTTAAGATAGTTTGGTAGATATGTTCTGGAACGAAATTGAATGTACCTTAAAAACCTCTTTTGTATGCCCTCTAATCGACTGATATACAAATTATACTTAGGGTTCCAGATTTGAGAGGCATACTCGAGGTGACTACGAACAAAGGAGCAATACAATATTTTAATAGTTTTGATGCTCCTGAACTCTGATGAGACCCTACAAATGAAACCTAGCGCCTTCGACGCTTTGTTGACAATGTTATCAATATGTGTGTCAAAAATAAAAACTTTTTACCAAAAAATTAAACCGACTCCCAAAAAACACTGCAAAGTGAAAAATAACTTTAATTTCGGTAGTCGGTGTCTTTAGTTTTGTATTTTCGTTTTTGGCACCGACTTCCGAAATTAAAGTTATTTTTCACTTTGCAGTGTTTTTTGGGAGTCGGTTTAATTTTTTGGTAAAAAGTTTTTATTTCACTCTTTTTAGTTGGTCTATTTTGAATTTACCTAGTTACAAGAGCCTAATTATCAACTACTTATAACCTTTTACAAAATATTGCTTTTCCCAATGCTGGGCCGTTAATTGTTGAGGAGTTCTCCTGGTACTTCACCATCAGCTCTACATCACCATATGCATTGTAACGAGCATAAAGTGGTAACATCCATATTCAAGTAATCGAATCGCAATCCACTCAATACTTATTATTGAGTAGTTTCGGCGGCCATCTGTGGTCTTCATCATCAGTTCCACTTCCTCAAATGGTACTTTTTGAGAGCAACTGCACAAGTTACTATAATAAATACCCAAAACGACATAGATGTGCCTATAATATTTGAAGAGTTCCCTCGATTTCTCCAGGATCCCATCATCAGATCCTGACGTTTATGAAAATGGGACCAATATCGAAGTATACCCTTTCAATCAAAAAAAGAATTTTCCAAATCGGTTCAGCCGTCTTCGAGTAATCGATGATCATACATTAAAAAAAAAAAAAAAATATATATATACGCGTCGAATTGATAACCTCCTCTTTTTGTCGTCGGTTGATAAGTTTTGAGTCGAAAGTAACCCCAAGGTCCTTTATTACATTGACCCTTTGAATTGGGGTATCTAAGAGATTGTAGGAGAAACATATAGGGTGCGGTTTGCGGGTGAAAGTACACACATAGCATTTGGAGACGTTTAAGTCCAGCTTATTTAATTTGCAGTATGCTTGAAAAGCCTCGAGATCTGCCTGCAGTAGAAGAGCATCAGTCTGGCTTGTAATCTGTTTCATGATTTCCATGTCGTCTGCATACATCAATATTTTAGAGTGCTGGAAACAGAATATTACGTCGTTAATGAAAATATTGAACAAGAGCGGCCCTAATAACGATCCCTGGGGAACTCCCGAGGGAATACGCCTAGCTCTAGACGAGTAACCATTCAGCACCACAGTCTGGCATCTACCCTCAACATACGACATGAACCACCTATAGAGGTTACCCCTGATACCCATCGATAAAAGTTTACGCATTAAGATAACGTGATCTATTCTATCAAAACATTTACTGTAATCGGTATAAATAACATCGACCTGGGACCGATGCGACATGGACTCCGAAAGACTGACTCACTGAGTTGGAAATCCTACACAACCTGTTCTTTTTCGAAAAAAGTTTAGGCGCCTCTAAAAGATTTCCCCCCGATTACAAAACAAAAAGATACCGCCGCATGCTGCGACAAGCTTCATAAAATTGACACATGTTTTAAAAGTGACCTACGACAA
Source organism: Tholera decimalis (assembly GCA_943138885.2). Classification (NCBI taxonomy): domain Eukaryota; kingdom Metazoa; phylum Arthropoda; class Insecta; order Lepidoptera; family Noctuidae; genus Tholera; species Tholera decimalis. Next base: position 5,007,836 of record OW964557.2, on the reverse strand, counting down.
AGACACTGGAATTTATTATTTTTGGAGGTTGTCACGTAATAATTTTATAGGTGTGTCTTCTCGCTATCTTGCCAAAACATAACATAATCAAGTATTAGTTATATCGGAGACTTTGTAATCACGATTTGCTGATAATATATTTTCGAATAGTGAATCACAGTTATAACGTCACCAGGAGGCTCGTAGCTAAATGAAAATAGTTGCACGGGTCGATCGCAACGCAACACTTGTCGAGGCTGGTTTGTAGATGGGTAACCATCTTAGCGTGTCGAGATTCGTCCGTGCCTCGGAAGCATGTTAAATCGTTGGTATCGGCTGTCCAATATGTAAATTACATCTTTGACATGGTAGTCGGAAGCCAGAAAATTTGACACTCGTCTTGCCAAGGGGTGTCGTGTAACCCAGCTGAGTTGCATGCGCGTGCACAGGATTATGACAGGGTATGCGGCGGAGTAATCGGTCACAAAAACTTTTTCTTTTATAGATTTTTAGCATAGCCACAGCCACGCATCACCACCATGCTACGATGCGTGGCTGTGGCTATGCTGCTCACAACTCAGTGAGAGTGAGTGAGTTGTGAGCAGTGTTGCCACCTTATGTCTCATAAAATGTCGTACGCAAGACGGTAGTTTGTTTCATGGTTTAACTTTTATTAAATAACTATTTTTATGCCAAAAAATATGCTATATGCTAATCTAAATATAATATATAACTCAAAGGTGACTGACTGACTGACATAGTGATCTATCAACGCACAGCCCAAACCACTGGACGGATCGGGCTGAAATTTGGCATGCAGTTAGATGTTATAACGTAGGCATCCGCTAAGAAAGGATTTTGCGAAATTCCCACGGGATCGGGATTTACACGGGAAAAACTTCTCACGCGGGCGAAGCCGCTGGCATATCAACAAATAAAAATGCTAAACAATATAAAAGTATGCTAAATCTAGCATAAATTATGCTAAATTGGCATCACTGGTTGTGAGTTGTGAGAGTACTGAGTTGTGGAGGTCAGCAATGCTGGTCAAATACGCAGTCACTTCGCTCCATGTAAAACATTAATACTCTGAAACTCACTGAAGTCGGGTGTTGACTCCAACATGGTTAGGAAATGGCTAAACAGTTGAATTATTATATCGCCGTCAAATAGTACTTTAACTGTTACTGAAGATAAGAGTACTAAAAGATGATGACGTTACGCGGGGCTGGATAACCAAACGCCGAATAGTTCAAAATTTAAAGTTCAGCGACGCTAGCCTAGTTCGGGCTATTGAAAGGTGAGGGGTGACACATACGGCGATTGTTCCGTCCCGCGAAAAGCACGTTTAACCATTATTTCTGTATGTTATTTGTACGTATTTAATGTAGTAACAGGACAGATGCCAGAAACTTCGATAATGTCTAGTCAAGCTAATTTCGTCGTCCCCGGGGAATAAAATGATAACAACCAGTATATTAGTTTTAATGTTATGTAATTTTTAATATCTGTGGGTGCTAATACATCCAGTCAATTTTTTTCCTAATTTTTATACAGGTATTTACGAAGTACAATAGTTTATTACAATAGTATTCAAAGATTTAGAACAAGTCTTAAATTACGAGAATAAAGTATTAATATAATATTATGAAAATTTATTCCCACTTGTTAGTATGACAAATAGTCATAAAATTATCTTCTCGTGAAAAAATATTCGACTAGATAATGATAAATGCAATTAACATTTTATTCTAGTCCTAAACCACCCAGTCGCTTTGTATAAGATGTGTTTACCATGTAATTTTTTAATTAGGAAGCCAAATTCAAAGTCCTTATCAGTTTCATTTTTACAATATCTACGAGACTAAGACGATATTAAAGTTTTATCAGTATCACTTGCTCCATAAAACCCGTAGAATAAAAAGATACGTGAAAAGTACAATATTTGATTCTGGTCAGGCTGTACGGAGAATAAAATGATAATCAACGTTATACAGCTTAGATGATGATTAATTTAGACTAACTTTTTTTTTTTTAAATAATATCTCTATTTTGACACTTAGGCGTATTTCATTAAAACATTTAGAACAAACAAAAAATAACCTTCTTTAAAAGCTGACAATCATCTGACTACGTCCAGTATTTAATGTCCAGTGGTTATCATTTTGTTCTCCGAGGACGGCGATTTCTGGGTTATGTCGGTTCATATAAGAGTTACATTTGAAAATTGTACCTGTCTTTATTAATATTGTTCTATGAAACTTTATTTGACCGCTGTTCAGCCGTTCTAGAGATAAGCCCGGAGAAACAGACAGCCAAATAGAATAAAAAGCTTTTTGTGTTTTAGTATTGCACATAATAATAATAAATAAGCCTTGGGGGAAACAGTTATATTAATATTAAATAAAGACACCTCAATTTTATTTATATTATGTATAGATATTGTTATTGGTTTCCTATGTATTGTGGTATTAGGTAAGAATAGAAGATTATAAAACGACGGTAATTTAAAAATATTCACATACATATCGTCGGTGAAATAGTAAACTTGCCAATCTGCAAATGTCAAACAGGAGAGCGAAAAGAAAACAAAAAACTGGCACTTATACCTATGTATCTTTTCAAGTTTGCAAAATTAGTCAACAAAAATAATATAGATACCTACTTTGAGTCAATGGTTTGAGTAGATATTGCTAGAATTATTATTTAATAAATTTTACTTGTTGTATATGTTGTATTAAGACAATTTTATGCAGATAAGCATTGGAAATAATGTCAATAACTTCGAAATGAATAATGTTAGAGATATCATATTTTACCACAGGGAAGATATAACAGTAATCATAGCAATTCTATAGGCAAAATATCAGTTCGGTTACTTTACTATTGCGCCGACGATATTACGTAACAAAAACGTTCTTAAAAATTTAAGTGCTACTATTTTTTAAGCATTAAGATGATTTTATTCCATGAGTAAAAATATTTGCGATGTTTGAAAAAGCTAAACTATTCAACTGCGTACATAAGTGGTATTAGTGGTATTATTACGCTCTTTTGCTCCAAGCACGGTAGTTTTGACTAATGCCGAAAAAATTCTTCGGGGCGTACCCGCAGACTTTGATAATTCGTGCATCAATATCATATTACTAATATTATACCTTCAGAGTGATAGGGGCTTAACTTAAAAAATTTGAAACCTAGTTACGATTATAGAAAGACTGACTATGAGTTCAAATTCCACTTTTTTGTGTGTGGCATCTCGCAGGTCAATTTCTGAGATTGTTCACTGCTTAATCGAACTTGTCTGTGGTTGCCTTAATTAATAAATAAATTAAAGCTTCCAGCCAAGGCTTATTACACAAGCTTACAAACTAGGCGACTACACTCTAGGGACAGTGGGGTACGGTACTCGATTTTGGGCGTTGCAAAGACAGGCTCTGGGTTAAACGAAGGCAATAAGGGAGTTTAAAGCTACTGGCTCTGGTAAAGGTCGGGCGGACAATTACGGGGACATCGTCGCGGCGAGCCTCGGCGGCGAGGACGGAAGGATGGTCGGATTTTGTTTCGTATGACACTGTAAATCGAAATTAAACGTGACGTCACGCCGTGTTATACTTAGTAGCATGATGTGACGTCAGCAGCCCCCGGTGATCACCATCAACACATAGTAAGAGCCCCGTTATCATTTATAGTTCACATCACGTAAAAATGACGCTCACTTGTACTGGTTCAGTCAGCGTCCAGCATTTTTTTTACATGGCATGCACTATAAAAACCACTGCAGCGCGTCAGGTGTCCAGTCGGTTACCTACACGACACAACGTCGTGTTCTCCGAGCGGGATCGGCTCTCTCACGATCTCCTTCTGGGTTCGACAGACTTCGACAGAAATTCGGCAATAATTTAATATTTGCATGTCAAATGGCGAAATCTGGATGAGCTGATGTATAACACTTATAACTTGTGTAAAATGTGTTACCCATACTTGCAAAATAAAAATCTATTCCATTTTATTCAAGAAGCAAGTTAATACAGCACATCGCATGTGTTGTTAGAAATGCAGTTTTTAAAGACCACTCCGGAGCCCCTCTATGCAACGCCTGGAACCGAGAAATACGAAGACATGCGACATCCTATCCGTGCTCAACCAGGCCCAAGCCGTTGTCTCAGTAGTGGAGACTTTATAGGCTGATTATGTTATGCACAGAACAGATAAAAGAGGTTAGAAAGGAAATAGTTCCTGATTTGTATGAGAACGCGTGTCGCCGCTTGTCTCCCACTCTGTAGCTCCACTACAAGCAAGAGGCCCGTTATGTATACGTATTACGCACACAAATAAATCACACACACTTAAATCGAGAGCTTGCTACTGATTGTAACTCACTGTCGATAAACATGCGCCGTGCATCACGGCCAATCCGGACAACGGACGAAACGTCAATGGTTGAAGTGTGGCGCATGCAGTACATTCTAAGCGGACTTGGTGATTGCGTGGTAAAGTAATTAATCGGTCGCGCTATGATTTTCGAATCATAAATGTGGCGCGCTCGCCACGCCTACATTACCATTCCAACCTTATTCATCTATTCCGTTATGTTATGTTAGTATTATAAATCTGAAAGTGTGTTTGTTTTTCTTTCACGTTGAATTGGAGCAATGGATCGTTGTGATTTGTTTTTCGGATAGGGTGGAGATGATTGAAGGGCTGGAGAGTGTCAAAGGCATTTTCTTTTATATTTTATTTACTGATCATTATTACAAACTCGTAGAGGTATACTTTCAATTGGTAGCTGGAACAGATATCAGATTAATTAGGACGCTATTTATCGATTAATTAATCTGCCAACGCTTTTTAATACGGAACAAACACAAACAAAATGTAAAGTTGTCTGTTTTTAGACCCAATAATATAAAACACTATTATATATTTATATTAGAAAAAGTCTTTAAAAACAGCTAAGTACCGTTATTTAACACGGAATGACTGTCTATGTCTGATTTCCACAACCCAGTAACTGTTTTCAATATATTTGGAATCTTCATTCTTCATACTTCTGCGCCTGAATGAATTTTCATAGCATTTTCACAATTACTCTTGTTCTCACAATTATGTAGGCACGTTCCTTTTGTTAGAACCATCATTATTTATTTATTTGGCTCACCTATAATCGTTACACTACAGTGATATAAATAGATTCAGCAGTAGTGGAGACCAAGTTTATAACACAAATAACAATCTTAAGCTACAACTGTAGTACGATTTTATAAATAAAACGCGAGCGCTATTTCTGAAGTACCTAACACATTTTTGGAATAATTGATTAGACATCTGAAACACTATTTCATTCATTTTCCTCTTGAACGTTCCTTTCTCTTGACACATGCTATCTCAAAAGCCTTAAAAGGAATAATTTCCTACGCCGAGCCGCCACAAGTACACCTATAGCATTATAAATATTGCCAAAAATATCCAAGTGACGTAGACGTAGGTACAAAGTCTGCTTCTGATAAAAAGTTATATTAGGAAACCTCCACATATTTTTACCAAATACGATCCAGTATGAAACGATATATTGCACGGTAACGACTTATAAACGAATTACAATGGGAGTGACCAGTGAAATATTAATATTTCAACTAAGAGGAGGAAATTGAACTGGAAACTGGAGGAGTTATTAGAGGAGTAGATAGATAGATAGATAGAATATACTTTATTGTACACCAAAATTTAAACACAACTATTTAACAATATTGCTTATTCTATGGTAACAATGGCGGTCTTATCGCTGAAAGCGATATCTTCCAGACAACCTTTGGAAGGACTTTAAAAACTTTAATTAAAGTGGGGAGGGCTAAATTAGTGTACTAACTACATTACTCATAAAAACAGAGAAACAAAAAATATTAAAATAAATAAATGTATATGCAAATATATATATGCATATAAATACAATGTAATACATAGGTAATCTATACTTATAATAAATCTGTAGAGAGGTCAATTCTGTACATGAAATATATTTCCAAAATAACTATCAGGGGGTGATTAAGGATCGATACTCATGCCAAAAATGCAATCAGTTAAATTTTTGTCTGTCTGTCTGTCTGTCTGTCTGTCTGTATAACCGTTATAGAAACAAAAACTACTCGACGGATTTTAACGAAACTTGGTACAATTATTTTTCATACTCCTGAGCGGGTTATAGTATACTTTTCATCACGCTACAATCAATAGGAGCAGAGCAGTGAAGGGAAATGTTGGGAAAACGGGAGAAGTTACTCCATTTTTTAAGCTTCCGTCGCGTGTGCAACCTTAATGGTTAAAGCTACACAAATCATTTCATGACGAAAATGTTCTCCTTAAAATTATATAAAAAATATCCCACGACAGCATATGTCTAACTTTTATGGTTGACTCACAATAACACGTGTAACTCCCGATAGCTTAGCAGTTCGAAGCTTTCTGATTATAATATTTGTCTACTCTTACGTTTATAACACTCTCAGTCACCCCTAATTGAAAAAGTTAACATTATTAACTATTCCATAAAAAAATTGGCCAAGTGCGAGTCAGACTCGCCCATGAAGGGTTCCGTAGTAACTATAATATAATATGCAAATTTATTTGACGAAAAAAAAACCTTACAAATTTCTTAAAACTAGCTTATTTACATTTTTTACAACTGCGCCAAATAAATATGTTTTGAAAAAAAAACCTTACAAATTTCTTAAAACTGGCTTTTTTACATTTTTTACAACTGCGCCGAATAAATTTGTTTTTCATAGTGTTTGTATGAATTACAAAGTTATATATGCGGTATTAGAAAATATGCTGTATCTCAAAAACTGCTGAACTGATTTCGTTCAAACTAATTTTGGTTGAAAGTTTATATTAAGATCTACAGACATATATTTTTTTTAGATTTTTCACTCCATTATTATAGAAGTTAGAGGTTGTGTCCGCCACACACACATTTTACCACTTTGGAAGCCCTTATCTTTTAAACGATTGACTTTATGGAAAAGTGGTTTTAGAAACCCCGATGTCGTTTTTAAAGAACTGTCTATAGATACCACACATGCATCGATTTCATGAAAAAAAATATTTTCAGGTTTAGTTCCATGTATGGGGAGCCCCCCCTTTATTTTAAATATTTTTTAATTTTTTTCTCAAAATCGGAAAGCGGTTCACAGAATACGGAATAAAATTGCTGTGACAGACGGACGGACGGACAGACAGACAGACAGACAGACAGACGGACAGACATGTCGAAACTATAAAGATTCCGTTTTTTGCCATTCGGCTACGAAACCGTAAAAAGAATCATATAAATCGGTATAGAAACACCAAAGTTATACATGAAATACGCTTATAATAATAAGCCATCGCGCGTGAATACTGAATCATGCTATAAGGATTATTTTTGAGAATCGGTCGCCGCGCTCGACGCGTCTCGCGGTCGAAGCGTTCTCTAGGTACTTAAGCCTCATGTGAACGTGATCTAAACAATATTACCAATACATTAACTTACGCTGACGGAGTCGCGGGCACAGCTATATTGTATCATTACGCTAAGGCCAATAGGAGCGGAGCGCCAATGAAGAATGCTTCAAAATCGGGGTTAAATTTAACGTTAGCCCAAAGTAACTATTCCACGCGGACGAAGTCGCGGGCAAAAGCTAGTTAAATAATACAATACATATAATGTGTTCTTTAACATCAAGTGGAGAGAAAACAAAAGAATAGTTAGATTTTATCTGGACAAAGACAGAAAGTACAAGAACATCGATCTGTCACTCACCGGGACAGGTTATTGCGATTGGCGAGAAACTATAGACAAGAACGAATCAGTGTATAGCGGCAGGGAAAAGATCTTAGCACAAAAGATTTACTTGCTGAACAAGTTCACAGGTCTAAACATAACATTGAGCGCAGGATCTTACGAAAACCCGTTCGAAATTGTTATACTAGAAAATATCCCATCCTCAGTGATAACAAGACATGGTCAAATAAGCTATGATTTGGTACTCAAATTTAAAAAGACTGCGAGTTTCAGTTTGAATAAGACGTTCAAAAAAAGTATAACTGTCTATCCAAGAATGGATTCTTCTATCAGATGAACCAGTTACTGCCAACCTAAACAAAACTCTATTCCAAATATTTTCTTCGAAAAAGTATGAAATTACCATAAAAGCTGTGCTTGATAAAGGATACTCAGCTCCAGGTGGCGAGAGAAATATATCATTTGAAGTGAATAATAAAAGTAATGTTATTTGCTCGGTGGTAACAGAGTTGATTAACGTAATAAAATATACAGCCATAAGTAGAACAACGTTTAAGTCAGAAGTACGTGATTATAGGTGTACGGTGGAGAGCCCAGTGTATCAAATATGTTTAATATAATCAACGTGGTACCAGAAATATGTACGGTAAGATACTCGGACGTTATAAAAAGAGATTATTATTTAAGAGTGACGTTGAAGTTACCTTGGCCACATAGAAATTCTTCTGTTGAAATACCTCAGTTTGTAGGAAAAAATCCCGTAAGATATGATGTAGTAAACGCTGAAGAACCGGGTGTAGCATTCGGTGAACACATGGATGCTCCACCCGCTTACTGGGAAGTTATGTATGAGGATAAAAAGAGTGATGATTGATGATGACAAGGTGGACTGATCAAACAAAAGATTGGTTGTTTTCCAAATGTTACACGATCGCAAGAGACGCGCTGGCAGGAACTGATGGAGGCGGATCATCCTCTCCAGATGCCACCCCGATGCTGACCACGAACCTCAGACACGAAGGACCCAGAACAGAAATCTGCACCGTGTAAACTTACTTGCATTTCGAGAAGAAAAGAACATTATCTAGAAGAAGAACAAAAGCGCAATTAGTATGATTTGTTTAATCATGATAATTTAACAAGGGGAAACCCATAAAGATTTTGGTGAATTGTCAGCGTATTGAACCTGAACAATTCATGACGTAATAGATAGTTGAAATGTTCACATACGTTTACGACTAAACTATTTGATTTTGTTCAGTGTATCGTATTTTACGACTCATACTTTGTCAGTTATATTTATTGCTTTATTTTTGCCTGATAATATTATTATTCTGTACAGTATTTAGCTGAGTTCGGTTGCAATAGTATAAAGTTGGAGGAAAAGCATATGATGATGAAGAATAGCGTTTAATATTAGTTATGGGATCTTAAAACTGTAGGCATTTATATTTTCAATTATAGATATGGAATTAAAACAAAATGTACATTTTAAGCTGTGTATGTTTAAGTACCGAAGTATTTTTTTTCCGTACTTGTGTATTGATTTTTAGGATAATAGGAAATATACTATTAACAAATCTGTACACAAATTAATACGTTTTTAATTAGCAAATTTTTCTCAATCTTCGTCTCTCACTCTCATGACTATATTCAAACAGCCCTTCCTCTTGACCAATTGTAGACACCAAACAAGTAATCATTGATGCAATTTATTATCTTAATATCTACTTCTTAATTTGATTACTTACTTATTCCAATCAAAAGGAAGAAGCTGAGTTATAGAAAATGAGTAGTATCAAGTTCTTTGATAGATAGGGATGACCTTATTTCTAAAATGGATGTATAGATGTCTTGGGTTATTAGTCAAAAAAGCAAAGCAATGCCTCATACTATTCTGTGTAAAAACTAGCTAGTTACTTAACTAAAATTTAAGATATATCATTGTGGAAATCAAACTCACGACAACAATTTAATTATTATATTTGACCTTATGTCCAGCTGTAAACACAACAGGCCGCGGAAGTGAGCAACGCGGTGTCGCGTAGGACTTTTACAGTATAAATCGCGATTTGGAAGTTTCATTTCGTAATTCAATTCACGTAAAAAATACAGATTCTTGTAGATACCAGCTATAATGAGAGAAAGTATAATCTACCTTGTATTTATTGGCAATAATAATTGGTTTTAGTATTTTATAGGTATCTTCACACTTACCTATTTTATATCGACACTCTTTTAATAGAAGCCGCGTGGCAAAACAATATCGCTTCATTTTTGCCTTGCTGTCAAAGATTTATAGTTCATTGTTAGTGTCAATAAAAGTAAATTGACTTTTATGATTGTGTAGGTATGTGTAATTATTATGTTTGTGTATAATGTATGTGTAATTATATTTTTATGTTTGTATAATTATGTTGTGCTATACTTTATTTTTTGTTTTTGTCAGGTGGGAAAATCATTGACTGACTTCTCCCGCTCTGGGTTAAGCGGAAGGGTGTGTCAGATTTGTACTGACTAAAAACCCACCCTGTTCCTTCAGCTGCCCTTAAGTTCCAGGGTCGCGGTATCTCGTTAAAATTTTCCCGCAACCCCGGCAGGCAATGGCCCTATGGGACCCCGTCACCGGTGCTGACAGCTCCTTGAGGCGCGCGCGGAACACGATGCATCACCAACGCGGGCCTGGTCCTTAACGGACGGTGAGCTACCCCTGCTCACCTTCCGCAAGCCCGCGCCTACGGTGGCCGGAGATCGGCTCGCGATCCAATCGCGGATCGCGGCCAACGCCCGGGGCGTCTCCCGCGGCGGCTGGGGCTTGAGGAAGAGAGTTAACTCTCCCTCGCGCGTTCGGCTTCTTCCTTCACTAGCATTACTGTCTCGCAGAAGAAGGCGAACTTATGAAACGGAGTTTTGAATTTCAAATTTAGTTTAAAATATGCCTTATATTTTTTGTGTTGCAATTTAAGTATTTCCATGTACTGACTGGATTTGTCCTTGTATAAATCCAAGATTGAAGAAGCATGTAATCTTGATTTAGATTTATTCAGTACAAGCATACCAGCTATAAAACACTCCGCTTAAACTGTATGACTAATATCTTTGTGATGTCATGCCTACAAACTTATCTTTTATCTACACCGAATTCAATACATTGATTAAACAATCCCCCATATACCTGATAATTTAGTACAAAGCTGATCGTTATATAACACCAACGTTAAAATTAATAACTATGGGGATAGCCTGTGATATATTGATACATTCTCCTGAAAAAAGAAAACACGTTACTGGAGAAACTTTAAAAGGTCTAGTGAAATTTCATCTGGACAAAGAAACAGTTTATAGAAAGATTAGTCTCTCACTTATTGAGAAAGGATATTGTCAGTGGAAAGAAAATGAACACAGCTATCGTAAGCGCTACGGTAACCAAGCACATCATAGAAGAAAAGTGGGCAATCGTCTCGTATTTGAAGGTCACGAAACAAAGACAGTTAAGAAAATTCATTTACTTAACACAAATACAGATGTAAATACAACATTGATGGCTGGATGTCACGAGCGTGAATTCGAAATGATAATACCAGAAAACATACCACCATCACTGGATATAGAGTTTGGACGGATTAAATATTATTTGGAATTAAAATTTAAAAAGCCCAATATTTTTAGTTGGAATAAAAAATTCAAGACAAAAATAAAAATACTTCCAAGCATTGATTCTTCAGCAGCAGATAAACCATTATGTTTTACTCTAGATAAAGATCTCATCAAAATATTTTCTGCTGTCAAGCAAGAGATTAGATTAAAAGTAGTACTTGACAAAGGATACTTTAATCCTTCCAGTAAAAGGCAAATTTTATTCTTTGTGAAAAATAACAGTAATATCCCTGTCTCAGTAAAAACAGAATTAATTAGCAAAACTAATTATAAAGATGACTTAGTTGTTAAAAAGATTATTTTTGAAGAACCTAAAACTGTAAGAGATGTGATTTATTCCTGTACAGTAGGAATACCAAGTGTGTCTGATAATAGTGCTTCATGTGTGTGTATTATGATACCTGTAGCGTCGGAACTATATACAGTAAGACACTCAAAGATAATATCTAGAGAATACAAGTTGAAAGTAACATTAAAGTTACCACTGCCACATATAAATTCGTCTATTGAAATACCTGTGTTTGTAGGCGAGAGACGTACAGGTGATGTAGAAATTATTGAATCAATTGAGCCTAAGATGGAGTCTCCTTGTTATATGGAGTTCATGCGTGAAACCAAACACATGAAATAAATTGAGGTCATGTGTATTGAAATCAACATAACGACTACCACTTTTATGTTTTATTTTACTTTAATATTATATTTTATTTTTTGTTACTTATGAAAAAAAAATATGAACGACTTTTATTTTATCAAATAAGTTCTATATTTGTATTAAAAGCATTATCTACTAAATTGTCGCCCAGAATTAACATTTAATTGTAGTAATAAATTAATTATTTCGAAATGTATTTGCGTTTTGACTTATGTATCATACCTAGTTGAGTTTAAGGTAGTTATTGACTTATACTACTATAAAAATTCCATTCCTCTCAGTTTCGCAGTAGTGTAGTCAAATCTTATTTATATTTAGGTACCTACTTACATTAAAAATAAGATTACGTAGTCTTTCAAAGGGTATAAATTGTTTATTGTCGAAAAAATTTCGTATTATCCATAACGACTTTACAAAGCTATTATCTCATACATCATTACTTATAAAACGGGAGAGCAAGGGAAAATATTCAATTTTCGCATGTGAACAACATCAAATATAAATGTAGATACATAAGCAGGGTAACCTGGTTTGTATCAGCAAGATTACAAAATAAACGTAAGTGTGAGCATGGCTACAACCTTTATTATCTAGGTAGTAAGTGAGTGACGGGTCTCGATAGGATAATTACCTGCCCGGGTTGAGGGGATTTTCTAACGAGACACCGCGGCCCTAGAACACAACGGCAGCTGGAGGAACAATAAGAGCTTTTAGTCTGTCATTCCCTTTCACTCCTCCCATAGCCAGAGGACACATTTGTTGGTTTTCTCACCGAAAAAATGTAGTGGCGTATTTTGAGTTGCTAGTTTACGCTGCATTGCTTTCAAACCAAAAGTTTGATGACAGAACTTAGCGAGAGAAAGTTTAAAACCCATATTAAACGTGTCCTTATGGAAAAAGCATATTATAAGATTAAGGACTACGTTGCAGATAAGACTGCTTGACAATGATTCCTTCTGCACATGTGGTTTCCCTGGCTTATTGTGACAGCGTTATTGTATAAAGGTCTATTAACAACTCCACTGTTTTGTGTGTGTGCTTGTTGTTATTATTTTTAACGGTTAAAAAATCTTTATTCTTAATAAAAACATAACTATGTCACTTACTTGAGAATAATACTAAAAAATAATTTACAAGAAGTTCGTCGTCACCAATTATAGACTGTACAAACTAATTACCCATCCAATGCATTCATCTCCCCACAAGTGATTGATCTGCCATTACAAGGCTATTTATTACATACCGGCTAAGTTGGGTTTTGAATGCATTGAAAGAGATTTCTAATACATGACGGTATTTTGTTATAAAGTTGTGCTCCTTCAAAAGTAAGCATTTTTTGCCATAGTTGGTTCTAGTTTTGTGTACGACAAGTAAGCTAGCTCGTCGTGTGCTACGTTTACTAATTTGTTTATATTGTGTGAGAATTATGTTCGTGTGGGTACTTTTATTAAGATTTTTTTAATGGAAATACATGTGTTGTAAATATATAATTGTTTGATATTCATTAATTTAGTGTCTTTATAAATTTTAAGGGTTTTAAGGGTTTGGATAGTTAAACAATATTTTTATGAGTTTATTCTGGATTACTTGAAATTCTGATAATTTTGTTTTTCCTGCACTGCCCCAAATTTTAAACAAATAAAGCAAATGCGGCTTTACTAGGGAATTGTAAATAGCGTATCGCAGTTTTAATGGAACACAACGAGCTATATTTCGCAATGACCCGGCAAATGCTGACAGTTTACTTTTTATGTAAGTACTCAATGTGAGCATTCCATGTGAGTGAGCTGTCCATTCTTAGACCGAGATATTATTAACAAGTTTTAATTCTAGCTTCACATTATTAATTATTAGTTGGTTATAAGGTGGAATTAATTTATTTTTGGCTTTAAATATAACATAACACGTTTTACAGATATTTATTGTTTTTATTTTATTTTACTTATATATATATGTTTTTTTATATGTGCTTTGCTTTAGTTTATTAGCAGTTTTGTAAAGTAGTTATTAATCTGTATGCAATAACACTATAGACTTTGAGATTCATTTCTGATTAGTTATATTACAATGTATTATGTGAATTGGTCTATATTGTCCTCTGATACCTCAAATAAATTGTATCTATTATGCAAAGATTGTGAAAATAATATTTCTTTTAAAAGATTAACCGTGGAGTTTCTTGCCGGTTCTTCTCCATAGGAAACGACCAGTTTCAAACCGTGCACTAACTTGTGACATTTTATGAGTGCCCATGTAGGCCTATGTAAAATAAAATAATTTTGATTTGATTTCGATACTAATTATGTTCTACACGGCGACACAAAATTAAAAAGTTTTAAAATAAATATTGCGGCTCTTAAAATAATAACTCTCTCTTAGAAAGCTTTTGATGATGATTGTTTTTGTTTATACATTTTTACGTGCTAGTAAGACAAGCAGAAACCCTTGTTACTGTAGTAAAAATGGTGTAAAATATTTAAAGAAATAAATAAATAATAATTCATTGCAACCACTAAAAAATAAAAATAGCAACAATGATGTACTCGTCACAAACTTATAAAAAAATATATACATATAGTTCGATGTCTATACATACTCACAACATGTCCCTTTTAAACTTGCTGACATAAATAAATAAAACATACAAGAAAAACAGAATAACAAAAACTACTAAATACATAATACAATATAACTTTAACATTACATTATTATCATTGCAACCGTAACATAAATAATATTGTATAAGCTTGCCAAATGGGACACAGTTTGGAAACAGAGAGTTAAAGACTGTAGAAGGTTGTTGATTTCTAAGTAAATATTTCTTAACACTCGCCTTGAAAACTGGCTGAGAGATGCTTTGTCTAAGAGGTGAGGAGGAGGCAAATCATTCCAGAACCTAGCCGCAGTGAACTTGAAACTCCCTCTATAAAAAGCACATTTGTGCTGATAGACAGCTAACCTGTTTAGCAAGTGACTACGAATGGGCCGGTTCCTTTGGTCTAAATTCACTTTATCGGAAAGGTATCTTGGCAGTTGGAATGCCCGTCCTAAAAACTCTTTATACTAGACATGCCAAGTGCAATTCTCTTCGCTCAGCCATTTTTAGAATTTGATTATAATTATGGTGTGATTGTGGTGTGATGTCTCTTTTGGAGATATTGAAACAAAACCGCGCACACGTGTTTTGAACTCGCTGAATGGCGTGTGACGTCTTCGCTAATAACCTAGGCCCATATACTGAATCGCAGTATTAAACTGAGATAATACTAGAGATTGAACTAGAGTATCCTAGATGAGGCCGGTGTTTCCTAACTGACTACCCTAAGAAGAAACACCGAAACAAACTCAGGGGTCCATCTCTTTTAAAGTCTATACAATCTACACTGGTTTAATTATATGGGAACCTTGAAGGTTTCAGTCTGAGGGGGTCTTTTGAAGAAAGATGCTCACAGATTTGAGTGGGCCCGTCCATACTGTGCAAGCATTTGTCAAATGACGTATAGCTCAAGTGATCCTGACCTTTTCTGAAAGGCATTCTCGCATACCATAGAGAATCTTTTCTTTTAGAACCGGGATTTGGAGGCTATCAATGACTGGTCTGATAGATTTGGAGTGTCAGTAAACCCCTCAAAATGTCAGGCCATCGTTATTGGTAGTTCACGTATGATGGGTAGAGTGGCGGCTATCTCTCTACCTCCTATTATTTTTAATGGTGTTGTCATTCCCATTAGCCCCAGCGTAAAAGATCTCGGTTTGCATCTTGACTCGACACTTGGCTGGCAAAGTCAAGTATCTAGTGTCAGCCAAAGGGCCAATGGCACTTTGCGTTCTTTGTATCGTCTGAGGAACTTTTTGCCTGTTAAGACAAAGACTATGCTTGTGCAGACTTTAATTTTCCCTTTGATTGACTATGGTGACGTGTGCTACTACGACCTGAATGCGGTCTTGCTGGATAAGCTTGACCGTATTCTTAATAACTGCATTCGGTTCATATTTAACTTAAGGAAATATGACCATGTCTCAAGTTTCAGGTCTGAGCTTAAATGGATGACCATTCGTCAGAGGAGAAGTTTGCGCGCTTTGACAACGCTTTTCTCACTACTCAACTCTCCCAGCCCACCTTCTTATCTATTATCTCACTTTCAATTTCTATGTTCTTCTCACAATAAGAATCTACGTTCATCCAATAATCTTCTCTTACTCTGTCCTTCTCATACTTCTGACTTTGTTCATTCTTCTTTTCATATCCAGTCGATTCTCCTCTGGAATGCGCTTCCTCTCGAGATCAGGACGGCTGACAATCGCTACGCATTTAAAAAGAAATTGCGGATCCACTTTCTTCACCAATAAGCAGAATTTCCATATTTAATTTTCATTTGCTTCTTAAGTATATATTTATGTATGTATATGTATTTATATAAGTATTTATTCATATATATTATTTATGTTGATTTCTATTTTATGATATTAGGTTTTTTTGTTTTATCACTATTATTATAATTATTTTTCCAATATAATTTTCACGTACATATTGCACCTCCCACTCTATCTCTTCACCACTCATGGTTGACTGGTAGAGAATGCCTACGGCATTAAGTCCGCCTTTGTACCTATGTGCATAAAGTGTAAATAAATAAATAAATCTTAAGCCTGTAAAAGGCCCCACCAACTGTGTCCCCACGTTGTCGTCGTGGTGGGGCTTGCGTGTTTCGATGATCTCTGGGGCCATGCCGGTAGAGGCACTCATGCCGGACGGGCCCAGAGGGAGAAACCAGACCAAGAGGGACACACCGGGGGAAAGGCGCGCCGCCTGGAGGATCGAGCAGCTAGCTCGAGCTTCTAGACGGCGCGGGGCCCGGTCTCAGAGATCGGGTCAAGGGGGAGGAAAGGTTCACTTCCGGTATGCGTCTAATCTTTAGACGTAACCGTGAAGTGAACCAGGGGAGGGGAAATGGGAGTAGGGACAGAGGAACTCACCTCTCTAAAAAAGTAAAACAAAATGGAAGAAAAAGTTTTTGGAAAAGATACCCAGGCGGGTCCCAGCTGCTCCGCAGCTGGGGAGTCCCGCACCGGACACGTCCGGTCAGTCCCACCGTACTCTGGGGGGGACAACAAACACTTTTACCCCAGTTTTACCCCGGCAGTCGCCGCATTGAGCCAGGGAGGCTCACGTGCCCGTGAGGTGGAGTCGCTGGACTTGTCCAGCACGTCCACCTCACCGGCACCGAACGTTGAGCGAGCGCAGAGCGCCGCTCCGCGGAGGAGAGGGGCGCCGGTGCTCGGGTCGGAAATCGACTCGCAGGCATCGGACGCCGAAAGCTTCCAGAGCTTGATCTCTGGGAGCGCAGTGAGGAGCGACGAGGGGGGCGCCAACAGGAGGAAGGAGTTCCTCAAGCGCCCCCGCGACGACGAGTCGTCGTCGGAGGAGGGGCTTGTCTCGACCCGCAAGATCCCCACTAGCGTGCGGGGTAAAGGCCGAGGCAAGACCTCGGGGAGGGGGCCTCCCTCTGGAGAGCCCAACACTGGTCTGCCCTCGAGCGAGGCCAAACTAGAAGAGGCCGTGGCGGCTGCCATCCGCACCATCTCGCGGAAGCGGAACCGCAAGAGCAAGGAGGACGCGATCGGCGAAGCCATGGCCTCCATCATGGTGGCCGCGCGGACTTACGGCGGGGCTCCGGCTGCAAGGGACGATATGTCCGATCTGCGGCCGGAGGTCACCCGCCTGACTGCCGCCATAGAGGCTCTCCAGAGGGAGAACGCCGCCCTCAAGGCGGACCTGGCCGCAATCCGGGGAGACGGCCAGCGGAATGCACCGCCGCGGGGCCAAAAGGAGAAAGGCCAGCCCACACCAGCAGAGAACTCGGTTCTCGACCTGGTGCGACAGGAGCTGGCCGCCTTCCAGCAGCGGTTCTCCGTATTGGAGAGCCGCGTGCTGCGACCCCCGCTGGCGGCGCCTTCGTACGCGGCTGCGGCCGCATCCAAGCCTCCCCGGACGGCGACGAGGCCGCCTCAGGCGAAGACGGCCACTGGGCAGACGGCCCCAGCGACGGCGGCTCCTGCGAGGGCGAAGACGGCCCCGGCCAAGCCCAAACCGGGCCCACCAAAGCCGCCTCCGACCCCGACACCTGCTGGGCCGAAACAGGCCGAAGAAGCAGAACTGCTTCGCATGTGAGGCGGTTGGCAAGCCGGCCAATCACCGGGCTGGGGGCAAGTCCTGCGCCCCACCCACCAAGGCCAGGCGCAGAGGTAGGCCCTCTGCCGCCGCCGTCACCGCCACCGCCGCCGCCGCCGCCGCCGTCGTTACTGCCGCCGCCGACGCCGAATTCGTGGCTGAACCCCCGCGAGGGGCCCTGGAGGAGGCTGCAATGGATCCCGATTAATGGCCCCATTGCGCTTCCTCCAGGCGAACATCAACCACTGCGCCGCTGCTCAGGAACTTTTGCTCCAGAGCATGGCGCAGTGGTTGATCAACGTCGCCGTGGTCGCCGAGCCGTATTTTGTCCTGCCCAGGAATGACTGGGTGGCAGACTTGGACGGCTCGGTGACCCTCGTTTCGTCGGCCGCCGCCGGTACCCCGCCCCTCGATCGCGTCAAGAGAGGGCGTGGGATCGTCGCAGCACGGTTCGGGGAGATCGCTGTGGTAGGCGTTTATTTCTCCCCGAACCGAACTCTCGCCGAGTTCCAGAACTCCCTAATGGAGCTGGGAGACGTCATCGTCGCCCTCGGTTCCCTCCCCGCCCTCGTCCTCGGGGACTTCAACGCCAAAAATCCGGCTTGGGGTTCCCGGTCCATGGTGGCGGGGCAGGATGCTCGAGCACTGGGCCCGTGCACAGGGCCTGGTGATCGAGAACCGGGGTTCTGTCCCCACGTGCGTGCGGTTTACGGGCGAGTCGGTGGTGGACGTTACGTTCGCCACCCCCAGCCTGTCACCGCGCGTCACCGACTGGCGCGTTGTGGAGGAGGTGGAGACCTATTCCGACCACCGGTATATCCGGTTCGACGTCTCCACCCAGACCCCAGACGTGCCGGTCCGACGGGACCTGAGTGGTCCGCGATGGGCGCTGAAGCAGATGGACCGGGAGCTATTCCTGGAAGCATCGATCGTGCAGGCCTGGGGGTCACCCCCGGACAGGCCTGCCGACATAAACGACGAGGCGGAGTGGTTCCAGGAGGCCATGTCGGAGATCTGCGACGTGGCCATGCCCCGGGTCTGGCAAGGACGCGCCCGGCGTGAGCTGTACTGGTGGTCGAGCGAGCTAGCAGCGCTGCGCGAAGCGTGCGTTGCGGCGCGACGCCGGTACACCAGGTTCCGCAGGCGCCGCACCCGACCTTCGGATGCGGCGACTGTAGAGGCGGAGCTGTACGAGGGCTACAGGGCAGCGAAGGCCGTCCTCCGAGACGAGATCTGGCGGGCCAAGGAACTGGCCCGGGAGGAGATGCTGGCGACTCTGGACGCAGACCCATGGGGCTGCCCCTACAAGTGGATGCGAGAGAAGCTCCGCGTCTGGGCTCCCCCGTTGACGCAGAGTCTCCAGCTTCAGTTCTTGGAGGACGTGGTGAGCGCCCTGTTCCCATCGCGAAGGGAGCACGCTCCCCCGCCCATGGCTCCGTCTCCGACGGAACCTGAAGCTGGCGCAAACGCGGACCACAGCGACGACGACGTCTACGACGCTCCAGAGGTGACCGAGGTAGACTTGAGAGTGGCGGTACAACGGCTCAAGGCCAAAAATACCGCCCCAGGACCCGACGGCTTGCCAGGGAAAGCCTGGGTCCTGGCCTCGGAGACTCTCGGGCCTCGACTAGGGGGGCTCTTTAGCGCATGCCTGGAGAGGGGCCAGTTTCCGCTTCGCTGGAAGACGGGAAAGCTGGTCCTGATCCAAAAAGCTGGGCGCCCTGCGGACTCTCCGTCCGCATTCCGGCCCATCGTGCTGCTCGACGAGGCGGGCAAGCTCTTGGAAAGAGTAATTGCAGACCGCCTCTTCGGGCACCTGAATCGGGTGGGCCCGGATCTTGCGGACTGCCAGTTTGGCTTCCGCAAGGGGCGCTTGACGGTGGATGCTGTCATGCGCGTGAGAGCCCTCACGACGGGGGACACGATATCCCGGGGCAGGGTCGTCTTGGCGGTGTCTTTGGACATCACCAACGCCTTCAACACCCTGCCCTGGAGTTGCATCAGGGAGGCACTCCGGTATCACCGGGTGCCGACCTACCTCCGTCGCATAGTCGAGGACTACTTGACGGACAGCCGTCATCTACCCCGGTCACCGGGGAGAGTGGAACCGGCGAGAGATGTCGTGCGGTGTCCCACAGGGATCGGTCTTGGGGCCACCCCTGTGGAACATCGGATACGACTGGGTGCTGCGCGGCGACCTCCCTGACGGCGTCAGCGTAATATGTTACGCTGACGACACGCTCGTCCTGGCGCAGGGAGAGTCGCACCAAGCGGCGGCCGACCTGGCGACGCAAGCGGTTGCGACAGTCGTTCGTAGGATCCGGCAGTTGGGACTCGACGTGGCGCTGCACAAGACAGAGGCCATGTGCTTCCATGGCGGTCGGAACGCGCCACGGTCCGAGTCCCACATAACGGTGGAGGGGGTTCGCATCGGCGTCGGGAGGACGATGAAGTACCTGGGACTCGTCCTCGACAGCCGGTGGAACTTCAGGGAGCATTTCCTGAGTTTGGCCCCAAAGCTGAACCGGGCAGCAGCCGCCTTCAGGCGACTCCTGCCTAATCTCAGCGGGCCAAACGCCTCCTGCCGAAGGCTGTACGCTGACGTCGTGCGGTCCATGGCCCTCTACGGGTCCCCAGTGTGGGCCCTGTGCATCCGGACGCGACCACTAAAGTTGGTCGCATGCCAGAGGGTCATGGCTATCCGAATGATCCGGGGATACCGCACGATCGCCGGCGAATCAGCCAACCTCCTTGCCGGATTGTTGCCCTGGGATCTGGAGGCGACTGCCCTCCAGCGCGTCTATGAATGGCGCGTGGAGGCGCAGCGCCGGGGCGTATCCCCGCTGCCTCGAGAAGTCGAGGCGCGGCGGGAAGAGCTCCGGCGTGAGCTCAGGGCAGTATGGAGGGAGCGACTGTCGCAACCGAAGGCCGGGCACGCCACAATTGCGGCGGTAAGACCCCTCTTTGAGGAGTGGCTAGATCGGCGTCACGGCGTCCTGACCTACCGCATGACGCAGGTCCTCACGTGTGTGATGGGAAAGGAGGAAACGCCTGGGTGTCACCACTGCGAGGGTCGCCCTGAGGACACAGTCGAGCACACGGTGCAGGACTGCCCCGCTTGGGCAGAGCACCGACGTGTCCTCACGGCGGCAATAGGCGGAGACCTCTCGAGCCCGGCATTGGTCGAGGCCATGCTGCGGGGCGAAAGGGAGTGGGAAGCGGTCGCCTCCTTCTGCGAAGCAGTCATGCTTCCGAAGGAGGAGGCGGGCAGCGTGAGGGAGAGGATGGCGTCCTCCCTCCAGCCCAGCCGCAGTGGTAGACGCCCACGGCGTCGGACGTCGGCCGACGATCTCCGGCCACCGCAGGCGCGGGCATGCGGACAGCGAGTAAAGGGCAACTCGCTGTCCGACCATGGACCATGCCCGGGTCGACGGCGCATCGTGTTCCACGCGCGCCTCAAAGAGCGTCAGCAATATGATGAGGCCCCCCGTAGAGGGCCGAAGCCTGCCGGGGTCGTGGGACTCATCCCGTTACCGTGACCCCGGTACGTAAAGGGTTATTGAAGGAACACCGTGGATTTTAGTCAGTAAAAGTCTGACAGTCCCTCCCACCCTGCCCGGGGTGGGAGGACTTATTTGATAATTTTACCACGCTAAAAAAAAAAAAAAAAAAAAAGCCTGTAAAAGGCGTTTCTGATCTTCGTATTAATATGGTCAGTGTAACGAAGATCACTATCTAAGAGCAGCCCAAGATTTCTTGCTTTCAGCAGCCTTTCAACCGCTGCTCCATCGATAAGTAACTCTGGCTCCTGGCTAATCACGAGTTTAGGCTGATGTTTACCTACTTCCCAGAACAATATATTTTGATTTTGGCGGCGCGTTGTGTTCCACGCGCGCCTCAAAGAGCTGTCAGCAATACTGACGGGGTCCTATAGGGCCATTGCCTGCCGGGGTTGCGAGAACGTTCTAACGAGATACCGTGGCCCCGGAACTTAAGGGCAGCTGAAGTCTGACACTACCTTCCGCTCCACCCATAGCGGGTCAAGTCATTCGATGAATTTCCCACCCGGAGAAAAAAAATGTTGAGGACCAAATTGTTTTTGCATGCCCATATAAAATGTGGTATGTATCTACTGTGGTTAAGGAGTGGAATTCCCTGCCGGAGTCTGTATTTCCCGATAGCTACAACTTTAAGTCAAGAGTGAATAGGTTACTTTTAGGTAAGCGTGCTCCATCTTCGACCACATCATCACTTACCATTAGGTGAGATGGTGGTCAAACGCGAACCAATTTTCAATAAAAAAAAAAAAAACTTACGTCTGGACTCTAGGTTGATCTGCCTGTATTTATGTAGTAATTGTGAGTACTACAAATACGTTTTGTAGCATCTGTAATGCATGGCTCATAGAAACTTACACTGGACTTTTTCAATCTCGTCTGTGTATTTCTGACAAAAGGGGTTCCAGATAGGGACGGCATATTCTAATTGTGACCTTACAAGGGTCTTATATAGGTAAACAACATGCATGAGTGTATGCATCTGCGTAAGGATATTGTATGACGCACATACGTTTTGCGTTTAGTAAGGATTCCACCTATACGCACTAAACGTTTTGGGAATACCTACCTACCGTACGGCTTAGGAGTGAAATTCCCTGCCGGAGTCTGTGTTTCCCGATAGCTATAACCTGGGGGTCTTTAAGTTAAGAGTGAATGGGTTACTTTTAGGTAAGCGTGCTCCATCTTCGACCACATCATCACTTGCCATCAGGTGAGATAGTGGTCAATCGCGAACCTATTTTCAATAAAAATAAAAACATCCTAGAATAACACATAGACTACTTTTTATCCCGGAATTCCCACAGAATCGGGATTTACGCGGAAAAACGCTCCCACGCGAACGAAGCCGTGGGCAAAAGCTAGTCAACAATATAAATACAAGAAAGCAGTGATCCTGATTATGCTAGTTTTTTACACTAGTTCAGTTAACAGTTTTAATTTGATATAAAAACTTTTTACCAAAAAATTAATTAATTAATTAATTGAATTAAACCGACTCCCAAAAAAACACTGCAAAGTGAAAAATAACTTTAATTTCGGTAGTCGGTGTCTTTAGTTTTGTATTTTCTTTTTTGGCACCGACTTCCGAAATTAAAGTTATTTTTCACTTTGCAGTGTTTTTTGGGAGTCGGTTTAATTTTTTGGTAAAAAGTTTTTATTTCACTCTTTTTAGTTGGTCAATTTTTAATTTACCTAGTTACAAGAGCCTAAATGTCAACTACTTATAACCTTTTACAAAATATTGCTTTTCCCAATGCTGGGCCGTTAATTGTTGACGAGTTCTCCTGGTAGGTACTTCACCATCAGCTCTACATCACCATATGCATTGTGACGAGCATAAAGCATCCATATTCAAGTAATCGAATCGCAATCCACTCAATACTTATTATTGAGTAGTTTCGGCGGCCATCTGTGGTCTTCAGGTCTTCATCATCAGTTCCACTTCCTCAAATGGTACTTTTTGAGAGCAACTGCACAAGTTACTATAATAAATACCAAAAACATCATAGGTGTGCCTATAATATTTGAAGGGTTCCCTCGATTTCTCCAGGATCCCATCATCAGATCCTGACTTTTATGAAAATGGGACCAATTTCAATGGGACCTTTCAATCAAAAAAAGAATTTTCCAAATCGGTTCAGCCATCTTCGAGTAATCGGTGATGATACATTAAAAAAAAAATACGCGTCGAATTGATAACCTCCTCTTTTTGTCGTCGGTTGAAAATAGGCCACAAATAATAATTAAAAGAATACCACATTAAGAATTAAATTATTATTACTAGATATGTACACAACATGTAACATAATTAATTCACATCCTGAAATTAGTTTACTGAATCGATTTTTATCGTTTTTAATATTAAAAAATCTAAATTTTTATCCTAAAGCAATCTACGTAAATTACAAATTACAATTTCGCTGTATAGTAAAAACAAACTAACTATGGACCGTAAATTAAAGTAGTAACTTTTAAATGCAGATTTATATAAAATTCCATCGCTCAGTACACATTACAGAAAAATTAAACTCATTTGAAGGAAGTTAAAGTCTTAAAAAAAACTGTTTAAACAAGTAAAACTATAAATTCAGAGTATGTATTCTAATTTGGGTGTTTGAGGGTGTGCATTAATTACGATACATGTTGTGTTGGGGATTCATATCCAGGTTTATGAAATAAAAATACTTCCGATAACTTAAGAGCTGTATTCCGTGCAAAGACAAGATGAAGTATAGAAAAACTAGAAAAAAAATTGTGGGTAGGAATAACGAAAGGTGTCAAAAATTTTTGCTCTGATTTAAAACTCATTTAAAAAATTGAAATAATTAATACAATATTGAATATTGAATGTATACATATACATGGTAATTTAGTGTACCCACCAGTAAAGTGTTATCTCCAAAAACCTTACTCCAAAACTAAAACGACAGCACAAAACTACACATGGATGCACTGAAGGTATCACTCACTGAAATGATGACCTTATTTGAAAATAGGATGTCAAACTTCGAGGCAGAACTTCACAAAAATCCTTCAGGCACCTCAAGCAGCACTGACAGTTTGTCAGAGGACTTCAGTAGTTTTAAAAAGTTTATATTGGAAGCACTTGGCTGCCTCCAGCAGCAGGTGGATATGCTGGCAAAAGGACTCGACAATCTGGAGATGCGTGGACGGCGGAAAATGTTATTGTTTCATGGCATCTCCGAGCAGGCCAAAGAAGATACAGCCCAAGTGGTTGCTGAAGTTGTGCGGGGTCAACTAAAGTACGATGAATTCACTGTTGCGGATATAAATCGATGCCATCGCATGGGGAGACAAGCCAGTGGCAGCAAGCCGAGGCCCATTCTCTGCAAGCTCCGGGACATCAATGTTAGGGATAGTGTCTGGTTCGCTAAGACGAAGTTGAAGGGCTCTGGCATTACGGTATCTGAATTTCTGACAAGATCCCGGCATCAGTTATTCATGTCTGGACGTGAGAAGTTCGGCATAAACAATTGTTGGACAAAACAAGGCCTTGTTTATGTTCTTGGCTCCGACGGTTCCCGGCATCGAATTGGTTCGCTTGATGACCTCAAAAACATTGAGCAGGTTGGTGAAACGGTTATGTCGCCCTTAGCATCGGTACCATTGTCGTCATCATCCCCGTCGCAAGAAACGAAGAAGAAGGCCCGTCGTGTTGCTGCAAAGAGGAGGTGATTGTGTTCATTTTTGGAGTAGTACCACCGTCCGGGCAGTACCTTAGTTATTTTATTGTGTAGCTAGCATTACCCTCTCATCTCTATATTGTATCTTTTGACTTCTTTAACCTTCATCTATTCACTTTTGCCAAGTACGTCGGTATTATTTATTTTACAATCACTTCTGTCTGTCAATAATGTCACATTGACATGTGACATGTCTTGTCATTTATGTACTCGTTCAGAAACTAGTGAACAGCGTTCCAGCACCTTGATGTTTTTTGTTATTTTCTTTTGTTTTCGGATTTAGTTTGCAGTTTACTTTTTAGTTATTTATTTTGATATAACTTTTTCGGTTTGCTCGGACAGTGAATAAACATTTTGTTTTAGTTGTTTAAAGCCCGTTATGCATTGTAACACTCAACTGGCGGGTGGATTTGAATAATAGCTATTTTTATATATTATATAGTAAACACATTTTAATTATTAATTAGTTATATACATATTCATATATATTTTGTCAATGTCATCACATGATGACAGCGATTCTGATACTTTTATGTCAGCTCTCAGTAATGACAGCTTTGTTAGATTCCATCCCTTGCCGACACGCTTGAATCTCAGTTTTCTGATGTACCTAAAAATTTTAATGTAGTCCATATAAATGCTCAAAGTATCCCGGCCCATTACTCTGACATGTTAGCTAACCTTGACTGTAAGAACATCCATGCAATCCTTGTTTCAGAGTCTTGGCTCAAACCATGTCTCCCTTCAACATCCTATTCCTTACCAGGTTTCCAGTTAATTAGATATGATCGCGCGCCTCAGACCAAATAAATAAGAAGACGGAACTCTGCGAACATAAAAGTGAGGCCGGTTTTCTAAACATGTGGTGCGTGGGCCGGTGTTGCCATGATAATTCAAATTACCCCAAAATAACGTTACTAATTAATAAAGTTATTTTAACGTTATTAGTTAGTAAATTATAATATAATATATATAATATAAATTATAAACGTTATAACATGATGTAAGAAGTGTACTGAGCCAGCAGTCTCGACATAGATAACGACGCTGTCGCAAACTTTCGATCATTCTCGATCGATCTTGCGAAAATTCGATTGCAATAACGATGCTCGCGAGAAACACATCCTGGATGCAACCGATTTTATCGTTAGTAATCAGCGATTAAAAGTTTGCGTCATCGTCGATATCTATGTCGAGACTGCCGGCGATTTTTTAGATTCACGAGATCACCAGGGCGCCGCGGCGCCCTGGTGATCTCGTGAATCTAAAAAAAATAATGTAAAGCGGTAATTATTACTGGCTATAAGTACTATTAAGCATGAAAGGGTAACAGACGCTTTTACAATATAATTAATACAATCCTATAAACAAACTGCAAATTAACATAAAAAATGCAAAATCTATGACAATATTAAAGAAACCTAAAATTACATACCTACAATAAAAATAAAGTGAGCGCACTTTAGTACAATATTTACCACATCTAGTAATAATAAGTACTATTAAGCATGAAAGGGTAACAAACGCCTTTACAATATAATTAATACAATCTTATAAATAAACTGCCAATTAACATAAAAAATGCAAAATCTATGACAATATTAAAGAAACACCTAAAATTACATACCTACAATAAAAATAAAGTGAGCGCACCTTAGTACAATATTTACCACATCTAGTAGCGCGCGGTCCGTGTATGTTTACATTTTGCGGTTTTGTATTCAAAAGTTTAACATTTCTCATATTAAGTGAAATAAAGATTTCTTAAACCTCTTATTAATATGGAAAAAAATTATGGTGGTATGGCACCATTTTTTTTTTCATATATGACCTATTTAAAATCGGTTCACAAACGGCGAAGATATCGCGCAGTCATAAACATCAAAAAAATACAGTCGAACAGAGGACCTCCTCATTTTGTGTAGTCAGTTAAAATAAATACACTGATAACTATCCTATAAGAAACGAGTAACATTACGTTACGTCTTACATTATTACTCAATAATAGGGTAAACGAAAACATTTCATACTGACAACACTTGTCTTAAGCAATAACCTCAAAGTTTTATTTTGATTTATTGAAAATATGGGTTTCCAAAATAACTTACGTGTGATATGTGATTCCATCCAGCTTTTTATCTTTTGCGGAGTGATTCGTACACCCTTTCACTACACAATTCGGCATTTTTCAGTGATAAACACCCACGAGCTGCAATAGCTAGACTGACAAGTCAAGACGTAATTTCGTTGTACGTGTGTGCGTGTGGTTGTGTATGTACACGGCAAGACGTAATTTGGCCGGCCTCACTTGGCTGTTCGCAGAGTTGTGTCTTCTTATTTATTTAGTCTGAGTCGCGCGCGTGGTGGAGGAGGTGGTGTTGCCATATATCTTCGTCCGCAGATTCCTTTTTCAATTGTCGATATGTCAACACAACCTCCGCCACAGAATGCGGGTGAGCATCTCTTTTTGGAAATTAACCTAAATCATGTGAAAATTCTTCTTGGTGTTTATTACAGTCCTTCTTCACGTGTAAATTTCTTTTCCTCCTTTGAAAAGATCCTTGAAGATTTTATTTGAGATTATGGGGGATTTCAATACTTGCTTATTGAAAAATGATTCTCGATCTTTAGCATTTCAGTCAATACTTCAGTCGTCAAACATGGCTGTCCTTCCTTCTAGTGCCACACACCACTTCCCAAACTGTAATCCCTCTCTTTTGGATCTTGTAATTGTCTCCTCTACACATCATGTCAGTAAGCATGGCCAATGCACGGCTGACATGTTTTCCTATCACGATTTAATATACCTTTCCTACAAGATTCGCCCTCCCAAGGCCAAGCCTAAGAACTCTTCTGTTACGCAGTTTTAGTGGTATGAATGTTGATAATCTCCAGGCGGATGCAAACAACATTGATTGGACCTCTCTTGTCGCTGTTGAATCGGTCGATGACAAAGTTAACCTGCTTACGGATAATCTTGTAAAACTTTACGACACTCATGCTCCTATTCGTGCAGTCAAATTAAAGCATCTTCCAGCACCATGGTTGACAGATGAAGTGAGGGCTGTCATGCACAAGAAAGTAGTATGTAAGTCAAAATTCAGAAGCCGACCCTCACCATTAAACCGAGAGATGTTTGTGAATGCACGCAATCGCAGCAATAGGGTGTGTAGGGATGCAATGCGCCGACATATTCATGATTCTGTTGAAAACGGTGATCCAGCTAAAGTCTGGAAATTTCTTAAATCAATGGGAGTTGGAAAATCACGCCAAGAATCGATTCCTAAAGACCTAGACATTGATCTGTTGAATCAACACTTCTCATCCTCGTCCTACTGCAATGGGACATTGAAGGCAGCTACTATAAATTATCTTTCTAACCTTCCAACTCCGGATCACTCCGCATTTAATTTTAGTCAATTTTCTGATTGTGATGTTAAGAAGAGCTTACTTTCAATTACATCTAACGCGGTTGGCAGCGACTGTGTCAGTCGGAAGATGATACTTCCTGTCCTCAATGAAATCCTTCCTATCCTGACCTATATCCTTAACTATTCTATTTCCAATGGTGTCTTTCCATCGGTATGGAAAGAGGCCAAAATTACTCCTTTACCCAAAAAATCAAATCCTGCCTCTTTTTCAGAATATCGACCTATTTCCATCCTACCTTTTCTCTCTAAAGTCCTTGAACGCCTTGTCCACAATCAGCTAAGTGCTTTTCTTTGCAAGAATAGTCTGCTGAATCCTTTCCAATCCGGATTTCGTCCTGGACACAGTACTACTACCGCGTTAGTTAATGTAACTGATGACATACGGATGGGCATGGATAAAGGAAATATGACGGTTCTCTGCTTGCTTGATTTTAGTAACGCTTTTAATACCGTCGATTTCGATATTCTGCTCAGCATACTTCACTCTATTAACATATCTCCAACAGCGATTGACTGGTTTCGTAGTTACCTGTATGGCCGCCGGCAACGTATTTGCATAGATGAGTCCTGCTCTTCTTGGTGTAGTACTGTAGCCGGTGTTCCTCAGGGTGGCGTGTTATCTCCTTTACTTTTCGCAATTTTCATAAATTCATTTTCCAAAAAACTTCAATCCTCCTACCACCTTTATGCTGATGACTTGCAAATTTACAGACAAGCGCCTCATACTGATTTAGATGCTACAATAAATATGATAAACCAGGACTTGGCTTCAGTTTGCGAATGGAGTGAGGCACATGGTTTGCAGGTTAACCCGTTAAAGACTCAGGTCATTGTAGTCGGCAGCTCTAAGTTAGCATCTAAGGTAAACTGGTCTCAGCTTCCTCAGGTTATTTTCAACGGCACAGCTATTCCACTAAGCGAGAAAGTTAAGAACCTTGGGGTCTGGTTGGACAAATATCTTTCGTGGGGTCCCCAATTACAAGAGGTGAGTCGCAAATTATTTGCTTCTGCCAGTTCCCTAAGACGGTTGCGTAACTTTCTGCCAACTGCCACTAAAATTGCGCTAGCACAGTCTCTTTTGCATCCCATCCTAGACTACGCTGATGTCAGTTATCTTGATCTCACGGAGGCACAACTTGATAAACTTGAGCGACTTCAAAATTTTTGCATAAGATTTATATTTGGTTTGCGCAAATATGATCACGTATCTGAATTTCGTACGAAACTCAAGTGGCTTCCTATACGTCTTCGCCGGAACTTACACATATTGTCTCTGCTTTACAGTATTCTGTTCAATCCTAAGACCCCCTTTTATCTTAAAGAACGTTTTAAGTTCCTCCGTGACACACATGCCAAATTTCTGAGGTCATCGGAAAACTTGAGGCTAGAGGTACCGAGTCACTCCACCAATTTCTTTGGTAAGTCGTTCGTAGCTCAAGCAGTACGACTGTGGAATACTCTTCCCGTGTCAGTAAGACAAGCACAAACCCTTCCTTCTTTCAAAAACATGGTAAAAGATCTCTATCTCTCTCTTTAATATGTTACTATTTTTATTTTATTTTTTATATATCTCAGCTTTGTTATTTTTATGTATGTATATGTATATGTATATTGAGTATGTAGGTTATTACTTATTTATTGTATATAAGTAAATAGTACACCATGGACTACCCGCGAATTTATTTTCTCCTGCTGTGTCAAATCCATCTAAAGGTTGTCTGTAAAAGATCGCTTTTAGCGATAAGACCGCCCATTGTAACACCCTTTGTAGTTTTTAAGTCCTTATTTAATTCTGTTATGGTGTACAATAAAGAGTATATCTATCTATCTATCTATCTATCTAGTAGTAGGTAGGTTGGACCAATCTTAATAGCAAAACGTATGCAATAAAACGTATTAGTGTGTATTGCTTGTTGTAAAACTGTAGGCGCTTTACGATATGCATTGCTGTTTCGAACAATATGTTGTATATGTAGCTTTTATAGCTATAACCTGGATCAGGGATCTTTAACTCAAGAGTGAACAGGTTAATTCTAATTATACTTGATTCATCTTCGACCACATCATCACTTACCATCAGGTGAGATGATGGTCAAAGGCGAACCTACCATCAATAAAAAAAATTAATATTTAATGCTATTTTCAAACCATAGACTTCTTATAGACTTAGACGACTTAAGAAAGACTATTTTCTGTTTTATATTTTCTATATAGTTTAGCTTATGAATAATAAACAATTTTCAACTATATTCTTTTACTTTAACATTATTTAAAATTATAAATATGTACCTACATATATTGATTGTAACATTACTCGTTCGTTAAGGTTATTGAAGTACATGTGTGTACTTATTTCAAATAATTTGGTCCTCTAGTTTTTGGAGAAAATTAGGTTTGAAAGACGGAAGAGTTTTGAATCGTTTCATAAGGACGTTTTAAACGCTACTTAGAACACTGGACACAAGTATTTTCCTTATAGATTTCTAAGATATTTCCCAGTGATTATTTAACAACAATTATTGTAACTATACTGTAGTACGTATTTGCAACGGAAAGGGATTCCCACGTAACAGTTAATCAGTGACGCAGCCCACACAACCACATATGACTAAGCTATTTAATTCTGTTATACAAGGCTCAATTTTCCTTGTTGCAAGAAACCTGTTCTGTAAAGCATTCAACAGCTCTTGTCATTCTAAATTAAACTTAGTTCCAATAACTTTAAAGTGGATGATACGTGTTTTAGTCAATTTGTTATTTCATTATCATTCTAGTTATTCGACCAGTCTTTTGTATACAGTGGTTATGAGTGGTTCCTTTTACGTTTGAATCTCAGTGTGTTTACCAAAATGGGTGTGACGTGCCTTATATTACTCCAAAAATCAAAAGAAGGTGTATTCAGAGCCGGAGAACCTGTGGAAGGAATACTGAAGTATAAAATAGACAAACCCACGAAGTTCACTAGTATAGATGTCTGTCTAAATGGAAAAGGAAAGTGTCGATGGTCAGAAACGGATACAGACGACAATACAACATACTACAGCAACAAAGAGGAGTATGTAAATATATGCAAGAATATATTAAAAAGTCAAAATGTTGTGTCAGGAACTTACGAACGTCCGTTCATATTTATTTTACCAGAAAATTTACCCACATCATTTAAAAATAAGACCTGTACAATAGAATATAAAATTAACGCCATATTTGTGAAGGACAATTTCTTTGGAACCAAAGATAAATTTGATGCTGAAATACTCGTGTACGGTTTCGTCCAACCGTGTTCACCGGAGCCTCTGATATTTGGCTTACAGAAAAATCTGATTTCTCTTACACCCGATAATAATATTAATGTCAAAGTTGAAATAGAAAGAACATTTGTGACTCCAGGTGCAAATATAATTCTAAAAATGACCATAAATAATGACACAAATGTCCCAATTACTATTAAAACGGAGTTAATGAAGTATTTCACTTATGTAGCAGATAATAAATCAAAGAAAACTGATAAAGAGTCAGTGAAAACTACAGCAAGTTATTCCCCAAATCTAGAAAAGAGGAGTGTGTTAAAATTGAAATGCATAGTTCCAACGCTACCAAGTCTCTATTCAATACAACATACGAAAGTTTTAATTGGAGAGTATAAGGTGAAAGTGACAGCCAAACTACCTTTTCCTCACACCAATGCTGTAGTGGAGGTACCAGTGGTAATTGGAGAAAGCAGATATCATGTTGGAGCTGCAGTTGCAGGTTATGGGAGTCCTTCATTCTCAAAAATGCCAGACATAGAAGATAAAGAGGAGAACGCAGAAATAGCTGAGGATTATTTTGCAAAATATGACAAAAACATGAAGATGCAATACAGTTAAAATCAATGTAGGAGGAAAAGTGAATCAAATTATCACAGTGATTGTATGGAACTTGAAATGAAAAATGTTTAGTTCTAGGACAATTATAAGTTTAGATAAAAGCTTTATTTTTCAAGTAAGTTACTTGAAAAATAAAGCTTTTATCTAAACTTCTGTTAGGAACATTAATAATATTTTCCATCCCTATGTTATTTTAAAAACACTCCTAAACCTAAGTATGTACATAACTTAGGCGTCGAAGTACTCCACCACATCACTGTCGTCCGGAAAGATTAGAAGACTGGCAGCATTGCCACGTTGTATGGCAATGTTTATTCTTTGGACAAAGAACGAGACAGCCCTCTGGTCACGCAGTTTAGATTATTTATACAGTATACTTATTATATACATACCTATATTAAACGAACATATTGTTTTTTTTTTTCTGATTACTTTCAGTTATGTCAGAAATGTTTCTAATCAGTGTTCTTGGAGTCATTTATAACGTTTCTATGCAACTTTTATACATACATGTTCATATATTAAATTAAAGTGTGCATGATTTCAAAATAATTGCGTTTTCTCAAGTGCTTATAGTTATTTACACGGTAGTAAAACACAAACAAACACAATATTCTATATTTTGTCTCCGTGAACATAGTCGAGCGAAAAGCTAGTATAATATAAAAGAAAAAAATCTCTTTTCAATTAAATTTGAGAATACATAATTTGATACCGTTGCCATATTATTATCGAGTCTAGCTATGTGTATTTATACTTGTTTTTTTTTTCAATAAATGTTTGTATAACCCCACCACTTAAGAATTGCAATGAAATAATGAATATCTCTTATTTGAAATTCTAATATTGAATAAACAAATACGATTCCAAAACAGAATTCTTAATTTCATTTAGTCATAATAAATCAGGTAATTTGCATAAAATAGTTTTTCTAACAAAACGTAAATTCGTTCGAGCTAACTATAGATTCAGTTTTGGTTTTCCTTAGGCTTTATTACAGTGAGTTAAGATTGAAATTTCCTTAAAAGACAAAAATATAACAATTGCTTCTTGAGTCCAAATTAAGTTGTATTAAACAATAGCCTCTGACCGTGACTTCAACTATGTTTCTACTTTGTTTCAATATTTTGTTTAATTTTAATTAAACGTACACAACAGGAACATAGTTGTCTAATTCGGTGCAGTCAGACGGCTATTCATTTTTATTTATACAACGTGTAATTTAAAGGGTATATAGGTACATACCAGGTATTACCATATAAGCATGACTTCTTTGGATGACAACAAACGATATGGCAAGGGTTTTGTAATCCTAAGTCTACGTGTGTAGAACTTATTACAAATACCAATACACTGATACCAGAGACCGAATTTTTCAAATCGAAGAGAATTATCGTGTTATTGGCAAGTGACGTGCAAAGTTATTGACCCTCTTAGTGCTGTGACACGTTTGTTATGATTGGTATTCAAGAAATATATGAAACCGATAATTTGGTATCAATTCTTTGAGTCAGTTATTTTGAGCTGAAACTGTGCATTGAGACTCCATACCAGATGTTGTCTTCAGCCCTTTTGGATAGATATGGGGTTTCCGTTACATATTGTATATTGGGTACCTATTACATACAGTTTTAAGTACGAAACATAAACAATACAATTTCCGTACATTTTTATTGTTATTGAAATTGATTTAGGTTAACTAACTTCTTAGTGTATCGATGGCAAGATATTTTAAGCCAGTAGTCGCGCGGAGCTTCACTCTCATCGACGTAAAAACACGTCCCTACTTCTTTTTCAGTCAATTAAAAGAAGTCTATAACCTTCTTCAAACTTCAAGCTATTTTCACATCTATCAAAATTCATCCAAATTCACCCAGTACTTTCGAAGATTAGCGCCTTTAAACAAACAAACTTTTCCGCTTTATAATCCATATACAGAGTTGTTACGACAGAGGGGCATTAAATTACACTACGTAGGTATACTATACGTGTTTAGTGTTAATTTGATACAGTTAAAAAATAAAAAGTGCCAAATTTTTTTTTTCAAACAAAATAAAAAAAATACAAAATAAAAAAAAATAAAATAAAATACTTTATTTTCAGACCAAAGTCCATATAAAGACACATTTACACATAAACAAAAAATAAACACACACAATAATAACAAGACAAATCAGACGAAATATTATAAAATACATTTAAAAAAGTAATTACTTAATGTATGTGAATGACGCTCTGTGAGTCGTCATCCAGTGCCACATTCGTCGGCGACGATAGCTATCAGGCTGTTGGAGCTATCGCGCACTCGCCGCATCAAGGATGCTATACGCGACCGTATTAATGCAAGAAAATCAGGCACACCTGCCTTTAAATTACACTACGTATACTATACGTGTTTAGTGTTAATTTGATACAGTTGAAAAATAAAAAGTGCGAATTTTTTTTTTTTTCAAACAATCTAAATAGTTTACAAATCAGAGTAAAACGCAATCACCCTTTGTAAATAAATGTGACTGACCTTAAATACGTATGTAACAAAGTGGCAACGTAGCGCGGCGTGTGTTATCTCTTGTCTTGGTCAGATTTATCGCTTTAAGGTGCATCTGAACAAAATCATTTTGATTTTTGGTACAAAGCTTGAAAATGGTACCAAGGTTAGTACGTAGATTCTCGCTAAGACGGGATTTTACGAAATTCCCACGGAATCGGGATTTACACGGGAAAAACTTCCCACGCGAATGAAGTCGAGAGCAACTGCTAGTCATCAATATATATAAAACGCTTCCGTTACTAACTGACTGACAGATAGCCGAAACTACTGGGCGCAAGAAGTTGAAACTTGACATGTATTATATTCCTTTAGCAGTTTAGGGGAGCACTAAGAGAGGAGTTTTGGAAATTCTTCCCCTAAGTGGGTTAAAAAGGAGGTCAAAGTTAATAGAAAACTTTTTATTTCTTCGATGGGCACTTGAAACTTTGTATATAAGTTTCTCAAGTGAGGACTAAGGATTTTGAAAATCCTCCCGTACAAGGATAAAAACGAGTACGAGTTTATATGAAACTTTTTGTTTTTTTCAATAGTCATTTGAAACTTTGTACGTAGGTTCCTCAAGTATTGTGAATGAACACCAAACAATGATTTTTATAATTTTTTTATGATTTTTAGAAAATTTAAATCCCCCCCTAAAATGGT
The DNA here is from genome assembly GCA_943138885.2 of Tholera decimalis. Classification (NCBI taxonomy): domain Eukaryota; kingdom Metazoa; phylum Arthropoda; class Insecta; order Lepidoptera; family Noctuidae; genus Tholera; species Tholera decimalis. Next base: position 4,971,836 of record OW964557.2, on the reverse strand, counting down.
GAAAAAGGTGTAAGGGCTTATACTAAACTTTTTTATTCTTTAATCGATTCATGGGATTTATACCTCACTAAACAATCCCAGTGATCACCATCAGCACAGAAGGGTTCCCGTTATCATTTATAGTTCGCATCACGTAAAAATAACGCTCGCTTGTACTGGCTGGTGCAGTAAGCGTCTAGCGTTCTTTTTACATGACATGCGCTGGAAAACCATTGCGGTGCGTTACGTTAGGTTACCTACATTATGCGACTCCTTGTTCTCCGAGCGGGATCGGACCTCTCACGATCTTGCTCAGCTGCCTCCTCCTGACTTCGACACACCTAGAATCATGAAATTTGGCAAGAAGCAAGTATATACAGCACATTTAGATGGTCTGTTAAAATTACGGTTTTCAGTTTTTGAAGTGAAAACTTCTTTAGCGGGGTTGTGCACTTTTTTGTAATGGGTAAAAAATGTTAAACTCGCGTCAGGACATGTGACCTGATTGAAAATTCGTAAGACGGACGGAGAGTAGACCACAGAAAAAATTCTATTTCGTGGAGTAGACAGCCGGCGCGGCGTAGGAGAGGAAGTATCCCCTTCTCTTTCTACGGCGCGGCGTAAATGTATGCGTGCGCAAACTTTTTAATGTAATATAAATTGTCATGTTTGTGTACGATAGCGCAATAAATAAATATTGTATTCTACCACATAAATGATAGTACTTTTATACTGATGATTAAAGCAATTCGTGCAAAATTATTCCCTAACCATTCAAAAATATCAAAAATGCACAACGTTAATATTCGAGTTTTCACTTCTGCCGGCACTCCCGGAGTGCAACCCATTTTTTTTTTCTGGTAGGTTATTGAACTTATATAATATGCTTTAATAAGTATGCACAGAATCCTCGGTGTGCCAGTCCAATTACTAGAAATTAACTTTTTTTTATTGATAATAGGCTCTCTTTTGACCACCATCTCACCTGATGGAAAGTGGCAATGTGGTCGAAAATAGAGCACGCTTACCTAAATTTTTTTTTTCAGGCTTCTAAGACCAATAGAAAATATACATACATAATAAGTAACAATAGACTAATAAATTTTTTTATGGCCCGGTTAAGTAGTATATTAGCCTTAGCGAGCTAAACTACGACTTGCCCTATCGAAAAAAAAAAGAAAAAAAAAAAACATATTTTTCATAATTCATACAAAAAATACATTCTATTACACAATAAACTATATAGGTAGGTACTAAAACATATTTTCATAAGACTATCACTATCACTATGCACGAAGTGGCGGCGCGCGGCGTCGTGTACTGACTGCTATTTGAAATTCGCGGACAATCAAAAGATTAAAACAAAAACAACTCAAAAATAGCAGCAGCGATAATGCCAAGGTTACAATCATGTCAGTCATAATTTGCTAACGGGTGCGATAGAGATAGCATAATGGTAAAGTGAGATAGATGCTACTAGCCTTTATTACTATATCATTCTGTATATTCAATGAGCGTTTACAGTAATACGGGACACGTAAGTTAGACTATGACCTTGAATGCGCAGTAACACATTTTTGAGTCTCAATCGAAGTGCAGTATGATGTAGAGGCGCGCGGCCCGCGGCGTACGGGACGGCGCGTAACCATAACAACGCGTTTTTTTTTTTTTTTTTTTGTGTGTGGCATCTCGCAGGTCAACCTCTGAGGTTGTCGGCTGCTTAACCGGGCTTGCCTGTGGTTGCCTTAATTAATAAATTAATTAAAGCCTCCAGCCAGGGCTTATTAAAAAACTTACAAACTAGGCGACTACACGCTAAGGGCACCCCCTGTGGGGTACGGACCTCGACTTAGGGCGTCGCAGGGGAGGGCAGCTAGGGACAGGCTGGATCATATCATTATTATTATTAATAAGGGAATTTAAAGCTACTGGCTCAGCGTCGCGGGCTGGCTCTGGCAAGGGTCGGGGTGGACTATTACGGGGACGTCGCGGCGGGCCTCGGCGGCGAGGACGGAAGGACGGTCGGTTTTTGTGTTTGTGTGCCACTGTACTTGTTTCCCTACGCCTCTCTTGGAGCAGGGTGATTGCGTTATCGGGAGTGACAAGGGTATGCCTTGGTCGGCGAATCTTAGAGATACGCGAGGGTTCGTATTGGGCGGCCGATACGATAAGGGGATTCCTATGTTGGATTGAAGTTTCAAAGAAGCGCTTGGAGACGCGTTTCATGAACTGCTGGATGGTGGGCATCTTGAGATCTACGTGAAGAAGCTCATTTCGAACATAAAAGGGGCTCCCGTGACTCTACGGAGGAATCGGTTTTGGAGGGTCTGCATCTTGTGGAGGAGGTAGGGCTTTGCGTGTGCGAAAACAACGCAGGCGTAGGTCATGATGGGACGGATGACCGCGGTGAAAATACGCAGCTTGCACCTGAGTGATAACTTGCTGCGAGAGCTAAGAATGAAGTGGAGCCTACCTAGAGCGAAAGCGGCGCGCGAACGTGCCTGCTTTATGTGCTCAGCGAAGGAGAGGTGTCTATCGAGGACCACGCCTAAGTATTTGGCTTGCTTTTCCCAAGGGATCGGCTTGCCGTACATGGTAATCGGACGGGGGGAGGGTGGGTTTATCCGCGGTTTAGAAAAGAGGACAGCCTGGCTTTTGTCTGGATTGACTTCGATTCTCCATTTCCGGAACCACTTGGCCAGAGTGTTTGCGGAAGTTTGGAGAGTGCGAGCGATGGCATCGGGTTTAAGACCGGTATAATAGATAGCCGTATCGTCGGCAAATAGGGCTAGCTGAGTATTTTTAGGCTTGGGGATATCGCTAGTGAATAGCGTGAAAACGAGGGGGGATAGTACGGAGCCTTGAGGAACTCCTGCGCGAATGGGATGGGGGGAGGAAAGCTCCCCCTCAATTCGATAACGAAAGGTGCGATTCGATAAAAAGTCCCGTAGGATGAGCACGAGACGGTCAGGCACGCCGAGTTGGTATAGCTTATAGATTAAGCCATTGTGCCAAACTTTGTCGAACGCTTTCGCTATGTCGAAGAATAAGGCTCCCGTTATTGCGCCCCGTTGGAAGCTGGCGCTGACGTGTTCTACGATGCGGTGGACTTGTTGGATACATGAGTGTTCGGTTCTAAATCCGAACTGCTCATTGGGTATTAGACTCTTTGCTTCGGCAAAATCTTTGAGCCGCTTATATATAAGCCTTTCATAGATTTTACCGAGGACGTTGAGTAAGCTAATGGGACGGTAGCTAGACGGGTCAGACTTGCGCTTGCCTGGTTTGGGAATACCTATGACAGTGGCCTGTTTCCAGGTTGTAGGGAACATATTATTGCTCAATGCGCCATTGAAGATGGCAGTCATTAGCACTATAAGCTGGGCGGGGAAAAGTTTGAAAACCCTATTGGTGATGCCGTCGGAGCCAGGGGCTTTTCGCGGTTGGAGACTTTTAATGATATCCTGGACCTCATCAGGAGTGATGGGGGCCAGTGGATTATCGGGATCTTCGACGGGCGGAAGGGAAGTTCTACGTTCGACTTCGGCGTTCACCATATCGAGGTGGGCTTGGTCTACTGGTTGAGAGCTGGGAGAACACTGGGACTCTAGGCTGTCGGCTAGGCATTCTGCTTTTTCAGAGTTATCGAAGGCGACACTCTTATCGGGACGAATGAGAGGAGGCATTGTGGCCTCTTCAGTGGATCGTAACTTCCTCTGAAGCTGCCAGAAGGCAAGATGGGTGGGCTCAAGTTCGCTCAGCATCTTGTCCCAACTCGCATTACGCTGCTCGGCAATGCGTTTCCTTACAGCACGCTGTAAGTTGCGCATATGAGCTTTGTTTGCGGCGCAGGGAAAAGCGCTGTACGCACGGATGGCTGCGTTCTTCTCGGTTATCAGATTCCGTACATCGTCCGGGAGTTTCCAGCGGTGGTCTTCCACTACAGGAACTTCCCTTGAACAATCGTTCAGGACGGATTGTACGTGATCTGTAAGCGAGTCGATCGCCGCCGTCGTGTCAGCGACTGAGACTATGTGGTCAGGAATGGTGTCCAATTGAGGTGACGTGGTGGATTTCAGTTTTTCACTTACTTTCCTCCAGTCGGTGATCAATTGGGTCGGAGGAGGTTGGGTAGGATCATGGTTACCCGAGCGGGAACCTAGGTGTAGGATAACGGGACGGTGATCCGAGTTGAGCTCGTGAAGCGCTTCTATGGAGTGTAAACGGAGGTTTACATTCTTTAGGAGCGCCACATCGAGGACATCGGGCCTATGGTTGAGGTCGTGTGGGTAGTGGGTGGGAGTCATCGGAGCGATGACGTCATAGTTTAGGGTCGCGCCTAGGTTATACACGATTCTGCCTCTGGCATTTGTCGTGTTGCTGTTCCAAGCGGGGTGTTTGGCGTTGAGATCGCCCGCTAGTAAGACGGAGTGACTTAGGCCGAAGAGAGTCGTGAGATCGCTGGTGAGCGCGATAGGATCGTCTGAAGCAAGAGACGCGACCGATGGTGGGGGATGGTAGGCAGAGATGATGGTTATCGGAGGATGACCAGTCATGCCTAGTCGACAGGCAGAGTACTCTAGGTGAGAGAGAGGCGCGGGTGGGGTCAGAGAGATGCAGTATAACTCCTTCCTATAATAAATAAGGGTACCGCCGCCGTGGCAGCGTGTTCTGTCATTGCGAACTAGACGGTAATTCGCAATTTTGGGGTCAGCGCGGTGGGGTTTCAAAAGGGTCTCCTGTATAAGGAGGATGTCTAATTGGTGGTCGCGGAGGAATTTAGTAATTTCGGCGCGTTGGTTGAAAATGCCATTGGCGTTGAAAAAACCTAATTTGAGGGATCGAGGCCTAGTGTGGTTTGTGCGTTGGGAATCCATTGGATCAGTCCATCGCATCCATCTGGTCGAGGCCTAGCACGACATCACTGTGTGTGCTGAATATTTGGCTGTACATTTTCGTCGTAATTTTGCCGTTATTCTGCTGCTCGGCAGCCAAAAGGGCATCGCGGAGAGACCTGGCTTGGCGGGTCATAAATATTTTATAGTGGCGCAGTAGAGTCTGGGCGCAAGACTCGCCGTTCCCGACGGGTGAGGGTTTGGGCGGTTGTTTGGCTGCAGGAGCAGCAGTGGTTTGAGGCGCGGGTTTGGGACTGGTTGTGGCCTCTGGAGCCACGGCTATAGGCAGGATCTGCGCTGCGATGGGTATATCCATCAGTGCCTGCAAAGGTTTGGCAGGGGCCAAGGAGGGAAAGGCTTTTTCGTGGTTTAGCCTGTTCCACGGGATGGTCTCTGAGGAGCGAGACGTTGAGGAATTTGAGAGGAAGGTGCCTCTCTTTGTTGGCGGGCGTTGGCGCGCTTCGCTAATTTAGGAGCGAGTTTGGGGGCTTTGGGACAGCCGCGGTAGTTTGCCGGGTGACCGGTCTGGCCGCAGAGAACGCAGCTGGGTGGTTCCGAACAGAGGGTTCGGTCTTTGGGCCGAGGGCAGTCCGCAGTGCTGTGCTCGCCCAGACACTTGACGCATCTGGGAGTCGCATAGCAGTTGCTCTGCGCATGGCCATACAGTTGGCAACGGTGGCATTGTCCCACTGTTGCGGTTTTGTAGGGCTTTTCAATTGAGATACCGGATAGGGAGCAAATGGACTTAATCTTGAAAATCGGGTGATGACCTTCGGTTGGTTCACAAATGACAAGAACCATGTCGTACAATTCACCGCCTCTCGCTTTATGTAAGCGATGGACGGCGATCACTGGTATACCTTGATCGGCAAGGTCGTCTTTAATATCCTGTACTAGGATTTCTTTAGGGACACGTTTAATAACTACACGAGTGGGCGTGTCCTCGGGGAAGGAGAAAGTGTGAAAGGAAATATTCCTTTCACGGAGGGTGCGATATAGTTCCCTATAGTCGTTCGACGTAGGGACGGTGACTTTAATGCCATTTTGGCAGGCACGGGCGTTTGTGTAGTTGATCTTTCGATCAACACACATCTTGGACACATCAGTCCATTTACCCTTGTCCTGGATGTAAAAGGGAGGCGGAGGGCGTTGCTTCCTTTGGGCTGAGGAAGTTTGGGCTATCGGGCTGGGGGGACGACTATTCTGCGCGCGAGCAGAGGACGGTAGTTGGGACGGGGCTAGTGGGTCGAACGGGCGTTTGAGTTGGGGACGGGGGCGACGCGGTGGTCTTTTTGGCCTTGCTGGCCTGAGAGGTTTTCCCTTTCTTCCTCTTGCCACCGGTGACGACTTGAAAGTCGTCTTCCGAGGACGAGGGGCATGATGACAAATCATTGTCGGAGTTGTTATGGGACACAGGTTCGGTGGTGTCCATTTCACCGAATTCAGGTGCAGCACACACCTGCGTGGCGTCCATTGTTCTTTGAACAATAGGATTAGTAGGTGGGCCGGAAACAATGGGTGATTTCGGGAATCGGGCGATCGGCACGACTTTGTCGGCGGGCGGGGGCAATAAAGGGCTATCTACCTGGAAGTCGTTCGTTGTTTGACGAACAATGGGATCGGAGTTAATAAATACTTCCGTGAATTGACCAACCGGGATGCCTTGGTCGGCAAGCGGGGGAGATAATGGGCTGTCAAGCGCGTCACTAAAATCAGCGACGTTGGCTTCGGTAGCCGGGGGACAATTAGCGATTTCACGCTGGATTTTTCCGCCATATTTGGCGGAAATAGCAGGGTTTTCCCTAAGGATTTCTAATAATATCTCCAAAATATTGGAGTTCGCCATGATTGGCGAATGGATCAAAAATTTAATGGAGAAAGTTTGGAGATTTCTCTCCCGCGGGGGGCCTATTTAAAGCCTAACTGGCCTAACTCCCCGGATGGATGGGTCCGGGGATGTGTAACCCTCCCAGTCGGGTAGAGACTGGGAGGTGAGTACCTAATGGTGAGCCCTAAGCTTGTAACCAGTCGCCAGTCTTATTGTGCGAACCGGGCCCTATTGGGTCTAGTGCGAAGGGGTAGACACACCCAACCGACACTAGGTGTGTAGCTGAAAAGGAAACTCAGTAACTAGGTTTGACTAGGAGATCCCCCAAGGCCAAAATCTAGCACTCGACTCCAATTGACTGCTTCACCCTGAAGGGGATCAGCGGGTGCGTCGGGTCAGCACCTCCTTGGTATTGTTGACACCGTGAGGTTTCCAACCAAGGACCACGAAACTGTGGTTTTACCCTGAAGGGGCCAAACCTAATTGTTTTTGACGATACTCTGTTATAGAAACAAAATATTACACTGCCTTGAAAAAGGCGGATCCGGATCGAGAGTTGTAGTCGGCGACTACGAATGACGTCACGGCGAGCGCGACGAAGCGATGACACAGACACAGAACGATCGGGAGCGCAGAGCGGCACGACCGTCTCGGGCGAGCGTCGGGCGGAGAGAGTCCATAACAACGCGTGACGCTAGCCATATTTTTATACTGTGCGACCACGTAGTCTCACTCCACCCCGCGCTGCCCACGCACTCTCCGCGCGGCCCTAGTGTACAATCACGCACGAAATTTCAGAATTTATTTCTCCGTCAAATGTATGATAATTTAATTTATTTTCAAGAAAATTAACCCACCACAACGAACTATTAGGAGAGAGGGGAGAAGAAGGATACGTTTACAATTACTTTTTAAAACAAAATAATATAACGGATTTTCCAGGTCTGGTATTATGCCAGTGAGTGAAAGTGATTAAACATGCAGCTGTACATTAACTTTTGCTATATAAAATTTTTATTAGTACATCCCTTTAACTGTTCTGTTTAATAATACCTAACTTCCGATGTCTCGGTTGTTCAAGGAATACAATAATTTGAAATAAAATCCGAGATAATTTTTAATTTGCCGAACATCCGCGGAGAACGCTTCTCCATAATTGCACCTGCGTGGACGACCGCCATTTTGGTTCAACTTACGTGTCCCCCAGACACTGTACCAATGCCAGTTTTAGAACCTATTTCATAATAAGATTAAGTTCGTTTTTGTTTAACATTAAGAGTAACTCGACCAGTTATGATAAAAACGCTATTTTACAAGTGGTCAGGTTATGTTATCAAACAATCTCAGGACTGTATTATTATAACGTAATTAAATCTCACTTTTAGGGTTCCGTAGCCGAATGGCAAAAAACGGAACCCTTATAGATTGTCATGTCTTGTCTGTCTGTCTATCTCTCCATCCGTATGTCCTATTCAGTTTATTATGAAACAATTAGGACTACACCCGTGAAACTTGGTAGGTATATGTATGTATTCTGATAATCGCTTCCCGATTTTTATTAAAAATTTAAAAAATATATAAAATTTAAATAAAGAAAATAATAAGTTTAGTTACATTTCTATGTATGGGGGGGCTATCCATACATAAAATTGGAACTAAAAATATATTTATTTATTAATTAAGTCTTTATGCAACACAAAATGTACATATGGCATTCTCTACCAGTCAACCATAGGTGGTGAAGAGATAACATGGCAGGTGCATAAAAAAATAAAGTAAGTAGATAATAATATATTCAAAATAAAAGATTTATACAAGTGTATACATATATAACTAGAATAAACTTACATTTCATCAAACCTATACGTGTTTGGTATCTATAGACAGCTCTTTATTATACACAAATGACATTGAGGTTTCTAAAACCATTTTTTCTTAATGTTAATCGTTTAAAAGACTAAGACCACTTACAAAAAGGTAAAATGTGCCCCTCCCTAACTATTATACCTAACAATAGAGTGAAAAAAAAATGTATGTTGTAGATCTTAATAAAAAAATTCAATTAAAATTAGTTCATTTCATTCAGTTAACATTTTCTAAAACCACAAATATTACCTTTTATTTCATACAAATACAAAGTTGTTTGCTTTACTACGGAACCCTTCATGAGCGAGTCTGACTTACACTTGGATAATTTTTATTTCCTGAATTTTCTTTTTTGTACTTTATCAATAATAACAGTACCGTTAGGAAGAAAAACAGAGATAATTAAGTATGTCCATAGGTTTTGATTACAAAATATTAATATCATAAAACTGAAATCAATATTAAAAAAAAAGTAACCAAAATTATAATTAAATGACTTAGTTATTAACTGATACAATCTTTAATCAGCTGAAGTACATTTCACTACTCGTCACTGACGGATTACTAAACGGACAAACAACAGCATTAATTCTATAGGTCGCCCTTCTCCTTCCCTAAATCTTTATCTTTATTGTCAAATGTTTCAAAAGAATCATTTTCCTTGTGTTTATTTTTTTCATCTTCCATGGTCATATTTGCAGTCGATGGACCTCCATCATCAATGCTCACGGCCGTAACACCATGAAGATCTTTTCTTTCCCCAATCACCACTGGCACCTCCACAACAGCGTTAATGTGAGGAAATGGGAGTTTTGCTGTTACTCTCACTTTGTACTCTCCTATCAGAATCTTTGAATGTTGTATCGAATATAAACTCGGTAATGTTGGAACAATACATGTTAGATTTGACACACTCCTTTCTTTTACAATCGGTAAACACCCCTTTGTCGCTTTAACCGGCTCTCTTTCATACTTTTTACAAAAATTACCTTCTGACACGTAAGTAAAATGTTTAAAAAGCTCTGTCTCAATAGTTAGAGGAATGTCGGATTCATTGCTTATCGTAAGCCTCAATGTGATGTTTTCTCCTGGAGTCAAAAATGTTCTCTCTATTTCTGCCTTTACATTAATATTATTGTTCTTAAATAGAGAGAATAAATCTTTCTGTAATCCGAATATTAGAGGTTCCGGGGAACAAGGGCTTACGTATCCGTAAATTGGTACTTCTTCCACAAACTCGTATTTTGGTTCATATAAATTTTCTTTTATAAATGTGAGGATGATTGTGTACTCGATGGTACAGATATAATTTTTCATTGATGTTGGTAAATCATCTGGCAGTAAGAATTCAAATGGATATTCAAATTTTCCTGATAAAACATTTTTGTCTTCTCGTGCTATAAATAGATTTCTGTACTGCTTCAAATAGTCTTCTTTATTACTGTAGTATATCATTTTATCATCAGAATCTTTTTCTGACCATTCACACGTTCCTTTGCCCACAAAATATAGATCTACACTTCCAAACTTGGTTGGTTTATCTACGCAATAATTCACTATTCCTTTCACAGATTGTCCTGGTCTGAAGACACCTTCTTTTGTTTTTTGTAGTATTATTTGGCACGATACACTCATTTTAGTAAAAAAAAAAATGTTCCAAAGGCTCTAGCGACTAATCGAGAGCATAGCTCGCGACACACTAAACGTCGATAAGTTTAAGAATGACTCATGTAAACAAAACAATATACAGTTCCTAGACAAATTACCACTTTACTGTCACGAGAATTAAGCTGATTTTAGAATGACAGAAGCGATATGGAACATGTTGTACGAGATAAGTATATCAATGAAACATGAACTCTATGTAATCGGAGTAGGGTGTTTAGTTGTCAGTAGCTTAAAAAATTACGTCATCGTTGAATTCGTTTCGCGCGTATAGAATGTAACATAAAATATTTGTGATATCAATGTAATTATCATCAAGTAAAGGCTAACCTTTACCCAATTAAATCGGGATTGGCTTTTAGTCTAACTAGATGTAGCTTTTAGGTAGTATTTTACATGAAGTGAGTGCTAATCTAACCTTTACAATCCATTAGCTGGTTAACACAATACGTAAGTATTTTGACAGAGTCTGTCAATCCCGTTATTGTTAACAAACGCCTTTATCTTTTTTTTTGCCTCACAGCCACTGATAGTATGTTACTTGACCTCAGGACTGCTAGCGCGGTTATTAAGAAGCGTAAATTATTCAGACGAAATATTGATGATGAATATGATGCATGTTGTTACAAATATACTTAAACAACAGCATGTAGTCACATAATTTATAAGATTTATATTAGCTCTAGATGGCAATGTAGATGGTAAGCGACCAAGATGACCTAGTCCCAGACGATGGGCTGATCAGGTGTCCGAAGTACTGCACATTCCGATGTCCCAGGTTCTCCAATCTGAAGACCGTAGTAGATGGAGGAGCTTGTTGCAACGTTTCCGTCGTAGCCACGATCCTCAGCACTAAGGAACCGACTTGAGGAGGAGAATAAGGTCCAGCTAGAGGCTTTGATTGTTATAGTTATGGCCACCACAGGCAAGTCCAACTAAGTAGCCAAGAACCTCTTAGATTGACCTGTGAAAGGCTGTTGCCAGACTCACAAAAGAGTCATAAATTTAAAAATTAATGGGACGTTTGTATAAAATAAATTTAATTTAAGCTGATAAAACAATCAACTAGAAAAAGAAAAATTTGTAATGATTTATTGTTAAAATCTAACACCGCAGTATAAATCTCTTAATGAATTTACGAGATATATATTGTTTGTTTAAAAAAATACCTCATGACGATAATAGACTTCGGCACAAGTTATTTAGGAATTAGTTGTTGTAATATTACTAGCTGAACTGGCAAACGTTGTTTCGCCACATTAATTGTTTTTAGTGAAAAAATCCATTCTCGGATCTACCAAATATACATTTTTCAAACTGTTTCGGTGGAGTTCGATGTGTTTGATACACATGAGATTTTGATATGTTAGATTATATTATATTTGATTTGTTATATAATGTTGATATTAATATGGTGTCAGATTGGAGTGATTAATAACATCATATAATATAATATTATTATTAAATTAGACTATACGAATGGACGGTGCGATGGCCGCTCTGCCCCCCACAATTTAGACCTCTAATATTTTCTAAGATATTATTTTAATGATATGCGACTTTATATTTCAAAAAAAATTGTTTTTTAGGGTTCCGTAGCCGAATGGCAAAAAACGAAACCCTTATAGTTTCGATATGTCTGTCAGTCTGTCTGTCTGTCCGTCCGTCCGTATGTCACAGCCATTTTATTCCGAAACTATTAAGACTATACATGTGAAACTTAGTAGGTAGATGTGAACCGCTTTCCGATTTTAAGAAAAAAATTAATAAATATTTAAAATAAAGGGGGGCTGAAACAAATACATGGAACTGAAACTGAAAATATTTTTTTCATGAAACCTATGCGTGAGTGGTATCTATAAACAGGTCTTTAAAAATGATATAAGGGTTTCTAAAACCACTTTTTCATAAAGCCAATCGTTTAAAAGATATAAGCTTCCAAAGTGGTAAAATGTGTGTCCCCCCTCTAACTTCTATAATAGTGGAGGGAAAAATGTATAAAATATAAATTTCTGTAATTCATACAAACACTATGAAAAACAAAGTTATTTAGCGTAGTTGTAAAAATGTAAATAAGCTAGTTTTAAGAAAGTTTTAAGGTTTTTTTTATTCGTCAAATAAATATACATTATCTAGACACGCGGGAGCGTGTCAAGCCAAGTACTGGCGCGCAGCTCACCGTGTGTAATATTACACGAACCATTTGGTGCCACTTTTGAGCCCCTCATAACTCAAAAACTATTTCACCTAAACTTGTCAAATTTGGCTCATATGTTGAGACTGGCGAGATACATATGTGTTCTAAATTTTATAAACATATCTCAAAAGGTTATTTAGATATTAATGCCCAAAAATCGACTGACCTATAGATCAAAACTATAACCCAGTTCCAGATGACCTAGAAATTTCAAATTTGGCATGCAGATAGGTAATTAGGTGAATACAAAGGAAAAAAATCAGAAACTGGTAATTTTTTATCATTGTTCAGAACTACAAGAAGCCCAGTGCAACGATAACTGGGGTGTCCGGAACTGTCCACGATTCGTGGAGCTTAACGTTGCTTACAATAAACAAGGTTACATAATAGCCTCTGAGGCTTTATAAATACCACTAACCTTCTGTGCTGGGTTCGCCAACTTCGACCTTCCTAGGTCACGCCCAGGTGTGATATGTATGTAATATGAGGTGAGTAATTGAAACGTGTGATGTAAGTTACGTGTTCTAGGACGTTCACAAGGCGTCAATCTCCAAATGGCGCGGTCCAGATCAGCACCACACCCAACTCACACCGGATTGAAGTTAATTATCACTACTTATTTCCACCAAATGCGCGTGCCACGAGGTGGCCACCAACCGGCGATAAGTCCAAAAATATCCCGGGGTTTTCGTCAAACGGGGATTACAAATTCAAACAATTGATAATCGCGACCCAATTATCGGTTGCCACAGGCGATTCCAAACGATATTTCACCAATTATAATTAACTCAACAGGTCCGCCGCGGACATTTTTTTCCAAACAAGCAAAGTCAATCTGTCAAGTCAGAGAGGTTATGTCAAGTCCACAGATAATTAATGTTGCCAACGAAAATATACGTTCGGTTCCACATATCGGACGGAACATCTACCCCCCCCCGGACGGGCCTAACCGTCCGCTAATCAATTGGAAGTCTTGACAAGGTTGCAAATTCAACACAGCTTCAATGCGGCCAAATACCGTAGCTAGTTTCTCAAAGGTGAGGACGGTGTCTCCCAACAATCTCCGCCAGCGTCCCTTTGCCGCTTTCACTGCGGCCCCAAAAATACCCCCCCAAGGGGGGCAGGCTGGCGGGTCAAACAACCAAGTGACCCCTCGGCGGGCCAAACTATTACCAATATCAACCTGGCTCTCATTAAGGAAGGCGTATACCTCCTTCAAATAGCTACTTGTACCCTTGTAATTCGTACCGCAATCAGACCTAATCAAAGATAACCCACGGCGAGACACAAATCCTTCCAAAGTCGCCTCAAAGGCCTCTGTCGAGAGGGAGGTTACCAGCTCCAAATGTACTGCCTTGGTTGACAGGCAGACAAACACACAAATAAGCCTTAACAATCTTACTATTACGAAGGGTGGACGTCTTCTACAAAAGGGGACCAACAAATCCGTTACGACGCCAGCAAAGGGCCTCGCCTCATTGACGCGATCAGCCGACAAAATCCAAAATTCTCGCTGCAGAATGGCCAACAGCGCATTGCAACCGGTATGCGAGTTCTTAGTGTGACGATCAGTCACCAACAATTGAACCAAATGGCCCTCCTTGGGCAACAAAGGGGGTGACGGGCCCCATAAGGAAGGCTAGAGAGCCTCAACTGTCCTCCAACAGGGTTTCCCGAAGTGGCTCGTCCCATCCAAGTTCAGTTATAACAAGAGCAGGAGCACCAATTTTAGGGTAAGGACAACTCACAAGGGTGATTTCAAACCAGGTCCTTCCCTCAACAGTGGTGTCAGCCGGTTCGCCAATTCCCCAAATCTTGCCTGAAAGGTCGTTCACCTTCAGGCCAACCTGTCCCGCTAACCAAGACGACAAAAGGCAACCCCGGACTCCCGTGCCCAAAATGGCACGGACCACAATTGAGTCACCCAAGGGTCCCCAGACCTTGACCGAGACCGTTGGCAACACAACCGTCTTGATCGGGGGGGTCCTTTAGCGGGGCAGGCGTCAATCTCTTAGCGATGCCTGGGCGGCGACTGATCGCCGCATCCAGGCTGCCTTCGTTCACGACGAGGCCAACAATCAAAACATTCGTCCGCGCGGTGTCCCGAGCCGCTCGCCATCGCTGGGGGGGCATATCCTACCGGATGCCCGAATGGCGGAGGGCGCGACTCCAGCCGGGGACGTTCCGCCAACGGAGGGGAAAGGCAGCGGCGCCGACCCGGCCACTGCTGCCTAGCAGCCAATGCGCGTTCTCCCTGACGAGGGGAGACCAAATGGCGCTCGTGGGGCTCCCGTTCAACTTGCGCGGGGGGTGGAGTGCGGCGTACAGAATCGCGGGTCTCAGCCCGGTGCTCGTCTCCAGGGGTACCCCCCTTTGCGCGAACCCCCCTCAGAAGCTGGTCTGCTGGAGCGGTTTGCGTTGGCGCACAAAATCTCCAAGTGGGACCCTTCACAAATTCTACACGGGCGGGGGTCGGGGCAGTCCCTATGGAAGTGGGCCCCCAAACACGAGAAGCACAAACGGCGTGCGTTGACAATGCGGCGGCGGGAACTTACGTGCAAATTCAAAAAGTCCCGGCAACGCGCCATGACATGCCCCGTTGCCTTACAAAAGTCACAATGATGAGGACTCCGGGCACCAGCAAAACGGGGGGCGGGGCGAACATCAACAGGCCCCCTAGCCCGAGGACTCCGGGCGCCAGCCAAACGGGGGGCGGGGCGATCATCAACAGGCCCCCTAGCCCGAGGACTCCGGGCGCCAGCAAAACGGGGGGCGGGGCGATCATCAACAGGCCCCCTAGCCCGAGGACTCCGGGCGCCAGCAAAACGGGGGGCGGGGTGAACATCAACAGGCCCCCGAGCCCTAGTCCGTCCCTGGTCTCTAGGCCGAGAAGGTAGTGGGGGTGACCCCGTGGCGCCACGAGTGTTATCCGAAAACCGACACTCGTCTTCCAAAAATTTGAGGAGGTCGTCAAAGAGGGGAAGATGGGTGGCACTATCCCCACCATACTTCTGCTCAAAACGTGACCTCAGCTCCGCGGGGAGCAACTGCAGCACTATGTGCACCAACAAGTAGGACCAATGTTCTACCGGTAACTCCAGGCGTCTCAAAGCGTTGGTCGCTAAGACCAACGGGTTCAGCAAGTCAGTACGCAACGTCGACGTGCTGGCAATGGCCGGTAGTCCCAAAATCTGGTCGATGTGCACATCAGCCAGGCAGCGCTTGTTCTGATACCGTCGGGAGAGAAGCTCCAGAGCGGTCGGGTAAGAGGAATCCGTCACCGGCAAGTGCTGCACCAAGGCTCTGGCTTCGCCCTCCAGGACAGACAATAAATAGGCCAGCTTCTGGGCAGGTCCGAGGTCCGAGCGTGCATCGACAAGACTCTTAAAGAGATTTAGGAAGCCCAGCCAGTGGTCCAAGCGACCGTCAAAATGTGGCAGCTCCAGGGTGGGCAGCCTACTCAATAGTCCAGGACCTGCAACAACAGGGGTCTGCGGCTTGGCCGCATCAGGCACCCTGCTCTTCAAAATTTCCCGCGCTCGTAGACATATGACATCCCCCAGGTGGACAATCTGGTCATAGTCACCCAAAATCTTATCGCGGGCTGTCTGATCCATCACCCCCAAATCCACGTCCATGATGTACTCGTTGAAGCGTATGAGCGCAGCATCAGCTGACTTGATCCTCTCAATTACTTGCCCATACCGAGCAAGGGTGAGCTCTTCCAATTCTACACGCTCAACCGTTGCAGCTGCCGATGTGAACCATCTCAACTGTGAGGTCAATCCGGCAGCAGCCTCCCTGACTGCCCTTAATGAGGCCATTGCAACAATCAAATATTAATACAAAACACCAATCAACAACCAACAATCAAATATTAAACAAACAACAATGACTTGTTAGCCGACCAAATAATTTCAACAAAATAAAAATTCAAATTCAATTATTTCAAGTCCAAATCCGACCCTGTACTTATTCCAAGTATGAATCTAGCTTGGTACAGATGGCTAGTTACAAAATAAATAACAATTCAATGTATATATTGTGCAGGATCACACCAACAAACATCAATAATTGAAGTATAATATTGCTCCGGACAATCTCTAACAACAATCCAATAATACAAATAAATGCAATAAGTCAATCCACACCATTCAAGTCTTGTTATATTAGACTATGTGTAATTATTATTTAGATAACCTTTAAAATTCAGATCAGTAACATTCAATTATTAATTGCAACAAATACCAAATTATGTACCAAATGATACCAATAATTCCTAATTTCACAATTAAATCCTACTTGTCAATTCAATACCAAGGGGCTAGCACTACAAATTACAGTACAAACTACAAGTACTATTTGAGCCTGGCTGACAAAGCAATATATTCAAACTTATTAAGTTATAAGTTGTGTTAAGTAATTAAACTCAAGTTTTAAGTTTTAAGTTTTCAACAATATTCAAAACTTCCAATTAAACCAGTGGATCTATTATAAGAGCCACGCCTGCTACCAAAATGTGGATTTATTATTAGAACCCACGCTCTGCTTACCAAATGTTCAGAACTACAAGAAGCCCAGTGCAACGATAACTGGAGTGTCCGGAACTGTCCACGATTCGTGGAGCTTAACGTTGCTTACAATAAACAAGGTTACATAATAGCCTCTGAGGCTTTATAAATACCACTAACCTTCTGTGCTGGGTTCGCCAACTTCGACCTTCCTAGGTCACGCCCAGGTGTGATATGTATGTAATATGAGGTGAGTAATTGAAACGTGTGATGTAAGTTACGTGTTCTAGGACGTTCACAAGGTGTCAATCTCCAAATGGCGCGGTCCAGATCAGCATCACACCCAACTCACACCGGATTGAAGTTAATTATCACTACTTATTTCCACCAAATGCGATTGCCACGAGGTGGCCACCAACCGGCGATAAGGCCAAAAATATCCCGGGGTTTTCGTCAAACGGGATTACAAATTCAAACAATTGATAATCGCGACCCAATTATCGGTTGCCACAGGCGATTCCAAACGATATTTCACCAATTATAATTAACTCAACAGGTCCGCCGCGGACATTTTTTCCAACCAAGCAAAGTCAATCTGTCAAGTCAGAGAGGTTATGTCAAGTCCACAGATAATTAATGTTGCCAACGAAAATATACGTTCGGTTCCACATATCGGACGGAACAATAATTTTATTATAATTTTCACTTAATTTATAATTAGTGCCTGTTAATCTCTATATGTGGATTTTAAGATTATTACGTGAATATATAACGAGTTGAATACCACCCTTAATTTTTCTTAATCCAAATTTATCCGTTTTTGTACTTATAAATAAGAATATAGTAAATTTTCGTATTTATTACGCGTAACTAACCGTATTCTACAACCATTAGCGCCACCTATTATCTTAGAGGGTCACTACACCATGGAGGCAAAACGCGTAAAATGAATTCCGGATACTGAATGGGCAATTCACTCGAACATTTCAAAGGTACAAGATAATATAGAAAATAACATAAAAAGGACAATTATACCCCGTAAACGTAGGAAAATACAGTAGTTTAACAAAAAACCATTTAGTATTAATTTTGTTATAAATAAGTACCTACTACTAATTTATGTACAAAAAGTAATGATATCCCATCAAAAACATAAATGTGAAATGAGAGCCAAGTTCAATATTATTATATATGCCTTGGTTGTTGACTTCAACGACAAAAGAAGTGAAATCTAAATGGGTGCCAAGTTCAATGGTCAGTCCTGAAATTTATTTATAACAATATAAAATATCATTTATTCTTATAACTTAGGAGAATATATTGTAGCCTAAGGTCTGACTTGGCTAGTTTTCATTCGTATTGAAAGTCTTAAAGTACATGTTTCTGTCTTTTATTACATTTACCTTGAGAAATCAAAGCAAATTGAAATACAAGGCATTGATGAGTACTTATTTCCGAGATAGTTATCATAACCATATGCTTTATCTTGATAGCAGGTATCTATAGTTATTGTATTGTAAAGGTTGTAACATAAGCAGATAATTCTGAAGTATCCGATAGTCAATGCGTGATTGAACAGCCAAGGTATGATGGAAGGACACTAAATTTTGAGGCAAGGTCGCTTATGTACATGATATGTTTAATAAGATATGTAATGTCATGTGTTTGGATATTATTTTATTTAAATTTTTGTAAATGGGTCAGTATCCACGACCATGGCTTACAAAAAGGTAGATAACAGGTACTTAAGTACTTACTTAAGTACCTGTTACCTACTACTGGATCAGTACCACAGCTCAATAAAAATGCTTTATAAAAAACGAGCAGTCGTGCGGAGCTTCGGTACCGTGGACTTTATAACCATAAAAACATAACCCCCTTCTTTTGCAGTTGGGTAAAAGTAGCGTATAACCTTCCTCAAGCTTGAAGCTTCTTCCATATCAAAATATCCAAATCCACACAGTACTTTCGTAGATTAGCGTGTTCAAACAAACAAACAAACTTTAGATAAAACTAATACGTGTAATTAGTTTTTTTAAACTCGACACACAGAATAGTTTGTACATAATCGTTTCAGATGTGAATATTTTCTTGTTTCCTACATTTACAGCAAGTTTTTAGTCATTATACTTATCTCTTCTTATCTATCAAAGCTGCTTATAGAACGCTGAATAGAGAAATAATAATTATAACTTATACAACGTGTAACAGAATAAACGTAATTCCTGAAAGTAGTTGGTTCAGAACCGGCTTCTGAATCGATTTCCACTATAAAAAATAGGTATTAAATTTTGATGAAAAATCTTTCATTTAACTTAAAATGGAAACACAGTATCATGAAAAATTAATACAATCAAGGTAATTGTGTGCGCGTTGCGTCGGCCGCTAACATTGCATGAGTGTATGCGCCTGCGTAATGATATTGTATGACGCACATACGTTTTGCGTTTAGTAAGGATAACTATTTTATAAAAAATGCCTAGGTTTGGTTTCAATTTATTTTGTTACGGATGTTGTTATATTGATGTGTCTGAGGTATTTCGGTTAATCTGTTACACGTTGTATAATAACATCGCTGATTATAATTAGCGGATTTTTTCTATACAGGGTTAATTGTAAAACACCGAAAACCTCTTAGGACTTTGTTACTAACATCATAATCAACAACTTTTGTTCTATGACTTTTAAAAATTCGTTACATTTTAGTTCACCAGATTTTCATACAAAAATAAAAATGTTTAAATTAAACACCCTAAATGTTACGAAGTCTATGCGAAGCAAAAGAAAGCAATTTATAATATTGCTTTCTTTTGCTTCGCATAGACTTGCTAGCTAGACTAGCGTTCAATTTAAATATTTTTATTTTTGTATGAAAATCTGGTGAACTAAAATATAACGAATTTTTAAAAGTCATAGAACAAAAGTTGTTCATTATGATGTTAGTAACATAGTCCTGAGAGGTTTTCGGTATTTTACAATTAACCCTGTATAACCCTAAAAGGATTTCACATCTAATTAATAACGAAGATCTAGATAACTTTCTAAGGTTCTTTCCATTTTAGGTTTCTTTCCATTTCAGATCGAGAACTCCCCAAAATTGTGAAAGTTGCTTTTTTTTTTGTTGGTAGGCGCGTGTTTGACCATCACCTAACCTGGTGGTAAGAAATGATGTGGTGAAAGAAGAAGCACGCTTGCCTAGAACAAACTATGTCTATGTTTAAACCAACATTTATTGACTTGTATCAGTCGCTACTGTAAATTGGAAGCCGATAGTGTTTGGCTTAAGGAATTTATCTCCATCCAGATGCTCGAGATCAGTGGCAAATGTAAGCATAAAGCTACATCTTCAGGGGATAATGGAAGAATGGGTGTGGGTAGGAAGATAATGATTGTAATGTATGTTAGTCGTAGTTCTATAGCCATGTACGGACATGCTACGTTCGTGTAATGGGTTTCACTTTGTAATCTGATGTAGGCGATATCCTTTACTGCACTCCACACATGGCCACGTGTCAAATAAAACGTGAGATGTATATTTTATCTCACTGCTAGACAAAGGCCTTCCTCCATTTTTTCCAGCGCTCACGGTTCTGCGCCATATCCTTGCAAATCTTAAGGAAGACATCCAGGTCGCCTCACCATATCCTTCGTGGTCTGCCGCGGCCACAAGTTACAGTCTCAGAGCACTTATTCCGTGTCTTACGAGACCAAATCTTGTTGGCAGACATGCCATGCCTGGTCTTATTTAAATCGGGTAGCCTTTTGAGCCACATCGACGATTTACCTTCTGGAAAAAAAAACTGTAGTCTGATCACCCTTCAACCTTTTTATAATTATATTAATTATCTTTATTTCAGATCCAGAGGTCCATAAAACCATTACATTAATGTTAGAAGGTTGTGAGTAGTTGCAAAACACTAAAGATAAGTTAGTAATTTGTTAGTGAACAGGAGCAAAATATATTCTATTCGCATGCAGGTGTACACCACCTACCCAATATATTATTATAATGAATGGAGGGTTTTTACTGCGCTAACACCCTGACTTTTTTTGTGTCACATTTCTTAATTCCTACTAACAAAGTTTAAATTACAATAATGAAGAATTAAGACATGATAAACTGACGCGACGTAGAAAGAAACTTCTCTATTATTAATCTCTCATTTATAGACAACGATTATGCTTATAGAGGTCATTGCAGATTAATTTAGATAACCATGACAGTAGGATATTTATTGCACAAAAATTATTGTCTATCTATAATATAGATAGACAATAATTAATAGAGATAGAGATTAATAATAGAGAAGTTTCTTTCTACGTCGCGTCAGTTTATACATAAATATCGTCTATGTTGGTATATCTTAATGTGTCTCTCACTCAATCTCTAGCTTAGTCTAGTAGACACTATTAGTATTAATTAATATTTCACACGTCACTCCCATTCATTTCAAGTCTGAATTATCATGATAATACTCATTTTCAACCGACGACAAAAAGAGGAGGTTATCAATTCGACGCGTATATTTTTTTTTTTTTTTTTTTTTTTTTTAATGTATGATCATCGATTACTCGAAGACGGCTGAACCGATTTGGAAAATTCTTTTTTTGATTGAAAGGGTATACTTCGATACTGGTCCCATTTTCATAAACGTGAGGATCTGATGGTGGGATCCTGGAGAAATCGAGGGAACTCTTCAAATATTATAGGCACACCTATGTCGTTTTGGGTATTTATTATAGTAACTTGTGCAGTTGCTCTCAAAAAGTACCATTTGAGGCAGTGGAACTGATGATGAAGACCACAGATGGCCGCCGAAACTACTCAATAATAAGTATTGAGTGGATTGCAATTCGATTACTTGAATATGGATGTTACGCACTTTATGCTCGTCACAATGCATATGGTGATGTAGAGCTGATGGTGAAGTACCAGGAGAACTCCTCAACAATTAACGGCCCAGCATTGGGAAAAGCAATATTTTGTAAAAGGTTATAAGTAGTTGATAATTAGGCTCTTGTAACTAGGTAAATTAAAAATAGACCAACTAAAAAGAGTGAAATAAAAACTTTTTACCAAAAAATTAAACCGACTCCCAAAAAACACTGCAAAGTGAAAAATAACTTTAATTTCGGAAGTCGGTGCCAAAAACGAAAATACAAAACTAAAGACACCGACTACCGAAATTAAAGTTATTTTTCACTTTGCAGTGTTTTTTGGGAGTCGGTTTAATTTTTTGGTAAAAAGTTTTTATATAAGTTTGCCTTTCATCCTGATTTCAGTGTCTTCTCCTGGATAAGAAACGCATGGTTTCCATATAACTGCAAAGAGTTTTATCAATAATTAGATCGTTTCTATTTATATTGTAGATTATACACAATATGTCGCCTATCTATACTAATATTATAAAGCGGAAAAGTTTGTTTGTTTGTTTGTTTATTTGCTGTACTGGGTGGATTTGGATGCAATTTGGTATGGAAGTAGCTTGAAGTTTGAGGAAGGTTATAGGCTACTTTTTACGCGACTGCAAAAAAGGAGAGTTATGTTTATACCGTGATAGAATCCACGGGAGCGAAGCCCCGCGTGAGTACTAGTCTCTGCAATAAAGGAGGTAGGTACTGTAGGTAAGGTATAAATTACGATATATTAAAAAGACCACACCAGGCATACGAAATAACTCCCGATCACGGGGAGACCGGGATAGTGAGAATTAGGCCGTGCGCGCACTGCCTTGCGGTGGCCGCAATTCCGGTAGTTCTACCGCACCGCAAAATTTGTGAAGTATGGAGTGTCATAGAAGTGCGCGCACTGCGGTCAGTCTACCGATGCGGTAGAACTACCGGAATTGCGGCCACCGCAAGGCAGTGCGCGCACGGCCTTAAGTTTTGGTAAAAAGTTTCCTTAAAATTATTTTTAGCTAAAACAGTAAATAAATAAAATGAATAATTACGTAGGCAATATATTATATATTATTTTTTTCCTAATTATATAACACTATTCGATAAAAAAACACTCAGATAAAATAGTAAAATTTATTTGAAATTAGAAAACTTAGCCATAAAATAATATTTTGAATTTAAATGGTCAGTACGGCAAAACGGCAATTTCATAGGTTAAGACCTAATATAAATAGATAGAATATACTTTATTGTACACCAAAATTTAAACACACCTATTTATTAACAATGTTTCTTTTTTAACCGACTTCAAAAAAAGGAGGTTTACAATTCGTCTTGAACTTTTTTTTTTTTTTTTTTTTTTTTGTGTATGTTACCTCATAACTCGGAGACGGCTGGACCGATTTGAAAAATTCTTTTTGCGTTTGAATGGGTATACTTTCTAGTTGGTCCCATTGTTACGAAATCAGGATCTGATGATGGGATCCTGGAGAAATCGAGGGAACTCTTCAAATATTATAGGCATACCTATAGCGTTTTGGGTATTTCTTATAGTACCTTGAGGAGTTGCTTCCGAAAAGTACCATTTGGGGAAGTTGAACTGATGATGAAGACCACAGATGGCTACTGGAACTCCTCAATAATAAGTATTTCGTGGATTGCAATTCGATTACTTGAGTACGGATGTTAAACACTTTATGCTCGTCACAATACATATGGTGATGTAGAGTTGATGGTCAAGTACCAGGAGAACTCCTCAAAAATTAACGGCTATGCATCGGAAAAAGCAATATTTTGTAAAAGGTGATAAGTTGTTGACATTATGGCTTTTGTAACTAGATAAATTACAAACCGACCCACTAAAAAGCGTGAAAAAAAACTTTTTAACAAAAAATAGAACCGACTTCCATATAAAAACACTACAAAGGCAAAAATAACTTTAATTTCGGAAGGCGGTGTCTTTAGTTTTGTATATATTTTCGTTTTTGACACCGCCTTCCGAAATTAAAGTTATTTTTGCCTTTGTAGTGTTTTTATATGGAAGTCGGTTCTATTTTTTGTTAAAAAGTTTTTTTTATGGTTACAATGGTGGTCTACTAATAATTATATGACTTCCTCTATTCACCGTTACCTGCCTTTTACATTTGCCGTTACCTTACTGCGGCGAAGCAGGGAGAAGGGTTATATTTTTATATCGTGAATGTATGTATGTCCGTTCCTTTGTTCCGTCGTAACCATTAAACCACTGGACGGATTTTAATAAATGATACGTCATTGGATTTGTCTTGATGACGCGAGTGTTATTGGATACATTAAAAGAAAAAAACTTTTTAGCAAAAAAAATAGAACCGACTTCCATATAAAAACACTACAAAGGCAAAAATAACTTTAATTTCGGAAGGTGGTGTCAAAAACGAAAATATATACAAAACTAAAGACACCGCCTTCCGAAATTAAAGTTATTTTTGCCTTTGTAGTGTTTTTATATGGAAGTCGGTTCTATTTTTTGCTAAAAAGTTTTTATTTCACTCTTTTTAGTTGGTCTATTTTTAATTTACCTAGTTACAAGAGCCTAATTATCAACTACTTAAAACCTTTCACAAAATATTGCTTTTCCCAATGCTGGGCCGTTAATTGTTGAGGAGTTCTCCTGGTACTTCACCATCAGCTCTACATCACCATATGCATTGTGACGAGCATAAAGTGCGTAACATCCATATTCAAGTAATCGAATCGCAATCCACGCAATACTTATTATTGAGTAGTTTCGGCGGCCATCTGTGGTCTTCATCATCAGTTCCACTTCCTCAAATGGTACTTTTTGAGAGCAACTGCACAAGTTACTATAATAAATACCCAAAACGACATAGGTATGCCTATAATATTTGAGGAGTTCCCTCGATTTCTCCAGGATCCCATCATCAGATCCTGACGTTTATGAAAATGGGACCAATATCGAAGTATACCCTTTCAATCAAAAAAAGAATTTTCCAAATCGGTTCAGCCGTCTTCGAGTAATCGATGATCATACATTAAAAAAAAAAAAAAAAAAACAAAAAATATACGCGTCGAATTGATAACCTCCTCTTTTTGCCACCTACCCAATATATTATTATAATGAATGGAGGGTTTTTACTGCGCTAACACCCTGACTTTTTTTGTGTCACATTTCTTAATTCCTACTAACAAAGTTTAAATTACAATAATGAAGAATTAAGACATGATATAGATAGACAATAATTTTTGTGCAATAAATATCCTACTGTCATGGTTATCTAAATTAATCTGCAATGACCTCTATAAGCATAATCGTTGTCTATAAATGAGAGATTAATAATAGAGAAGTTTCTTTCTACGTCGCGTCAGTTTATACATAAATATCGTCTATGTTGGTATATCTTAATGTGTCTCTCACTCAATCTCTAGCTTAGTCTAGTAGACACTATTAGTATTAATTAATATTTCACACGTCACTCCCATTCATTTCAAGTCTGAATTATCATGATAATACTCATTTTTCGTAATCAAAAGTAACTATTGACGAAAGTGACGCATGTTTCTTGACTTACTAACAACCTTGCCTTTAGAAAGCAACTTTTTTCCAGCATACTTCTGTCTGAGGCGATCTTTCGAAGAAAAATGCATACAGATTTGAGTAGGTAGTCAGTCTGTTTTCAATTTCAAACTCTATCTTGATTAGCTTGGAGTCTGAAATGATTTTCTGAGAAATAACTGTTACAGATTTTAGTGAACCTAGATTTGGATGCATAAAGTATACATCACTTACCATCAGGTGAGATGGTGGTCTAACACGAACCTATTAACAATAATTTAAAAAAAAATGTTTTAGACAAATACCGTAAAACTCTGCAACTTTGCCAACTAAGCCCAAATTTGCCTATTTCGTTTAATTAACGATATTTCTCGTTTGCTTCGTTTTCTCTTATTTTCTACCATTTGGTAGTGATTTTACATTATTAGGGCAACATATTTTTAATTTTTTGTAATGGTAACTTCATTGTTATTCCGTTAGTTGTACGACAAACACCGGTGCGACTGAGTGAAAAATTTTAGTGTCTTGTAACTTTTGAAGTTTTAGCTAAAGAAAAGGTGTTGTCGTGCAGCTATAACATTCCAGGGTAAGAAAATACTATCTACTTTCCTTATTACTCGAATTTTTGTTAAAAGGACACGATTTCATTAAAATAACTTAGCAGGCAATGTTGTGCACTGTTTTGAAAACTTGAGTGACACAACTTTGCCTGGGTCTAGGGATGTCACTAGTCGGATTTTAATAATGATATATTTTTACTATGTAAATGTTGTATTAGCATGAAATTTACACAGCTTCGAACCTGGTCAAATCGACACGTAAGCGCTTGCATGCACTAAATTCCCTTCGTTTTACGATATTTTATTGCATAAATTGTTAATGTTCCGAAGTCGGGTGAAGACACTGACTCCTGTATAAACTCAAATATTCTCTGGAAAAGCCACTTTTTTTAATTTTTTTATTAGTAATTACGAGTCAGTATTGCTAAAAAAGCATTATATTTGTGATTTTTACTCATAAGTGGAATTTGGTTTTATTTTTGAAAAAAGCGAATAAAAGTTTAAGAAAATAATCCGTATTTTTTGGACAACCCTTGTTTCAACGATATTTTTGTATGAAAAGTTTGTGGTACCTGCTACAACATTGCTTATCAGCAGTAAAAAATATTCAATACCGTCATGGCAATAATATAACTGCCGGGGACAAGCACGTGTCTCTTGTACACGGAAAAAAAAATACTAAAAAGATCAACAATATATTTATTGAGATATCCTTCTAGGCAAAGTTGTGTCTTTTACCTACAACTTTGCCTACGACTTTGAGTGTTTGTAATTCTGAAAAACGGCGTGATTTAAATAGATTTGGGTTCTACCTGGCAAGGCATAAGGTCTTTTTTCCATCTGAAAGTCTGTAAAAGCCGCAATAATAAACAGGTTCAGAGATACGAACAAAAAACGTCAAAATCCGGGCAAAGTTACAGCATTTTACGGTATGTGAAAATAATCATATTTAATGTAAACTGTCGGAACCTATACATAATGTGTGCCCTATGGTACAAGTATACGCAGCATATAACTCGCTGCATGTTCCATATACATAGTAACGCATTCAAATGCATACTGGAGCGGCCACGGTGGTGTAATGCATGTGGCATGTTTTCCAATAATAGGATATACGACTTTTATGCAGTCATGAGAAAGTCAAAAGCCACCTTTATGTGCAGAATACATACACACACATATGACAGAAATTACTTCTTCGTAAGCCAATATTAATATTCTAGCAACACTAATGTTAATAAAATTTTAATGAATGTAAGTTATTTAATAATTAACTCCATTAAAATGCGTATTTTAATGTTATTTGTTATTTTTTTAATCGACTTCCAAAAAGAAGGAGGTTCTCTATTCGTCACGTTTTTTTTTATTTAGGTAGGTAGGTATGTATGTATGTTCAGCGATTACTGAACGAAGAAGACGGCTAAACCTTCTTTTATTGTTTGAAATGGTGCTCCCATTGTCATCAAATCAGGATCTGATGTTGTGATCGTGGAGAAATCGAGGGAACTCTTCAAATACACTACACACTGCACTCCTATCAAAAAGCACCATCCTGTGAAGTGGAATTGATGATGAAGGCCACCGGATCTACTCAATAAAAAGTATTTCGTGGGTTCCGATTCGATTACTTGAATATGGTTACTTAGCACAATTCTCGTCACAATGCACATGGTGAAGTGAAACTGAAGTGATGAAGTACCTGGAGAATTCCTCAACAATTAACGGCACTGCATCGGGAAAAACAATATTTTATAAAATGTTATGAATAAGTTGGCATCTAGGCTTTTGTAACTAGGTAAATTACAAACCGGCCAACTAAAAAGAGAGAAATAAAAACTTTTTAGCAATTTCGGAAGTCGGTGCCAAAACGAAAATACAAAACCATAGAGACGGACTACCGAAATTTAAGTTATTTTTCACTTGGCAGTGTTTTTTGAAGTGGGTTTAATTTTTTATATATGGGTATGTTCCTGAAATAAATGCTATAATTTTTTTTATTCTATTATAAAGCAGTGGGCATGCTAAAAGATGCAAGATACAGTTTCCAAGATATGATATGTTATCAAAATCATTACCATTTCGTAAATGGCTCTCCTTTAAACAGCGTCAAATATTTAAGTATTTAGGTCATATTATCACTGAGGACCTGAAGGACTATGAGGAAATTGAACGTGAACGCAAAGCACTGGCTGTTCGTGGTAATATTCTCGTTGTTCGGCTAAGATAGCGCTATTTAAAGCATATTGCCAGTCTTTTCACACGAGCAGCATGTGGGTTAATTATACGCAGAAGACATACAGCGCTCTGCGGGTACAATACAATATAACGTCTTCAGGATGTTGTTGCGATTGCCACGGTTCTGCAGTGCGTCCGCAATATTTGCCGAAGTGCGTACGGATGATTTTTACGCAATAAGACGCAAGCGGGTGTCATCTTTGTTAGATAGAGTACGGGGCAGCAGCAGTGACATCCTGAAGATAATATCACCAAATTTCAGAGCTCCATACACTCGCTTTTCAAAGTAAGCTATTTTTTTTTGTATTTACCTACTAACATAGATTATAAGTATCTATTGTTACTGACCATTATAAATCTTGTTACCTGATAAATAAATAAATTGAATTGAATTAATTAGTAACAATTACTTATATTAATCACATAAAATAAAAGTATATTGGCTTGGCCGAGATTGTAGACACGTGAAATGTGAACTCGTCATTGTACTGATAGTCGTTTTAGCCAATGGCATAATAGCCACAAGCCCAAAGATCTTAGGACAGTCTGGAGATGAAGCTGGATCACGGGCTGGTCTAGAAAGCTGTACTTCCGGATACATATGGTTGTAGTTTTGCGTATGGTTTGGAAGTTCATCTCTCTGAAGCTACCAGTTTGGACCCTGTTCTCGATCCCGGTATAAAGGATCTAAAAAGGAGGACGAGTTCTCAAAATGATGGAAACAGGAAAACATCAAGCCGAATGCTAAAATAATCTATGCTTGCGCTAAAGTATCCAATTAAAGGTATTAGTGCTATGTTGCGTGTGTGCGAGTGTGATGATACTGAATTAGTTGTGGATGTCGTAAAGGCGTGCATTCTAAGTTATTATTTTTGTTTAGTAATATTCATTTACGTATATGCATAACTAATTTGTAAGATAATATAGGATTTTTGGAAATGAAACACCAACTACTATCTATCTTAAATACTTTATAATTTAATTTTAATGTAAATAATACATCAATAATTTAACACCTTGTTAAAATAAAGTTACAAACATACATTTAAAATATCGCGTCGTGAAGATAAAGAACAAAATAGGTAAATACAAAAAAACTGGCGAATACGTAAATATCTAAGCTCGTTAACTTCAGTTAACAGTACATTATGGTAATTATTCCTGGTTTTTAATGTCATTATCATTTAGCAACTTGTCTTTGATAGGTACCTAACTTGAATTAAAAATAATGGATTATAAAATTACTTTAAATTTTAACAATTTATATCTTTGATACCATAGCTTACAAACCTGGCCTCTGTCATTCTGAACAAGTTGACCAGTTTTATAATATGCAATTTAATATATTATCATAACATGAATATCACAATCAATGAGTAAATCAAGACTTCTCTCCCTTTTCGTCACCACCAGCTTCGTAATCATCATCGTGTGCATCTTCATCATCTTTTTTTGCTTCTCCCATCGCTTCCCAATACGTCGGCGGTGGATCGCAAATCTCTTCTCTTTGTACATGGTCCCCTATCTGCACAGGTATCTCCAAGACAACATTCATATGTGGTATCGGCAGTTCAGCTGTTATTCTTACTAAATAGTCTCTCGAAACTATCTTTGAATTATCCAAAGAAACTTTATCTGATGGAACGACGATATCAATTGGCATAACTTGGGTAGCTCCACTTTTTATAGATCCTGTTTTAGTGTCACAATTAGGTACGTCTTCGTAAGCTTTAACGTCTGTGTGTCCCGTTGCTTTAAATGTATACATTTCTAAGAGCTTTATTTCAACACTTTTTATATTTATATTAGTATCATTCTCTATGACTGATTGGATTTCTATTTTACCTCCATTTGTAATAACAGAGTTCAGGATGTTTGCTTTCATGATAACCGTGCAAGTTTTGCTTGAAAATAACTGCAGTAATTTGCTTCTTTCTCCGTACATGACAGGTTCCACTGATAGCTTTGGCGTAATGGTAGACGCTACGGTTATTTCCTTTCGAAAATGTTTAGAAAACGAGAACCATCCTGGTCTATCAAATTTAATACGCACATAGTATTTTATCTTACAGTTGACGGCATATCTTGGAATATGTTTACAGTAGTCGAAAGTTGGAGGTACGTTTTGAGGCAATCTGAAGTTAAATTTCAGCTCATAAGACCCTGGTAACACTTTATATTTACCTTCTTGAATGACTTCATCAGTATCGACGTAGACTTCGTTGCTGCCATAAGTATGTCTTCTGTTCTTGCTGTTGATTCTTTCTGTCAATCTTAAATGGCCCATGCCTTTTAAGGAAACAGTGATCTTTTCTAATTCCATTGGTTCATCTAGCGCATATTTTATCATTCCGGAAACAACTTCGCCGCTGTAGAAAGCGCCGTCCGGTGGTTTGTACAGGTTTATTTGACAAAATATACCCATTTTAAAATTAACGGATTTTGCAAAACTCACTAGGTATTATCACAATTCACTGATGAAGAGATAGTCAATCAGTATACAAGGTTCACACACCCACGAAGTATTTCACGAAGTAATAACTTCCATGAACTATTTACTATATTGATATGAATTACGATATGACTACGTTATCGATATCAACCTATAATAAACGATAATAATGCGTATATGAATATCATTTGAATACACAAATTGAGAAAACCATCAAAGTTTTCGATTGTTGAAGCGACTGTTCTGTTTTCCAGCTGTGCTACACTGTGGCTACAATCATCAGCAAATTTCAACACGGTTTGTTATTATCTTGACGTGAAAACAATTAATTTTATACCACAACAAAAAGTACGTCAAGCTTGTTATCTTTTGACATTCCTGTGAGTCATGAAAGAATTTGTTCGGAAACACACCTCGGTGTAAAACCGTAGAACTAACCTACTTAGGAAGTCTAATTTGCAAAACGATACCACAATTTTGAGCAGTATTTCAACTAAAATAAGATGCTTATCAATTTATCGGATATCAACAAACTATACATATAATTAACCACGTAAGTATTCGTTTTTAGTATTTCATTTGTATAAAATAAACTGAACAACAATGAATATATCCGATCAACAGAGTAGGCGATAGCTGTCGCCCGCTCGGTGTGAAAGAGACAGATATATCTTTCTATCTTTGTCTGTATACGTCACACATTGATTCATAATGTCTATGACGTCAGTAGCTCAGCCAGACATTCAACAGGTCAAAATAACAAACAGTTTTTGCTACGTTACTATCGCTTTCTCATTCCTTCAATTTTATAAATAGTTTTCCAAGTACCTAATATACATAAACGCATGAGAATTAGCACAAAGCTAGCTATTTTCGTAAATAATGGTTTGAAAGGAATTTTATGTACTTAATACTTTTTTTATTGATAATAGGTCCGCGTTTGACCACCATCTCACTTGATGGTAAGTGTTGATGTGGTCGAAGATGGAGCACGCTTACCTAAAATTAACCTATTCACTCTTGACGCTGAAGCTTCTGCACGCGACTTCATCTGCCTTCGTAGGTACTTAGATTTCTTATTTTTACAAAAAAATTCTGGTACAAACCATGTACTGGTAATAATGTAAACAACAAAAAAGAATCATTCAATTTGGTGCAGGTATTTCAAAGTTTGCTGCGCATAGATACATGTCGACTATTTGCAGATTATTGCAGTGCACAGTGTTATAACTTTTGTAAATATATGAAGATTTTTGTAAATGTTTTAGTTATGCCCTTAATATACACTAAAACTAATAATTTCCGCTACTATTTTATCCTCCGGGGACTGCACTATGTTTGATAGTTTTATTTCTCTTATGATGACCCTGATATTAGCTGTACATTATTTGTAATCAAAGGACAAAAAATATAAATAAATGAATGGTACATTTATTTATTTATAGTGTAGTCTTAGGGGTGCTAAGGAGCAAAAAAAAACGATTTACGAAAAAAAAACCAAAATTTTTAACAAAATATTTTTTTTTCGTTTTTTTTTTTGCTGCTCATACTACCCCTAAGCGTATACTCCAACTCCTAAAACTCCGCCCCTAAGACGACCCACTGACCGATGTACCTATAATTATAACGTAAATCCGAAGTCATGCAACAACCCAAACAAACTACACTGGGCCTTATTGGATTATGGTCTATTAATTCTGATAGAGAGGAAGTCTATGTCCTAGAAGTGGGAGCATTATAGGCTGATAAATAAAATAAAAATCCAGACATTAATTTGTTATTCTTTTCTTTCAAGGTAAGCATCTCTACCGAGGTCACGCAAAAGTTCTTAAGAAATACCGCGATCCTGGAACGCAAGATCAAATCAAGAAACAGGGTGGGGATTTAGTCAGTAGGAGTCTGACTCTTCTTTCCCCTCCATTTAAAGCGGGATGAGTTATTTGATGATTTTCCCCCCCGAAAAAAAGGTAAGCACCGGTAAAAAGAATGAAATAGGAACTACACAAAGCTTTTACGCTATATTTTGAGATAAACCACGTTAGACCATTTACGTTTACGTCATAATAAATTTTAGAATACGCTTAAGACACCCAGATTTAGCGATACAGGATCGTTATTTGCATGAGAATTAAGGGCATTGTATAATGCAAATATAAATTTGCATTGAAATCTTTGAACATCTTGCTAGACAATGTGCAAATGAAAATATACCATTTAACAAATATAAATGTACTTGTGTGGGTGATAAATAACAAAATATAAGTATTCAATGATAGACTATCTTTTGCTCACTAGATGATAGCTACCTTCTTTCGGTCGCGTGCAGCCTATAAGTATAAGGTTTTTTTTAATATAAGATGAGTAAATTCGAAAATTACCGTATCATTAGAACTTAAAACGGGACTTTTACTATGTATAAATATCGTTTAAGTTCTAATGACACTGTCAGTGACCACATTACCTTAAAAACATACCAAAAATTACTTCCT
This sequence comes from Tholera decimalis, assembly GCA_943138885.2. Classification (NCBI taxonomy): domain Eukaryota; kingdom Metazoa; phylum Arthropoda; class Insecta; order Lepidoptera; family Noctuidae; genus Tholera; species Tholera decimalis. The sequence continues at coordinate 4,938,707 of OW964557.2, read as the reverse complement.
ACATACAAACTCATTCACAAAATTACCCCTTCATAATATTGGTATACAGTCCTCCTCCTGATCGATACCGACCACGACTTCCAGTCTCAGTGGACATAGCCATCCGTGCAGAAGATATTTTAGTGCCCTGTGCACTATAATATTGCTATAGACTAGTGTAGATTTATTTTAACATATGCTGCTCAAATGAAATTACGCGGGTCACGTCAGCCACTTGTACGAAGACTGGTTGGCGAAATAGCCACACAATGGGTGCTGAAGGATAAATGCCAGCGCCGAGGCCGGCCCAAGAAGAGAAAAGAAAAAAAGAATTTAAAATAAATTATTTGGAAAATGCCACAAGAGACACAACAATTAAAAATTAATAAACACAGCAATAATTATTATTTACATCGTCAGGCTCTCTGCGCCAAATAGGCAAAAAAAAAAACACGTACCACTAAGACTGGTTTTATAAACATAAAAAATTTATTCTATTTAATCAAAATAATTTGCTTTATAGCTAATCAATGCTAACATAGAGGGGCTTTTGTTTTTTTTTTTAACGTGGTAAAATTATCAAATAAGTCCTCCCACTCCGGGCAGGGTGGGAGGGACTGTCAGACTCTTACTGACTAAAATCCACGGTGTTCCTTCAATAGCCCTTTACGTACCGGGGCCACGGTAACGGGATGAGTCCTACGACCCCGGCAGGCTTCGGCCCTCTGCAGAGGGGGCCTCGTCATGGAGGGGCTAGTCCAATATTTGCAATCTCATCTGTTTTTTCAGTTGTCTATTGGTTCCTTATCAAGGGCTTAAGTCGATCGTGATTGTATGAATCATATCGAAAAGGCCGGTCTGATTAGTAGATAGAGAAAACCGGATATTATTTTATAGTTTTGATAACAGTTAACACACGTCACTGTGGTTTTTACGCGCATTCAAAGATACTGTGTGAGAGTGACGTTGAAAACATGCTTGACAATCTTTGAATACAAGAACATAATTATTATATGTATAGGTACGCAGATTAAGCGCAATATCACAGACTCCCCAATTAGAATAGTAAATTATAAGTCTAAAACAACATCCGTAACTAAACGAATTGAAACCAAACCTAGAATTTTTTTATAAAATAATTATCCTTACTAAATGCAAAACGTATGTGCGTCATACAATATCCTTAATATGCAGACGCATACACTCATGCAATGTCAAGGGCCGACGCGTATATACGAGCGCATTTCCTTGAATTAAGGATTGTATTAATTTGTCATTTTAAGTTAAATGAAAGATTTTTCCGTCAAAATTTACACCTATTTTTTATGACGGAAATCGATTCAAAAGCCGATTCTGAACCAACTACTTTCAGGAATTGCGTTCATTATGTTACACGTTGTATTCATACATTCAAAAACCATTTTTTTTTGTCCCCACATAACCAAATAAAGATAAACGATTCTCTTTCAACTTGTTATCCCTCGCGTCACTTTTTATCATGCCCATATCCATTTCTCACTTTAACCTCATTCTTCCCTTAAAAGCTCACTTTAGATATTAAACTTGGTGGTGACGGTTTTTTTTTTTAATAGATGCACCCGTTATCACAGGGCATTGTGAGCTTAATACCTCCAACATAATTGGAGTCCTTGTATAACGTCTCTTTTATGCTTCCTCTTTCATATTCTGGCTTAAGGCTCTTTACTTTTTTTACTTAAAAACTACCAACACGGGAACAATGAGGGGGAAGGCAGCAATAATTTTTAATTTTGATAACAATTTTTCTCTTACTATATAGTCTTATTCATATTTTTGTTTCCTTAAATCTACTATTTACAAGAGGCAGTACAATCTTACTGTAAAGTACAGGACTGGATTATCATTTCTAAGGGGTGGTGATGGTTGCCATATGATTTGACTAGTGACTAAGTATTTTTTAGAATTTAAAAGAAGAATGACTTTTTTCCGTCGGAAAATCATTGAAGGTACAGACGCCAGCACATGAAGCTACCCGAAGCTGTCAAATTTTCCCAATCAACCTTGAACCTAATTTCTTCAACAATAAAGTTTAAAAACTATTAAAGAAATTTGACAGATTGTTGTAGCTTGATGTGCTGGCGTCTGTACCTTCCGCTCTGTGTGTCGATGCACAGACGACTTGGGAAGTTTTGACCTTTGTATTTCTACCAGTCTCATCTTGTCTATGTGTCAAAAAGTCGAGAGGTCACGTTTTCGAATCCCACCCATTGCACTATTGCCATGAACCCGCTGACTCTAGACACAAGTATATTTAGCCTAGTTGGAGGGGTCAACAAGACTGTGTTACATGAGCGCCCGCTCTGACAAGTATGTCATAAACGAACGAAACATAGATTAGCGTTAATAAATATTACGCCGAGAGATGGCGTTACCAAAATAGTTATGTGAATTCTAACCACTAGTTTATTTATTTATTTCGGGAAAACAAACAGTTACACTAGTTATCTTTTTTTTTTAAATAAATTCTGACCAAAAAAAAACTTGTTTAAAAAATCTCATCATCATCAAAACCCGACTGCTCAACTGAAATGGAACAAACAAGCACATTTTTATTTTAAAAAGTGACAAGCAGGCGGAACGCTTCAACTTTTTTAATTAAAATGATATCATTAACAATTGGGTATTTTGGCAAGTTTAATTCCGTTTTAAAACGTTATATTTCCTAAACGATTGCTCAAAATGAAAAATGGTAAAAAACCTCAATATCATTTTTAAAGATCTGTTTAATGATACCCCATTTGACATAGTTTGTCGATTTTTGAATTTTTATTTTTGACTATATGGCGCCCGATTGTCGTTGTGGTGATTTGGTTTTATTTTAATCTATCCTATGACACTCGCGCCATCAAGACAAATCTAACGACGTATCACTTATCCAACTCCAAATCCGTTCACTGGTTTAATAGTTACGAGGGAACATAGGAACGGATATACATACATACATACGCAGTAAAAACATACCCTCCTCCTTGCTTCGCCGCAGTCGGGTAAAAAGATTGAGGTATAGAAGTTTTAATACGAATTTAGTTAGAAAATATATACATATGTAATTCTCAGTTTAGCCATTATCTTCACACATCCATTTCAACATTTAGCACAAGACTTACTTTTTATAAAATTCTCTGATTTTTTCGTTCATTTTCTTCAATCTCATGACTTCTCAATTTATCAAAAGGTGTGTTGCGATCTGAACTTACTTCGCAGTGCCCGCGTATCTCTCCAAAAATAGAACTTAATATATTGGAATTTTACTGATTATCCTTTTGTAATCTTTTCAACGAAGGTTTGAAAAAGCAATTTACGCAAAGTGCTGGATTATCTTACTTTACGCTTATTCTTTAACATGGTAAGTAGTGATTTGGGCCGTGTTCATTTTTGATGGGGGATTACTTTTAGCGAACTTTTCGTTGGATCTGCTGTTTTTAGAACATGAGGCCAGACGCTTTGGAATTGAAACATTTTGTTTCGTATGTCTCTCGAAATTAAGTGAAATTTTGATGGTTAACGTTTTTAGTTCATTTCATCGCATGAAGCATAGGTTTTCAACCTAATACAGGCAAATATGTTAATATTCCTTATTTTTTATTTTAATTGACAATAGGTTCGTGTTTGACCACCATATCACCTGATGGTAAGTGATGATGTTGACTTAAAGACTCCCAGGTTGTAGCGATCAGGAAACACAGACTCCGGCATGGAATTTCACTCCTTAGCCGTACGCACAATGAAAGTATTCCGAAAACGTTTTGTGCGTATGGGTGGGATGTCCACCATGTAACGATGGCGCATCGCCGTTTGTCTTGTAGTCCGATGATGGAACGGGCTTGGCGGAATTAGATTGTGTAATTCCATCGCACATTTCATCGCATGAAGCATAGGTTTTCAACCTAATACAGGCAAATATGTTAATATTCCTTATTTTTTATTTTAATTGACAATAGGTTCGTGTTTGACCACCATATCACCTGATGGTAAGTGATGATGTTGACTTAAAGACTCCCAGGTTGTAGCGATCAGGAAACACAGACTCCGGCATGGAATTTCACTCCTTAGCCGTACGCACAATGAAAGTATTCCGAAAACGTTTTGTGCGTATGGGTGGGATGTCCACCATGTAACGATGGCGCATCGCCGTTTGTCTTGTAGTCCGATGATGGAACGGGCTTGGCGGAATTAGATTGTGTAATTCCATCGCACACTCCCCGAAATGTAACCGATAGAAAACCGATAGACTTGCAACTCGTCGTTGATGTTCAAGGCTCTTGAGCTTTGATTCGACCAGTGAATCGTTGCCAATGAGTCTCTTGGCCTGTTTCTCGATAGACTCAAGCGCGTCCAGTTGGTATTTGGCAAATCCACCCCAAAGATGAGAGCAGTACTTCATAGGTCTGTAAGGGGTTGTTGAGGGGGAAAGGATGAAAGTTTGTACGGAGATTACGTCAATTTTTAAGCTTGATATTTATTTTTTAGACTTTTGATTAGATATTAATAAATATGACATTCAAATTATGTATGAGTTTAGTTTTCAAAATAATTAGCCTAAAAAATTAAAAATGCTGCCGAAAGTCACTATTTCGTGCGGACGAAGTCGCGGGCACAGCTAGTAATAAATATATTCTACCTAAACTAGGATAAAATAAATCTGTATCTCAAGTAAATGCAACCTAAACGTCCATATCTTTTGATCGCATTGATATACAAGATCTCACAGTTTCACGTTAATATTAGTACGCATTCCCGAGAAAAAAAACTCGATATACATGCAGACAGATGGTCAATCAAGTGACCCCGCAAGTGTTTCGTTATTGTGTATCTTTTGTAGATACGGAATCCTAAAAACTTCAGTATTAACTTCAAAATTAATAAAAAAAATTACTGTATGAGGCCGATGTTTCCTAACTTCCGCCATAAGAAACACCACCTAAATCTTATAAAATTTGTACATTATATGTATAAATGAAAGTCTCTGGCTACCTTAATCTACCCTTAATCTTAAATCGCTTTACTTATGGTCCCCGCTTTGTTATTCAGACTCTTAAACAGTGCAAATATCTTTCATAAATAAGTAATACTAGAAAGAAAAAGGTCCTGGATTATCTTTTGTAACATATTATTTTAGCAAAGATTACTTACCTACGTATCCAAGTTGTATTTATGATATTAGTTTCTGTATTTTACCTCCTATCAAGGTTCGGGTTTTCTGAAATTGCTTCTAATATTTCGATACTTTGTTATCTAGTTTATGGCCTGTTGAAGTTTTCTTTCCAAATCCTGTATTGAAGTTATTTTTCGATTGCAAGGCGATATCTTTGCGGTTTCGTTTATTGGATTTAATAGATATACATGCTGACTAACGCAAAGATGTGTTGAAAAGCAGATGTGTGATTTATAACGAAATAAAAAAAAATCTTGACAAAATATGAATAGACGACATACAAATACTGGCTATAGGGGAGTGGCTTTCTCAAATATGAGGGAGGCTATTTTCTGGGCTATATTCTGTGTTCCACTCCATTTGCTGCTGATTCACAGAAATGTACAGACGCCAGCACATGAAGCTACCCGAAACTGTCAAATTTTCCCAATCAACCTTGAACCTAATTTCTTTAACAATAAAGTTGAAAATCTATTAAAGGAATTTGACAGATTGTTGTAGCTTGATGTGCTGGCGTCTGTACATCGAATTTGACACTATATTATCCCTCAATAAATGATAGTAAACGACAATGTGGTTAAAGATGAAGCATAATTACCTAAAAAACTAGCCTATTCACTCTTGGCTGATGACCCCCATGTTCAGCTATCAGGAAACAAAGCGTGCGGAAGCAAATTCCATTCCTTATCGCACAGAAATTGTAAAAGTTTTGTGCGCAACGTCTTTCGTTTTGTAGTTCGATGATGGAACGGGCTCGGTGGAATCAGATTGTGCGATTCCTTAACACATTTTTCTAAATGTAACCAATAGAAAACCGATAGGCTTAAACTCGTTGACTGTTTCAAGTCCTTGGAAGTTTGGCTCCACCAGTGCCTTCTTCCAATGAGCCTTTTGGCCCGTTTTTCAATAAACTCAAGCGCAGCAAGTTCGTTTTTAGCAAATACGTCCCAGAGGCGAGAGCAGTACTCCATACACGATCAAACTTGTGCTTTATAGATACTCGTATTAAGCAACTGTTCCGGTGTGTAGTACTGCCTCATTTTTGGTAGGAATCCAACTATTTGACATTTTTTTCGCTTCTACCTGTTGCGTTTGTGAAAAAAATGACAGCCAAGACCAAAGATTTAACCGCTTTCTGAGACATTAGGAATCTCATGTTAAGATGCACACCCACACTTCACACCGGAACAGTTGCTCAATTTATATATATCAAGCCCAGGTTCGGTCGTGTATGGAGTACTGCTCTAATCTTTGGGATGAATCTGCCAAATACCAACTAGACGCGCTTGGGTCTATCGAGAAACGGGCCAAGAGACTCATTGGCAACGATGTACTGGTTGAGTCAAAGCTCCAGAGCCTTGAACATTGACGACGAGTTACAAGTCTACCGGTTTTCTATCGGTTACATTTCGGGTAGTTTGTGATGGAATTACACAATCTAATTCCGCCAAGCCCGTTCCATCATCGGACTACAAGACACACGGCGATGCGCCATGGTTTCATGGTACCCTAAATAAAACAAGAGGGTGATAAAAATAAGTGTAGACCTAAAGAAAAAAATGTGAATATATTTGTAATTAACATTTAAATCCAGTAAACCTATGAATGTGTTGGGACGGTCAGGTCGAAGCCAACAACAAAAATACATAAAATTTTATTAATTTTAATCAACCTTTTCGATAGCATAGTCATATGGAACCCAATGGGCCAAAAATAATTGTACAGTTTTTAAAGTTATCATCCAAACTTTTGGGTATAACTTTTTTTTAATCACTGGTTGACTTTGTTTTTCGTTTTGTTTTTAACTAGCAACCCGCCCCTGTTTTTCTTTCTTTCTTCTGTCTTTTTAAACTATTAGGTATAATATTTTTGTGTATCACCAATTCACAACCGTCCCTCTGTGAGTGTTGTGCATGCCTCTAAGGCAGTTGTCCGACTGCCAGCGAGAAAACGACTATCAGCGATTTACTCGCTCAAGAAACGAACAATAAAATACACATTCCGTGTAAACAAAAGAGATGCATATATTAGTAAGTGCTCTCCAACTGTTCACACTGCCTGTGACGACTCGCTTCACTAGTTTTGTCGCTGAGTGACAAGAGCTGTCAAAGATAATACTCGCTTAGCGATGCTCGCTTGGCGGTTAGAACTCACGCCCAGAGACCAACTAGCGGTCCAGCGGACCAACTAGCGAGTAATCGCCCGTCCCACTCGCATACTCGCTTATTGCCCAGCAACTAAACTATCGGACCTACACGCTCGATTCTCGCTGCTTGCCACTCATTTCTACTTCCTATGAGTAGTTCTACTCGTTTCTCGTTCATTTTATTTATTCATTTATTTATGTACACACATGATACTTACAAAAGAAAAAAAAACATATAAATACAGATAAAAGAGCACAAAGGTGCCGCTTATTTCCTAAGAAATTTCTTCTAGCAGACCTGCGACAGGAGAGTTGAAGAGGAAATGATTGACACAGTGAGGTATTCCTCGAAGCGCTACCATTTTGAAACGCACCTACTGAAGCGCTCCTTTTTTATTCCTCGGAACGCTCCTTTTCCGATAACATGGTATCGGGAGCGCTACTAAAAGGAGCGCTCCAAGGAATAAAAAAGGAGCGCTTCATTAGGTGCGCTTCAAAATGGTAGCGCTTCGAGGAATACCTCGACACAGTGTGTATAAGTACTAATTACGATAAATAAAACATACTTAGCTAATAAATTAAACTATAATGATATAATAAACAAATATATATGTACATACATAGAGTTAAACACATATTTATATTAACCCTATTCTTGGCGCTGTATACAATTTGATACGTTGTTCTTTTCAAAAATCTAGACATAAACCGAGATATATTTTTAAAACTTTTATTATTTTAGGGGGGGTAAAATATAATTAAATTTCTACCAAAAATGTTGTTTCACTATTAGGAATACTGAGAAAGCAGTAGAATCCTAGATGGTGAACCGAACAAACGCGTCTACGCATCGCAAGGTAAGAAAATTCATTTTATACTGTATTTTGCAATAATTTGAAACGTAAGTGATATAATTTTAATAGCTTAGACAACACAATTTTACAACACAATTTTTTATTTTGGTTGTTCTAAATCGATTGTAACTATATTTTATTCACTGGTTTTTCCGAGTGTATCAGATCTGATACATTGCCAGATAACCAATATTATAGATATTTTTGACTATGTATCTAATATGTTACATTGCCAGAGGTGTGTACAGATTCATTTATTAAGTTAGTATTTATATTTTTATAATTACAGGTGGTTGGTCAACTAACTATGCAGCAACAAAATAGAGCTCGACAACTTGTGGCTCTTGTACCGAAGCCGGGGGCAAAATCTGATTTGGACGAAAGTGAATCATCGGGAGATGAACTCCAGTATTACGAAGGCCCAGCTTACTCTGACAGTAGTTCACCACCGCTCTCATTACCATCTTCGATGGAAAACCTCCAACTATTATCAGACGACGATACTGAGGTAAATCATATTGCTGCTTCAACATCTTTGGTGCTATACCAACATTCATCGCCGATAACCAACCCTTGTTCGCCATCAATTTTATCGCCAAACGTATCTGCAAGTACACAGCTGCATTCATTTGAGACTACACCATTGTCTCCAGTGCCATCTACATCGTATCAAGTAAGTTTACCATCTCCACTGGCATCGTCCCCACAAGTTCCGGCACCACTCGTCAATAACTTGATGCGTCATAACCAGCTGCTGTCTCCATTATTAGCGGCTACCCGCTCAAGTAGACCTAGAGTTGTCACGGTACGGCGAAGAGTAATACCACCGAAAAGATTAGTACCAAATTGGCGTTGCTGTAAATTTACTGGTTCCGCAGAAGTAGAAGATATTTCATTTGAGCCTCGTGAAGAAAAGAGTACCATTGAATACTTCAAGCTGTTCTTCTCCGAGGTCATCGCTGGTATTTGCCAATCTTCTCACAAATGTTAGCTATCTGCGTAAACAACGCCTGGCTTTTATATAGGCGTGATAAAAAAGCTAGGCATGATACGAAAAAACAGAAGTCACTAAAAACATTTAGTACAGAAATATTCGAACGATTACGCAGATTTGAACGAACTGAGGCGAACGATATCGGTAGACCCCCTTCCAGCTCAATAGCTACGATACAGAAACCAGAAGCTGAAAGACCCCCAGATGCTGTGCGATGTGACCAGGTTGGTCATTATCCCAAAATAATAATTACCAGGGGAAGGTGTATGTACTGCACAAAAAGACAGATGAAATTCTTTTGCCAAAAATGTGAAATACGGCTGTGCTTATTGCCCGAACGTAATTGTTTTTTAGAGTACCACTCTAAGAACTAAAAATGAGTAATTAATAGACTGACTAGACTGATATGTATACGTTATAAAATTGATCTCATTTTATTCATAAACCCTTTAGGTAAGACTTAAAGGCTGATTATGACTGATAATTATGTTGATTTTTCGAAGGTTTTCTTTTATATTTGTTGATTATGAAAACAGAATTTGTATTATTTTTAGTTTTCCTATTCTAAGCAATGTGTCAAATATGATACATAGTTTCTTTTCTATTGATTATTATAAACCTGGCAATGTGCCTAATGTGATACATATAATAAAACGTAAACTAAACAATTATAATTTTTCTTATTATTTTTTGCCTTTCCAGTGAACACCTATAAACACAAATCAGGCATTTTTTTTCAAAAATTCTGAAAAAAAAATCTCTGCCAAGTATAGGGTTAATGCTATAAAAATATATACCTATAATAAAAAATATATAAAATTACGAGATGTTAGATAGGTAATGATCTTTGACTAGCTTTTTGAAATTACTAATAGATTTAGCTTCGCGGATTTTAGCGGGAAGTGAGTTCCACATTCGTACTGCATGAAAGGAGTAGCAGTTCGTCGGCGGTGGGACAACTGCCAAAGAAACTTGTTAACAAAGGGCTATTAATATATATTTATCTGTACATAAATTTGTAAATAAGTTGTTGGCGTACGAAAATCAATGTTTTGGTGTTATTTTTAAACAACAATGCCCCACAATATAAATGAGGAAACCTAGACCTACAACTTATATACTTGGAATTATATACTTGGCCACCAATACTGAATAATATTATAGTAGAAGAATGAGCCTTCTAAGAATATATATGAGTCTATAAGCTGCCACATTGTCGTCATGTCTTTTTTTTACCCGATTGCGCCAGAAGGAGGGTTATGTTTTTCGAGAGTATGTATGTATGTTTGTATAATTGTTTGGCACGCTCTGTGGCCTGAACGACTCGACGGATTTTAGCTTGAGAGGTATCGTTAGATTCGTATTGACTGCGAGAGTGACACTAGGTATATCAAAATAAAAAAAAAAACAAAATGGCGGATTTTTGGCGCCATATTATGCCTTCAAAACGGTTTTTTTTTTTCTCAAAACCTATCGAGTGGGGTATCAAAATAAAGGGTTTTAAAAGGTAATTACAAAAATATATACAACTTATATGGTTAAAAGTAATTCAAAGCGACAAATCGTAAAAAACACGTATAAAGAACTAAATCGTCTGCGAAATCTTTCACATCTGTAAACTAAAAAGCTGGAAATAAAAAAAGTAATTAAAAAAATTAAAAAACCCGACTGCAATCTTATACTAAAACTAAGTGAAAAGCTAATAAAAACAAGCCCATTTTAAATTAAATATATTATTTTATAATATATTTTTTATTTTATGTGGCATCTTGCAGGTCAACCTCTGAGGTTGTTGGCTGCTTAACAGGACTTGCCTATGATTGCCTTAATTAATAAATTAATTCCAGCCAGCCAGGGCTTATTACTAAAACTTACAAACTAGGTGACTACACACTAAAGGCACCCTCTGTGGGGTACGGACCTCGGCTTAGGACGTCGCAGGGGGAGGGCAGCTAGGGACAGGCTCGATCATATTATTATCTCCTTTATTTTATATACCTCTCAAAAATTACATTTTTAAATATTTTTCTATAAAAAAGTGACAATAAAAAAAACATTTAAAAATATAAAAAATGGCAGTCCACTGGTATCGGGAACGGGGTCCAAGCTACCGGTGGTTAGGTCTCCAGAGAAAGGAACCTCCTCACAATACGAGCTGTATCGAGGAGAACTGCCTTCTGTATCAGGCCCTTTATCCAGCTGTGCAAAGCCAGCTTCGACAGATGGTCGTCGAAGCTTTTAGCTATCAGCCCATTGACTGATATGACAATCGGCACAATGACAGCCGAGTCCACATCCCACATGTCAACAACCTCATGAGCTAAGTCGAGATACTTAATGTGTTTCTCTTTCTCAGCTTTCACGAGATTCTCGTCATGTGGGATGGTAACATCGATTATCATTGCGCGGCGCACTAATCGGTCTATCACCACTATATCAGGCTTATTGGCAACAATAGTCCTATCAGTGATGATAGACCGATCCCAGTACAACGTGACATGGTCATTTTCGAGAACTGGGTCGGGCACATACTTGTAATACGGTACCTCAGAATCGACAAGTTTGTATTTCAAAGCAAGTTGCTGGTGGATAATTCTGGCTACTTGGTTGTGTCTATGCAAGTACTCGCCGTTAGCTAGACGAGAACAACCGGAGACAATATGTCTGATGGACTCACCAGGACGATGGCATGCCCGACACACGTCAATCGTCCCGTCCTTCATAATATGTCTCCGGTAATTATTCGTCAAGATAACTTCGTCCATAATTGCACAGACAAAACCTTCAGTTTCTCCGAAGAGATCCCCGAAGCGTAGCCAGGCAACGGAGGCTGTCAAATCTACATCGGACCCATAAAGAGCCCGATAGTAGCGACCATGAAGTTCCTTGCTTTTCCATACCTCCTTGCGGTCATCTGGGGTAAGTATAACAGGTTTGTGCCAGTTCTCTTTAGCCATAGTCAGCGGGGTGAGTCCCTTGTCCACTGCAATCACATCTCGGTGCATACCCACATCGGCTTTAAGGAAATATTCCCTGAGACTGCAAATCTCGCGGTTGTGGAGAGTTTTGGCATTTAAAAAGCCTCGACCTCCACATTTCCGCGGGATATACAGTCTCATTACCGATGATCGTGGGTGATGCATCCGATTTGCGGTTAGCAGTGTACGGACCCTCCTATCCAGGGCGTCCAGTTCGGTTTGAGTCCATTTGAGTATGCCGAAAGAATACATCAACACCGGCATGACCCAACCGTTGAAAGCGCGCACCTTATTTCCTCCCGACAAAAGGCTGTTTAATACCTTTGTCAGGCGGCCAAAGAAGCGCTCCCTCAGCGATTGCTTCATGTCAGTAACATTAATGCCCAAAGCTTCCGACATACCCAAATACTTGTAAGTTTCGGTTAAGCAGAGAGATCTAAGTTGTATGGAATCTGAAAGTTGAATTCCTTCAGATTCCATAATCTCTCCTCGTTTTACATGCATGATTGCACATTTGTCCACACCAAATTCCATCTTGATGGCGCTACTGAAAGTTTCAGTTACCTTCAGTAGTTCCATCAGTTGCAAGTTGTTGGGGGCAAAGAGTTTCAAATCATCCATGTATAGGAGATGGGATATACTTTGACCTCCTCTTCTCAACCGATAGCCCAGGCCTGACTCCTCTAGCATTGTACTTAGAGGATTCAGGGCCAAGCAAAACCAAAGTGGACTCAAACTGTCACCCTGAAATATTCCCCGTCTGATCCATATAGGCTCATCATTCCCTCCGATTGGTCGACATCCTGGATAGCGAAGTACCGTCTTCCATTGCCTCATACATGACTCAAGGAAGGTGCGTAGAGTTGGGTCTATTTTATAAAGTTCTAGCACCTTGATAAGCCAGGTATGAGGAACAGAATCAAAGGCTTTTTTATAGTCTATCCAGCATGTCGATAGATCTTTTCGGGATCGACGAGCCTGTTGGCTGATGGCCATGTCAATGAGGAGTAGCTCCTTAGTGCCACGGGACCCTTTCCTACATCCATTCTGAGAAGCGGACATAATTGAGTTGCACTCAATGTGCATATTTATTTTCACTCTCAGGATGGACGTAAGAACCTTATAGACCGTAGACAGACAGGTAATCGGTCTATAATTTTTGGGTTCCGTGGGACTACCACTCTTATGAAGCAGGTGGGTACAGCCTGTTGTTAAAAACTCTGGTAGAGACCCAGTCTCTAAGGATGCCTGGAATTGAGAAGCCAAAAGCGCGTGCGAGCTGCTATACCACTTGAGCCAGAAGTTGTGTAGTCCATCCGGTCCTGGAGACTTCCAGTTTGGTAACGGATGAACTGCTTTGGCTACATCAGAAGCGTTAATGATTATTTTATCCATTTGTGGTATAGCTTCACACACGCGTTCAACTTCACGCATCCAGTCACCCTCAACATGACAGACGGGTACCGACCAGATGTTGCGCCAGAATAAATTCGTGGCGGTATCATCCGGGCGGCACACGTCAGTCACATTTTGATTGGGTCGCTCCCAAGCTCTGTATACCCACCTTTCATCGCTCTGGAACATGCGATTCTGCGAGTACCGGTCAACCCGCCGCTTAAACCGTCGGATACGGCTTGCCCATGCACAAATTTTCTGCTTCAGGAAGTCAATGCGCTCCGTAATGTGGGGTGTGTATTCTCGAGGGCTGATTCCAGTCCCCGAGAAAGCCCGCCGTACAAAACGCATTACACGTGGGCGTGCATTGCCTTCCTTGAAGCAGTATAGTTTGCCGATGAGTGTTCTGGCCTCATCGATACGCCTCTCGATCCTATACTGCCAGGCTGGTACAGCAGGTTTTGGTCGAATAGCTTCGTCGTTATTAGGGAATTTAACGTTAGCTAAGCGACATGCCGCAACAGCCCCGCAATACAGGATTGAGTGCGTATCAACGAGGTTTTCGCTGCTCTCAAAAATATTCTCAAGCAGCGAGTCCAAAGCACACACCAACGCCCTATTTTTTTTGTGCATAGGTAACCGTGGTAACCGGGGTCTAAGTTCAGGCGGAGCCGATCTATACTCGCGAAGCGCATCCTCCAGTGCGCTCCTCAGTCGATCGTTGCATTGGCTACTTACCGTGACAACCCTATCATCTAGCTCATTATTATGACTATAGAGCCGCGATGTCATTGCGCTACTAGTGGGCGCTTGTACCACGGCTTGTGTCGGGGACGAGATGATATGGTTGCTCAGTACCTCTGAGCGCAGCCTATCAAGTGTTGCGTCATCCAACCTGTGGCTACGCTGGATGACCCGCACCTGATCCGACAGTCGTTGGGCCGAGACGTTGACAGCTGGTTCTAGGTCCTGGAACAGAGACAGCATCCTGACACGATACGCAGTGAGGTTAGTTCCCCCCTCTGTAGACCCATAATATGCGCGCATGACGTTTTCGTTTATGGACTGAGTCCATCTCATGCGCTGCACACCACCGGTAGCGGGGACCCGACTCGCAGCCAGTTGGCTCCTAAGTCCCAAGCTGTTCGGTGGCCGGCCTCTCCCCTGCCGGCGCACAGGTGTTGGCGACGTCGGCGGAGAGAAATACTCGTCGCTCGAGCTCGACGCGGATGCAGCCGCCGGTGACGTAGGTAATCCTAAATCCGGTGGCGAGGCGGAGCTGAGCGACGGGTCCGGGGGTGGTGGGCGTGCACGTTGCGAAGCTGCTCTAGTAAGCATCATCAAGTTTTGTTTGTTAACATAGTTATTTCTTGCATTGTTTAGTGATTGGTGTCAATGACAGACCACTTGACAGTTGTCGATGGATTATACATTATCTTCATTTTCGTTATAATATCGGTTGTTTTTTAGGTTTATGTTATTTATCTTGGTTCAATCTGTCCTCTTTTCGTAAATATTGAGAAATTTGGATGGGAAAACTTATCACTATATTTTGCGAATTTATTTTGTAGGAACTGAAAACAAAACTTGATTTGACGGCTAGTGTTGCCAGCTTATATTATTATTATTATTAATAACGGAATTTAAAGCTCTGGCAAGGGTCGGGACGGACAATTACGGGGACGTCGCGGCGAGCCTCGGCGGCGAGGACGAAAGGACGGTCGGAATTTGTTTTTGTACACTTTGCTTGTTTCCCTACGGCTCTCTTGGAGCAGGGTGATTGCGTCATCGGGAGTGACTAGGGTATGCCTTGGTCGGCGAATCTTGGAAATGTGGGAGGGTTCGTATCGGGCAGCTAATGTCACAAGGGGATACCTATGTTTGATTGCAGTATTAAAGAAACGCTTGGAGACGCGTTTCATGAACTGCTAGATGGTAGGCATCTTGAGGTCTACGTGAAGAAGCTCATTTTGAACATAAAAGGGGGCTCCCGTGACTCTATGGAGGTATCGGTGGAGGGTCTGCATCTTATGGAGGAGGTAGGGCTTTGCGTGTGCGAAAACAACGCAGGCGTAGGTCATGATGGGTCGGAAGACCGCGGTGAAAATACGCAGCTTGCACCTGAGTGATAACTTGCTGCGGGAGCTAAGAATGAAGTGGAGCCTACCTAGAGCGAAAGCGGCGCGCGAACGTGCCTGCTTTATGTGCTCAGCGAAGGAGAGGTGTCTATCGAGGACCACGTCTAAGTATTTGGCTTGCTTTTCCCAAGGGATCGGCTTGCCGTACATGGTAATGGGACGGGGGGAGTTCGTCATGTCTCTCAAGACGCCACATCAATGATCCTCCATGTTGAGTAGACAGCCTTGTCACAGTTCATGACTGTGACAAGGCTGTCGAGTACTTCTGAATCTTGTTCTATTTCTTACTTAGCAGGTATAACGTGTTCACGGAATAACCGTGAAACCTGAATAGTGTTATTTAAGTTTATTGTGCTCGCCATTATAAACAAATGTTACTATGAGACCAACCCTAAAAGTTATCCATAATGTTGACTACAATAACCATATTTCAACTTATTTTAAGCGATATCTACTACTAGATTCCTACTTCCAACGCCACCTGAATGGTTGTTTACCAGTACCTATGTAAGCACGGACTACCTGTCACTTACGCCAGTTACTTCAATTCTATTTATATGGATAGATACTGTTTTGTTCTATCATAGATATTATGCTACAAACTTGCTAGTTTTCATATTGTTTCTTTGCTATTTGTGATCTTATTCTTAGCGTGTCGATGGCAATCTAAGTGGACTCGGCCCAGAACTGGGTAACGAGTTTGGCAGCGACCGAAGCGTCCATCAATTCATCAGGACATCTTGCGCAATGGTTTGCGGAGTAGACTCCAGTGCATAATATCTGTATGTGATGCGAATAAGTTAAGTCACTTTCTAGAGTTAATTTCAAATATAGCTACACACTTCACACTCTTTGTGT
Source organism: Tholera decimalis (assembly GCA_943138885.2). Taxonomy (NCBI): domain Eukaryota; kingdom Metazoa; phylum Arthropoda; class Insecta; order Lepidoptera; family Noctuidae; genus Tholera; species Tholera decimalis. The sequence goes on along the minus strand of OW964557.2, from coordinate 4,922,171 downwards.
AAAAATCTATGACTCTGCTCAGACTACATTCGGAATGGAACACTGAAAATAGTCTTCTATTATATCCAACTAGCTTCCTGCCCGCGACTTCGTCCGCAAAACTTAATAAATACGTACGTAAACCTTCCTCTTGAATCATTCTATCTATTAAAAAAATCCGCATCAAAATCTGTCACGTAGTTTTAAAGATCTAAGCATACATAGGGACAGACAGCGGGAAGCGACTTTGTTTTATACTATGTAGTGATGAAACAGGAAGCCGACTCCAATATCGTTGCGAAAAGACTAAGCTGATAAAGATATTTTTATTTATTTATTTATTTATTTGTCTCAGACCATTGATCCATAGAGTGTTAGTAAAAAACTTAACCTATTGTTAGTAAAATAAATTAAAACATAAAATCAATTTAATTGGCGACATGCACGCCTGTGCGCACATGCCTACCAGCCCAGTGCCTGACAAATGGCCCATCTATTTTGTCCGCCAGTGTAACTAGAATGTTGTTGGGGCTACCCCTGAATCGCTGCAGCGCAGATGCACATCGCTTGCGCATAACAGCATAAAAGTCATCTACTCTCGCTTCAGCAAACATACCCGATGCGCTGCAAAACCGAGGTAGCCCCAACAAAACCCTCAGCGTATTATTATATTGAACGCGCAGAGCGCTGTAGGCTTTTTGCGTATACCTGATCCACAGGCTGCACGAGTAAAACGATTGACAATAGGCTCGGAATAGAGTCAGTTTTACCTCTTTAGTACACCGTGCAAACCTGCGCGCAAGCATATTGCATCTGGCCGCCAACGCTCTGCGCTCCCTATCTATGTCTTGGTCGTCTATGAGGCAATCCGTGACCACATGACCGAGGTATTTTATCTGAGTGACGAGCTCCAACGGAGTTCCTCGTAACCTTACGGGTGGAATACTTGATGGAGTATTATATATGCATCTGTGCGATATAGTTTATTTCATGACGAAATTGATGATTGATGAAAAAATTGGCCAAGTGCGAGTCAGACTCGCCCATGAAGGGTTCCGTATTAACTATAATAATATAATATAATATGTACATTTATTTGAAACAAAAAAAACCTTAAAATTTCTTAAAACTAGCTTATTTACATTTTTTTACTACTACGCCAAATAACTTTGTTTTTCATAGTATTTGTATGAATTACAAAGTTATATTTGTGGTTTTAGTAAATATGCTGTATCACTAAAACTGCTGACCCGATCTCGTTCAAACCAATTTTGGTTGATAGTTTACATTAAGATCTACAGACATAATTCTTTTTTTTAGATTTTTCACTCCATTATTATAGAAGTTAGAGGCGGGGACACATTTTACCACTTTGGAAGCGTATATCTTTTAAACAATTAACTTTATGAAAAAGTGGTTTTAAAAACCCTAATGTCATTTTTATAGACCTGTCTATAGATACTACACACCCATAGGTTTCATGAAAAAAAAATATTTTCAGTTTTAGTTCCATGTATGGGGACTCCCCCTTTATTTGAAATAATTTTTTATTTTTTTCTCTAAATCGGAAAGTGGTTTACGTAATACATCTACCTACCAAGTTTCAAATGTATAGTCTTAATAGTTTCAGAATAAAATGGCTGTGACATACGGACGGACGGACGGACAGACAGACAGATGGACAGACATGACGAAACTATAAGGGTTCCGTTTTTTGTCATTCGGCTACGGAACCCTAAAAAATAGGTATATAACGCTGGAAAAATCATATTGTTCACTTCATTCTAACCCACTTTTATCAGGCAATTTCTAAAAGATACCACGTTTAAACATAATTATAAATGTAAATATCGGTAAACATATTGCCGTAAGCATATAGAACACGGAAGGAATCCAATAACCCATTACAATTCAAAACATTACCTAAATACTTCCAAATTTTCCAGAGTAACGCAAGTTTATTTAAATGGATATAATAAAAGACATTTTGTTTTGGCGTTATGTTTTCTAAACAACGCTTTTGGGAATACAAAAAAGAGGGGGTTTTTAAATCGCTCTCAATTGTACTGAACGTAGAAAACGGTACTTTCGTGAATGCACATCAAGACTAATTCAACTTACTTATGTTTTTTGCCCTGCCGTTATGTGCTCTGAGAATTTTTTGGGAGTTTTAAAAAGGTGTCTTAAAACTTAAGACATTCTGTGTAAGGAATAAATAAAAATACTGAAGTGTAAATGATAAAATTGCAAAATTGGTTGACCAAGTTCTGGAAGAGGACATAGGATACTTGTGTGATACTCTTGTGATTATAAATTAAGAATAAATTAAAAATATAAACAAACTGCTGGTAAGTATGTATGTAACTACATCAGTTAATATGGTACAAACACACCAGAATCCCAGACATTACTTCCATCCAAAGGTTGTCTGTATGAAATTGCCCTGTGCGATAACACCACCTATAGATTCACTCTAGTTTTATGGTATTATTATTATTTGTATTCATATATATTGTAGGGTGTACAATAAAGTTTATCAAAACATACAAATTAAACAGTATGTCTGTACATTATATTTATATACGCATTACAGTATATGTACAAAAAATAATTGAGGGGGGTTTAGAAACAGTAATTGAGCAGGAATGTAAAATAAAAAATCAGTCTGTTTGTACACGCTAACCTCCGGAACTACTGAACAGGATTGAATGAAACTTTTTATTATATTGAAATGAAATTAAACGAAATAAATGTGTATTTTGTAAATTGGTTATAAATAACACTTTTACACGTCATGTTATTTTATATAACTAACGCAAATATAACTTTGTAATTCATACAAATACTATAAAAAACAAGGTTATTTGTTGTAGTTGTAAAAATTGTAAATAAGCTAGTTTTAAGAAATTTGCAAGGTTTAATGTTTTTTTTTTTTTTTTTTCAAATTAATATATTAAGTATGTTATATTTATTATAATTACTACGGAACCCTTCATGGGCGAGTCCGACTCGCACTTGGCCAATTTTTTTGCGTGTTAAGTTTAGTTTAGCTAGATGAGGCTGGTGTTTCCTAACTGACTACTCTGAGAAGAAGCACCGAAACAAAATCAGAGGTCAATGTCTCTTTTAAAGTCTATATAATTTGTGTTGGTCCAATCATATAAAAAACATGTCTGTGATGCTCTTTGAGGAAATAACCACACAGATTTGAGCGGACCTGTCCAGATAGTGCAAGCATTTGTCAGTTATCGTGTAGCTCAACTTAGAATTTAAGGCGCTCAACGATCTGACGAACAATATCAAAGTAAGGATATTGGGTAGGCCACAAAAGTACTCAAACTGCTTGACATCATTAAATAAATTATAGTAAAAGTAACACAAAGAAGAAACAATAACCTACATAGTCCTCACATTTATAATAACGAAATATAAAAAAAAACAAGATAAATAGGTATATACAATACTTGAGAAAGCAAAAATATTTAAAGCAGTAAAATAAAAAAGAAATCAGCATTCAAAATTTAAAAATTAAAAACCCCCACGTATATCACTGGAGCAGCTCATTCTCAAGCCTTTTTGTCCTCGATATAATCTTTAACTGTGTAAAATGCTTTCTGACTTACTTACGTTACGTTTTATAAATCATTTAAATTTATTAATACTTAGTTCTTGAATGTGGCTAGGAATTTTATTATAAAAACCTATGTTTTTAACCTTGTTTTAGGAATGAAATAATGTGTCTTTGTTCCTAGTATTTACCAGTGGCGAAGGCTCCATACAACTCGATTCCTACCGGGATCCCTTTTCAAATATGGCAAATATTAGTCTATTATTTTATATATGAATATATAAACAGTAATCTATTATTTTCAACTAAACAAATAATTATTTACGAAGTTACAAGATTTCGAAGTCAGCCACAGGGCCACAGTTACTGGAACTCACGCATCACACTTGAGCAAGGTAAGCATTTTTTGGTCCGGCTCCCTTTTTATGAAAATTCGCCCTTCGCCACTGGTATTTACATTATGAAAATCACTGTATTTCTTAAACAAATTAATATTTTGTGTGCATACAAGAGATTCTCATAAATATACTGAGCAGTCATAAAATTAATCTCTTTAAATTTGTCCCTTAAGGAGTGTTTAGGACTTCATTTTTAAATTGCACGAATAGCCCTTTTTGTAACACAAATATTATGTGAATGTCGGTATTTATTATAGTTATTAAGTCTGGGCATCATATAAGCTATAATTGATTTCGGAAACTGGAACACCTGATGCAAGACATTACACGTGAGTGAAGCCGCAGGCAGAAGCTACTAATAAATGAAGAATAAATAATAACACTTTTGTTTTCATAAATCTAACTGAAACGAGGTTTTAATAAAACCACAAGTTGTGCCTCAGGTTGTTTTTATTTGAGAAAAGAGAAAAATCGTCTGAGGCTAAAAATCAAGTTAGAATACATACCCCACTCTAAATTCTACACCACAACCCAAATCCACTTAAACTAATAAAAGCGTGCAAGAAAACCTTGTAAAAAACTCTGCTATTCTCACTTTTGATAGGTAGAACATTAGTTAGGTTTATTATGTACTTTGTTTTTTTGTCCTATATGTTTTTTTTTTATTTTTTTTATTTATTAAAAATAGGCTCGCGTTTGACCACCATCTCACCTGATGGTAAGTGATGATGTGGTCGAAAATGGAGCACGCTTATCTAAAAGTAACCTATTCACTCTTGACTTAAAGACCCCTAAGGTTATAGTTATCGGGAAACAGACTCCGGCAGGGAATTCCACTCCTTAGCCGTACGCACAATGAAGGTATTCCCAAAACTTTTAGTGCGTATGGGTGGGATGTCCACCATGTAACGATGGCGCATCGCCGTTTGTCTTGTAGTCCAATGATGGAACGCGCTTGACGGAATTAGATTGTGTTATTCCATCGCACACTCTCCGAAATGTAACCGATAAATCTAACTGAAACGAGGTCTTAATAAAACCACAAATTGTGCCTCAGGTTGTTTTTATTCGAGAAAAGAGAAAAATCGTCTGAGCTTCAAAGAATCAAGTTACAATACATACCCCACTCTAAATTCTACACCACAACCCAAATCCACTTAAACGAATAAAATCGTGCTAGAAAACCTTGTAAAAACTCTGCTATTCTCACTTTTGATAGGTAGTACATTAGTTAGGTATTATATAATGTACTTTGTTTTTGTCATATATGTTGAAAATGATTACGCCTAAAATAAAAGAAAGAAAAAAATTGATAGGCATGTATCTAGTTGCTCCATGCAATTGGGAAAACTGTACTGGGAACAAGTAATATAATTATGTACCTACCTTGGGAGTCAGGGCTTCACCATATCTGTAAAACCTTTTTGATGCTAATAAAGATTATGTATGAATTCAAACATTATGCAATTACGTATTTATATACTAATGCGTGAAGCAAAAACTTTATACCCCTTTTTGTGAAATTATACGCACGTGTGAGATTAAGTATATAAAATGGATGTATATAAGTATATAGTATATGTATAAAGAATGTTTTGAATTTCTAGAATTAATTAATTATCAATATCTATTTATTACGTATTTACCGATTAATTACCTATTAATCGGTATTACCATGATTACTAGGTGTTTTATAGAAATAATTAGTAGTCTGTATAGCAATATCAGTTTATTAATTTACCACCGGTTCGGAAGGTAGTTATCTATGGAGAAGAGCCGGCAAGAAACTCCACAGTTACTCTTTTCAAAACATAATTCATTTTCACATAAACATCAATTCACTATATGTACTTTACAATATTACCACAATGTGATTACTATCGTTATAACTTTAGCTTTATTTACTTGTGTATCTACTATTTCATTACTCCATTACATATTATATAAGTCAAGTTATTTATAGAATTAATAACAAATGTTCATTAAATTATCACACAATTATCAATTAATAACACTGTCACATTAAAGTAACAAATACAAAATAATTAATTTATATTCAAATACAATAGCAATACGATAGGATTTTTATACCAATTCTACACATAAAAATATTAATAAAAGTTAGAAACAACACAAGTTCACTTAACTTAGGTCCGTTCGGTGTGACTGCTCCAGAGCGACTGAGTGACTGACTGTGTCTAGAACTTTTTTTTTTTGTGTGTGGCATCTCGCAGGTCAACCTCTGAGGTTGTCGGCTGCTTAACCGGGCTTGCCTGTGGTTGCCTTAATTAATAAATTAATTAAAGCCTCCAGCCAGGGCTTATTAAAAACTTACAAACTAGGCGACTACACGCTAAGGGCACCCCCTGTGGGGTACGGACCTCGGCTTAGGGCGTCGCAGGGGAGGGCAGCTAGGGACAGGCTGGATCATATCATTATTATTATTAATAAGGGAATTTAAAGCTACTGGCTCAGCGTCGCGGGCTGGCTCTGGCAAGGGTTGGGGTGGACTATTACGGGGACGTCGCGGCGGGCCTCGGCGGCGAGGACGGAAGGACGGTCGGTTTTTGTGTTTGTGTGCCACTGTACTTGTTTCCCTACGGCTCTCTTGGAGCAGGGTGATTGCGTCATCGGGAGTGACTAGGGTATGCCTTGGTCGGCGAATCTTAGAGATACGCGAGGGTTCGTATTGGGCGGCCGATACGATAAGGGGATTCCTATGTTGGATTGCAGTATCAAAGAACCGCTTGGAGACACGTTTCATGAACTGCTGGATGGTGGGCATCTTGAGGTCTACGTGAAGAAGCTCATTTCGAATATAAAAGGGAGCTCCCGTGACTCTACGGAGGAATCGGTTTTGGAGGGTCTGCATCTTGTGGAGGAGGTAGGGCTTTGCGTGTGCGAAAACAACGCAGGCGTAGGTCATGATGGGACGGATGACCGCGGTGAAAATACGCAGCTTGCACCTGTGTGATAACTTGCTGCGGGAGCTAAGAATGAAGTGGAGCCTACCTAGAGCGAAAGCGGCGCGCGAACGTGCCTGCTTTATGTGCTCAGCGAAGGAAAGGTGTTTATCGAGGACCACGCCTAAGTATTTGGCTTGCTTTTCCCAGGGGATCGGCTTGCCGTACATGGTAATCGGACGGGGGGAGGGTGGGTTTATCCGCGGTTTAGAAAAGAGTACTGCCTGGCTTTTGTCTGGATTGACTTCGATTCTCCATTTCCGGAACCACTTGGCCAGAGTGTTTGCGGAAGTTTGGAGAGTGCGAGCGATGGCATCGGGTTTAAGACCGGTATAATAGATAGCCGTATCGTCGGCAAATAGGGCTAGCTGAGTATTTTTATGCTTGGGGATATCGCTAGTAAATAGCGTGAAAACGAGGGGGGATAGTACGGAGCCTTGAGGAACTCCTGCGCGAATGGGATGGGGGGAGGAAAGTTCCCCCTCAATTCGGTAACGAAAGGTGCGATTCGATAAAAAGTCCCGTAGGATGAGCACGAGACGGTCAGGCACGTCGAGTTGGTATAGCTTATAGATTAAGCCATTGTGCCAGACTTTGTCGAACGCTTTCGCTATGTCGAAGAATAAGGCTCCCGTTATTGCGCCCCGTTGGAAGCCGGCGCTGACGTGTTCTATGATGCGGTGGACTTGTTGGATACATGAGTGTTCGGTTCTAAATCCGAACTGCTCATTGGGTATTAGACTCTTTGCTTCGGCAAAATCTTTGAGCCGCTTATATATAAGCCTTTCATAGATTTTACCGAGGACGTTGAGTAAGCTAATGGGACGGTAGCTAGACGGGTCAGACTTGGGCTTGCCTGGTTTGGGAATACCTATGACGGTGGCCTGTTTCCAGGTTGCGGGGAACATATTATTGCTCAATGCGCCATTGAAGATGGCCGTCATTAGCACTATAAGCTGGGCGGGGAAAAGTTTGAAAACCCTATTGGTGATGCCGTCGGAGCCAGGGGCTTTTCGCGGTTGGAGATTTTTAATGATATCCTGGACCTCATCAGGAGTGATGGGGGCCAGTGGATTATCGGGATCTTCGACGGGCGGAAGGGAAGTTCTACGTTCGACTTCGGCGTTCACCATATCGAGGTGGGCTTGGTCTACTGGTTGGGAGCTGGGAGAACACTGGGACTCTAGGCTGTCGGCTAGGCATTCTGCTTTTTCAGAGTTATCGAAGGCGACACTCTTATCGGGACGAATGAGAGGAGGCATTGTGGCTTCTTCAGTGGATCGTAACTTCCTCTGAAGCTGCCAGAAGGCAAGATGGGTGGGCTCAAGTTCACTCAGCATCTTGTCCCAGCTCGCATTACGCTGCTCGGCAATGCGTTTCCTTACAGCACGCTGTAAGTTGCGCATGTGAGCTTTGTTTGCGGCGCAGGGAAAAGCGCTGTACGCACGGATGGCTGCGTTCTTCTCGGTTATCAGATTCCGTACATCGTCCGGGAGTTTCCAGCGGTGGTCTTCCACTACAGGAACTTCCCTTGAACAATCGTTCAGGACGGATTGTACGTGATCTGTAAGCGAGTCGATCGCCGCCGTCGTGTCAGCGACTGAGACTATGTGGTCAGGAATGGTGTCCAATTGAGGTGACGTGGTGGATTTCAGTTTTTCACTTACTTTCCTCCAGTCGGTGATCAATTGGGTCGGAGGAGGTTGGGTAGGATCATGGTTACCCGAGCGGGAACCTAGGTGTAGGATAACGGGACGGTGATCCGAGTTGAGCTCGTGAAGCGCTTCTATGGAGTGTAAACGGAGGTTTACATTCTTTAGGAGCGCCACATCGAGGACATCGGGCCTATGGTTGAGGTCGTGTGGGTAGTGGGTGGGAGTCATCGGAGCGATGACGTCATAGTTTAGGGTCGCGCCTAGGTTATACACGATTCTGCCTCTGGCATTTGTCGTGTTGCTGTTCCAAGCGGGGTGTTTGGCGTTGAGATCGCCCGCTAGTAAGACGGAGTGACTTAGGCCGAAGAGAGTCGTGAGATCGCTGGTGAGCGCGATAGGATCGTCTGAAGCAAGAGACGCGACCGATGGTGGGGGATGGTAGGCAGAGATGATGGTTATCGGAGGATGACCAGTCATGCCTAGTCGACAGGCAGAGTACTCTAGGTGAGAGAGAGGCGCGGGTGGGGTCAGAGAGATGCAGTATAACTCCTTCCTATAATAAATAAGGGTACCGCCGCCGTGGCAGCGTGTTCTGTTATTGCGAACTAGACGGTAATTCGCAATTTTGGGGTCAGCGCGGTGGGGTTTCAAAAGGGTCTCCTGTATAAGGAGGATGTCTAATTGGTGGTCGCGGAGGAATTTAGTAATTTCGGCGCGTTGGTTGAAAATGCCATTGGCGTTGAAAAAACCTAATTTGAGGGATCGAGGCCTAGTGTGGTTTGTGCGTTGGGAATCCATTGGATCAGTCCATCGCATCCATCTGGTCGAGGCCTAGCACGACATCACTGTGTGTGCTGAATATTTGGCTGTACATTTTCGTCGTAATTTTGCCGTTATTCTGCTGCTCGGCAGCCAGAAGGGCATCGCGGAGAGACCTGGCTTGGCGGGTCATAAATATTCTATAGTGGCGCAGTAGAGTCTGGCCGCAAGACTCGCCGTGCGCGACGGGTAAGGGATTGGGCGGTTGTTTGGCTGCAGGAGCAGCAGTGGTTTGAGGCTCGGGTTGGGGACTGGCTGTGGCCTCTGGAGCCACGGCTATAGGCAGGATCTGCGCTGCGATGGGTATATCCATCAGTGCCTGCAAAGGTTTAGCAGTGGCCAAGGAGGGAAAGGCTTTTTCGTGGTTTAGCCTGTTCCACGGGGATGGTCTCTGAGGAGCGAGACGTTGGGGAATTTGAGAGGAAGGTGCCTCTCTTTGTTGGCGGGCGTTGGCGCGCTTCGCTAATTTAGGAGCGAGTTTGGGGGCTTTGGGACAGCCGCGGTAGTTTGCCGGGTGACCGGTCTGGCCGCAGAGAACGCAGCTGGGTGGTTCCGAACAGAGGGTTCGGTCTTTGGGCCGAGGGCAGTCCGCAGTGCTGTGCTCGCCCAGACACTTGACGCATCTGGGAGTCGCATAGCAGTTGCTCTGCGCATGGCCATACAGTTGGCAACGGTGGCATTGTCCCACTGTTGCGGTTTTGTAGGGCTTTTCAATTGAGATACCGGATAGGGAGCAAATGGACTTTATCTTGAAAATCGGGTGATGACCTTCGGTTGGTTCACAAATGACAAGAACCATGTCGTACAATTCACCGCCTCTCGCTTTATGTAAGCGATGGACGGCGATCACTGGTATACCTTGATCGGCAAGGTCGTCTTTAATTTCCTGTACTAAGATTTCTTTAGGGACACGTTTAATAATTACACGAGTGGGCGTGTCCTCGGGGAAGGAGAAAGTGTGAAAGGAAATATTCCTTTCACGGAGGGCGCGATATAGTTCCCTATAGTCGTTCGATGTAGGGACGGTGACTTTAATGCCATTTTGGCAGGCACGGGCGTTTGTGTAGTTGATCTTTCGATTAACACACATCTTGGACACATCAGTCCATTTACCCTTGTCCTGGATGTAAAAGGGGGGCGGAGGGCGTTGCTTCCTTTGGGCTGAGGAAGTTTGGGCTATCGGGCTGGGGGGACGACTATTCTGCGCGCGAGCTGAGGTAGTTGGGACGGGGCTAGCGGGTCGAACGGGCGTTTGAGTTGGGGACGGGGGCGACGCGGTGGTCTTTTTGGCCTTGCTGGCCTGGGAGGTTTTCCCTTTCTTCCTCTTGCCGCCGGTGACGACTTGAAAGTCGTCTTCCGAGGACGAGGGGCATGATGACAAATCATTGTCAGAGTTGTTATTGGACACAGGTTCGGTGGTGTCCATTTCACGGAATTCAACTGCAGCGCACACCTGCGCGGCGTCCATTGTTCTATGAACAATAGGATTAGTAGGTGGGCCGGAAACAATGGATGATTTCGGGAATTGGGCGGTCGGCACGACATTGTCGGCGGGCGATAGAGGGCTATCTACCTGGAAGTCGTTCGTTGTTCGATGAACAATGGGATCGGAGTTGATAAACACTTCCGTGAATTGACCAACCGGAATGCCTTGATCAGCAAGCGGGGGAGATAATGGGCTGTCAAGCGCGTCACTAAAATCAGCGACGTTGGCTTCGGTAGCCGGAGGACAGTTAGCGATTTCACGCTGGATTTTTCCGCCATATTTGGCGGAAATAGCAGGGTTTTCCTTAAGTATTTCTAGCAATATCTCCAAAATATTGGAGTTTGCCATGATTGGCGAATGAATCAAAAATTTAATGGGGAAATTTTGGAGATTTCTCTCCCGCGGGGGACCTATTTAAAGCCTAACTGGCCTAACTCCCCGGATGGATGGGTCCGGGGATGTGTAACCCTCCCAGTCGGGTAGAGACTGGGAGGTGAGTACCTAATGGTGAGCCCTAAGCTTGTAACCGGTCGCCAGTCTTATTGTGCGAACCGGGCCCTATTGGGTCTAGTGCGAAGGGGTAGACACACCCAACCGACACTAGGTGTGTAGCTGAAAAGGAAACTCAGTAACTAGGTTTGACTAGGAGATCCCCCAAGGCCAAAACCTAGCACTCGACTCCAATTGACTGCTTCACCCTGAAGAGGATCAGCGGGTGCGTCGGGTCAGCACCCCCTTGGTATTGTTGACACCGTGAGGTTTCCAACCAAGGACCACGAAACTGTGGTTTTACCCTGAAGGGGCCAAACCAAATTGTTTTTGACGATACTCTGTTATAGAAACAGGATATCCTTCACCGCCTCGAAAAAGGCGGATCCGGACCAGGCGTCGTAGTCGGTGACTACGAGTGACGTCACGGCGGGCGTGACGAAGCGTAGCGATGACTCAGGCACGGAACGATCGAGAGCGCGGAGCGGTACGACCGCCGCGGGCGAGCGTCGGAAGCGGAATGACTGTGTCTAGAACGACTGAGCGGCGGCTTTTATACACAGTGGTAAACAAGTGACGTCATATCGTACGATTTTAAAACAGATTTGTTAACCTTTGTATTTTAACATTAAACTATGATTAAATGATATAAAAATACAGTAAATATGTTGAAATTAATTAGTTCAATTACATATTAGTCTTACGATGACAGAATTAGTAAACAAACAACGTTATTTTTTTAAATAACGTTCAAGTATGTTGTTATACAAGACAACAATGAAAGAACAGTTTAAACTATCTTATAAATAGGTTTCGTAATAGTGTTTACAATGTTTTGATAATAAATAGTTAAATTTTGTGTATCACATGTTAAAAAGGTTATCATTATTATAGTGATATTTTAATTTGTGTTCAATTAAAGAAACAAACTTGAGTTAATGTAATAAACCAACTGAAATTATTTGAATAATCCATCACACGCAGGAAATAGAAATTAGTACAGTTAAATTTTATGCGTTCTCCGCTTAAACTTTAACTGTGCCAAGTTTGGAGGTATGAAGAATGCTAATATTTGTATATAATAATAAATAGGTAATAAATTTAATGGAGGTCTGCCATGAAATACCAAGTGGTCTTGGGTTGGCCACACTCTCCGAAGGAGCCATGTTCCTAGACAAGGTATAGAGTGGACCCCACAGGAGCAACGGAAACGTGGTCGTCCAAAGCTTATTTGGAAACATTCAGTAGCGGCGGAGTTAAAAAACGTAGGGTTGACGTGGCCCGAGGTGAAGCGCGTAGCCCAAGACAGAACGCGACGGCGGAGCACTGTAGACGCAACTTAGGACATTAAGTCAAGTCAAGTCAAATTGAATTATGGTTGAATTTTGAGCACTGGTCGATTGCTAGTATATATATTAATATGTGAAGCAAAACCTTCGTACAAACCAACTTTTTACAACCCTTTTTACGAAAATTGCGTGGACAGAAGAGTAAGAGATTTGGCACAGTTACATTGTATATAAAGTAGGATTTACACCTATAGAGAAGAAGTGTAGAAAGCAAATATGTTTGTATGATAATGCATTTACTACGAAACTTAGGTAACTTTACAAAGTAATAAAAACATAACAGCTTAGGTATACAACGTGTAACGGAAACCCCATATCTATCCAAAAGGACTGAAGACTGGTATGGTAGATCTGGTATGGAGTCTCTATGCAAAGTTTCAGCTCAAAATAAGTGACTCACAGAATTGACCCTAAATTATTGGTTTCATATGTTTCTTGAATACCAGTAATAACAAACGTGTCACAGCACTATGAGGGTCATCACTTTCCACGTTACTTACCAATAAAACGATAATTCTCTTAGTTCTTCTTAGTTTGAAAAATTCGGTCTCTGGTATCAATGTATTGAAATTTCTAATATGCTCCACACATGTACACATACGATTAGAAAACCCTTGCCATATCGTTTATTATCATCCAAAGAAGCCGTGCACTTGGTATGTATATACCCTTTAAATTACACGTTGTATACAGGCGAAAATAAAAATAATTTACAGGACATCGAAAAATTTATCAACATCGCTATCAATGGGAAAAGTGCCCAGAACACTGACTGCATTGCCATGTTGAATGGCAACGCTGATTCTCTGTCCGAGGAAAACGCCAGCCCTCTAGTCACTTGAGGAGTAATACTTATAGTAATAATGCATTTTAAATCATTTAAATTATGGTCGGAATTCGACCGTCAGACAAACTCTAGTATACTTTTTATACTAAAGCTAATTATGCATAATTATAATGTATATATTTTACTTACTCTATAATGTATGTGAATGTGTTTTTATGTATCTATAAGTTTAGTTTTATTCAGTTTGCCCTAGTTTTTATTTTATTTTTTTGTAAGCCTGATGTCTTGCAACTAGTTATTTCATATAACAATCTGTGGATAATGTTGTGAGCAGTGTATTTGTTACATCTAAATCTTAAGCTTTTTTGTTAATTTTTAAATACTATAATAATAATAATAATAATCTGTGGCCCGGCTGTCAAACGGCTTGTCAAAAAATTTTCTTGATTCTTTTTGAATAAATATTTAATAAAATAATAGTTCACCAAACCATGTTCCACCAAACAAAATGCGTTAAAAAAAAACCAAACTAACATAGAAATGCAGAACATGCCATTTTGATGAGAAAAACTCCTACACGAAGAATGAAAATAAGATGTTGACAAGACGCCGGGCACAAATATTACAATCCACACGCCCAACACCTGCGGAATCGTCGCTCAGCTCCGCCTCGCAGCCACCGGGACCTTCTCCAGCCGTGAGTCAAGAGATTCCGGCCGCTGCAGTTGCGTCGAGCTCGAGCGATGAGTACTTCTCGCCGCCGACGACACCACCACCTGCGCGTCGGCGAGGAAGAGGCCGCCCTCCGGCCAGCATGAGACTTCGAGGCCCGCCGGCCTCTGATGGGGTCCCCGCTGCCGGTGGAAGTGTGCAGCGCATGCGATGGACTCAATCCATTAATGAGAACGTCATGCGCTCATACTATGGGGCTACAGAGGGGGGAACTAACCTGACTGCGTACCGTGGTCGGATGCTCTCTCTGTTTCAGGTACTTGAACCAGCTGTCAACATTTCGGCCCAACGACTGTCGGATCAGGTGCGGGTCATCCAGCGTAACCGTATGTTGGATGACGCCGTACTTGATAGACTACGCCTCGAATCACGGTGCGGCCGTGTCTCATCTGCTTCGCCACTGGCCGCGGTGCAACTACAACCCAGTATCTCACCGCGACCCGACCACGTCGGTGAAGATGATGATGACGAGGCTATAACCGTGAGTACCCAGTGCAGTGAACGATTGAGGAGTGCTTTGGAGTGTGCATTACGGGAGTATCGCTCCACACCGCCTGAGCTTAGACCTCGTCTGCCTCGTTTACCCATGCATAAGAAAAATAGGGCGCTAGTGTGTGCTCTAGATTCACTGCTGTCAAATTATTTTGACAATAGTGAAGACCTCACCGATACTCATTCGATCCTATACTGTGCAGCTGTAGCAGCTTGTCGGGTAGCTCATGTCAAGTTTCCAAAGACTGACAGAGTTATTCGACCAGCTGTACCAGCTTGGCAGGGCAGGATCGAACGTCGTATTGCTGAGGCTAGAGCACTCATTGGTAAACTTATCTGCTTCAGGCAGGGCAACACTCGTCCTAGAGTGATGCGCTTTGTGAGGCGGGCGTTTGCGGGGACTGATATCAGTCCTCGGGATTATCTGACCCGCGTCACAGAGCGTATCGACTTCCTGAAGCAGAAAGTCTATGCATGGGCAAATCGAATTCGTCGATATAAGCGGCGGGTGGAGCGATACACTCAGAATCGCACATTCCAAAGCAATGAAAGGTGGGTTTATAGGGCCTGGGAGCGACCTAACCAAGGTGTTACTGATACGTGCCTACCGAATGATGACGCCATGTGTTCGTTCTGGCGCAGCATCTGGTCGGTACCTGTCAGCCACACCGAGGGTGACTGGATGAGTGTGATCAGGCGCACGTGCGATCTTATACCAGAAATGGGGGCAATTACGATCAGCCCCCAAGATGTAACCCGTGCAGTCCGTCCGTTATCCAACTGGAAATCTCCAGGGCCGTACGGGCTGCACAATTTCTGGATAAAATGGTTTCTAAGCTCGCACGCTCGCTTGGCCGCTCAGTTCCAGTCTGCCCTAGAGCTAGGATCGCTACCTCAATTCCTAACTACAGGAATAACCCACCTACTCCATAAATCAGGCAGTACTTCGGAACCTAAAAATTATAGACCGATCACGTGCTTACCGACGGTCTATAAAGTTCTTACATCCATTCTGAGAGCTAAAATTAATAATCACATAGATACAAATTCAATCATGTCTGCTTCTCAGAATGGATGTAGGAACGGGTCCCGCGGTACTAAGGAGCTTCTCCTAATCGATATTGCCATAAACCAACAGGTTCGTCGTTCCCGAAGGAATCTGTCGACATGTTGGATAGATTATAAGAAGGCCTATGACTCGGTTCCACATACATGGCTCATGAAGGTGTTGGAGTTGTACAAAATAAATCCAGTACTCCGCACTTTCCTTGAGTCATGTATGGGGCAATGGAAGACGGTCCTCTGCTATCCAGGATGTCGACAGATCCAGGAAAACAGCGAACCGATTAGGATTGAGCGTGGTATTTTTCAGGGCGACAGTCTGAGCCCACTGTGGTTTTGTCTGGCTCTCAACCCTCTCAGTACACTGCTGGAGGGTTCGGGGCAAGGCTACCAGTTGAGAAGAGGTGGTCAGGTCATATCACACTTGCTTTACATGGACGATTTGAAACTTTTTGCCCCCAGCAACTTGCAACTCATGGAGCTACTGAAGGTAACGGAAACCTTTAGTAGCGCCATCAGGATGGAATTTGGGGTGGACAAATGTGCGGTCATGCATGCAAAGCGAGGAGTGATTATGGAATCCGTGGGAACTCAACTCTCGGATTCCATATACCTAAGATCCCTCGGCTCAACTGAAACCTACAAGTATTTGGGTATGTCAGAGGCACTAGGCATCAATGTTGCTTATGTTAAACAGTCATTGAAGGAACGCTTCTTTGGCCGCCTGAATAAAGTACTGAATAGTCTTCTATCAGGCGGAAACAAGGTGCGTGCCTTCAATGGTTGGGTCATGCCAGTATTGATGTACTCTTTTGGCATACTCAAATGGACTCAGACTGAACTTGACGCCTTGGACAGGCGGGTCCGCACAACGCTGACTGCAAATCGAATGCATCACCCACGTTCATCGGTGATGAGGCTGTATATCTCGCGGAAGTGCGGGGGTCGTGGCTTTTTAAATGCAAAGACCCTGCACAACCGCGAGGTATGCAGCCTTAGGGAATATTTCCTAGAAGCCGACGTGGGTATGCATCGAGATGTGGTAGCGGTGGACAAAGGCCTCACTCCGCTCTCCTTAGGTACCGAAAATTGGCGCAAACCTGTAGTATTAGATACTAATGACCGCAGAGAAGTATGGCAGAGCAAGGAGCTTCACGGACGCTATTACCGGGCCCTTCATGGGTCTGACGTAGATACGTTAGCGTCCGTAGCCTGGCTACGTTTTGGTGACCTCTTCGGGGAAACCGAAGGTTTTGTCTGTGCAATTATGGATGAAGTTATGATGACGAATAACTATCGGAAATATATTGTGAAGGATGGTACGGTAGACATATGTCGGGCATGTCACAAACCGGGAGAATCCATTCGTCACATTATCTCCGGTTGTTCTCGTCTGGCTAACGGAGACTATTTGCATAGACACAACCTTGTAGCTAGGATTATTCACCAGCAACTTGCGCTTAAATACAATCTTGTGGAATCAGAAGTACCATACTATAGGTATGTGCCCGACCCAGTTCTCGATAATGGCAATATTACACTATACTGGGATCGGTCTATCATTACTGACAGGACTATTGTTGCCAATAAGCCTGACATAGTGGTGATAGACCGATTAGAGCGTCGCACAATGATTGTTGATATAGCAGTCCCCCATGACGAGAACCTCGTGAAAGCTGAGATAGATAAAAAAAATAAGTATCTTGACCTGGCGCGCGAGGTTGTCGACATGTGGGATGTGGAGACAGCAATCATTGTGCCGATAGTCGTCTCAGCCAATGGCATAATAGCCAAGAGCCTCGACCAACATCTAAGGAGGCTCTCGTTGGGCAGCTGGATCAAGGGCTTGATACAGAAAGCAGTACTCCTGGAAACGGCGCGTATTGTGAGGAGGTTCCTCTCTATGGAGCCCTGACCACCGGTAGCTTGGACCCTGTTCCCGATACCGGTGGGCTACTATTTTTTATATTTTTAAATGTTTTTATTTTTTATATTAATATTTAAAAATGTAATTTATATGTACATAGATTTAATAAATGGAATAATAATATAATATTCCACAACTTTTCACACAACGCCATCTAGTCCCAAACTAAGCAGAGCTTGTGGTATGGGTACTAGACAACTGATAAACATACATATATATTTCTAAATACATACATATTATAGATAAATTACACCCAGACAAAGAACAAATGACCGTGCTCATCACACAAACATTTGTCCTAGGTGGGAATCGAACCCACGACCTTGCGCATAGCAGTCAGGGCCACTGACCACTATACCAATATACTCTGATATACTATAATATACTCTGTTGTTTGTTATCCCTAATAAAAAAAAAATAAAAAAAAAAAAAATACTCTACTCATATCTACGTACTTTATATTACGTTACGCAGATACATCTAATTGCTGTACGGGCAAATCTTTATTTAGTTTATTCAGGACTAAAAAAAGCTTAATGTTAAGGCTTAAATAAATGAGTAGTCTGAGTATTTATCCCAGACAGGCAGAGCGTCGCGCATCGTGTTCCACTCGCCCCTCAAAGAACCGTCAGCTCCAGTGACGGGACACCGTAGGGCCATTGCTCTCCGGGGTTGCGGGAATATTCTAACGATATACCGCGGCCCCGGAAGTTAAGGGAAGCTGAAGGAACAGGGTGGGTTTTTTCTCCCTTCCGCTCTACCCAGATCGTGAGGAGTCTGTCACCCGGAAAAAGAGTAGTTTAAGTCAAGAGTGAATAGGTTGCTTCTAGGCAAGCGTGCTCCATCTTCGACCACATCATCACTTACCATCAGGTGAGATGGTGGTCAAACGCGAACCTATTACCATAAAAAAGTCTGAGTATTTATTAAATAAATAGGTAAACAGAATCTAGAAGCTATTCAATGTGCACCGACGTTGTCATGTAGATG
The DNA here is from genome assembly GCA_943138885.2 of Tholera decimalis. Classification (NCBI taxonomy): domain Eukaryota; kingdom Metazoa; phylum Arthropoda; class Insecta; order Lepidoptera; family Noctuidae; genus Tholera; species Tholera decimalis. The sequence goes on along the minus strand of OW964557.2, from coordinate 4,903,475 downwards.
AATAATAACACTTTTGAAGCTTTTTAGGGTTCCGTAGCCAAATGGCAAAAACAGAACCGTTATAGTTTCGTCATGTCTGTCTGTCTGTTTGTCCGTCCATCCGTATGTCAAAGCCATTTTATTCCGAAACTATTAGGACTATACATGTGAAACTTGGTAAGTAGATGTATTCTGTAAACCGCTTTCCGAATTTAAGAAAAAAATTAAAAAATATTTAAAATAAAGGGGGCTCCCTATACATGGAACTCAAACTGATTTTTTTTTTTCATGAAACATATGCCTGTGTGGTATCCATATACAGGTCTTCTCTTTACATTGAGGTAACTAAAACCACTTTTTCATTATGTTAATCGTTTAAAAGATATACGCTAAAATATGTGTCCCCCCTATTTTATTTCTATAATAACGGAGTAGAAATTTGAAAAAAAAAAATATGCTGCAGATCACTTTCAACCAAAATTAGTTTGAAGGAGATCAGGTCAGCAGTTTTTGAAATACAGCATATTTTCTAAAACCGCGAAAACTATGAAAAACAAAGTTATTTGGCGTAGTTATTACGGAACCCTTCATGGGCGAGTCTGACTCACACTTGGCCAATTTTTGGTTTCTTCATTACTTCGGTAAGCACGTTGACCTTGCTAAATCGTATGTACAAACGCCAGCACATCAAGCTACACCAATCTGTCAAATTTCTTTAATAGATTTTCAACTTTATTCTTAAAGAGATTAGGTTCAAGGTTGATTGAGAAAATTTGACAGTTTCGGGTAGCTTCATGTGCTGGCGTCTGTATATCATTAACCTTCGGAGTCAGAAGCTATAAAATCAAGCACCAGTGTTGACCAGGGGTATCGTGTTACTCAGTTACTGGGTTGTAGCGGTCAGATAGGCAGACGTTTCATGTAAAGCACTGGTACTCAGCTTTAATTGGATAAACATTTATATTTACTTTTTTTTTCACGTAAGAAAACGGAGAATTTTAACCAACTATTTTTTCTACACATAGATCGATGCCTCCCACGTAAGTTGTTGTAAACCACAAATAGCAATTTTACAGGAGAGTGTTTCAAAGATACTATTAGCAATAAAAACTGCATTTTTCAATTAATCTTTATACAATTCAATAAGTGAATATAGTTAGTAATACTGAATTGTATAAAGATTAATTGAAAAATACAGTTTTTATTTCTATTAGTATCTTTGAAACGCTCTCCTGTAATATTGCATTTTACGGGTCACAACAACGTATGTGGGAGGCATCGAGATATTATGATATACTAGCTTCTGCCCGCGACTTCGTATGCGTGGGAAGCTTTTCCCGCGCAAATCCCGAACCCGTGGGAATTTTAGGATTAAAAGGAGCCAGAATGTCAACTATCTACTTACCAAATTTCATTCAGATCCGTTCAGTAGTTTTTGCGTGAAAGAGTAACAAACATCCATCCATTCTCACAAACTTTCGCATTTATAATATCTATACTATCTATACTAATATTATAAAGAGGAAACCTTTGTATTTTTATATTTTTGTATGTTTGTATTGAATAGGCTCAAAAACTACTGGACCGATTTCAAAATTTCTTTTACCATTACTTAGAGGGATTCTTCCGAATCCGTATAGGCTATATTTTATCCCGGAAAATAGATAGGATTTTTCGTGGTAGTGAAAATTGTGGAGTAAGGCGTCGAAAAAACTGCCGTACGTTAACGATTCTCGCGAACGCTGCCTATATTTAATATAAACATTGCACCCGTGCGAAGCCGGGGCGGGTCGCTAGTTGTAATATAAAGTATAAAGTATTAGCCTGGCTCACCGGCGAAACGTTGCCTGCCTGTCTATCTTCTACAGATTATACTTCGGTGAGTGTGCGCGGGAGCTCCACGACCTAATCCCTTCATCCCCCTTTCACTACCGGTCTACCAGACGTACCGCAGAATACCATCCACACTTGGTCGATATACCGTCTTGTCGTACTAAGCGCTTTTCTTCAACATCTATTGTGCGCACAGCCAAGGTGTGGAACTCTCTGCCGGCTTCTGTGTTCCCTGCCACATATGACCCGCCAGCTTTTAAAGCAAGAGTGAATAGGCATTTTTTGGGTTCGCTCTTTCGATCGTAGACCTTATATTACACTTACTATCAGGTGTGATCGAGGTTAAGAGCGGGCGTTTATTGGTTGTAATATTAATTAGCTGTGCCATATATACATTGCAATGTTACGTAGTGTTTGGTTTTCTCAATCAACCAAATCATCGTGTTGCAATCCTCTTTTTTCACTGGATTGTTTCAGGATAACCTCTCGCGTATCCTCAGGACACTGTACCTAAGTTACATTACAATCTTAATTGATTATTGTGTTGTTTTTATTCATATAGAGTAGATACGTTTTGACACAACATCGGGAAAAAAATCTAAATTAAATTTCCTATAGACATGAACCTTCATGCTTGTCATATGATTTGACCAATACGAATTGTATGGACTTTTAGGCTGGAAACAGTGCTTGACCGACGGTCGGCGCTGACCGTCAGTCGGCGTAGCTATATCTATGCAAGCCTATGAATGCGCACTCAGCTACGCTGACGATTTTCACAACCGACGGTCAGCGCTGACGGTCAAAATGTACGGTCAGCGCTGACCGTCGGTCGAGCACTGTTTCCAGCCTAAAAGAGACGTTGACCTCTGTGTTTGTTTCGGTGTTTCTTCTCAGAGTAGTCAGTTAATAAAAATTTTATTTATTACCAATTTACATAATTATAAATATTTCATTTCATTTCTATAAAATATATCTACCTACGTATATTTTTGTTTGCACTATAGTGACGCATAATAATTTTGTTCTAAGAGCATAATAAAAGCTTTCTCCCGAGTAGTACCTATATCAACCACGTCAGGCCACGGGTGATGGAAATAAAAGACTAAGTGAAATCTCCCAGCGGCCTTGGTTTTCCTTGGCATTTTATTCGGGAAAAATACTTACGAAAATTGACCTGAGACTTTCTACGCTTTTAAAAAAAGACATTTGCCGTCTGATTTTGCTTTTTGCGCTGTGCACAAAAAGTGGAGGTCATTTATTATAGCATATTATTAAAATTTGCGTCCTCTCTATTCCACTCCTGGGTAATGACCTCCCTTCTCACTCCTTGCACTTTTCATGATCCCACGAGTCATCTCTCCAGTGCATACGAAACCTATCCAGGTTCCACGCGCCAGTTTTTTCGTGATCTGCCGCGACCCCGCTTGCTGACTTAGGTCACCAGTTTTAATAATTCATTCCATTTATTTTTAATTTTTAAGTAATATGCAGTTTCTGTATTAATTCATTTCTTTTTTATAGGTAAGCAGTATGCAGGTTCTACGCATAATATAGTGCATGCAGTACAGACTCTTCTTTAAGTTATAAGGCACTTACTTAACCTTGAATTTCTGAAATGTTAAATTCTATAAATATGCAATGGTGTACCTTCTCATTATGAAGAGCAAAATCTGATTAGCCTTTTACCTGATGCAGCTAAGTATTTGAAGTATGTTGCTAAGGGTCTTACATAGAGTGACTGCTTATCATACTGTTATAACCCTTATTACAAGGCCATCGAGCCTAAGTCAGCTTTTACTTATTTACAGTGTACTTTTCCTTTACTAAAGTACTTATGTTGCATTTTTACCCAATGCACAGAAATGATACGAACAATTAAGTTAGTTAGATTCTGCACGCTGTCGCGTAAAATAGTTGCCCATATTAAGGGAGTAATTAAGAGGGACATGACACAAAATATATGTATCCAAGTACTTGTGTGTCTGTGTTTTTGTATTGTGTTGAATTTATTTATCTATTTATTTATTATATACTTTATTGTACACCTTACAATATTTCATTTAATACAAAAAATGAAAACTTGTGTACAATGGGCGGTCTTACCGCTCAGGGCGATCTCTTACAGACAACCTTTAGTTGGACAAAACTAAAGGAGACAGATTTAGGGCTGAAAAGTGGTTCCAGTAGAATAATTGCCTTTTTTTTTAAAGACAAACATTGTTGGCTTTGTAACAATACCTTTATTTATTTATTTATTTACACTTTACGCACATAGGTACAAAGGCAGACTTAATGCCGTAGGCATTCTCTACCAGTCAACCATGAGTGGTGAAGAGATAGTGTACAACAATACCTAGTAGCTAATAATACCTAATAGTGTGTAGCAATACCTTTACAACATAGTATCTGGGTAACACTATACCCTTTCAGTGTATAGTGTCAGATTTTCTGGCTCCGTAATGACTGTCAAAGATGTTTAAATGACAATCAAGACCGTGTTTTCCGAAGCCCGCAGAAATATCTACGTGTTAAGATGGCACCCATCCACAAAAAGACTAAGGCAAACGTTGCTTTACCTTGAATCTCGATCCGCAATATGCAGCTGTTATTATTTAGCCACAAGCTCCTCCTCAATTGTTGAAGAGCCAAAAAAAAACATGTTTTCTGCTTTACGAAATCTTCAAACGTGTGTCTCTTCGGAATCCAACCGTCGGCTACAACGTAGGACATGTAGAGTGAGATTCTCCACGTCAGCTTCAGGGTACGTATTATCACCGAAGCATTCGTGCGTAATCCTGGGTCGAATGGGTGATCTCCTTTACAATTTCATACAAAGCGAAGCAACACGTGCGAAGCTTAGCCGTGAATCATTGTGGAGGGTCGCCTTACAATTTTTTTTTTTTGTTATTAATAATACTAAGTATTATAACTAATACTAATTACTAATTGACCGTAGAGACTAAAAACTTTGTCTCCGTCAACCAATGTGGTGTATTTTAGTGAAATCGCACCTAATCAACGAAGTCCTAGAAAAAAACTGATTATGACTGAATAAATTATTTATTTAAAAAAAAAGTCTATACTAATAAATACAGGAATGATTCGTTTTTGTTAATAAATAAGTACGCCAAAATATACCTGGAACGATTTCATAAATTACTTCATCAATATGAAGTTACATTATCAACAAGTAAATATAGCATAAATACACACATCAAAAGTGTCTAGGGATCAACATATATTTTTGCAATAACTTTTCTCCTGATTGATATTAATTAAAATTTTCTTTAAGGATTCATCAAATAAAGTGTTTTCGTTTGTCACAGTAACGATAAACCAAGTCACCTTTGCATTAATAAAGAAATTTGCCATTTTCCTAATAAAGGGATTTTTGACATTTGAACCACTAACATTAACGTTCGAAAAAAAGACTGAAATAACAGTTTTCTTTAAAATTTTATTGGGTTACTTAAATAATTAATAATCCGTGTTTCTACCGCGAACACTAACAACACAAGAACATCGGTTTGGCATACTCAAAATGAGTTCATCCAAATCACGCTGTGGAATGGCCGCCCATGTTCGTTGCAACAACAAAAAAAGGTCTTCTTGCGACTGGATACCCTCCATATTCGGCAGAGCTCTTCTCTGTAGCATATCCCATGCATGCTCAATCGGGTTCAAGTCTGGCGACTGAGCAGGCCAGAGCAGGACATTGATGTTAGCTGCGGCGAGAGTCTGTCTTACAACTCTTGCGGTGTGCGGTCGTGCATTATCATGCATTAACTGAAATAAGGGACCGATTTGCACTTGTAGAGGAACGATGACGTCAGATACAATCGTCTCAGCATAAATTTGAGCGTTGAGGTTGCCTCTGATCCAAATTAACTCAGTTCTTCCGCCGATCCAAATACCCGCCCATACCATGATGGTTCCACCACTATAAGGATGGACTTCCTGGCAGGATTTTAATCGCTGTTGGCGTCCAGGGGTTCTCCAGTGTCGTATACGTCTTGTATCCGGTCTCATACCAAAACAAGACTCATCAGAAAAGCACACGAAACGCCATTGTTCTTCTGCCCAATTTCTGTGTTCAAGAGCCCATTGATATCGAATCCTACGATTGTGCATTGCTATAGGTGGTACCCGTAGCGGTCTTCGGGAATGAAGGTTCACTTCATGCAAGCGGTTTCTGACTGTTTGGTCGCTAATTAAGTTCCCTGAAGAGTGATGAAGCCTCACGGCTAACATCATGGCGGTTATTGTTGGAGCTCTTCGAGTTAAGATTTGAATGTATCGGTCTTTTCTCCGTGTGGTGCAGCGATACCGTTCTCCATGGCGCTCAGCCACGGTACCAGTGCTTCGGTAACGTGTCCAAAGTCGACTGATAACACTCTGACTTGTATTCAGAGCTAAAGCCCCAGTACGTTGCCGGGAACCAGCTTCTATCATTCCCACGGCTCTGAGCATTTCTTCCCTGCTTAAATGACGTCGCCGCTCCATAATAACGTTGGTTTTAATCAGTAGTAGGGAAACAGTAGCACTAATAATGTCTTCAATGCGTTGTATGTTTTTATAGGGAAAATATTGACAGCTGATTTTCATCTTTTACTCGAATTTGATTAACAGTTCCTGTTTCAAATTATGAAATGCACCAAAAAGGATCCATATAAATTTATAAAATCATAAATTTATTACAAAGCCACATCTCAATCTCAAGAAATCCGCATAAAAATGCTTGATCCCTAGACACTTTTGATGTGTGTATTTCTGCCTTGATGGTCCAGTGGTCGCAAGCACGACTGCTGGGCAAAAGGTCTCGGGTTCAATTCCCAGGACGGGCAAAAATTAATATTTAATTTTTATAAAGACAAAAATATAATATATTTATGAATATATTAAAACAATTTCTTATTATGTAAATGTTATTATGATGTAAATGAATATTTTAGTGGTAAATAAAATAAATATATAAAATATAGTACTTATCATAAAATTGTATAAGACCTAGTTAAGTTATATACATTTTAATTATAATAATTGTAATAGCCCTCTTACTCTATTCTAATTTGCTGTGCCCGACAGGGTCTACAATGATCTGTAAACTATGTATATCTTGTATCTACTATTACCTAGTTCACATAGTGGAACGCAATAAATGATTGAGTATTGAGTAAAAGAAATTTCTCGATAGTAATTCGGAGTTTGAAAGTCGGCGGTGTTATACCCCCGTGCCTCGGAATGCCCTAAGTTTGTCCGGCTTTCATTCGGACATTTTTGACAGATACGGATAATCAGAAGCCAAGAATCTGTCAGTGGTCTGGCAACGTGGTATCGAGTTACTAGGAAGCTGAGTAGTAGTGTGTAACATGGGGCGAGGCTGTCATTTATACATTTTTGACAGTCGATACGGGTAATCAGAAGCCAGGAATCTGTCACTGGTCTGGCAACGTGGTATCGAGTTACTAGGAAGCTGAGTAGTAGTGTTTGACATGGGGCGAGGCTGTCATTTATACATTTTTGACAGTCGATACGGGTAATCAGAAGCCAGTAATCTGTCACTGGTCTGGCAACGTGGTATCGAGTTACTAGGAAGCTGAGTAGTAGTGTTTGACATGGGGTGAGGCTGTCATTTATACATTTTTGACAGTCGATACGGGTATTCAGAAGCCAGGAATCTGTCACTGGTCTGGCAGCGTGGTATCGAGTTACTAGGAAGCTGAGTAGTAGTGTTTGACATGGGGCGAGGCTGTCATTTACATTTTTGAGAGTCGATACGGGTAATCAGAAGCCAGGAATCTGTCACTGGTCTGGCAACGTGGTATCGAGTTACTAGGAAGCTGAATAGTAGTGTTTGCGACTGCCTATCTGACCTTTACAACCCAGTATCTGAGTATCAAAGATACCCAACACTACGCGCTTCTCAAGCATTCCTTTACTTTGAAGATCGACCAATACGATTTATATTTTATTTATTTATTATTTACCCACACGCTGCTCATACTTCACTCCAATAATAATACGAAAAAATAAAACAAATACATGAACATGTTCAAGATGTCTCTCTATCCACGTCTTAAAGATAATAGTCGTAACGTTATGTTATAGCGTCACCGTTTCCTTGCAACGTGCTTTACGAGATAATTCGGTCGGTACCCATCTCTAGCATCGTCGTAAACATAATACGCTACTGAATTTTTTGTGAGAAATATATTCGTAGGAACGTATTATGAAATGCTGGCTAAAATTGTGATGTTTCTAAGACAATAAATATATTTTGATGGACGATAAAATAATATTATTTTTCGTTTCTCTTCGTTATTTTTCTTACATTATGTTGTAATGAGAAATCAATTAATGGTTAATGGAAAACCTCACGTAGTTTAGCTCTTATAGTAGGCTATACTGACCAACGCCTGTAAATAGAGAATCATTATTACACTCTCCCCTGTTTTTGTTTTTGCTTCAATTGTTTTAGTAAGTCCATAATTTACCTGTACAATACGATATTGATGACTGTCTGACTGTTCCAGAAAGAATTTAATGTTTGTTGAGTTTTTTTTTTGTGTATATACTGCATCGCTATAATCTGATATAAATAACAATAATTAGGCACTTGTGGGTCGGATATACATATTATTTTATCTGACTGTGGTTTTTCCTTGAAAAGACACTTAGGTAGATTCCATCCTGCAAGATTCCGAGTTTGTATCCCGTAAACTGGGATTTTTCATCATTGCCATCTTTGATTTTGATTTAATTTTAATGTTTACTGAACTTGAAAACCGTCATCTATGAAATAAAAAGCTCTCCAATTTTGATATACCATGTTAGTAGAAGTAAAATAGCTACATGAATTTTGAAAAAAGAACTATTGAAAATGGCGACTTCCACCAGCCGTTTGAATTACAGAAAAATACTGCAAAGTTGTATTTGTCTGTCGCATAATCATCAGGGGTATCAAATTAAATGACTCAAGAAGCAGCTCTCCAGAATGCTGCATGCTACATGCAGAGAAAAGAAAGGTCCATAAAATTAATGGACCAACGAAACCAACTATGACCTAAACGCCTTAATTTTTACTCTAATTAAACAGAGGCACTCAACATTTTTCAGTTCTTTACCTTCAGCCTTGCTTAACAAACTCACTCGTGCTACAATGTGAAACAGACTCTATTTTTCAGGAATAAGGTCGTGAATCGATTGAGAGGTGTATCGTCTAATAAAATAGGCCAGGGCTCAAGAATACTTGGGCAGCATAAGAGGCTGCTAACATCGAGTGAGGGTGAAGGGGTACTCTGTAACTGTGAGTCATGAGTTTTTTGTTAGGCTAGCGAGTTGTTAAGCACTATTCAAGCTCCGTTGATAGGCGTCAGTTTGAAGATGACATGGTTTTTTTAGGGTTCCGTAGTCAACAAGGAATCCTTATAGTTTCGCCATGTCCGTCTGTCTGTCCGTCTGTCCGTGGTTTAGCTCAAAAACTATTGGTACTAGAAAGTTGTACTTTGGCATGAGTATACAGGTTAATGATGCCAAAAAAGTGGTAAAATAAAATTTTGAAAAAACAATTATTTAGGGTACCTCCCATACATGTAAAGTGGGATGATATTTTTTTTTTTTCGTTCTTCCCATAGTGTGGGATATCGTTGGATAGGTCTTTCAAAAATATTAGGGGTTTGGTAAGACCATTTTTTGATTAAGTAAACCGTTCGTGACTTATCAAGCTTTAAAGTACCAATTTTCGTTAGAGTCAAGTGTCCCCCCTCTATCAACTAAACGGTTATAGTTAGAAATTCAAATGTCACGGCAGTAGTACCTAAATATAACAAAATTTAAAGTAAAACTATCACACATAAGTGGGCTTTACAAGTTTACGAGTAATAGTCGACCAATTGTATTTGACTCGAAAATTTCGAACAACTCTATAGAAATATTGATAGATGGCGCTAAGCGCCAGTTGTATTGTGCTGGTTTCTTGTGACGATTGAGTAGTGTAGCTCTGTGTCCGTATTTAAATTCAAAACACCGGCTATGACAAGTTTTATACAAATCTCAAAAAAAAAAAATTAAACTTTCCGTGCAAAATTGTCGGATCAGGTGAGGATTTGTATAGGAAGTCAAATTAGTTAGGTAGTCATGTTTGGCTTTTAATTAGAGCATGGTACGAAACGAACAGTCAGCGAATACGACACGCACTTGGCTGTTATAAAAACTACGGAACCCTACACTGTGCGTGGCCCGACACGCTCTTGACCGGTTTTTTTCTAATTAATTTAGGTAAACCAGTACTTAAAGGACTGTCATTATTTGTTTGGTCTTCGTCATAATTATTATGAAAGTCTAATTATCTCTTAAGAAAGAAAATTCTTAGAAAGATTATTATAAATCATCATATTTTTCAGCATATAGATAGATAGAATATACTTTATTGTACACCAAAATTTAAACACAGCTATTTAACATAATTTCTTAATTAAATGGTTACTATGGCGGTCTTATCGCTAAAAGCGATATCTTCCAGACAACCTTTGGAAAGATTTTATATATAGTTATGTAGTTTATTAGTATTACATATATTATTTCATTCCATTTTCTAGTAGACCTACCACAATGTGTTTTTTTGACCCAACGGTTTACTGGCAGAGAATGCCTTGCTGCATTAAGTCAGCTTCGAACATCGACGACGAGTTGCAAGTCTATCGGTTTTCTATCGGTTACATTTCGGGGAGTCTAATTCCACCTAGCCAATTCCATTATCGGACTACGAGACAAACGGCGAAGCGCCATCGATACATGGTGGACATCCCACCCATACGCAAGAAACGTTTTGGGAATACCTTCATTGTGCGTAGGGCTAAGGAGTGCAATTCCCTGCCGGAGTCTGTGTTTCCCGATAGCTATAACCTAGGAGTCTTTAAGTCAAGAGTGAATAGGTTACTTTTAGGTAAGCGTGCTCCATCTTCGATCACATCATCACTTACCATCAGGTGAGATGGTGGTCAAACGCGAACCTATTTTTAATAAAAAAAAGCTCATGTAACAATAGGTATTGTACATAAATTATAAATAAATAAAAGAGCAGAGGTGGCACGGTGGTTTCGAGCCTGACTTTCGAGTTCTAGGTCGTGAGTAAAAAGTTAAAAAAAAAAAATTCGCTCGCTCGTCACATCGTAGACTTCATCTATCACTTACTATTAGGTGAGATCGAGGTCAAGAGCGTGCTCATCCGTAATAAAAAAGAAATATATATATATATATATATTTATATTTATATATATTTATTATGGATGATTTATATATATATATATATAAATTACCCAAAATAACACACCTAGTCTTTTTTTTTTTCTCTGTGTTGGAAAATCATCGAATGACTTCTCCCGCTCTGGGTAGAGCGGAAGGGAGTGTCAGACTTCTACTGACTAAAAGCCCACCCTGTTCCTTCAGCTGCCCTTAAGTTCCGGGGCCGCGGTATCTCGTTAGAACATTCCCGCAAAACACACCCAGTCTTTGGATAATTTATCATCACTGCTCTCATCTCAAAATAGTGGCATGTCTTAGAACCAAAACATCAGACATTTACCAACCCACACTGGACTTGCTTGGTGGATTAACACGTTCGCTGACAGTGAGCACTTACCCTGACACCACATTACGAAAGTAAAATTTTCCACGACGTACTCTTAATAACAAGTGGCCCATCCCTCGACGTACTGTCATAACGCACTATTTTAATTTCTCGCCTAACGACGTACTGTCAGCGAACGTGTTAAGGCCTATTCCTTCTCACAGAGAGGAAGCCTGTGTCCCCAGCGGTGGGAATATTTAAGCCTCAAGTTATAAATAAGTTAAAGAAGATACGAACAAAATTTGACGTCATTAAAACACTTGAACAAAGTTTTAATTTCGGAAATATCTTGAAATTAGATCTTTCTGAACGTTGGTCTGCTTTTAGAAACTGTCAAGTATTCTTATCTGTAATTATTTTTTTTAAAGGCCAAAGCAGATTGATGATTGGATTCCGTAGCCGAATGGCAAGAAACGGAATCCTTATAGTTACGTCATGTCTGTCTGTCTGTCCGTATGTCACAGCCATTTTATTGCGAAACTATTAGAACTACATATCGCACACCTAGATCTAAAGAGAGCTAACTCAAAAATTGAATCGAATTCCTTATTACGTAAGGATGGTATGTATAACTCAAAAATTGAGATTTTTGAGTTAGCTCTCTTTAGATCTAGGTGTGCGATATGTGAAACTTGGTAGGTAGATGTATTCTGTGAACCACTATCCGATTTTTAGATAAAAAATGAAGGGGCTGGAACACATGAAACTGAAACTAAAAATTGTTTTTTTCATCAAACCTATACCTGTGTCTATAGGGTCTATAGACGCACGTATAGGGATAGGTCTTGAAATGACATTAAGGTTTCTCAAACTACTTTTTCTCAAAGTCAATCGTTTAAAAGATTTACGTTTCCTAAGTGGTAAAATGTGTGTGTGTGTCCCCTCTAACTTTTATAATAATGGAGTGAAAAATAAAAAATAAATATGCTGTAGGTCTTAAGGAAAACTTTCAACGAAAATTGGTTTTTACGAAATGGGGTTAGCAGTTTTTGAGATATAGCACATTTTCTAATACCGCAAATATAACTTTGTATTTCATACCATCACTATCAAAAACAAAGTTATTTGGCGTAGTTACTACGGAACCCTTCATGAGCGAGACTGACTCACACTTGGTCAATTTTTTATTCGAGATTTTACGCAGCTGAATTTTCAGTCCCGCTACGCTGATTACAGAATATCAGTTAAAAATATAGATAACTAAAAAAAGGTTTCATATGTTTGATTGTAGCATACCCGTTTCCAATTACCAATATTTTGTTAAAAATTAACCAAGTGTTGATTTTTGCGTTTCATATGAGGTTAAATGCAATTTATAACTTTGTTAAATGAATAAACCAATTATTTTAAATTCGTTATTTTGTAAATCAAAACTTTTAGTTTGATTAAAAAAAGAAGTTTAATTATGAACAATTTTAACACACGTAATTTTTTGTACCTATGCTATTTTTATTTGCTTTTTAATATTTTTGTGAAAATAACGTTATATAAATAGTTTAAAAGTAACAATTGGCAACAGGATGATTTTACGCACATTTGGATGGGTATCACATTTTAATATGTACAAATATGTTTTTAACATAAAATAATTATGTAAACAATAAAATAAATTCAGAATGATTGCCATATAAAAATTATCAAAATACGGCGTGCGTAGGTACGGCTAGGGAGTGGAATTCCCTGCCGGAGTCTGTGTTTCCCGATGGCTCACTGATTTGAAAACCACTACTCTCTGCGATAGCTATATCCTAGGGGTCTTTAAGTCAATAGTGAATAGGTTACTTCTAGGTAAACGTGCTCCATCTTAGACCACATCATCACTTACCATCAGGTGAGATGGTGGTCAAACGCGAGCTTATTATCAATAAAAAAAACGTGTATGAGTACTTTATAAAAAAACCACATAAGTCAATTTGTTTAATATTAACTTAATTGAAATAAAAACAATGTGAAATTAGTAGCTAATTAAAACCCACGAATATGTTAATTATTTAATAAATCTCTGTGCCAAAATGGTTTATACATCAAATTTTTCGCATTTACGATATTAAAATAAACATTGTTCGCACGAAAATTGCGCATATTTTCCAGGAATAAAAAAAGCCTAAGTGCTATTTCAAACTATAATTTGTCTCTGAGCCAAATTTCATCTTGATCCGTTCTGCCATTTTCGTGTAACAAACAAACATCTAATCTTACATCTTACATATATAAGTACTACATCTAATCTTTCGCACCTATAATATTTTTTTAGTATTTTACTTAGTATTTATTATAGATTATTTAGCAGTAAAGTAACATTCCTTTACACAAAACATATGAAAATAACCTCACTGCTACTGACATTTACAACAATATATCTCAAACATCTTCAAGATATTGAAAAATGTTTATAAAAAATACTTTGGAAAAGTCTTAGCTTAGTGAAAACACACGACACGATACGGACAGGCGAGCGATGACGCCATTGTGCCGAAGATAGGGTTGCTACATTTAGAATTGTACAAGGAGAAGGGCTCAAGAGATATCTTGACCCTTTTTTTTCGGTGGGAAATTCCTTCAGCTCTGGGTGGAGCGGAAGTGAGTGTCTGACTTCTACTGATTAAAATCGCATCTTTTTGTTCCGGGGCGGCGGTATCTCGTTAGAAGATCCCCGCAACCCCAGCAGGAAATGTCTTGATCCTGTTGTTGGGGAAAGTTCATATTAATGGACTCTTTGAGATATTATGTACTCGATATACAACGTGTAATTTAAAGGGTATATATATTGGTATGTATATACCCTTTAAATTACACGTTGTGGAAGCCGTGCACTTCGTAGTGCACGGCTTCTTTGGATGATAACTAAAGCCTGCAATACATGTTGGCCGAGCGTAGGTCAACGCGAGCGCTGGCAAATAGGTACAAGGCATGAAATAATGTCCACACGTTCGACAAGTTCGTCGAACGCCAATGCAGACGACCAATGTAGAAGAGGGTCTGTAGAGCTGCCCACACGTTGGCCGAGCGCAGGCGAGCGCCTTTGATTTGTGACCAAAAACCGACATCGATCCGAAGTGAGGCAAGTGTTCACGAGCAACGGCGAGCGAAGACAAGTTGCACCAAATGAGCTCTATACACGTTGACGTTGGCCTTCACTCGGCCAATTAGGCAAGTGACACCGAGCGATAGCAAGACAAGGCAAATATACCGTCTACATGTTGGTATTGGCCTTCACTCGACAACGCTCGGCCAACATGTATTGCAGGCTTAACGTTTTACGCAAGGGTTTTGTAATCCTATGTCTACATGTGTGGAGCTTATTAGAAATTTCAATACATTGATACCGGAGACCGAATTTTTCAAATTAAGAAGAGTGAAGAGAATTATCGTGTTATTGGATAGTGACGTGGAAAGTGATGACCCTCACAGTGATGTGACACGTTTGTTATTATTGGTATTCAAGAAACATTTGAAACCAATAGTTTGGGGTCAATTCTGTGAGTCACTTATTTTGAGCTGAAACTTTGCATAGAGACTCCATACCAGATGTTGTCTTCAGTCCTTTTGGATAGATATCAAGTTTCCATTACACGTTGTATATATTATACATTACATATATTTATATATTATGTACTCCATTATGGAATAGCCAGCAAGAAGCCTGGATATAAATCCGATTGAACATCTATGGGATGTATTAAAGAGACGAATTCGTACAAGAGATCCTGCCCCAGAAACACTTAGCCAGCTTCAAAATGCAATCAAAGAGGAATGGAATGGAATGCCACAACATTTGGTTGTGACTCTCACCCGATCGATAAAGAACCGTATGGAAGCAGTAATAAAAGCTCAAGTTATTGTATTCGCTCCCCGAGCTCATATTACTTCTAAATAAACGTTTCTTAGCTTTTTTTTTCATCTACGTGTGTTGTTTTATCAATTTCCTTCATACTTCATACAGGGTAAAAAAACTTTTTACCAAAAAATTAAAACGACTCCCAAAAACACTGCAAAGTGAAAAATAACTTTAATTTCGGTAGTCGGTGTCTTTAGTTTTGTATTTTCGTTTTTGGCACCGACTTCCGAAATTAAAGTTATTTTTCACTTTGCAGTGTTTTTGGGAGTCGGTTTAATTTTTTGGTAAAAAGTTTTTATTTCACTCTTTTTAGTTGGTCGATTTTTAATTTACCTAGTTAAAAGAGCCTAAATGTCAACTACTTATAGCCTTTTACAAAATATTGCTTTTCCCAATGCTGGGCCGTTAATTTTTGAGGAGTTCTCCTGGTACTTTACCATCAGCTCTACATCACCATATAAGAAATACTCAAAACGCCATAGGTGTGCCTATAATATTTGAAGAGTTCCCTCAATTTCTCCAGGATCCCATCATCAGATCCTGACTTGGTGATAAATGATACCAATTTCGAAGTATACCCTTTCAAACAAAAAAAGAATTTTCCAAATCGGTTCAGCCGTCTTCGAGTAATCGGTGATCATACATAAAAAAAAAATAAAAAAAAATATACGCGTCGAATTGATAACCTCCTCTTTTGGTCGTCGGTTGAAAATGACTTGTTAAACAAAATACGAAACCTATGAAAATTTTATTTGAATTGAGAACATTAACATTAGGATTTGAAAACCTTAAATTATTCACTATTAAACGACATTTGACACAAATATTCCCAAATATACACATTTTTCTGATAATCCTTACAAAAAATATACTTGCAAGGTATTTCGATTTTTCTGATGAGAAGTGTAGAGTTTCAGAAGGTCAAGGTCATATTTAAATGCGATAGTGTGCTTATTCATAATAAAGAAAAACTTACAAACACCTACTTACAAATTAACTATAATTATTGAATCAACTTATCAGTTTGTTCCATAATACAGTTTTTAGGGTTCCGTAACTAAAGGGTAAAAACGGGACCCTATTACTAAGGCTCCGTAGTTTGTCTGTATGTCTGTCTGTCACCAGGCTGTATCTTATGAACCGTGATAGCTAGACAGTTGAAATTTTCACAGATGATGTGTTTCTGTTTCCGCTATAACAGAAAATAAAACTAAAAACAGAATAAAAAAATAGGGGCTCTTAAACAAATAACGTGATTTTTTATATGCATCATGCTTCATGCGCGAGTCCGATTCGCACTTGGCCGGTTTTTATAAGTATGAGAGGACATTATAGACTAATTATTTACTTATTACAATGTAATTGCTAATCAGAAACAAATCTAAGGTCATCAGCCTGGCTCATCGGCGAACCATTGCTTGCCTGTCGGTTTTCTACAGATTGTACTTCAGGGAGTGTGCGCAGGAGCTCCATAACCTGATTCCTCCATCTCCCTTTCACAACCGGTCTACCAGACGCACGGCTGGGTACCACCCACACTTGGTTGATATACCGTCTTGTCGTACCAAGTGTTTCTCCTCCACATTTATTGTGCGCACAGCCAAGCTGTGGAATTCTCTGCCGGCTTCTGTGTTCCCTGCCACTTATGACCTTTCAGCCTTTAAAGCACGAGTAAATAGGCATCTTCTGGGCTCGCTCGTCCCACCTTAGACCTCAACTATCGCTTACCATCAGGTGATATCGACGTCAAGAGTGGGCCCCTCAGTAATAATAAAAAAAATAAGGGTTCTCGCATTAAAAGATGAGCTTTAGAAAATGACTAGATACTAAAGCTTGAACATAAAAAAATGTACAAGAAAAAACAACTGCATTACTATCTAAAACCCTTCTCTTCTTCTTTCTTCTGTATTTCCTGATGGCTACAATCTGGAACCCTTTATTAGTAAAGTGTGAATAGGATACTTCTAGACAAGCGTGCTTCATCTTTGACCACATCATCGCTTGCCATCAAGTGAGATTGTGGTCTAAGGCAAGTCGATCAAAATAAAAAAAAACTCATAGGTTTTACAGCAACACATGTCATTGACATTTAATAATAAAACGGGCTAGTACATTGGGCACCCTAAGTCAAACACTTGGTGTATATCCCTGCACATTAGGAGTCACTATTCTTCCACTGTTAAACGCAAGCAGACCAATTTATAAATATTTATTCATTCAACAACAATATACTATTATATACTTTTTTTTTTCTTTTTATTATGAAAGGGTATACTTTTTAGTTGGTCCCATTGTCATCACGTTAGGATCTGATGATGAAATCATGGAGAAATCGAGGGAACTCTTCAAATATTATAGGCACACCTATAGCTTTTTAAGTATTTCTTATAGTAACTTGTGCAGTTGCTCTCAAAAAGCACCATTTGGGGAAGTGAAACTGATGATGAAGACCACAGATGGCCACCGAAACTACTCAATAATAAGTATTTCGTGGATTGCGATTCGATTACTTAAATATGGATGTTAAGCACTTTATGTTCGTCACAATGCATATGGTGAAGTAGATCTGATGGTGAAGTACCAGGAGAACTCCTCAAAGATTAACGGCTCTGCATCGGGAAAAGCAATATTTTGTAAAAAGTGATAAGTAGTTGACATTTTGGCTTTTGTAACTAGATAAATTACAAACCGACCCACTAAAAAGCATGAAAAAACTTTTTTCCAAAAAATAAAACCGACTTCCATAGCCTAACACTACAAAGCCAGAAATAACTTTAATTTCAGAAAAACGTGTGAAAAAAAAAGAAAATACAAAACCAATAACACCAACTACCGAAATTAAAGTTATTTCTGGCTTTGTAGTGTTTTGATATGGAAGTCAGTTTTACTTTTTCAAAAAAGTTTTTTTTTTTATAAAATAGTTATCCCTACTAAACGCAAAACGTATATGCGTCATACAATACGCAGACGCATACACTCATGCAATGTTAGTGGCCGACATACAAACGAGCGCATTTCTTTTAATTAAAGATTTTATTAATTTGTCATAATACTGTGTTTCCATTTTAAGTTAAATGAAAGATTTTTCGTCAAAATTTAATACCTATTTTTTTTTTTGACGGAAATCGATTCAAAAACCGATTCTGAAACAAATACTTTCAGGAATTGCGTTTATTCTGTTACACGTTGTATCACTTAATAGACAGTGAGCCAATTAAAAGTCCTCACGTTTAGAGGCAGGAAAATCATAGGGTGAACATAAATATATATAATCTTAATATAAACCGTATAAACATGATAGTACAAAGGTGTCTCAAAACCCACGGAAATTTATTACTAAATAGCTGGCAACAGCTACGTTCGCGTGGGGGGATTTCCCGCGTAAATCCCGATCCCCTGGGAATTCCAGGATGTCAACTATCTACTTATAAAATTTCATTAAAATCCATCCAGTATGTCCGGAGATTCGCGTGTACAAACAGACAGACAGACTTTTTTTTATTTTTTGGCATGTTACCGTTTCTTAACCCACATCAATTATTATTTTTGTATGAAATTTAAATGTACAGGCACACTTTTTACTGTTTTATTATATGTATAGACAAGTAGATACTACATAACTTCAAACAACCATCCAGAAACTTCACTTTGTTAGAAACACACCATTTCTATGATTTACCGCAGAAATTCTGCAAAGTACCATCCACACCTGATACTATACCAACAGGAGATGTCGAGGTTATGCGTGGGCTCAATTATAATAAAACTTTTCGTTTACGTGGGTTGTATTTTGTGGAATCTTTCATAACCTATTTTAGCTTGAAGGGAGTTAAATAAATATGTGTATTATAAAAAATAAAAATTTATATTTAAAAATCCATCCATCAGCCATCGTTAAATGGTGGATATCCCACCCATACTTACAGAAAGTTTTGGGAATACCTTCATTGTGCGTACCGCTAAGGAGTGGAATTCGCTGCCGGAGTCTGTTTTTCCAGATAGCTACAACCTCTTTAAATCAAGAGTGAATAGGTTACTTCTAGGTTAAGCGTGCTCCATCTTCGACCACATCATCGCTTACCATCAGGTGAGATGGTGGTCAAATGCGAGCCTATTCTGAATTAAAAAATAATAAAAACAACCCGAGTTTTCGTTCTGTGTGTTCATAATTATTTCAGCTGTTCAGCCACGAAAGCTTTACAGACACACTTTCGCAATCATAATATTAGTATGGATGTGTCCATTTTGCTATTTTAATTGCAGTCAAGTTGGAGACGTGCGTATTGTGGAGCTGAGGTACTGCAATGACAAATACTCATGTGTATCTCAAACGACAGTTTTCAACACATTCCCACAAAAATTTCAAACATCACCTCTGCTCGGTAAACGCTGAAGTGAAACATCGTTAGGTAACATGTTCCAGGAGCGAGAATCCGAAGACACCTGCGTGGTGGGATACGGATCATTCATAGAGCCTCATTTCACCTCTCCTAGAGAGGAGGCCTGAGTTCCAGCATTGGGAACATTACAGGTTGATTTTGTTTACGTTATTAAAAAATGTAAATAACATTAATTAAGAAAATGTTTAGTCGTTAATAGCCTAGTGACCAGTATAGGCATTTTCTTTCCTGGTTGGGAAAATCATCGAATGACTTCTCTCGCTCTGGGTAAATCAGAAGGGAGTGTCAGACTTCCACTGACTAAAAACCCACCCTGTTCCTTCAGCTACCCTTACGTTCCGGATCCGCGGTATCTCGTTAGAATATTACGGCAACCCGGGCAGGCAATCGTCTTATGGGGCCCCGTCACTGGTGCTGACAGCTCTTTGAGGTGCACGTGGAACACGACGCTCCGCCGACCCGAGCCTGGTTCTTAACGGATGGTGAGCTACCCCTGCCGTCCGCAAGCCCGGGCCTACGGTGGCCGGATAACTGCTCGTAATCCCTGACGCCCGGGGCGTCTTCCATGGCGGCTGGGGCGTGAGGAAGAGAGTTGTCTCTCCCTCGCGCGTTTGGCCTCCCCCTTCGCTAGCATGACTGCTTCGTAGAAGGAGGCGACTGCATCTCATTCCCTCTCGCTCCGCACTATGGTCTGAACCAGGGCCGGGCGCCGCCGATCACCTCAAAGAGGACACGGCGAAGCTCTGTCCAAGCGGGGCACACCTCCACCGTGTCTTCCGGGTAGTCGACGCAATATTGACAACGCACCCGGGCGTGTCCTCCCGCTGAATCCGAAACACCCGTGTCCGGTAAGCACCTGCATCAGACGGAAGGTGAGGACGCCGTGGCGTCTCTCTCCAGCCACTCCTCAAAGAGGGGACTTATCGCCGCCATTGCGGCGTGCCCAGCCTTCGTTTGCGACAGCCGCTCTTTCCACGCTGCCGTGAGATCGCGCCGGAGTTCCGTCCGCTGAGCCGCGAATTGCTCTATATTTAAAATAATGAATTAATTGAATAGGTAATGGTACCAAAAGAAATACAAACTATTGTTATATGAAAACTAAACATAAAGTATTTGCCAGCCCTAGTCGAGCGACACCTAAACCGATCGCAGCTGACAATAGATAGTATTTCGTCGTTGCGACTTTAAGACCTCTTATGTGTCACTTTTGGCAAAATCACTTTTTTACGCCAGGTTTTTTCACATTTTGAAGCTCTATCGAATGCAAAAACTCTCATGTGTATACGACGATTTAATCGTCATTTATTTACCAATTTCAAGATCTACAATGTGCTTCCTAATAAATTGTTGGTACTTAAAATATCTTATGTGTCAATGTTCACATACGAGTTTTTAGGTCTATGTCATACTCGATCTCTAGAGGCAATTATTAGATCAAAATATCTTATGTGCATCAGGACTAGAAAGTCGGGTATTTTTTTTTAATTATTTGCCTTTGTCTGCAATTATTTGAATGCCGCATTATAGGTATTAATACATTTTGTCAGTGCGTGCAGTTCGTTACTTGATTTGCGTAGATCGAAATTTTATTCGATTTGTGAGTGTAACAAGAATAAAAAATTAGTAAACCGCTGTCCAAGTGAGATTGAGTTATAAGTTAATCAGCTAAACACAGGTGATTCTGAATCTAGTACTTTTTTTATGATTTTGGGGAACCTCCAAGAGTAGAGAGCTGTTCTAGCGGTTCCCTTATTACGCCAGAAGATTTGGGCTTAACATTATCTTCAGGATTGAATTATCAAGATGATGTTACGGAAGATTTATTTCATCTAAGCATCACCATGCTCCACGCCACTGAAAACCCGGGTATTGCATCTAAAGATTACGTTACGAATGCTTCATCTGATCCTATGATCAGATGAAGCATTCGTAACGTCATCTATCATCAGCTTACTCCATGCCACTGAAGACATGGGTATTGCATCTGAACCGAAGCAAGTGCTATCACCAATACCTATCTTTGAAAATTTGAGCGATGTTATCTGTTAGTGATGATGTTCCAGATTGGGTTCCAGTGATTTCGCGGCGGAGGCGGAGTCTTTATCCATTGCGGAGCCAGGTTGAAGAACATTTGGACATGGATTAATGTATCAGGTCACTGGCTGTGCAAGATTTGAAGACAAACAGGAATTTATTTTTACAAAGACGGAGGATCTTGCCTTCTCTTGATAATAAAGATAGTGATACTATCACTATCTTTATTATTATCACTGTGATAGTAATGACAATGTTAGTGGCGTATCATTACCCGACAATATTAATGGTAATACCGCTGTATCTGTACAAAAACCACTTCCATGCACCGTTAACCTGAATAAAGCAGCCCGCGTTGCCGGTAAATCGTACCTTGGGTAAAAAGTTAGCTGACAAATGGACACTATGCGTTGAGAAGCCTGAAAGAATTTTGAAACCACGTTGCTTACACACGTGTGTAGCTTCAAAATCTAAAAAATATTTGATTTGTGCTCCTGTATCTGATAAAGAACGAGAACACATTTATAAACATTTTTGTAAGCTCAAGACTTGGTCAGAGAAGATGGCGTTTATAAAAGCATCAGCAGTGAGAAGGTGTATTAGACGACAACAAAGGTCTACTAAAATAAAAAAAGAGGCCACGATATCTTCACGAATAAATTGGACGCAAAATGCACTAAAGTGAGAGTGTGTAAATTATTTCGTCCTAATACACTTTGCATTGGAGAAGATAGTTTTCACCGCTGGACTAGAGAGGTTGATACCACAAAGAAAATATTGCGGAACAGACGACAGAAAACACTGCATCAAGTTCAAATATTATTGCTAGGCCAGGGAGGAACGTTGAATTGACAAGAATTGTTAAGACATGACTGGAGATTTTACCAAACATACCGAGTCATTACTGTCGCTCTAGCTTAAAAAAGTGTACCTATGTTGTACCAACTTTTCGATCTGAACTCCACATGCATCAGGTTAAATTTCGAAGAGACGGAATCGAACCTAATAGGCCTGGCAAAAAGAAGGGAGATCCTGTCGTGGTGGACATTAAAGGTCATAAATATTTATCTGATGGATTGGTATTTTATAGGTTAAGACAATATGTCGATGAGTGGTCCGTACTTCCACAGCGAAGAAATAACCAAAGAAACGGTTTGGTATCTCCGTACCGATTGTACAGATCTCCGTTAAAAATAAATTAGAGCAAGTTTAAACATATACAGGAACTGAAAATGGTAATATATCATGATTATCATCCATGTTACAATGCATTACAATTTAATCCGGGTACTTAATGCATAATTATATCCATAATTATATGGGTGCCTGAAAAAATAATAGTACTTTGATTTGTAACTTTTATTTTCTTCTAATTTCTGATTCTACTATATATTCTCCTATTGTCATAACCTAATAAGTGTTTTCAGATAAATATATATTTTTTTCAATAAAAGTAGTACTTTTTTATTTTAATTATTATAGGCATTTTTGTTCAAAATCTCTGATGTGATACGTAAAGCGCAACAATAATCTCTTATGTGTTAACTGAAACAGTTTTTGTTTGATTTTACTATCATACTGCTTTTAATTTCAAATAACAATAGCAAAATAAAAAGCAGGAAATCATATGGCTGATACCTATATTTTTTGTTGTACTTAGTTTCATTATATTTTTTTCAGTAGACGGTTTTCATCGATTTTCTCATAAAGTTGTATTTTACACATAAGAGGTCTTAAAGTCGCAACGACGATTTGGTGCAAAGTAATGGCGGCAAATATTTCTAGGAGACAATAAGTTCCATTAAGATTGGTTTACATTACGTTACCAGAGACAAAATATAGAGCGTCTTAAGAGACATGTCAATCGCGCTGTCCACAAAATCTTTATGGTTTGTTGACTGGGCGAAATGCGTTGTCAAATATTTGGACGGTAAGTTTAGTAGTGGCTCAATTATTATTACAGTTATTTTAATGCCCAAAGAATAAGCATTGCTATTAAATGTGGCAATGCTGGCGGTTTTCTGGGCACGTTTCCTGCCGACAGAGATGTGGAGTACTTTTTAGGGTTCCGTAACCTAATGGCAAAAAACGGAACCCTTATAGTTTCGTCATGTCTGTCTGTCTGTCCGTCCGTCCGTCCGTATGTCACAGCCATTTTTTCCACAATTTAATAAAAAAAATAATACTCTAGACCTTATTGTAAATTTTCAACGAAAATTAGTTTGAATGAGATCAGGTCAGCAGTTTTTGAGATATAGCATATTTTCTAAACCCGCAAATATAACTTTGTAATTCATACAAATACTATGAAAAACAAAATTATTTGGCGTAGTTACTACGGAACCCTCCATGGGCGAGTCAGCCATTTTTTTTTTAAATTATTGACTAGCTTTCTTCATTTACTTAATTTTTTGAGGCTCAGACGATTCTTCTCTTTTCTCGAACAAAAACAACCTTAGGCACAATTTGTGGTTCTATTTAGACCTAGTTTTAGTTAGATTTGTGAAAACAAAAAGTATTATTATTTATTATAAACTTTACTAGCTCTTGCCCGCAACTTGGTTCGCGTGGGAAGGTTTCCGTGGGAGTTCCGGTATAAAAGTTGCCTGTGTGCTATTCCAGGATGTCAACCATCTATTCGAACATCCTCACAAACTACGACAATAAACGATGGATCCTAACAAACTTTCACATTTATAATATTAGAAAGAAAAAAAGATAAGATAGGGTCGCGTTTAACATGCCGAAAGTAAACAATTCACTCTCGACGTAAAGACCCCCAGGTTATAGCTGCCAGGAAACACAGACCCCGGTAGAGAATTCCATTCTCTAGCTGTGCGCACAAAGAAAGTATTCCCAAAAAGTTTTGCGCGTACGAGTATGGGTGGGTAATTTAGTGCGATAATAAAGAAAACACGATTTTTTGCACGAATACGAAGTCACAGACTGAAGCTAGTCTAAATATATATAACTCAAAAGTGACTGACTGACTGACATAGTGATCCATCAACGCACAGCCCAAACCACTAGACGGATCGGGCTGAAATTTGGCATGCAGGTAGATGTTATGACGTAGGCATCCGCTAACAAAGGATTTTGCAAAATTCCCACGGGATCGGGATTTACACGGGAAAAACTTCCCACGCGGACGAAGCCGCTGGCACAAGCTAGTATAATATAAAACAAATAGCTATGCTATAGATAGCTAGATAGATAAAACGTTTATTTGGTACAACACAAAATACAAAACACAAAAAAACCGGCCAAGTGCGAGTTAGACTCGCGCAAGAGGGGTTCCATACCATTATGTATAAAAACGACAAAAAATCATGTCTGTTGAATGGGAGCCCCCAAAGCATCTCATCATGTGCCAGGCTGTAAATACGTGGCACTGATATTCTGCTGGATCCCTTTTATGTGCTATGATATGTTAGGTGTACGACGAAGAATTAAAAAGCGATGGCATTCCATTTATTTTCAAGTTCACACAAAAGTACCTACGAACATAAAATCTTTTTGATATCCCAGTGAGAGCAGTTCTAATTCTTTGTTCACGCTTTCAGTACAATTTCGTAGCTAACAAGGACTCGGATCAAAGGTATAGTTAACTTTTCTATATTCCTTTGGTTTGGTTCTACGAAGCTGGTTCTATGAGATTATATTTTGTTGACTGATTTCTAATAGTTTCTTATATTTGATGCTTATATTAATTACCTTTTGCAGAATATATTAAGCCTTATTTAAGTCTAAGATCTGATGCTGTATAATTAACAAGCAAATAAATAATTTGATTTGATTTTAATAACTACCATTCAACATCGTATTATTATTTTTTGCCATTTTTTATTGATGATAAGCTCGCGTTTGACCACCATCTCACCTGATGGTAAGTCATGATGTGGTCGAAGATGGAGCACGCTTGCCTAGAAGTAACCTATTCACTCTTGACTTAAAGACTAAGGTTATAAGGTTAAGCTATCGGGAAACACAGACTCCAGCAGGGAATCCCACTCCTTAGCCGTACGCAGAATGAAGGTAGTCCCAAAATGTTTTGTGCGTTTGGGTGGAATGTCCACCATGTAACGATGGCGCATCGCCGTTTGTCTTGTAGTCCGATGATGGAACGGGCTTGGAGGAATTAGATTGTGTAATTCTATCGCACAGTCCCTGAAATGTATCCGATAGAAAACCGATACACTAGCAATTCGTCGTCGATGTTCAAAGCTCTGGAGCTTTGACTCGACCAGTATATCGTTGCCAATGATTCTTTTGGCCCGTTTCTTGATAGACTCAAGCGCGTATAGTTGGTACTTGGCAGATCCATCCCAAAGATGAGAGCAGTACTGCATACCCGACCGAACCTGGGCTTGATACAGGTTGAGCAGCTGTTCCGGTGTAAAGTACCGTCTCACCTTTGCTAGGATTCTCAACTTTTTTGATGCTATTTGAACCTTTTACATGGAGCCTATCTGACCTTCACAACTAAGAAAGCCTGGTGTCAGATTTTCTAGCCCCTGATCTTCTTATCGTGTGGGTAGTAAGGTAACGACCCCATACACCCTAGTGTCAGAGATTCTAGATCGCCTCAAGCGCCTCTGACGTGGTCTATTTTGACGACCGCCATTTGGCGACCGGGACCACCGGCTTATACGTGCCTTCCGAAGCACGGAACCTTTTTTTTATCAGACAATCAGGTGATTCAGGCCTGCAATGTCCTAGCCAAACTGGAAACAACTTTACAAAGTATGCTTCCCGTGCGAACCGAACCCACGAGCACCGGGTCACAAGGCAAACGCCTAAACCACTCGACCACGGAGGCAGTTCTGATTACCCGTAACGATAGACATATGTACAAATAACAGCCCTCATCAACGGCTATATGTGCTTTGTGAGGCACGAAGGAATCTCGATAGATATGATAAGATAGTCACCTATCAACATACTGGGACGGGCAAGCGTTTCTTATCCCTGAAGATCGAAGCGTATGATTGTAATTATTGAGTGACGACTTGTATGTAATCTACACATCAATATATGTAAATAAAATCGAAGTGTCTCTCTGTGATTTCCAAATTACTGTTCTCATGTGCTTATATATAACTTGAAAAAAACTTTTAGATTTTTTGTCTGTCTGTCTGTTTTTACCGACTTCAAAAACAGGACGAGGTCCTCAATTCAATTATATTTTTATACGTGTGTTACCTCATGACTCGTAGGCGGCTGGACTTAGCAAATTCCTTTTTTGTTTGATTGAGTATACTTCAAGGTTGGTCCCAATGTCATCAAATCTGGATCTTATGATGGAATCCTGGTGAAATCGAGAGAAATCTTCCAATATTTTCCTGTATTTAATAGCTGTATTTGTTAAATGAATTAAATTAAATATTATAGGCACACATATAGCAATTTCGAAATTTTTTAAAGTAAATTGTGCAGTTGCTTTTGAAAAGCATCATTTGGTGAAGTGGAACTGATGATGAAAACCACAGATGGATACCGGAACTACCTACTCAATAATAAGTACTTCATGGGTTGCGGTTCGATTACTGCATGTATATGATGAATGCATATGATGAAGTGGAGCTGATGGTGAAGTACCAGAAGAACTCCTCAACAATTAACGGCCCAACATCGGGAAAAGGAATATTTTGCAAAAGACTTTATTTTTGGAAGTCGGTGTCAAAAGACGAAAATAAAAAATCAAAGACACCGACTAACGAAATTAAAGTTATCATTTACTTTACAGTGTTTTCTTTAGAAGTCGGTTTAATTTATGTTATTGTCTAAGCTAATCTGTCTTTTTAAGTCGCGTAGATAGATAATATCGACTCCGACGTAAACGAAGTTATGGGTTCCTCTAGTATACAATATATAACATCAAAACACCTTCTTATTAAAATATATGCAGATGGCAGGATATTGGAATTTCGTCACATCTGTTGCGATATTATGTATGAATTAGGGCTGAGCGCTACAATAACATGAAATTCATCAATGTCGTGTTTTGCTGCGTGTGATGAGATGAAGGAAGTTTTACTTTCCGTTATTAAGTCACTTTTCTTTTATCTTTATTAAGATATGCGGAATAGTGACTTTTGGCAGCATTTTTAATTTTTTAGGCTAATGATTTTGAAAACAAAGCTCATAATTTTTGAATATCTAATCAAAAGTCAAAAAAATAAGTTTCAAGCTTCTAGCTTTAAAAATGACGCAATTTCCATACAAACTTTCATCCCCTATTTCAAACCCTTACAGCCCTTTTTTCGCATTAAAAAGTGGCCAATGTATTTTCTCAGGTTCTAGACTATGTCCATACCAAATTTCATTAAAATTGGTTCAGTAGTTTAGGCGTGATTATGTAACACACAGACAGACAGAGATACTTTCGCATTTATAATATTAAGTAAAGATTTCGAAATGTCATCGTTTTGATTTTGACTTTATTATCGCCTAGTGGTTACAGGCACGTCTTAGAAGTTGCAGAATGTGAGTTCAAATTTTCATCATCACCACTGCTCTTTAAGGATGAAGGAAAAGGAAAGCATGGTGACGAAACACAATATCTTAGCGAAAATCTGAAGATAAATGACATTCACCAACCTGCACAGAGCCCAGGTGGTGGATTACGGTACAAGTGAGATGGTGGTAACACGCGAGCCTATCATCAATAGAAACCCACCTCCCCCCCCCCCCCCCTTAATCACCCTGAGGACGAGATATACCCGTCAGCCTTTAAAGCGAGAGTGAATAGGCATTTTCTGGCCATTCCGCTTCCGACGCTCGCCCGCGACAGTCGTGCCGCTCCGCGCTCTCGATCGTTCCGTGCCTGAGTCATCGCTCCGCTTCGTCACGCCCGCCGTGACGTCACTCGTAGCCGCCGACTACGACGCCTGGTCCGGATCCGCCTTTTTCGAGGCGGTGAAGGATTTCCTGTTTCTATAACAGAGTATCGTCAAAAACAATTTGGTTTGTCCCCTTCAGGGTAAAACCACAGTTCCGTGGTCCTTGGTTGGAAACCTCACGGTGTCAACAATACCAAGGGGGTGCTGACCCGACGCACCCGCTGATCCCCTTCAGGGTGAAGCAGTCAATTGGAGTCGAGTGCTAGGTTTTGGCCTTGGGGGATCTCCTAGTCAAACCTAGTTACTGAGTTTCCTTTTCAGCTACACACCTGGTGTCGGTTGGGTGTGTCTACCCCTTCGCACTAGACCCAATAGGGCCCGGTTCGCACAATAAGACTGGCGACCGGTTACAAGCTTAGGGCTCACCATTAGGTACTCACCTCCCAGTCTCTACCCGACTGGGAGGGTTACACATCCCCGGACCCATCCATCCGGGGAGTTAGGTCAGTTAGGCTTTAAATAGGTCCCCCGCGGGAGAGAAATCTCCAAAATTTCCCCATTAAATTTTTAATTCATTCGATAATCATGGCAAACTCCAATATTTTGGAGATATTGCTAAAAATCCTTAAGGAAAACCCTGCTATTTCCGCCAAATATGGCGGAATAATCCAGCGTGAAATCGCTAACTGTCCTCCGGCTACCGAAGTCAACGTCGCTGATTTTAGTGACGCGCTTGACAGCCCATTATCTCCCCCGCTTGCTGATCAAGGCATTCCAGTTGGTCAATTCACGGAAGTGTTTATCAACTCCGATCCCATTGTTCATCGAACAACGAACGACTTCCAGGTAGATAGCCCTCTATCGCTCCCGCCCGCCGACAATGTCGTGCCGACCGCCCAATTCCCGAAATCATCCATTGTTTCCGGCCCACCTACTAATCCCATTGTTCATAAAACAATGGACGCCGCGCAGGTGTGCGCTGCAGTTGAATTCCGTGAAATGGACACCACCGAACCTGTGTCCAATAACAACTCCGACAATGATTTGTCATCATGCCCCTCTTCCTCGGAAGACGACTTTCAAGTCGTCACCGGTGGCAAGAGAAAGAAAGGGAAAACCTCCCAGGCCAGCAAGGCCAAAAAGACCACCGCGTCGCCCCCGTCCCTAACTCAAACGCCCGTTCGACCCGCTAGCCCCGTCCCAACTACCTCTGCTCGCGCGCAGAATAGTCCCCCCCCCAGCCCGATAGCCCAAACTTCCTCAGCCCAAAGGAAGCAACGCCCTCCGCCCCCCTTTTACATCCAGGACAAGGGTAAATGGACTGATGTGTCCAAGATGTGTGTTGATCGAAAGATCAACTACACAAACGCCCGTGCCTGCCAAAATGGCATTAAAGTCACCGTCCCTACGTCGAACGACTATAGGGAACTATATCGCGCCCTCCGTGAAAGGAATATTTCCTTTCACACTTTCTCCTTCCCCGAGGACACGCCCACTCGTGTTATTATTAAACGTGTCCCTAAAGAAATCCTAGTACAGGATATTAAAGACGACCTCGCCGATCAAGGTATACCAGTGATCGCCGTCCATCGCTTACATAAAGCGAGAGGCGATGAATTGTACGACATGGTTCTTGTCATTTGTGAACCAACCGAAGGTCATCACCCGATTTTCAAGATTAAGTCCATTTGCTCCCTATCCGGTATCTCAATTGAAAAGCCCTACAAAACCGCAACAGTGGGACAATGCCACCGTTGCCAACTGTATGGCCATGCGCAGAGCAACTGCTATGCGACTCCCAGATGCGTCAAGTGTCTGGGCGAGCACAGCACTGCGGACTGCCCTCGGCCCAAAGACCGAACCCTCTGTTCGGAACCACCCAGCTGCGTTCTCTGCGGCCAGACCGGTCACCCGGCAAACTACCGCGGCTGTCCCAAAGCCCCCAAACTCGCTCCTAAATTAGCGAAACGCGCCAACGCCCGCCAACAAAGAGAGGCACCTTCCTCTCAAATTCCCCAACGTCTCGCTCCTCAGAGACCATCCCCGTGGAACAGGCTAAACCACGACAAAGCCTTTCCCTCCTTGGCCCCTGCCAAACCTTTGCAGGCACTGATGGATATACCCATCGCAGCGCAGATCCTGCCTAAAGCCGTGGCTCCAGAGGCCACAACCAGTCCCAAACCCGCGCCTCAAACCACTGCTGCTCCTGCAGCCAAACAACCGCCCAAACCCTCACCCGTCGGGAACGGCGAGTCTTGCGCCCAGACTCTACTGCGCCACTATAAAATATTTATGACCCGCCAAGCCAGGTCTCTCCGCGATGCCCTTCTGGCTGCCGAGCAGCAGAATAACGGCAAAATTACGACGGAAATGTACAGCCAAATATTCAGCACACACAGTGATGTCGTGCTAGGCCTCGACCAGATGGATGCGATGGACTGATCCAATGGATTCCCAACGCACAAACCACACTAGGCCTCGATCCCTCAAATTAGGTTTTTTCAACGCCAATGGCATTTTCAACCAACGCGCCGAAATAACTAAATTCCTCCGCGACCACCAATTAGACGTCCTCCTTATACAGGAAACCCTTTTGAAACCCCATCGCGCTGACCCCAAAATTGCGAATTACCGTCTAGTTCGCAATGACAGAACACGCTGCCACGGCGGCGGTACCCTTATTTATTATAGGAAGGAGTTATACTGCATCCCTCTGACCCCACCCGCGCCTCTCTCTCACCTAGAGTACTCTGCCTGTCGACTAGGCATGACTGGTCATCCTCCGATAACTATCATCTCTGCCTACCATCCCCCACCATCGGTCGCGTCTCTTGCTTCAGACGATCCTATCGCGCTCACCAGCGATCTCACGACTCTCTTTGGCCTGAGTGACTCCGTCTTACTAGCGGGCGATCTCAACGCCAAACACCCCGCTTGGAACAGCAACACGACAAATGCCAGAGGCAGAATCGTGTATAACCTAGGCGCGACCCTAAACTATGACGTCATCGCTCCGATGACTCCCACCCACTACCCACACGACCCCAACCATAACCCCGATGTCCTCGATGTGGCGCTCCTAAAGAATGTAAACCTTCATTTACACTTCATAGAAGCGCTTCACGAGCTCAACTCGGATCACCGTCCCGTTATCCTACACCTAGGTTCCCGCTCGGGTAACCATGATCCTACCCAACCTCCTCCGACCCAATTGATCACCGACTGGAGGAAAGTAAGTGAAAAACTGAAATCCACCACGTCGCCTCAATTGGACACCATTCCTGACCACATAGTCTCAGTCGCAGACACGACGGCGGCGATCGACTCGCTTACAGATCACGTACAATCTGTCCTGAACGATTGTTCAAGGGAAGTTCCTGTAGTGGAAGACCACCGCTGGAAACTCCCGGACGATGTACGGAATCTGATAACCGAGAAGAACGCAGCCATCCGTGCGTACAGCGCTTTTCCCTGCGCCGCAAACAAAGCTCACATGCGCAACTTACAGCGTGCTGTAAGGAAACGCATTGCCGAGCAGCGTAATGCGAGCTGGGACAAGATGTTGAGCGAACTTGAGCCCACCCATCTTGCCTTCTGGCAGCTTCAGAGGAAGTTACGATCCACTGAAGAGGCCACAATGCCTCCTCTCATTCGTCCCGATAAGAGTGTCGCCTTCGATAACTCTGAAAAAGCAGAATGCCTAGCCGACAGCCTAGAGTCCCAGTGTTCTCCCAGCTCTCAACCAGTAGACCAAGCCCACCTCGATATGGTGAACGCCGAAGTCGAACGTAGAACTTCCCTTCCGCCCGTCGAAGATCCCGATAATCCACTGGCCCCCATCACTCCTGATGAGGTCCAGGATATCATTAAAAGTCTCCAACCGCGAAAAGCCCCTGGCTCCGACGGCATCACCAATAGGGTTTTCAAACTTTTCCCCGCCCAGCTTATAGTGCTAATGACTGCCATCTTCAATGGCGCATTGACCAATAATATGTTCCCTACAACCTGGAAACAGGCCACCGTCATAGGTATTCCCAAACCAGGCAAGCCCAAGTCTGACCCGTCTAGCTACCGTCCCATTAGCTTACTCAACGTCCTCGGTAAAATCTATGAAAGGCTTATATATAAGCGGCTCAAAGATTTTGCCGAAGCAAAGAGTCTAATACCCAATGAGCAGTTCGGATTTAGAACCGAACACTCATGTATCCAACAAGTCCACCGCATCGTAGAACACGTCAGCGCCGGCTTCCAACGGGGCGCAATAACGGGAGCCTTATTCTTCGACATAGCGAAAGCGTTCGACAAAGTCTGGCACAATGGCTTAATCTATAAGCTATACCAACTCGGCGTGCCTGACCGTCTCGTGCTCATCCTACGGGACTTTTTATCGAATCGCACCTTTCGTTATCGAATTGAGGGGGAGCTTTCATCCCCCCATCCCATTCGCGCAGTACGTCGATTCTGTAAAATTCGAACAACAACTCGCATCTCACATAGCTATTCACTGTCACTTCGCTTAAGGTTCAAAGTGACCTTGATTTTGCATTCTGTAAACAGCGTCGAAGTGACGGAGGAATTACCTTACCGAATGCCACTTCTCACGTCATCTCATACTTTATCTGTCAAAATCTTTAGATCAACTCGCTGACACGCTCGCAAGAGTAGCGCTAGTGTAAATTCGAATTAACAACCGAGTTTTTAGAATGCCAATCAGTAAACTCACAGCGGATTCAGATTCGAAGTTTAGAATGAGGTCTTACAGAATAACACAGCTGGAGTTCCTCAAGGCTCCGTACTATCCCCCCTCGTTTTCACGCTATTCACTAGTGATATTCCCAAGCATAAAAATACCCAGCTAGCCCTATTCGCCGACGATACGGCTATCTATTATACCGGTCTTAAACCCGATGCCATCGCTCGCACTCTCCAAACTTCCGCAAACACTCTGGCCAAGTGGTTCCGGAAATGGAGAATTGAAGTCAATCCAGATAAAAGCCAGGCAGTCCTCTTTTCTAAGCCGCGGATAAATCCACCCTCCCCCCGTCCGATTACCATGTACGGCAAGCCGATCCCTTGGGAAAAGCAAGCCAAATACTTAGGCGTGGTCCTCGATAGACACCTCTCCTTCGCTGAGCACATAAAGCAGGCACGTTCGCGCGCCGCTTTCGCTCTAGGTAGGCTCCACTTCATTCTTAGCTCTCGCAGCAAGTTATCACTCAGGTGCAAGCTGCGTATTTTCACCGCGGTCATCCGTCCCATCATGACCTACGCCTGCGTTGTTTTCGCACACGCAAAGCCCTACCTCCTCCACAAGATGCAGACCCTCCAAAACCGATTCCTCCGTAGAGTCACGGGAACCCCCTTTTATGTTCGAAATGAGCTTCTTCACGTAGATCTCAAGATGCCCACCATCCAGCAGTTCATGAAACGTGTCTCCAAGCGTTTCTTTGAAACTTCAATCCAACATAGGAATCCCCTCATCGTATCGGCCGCCCAATACGAACCCTCGCGTATCTCTAAGATTCGCCGACCAAGGCATACCCTAGTCACTGCCGGTGACGCAATCACCCTGCTCCAAGAGAGCCGTAGGGAAACAAGTACAGTGGCACACAAACACAAAAACCGACCGTCCTTCCGTCCTCGCCGCCGAGGCCCGCCGCGACGTCCCCGTAATAGTCCACCCCGACCCTTGCCAGAGCCAGCCCGCGACGCTGAGCCAGTAGCTTTAAATTCCCTTATTAATAATAATAATGATATGATCCAGCCTGTCCCTAGCTGCCCTCCCCTGCGACGCCCTAAGCCGAGGTCCGTACCCCACAGGGGGTGCCCTTAGCGTGTAGTCGCCTAGTTTGTAAGTTTTTTAATAAGCCCTGGCTGGAGGCTTTAATTAATTTATTAATTAAGGCAACCACAGGCAAGTCCGGTTAAGCAGCCGACAACCTCAGAGGTTGACCTGCGAGATGCCACACACAAAAAAAAAAAAAAAAAAAAACATTTTCTGGACTCGCTCGTTCGATCATAGACCTCATTTACCATCAGGTGTGATCGAGGCACAGAACAGATAAAAGAGGTTAGTATGGAAATAGTTCCTGATTTGTATGAGAATGCGTGCCGCCGCTTGTCTCCCCACTCTTTAGCTCCACTACAAGCAAGAGGCCCGTTACGTATGCGAATTACGCACACAAATAAATTACACACACTTAAATCGAGAGCTTGCTACTGATTGTAACTCACTCTAGATAAACATGAGCCGTGCATCACGGCCAATCAGGGCAAATACAAAACGTCAATGGTTGAAGTGAGGCGCATGCACTACATTGTAAGCGGACTTAGTCATTGCGTTGATTGAGCGGGTATACATCCGGCAATGTATACTTTTTGTAACTTGTTGCAATAATGTTGTTAATGTTTGGCATTTCATAGTGATCAGAATATTTTTATGCTTTTTTTAATTAATATTGTCATTAAATGTTATTTTCGACTTACTGATGGAAAGATATACCTCCTCGCTCTATACTTGCGGTCTGACTTTTTGTTTTACAGGTTATAATTACACAACACGGCATTTTAAAGCAGAGCTCCGAAGCGCACTAAGCGCGGTGAATGAATTAATCGGTCGCGCTATGATTTTCGTATCGCGCTCGCCACGCCCACATTACCATTCCAACCTTATTCATCTATTCCGTGGATCGAGGTCAAGAGCGGGCTCATTCGTAATTAATAATAATAATTAAATAATATTTTTTTCTCTAAAACTGTTTAGTTTGTAAGCATATATTATAATAGGCATAAACAATTCGCGAGCGTGAGGTTTTTCGTGCTGAATCACAGGCTGTCTACGACACATTAGCGTTTTACAGTCATTCCTACGTATTGACAAATCCATTTTGACAATCACTGTAAGTTGGCCATTTAAAGTTGTTATAGAAAGTAAAAGCCTTAGTTAGTAATGAAATACATTTGTCAAGTAAGAAATTTTTGTTTGATTGCAAACAACTGTAAAAACATAAGCCTTGTTAGCATGAGAAGCTAATTAGTAGGCAAAGTTAGAAAAAAGAAATAATTTGTAAATTGTGTTAACTTGTGTATTGTTCGGTCTAATCAATACCTACTATATTATATTAATAAGCACTAAATAAAACTGGGTGATCAAACAAAGGATAAAACTCATATTCCAGTAACTATTACGTTTGTATAATGATAGATACTTATGTCAAATAAGGCACATAACGCTTGGTCTATTTACAAACATGTATAGTTACTAATACTTCAATAAAATATCTAGGTATAGGCCAAAAACTAGAAGGTCAATTTTGGATTCTGTTTGTATGGCCACATATTATATAAACACCCATGTTTTTAGGGTTCCGTAGCCGAATGGCAAAAAACGGAACCTTTATAGTTTCGTCATGTCTGTCTGTCTGTCTGTCCGTCCGTCCGTATGTCACAGCCATTTTATTCCGAAACGATTAAAACTATACATGCAAAACTTGGTAGGTAGATGTATTCTGTGTCGCTTTCCGATTTTAAGAAAAAAAAATATTTAAAATTAAGGGGGGCTTCATACACGGAACTGAAACTGAAAATATTTTATTCTCATAAAACCTATGCGTGTGTGGTATCTATAGAGAGGTCTTTAAAAATGATATTGAGGTTACTAAAACCACTTTTTCATAAAGTCAATCGTTTAAAAGATATACGCTTCCAAAGTCGTAAAATGTGGGTGTGTGTCCCTCTAACATCTATAATAAAGGAGAGAAAATTTTTAAAAATATGTATGATGTAGTCTTAATGTAAACTTTCAACAAAATCAGTTTTAACGAGATCAGGTCAGCAGTTTTTGAGATATAGTATATTATCTAAAACCGCAAATATAACTTTGTAATTCATACAAACACTATGAAAAACAAAGTTATTGGGCGTAGTTACTACGGAAACCTTCATGGGCGAGTGTGACTCGCACTTGGCCAGTTTTTTTTTTCATTTGCCAATACAGTTAGTAATCCACATAGTGAGGGCTTCTATGTGGGCCATAAAAATATTATTATGTACTATCGACCAATTCTCCGCATGCTCAACTTTAAGGCTATAATCGCATAGCACGGCTCACAAATCGATCGCCTAATGCATGTATTTTAGTAGTGTTTGTAATAGCAAGTATTAATATATAATGTTACACGTATTTTACTCACATAATGTATATTGTCTCTAATTGGGCGAAACCAGGAAGGGATGTGGTTCGTCACTAGCTGCGCTTCCACAGAAATATTTTCTTAAGTGAGCATGCGTATCTTTGGCCGATATTACATATTTGTACCGTGCCGGAATTGAGCCCGCATCACCACAGCGTAGAAAATAATTGCCTAGCCGCTGCGCCAACTATGACGATGATATTTTAAAAAAGTCTGTGATTTCAAAGTAGCATGTTTAAAATATTCCTTGCACACGATTTCACCTCTGATTTATACATAACTAGCTTTTGCCCGCAACTTCGTTCGCGTGGGAAGTTTTCCCGCGTAAATCTCGATGCCGTGGGGATTCCGGGATAGAAAGTAGCCTGTGTGTTATTTCAGGATGTCAACTATCTACTTCTCAAATTCAATTGAGATCTGTTCAATAGTTTTTGCGTGAAAAAGCAACAAACATACAAACATCCTCACAAACTTTCGCATTTATAATATTAGTATGAAGTAGGATAGGATAGAATAACTATGCTCAGACAAATCATTTATTTTATTACAGTATAAGTTATATACAAGGTGTAACAGGTGAAACGCAATACCTCAGATACCCCAATTAGAATATTAAATTATAAGTCTAAAACAACATCCGTAACTAAATAAATTGAAACTAAACCTAGACATTTTTTATAAAATAGTTATCCTTACTAAACGCAAAACGTACGTGCGTCATACAATATCCTTACGTAGACGCATACACTCATGTAATGATGACACGCACACGAGCGCATTTCCTTAAATTAAGGATTGTTTTAATTTGAAATGATACTGTGTTTCCATTTTAAGTTAAATGAAAAAAGAAATTCCGTCAAAATGTAACACCTATTTTTTATGACGAAAATCGATTCAGAAGCCGATTCTGAACCAACTACTGTCA
The DNA here is from genome assembly GCA_943138885.2 of Tholera decimalis. Classification (NCBI taxonomy): domain Eukaryota; kingdom Metazoa; phylum Arthropoda; class Insecta; order Lepidoptera; family Noctuidae; genus Tholera; species Tholera decimalis. The sequence goes on along the minus strand of OW964557.2, from coordinate 4,865,801 downwards.
GGAATTGCGTTTATTCTGTTACACGTTGTATAAACTTCCCAATCAGTTTTCAAGTACACTGAAATACTATATAGCTATATACTTAGACAAGGAGAGGTGGTACATTTATCTTGTAAAATTAATGGTTTTATACCCTCCACTTATTCCACCAGGAGAGCTCAAGTGTTGAATAAAACTTTGCTTATAAATCAGGAACCTAGGGAATCTATTCGCTCGTAACATCGAACTAGCAACAATTGTAAAAGTGAAACTACTTGATTGTAAAATATAGAAGCTAAATTTAGAACTTGTAAAAGCCAGGAATAGTGTGTTGTGATATTCTTCTTTGTTCTAGATACTTAGCTCTTTCGTTTCTTGTCCAAGCGAGAATAATTTCAAATCAATGGAGACACCGTTGGACTCTAAATTGCTCAATGTATCTTTTTTACTTTTTACCCTTTATTTCAGGCTATTAGTTGCTTATAAAAATTACACATAAATAATAACAATAAGTGACTAACTACTAAAATATGTCTTTATAATCTATATACATATAGGTAATAATGATTGAGGGGGGTTAAGAAGAGGTAATACGGCAAAAAATGTCTTTCTGTTTGTACACGCTAATCTCCGGATCTACGGGATGGATTTTAATGAAATTTGGTAAGTAGATAGTTGACATCCTGGAATAATACATAGGCTAGTTTATATCCCGGAAATCCCACGGTATCGGGATTGATCTAATTGGGGCTTCTGAGGTACTGCATTTAATCTGTTACACCTTGTATAAAATGCTGCCGTTACTGGCTGACTGACAGATAACGCATAGCCGAAACTACTGGGCGCAAGAAGCTGAAAGGCATGTATGTTCCTTGAGGAGTGTATGGGAGCACTAAGAGAGGATTTTTGGGTAATTCCATGGGATCGGGATTTATACGGGAAAAGCTCCCACGTGAACGAAGTCGCGGACAACAGCTAGTGCATCTATAAATCCATTTAAACACGATAAACACAAAACACACGCTATGACGCACTGACAGTAGTGCCAGGAGAGAGGTTACCAAAACGAGTGAGACAGTAATGCAGCAGTTATTACCGGACATTTTTTAAATATTTTGATAAGGAAAATAAAATAACAACTTACTTAAAAAAATTACACCAAATTGAACCGACTTCAAAACAAACAAAAACACTACTGCATTATAAAGCGAAAAATAACCTTAAAGATTGTTTCATGGGATGTCTAAATCCGTTTAAAATAAGGACTAGGTACCTACGCACTTTTGACTGACAAAGATGTCCAATTTACAGCTGCGATCAACAGATAAACAGATGTCACAGGCTTAAAGGCATAGTTTCCGAGACACGCAGGATTCTCGATATATTAAAATGGTCACCATAAACAAACCTTGGCAAGCGTTGCTTAACCTCAATGATTGACTCGTGTAGCTGTTTATTATTATTTAGCCACGATCTCCACTTAAGCCACGAATACTCCTCACTGCTGCTAGCGTACTTTATAATAGGCAGATGGTCAATATAAGCGGTGACATAAATCGTAATAAATGGATCATTCCACTGCCATTTGACACTTCAATTATATAGACATAGCATGTATATATAAACATAACTGCCACTTAGACGGATACAATTATATTTGATAAATATTGTTTGTACTTGATAACGCTTAATTTATGGACAAATATTGCTAATCCAACCACTTTTGGCAGTAATAAAAAATTGGCCAAGTGCGAGTCAGACTCGCCCATGAAGGGTTCCGTAGTAACTATAATAATATAATATAATATGTATATATACTTGACAAAAAAAACCTTACAAATTTCTTAAAACTAGCTTATTTACATTTTTTACAACTACGCCAAATAACTTTGTTTTTCATAGTGTTTGTATGAATTACAAAGTAATATTTGCGGTTTTATAAAATATGCAATATCTCAAAAACTGCTGACCCGATCTCGTTCAAACCAATTTTGGTTAAAAGTTTACATTAAGATCTATAGACATATATATTTTTTAGATTTTTCACTCCATTATTATAGAAGTTAGAGGGCCCCCCCATACACACATTTTACCACTTTGGAAGCGTATATCTTTTAAACGATTAACTTTATGAAAAAGTGGTTTTAGAAACCTCAGTGTCATTTTTAACCAACTTCTAAAAAAGGAGGAGGTTCTCAATTCGGATGTTTGTATTTTTTTTTTATGTTTGTCTTCGCGGAACTCCGTCGTTTGCCAACCGATTTAAAAAATTCTTATCTTGTTAGAAAGGGTATAGGTACTTCCCAAATGAGGCCATGAAAATTTTATCGAAATCGGACAAGCCGTTTCTGAAAAACAACAAAAGTCTAAAAAAATATTTACGTTGATGATCTTTTCGTTTACTCTGCATTGCGTTTTTTGTTCGTGCATAACTCCGTCATTTACGAACCGATTTGGAAAATTCACTGACAAAAAAGCACGAAAATAAAAACTTTTTTGCAAAAAATAAAACCGACTTCCATATCAAAACACTACAAAGCCAAAAATAATTTTAATTTCGGAAGGCGGTGTGAAAAAAAAAGAAAATACAAAACCAATAACACCGACTACCGAAATTAAAATTATTTTTGGCTTTGTAGTGTTTTGATATGGAAGTCGGTTTTATTTTTTGCAAAAAAGTTTTTAAAGACCTGTCTATAAATACTACACACGCATAGTTTTCATGAAAAAATAAATTTTCAGTTTTAGTTCAATGTATGGGGAGCCCCTTTTATTATAAATATATTTTTTTTAATCAGATTGCGGTTTACAGAATACATCTACCTACCAAGTTTCACATGTATAGTCCTAATAGTTTCAGAATAAAATGGCTGTGACATACGGACGGACGGACAGACAGACAGACAGACAGACAGACGGAACCCTAAAAATTGGTCCTCCAAGTGAGAGATCAGACATAGTATCAACGGCAACGGCATTGTGTCACCCTTTTTGGTTATAAAGCCCTTCTTGTGTTACTGTTATGGTGTACAATAAATAATATATCTATCTATCTATCTATCAACGGCTTAACGTAGTTTTCCGAGACACGGGTATCACACTACGAACTTCCAAACTCCGGGCTACCACATAGAAATTTCTAATAAATAAACTCAATAGCAGTTTTTCACCGGCCCGGAATCAAACCCGAGAGCTCTTGCACTCGCACTTGCAACCACTCAACCAACGAGGTAGTCAGTTAGCAATAAGATAGGTCTTAAACCTACCTGTCACTGTATGACCTATTATGTTATCTCCCTGTCACTCAAGGTTGACTTATACAGGATGCTGAAGGCGTTACGTCAGCCTATACAACGTATGACGGAAACCCCATATCTATCCAAAAGGACTGAAGACAACATCTGGTATGGAGACTCCATACCAGATGTTGTCTTCAGTCCTATGCAAAGTTTCAGCTCAAAATAAGTGACTCACAGAATTGAACCCAAATTTCGTATGTTTCTTGGGGTTATTCACCAACTCGACACAAGAGACCGGACACACGTGTGTCCGGTCTTTGTTGGTGTAGTTGGTGAAACTCAAAATTAGTATTACTTATTATTTCGTCATCTAGACACGCCAAGATTTTTGTTCGTGTCCACATAGTGAAACTTAAATTAAATTACTTTTATGTTTTCGCCAACTGGACACATGTTCGCATTTTACCCAAATTCAAGATAAAGTACAGTCAACCACATTAATGTTTTGTGTCACAATCATCATCGGCCACTAAACGTTCATAACTAAACTAACACTAAACGTTTTATTTCAAAACTAGTACTCACGCGGGGCTTAGCTCCCGTGGATTCTATCACGGTAAAAACATAACTCTCCTTTTTTGCATTCGCGTAAAAAGTATCTGTAGCCTAGCCTATAACCTTCCTCAAGCTTCAAGCTACTTCCATACCAAATTGCATCCAAATCCACCCAGTATTTTTGAAGATTAGCGAGTACAAGCAAACAAACAAACAAAAAAACAAACTTTTCCGCTTTATAATATTATAGTATAGATTTGTCCTATTAATTAATTAATCCTACTATCCTACTTTCTGCTAATATTATAAATGCGAAAGTTTGTGAGGATGGATGGATGTTTGTTACTCTTTCACGCAAAAACTACTGAACGGATCTCAATGAAATTTGGTAAGTAGATAGTTGACATTCTGGAATAACACATAGGCTACTTTTTATCCCGAAATTCCCACGGGATCGGGATATGCGCGGGAAAACCTTTCCACGCGTACGAAGTCGCGGGCAAAAGCTAGTAATATTATAAATGCGAAAGTTTGTGAGGATGGATGGATGTTTGTTACTCTTTCACGCAAAAACTACTGAACGGATCTGAATGAAATTTGGCGAGTAGATAGTTTACATCCTGGAATAACACATAGGCTACTTTATATCCCGAAATTCCCACGGGATCGGAATTTTTCGCGGGAAAACCCTCCCACGCGAACGAAGTCGCGGGCAAAAGCTAGTCTTAAATAAAAGCTAATAAGGTTTTTCAAGTAAAAAAGTGAGGCAGCTTTTTCATGAAATTAAGGCGATTATTAACCTGACTGTACACTTTTGTGCAAAAAAACTGGGTGTGTCCAGTTGGCGAAAACATAAAACTGATTTAATTTAAGTTTTACTATGTGGACACGTGTAAAAATTTTGGCGTGTCCAGATGACGATATAATAATTGTACTGATTCTGATTTTCACCAACTGGACACACATGTGTGCGGTATCTTGTGTCCAGTTGGTGAATAACCCGTTTCTTAAATACCAATAATAACAAACGTGTCACAGCACTATGAGGGTCATCACTTTCCACGTCACTTGCCAATAAAACGATAATTCTCTTCGTTCTTTTTAATTTGAAAAATTCGGTCTCTGGTATCAATGTATTGAAATTTCTAATAAGTTCCACACATGTAGACATAGGATTACAAAACCCTTGCTATATCGTTTGTTATCATCCAAAGAAGCCGTGCACTTGGTATGTATAGACCCTTTAAATTACACGTTGTATACATTCATTTGCGTAGAATAAAATAAAATAATAACATAAGGGTTGGTACTTTAAAAACGTATTTGACTAGACTAGTACGTACCTACATTTAAACCAGACTATGTACAATTTAATTCTATCCCACAAAAACTTAATAAAAGCATCTAAAATTGTAGAGATTAGGCTTTATATACTTAAATATAATTGTCTTGATATTTTAACTAAATATTACAGGGATTAGAGCGAGCGCCGTATATCCCAGGATCCTTATCCTGCGACCAGCAATGACGTTTAAAAAGGGAATAATTTAAATTTAAATTAGAACGCTGGGACTTCAAACTTCGACTTTTTGGGGTTGTACACGAAGGCCGTTAATGAAGCAGAAGACGCAGAGCTGAGTAAATTTTGGCGCATGTGTTTGACTGTTTCGCTGTTACTCTGCATATATCAGATTCGATTCTCGCACTGTAACAAGTGTTTATATAGCCTACAAATAGGTGTTTCGGCATTGGGTGTTTGTGCAAATAAGTTCAAATGTTTGGAAACGCACACACAACGAAAAATAAAAACAAAACACACACAAGAGAAATTATTAGCGTGCAGTAACATTTTAAAAACCTAAAAAACCATTTAACTTAGAGAAATAGGTCCCATGACCGATTTATAAGCTGTCACTTTATTACTCGTAATGTGAGCCCCTGGTTTTGATCAAAATCAGAAGTAATAATAGGAATTAAGTAAATAATTTCAAATACTTAAAGTTCTACCTTTGCCAAGCTTATATATTTTTGAAATTATATATGTGTTTTTGTTAAGAAAAACCACAATTTATTCGAGACGAACACTGACAGGCCAAATAGCCGAACACGGCATAAAGACAGACTTCGACTGCCACAAATAAGGCTACAATTATTTAAGAAAACTGTATACTGCATGTCGATTATTATTTACAATCATTTACCAAATAGTTTACAAGACTTACCACTGACAATGTTTAAAAACATACTTTTCAATCTGCTATTATTTAAAAGATATTATACCGTTAAGGACTATTTAGAAGACATATCAATAGAGTCTGTAATCGGCAAGTTATAGTAATTGACAACACTGATTGTGAATACATTTGCACGCCATGTTATGGCAGGATATGCTGAAACTAATTTACTGTAACACCTTATGTAGGTACCATATTCTAGCAAATAAATATTTTGATTGATTGATTGATAAGAGTTGAGTCACTTTCATTACAGAGGATAGGATATCCCCGAGTCAACGGCGCATCATATTCCAAACGTGCCTCAAGAAGCAGACCAGGTCAAGCACTAATAACGGGGCCCGAGACAGAGCCAAAGCCTGACGGGGTTGCGGGAATGTTAAATCAGTGGAAGATACTCCCTTCCGCTCGACCCAAAGCAGAAAGAGTCATTTGAAGATCCCTACTCCCTCCCAAAAAAGAGTGTTGTATCCAAAACAGGCCAAGCAATAAAGCTTTGTTGTTTAAACATGCGTTAAAAAAATGGGCTATCACCCTAAACAATTGCTCAGACTTTAGTATAAAGAGAGGTACGTTTTCTACCATTAGGCACAGTTTGGTTGGTCGGAAACACAGAGCACGAAAGGTCGCGCTGGTAGCGATTAAAGACACCACACAGAAATAAAATTGTAATACAGAATTAGTTTAAGTTAAGTGATATGTGTGAGTTCATTTACAGTTATTGTAATTAGATGTATTTTATTTGTATGGGCCAAATCGCCTGCAAAAAAATTATTGATAAACACTGGCTACACACACAAATAGAAATATGTTTGATAACATTAATTCAAACACCAGCTCCTCACAAATTAAGCGATGTATAGCTTTTAATTGTAATTAGTGTTATGTTTTATTTTTGTGAGGAGTAATAAAGAGATTAATAAAATAAATAAAATAATAGAGTATCACATTAAAAAAGAAAATTGTCTTTAGCCTGTCTGTTTTTCCGTACAAGCCTTTTTGCGTCACTCATAAAATGCATATTCACTAAAACATCAAAGTAAATAATTAATTTCGTATTTTGAAATATTGATCCACACGACAGCGTAAAACTTGCAACGAATAAGGTTTAGATGACAAAATTAAAGCATTTAAGCAAGTCACTGCTTTTTTTTTATCATTTCTGAATTCATTGTATAACTCATATAGGCAACTGATGATATATAGAGTATTTGCTTTGGTCAGTTCAGAAAAAAATGTTAAGCGCAATATTAACCAACTGAAATTGTAGACAAAATCGTATTTAATGGTCAGTTTGACTCGCAAAATGTTTTGAATTTACGCGGAAAAGCACTAGCTAAACAGATAGCAGCCAAAAGTCAATAATATACGTATCCTCGCATTTGAACTCCAGATTCAGAATGACCACGGGCACTTTCAATAAATACTATTTTACCCATGGGGAAAATCATCAAATGGCTACTCCTGTAGTCGACACTCGAAAGGAGTGTCTATGTAGCTCAGTAATATTTAGCTCAGTTGGAGGCATTAACAAGATTGCTAATAACGTGAATTCTACCAACATAAAACGGTAACGCTGACGCCGCTGAACTCGTTAAAGCTAGTTTGTTCCCGCCCACTTTCGAGTAGTTCCCTGCTCTGTGGGTGGAAATAATTCAACCGAGGCCTAGCGTAGTCATTTTGATTTATAGCAAACCCTTTAAACCTAAATTATGACTGCGCGTGTTGTTAGCAGACGAATGTTTAGAAGACCTAAATAATTCTGAAACTATGTTACCTAACACGGCTTTCATTTTAGTTGTTGAATGGCTGTGTATAGTTTTTAACGTTACATTGTTCGCCGATTTCAAACCAATGCGATTTATGGCATATTTTTATGCTAGCTGTGTCCGCGATCTTGCGTGGGAGTTGACAATATTATCTACGCGGTTTCTCCCGCGCAAATCCAAGTTCCGTTCTTTCCGTGCCGAATTAATATATCTCAGCTAAGCCTTTAAAATAAGTAAAGTCGTTTCAAAGATTATTCCGGAAAAACAAAAAAAAAACAGTTAGACAGCTAATAAAAAAAGGTTTTTAATATCGTGTAAACGAATACAAGCACTTGAGAAAAGGCAATTATTTTGAAATAATAGACAGAAACTTTAATTTTATTTTAATACCGTTTATCTTTTCAAACATTTCCGTCTGCCTAGATAGTCTAAACATATTTGTAAGCGCTATAATTGAACACAAGGTCATGTAGGCTGGTACAAGTTTTTTTCAGTTGGTATATCTCGTTAGCAGTAATGAGTGTATACCTGAGACTGTAATGAGTTAGCAACTACAGGACTTTAGCATCACTAGTAAATGTCGAGGTGTATATATTAGGTTATTTAAAAAAAGTTAATTGGTTTTTTTAAAGGATACAGTCATCGACTAGGCGATCATGATGGTTGGAAGCCGTATACCTGAAAGATTTGAAACTATAGAAGTGGAGTTTCTCAGCGGTTCCTCTTCTTATGAAACGACCAATTTGAACTGTGTATTAGCTTTCTATAGTTTATAAGTACCCATGTTACCTACATGTAAAATATTTTCATTTAAATATTTTTTATGCGCTTTGTCCAGCACTGGAAAAAGACAAGTAAAAAAAGTATTTTTTATTAATTTTTTATGTAGATTTTTAGTTGGTCATAACGACTTTCTTGATTATTATTACAAATAGCAAAAGTAGATCTTTAACTACCAATTAAATTGGTTTTAAAACTTCTAAACTGCAGCATATCTTTGAACCAAAATAAAACTGACCTGAACGAAACCAAGGACTTACATCAACCCTCTCAAATAACGGTGGCTAAGCACTAAATAGAAGGTCCGTTCAAGACCACCGTAGTAGGTACTTGAGCAAGATTGGATTTTGATAATAGAGATCCCTACTTATCTGTCAAGTGATCTTATAAGATCCTTGCATATCTACCGCTAAAAAGAAATTTACTCGACCAAAAACTGGGTCGAAAAACTACTGAACCCTTGTCAGTATTACTTAAATTTTACTCAACCCTTTGCAGGTTCAGTAAATAACTTAAGAGGACTGAACTGAAGGCCTGTTTGCATATAAAATGCTGTAAAAAAGGGAACCGTTTTGTTGCTAGGGGATGTAAAAATGGACGTCGTTTTGTCATCTCCTGATCTGCCGTTTAATTGCTTAACACAAAAATTGTTAAAACGCGTTCTTTGCGTACTTTATTTTGTCGAGCGGACTATTATTCATACACAGGAGCTATGAATCTTGAATTCATCATAATAAATATATTATTCATCAAAGTCATCACGACTATGTTGGCTTCCAGTAAAACCAAATGCAGAGTTCTAGTGTTTTACATAGAGTGACTGTGGAAGAATCCCAATATGATGAATTAAATTAAATTAAAATTCATTTATTTCAGGTCCAAGACAAAAAAAAAATACACAAATTCAAACAATTGCTCGGCTTTCTAATTTAAAATACAAATGGAGAAAATTACATACAAAAAGATTCAAAGATATATTAAAAGTCAATTAAATTAATGAAAAAATAAAATCATGTCAAATTATGAAATTAAATACATATTTGAGGTGGTCACGATGGATGGCCATGAGATCCTATATTGAACCAGTACTCACGCGGGGCTTCGCTCCCGTTTATTTTATCATGGTAAAAACATAACTCTCCTTTTTTGCAGTCGTGTAAAAAATAGCCTATAACCTTCCTCAAGCTTCAAGCTACTTCCATACCAAATTTCATCCAAATCCACCGTGTACTTTCGAAGATTAGCGCGTTCAAGCAAGCAAACAAACAAACAAACAAACTTTTCCGCTTTATAATATTAGTATAGATTGTGAATGTTGTCCTTTGTCAAATTTGTTTTAATATAATCTAAAGCTTTTTTGTGAATAGTAGAACACTTTAGACTCTTAGATTTGTTTTTCAATTTTTTATTTGAAATTCCATTGTGCTGTATTAATTGGTCCATACTGTCCTCTCATACCTAATTAACCTGTACTATGTATACATTGTAATAATGATATTTTTAAAAGAGTAACTGTTGAGTTTCTTGCCGGTTACTCTCCATAGAAAACGACCAATTTCGAACCGTGCTTTAATTTCTGACGTTTTGTAAGTGGAACATAAAATACTTTGAGTTTGAATTTCAATGATAAGCATTTTATGAGCATCTAGTGCAACCTTGGTCTTCCTAAAAAATAATATATGTTTTTAATATCATCTTGTATTCCTTTTAAGAGCAAATGTTATTCTAAAGTGCATTTTAAAGTGCTTATTAAATAAAATGACTTTGACTATGGCCCCCAAATCCTACAAACCTCTGAAACTGAAACAAACGTTCAAAGTCCAGTAAATTAAGCCGTATCGCTCTAAACAGCTACCACACAATGCGATAGTGTGGTTTAATCCTGGTCGCAACATTCTATTCTTAGTACAATTACCCCTACATTACATTCTAGTTGAGACCGCAAAGCTTCTTATTGCACTATCACTGCGGTGTCTGCGTGCCTTCATTGTGAATGGCTGTGTGATAATCTGGACTAATATTCTGAATAAGCTTGAGTTGCCAGTTAAGATTAATTTTATTAGTCGGAAACTAGGTTGGGTATTATGAAAAGTAAGCTACGATAAATTGAAGACGATTATAGTGCTGTATGTATTTAAGTATGTGTATTTTGTATGTGTAATTTTAAATTAATATGTTTTTTACTTTCACTATATGTGTACGCCACTAATGGGAAATCATAGCGTCTCCTCCTCCTCGCGTCGTTTTCCTCAATACTGAGGGTCGTGATTCCTTATCGGCAGAAACATTTTCTGCCGGACGGTATCTCGCCATTTGTTCCTGTCCTTGGCAGAATGGAGAGCGTTATGCAGGTTGGTCCAGGGTTGCACGGATCTGGTCTGTCCATCCATCTTGGCCTTGGATATTATTAAACAAAGTTATTTGGCGTAGCCACTACGGTACGCGTCATGGGCGAGTCTGACTCGGCCTTTGCCCCTATTTTTCACATGGCCAATTATATGTTGTTTATCTATGTAGATCCGGACGCAGGGAAAACCAAAACATACTTATACCTATTTACCCTATAGCGTCTAAATAGGTGCAAATGACTACCAATATTTTACATCGCTGACTCGCACTTGGCCAATTTTTTTTTTCACATGGACAATTATATATTGCTTTATCTATGTAGATCCGGATGCAGGGAAAACCAAAACATACTTATACCTATTTACCCTATAGCGTCTAAATAGGTGCAAATGACTACCAATATTTTACATCGCTGACTCGCACTTGGCCAATTTTTTTTTTCACATGGCCAATTATATATTGCTTTATCTATGTAGATCCGGATGCAGGGAAAACCAAAACATACTTATACCTACTTACCCTATAGCGTCTAAATAGGTGCAAATGACTACCAATATTTTACAATATGGGACTACCAATCTGACCTCTACAGTTCTGGAATCAAATATGGCTTCTCACTACCCGCCCTTCTTACTACCTACAAATTCTAGCTGGGATAACCGCTTAACGCGCTTTCCGCATCACAGAGGAGTCTCGATAAATGTTAAAGTGGTGGTGGTAAGTGGTGGTTGCGGGAATGTTCTAACGAGATACCGCGGCCCCGGAATTTAGGGACAGGTTAGGTTTTTCATCAGTAGAACTCTGACATTTCCGCTCCACCCAGAGCCAGAGGAGCAACTTGAACATTTTTCCGCCGAAAAAAAATTAAAAAATATTGGCCAAGTACGAGTCAGACTCGCCCATGAAGGGTTCCGTAGTAACGACAAATAACTTTGTTTTTCATAGTATTTGTATGAATTACAAAGTTATATTTGCGGTTTTAGAAAATGTGCTATATCTCAAAAATTGCTGTCCCGATCTCGTTCAAACCGTCGTTGTGTTGGTGTAACTTAGGGTAAGTGCATTATTGTTAATATTTATGTTAATAAAGATCTTTGAAATTGAAAAATTATTATATTATGACTAAGTCCGGTTATGCAGCCGACAACCTCATAAGACCGCCCTGCAAGAGTCCACACACAAAGAAAAAACCAGACAAGTACGACTCGGAATCACCAACGTTTCCATACAAATAAGTAGGTTACAAATAATTCCAGCATCGAGTCTTGAGCTTTTCCTAAAATTATTCAGCTTTCAAAACTTATAATTTCAACTCAATATCTCCAGGCGTTCCCGCAATTAATAAATAAATTGTTTTTTTTTTTTTTCAGAAATAGTGCAAAATACATTTTTACAATTAATAAATCAATTAAAATATGGAATATTAACGTATTTGCCTATACTAGGTTAAATAAAGTGTCTTGACGAACGAACGACGAAGTGATCCTATAGGGGTTCCGTTTATTCCTTTTTGAGGTACGATACTCTAAAACATATCGCGTTTTAATAAGCTCTAAAACTGCATCATTTCTGTACTAATACCAGGTGAATACCTTTTGTTAGAGTCGTGCAAGGCTTACTGTGAATCCGGTGTGTGATATACGGCGCTGCGCTCCGCTGGTGTTAACGGAGTTGTTACTCTAAAGATGCAGGGCCGGAGTTAGATGTAACCAAGTTTAAGAATATCTATTTTGAATTAAAAATGATTTAATGATGATCGTGTACTTACCCTTTCAAAGTTATCCGCTACACGATATCGTTTGATTTTTTTTTAACATAAAAAAAGAAGAGTGAGAAAAATCATCGAACGTCTTACGCTAAAACGAGATATTTATAGAATATTTTAGATACATCAAAGTACTTTAAAAAAATTATCTATTATTGAAATTTACCACCCGTGCACAATAATTCGGACTCAAAACAACTATAAAAATATGTTTTTCGTGTGCAAATCGAAATTCCTATTCGCAACATAGAAGCTATTCGCTCAGTCTCACCGCCAACAGTGTCGTTGTGTGAAAATGTATTCAAATCAGGGACCGTACAACCCCGATTAAGAGTTAAGTCTTTGAAAGGGTAAGCCATTTATAAGGTTACCTTTATCATGATGTAACTCTATGAATGGGTTTTAGGCTTGAACCCATTAAAAGGGTTATCTCTTCAATATGGATAACCCATTCAATGGGTTCTATACAAGAACCCCAGTGAAAGGGTTACACCAACATTATGATAACCCATTGACTGGGTTCTATACCTAAAACCCTACATTAAGATAACCTATAAAGTATAGGTAAGGGTTTTCTTCGGGTTACCATATTATTATGGTTATTCAATAGACTTGTGCTAAGTAGGTGCTGGATGCCACACACACCATCGCTAGCGTACTGACTTTATTACACTAGACATTGCGGACATATAGACGAAACACGTGTTAAACACGTGTCAATCCATCAGGGTTATTTTTATGTGCGAAATGGAAACGGATGGTTGTGTATTTATGAATTATGGTTTTAATCAAATGTATGAAATTCTTTTGAAATGTAATATTTTGTCATTTAATATTACTGCAACGCTGGCAATCCTTTTCTTTAATCTTTTATTTTGTTGTGTAAGTTTTTTATTGCTTTTTTGTAACCGGTTTTTTTATATTAATTCACGGACGTTTTCTAAGCGCCGACTTTCTTGGTGTTTCTAATATTTCTTCCATCTCCGGCAAATTAACATTGTCTAGACTCGACGAAGAATTTTGAACATATTGAATTGATTGTTCCTGAAAAAAATATGCCTATATTAGTATGTACGTATGGTACGGTTAATCACGGATCAAGTATTACCACTGATGTGTGTATTCAGCTTAGCCTTATATTCTAAACTAAAATAGAAATGAATAGTCATTAAGTTTTTTTTTTTAGGTAGGGCACTCGTAGTTCAGCACACTAAGGCTAGTTACTACTTAACCGGACGATCCTATGGTGACCTCTAAATTTAAAGGCCCCCAGCCAGGGGGTCAATATGTTAATGAAATAATTTATGATCAGTCCGAAAACTTTTCGTCAAATCGGAACTTCATGCTGGATGAAGCAGGTGGAAAGCTAGTAAACAATAAATAATCAATTTCATGTCATAACTATAGGTTTCATAAACAAAATGCCATGTAGCGGTTTCTTTGTAGGTACCTACATTGACCAAACAAATTCAACGTGGGCGAAAATCAAGCAACGGTCAGATGTCAGCTTAAAAACTTAGATTGCTACATATCCTGCTGTTTTTTGATGGTATCCAGTCTGATTCGCTTCTTTATTCACAAACAATTGCGATCCAATCATAAAGTTGAACCTGATCCCTCGGAAACCTAATTCAATAAAAAAACAGTTATAATCCTCAATAATCAGTCAAATGAACTTTGGTAAAAAAAAGACAAAAATAAATTAAAACAAGTCAATCAATATCGCTTCTACACTTGTAAACTTTTTACTAATCTATGACCGCAGCGCAAGCGCCCTTATCGCTCTCGCGACAAAACAAGTTCCTATGTAGTATGGCTCCTAAGCATAATTTATTGGCAAGTTTGGAAAAATAATTGAATATAAAAAATAATCTTAATATCTTTGCATAATCACATGCAGGTATTACGGTGCGGCACCCTTGTGGAAATGCGTTCGACGTAGACTAGTTGCAAGACGTTCCAATTAACTCGTGTTCGATTCTTCACGACGCACGCGCCTATAACATATCTGTACTATAAAATATCATTGCATGTGATACTGTACTATTTAAACTTTTCGATTTAAGCTACTCGGTCACATTTATTGGAATGTTTTTTCATTAAGAAAGTATTTTTTATGATTTGTTAAAACCTAGTTATGCCCCTGGGATCTTTCTGTAACCTCTGCCAAACGTAGCCAAGGGTCCGAACTAACTTTTTTAGTGAAATAAAGGACTCATGAAATAAAACACTAGTCAGATAACTGGTATTTGACTATCCTCTGATTTACTTTAATTTAGACCTTGCTATGAAAAGTTAACATAAAAAAATAATGAAGCTACGAACAGCTATGTGTTATACTTCGTTTTAATCGTCATTATATAGGCAAGTATTTTTTTAATACAGGTTCATTTTGTGGTAGTACTTTTTTTTTTCAAAGTACCTAGGATTTTAAAGTTACAAGTAATTTTACGTGAGATTTAATAGATATTGAAAAAAGTGCCAATACTCATAAATCATGGTACCTAATATCTGTACTTTTGTAGTGATGATACATTTCCTAGAAGCTACTAAACACCATTTATAGTTTTAAAATATGTACCCATTTTACTTTAATTGCCTATTTATCACAAATTTTGGTATTTAAAAAAAAAAACACTCAAATATTCATAACTTCTAAGGAGATCAAGTGAGTGCCACAGAGATATTTTTAACTGCAAATAACCCCAACTATCGATCGCCGTTTCGTTTGATCCACGATTTTTTGCCCACCCTGTATACACAACACACAAGACTATTCCGTGTCGAGAATTAGCGATTCTCTACTTAAATTTTGCAAGATTTTTAAACAATTAAAAAATTTTTAACATGAAATAGAACCGACTTCCATATCAAAACACTACAAAGCTAAAAATAACTTTAATTTCGGTAGTCGGTGTTATTGGTTTTGGATTTTCTGTTTTTTTCACACCGCCTTCATCATCAGATACTGATTTCGTAACAATGGGGCCAATTAGAAAGTATACCCTTTCGAACAAAAAAAAATTTTTCCAAATCGGTCCAGCCATCTCCGAGTTCTGAGGTAACATACATAAAAAAAAAAGTTCAAGACAAATTGTAAACCTCCTTTTTTTCAAGTCGGTTAAAAAGTGATTTTATTAAACTAAAACAATAACATTAAAATTTCTGCAAATTTTACGTTTAGTGACCAATATTCTATCTGTGACACAAATCACAAATTAATGATCAATCAATCAATAATCAAGTGATAGGTTTATACCTACTTACATCGTTGCCCATTGTACGGTGTAGCTATAACCCACATTCTTGCCAATTTACTAAACTACTACTACCTACTAAAAACCATTACCTGAATGTTCGTTTCGAATTTCGAGTTTATAGCTACACTAGTACTCACGCGGGGCTTCGCTCCCGTGGATTCTATCACGGTAAAAACATAACTCTCCTTTTTTGCAGTCGCGTAAAAAGCAGCCTATAATAACCTTCCTCAAGCTTCAAGCTACTTCCATACCAAATTGCATCCAAATCCACCCAGTACTTTCGAAGATTAGCGCGTTCAAACAAACAAACAAACTTTTCCGCTTTATAATATTAAGTATAGATTATATTGCCTTTCTTATTGATAAGTCTACCATATATTGCTCTTTTGAATTTACGAATTACGTAACATAAGTACCTACCTATTGTAAGGTTTTACATTTAAATAGGTAAGTAAGTTGTCAGGATAACTAAATATTAGAATAGGTATAACCTTACCTTTAAGAAATTTCCACATAAAGTACCTTTACTTGTATTATTTTATGCATCATATAAATAATAGCGATATACAGCGTCTCGTTTCGTTTTTAGCATTTTTTCAATATTAATTGTTCAAAATTCAAAATAATAAAAATAATATCGCAAAAGACGTCCGGCTTCAAAAACTCAAACAACAAAAATGACAATAAAGTAGTAAACAAGTACAGACATGAAAATATCATAATAATAAGTCATTTCGATATCCGGCTAGCAAAGCTAAAAAGAACTATACTACATGCAATAATGATCATAGATCCCTGTTTGCAAGGCTCTCGGTAAGTAACCCGAAAGGAGCCCCGCCACCGCTGACGCTTAACGCGTGCTATGCCATTTTGCAGCGTATGCCTACCATCGAGATATCATATTACATTGCTCCGAGTTGAAATGTTACGCTGTTATCGTTTTCAAAAGAGTTGAAAGTGTAAGGAACCCTTTTGAACGACTTAATTTAAGTAGTTCAAAAGTGTTACCCACGTCGTATGGGTTTTTGAATAACCAAAATGGTCCATTAAGCCATTTAAAAGGTTACCTACATCATATGGGTTTTAGATTAACTGCTTAAAAAAACCCTATCGAAAACCCTTCCTATAAATAACCAAAATGGTCCTTTAAGCCATTCAAAAGGGTTACCTATATCCTATGGGTTTTTGATTAACCGCTTAGAAAAACCCTGTCGAAAACCCATTCAATGGGTAACCAAAATGGTCCCTGATTCAAATGTATAAATCGAGTGGATGTGTATTAAGGGTGCTTTAAACTTCACGAACAAATGCTTAGGTTCTCTGCCCGAAGGGTAATCCTCTTACTAGGCATCCGCAATTTGTCTCTCTGTAAGATGTCTATATCAGGATGGTTACATATCGGGGAGTGTACGATGGACTTGCACAATCTAATTTCAACGAGCCCATTATTACATGGTAGATATCCCACCCATACGTACAAAATGTTTTGGTAATACTTTCATTCTGCGTACTGCTAAAGAGTGGAATTCCCTGCCAGAGTCTGTGTTTCCTGATAGCTATAATCTGGGAGTCTTTAAGTCAAGACTAGATAGGTTACTTCTAGATAAGCGTGCTTCATCATCCACCACATCATCACTTATCATCAGATGAGATGATGGTCAACCACAAGCCTATTATCAATGGCAATGTGGGTAGAATTCACATTACTTGGTAGTAAAGGTCTTGTTAAGCCCTCCGACTAAGCTAAATATGCTTGTGTCTGGAGTGAGTTCATGGTGATAGTGTAATGGGAGGGGTTCGAACCTGCTACCTCTCGATCACAAGTCCGATACCTTTGCCATTGTGTTACTGAAAAATACCTTTTTAGTTTTTTTACTTTATGGCACACTGTTATGGTGTGAGTATTCTTTTTATTATGCAATCGTATTTTTATAGAAATTAACAGAAATCATAAACAAATAACTACTACTAACTAGTTAAAACTTCAAAAATACGATTGCATAATAAAAAGAATACTCACACCGAGTATTATTTTTATTACGCAATCGTATTTTTATAGTAATTAACAGAAATCATAAACAAATAACTACTACTAACTAGTTAAAGCGTCAGCCAAATACGGCCCCTACAGCAACGCGTGTCATCCACCCATTCACAGCTACGTCGGCGTATCGCGGAGACTGTTCTACTGTACTAATGTACAAATGTACTGAACAATCCTGACCTTGTACATTGTAGCAAAGAGGTCGCCCTTAAGTAGTACTTAACTGACTGCTTAGTTAAAAGGAAATGCTTTTATATACCCATATGTTTCTATGTTACGTTTTATTTTCCAGAATCTTGGGAGTCCGCATGTTTGAATGAAAACTCTTGTATATGTTTATCTCTTCATTATAGTCAAATTACTTTGAATCATCTTAACCAATATTTTTTTCCGGTTGGGAAAATCATCGAATGACTTCTCCCGCTCTTGGTGGAGCGGAAGGGAGTTTCAGACTTCTATTGACTAAAACCCACCCTGCTTCTTCATCTGCCCTTAAGTTCCGGGGCCGCGGTACTCGTTAGAACATTCCCGCAAATCTGCTTAACCTGGTCAGATGAAATTTTGTAGGAAGACATAAATACAGAAGTTTATTTTCTTAAATGCGGCTACGTATCGTAAATTAATACGTACATTTTGTGTAAATGTATTCCCGTTTGAGCACTAACTTTTTGAGCACCAATTGTATTCCCATTTTTAATGGGATTACATTTGGTACTCAAACGAGAATACTCCGTTTACATGGAAATAGTTTTTCATCTGGGTATTATGGCATTTAAAGTGAAAGTTATCGTGACGGTCACAAATACCAATGTTTGTCTCATTATTTAAAAATTAAGTTGTTTTGTCCCATTCATTTAACTACTGATTATTGGGCCGTCAATAAAAAATATCTATTCTTGTTGATTGCTAGAAAATCTTTTACCTTTTCAAAGAAACAGAATTTAGTTTTTAATTATAAAACTTAAATAGATGTAGTAATAAAATTCGTAGCTTTAAAAGCATATTGTCTTTGAAGGGAAAATTGTTTGTTATTCTTTTTAATTGCGCCACCGCCTCCCGGAGATTGTCAATCTTTGCTTTCTCGGTGCTACATGAAATATTAATTCAAAATACAACTACTCTTGATGGATTACTTTTACAAAGTACAAGACATTTATTGCTTTATTTATTCAATAAATAATTAATAATATCTATAGTCCTTAGTTCTGTTCCGACCATTGTTATTTGCACCCTCAATCGATAAATTTGATTTGATGTACTTTTTCAAGTAAGTTCGGGTTGACTTACAGTCTAACTGGTTGTAGCTAAGTACCAGTATTTATAGCTCCTCTACGGCCCAGTTACTGAGTAATACGATAGTCTTTGGGAAGATAGATGCCAGATATTGTGTCAGTACTAATAAGCAATTAACCCCTCAAATGTCGCATGTTTAACGTACTTTTTGATTTTTGGGTAGGACTTCAGAAAATATGATAAATCGGCAATTTATGGTCATTATCATGGTATATGGATATTATACCTTCCTGGCTTCGTTATGAGTTTATCTAGCTATTTATATCATTCAATAAGCAAATCAAACTGACCCTATCTCGCAGTGATGTGATATGTTTTCACTTTTATAATTTTTACTCACATTCGAAGTCATACACACGAAAAAACACATATTCACGAAAAAAGACACACGATAACATAATAATGTGTAGACAATGTTAACAGAAATTATTCCACTTAGACACTGTAAAAAGTAATAAAAACTATTTGATAACACAACGATAAAGTCTGCGGCGTCTCAACAAAAACCACAGATGCATTTTGTAAACATTATTTTTTCGTTCATTTTAGCGGTGTTCCCTTTAAAATGTTACTAAAACCGGTCAAGTATGAATCGATTAGTCAAATGATACAGCCACATCGTGTTACTTGCAACATAAACGTAAAATACATCGTCCAATGCGAGCCGTGACGTTATATACAAACGGTGTACCGTTGACACTTGAGGGGTTAAATTGTAGAATCTATATACTCGGTATTTTTTGATAAAAGCATTCATTCAAACCGTATTTCAAGCAAACTGGCAAGCATAGATTATAACAAACAACCAGATTGATGTTGTGTCACCATTTAAAACGTGTCAAAAACCATAGCAGTTTTTCGAGTGTCGCTGCTAGACTTTTTGTTGCGCGCAGTGTTGGAAACGTGCTTCATACAGCTGCTGTGGCATAATTTAGTTTCCCAATGTGAGAGTATCTGGACATGTACAGTAAACTAAGCTGCCAAGCCTTCGTGGAATTTAATTAAACTTAATACGCATACATCGCAACCAAAAGTTATTTGAGATTAGAAGAAAAAGAAAACAATTTAAACTTTTCGAAACTCTTTTTCGAAGTATGACATTAACTTCTCCTTAATAAAGAATTGTTACTTGAGAACAGAGCCTCCTGCCACAGGCATTATTTGCCTAAAAGGAGACTTCAAATACTAAATTGTAACGAATCACTGACTGTAACAATAAACTACTTATTAGCCTTGAACATCGACGAAGAGTTGCAAGTTAATTAGTTTTCTATCGGTTACATTTCGTTGAGTGTGCGATGGAATTACACAATCTAATTCCGCCAAGCTCATTCCATCATCGGACTCGCAAGACAAACGGCGATGCGCCATCGTTACATGGTGGACATCCCACCCATACACACAAAATATTTTGGGAATACTTTCATTGTGCGTACGGCGAAGGAGTGGACTTCCCTACCGGAGTCTGTGTTTCCCAATACCTATAACCTTGGTTGGGTCTTTAAGCCAAGAGTGAATAGGTAACTTCTAGGTAAGCGTGCTCCATCTTCGACCACATCATAACTTACCATCAGGTGAGATGGTGGTCAAACGCGAGCCTATTATTAATAAAAAAAAAATGGCCAAGTGCGAGTTAGACTCGCCTATGAAGGGTTCCGTAGTAACTATAATAATATAATATAATATGTTTAATTATTTGACGAATAAAAAAAAACCTTAAAAATTTCTTAAAACTATCTTATTTACATTTTTACAACTACGTTAAATAACTTTGTTTTTCATAGTGTTTGTATGAATTTTTGACGTTTTTTCAATGTTTTGACGGGCCTGTTGGTATAGTGGTCAGTGGCCCTGACTGCTATGCTCAACGTCGTGGGTTCGATTCCCACCCAGGACAAATGTTTGTGTGATGAGCACGATCATTTGTTCTTTATCTGGGTGTAATTTATCTATAACATGTATGTATTTAAAAATACATATGTATGTTTATCAGTTGTCTAGTACTCATACCACAAGCTCTGCTTAGTTTGGGACTAGATGGCGTTGTGAAGTTGTGGAAGATTATAAATATTATATTAAAAAATATTATATTATTATAAAAAAATTACAAAGTTAAATTTACGGTTTTAGAAAAGATGCTGTATCTCAAAAACTGCTAACTCGATTTCGTTCAAACCAATTTTGGTTGAAAGTTTACATTAAGGTCTACAGATATATATTTTTTTAGATTTTTCATTCCATCATTATAGAAGTTAGAGGGGGGGACACACATTTTACCACTTTGGGAGCTTATATCTTTTAAACGATTGACTTTATGAAAAAGTGGCTTTAGAAACCCTTATATCATTTTTAAAGACCTGTGTATAGATACCACACACGCATAGGTTTCATGAAAAAAAATATTTTCAGTTCTAGTTCCATGTATGGGGACCCCCCTTTATTTTAAATATTATTTTTTTTTCTGAAAATCGGAAAGCGGTTCACAGAATACATCTACCTACTAAGTTTCACATGTATAGTCTTAATAGTTTCGGAATAAATGGCTGTGACATACGGACGGACGGACAGACAGACAGACAGACAGACGGACAGACATATCGAAACTATAAGGGTTCCGTTTTTTGCCATTCGGCTACGGAACCCTAAAAAGACACTTACCTACTTGTCATTTTTAAAATAGTTATTAGATTAAAACAAGGCATAAAGCAACCCTAGCACATCGTACAATGATATCATCTGGAATTTGCTAGTAACATATTAAATCCATTTTACGCAAAATATTGACACGATTGAGACCTCAACGTAAATTTCTTAGAGCTTTATTACAAAACGTTAACCTTAGAATCGCTCGTTCACTAAAATCTCCTAGACTGGGGGACTTCCCCAGTGGACAACATAGCACTCAATATTCCACTGCGATCCCATATGCTGGGAAACATCATCTATCAGTAAATGTTAGTCAGTGTCAGTGTAATTCCTAGTATTACCCATTGCTACCTACATCATAAATAGGTTTCAAAAATCTTCACTAGGCTGAGTTTATTTAACTAGTAGGGGTTTCTGGAAAAAAAAATAACAATGCCTACTGGTGAGCATTTGTCAGTGGGGATTTCTGGAATAAACTTTCAATTGGCTATTAGACAATTTTTGAAAAGATATTTTAAAATTTACGTAGATTTATTTTATATGTCTTACAACAATTATTATTCTCAAAAATGCGTTATTTAGTAGGAAAAAAAATTAATTTATGAATTTGAAATTCGCGCCAAAACAGCCGGTCATCTGAAACTTGCGGATGTTACATCATATTTCAATAAATGTGAAAAAGAATCTAATTACGACGCTATAACTCTGAAGCTATTTTGTGGAAAACTAACACCTTTTTCCCTGGAATTGTGAAAATGACAAGCTACAAGACGTGTGTCGTGCCTATGTGTAGAAGTACTACAATTAAATTT
Organism: Tholera decimalis; assembly: GCA_943138885.2. Classification (NCBI taxonomy): domain Eukaryota; kingdom Metazoa; phylum Arthropoda; class Insecta; order Lepidoptera; family Noctuidae; genus Tholera; species Tholera decimalis. Next base: position 4,843,076 of record OW964557.2, on the reverse strand, counting down.
CCTGAAAAATCGTTTATACATGTTCCTAAATGCCCTAAACGTCGAAAGCAGTGGTTACAACTAGCACGTTGAGACTCAAAGTTTACATCTGATAAATCTGCAATATTCTTTTGTAAGGACCACTTTAATGTAAGTATTTAGAAGAAATAAACTTAGTCTCTGATTTACTATAAAAACTTTTTACCAAAAAATTAAACCGACTCCCAAAAACAGTAGGTGTCTTTGGTTTTGTATTTTCGTTTTTGGCACCGACTTCCGAAATTAAAGTTATTTTTCACTTTGCAGTGTTTTTTGGGAGTCGGTTTAATTTTTTGGTCATTTTTTTTATTTCAATCTTTTTAGTTGGTCTATTTTTAATTTACCTAGTTAGTCAACTACTTATAACCTTTTACAAAATATTGCTTTTCCCAATGCTGGGCCGTTAATTGTTGAGGAGTTCTCCTGGTACTTCACCATCAGCTCTACATCACCATATGCATTGTGACGAGCATAAAGTGCTTAACATCCATATTCAAGTAATCGTTTCGCAATCCACTCAATACTTATTATTGAGTAGTTTCGGCGGCCATCTGTGGTCTTCATCATTAGTTCCACTTCCTCAAATGGTACTTTTTGAGAGCAACTGCACAAGTTACTTTAATAAATACCCAAAACGTTATAGGTGTGCCTATAATATTTGAAGAGTTCTCTCGATTTCTCCATCAGATCCTGACGTTTATGAAAATGGGACCAATTTCGAATTTCAATAACCTTTCAATCAAAAAAAGAATTTTCCAAATCGGTTCAGCCGTCTTCAAGTAATCGATGATCATACATAAAAAAACAAAATATACGCGACGAATTGATAACCTCCTCTTTTTGTCGTCGGTTGAAAAACAAACCTAACCTCATGACCAAAATAAAAGTAAGTAATTAGTACATTCGTGTCACGAATTTAATCAAATTTACGACCATTAATGAATCAACTTTAGCCAGATTCGCAATGTCAGCTTTTGTATAGCCTGACTCCATTTTACGAAACGTCTCAACAGCACAAATCAAAATTGTTCTTATTAATTGTCTCAATAAATTGCACACAATAGGGATAGTACACAGTACACGAAGACTTATTTATTGAAATGTGACGTCATACGACGCTCAATCATGGCCGCCCGTGTTTCGGTTCTCGTATCCACAGATCAAACTCAAATCTTTTTTTCATAAATAAAAATATTTACAATTTATTTTCATGCAAAAACGTATTGTATAATTATTTTTAACCTATAAGCAACCATAATTAACACAATTCATATTTTACCGTGACAACAGTCAAATAGCCAATTCAATAAGGTTCTCAAAAAATTAGGGAATTGAAAAAGAACTGATTCTTGAGATCATGAATTTATATGATATTGTGCATAATAAAAAAGAAGAAAAAAAAGGTTGTTCAGACTTAGGCTTTGCGGGAATGTTTTAACAAGATACCTGGCCCCGGAATTTTGCGGGAATGTTCTAACAAGATACCGTGGCCCCGGAATACAAGGGCAACTGAAGAAACAGGGTAGGTTTTAAAAAAAAAACTTATACTTGAGAAAATGCGTAGACAAGCCCGACTGTTATCACTTATTTACTTGGCACATCTATTACTCTAATGCTGGCTTCCGCGTTCCTTTGCGCAAATTGGTGATTCCTACCATACTAGATTTGAAAACATTTTTATTTTAAACCTACAGCTTATCAATTTAGGAATTCTCTTCTCGATTCGATCGTAGCTGTTTAAATTATTTAGTGGTGTATTTCGTTCTTTTTTCGAGGATTGCGAGCCGATCTTCGGCTACCGTAGGCGCAGACTTGCGGGCGGCTGGCAGGGGTCACTCACCTTCTGGTAAGGACCAGGCTAGCGTCGACGGCGCGCCGTGTTCCGTGCGCGCTTCAAGAGTAGTCAGCAGCATTGATGGGGCTTTATAGAGCCTTTACTTACCAGGGTTGCCTGAATGTTCGAACGAGATATAGGCAGTAAAATAAACAAGGTGGGTTTCTAGTCAGTTGAAGTCTGGTATTCTCTTCTGCTCCACCCAAAGCAACAGTCAACAGTCACAAGTTATTTGATGATTTTCCCACCGAAAAAAAAGGTGGTGTTTTCCGTATTTGTATAAATTAATATAAAGTATAAATTTCTTCCGTTACCGAGCCAGTTGTGTCTTTCTATATATAATTCAAGCTCTTTTTCACCAAATGTGTTTACAGTCAGTTTTACGGGATTTTTATTATAAAATGAATCAAATTGCCTGTTTTTCGGGTGATCAAATTTAGTAAATAATTATTCCTTCGTCTAAAATACCTTACATACAAAGGTCTAGAAGATTTCATTTGAATAATTAACCCTGAAACGTGTCTAAGTTCAAGCCTAGTTTTGTTATTTAAATGGCAAAGTTTGGACAACTATCACGTTCTGAAACCTGGTTTCAGGTAATGGTAGTTACGTGTTTTGGAGATTGTTCGTAATTAGCAAAGTTATAAAGTAAGAGAGCAGTGGTAGCCCAATGCTTATAGGCATAACCTTCGAGTTGTAAGTCGTCAATTCTATGGGATCAGGATGCTAAGGACCAGACCCAGGTCGGCAGCGCGTTGTTCCACGCGCACTACAGATTTACGGGGCCCGAAATGGCTATTATCTGCCAGGGTTTTGTGACTGATAAATGATAAGTTTATTATTATGATAAGTTATTTATTGCTTATTAAATGACAATTTTTTTCCTAAATTGAAACTAGTTGAAGCCTCTTTTGCCTGACTACTCTGAGAAGAAACACCGAAACAAACTCAGGGGTCCGTCACTTTTGAAGACCATACACAATAATGATGTGCTCTAACGAGTTACGGCGGCTTCGAACCGCAACGGCAACTGAAGAAATAGGGTGATTTAAGTCAGATAAAGTCTGACACTGAGAACGGGAGGAGTTATTTGATGATTTACCTACTGGATAAAATGCCCAAACTTTAGAAGCTAGCAAATTAAATAATAATAGTTTATTTGCAGCCTCACGTAAAAAAATGCTAAGAATTTGTGGTTTCCAATGGAGAAGAAACTGCAAGAAGCTCAAAATTCACTGTTTTCATTTGTTTATTGCTCTTTTATCTGTTCTGTGGTTTATTGATTCTGTTTGCCCGAACTAATCTGCGTAACGGTTGAACCAATTTTAGTATTACTGTCACTAAAATTGATAGGCTAAGACAACATCTAAGCTCGGGCTTCATTCGTTTGCGGGATTGTTTTAATGAGATACCGCGGCCCCGGAACGCAAAGGCCACTGAAGGAGCAGGGTGGGTTTTTAGTCAGTAGAAGTCTGACACTCCCTTCCGCTCTACCCGCAGCGGGAGCGGTCAGTTGATGATTTTTCCATCCAGAAAAATAAAATAAAAAAAATACAAACTAAGTACCTTCACATATACATACACATATATGTAACAAACACGAAAGAAAATAATATATTTAGTTTTTGGAGTCAACCGTGTTCTCACATTCACCTTAAAATAGAAGCTGTATAAAAATACAAGAAAAGAAACCTACAATTTCTTGTTCTATTCTCACAGAAATTACTTATTACCAATAAAAGACATTGATACCTTTCTTTCTCAGAGAAAAATAAAATGGATGATATTTGTTTCAATTTAAAATACACCTCTAAATGCTAAACCAAACGACAAGAACAAGCAAAAAATAAATTGCCTATTTCTTACGAAGAGCGAATTTAAGTTGGAAAAGATCGTTTTCCCCCAAAAAGGCTTAAAACATGTTTCTTGTGAGCGAATTTCCCGATAAATCGTTTAGAAATAAGGAAATTTAGAGTAAACAAGTAAATTTAGGATAGGTTAGACAAACTTTTCCGCTTTATTATATTAGTATAGATATTATACACATATCTTTTTAGGGTTCCGTAGCCGAATGGCAAAAAACGGAACCCTTATAGTTTCGTCATTCCGTCCGTCCGACCGTATGTCACAGCCATTTTATTCCGAAACTATTAAGACTATACATGTGAAACTTTGTAGGTAGATGTATTTTGTGAATCGCTTTCCGAATTTAAGAAAATATTTAAAATAAAGGGGGGCTCCCCATATATGGAACTAAAACTGAAAATATTTTGTTTCATGAAACCTATGCGTGTGTGTTATCTATAGACAGGTCTTTAAAAATGGCATTGAGGTTTCTAACACGACTTTTTCATAAAGTTAATCGTTTAAAAGATATACGCTTCCAAAGTGGTAAAATGTGTCCAACCTCTAACTTCTATAATAGAATGAAAAATCTATAATAAATATATGTGTAGATCTTAATGTAAACTTTCAACCAAAATTGGTTTTAACGAGATCGAGTCAGCAGTTTTTGAGATACAGCATATTCTCTAAAACCGCAAATATAACTTTGTAATTCATACAAACACTGTGAAAAACAAAGTTATTTGGCTTAGTTGTAAAAAATGTAAATAAACTAGTTTTAAGAAATTTGTAAGGTTTATTTTTAACCGACTTCTAAAAAAGGAGGAGGTTCTCAATTCGGATGTTTGTTTGTTTTTTTTTTATAGTTGTTCGGGCATAGCTCCGTCGTTTGCAAACCGAATTGATAAATTCTTTTTTTGTTGAAAAGGGTATACTTTCCAAATGGTCCCATGAAAATTTTATCGAAATCAGACAAGCCGTTTCTGAAAAATCAACAAAAGTCTAAAAAAAAATATTTACGTTGATCATCTTTTCGTTCACTCTGCGTTGCGTTTTTTGTTCGCGCATAACTCCGTCATTTACGAACCGATTTGAAAATTCACTGATCCACTAAAAAGCGCGAAAATAAAAACTTTTTTGCAAAAAATAAAACCGACTTCCATGTCAAAACACTACAAAGCCAAAAATTATTTTAATTTCGGAAGGCGGTGTGAAAAAAAAAAGAAAATACAAAACCAATAACACCGACTACCGAAATTAAAATTATGTTTGGCTTTGTAGTGTTTTGACATGGAAGTCGGTTTTATTTTTTGCAAAAAAGTTTTTTTGTCAAATAAATGTACATATATTGTATTATTATAGTTACTACGAAACCCTTCATGGACGAGGCTGATTCGCACTTGGCCAATTTTTATATATGTAGATCGTTCTACATAGAAACATACAGGCTTATTCATAAAAATACTATTGCTGTTCAATGCTTAGTAGATATAAATTGTTATAAGCAAATTTTCTATTCAAACTTATATACACATGAAAGGTGTATATAAGTTTGAATAAAAAAGGAGGAGGTTCTAAGTTCGTCTTGAACTTTTCTTTTATGTGTGTTACCTCATATCTCAAAGATGGCTGGACCGATTTGGAAAAATATTTTTTTGTTTGAAAGAGTATACTTTCTAGTAGGTCCCATTGTCATCACGTTAGGATTTGGAATGATGGATGATGGATTCATGGAGAAATCGAGGGAACTCTTCAAATAACGGGTCTTCCAATAGGCACGTCCGAACTTTGACAGTTAGTAGCGGCCATCTTGTTGAAGCTACATCTGTCAAATTGGTTGTCATTTATTCATTCTGTTTTGCCAAATCATCATGGATAGCTATAGCATTCAACAACACGTGCAAATGATAAAATTGTTTTATCAAAATGAGTGTTCTGTTCGGGCAACGCACCGCGCGCTTCGCCCATTTTACGGTCGCCATAATCGTCCTAGCGAGAGGACTATTCGTCGTGTGGTGGATAAATTTGAGTCCACTGGTTCGGTAAATGATTGAACCAACACCGGTACATCAACGAAACGCAAGGTCTGCCGAAAACATCGCCGCTGTCCGTGAGAGTGTGAGCAGGAGAATCCGAGGCAGTCAATTTTGCGTCGCTCACAAGAACTCGGCCTTTCACAGACTACAACTTGGCGAATTTTGCGTCGTGACTTGGGCCTGTACCCGTATAAAATTCAACTCACCCAGGAATTGAAGGTAAACGACCATAGACAACGACGTGTGTTCGCTGAATCGGCACTGGAGCAGTTAGCAACTGACCGTAATTTTCACAGAAAAATTATCTTGAGCAATGAGGCCCATTTCTGGATGAATGGGTACGTAAACAAACAAAATTGTCGAATTTGGGACGATACCAATCCACATGAGATCCAAGAGCGTCCAATGCATCCCGAAAAAGTTACATTTTGTTGTGGGTTTTGGGCTGGCGGTGTCATCGGGCCATAATTCTTTGAGAACAACGTTGGCCAGGCCATCACTGTCAACGGCGAGCGCTATAGGTCGATGATTACCAACTTTTTTTTGGCATGAACGGGATCATCTGAACACCAACAACATGTGGTTTCAAAAACTTTTTAACAAAAAATTAAACCGACTCCCAAAAAACACTGCAAAGTGAAAAATAACTTTAATTTCGGTAGTCGGTGTCTTTAGTTTTGTTTTTTCGTTTTTGGCACCGACTTCCGAAATTAAAGTTATTTTTCACTTTGCAGTGTTTTTTGGGAGTCGGTTTATTTTTTTGTTAAAACGTTTTTTTTTCACTCTTTTTAGTTGGATGATTTTTAATTTACCTAGTTACAAGAGCCTAAATGTCAACTACTTATAACCTTTTACAAAATATTGCTTTTCCCAATGCTGGGCCGTTAATTGTTGAGGAGTTCTCCTGGTACTTCACCATCAGCTCTACATCACCATATGCATTGTGACGAGCATAAAGTGCTTAACATCCATATTCAAGTAATCGAATCGCAATCCACTTAATACTTATTATTGAGTAGTTTTGGCTACCATCTGTGATCTTCATCATCAGTTCCACTTCCCCAAATGGTACTTTTTGAGAGCAACTGTACAAGTTTCTATAAGAAATACCCAAAACGCCATAGGTGTGCCTATAATATTTGAAGAGTTCCCTCGATTTCTCCAGGATCCCATCATCAGATCCTGACTTTGGTGATAGTGGTACCAATTTCGAAGTATACCCATTCGAACAAAAAAAAAATTTTCCAAATCGGTTCAGCCGTCTTCGAGTACTCGATGATCATACATAAAAAAAAAAAAAAAAAAATATACGCGTCGAATTGATAACCTCCTCTTTTTGTCGTCGGTTGAAAAGACGGCGCTACGTGCCACACAGCTCATGCCACATTGAATATTCTGCATGAGAGATTTGAGGGCATGGTCATCTCACGTGGAGCTGATGTGAACTGGCCACCACGATCTTGTGACTTAACCCCGCTGGACTTTTTCTTGTGGGGTTTTCTTAAGTCGCAGGTATATGCGAATAAACCACAAACCACAGCGGCCCTCAAAGCCAACATAACCTATGCCATAGGTCGAATTCAGCCTGATTTATTCGCAAAAGTCATGGAAAATTGGATATCTCGCATGCGCTCCACCCAGAGAAGCCGTGGCGGACACTTGAATGATGTCATATTCCACACATAATAGCATCACTACGTCTTTCAAATAAATAAATAATTTCGATAATATCTCACGCACACTTTGTTTTATTTAAATTTAAAGATAGGACACGCTTAATGAAAGACCCTGTATTATAGGCACACCCCTTAGCGTTTTGGGTACTTATTACTTATAGTACTTTGTGCTCTCGAAAAGCACCATTTGGGGAATTGGAACTGATGATGAAGACCATCGATGGCCACCGAAACTACTCAATAATAAGTATTTCGTTTTTTGCGATTCGATTACTTGAATATGGATGTTAAGCACTTTATGCTCGTCACAATGCATACGGTGAAGTAGAGCTGATGGTGAAGTACCAAGTCTCCTCAAAAATTAATGGCTCTGCATCGGGAAAAGCAATATTTGGTAAAAGATGATAGGTAGTTGACATTTTGGCTTTTGTAACTAGATTCATTACAAACCGACCCACTAAAAAGCGTGAAAAAAAAAACTTGTTAGCAAAAAATAAAACCGACTTCCTTATCAAAATACTACAAAGCCAAAAATAACTTTAATTTCGGAAGGCCAAGAAAAAAGAAAATACAAAACCAATAACACCGACTTTAAAGTTTTTAAGCTTTTTGGGCTTTGTGGTGTTTTGATAAGGAAGTCAGTTTTATTTTTTGCTAAAAAGTTTTTTATTTTTGTTTTTACAACATTATCTTAGTAGATACACTGATGACCTGGGTAGAACCTAACACTGTTTAAGGTTTATGGGTACCTATAGGCCTTGATACTTACGATAAATCGATCGATAAATTGTTTCTCGTGAATATCGTTACCAAGTTTCAACTGTGTAATCTTAACAGTTCGGAATAAAATGGTTGTGACATACCGACAGACAGACATGACGAATAATAATACAATATAATAATAATACAGCAATCATTGTGCCGATAGTCGTCACAGCCAATGGTATAATAGCCAAGAGCCTCGACCAACATATAAAGAGGCTCTCGTTGGGCAGCTGGATCAAGGGCTTGATCCAGAAAGCAGTACTTCTGGAAACGGCGCGTATTGTGAGGAGGTTCCTCTCTATGGAGCCCTGATCACTGGTGGCTTGGACTCTGTTCCCGATACCGGTGGGCTACTATTTTTGATATTTTTAAATGTTTATATTTTTTTATTAATATTTAAAAATGTAATTAATATGTATGTATATTGAATAATAATACAATATAATATTCCACAACTTTCAGACAACGCCATCTAGTCCCAAACAAAGCAGAGCTTGTGGTATGAGTACTAAACAACCATTATACCACAGTATTACGATATTTCCTACAGTAGTGCGACGAATGTACTTGCGCAGAGCAACGGAGGGGACCTCGCGGGGTGTCGGGCGGCGCGGGCCGCGTACCGCAAACACGCTTAGTTTGCGGTACCGAGCGCGAAGGGCAAACGCGGGCGTGTTTTTTGTGTAATAATTTTATTATACTTACATATTCTATAATGGTGCGCACAAACTGTTCTGTGTATGGATGTAAATCGACATCGAAATCCCAGAAGGACTTAAAGTTTCATAGATTTCCCCGCGACGAGAGGTAGGTTTTTTCATTTGTGTACCATAGACTTATGGAATATTCCAGACAGACAAAACTGACTTGTGCACACAATTTTGGTCACTTCACTTTATATTTTTATGCCTGATAATTATAATTGTATAGGTATGTGTTTGTTATTGAATTTATAGGTACCTACTTACTTTCCAGGCGCGAGTTATGGATAGAAGCTTGTCAAAGACCGAACTTGAAAAGTAAAACTGTTGAACAATTATATAATATGTACGTATGTGGTTTACATTTTGAAAGATGGATGTATATGAAAACAAAATTAAAAAGCACTGCTATTCCCGTATCAAACTTACCGTCTGATTCACTACATCCTTTGAGTACACAAACTGAGACTACAAAAATAGAGATTATAAAATATTTGACAAACAGAGGTGTTCAACAACAGATCGACATTGCTTCCGTAGGCGTATCAATTGTGGCATCCACTAATGCCCAAGCATCGCAGACTACAAAAAAATTGACAGATCATACTCCAAGAAAAAGAAAACTTCGAAAACAAGTTACAAGTTGTGTCACAAAGTTGAAGTTGATGGAAGAAGCTAAGTCGATGGACGTCACCTTTGAACAGTTCTTACAAGGATGTGACAAGTTCTTACCACCTAATCTAAGTAAACTCACGTAACCGTGCATACAATACAATGCATGATACCTTTGGTGGACTACAGGTACCTCCAGCTGATTTCGTTGAATACTGTACTAAACTGCAAGCCTGTTTTAGACAAAATTTCCACTCGTTTGTTGGAAACAATATTTTAGATAGATTATTTGAAATACTAAGTACTGTAGAATTTGAATCACAGCCATGTTCATGTTTTCTTCATTCTTTTCTTGTCAGATTGTTCATCCGAATGCGAATACATTACGTAGTTAAATTTTATAATAGACAATTAAGAACATCCAAAAATAAAGTGTCACGTATTTAGCAGTGCAACATATGTAAATATATATTTTATGAATAAATAATTACATTAGATTTAATAATCACAATTATTTTGAATGTACATATGAATAAAATATGATTACATCATAATAGTAATAATCACAATTGTTTTATTTCCCATTTGATGACAACCCTAGCATATTTGCATGTGACAGCGTAAGTACCTACACTGGCGGCGGCATCGCGCGACATCAAAGGCGTTGCGCTACTGTAGGAAATATCGTAATACTGTGATTATACTATATAAAGCTAGATTACCACTCACTGACTGACTGACTGACTCACTCATTGACATAATTGTTCTCCCAGATGGTGGATGGGGAGGTGGGTATATTTTGACAGATTCGTAAACAAGTAACTCTCAAACCTACGGGAAAAGTGCCAAACCTCCCCTTTTCTCCCCCCTTCTCCCCCCCCCCCCCTATCGTATCTCGGAAACTACGAGACCCGTATTTTTTGTTTTTTACGGATTCGTATAGAGGAGGCTCGGTAAAGTAAAAACCATTTTTCAAAGTCCCCCCCCCCGCCCCCCTTCTTCCCCCCTTTAGGCGGATCTCGGAATCTAAGAGACTTGGAACATTTTTTTTTTCAGATTCATTTAGAGGGGCAATGCTTTAGTCGAAATACTTGTGGGTTGCACATCACCCCCATCACCCCCCCCTCTTTTTTTTTTTTTTTTTTCATAAGCTCGCGAGGTGCTTGCACCTCGCGCAACACGCAAATACTTGATTTAGAGGGGCAATGCTTTAGTTTTTTTCACCAGCACGCGAGGTGCTTGCACCTCGCGCAACACGCAAATACTTGATTTAGAGGGGCAATGCTTTAGTTTTCTTCACAAGCACGCGAGGTGCTTGCACCTCGCGCAACACGCAAATACTAGTTATACTATATAAAGCTAAATTACCACTGACTGACTGACTCACTCACTCACTCATTGACATAATTGTTCTCCCAGATGGTGGATGGGGAGGTGGGTATATTTTGACAGATTCGTAAACAAGTAACTTTTTACGGATTCGTGTAGAGGAGGCTCGGTAAAGTAAAAACCATTTTTCAAAGCCCCCCCCCCCCCCCCCGCCTCCCTTTTCACCCCCTTTAGGCGGATCTCGGAAATTAAGAGACTTGGAACATTTTTTTTTTCAGATTCATTTAGAGGGGCAATGCTTTAGTCGAAATAATGGTGCCCCCCACCCCCATTTTTTTTTACACAAGCACGCGAGGTGCTTGCACCTCGCGCACCACGCAAATACTAAACCCCCCCATCGCCCCCCATCACCCCCCCCCCCCCTTTTTCTTTTTTTCACAAGCACGCGTGGTGCTTGCACCTCGCACAACACGCAAATACTAAACCCCCCCCATCTCCCCCCCATACCCCCCCCCCCCCCTTTTTTTTTTCACAAGTACGCGAGGTGCTTGCACCTCGCGCAACACGCAAATACGAAACCCCCCATCGCCCCCTCTCATTTTTTTTTTGTTTCACAAGCTCGCGAGGTGCTTGCACCTCGCGCAACACGCAAATACTAGTACATATATATTTCTAAATACATACATATTATAGATAAATTACACCCAGACAAAGAACAAATGATCGTGCTCATCACACAAACTAGGTGGGAATCGAACCCACGACCTTGCGCATAGCAGTCAGGGCCACTGACCACTATACCAACGGGTCTATAAGAATTTCGTTTTTTGCCATTCACGAGTTGCAACACCAACTTCATGTTCATTCACCTTTGCTTACACGGTGAGATGAGAACAAAATAGCAGTACTGGAAAATTTATTAAGCAAAATAGTATAAGCAAATATAAACTCTATTAGTCGAACAAAGCCGGGCTGGGTCGCCAGTGTACTTATAAAATTATTCTTTAATTTATTTTTAATTTTTAATGTATATGTTGCATAACTTACCACCATTTTAGTTGTTGTAGTACTTACTTAAATATGTATGTAGTCTAAGTGTAAGATACTATATAGATATAAACTTATGTCCACTGGTAGATATTCAGGACTAGCTTTCACCCGCTGCTTTGCTCGCATAAAGGACAAATAAACAAACGCACTTATAAAACAAATATTAGCTAGCTATAATGTACAGATTACAACTTTCGTTTGATGTTCATTCGCCCTCTTTAAATCGGTGAGATGTGAACAAAATAGCACTACTGAAATAGTTTCTGATGTATCTACAGATAAACGGCGGCAAAGCCTTCGGTGCTCTAACGCTCTTCCGACAATTTCCCGAGAGAATCAACTATCAAGAATAACCGCCTCGCTTTGTTCTAAAGCGAGAGATTCAATCGAGGACACTTATGTGATAGATAAAACACGATTAAGGCTCGCTTGCACATTTCAGAGTTACGTATGTTTTAACTTTACGATAGTTACCCACACGGAAGAGTTATGTGCGGTATGTTTGTTATTTAATATAATTTGAAAGCGTCAATACCCTAATAGCTACGGTGTCAAACTTGTGACCGAGACGTTGCGGGCTCGAACCTTACCCATTACGCTATTACTGTAAACCCAATCCAGACACAAGCATATTTAGCTTAGTTGGAGGGGTTAACAAGATTGCTAGTAATGTGAATTCTACCCACAATGCTAGTTCACTCTTTAAAAAAAATTGGCTAAGTGCGAGTCAGACTCGCCCATGAAAGGTTCCGCAGTAACTATAATAATATAATATAATATTTATATTTATTTGACAAAAAAGAACCTTACAAATTTCTTAAAATTATCGTATTTACATTTTTTTACAACTACGCCAAATAACTTTGTTTTTTATAGTGTTTGTATGAATTACAAAGTTATATTTGTGGTTTTAGAAAATAGGCTGTATCTCAAAAACTTCTGATCCGATCTCGTTAAAACTAATTTTGCTTGAAAGTTTACATTAAGATCTATAGATATATATTTATTTTAGATTTTTCACTCTATTATTATAGAAGTTAGAGGGGGTGGACACATTTTACCACTTTGGAAGCGTATATCTATTAAACGATTAACTTTATGAAAAAGTGGTTCTAGAAACCTCAATGTCATTTTTAAAGACCTGTCTATAAATACCAAACAAACAAAGGTTTCATTAAAAAAAAATCAGTTTTAGTTCCATGTATGGGGAGCGCCCCTTTATTTTATTTTTTTCATAAAATCGGAATGTACGGTTCACAGAATATATCTACCTACCTACTATCTACCTACCAAGTTTCCCATGTATAGTCTTAATAGTTTGCGAATAAAATGGCTGTGACATACAGACGGACGGACGGACAGACAGACAGACATGACAAAACTATAAGGGTTCCGTTTTTGCCATTTGGCTACGGAACCCTAAAAATAGCCAAGGTGTCGAACTTGTGATTGAGCGGTTGTGGTTTCGAACCCCACCCATTACGTTATTACCGTGAACCCACTCCAGATAAGCGTATTTAGCTCAGTTGGAGGGGTTAACAAAATTGCTAGTAATATGAATTTTACCCACATTACTAGTTCTCTTTTTTTTTAAAGTAATAGTGTTTCATAAGGAGCAACTGTCTAAATGAGCTCCACAACCTAGTAACTGGGTAACTCGATCTCGAGACTAGTGTCAAATTTTCTACCTTCCTACTATCCGTAAGGACTGTCAAAGATGTATTAATAATAGCCGGGATCAACGGCTTAACGTTCTTACTGTGGCACGGAGATCCGCCCCGATATGTAAAAATCATTTTTACAAAAAATTAAACTGACTTCAAAACTTACAAAAAAGACTTACACTACAAAGAGAGAAATAACCTTAAATATTTATTTATTTATTTATTTATAACATTCTTACCTACACTATCATTACAGATCTATGATCCAATGCGACACAGTGGCCTTACTAACTAAATCCTAAATCTACACCTTATACCTAGTTGAAAAATATCTTAATCTGAATAACTTATTACATATAGTGTAACTTTTGCGAGTTCACTCAAGTTGCACCACAATACATCAACCCTCCCATGAACCTCATTCACCACGCGTATGGCTCTAGTGAGAGGAGTTCTCGCCAGTAGTTTGGTCCTGGCTGCAGGCACAGCGAGCAGGGGCGGGCGGTGCCGCCTCCACACGTACCGGTCGGGCACACACAGCTGTAGGTGTCGCAGCACTCCCGGGTTATGCGCCATGCCACGTAGTAGTTTCACTACATACGCTACGAGCGAAAACTCCCGTCATACTCTTAGAGTGTTATACCCTACCATACCCAGAACAAATAGTGTAGGGTACATCAATGGGTATAATGGATATACCCCATACAGCTTGTAATACAAGTGTCTCGTGAACTTATTTTGGATACGTTCCAACATAACTTTTGCCTCATGAGGAGCCCAAATGAATGCGCTATGTTCGAGGTGACTTCTGACATTGTTTAATTGGATGTCTCATTCCATTAAAATAAGGGCATTTTTTTTTAGCGTGGTAAAATTGTCAAATAAGTCCTCCCACCCCGGGCAGGGTGGGAGGGACTGTCAGACTTTTACTGACTAAAATCCACGGTGTTCCTTCAATAACCCTTTACGTCACGGTAATGGGATAAGTCCCACGACCCCGGCAGGCTTCGGCCCTCTGCAGGGGGGGCCTCGTCATGTTGCTGACGCTCTTTGAGGCGCGCGTGGAACACAACGCGCCGTCGACCCGGGCATGGTCCATGGTCGGACAGCGAGTTGCCCTTTACTCGCTGTCCGCATGCCCGCGCCTACGGTGGCCGGAGATCGTCGGCCGACGTCCGACGCCGTGGGCGTCTACCACTGCGGCTGGGCTGGAGGCGACCGCTTCCCACTCCCTCTCGCCCCGCAGCATGGCCTCGACCAATGCCGGGCGCGAGAGGTCTCCGCCTATCGCCGCCGTGAGGACACGTCGGTGCTCTGCCCAGGCGGGGCAGTCTTGCACCGTGTGCTCTACGGTGTCCTCAGGGCGACCCTCGCAGTGGTGACACCCAGGCGTTTCCTCCTTTCCCATCAGACACAGGTACCTCCCGAAACTTCAAAATTTACAAAAAAGACTTGCACTACAAAGAGAGAAATAACCTTAAATATTGTTTATTTGGATGTCTCATTCCATTAAAATAAGGGCTAGGTATCAACTTCTCTTTGTAGTGCAAGTCTTTTTTGTAAGTTTTGAAGTCGGTTCAATTTTTTTGTATTTTTTTTTTATTTTATGCTTTTTAGTGTATCATTAAATGATAAATGATCTTTATTTTGCAAATTGGTTATTAAATAACACTTTTACACGTCATTTTTTTTCCGTAAATATTAACTAGATGAGGCCGGTGTTTCCTAACTGATGTTTGTGTTATTTGAGATACCTACATACCATTCGCTCTTACTTTTTAAAAAGAGAGTTTGCTGTACACGTCTTTTTTACCCACTTAAACCATATTTCAGACGTGATTCAGAAGGTCTGTGCTTCAGCTATGGTGATATTAATAGGCTAATTATGCTAAACAGTACATAGATGTACGAGGGCAGCAATCACGGGAGATTTGCTGTTTTAAATTGAAGAGTTCCATCACTTATCTCCGAAGGTCTTCATCAGAACCTGATGTATTATACGAAAACCTTCCTTGTTAAATATGCTTTCAAACAACGAAAACGCGATCGAAATCGGATCAGGATTTTCTGAGAAAATCACGGATATACAAACATACATACATACATACATTCTGATCAAATACAGAACCTCCTTTTTTAAAGTCGGTTAAAAATGATCACCCATTCACAGACAAACCTCGGTAAGTATTGCCTAACCTTCAAGATTGACCTCTGCTTCTAGAATATTCCTCATCTGCTTCTGAACCTAGTTACATATAATAAGTTACTCCCAATAATTTTTTTTTATCAATCCCCATTTCCGGATATTAACCGAAATCATCACAGAAAACGTTAATTAAATTGTTTCAAAAGACCACAACAATTTAAAGCTGTATTTTAAATGTACTGTTTTGACGTCTGCTGAAAACATGCTGAACCAAACGCTTAAACCATTCGACCGCTACCACAAAAGCTGTTAAAAGACAGAAATTCTCGACAAATAAAATTGTAAATAAAATTTCGATGAGCTAAGTGGAAACTGTTTAAATTTTACAACGAAAAGTTGGTAAAAATAAATGTTTCATAATAAATTAGTAACGCCCTCAGAAGGAAATGGAAACGTGAAACGAAATACATATTAGTTTACTAGTTGTTGCCCGCGACTTCGTTCGTGTGACGGAACAGCCTCCCGTTTTTTTCCGTATATATTCCAATCCCATGCAAATTTCAGGATGAAAGCTTATGTATTATTCCAAGGTATATAAGGACCAGGGGCGTGCATAGGATTATGACAGGGCATGCGGCGGAGTAAAAACACACAAAAACTTCTTCTTTTATAGATTTTTAGCATAGCCACAGCCACGCATCGTAGCATGGTGGTGATGCGTGGCTGTGGCTATGCTAAAAATCTATAAAAGAAGAAGTTTTTGTGAGTGATCGGTCACAAAAACTTCTTCTTACGCGCCTGCGCCCGATAAGAACATACAAAATTTCATTCAAATCCTTGCAACTAAAATTAAATATTTTGTAAAAGGTGAAGTAGTTGACATTTTGGCTTTTATAACTAGACAAATTACAAACCGACCCACTAAAGAGTGAAAAAAACTTTTTAGCAAAAAAATTAAACCGACTTCCATGTCAAAACACTACAAAGCCAAAAAGAACTTTAATTTCGGAACGCGGTGTCAAAAAAAAAATACAAAACCAATAACACCGACTACCGAAATTAAAGTTATTTTTGGCTTTGTAGTGTTTTGACATGGAAGTCGGTTTTATTTTTTGCTAAACAGTTTTTTTTTTAGTTTTTATTGAAATACTTAGTTGTTTGTTTTATTATTAGTGCCAGTATAAACAGTACCTATCCCCTTTTGTCAAGTTTCCAAATATCTTAAGTGTTCACTTACATCACTTGATGAATCTTTTCATTTCGGTGGGAAAATTATGCGGAGCGGAGTGTCAGACTTCTTTTTATTTTTTTTATTCACAATGAGCTCACTCTTGACCTCAATCTCGCCTGATGGCAAGCGATAGATGAGGTCTACGATGGAACGAGTGAGCCCAGAAGATGCCTGTTTACTCTTGCTTTAAAGGTTGAAAGGTCATAAGTGGCAGGGAACACAGAAGCCGGCAGAGAATTCCACAGCTTGGAAGTGCGCACAATAAATGTGATGGAGAAGCGCTTGGTACGACAAGACGGTATATGAACCAAGTGTGGATGGTAGCCAACGGTGCGTCTGGTAGACCGATAGTGAAAGTTCCTTCAATTACCCTTACGTTCCGGGGCCACGGTATCTTGTTAGAACATTCAAGCAACCCCGGTAGGCAATGTCACTTGAGGAACCTAAGTATAAAATTTCAAGTGAATCCATTAAAGAAATACAAAGATTCACATAACCTCGTACCCCTTAGGGGGCGCTTTTTTACTTCGTTAGGGGGGCGGGAGATTTTCAAAAATCCTTTCTTGGTGCACATTCACATTACTTGAGGAACCAATGCACAAAATTAGAAATGAATCTATTGAAGAAATAAAAAGTTCGTACAAACTTGGGCTTTTTTATCCCCTTAGGAGAGGGAGAGGGGGAGGGGTATTTCTAAAAGCTTTTTATTAGTGCTCACTTACGCCACTTGAGGAACCTATATACAAAGTTTCAAGTGACTCCATTGAAGGAATAAAAAGTTTCATATTTTTTTTTATTGATAATAGGCTCGCATTTGACCGCCACTTCACCTGATGGTTAGTGATGATGTGGTCGAAGATGGAGCATGCTTGCCTAGAAGTAACCTCAAAAGTAAATCACTCTTGACTTAAAGACTCCCAGGTTATAGCGATCAGGAAACACAGACTCCGGCAGGGAATTCCACTCCTTAGCCGTACGCACAATGAAATTATTTCCAAAACGATGACAACCCCTTTGACCCCCTTTTTAACCCACTTAGGGGAGGAATTTCCAAAAATTCTCTCTTAGTGCTCGCCTACACCCCCTTTTTTTATCGTGGTAAAATGATCAAATAAGTCCTCCCACCCCGGGCAGGGTGGGAGGGACTGTCAGACTTTTACTGACTAAAATCCACGGTGTTCCTTCAATAACCCTTTACGTACCGGGGTCACGGTAATGGGATGAGTCCCACGGCCCCGGCAGGCCGCCTACACTCCCTAAGGAACATAATATGTTCATAATATGTCCCTGCGCAAGAAGATGAAATTTGGCATGTACATAATATGTACATGCCAAATTTCATCTTCTTGCGCCCAGTAGTTTCGGCTTGCGTTGTCTGTCGTTGCGTTGTCTGTCAGTCAGTCAGTAACAGAAGCGTTTTATATAATCATATCGATGATTATTCGCTAGCTGTGGCTCGCCGCTTCGTACGCGTAGGATTTTTTTTCCGCATAAATCTCGATCGCGTGGGAATTCCGGTATAAGAAGTAGCATAGGCTACTTCTTACACATGGTGTTATTCCAAGATTTCAGCTATCTACATATTTAATTCATTCAGATCTGTTCAGCAGTTTTTGCGTAAAAGAGTAAAAGCATCCATCCATCCCCACCATAGTTCAGGCAACATAAAAACAGGAGGAATTCACAATAATGTGCAGGAATTCATATAAATATTTGTTCAGTCCTACAATCAGCGCAACGGTACTGGATGGCCGAACGGTCCACGGTACGTGGAGCTTAACGTTGCTCTTCAAACAAACTGTTACACAATAGCCTCTTGGGCTTCCCTTTAATAGATTAATCGTGATCAGTGACTAATTGTACTCTAGAATCCCGAATTGAATGGAAACCTGGGATATTTTGAACTACCACGCCGAATGTCGTCAGCCTGTCTGACACGCGAGATTTGCTAAACGTAATTGTGCTGTGATTGCTGAGGACCTGCATAGTTGAGAACCTTCGTCCATCCACACTTGCCCACATTATACGTTCAATTACTCATTACCTATACACACACACACACACGGACGCGGCCTCAGGAAGGTCGAAGCCAGGCGTCCCAGCTCAGAAGGGTAAGTGATTATAATTATTAACCATTAAAGGGAAGCCCAAGAGGCTATTGTGTAACAGTTTGTTTGAAGAGCAATGTTAAGCTCCACGTACCGTGGACCGTTCGGCCATCCAGTACCGTTGCGCTGATTGTAGGACTGAACAAATTGGTAGCAGAGCGTGGTTATACGCTAAATACTCTTTGTTGGACGCCCAATGGAGGGATCGGGTTGCGGCGCCCTCAAACAATCCGAGTTCCCTGCTTGGGATTCTAGAGTTCAATTAGTCACTGATCACGATTAATCTATTTTTAACTGCGCAGATTCAACTCGATTTTATTCTATGCTTTTACTTATTTTATACACCACAGATTCACAGCACTTTTTAGAACGTTTGTGTTTGAGACATGCCTAGTGTGTCACTGTTCGCGACGGCACGTTACTCTAGCGTCTTGTATTTCAACAGTGGCAACCTATCCGGGTCACGGCGGGTCACTCAGGTGTTCTCGTCTGAGGAGTCGTCAGACGAAGAGCTGGTGTGCAGGGTGGAAGCCATGGTCAGCTGCCGGATGAAAGGCTCCCTGGGCAGACTCTGCTGACCAAGAGGCAGCCGTCTGATACCCATGCGCTCACTCTCGGGCAGTGATTTGCTGCATTTCTCTTCTGTGATCGCATCACGAGATAAGGGTCCAGTCAATTCCAACAATATTAAAATGAAATTAATATATATTGTACAAGTTGTAACAGATTAAGCGCAATACCTCACACACCCCCTAGAATATTAAATTATAAGTCTAAAACAACATACGTAACTAAATAAATTGAAACCAAACCTAGTAATTTTTGGGGTTCCGTACCCAAAGGGTAAAAATGGGACTCAATTACTAAGACTTGGCTATGTGTCCGTCCGTCTGTTCGTACATCTGTCTGTCACCAGGCTGTATCTCAAGAACCGCGATAGCTAGACAGTTAAATTTTTTACAAATTATGTATTTCTTTTACCGCTATAACAACAAATACTAAAAACAAAATAAAATAAATATTTAATGGGGGCTATCATACAACAGACATGATTTTTTGCCGTTTTTTTTAAAAATGATACGGAACCCTTCGTGCTAGTCCGACTCGCACTTGGCCGGTTTTTTTTTTTTATAAAATAGTTATTCTTACTAAACGCAAAAGGTATGTGCGTCATACAATATCCTTACGCAGACGCATGCACTCATGCAATGTTAGCGGCCGACACGCACACGAGCGCATTTCCTTTAATTAAGGATTGTATTCACTTGTCATGATGCTGTGTTTCCATTTTAAGTTAAATGAAAGATTTTTCCGTCAAAATTTAACACCTATTTTTTATGACGGAAATCGATTCAGAAGCCGATTCTGAACCAACTACTACAGGAATTGCGTTTATTCTGTTACACGTTGTATATTATATTGGTATATGTATTATGATAAATATGTACGTAAGTTTATTTTGTTATATAGGTATTTTTATACTTGTAATAAAACTTTTACTTTGAATATATATGTATATCTACTTAGTATTTTTTATGTACCTATCATGTTATCTCTTCATCACCCATGGTTGACTGGTAGAGATTGCCTATAGCATTATGTCCGCCTTTGTACATTTTGTGTTGCATAAAGTCTAAATAAATAAATCAATCACACGTTATGAGAAAACACATGTTTTTATTTATTTTAATGTACCTATATCCCTCAACGTTAAGTTTGGTTGAAGTGAATTTCGATTTATTTAAATGTTTATTCATGTTACATTATACAACGGAATATTGGATTTCCTTGTATGATATTTCGATTTGATAGTCTTATTAATTATAATTTATCCTATTCTAAATGTGTAGTGATAGCGGTACTTAATTGAGATTATATACAACGTGTAACGGAAGCTCCATATCTATCCAAAAGGGCTGAAGACAACATCTGGTATGGAGTCTCTATGCACAGTTTCAGCACAAATAACTGACTCAAAGAATTGATACCAAATTATTGGTTTCATATATTTCTTGAATATCAATCATAACAAACGTGTCACAGCACTACGAGGGTCAATAACTTTCCACGTCACTTGCCAATAACACGATAATTCTTTTCCTTCTTAATTTGAAAAATTCGGTCTCTGGTATCAGTGTATTGGAATTTGTAATAAGTTCTACACACGTAGACTTAGGATTACAAAACCCTTGCCATATCGTTTGTTATCATCAGTGGTCGGAGTAGGTAGATTGATTTTACGTACTTGCATCATGAATAGTCATAGAAATCATAACATGGATAAGCCTTTTTTCCGGGATTTCATTTTGGTACTTACGTGATTGAATCAAATATTGTGAATGTAAAGATTTTTAAACTACTTACTAAATTTGAAATTTATACAATGCGATAGTTAAACGTTTAAAATATTTTTTTTTTCTTATTTATCAAGTCATAAAGTGAATCTTACTTTTGTGCGTCCATTCGAAACTTTCATATGAATAATTTAGTAGTTATTTCTTGCAAGTTTATTATCTGCTGCTTGTAATTATTACATATTATATATATTTATTTTATTATTTATGTACACACAGCGAAATACATTAGGATAAGCATAATAATTATAATATTTGAGTACAAAGGTACTGCTTATTCCCGTCTTTCGGCGCACGCACGCACATTAACTATTATTAGTAGAATCCCACTTTACGTTTGCTACGTTTTTACTAAAGTTTAGCCATGTCATAGTTTTTTTTTTTTATTATAGAAGGCCGATCACATATTCTATTAAAAAGACAGCAAAAGGGTTAAACATTTCTTATTCATATTGATATATTCTTCATCCTACACATTACAATATTAAATTCCTAAAAAAATCTTAATTATTACAAAATCCCGGAATTCCGGAGGCATATCCATATTAATATATACGTGCCAGTTCATTGACCAAAATCAATCTACCTACTCCGATCACTGGTTATCATCCAAAGAAGCCATGCACTTGGTATGTATATACCCTTTAAATTACTCGTTGTATATGAAAGCTGATTGCAAGACAATTCCTAGATTTCTAGGCATTCCCCACCAATCAAAGTCTAATTTTTTCCAAAAATTTAAATATATTTGAAATAATCATGTGGTTAAAAGTGTTGCTGTTGCCCGAGGGAATTTTGCAATAAAAGAAACCTAAATGCTATTACAGAAAATAATCTATGTGTTCCCATTTCATCCATATTCGTTAAGCCACCCGTAAATTATACCTGTTGCATTTATACAATACTAGCTTTTGCCCGCGACTTCGTCCGCGTGGAATAGTTACTTTGGGCTAACGTTAAATTTAACCCCGATTTTGAAGCATTCTTCATTGATGCTCCGCTCCCATTGGCCTTAGCGTAATTATATATAGCCTATAGCCTTTCTCTATAAATTTACTATTTAATTTAAAATATTTTTTCAATTCGAACCAGTAGTTCCTGAGATTATCGCGTTCAAACAAACAAACAAACTCTTCAGCCTCTTATTAGCATAGATAGCTGTTGCCCGCGACTTCGTCCACGTTTCCGTCGTTTTTGGTAAAAAAAAGTAGCTTAGGTCCTTCCTCACGGTTCAGTGATTTTGATGTAACACACAGATTAACTTTCGTAATTTAGTAGGGAAATATAATATGTCAATCTATAATACTGTTGAAAAATGTCGCAATACCGAACCGCACAATATTATTGTTAAAAGCTGTGCCCGCGACTCCGTCAGCGTGTAACTCCTTGTGTGTAATTAAGTTAATATATTGGTAATATTGTTTAGATCACGTTCACATGAAGCTTAAGTACCTATAGAACGACAATACGCGCAAAGCTTCCGGGTAAACTATGTTGAAAGTTGACCCGTCCGGCACGTGAACATAAAGATTTCTAGAACTGCTAACACGGGAAAGAGCGACGTACAACTGACCATGCGAGAAACAACTGACACCGAGGTCTACTCCAGCAACACGAAAAGTCTGCCCTTGAGCCTTATTAATTGTCATTACATAACACACCGATACTGGGAATCGCGTTCTTTTAAATTGGAATGGAAAATTATTTGGTATTATGGGAATTCTGGGAATAAAGACGGTTTCTCCTGCACCGCAACCTGTTAAAATTTGAGCTTCGATTATATTTTGTTGCAACTGGGTTACTTTTAGCCGAGTTCCATTGCAAAGTTGTGGTGGTTTTAAATTTCGGAGCAGAATAATAATCAGAAATCTTCGAACTGCTAAGCTATCGGGAGTTACACGTGTTATTGTGAGTCAACCATAAAAGATAGATATATGCTGTCGTGGGATATTTTGTATATAATTTTAAGAAGAACATTTTCGTCATAAATTATTTCTGTGTAGCTTTAACCATTAAGGTTGCACACACGACGGAAGCTTAAAAAATGGAGTAACTTCTCCCGTTTTCCCAACATTTCCCTTCACTGCTCTGCTCCTATTGATTGTAGCGTGATGAAAAGTATACTATAACCAGCCCAGGAGTATGAAAAATAATTGTACAAAGTTTCGTTAAAATCCGTCGAGTAGTTTTTGTTTCTATAACGGTTATACAGACAGACAGACAGACAGACAGACAGACAAAAATTTTACTGATTGCATTTTTGGCATCAGTATCGATCCCTAATCACCCCCTGATAGTTATTTTGTAAATATATTTCATGTACAGAATTGACCTCTCTACAGATTTATTATAAGTATAGATTAAATTAAGAAAGTAGGTATAGGTTGTTGATTTTATTTCCAGAAGTTGAATCCATATCCTAGTATATTTGAACTACATTCTTTAACATATAAGCAACTGAGAAACCCCAATAGACGATTTAAAAGAAAACTCTACTTTGAGGTGGCCGTATTCGGATGAATAAGAGTACTAAGCTCTAATGTAGGTACCTGTATTTCGTCTAGACTTGTAACACCGTTTGTGAAATAGCGTGAAAATAATTGGCGATCAAAATGGAATCGATATCTCTATTGAGCTGTAAAATCGGTATACTACGCCATTGTACACCGTTCATCTGCCAAACTAATCAATTTCTACTTAATCCCTTTTAGATAGAATTCAATTTTGTACGGTGACGAATTTGCCGTGGCTTTGTATTTTGCATTTGGGTTGAATCTGAGGTGAAGTTAGATTTTAGTCGATGTAGCATTTTGTGAAGAAAAATGGGAGAAATTTTGTGATTTTATCTCGAAGAAAATATTCTGAATACCTAGGTTTATTTAGAGCATGCGAATGACTCTAAATCTCCATAAAATGTAATAGTACCAAGAATTATTTCGATGTCATTTTAGTCTACTTATTTTAGTTTATTTTTAAACATAATATTTTTTTAAAGGAGTTGGGTCCCGCCTGCTTATCGCTTTTAAAAATAAAAATTTGCTTGTTTCTTGCATTTCAGTTGAACAGTCGGGTTTTTAGATTTCTTAAATAACTTTTTTTCCAACTTTTTAGTTTAAATATTAATTAACATTTTTTTTGTATTGCCGGTCGTGTCACATTGGCACCTCACCGGATTCTGGAAGTGAAAGATATACTTTTTTGAAATCTTTGTGTTGAACCCTTTAATTTGATACCCATACTTGTTTGATTTTTTTAACGTCACCTATCTAAGAACACTTGGGCTGCTAAGACAAACCTAACGATACCTCAATAATGTAAATCCGTTCAGCGGTTCTTGAGATATGAGGTAATAAAGAATATTAGATACATACATACAAGACACGCGCGTAAAACATAACCCTTCCTTTGCAGTCGGGTAAAAAGGAAAGATTGAATAGAAAAAATAGGATAAATATTGTTCTAACATTCATCGACATCGGATTAGTTTTCCCAACAATGTCGGAGAAAGGCATTGTAGCGTAAATAAAATTAAGTGCACAGTAAAACACAACCGCTACTTAACACGTTTAATTTTGATTAAAAGGAAAAAGATAGAAAACAAGTACTTAATTAAAAAACATAAAAAAGTTAAATATTAGTTATTATTGGGAACCTTTCAGTGATGGCGTGGGTTAACTTAGCGGAAAGAAAAAGAATGTTATCGAAAGTATTATGCAAATATTTTTAACTTACCTAACAAAAAATCGATTGCAATCGGTTATAGCTAGGTGAATACGCAATATTAGTAATTTTAATTACAAAAACACTAAGAGCATCCAACGCGTCTTGATAGGCCTTAGGTTAGAAAGAGTTTTTGACGTGATAATTTTTAGATTAGAAATATACAAAGTAGGTGCACTATTTAAAATAAAACTCCTGCTGCGAAAACTCGGTAATTCCTGGACGGCTGGACACGACTGTGGGAAGTAACGTAGAAATCACGGAGCCACTGCGTTGCGGGGTCCGCATCTACCTCGTACTCGCTTCAGGCCTTTGAGATGGACGTCTCAGGCACAGGATGTGCTCGGATATCGGGCGAGAGCCCTCCCGACCTCCGTCGTCGATAACCGACGTCGCTTGCCCGTAGGGTGGAGCCAAAAATTGGCTTGTAACGGGATCAAATTAACCAGAAAATCACCCACAGACTATCCTTTTGCTAGGACACTTTATATTTTTTATTGGCTTAACACCAACAGAAAAAAAACTTTCACTTCATAATTTCGATATTAATCAAAAAATAAGGTCGACCATCACATATCGGGTCCCAAAAATGTAATGACGCCGTCAAAAGGCAAAACATCCGAGGATATTTTTCACGATTCCTTGTTCAAATGTGAATAACAGCTATGAAGAAAAAAATTTTATTGAAAAGTTTGTATTAGAATTGGAGGAAGTTTTAACCGTAGCGGTTTTACGCTACAGTACCCCATTTCCAGTAAAAAAAAAAATGAGAGTAGCAACCCTAAAGGTGAGTGGCAACCCTAAAGGAAAGGTGAGTGACAACCCTAAAAGAAAGGTGGTTGACAACCCTAAAAAAAGGTGGTTGACAACCCTAAAAGAAAGGTGGTTGACAACCCTAAAAGAAAGGTGGTTGACAACCCTAAAAGAAAGGTGGTTGACAACCCTAAAAGAAAGGTGAGAGATCAACCCAAGTGAATGTATCAACCCAGTGAGAGGGTGACAACGCTATAACAGATTGACATCACAACAACAGATTGAAAACACAACAACAGATTGAAAACACAATAACAGATTGAAAACACAATAACAGATTGACAACACAAAAGGGATAGCATCAACCAAGAGTGAAAACCATAATATATACAAATTAAATAAACTAGCCTAACTAACTTTAAACTAAATACATCAAATCAACGACATCGAAGTGCAGCTGATACTGAATAAAATTGAAAGCCGGCCTCCAGTTTAGACGTTAACAGTGCGAGCTTCAGATGCGTCTCCTAAACCTACATTAGAATAGAAAAACAAACGATAGAACTAGAATAATATTCTTAAATATATATAGGAACAAAGAACAATAATCAACACGAAACAAATAAGAGTTGAGATTAAGAAATAACTTAAAAATACGACGAAAACTCAAAGGAAGTCAAACAAAAACTCGAAGTCGAACACAAAAGCTCGAAGTCAGATAAAAACTCGAAGTGAGACACGACTCAAAGTCCAACACGACTCAAAGTCAAACACAACTCAAAGTCAAACACGACTCAAAGTCGAACACGACTCAAAGTCGAACACGACTCAAAGTCAAACACGACTCAAGACTGAATTTAAGAGCTTAAGTTATAGAGGGATAAGTTAGAAGGTTAAGTTAAAGAGAGAGGGTTAAGTTGAAGAGGGTGGACCTTAAATCAAAATCAAAAATACGACGCTTAATGAGAGGAAATGGTTATGAATAAATATTAACTCCAGGGAGGAATGAGGGTCGAAATAATAAAAGAGGGGTCGTTAATTGAAAACTAATGGCCTAACATAAGTAATGCTGATTAAGTTAAGAATATGGAACAAATTAATTCATTTAAGTATGTCTTTTATATGATATTGTCCAATATGATGAGAATCACAGTCTTGTAGGACATATGTAGTCATGGAGATGACTCTGATCACACGACATTTAATGAAACGAGGAGCAAGCTTTCCTGTAAAGTATTCAGCAGCTGACGATTTTGAAAAATTACGCCTCCATACAATGTCGCCGGCATTGAGTGTAATAGCCGTGCGGTTCGTATTGTAATTTCGTGAATTACGGAGAAAAGCAGAAGAAAGATTGTCCGCTACTTTTGCGTAAATCTCGGCGAGCGAAGTCAGATTACTCGCGTGTTGTTCCCGACTTTCAGCTAAATTAGTGCTTAGAGTCTGGTTATTCGCACGCGATGAATCCATACAGACTTCTCTACCGAATATGAGAAAGTTTGGCGTAAACCCTGTGGCTAAATTAATACATGAATTGAGGTAAAGTTTGACCTTGGGTAACAATTTAGCCCAATTCCTTTGGTTCTCGCCAACCAATATGCTCAAACAAGTAACGACACTTTGGTTATAACGTTCAACCGTGTTTGCTTGTGGAGTGTAATAAGGGGTATACGTAGGGGATTCAATGCGAAACGATCTAAGAAAATTTAAAAACTGAATACTACGAAAAACGGTAGCATTATCACAGAGAATAGACCGTGGAACTCCGAAGTTAAAAAATATTTCAGATTCCAAAGCTTTTATAACTGAATTGGCGTCAATCCTTTTAAGGGGGACTAACCAAACATATTTAGAAAAAACATCGACCATAGATAAAATGTATTTGAACCCATAATAAGCGATTGGAAGCGGTCCAATAACGTCGATAGAAATCATTTGTAGAGGTAAAGAAACTTCCTTTGGATAACACATATGACCACGTGGTTGGGAATTCGCGATCTTATAAGCTTTACAAACCTCACATTGCCTTAAAGTCTCAGAAACATCTCGAAACATATTTGGCCAGTAAAAGTTATCCTTGAGCTTAAAATAAGTCTTTGAAACTCCAGGATGTATAGAGAGAGGATTATTATGAGCTTCCCATATAGCGGATTTAACCTTTTCAACGGGTAAAACTATGCGCCAAGGATCAGAGCACAATGGGTTAGTGATTGGCATGCGTCTTAACAGAACACCGTTCCGAATGGCGTAAGCTGGAAACGTTTGAGGGGAGTCACGAGCCCCTAAATACACCTTTTTATACCATCTATCATTGGTATGGTCAGGTCCTTGATCGAATGTAACCGGACTCGCGTACATTCTAGATAAAGCGTCTGGAACGACGTGTTGCGACCCTTTGCGATGAATGATATCAAACGTGTATTGGGAAATCACAGTAGCCCATCGCGCCAAACGCCCTGAGGGATTACTTAGTGTGAGGAGCCATTTCAAGGCCATATGATCGGTTATAACAGAAAACTTCATTCCATCTAAATAACAGCGAAAATGCTTAATGGAATCAAGAACGGATAAAAGTTCACGTTCGGTTGTACTATAATTGCGTTCTGCTTTTGAGAATAAGCGTGAATAATAAGCGATAGGATGTTCAACACCATCGAACTTTTGAGAAAGAACCGAACCAAGACCGACAGCTGACGCATCACATTGCAAAATGAAGGGCTTCGAGAAGTCTGGACAAGCCATAACGGGAGTATTGATGAGCGCATCCTTTAATTTTAGGAATGCTTGATCGGCGGCATCATCCCAACTTATAGGGTCACGACCCTTCTTTTTTCCTATAAGGGCAGTGAGTGGAGCTATTATAGAAGAAAAACCATCAACAAAACGCCTATAATATGAGCATAACCCAATAAAACCACGTAGTGACTTAGCTGTAGTAGGAACGGGATAATCCCTAATAGCATCGAGCTTGCTGGGATCAGTTTGTAAACCCTTTTCGTTGATGATATAACCCAAATATTTCAATTCGCTTTTACAGAACTCGCATTTTTTTAGGTTAATAGTTAAACCGGCCTCCTTGAGACGGTTTAGTACTTTTCTAAGGAGCGAGAGGTGACTATCAAAGTCTTTTGATATTATGATTAGATCATCGACGTAACCGAAAACGCAATTATCACTGGTCGAAGTGAATTCAAAATTAACGATCATATCAGTAAGGCGCTGCATCTCGGAAGCTGCATTCGTGAGACCAAATGGCATTCTGACGAACTCAAATAAACCTCGTTGTGGAACTATGAACGCGGTTCTTTCACAACTCTCATCATCAGCGAGAGGAATCTGCCAAAATGCACTCCTAAAATCAAGAGAACTTATATACCTTGCACCTCGAAGGTTGTCAAGAATATCGTGAATACGGGGGAGCGGATAAGAATCTCTAGTAGTAACGCTATTCAATTTCCTACTATCAACGCAAAAACGTACAGAACCGTCCTTTTTGGTAACCATCACAACAGGACTGGCCCATGGAGAACGTGAGGGACGAATGACACCCATCTCCAGCATCTTATCGATTTCCTCATTGAGCAACTTTAACTTAACAGGTGAAAGAGGGTAAAACCGTTGTCTAATTGGTGGTCCAGTAGTGTTTATTTTGTGTGATAGCCAAGTAGTCTTACCAAGGCCAACTTTATCGGATGAAATGACATCGAATTCCTCAATGACCCGTTGCAACTTTAGCTCTTGGTCTGGTAATAAAACGTTACGAGGGTGAATGTATCGAACCTCGCTAATGCAATTAATCTGAGGAAGGGATTGAGAGTCAGAAGGAAGGGTATGTGGGTCAGGAGGTAGGGAATTAGAGTCGGGAGGAAGGTACATATTACCTTTGATATTTTTGTTAAAAGCTTGACTAAAAACTGAAGTCAAACCGAACTTATTCCAAAATTCGATACCTAAAATAACTGAAGAAGACATAGAACGTGCTACTAAAAATTCGTGGATAAAAGTCGTACCATTAAACTTAACTGGGAGAAAGATAGTTCCTAAAATATCAATAGGAGAGTTATTAGCGGAAATAACACGTGGGCACTGGACGTTTGATTTTAAAGAAATACCCAGTTGTTGGGTTAAACAATCACTAATAAGGGACATTTGTGCACCAGAGTCAAGAAGGGCTTTAACGACCCGGTTACACAATATGATCTCGATGAAAGGACGGTTATCAGATGAATCGGACGCTATCACCGGTGACACTGTACGGAGTAATGCGTGTCGCCGGTGGGCTAAACATTTTTTGGATTGCATTTTGGGCAATCACGAGTTATAAAACCAGGTGTGCGGCATTTAAAACATAGCATACCAGGGAAATCAGGGCAAGTACGATAGGGGTGTCCCGTTTTATTGCATTTTGGACAGATTTGTGATTGATTTGTTGCACTTGAAACTAATTTTGTAGATTTGGGCAAAAAACTTTCAAAATGCGATGCAGTGTCAATGAGCGCATCTAAGTCAGTAAATTTATGTATCGATAAGCATGGAAAATATCTAGGATGCATGTTGTGAGTGATAATTTCTAATAGTTCAGATTTATCGACCGGTTTACGTAATGTATCATTCAATTGAGAAATCTGATGCACAAAATGTAAAACAGGTTGATCTGATTTCTGTTTTGTATTCCTAACTTGTTGACCGGTTTTAAATTCGAAATCAATTTCCCCGAATGTTTTGAAGAATTTTTCTTTTAATTCGGGGTAAGTCATATCAGGTCGACGGATTGACCTATAATAATTCAAGGCGCGACCGGATAACACTTCGTGGAAGCGTTTAAGCAGATAACTGTCAGTTATGTCGTCTGCATCCTTCTCTTCTTCGATACTGATAAAAAAATTTCGAACACTGGTATCTCCAGTATAATTTATGTTCCATTTTCTTAGCGAAAATCGTT
The DNA here is from genome assembly GCA_943138885.2 of Tholera decimalis. Taxonomy (NCBI): domain Eukaryota; kingdom Metazoa; phylum Arthropoda; class Insecta; order Lepidoptera; family Noctuidae; genus Tholera; species Tholera decimalis. The sequence continues at coordinate 4,812,292 of OW964557.2, read as the reverse complement.
TTAGAAAGCAACCGGGACAGTCCTCGGATTTCATCGGAGAAGGTAAGTTAGAACGACTAGTACCCGGAGTGGGCCTAGGCGGAATGGGAGGAGGTCTAGAAATAATAATACTTCCGTGTAAAGGAGTCTCAACGATAGAACCTTCTTCGGACATTTTTAAACACAAAATAGAAATAGGTTAAATGAAAGAGCGGGACTTAGCAGGAAATCGTTAGATATCGTGCCGTAATATCGATGCGGGAAGAAGACAACAACATGAACGTCAAAGGAATCGGCTGGGCTAAGAATCCAACAAAACAGATACTAGCAAATAGCAGACAAGCAAACAGACGGGCTAAAAAAAATAAGAAAGGTAGACACTAGCACACGACCATTCAAAAAGCTTACCTTTGGTCACGATGCCTAACCATCCACACATCAAACACACTCTACGGGAAACTAACTACCGCTACCTACTGGGATAAAATAAAACTCGGGATAGATAAGTATATTTTGGGAGAAAATAAAAGAATTGGAAATTGGGTATAGTTACAAAGTTAATCTTTAAAATTGAATTTCACAAACATCACACAATTTAGCAAAGAACATAAATTCAGTTAGCAATTCTGTAGTCCAGTCGTATGAATCGGGAAAACATTCAAGACAGGTAATCCTTTTAACTTCCATACGGGTATTTGACCAATTCTAAAACCTGAAATTCACAATAAGAAAGATGAAAATTAAAGATTGCTCTCAAGAGCAACCACACACGAGATAACAAAAAAAAAAGGTATTTTACTAATAATTAATATGCAAACTTACTTTAATTCGGGCGCCATATTGTAGCGTAAATAAAATTAAGTGCACAGTAAAACACAACCGCTACTTAACACGTTTAATTTTGATTAAAAGGAAAAAGATAGAAAACAAGTACTTAATTAAAAAACATAAAAAAGTTAAATATTAGTTATTATTGGGAACCTTTCAGTGATGGCGTGGGTTAACTTAGCGGAAAGAAAAAGAATGTTATCGAAAGTATTATGCAAATATTTTTAACTTACCTAACAAAAAATCGATTGCAATCGGTTATAGCTAGGTGAATACGCAATATTAGTAATTTTAATTACAAAAACACTAAGAGCATCCAACGCGTCTTGATAGGCCTTAGGTTAGAAAGAGTTTTTGACGTGATAATTTTTAGATTAGAAATATACAAAGTAGGTGCACTATTTAAAATAAAACTCCTGCTGCGAAAACTCGGTAATTCCTGGACGGCTGGACACGACTGTGGGAAGTAACGTAGAAATCACGGAGCCACTGCGTTGCGGGGTCCGCATCTACCTCGTACTCGCTTCAGGCCTTTGAGATGGACGTCTCAGGCACAGGATGTGCTCGGATATCGGGCGAGAGCCCTCCCGACCTCCGTCGTCGATAACCGACGTCGCTTGCCCGTAGGGTGGAGCCAAAAATTGGCTTGTAACGGGATCAAATTAACCAGAAAATCACCCACAGACTATCCTTTTGCTAGGACACTTTATATTTTTTATTGGCTTAACACCAACAGAAAAAAAACTTTCACTTCATAATTTCGATATTAATCAAAAAATAAGGTCGACCATCACATATCGGGTCCCAAAAATGTAATGACGCCGTCAAAAGGCAAAACATCCGAGGATATTTTTCACGATTCCTTGTTCAAATGTGAATAACAGCTATGAAGAAAAAAATTTTATTGAAAAGTTTGTATTAGAATTGGAGGAAGTTTTAACCGTAGCGGTTTTACGCTACAGCATGTACAAAGTTAACTATATCGGAATCTCTCAGGTAACATTGAATACAAATCTATTGATACAACTTTCTATAAATAAAATTAATGTTTAAAAATAGATGTCTAGGGCTTCAAATACAAGTCCAAATAGTCTTTATTAAATGCTTGACTAGACAGACAAATTTAAAAAATGTTATTAAGAAAGACAGATGTCTGGCTTTCTGTTTGATGGAGCTGGTCTCCATAAGGGCTGAACCGAAATTAATGAACTGTCACTGCAAGACATAGGTGGTTATAAAGGAACATAATATATAAGTTTTTTTTTTATCACGGAATTCCCATTACGGCAAAACACGTCTTAATTAAGAAGGACCTATGATTATGCTTTATAAACAAACGTAGTTTATGATATCATTAAAAGTTAAAACCGGGTGCGGGAATGCTTTAACGAGATATCGCAGTCCCGGACCACAAAGACATTTAAAGGAACAGGGTGGGTTTTAGTCAGTAGAAGTCTGACTCTCCCTTCCGCTCCACACAGAGCGAGAGGAGATATTTGAGGTATTTCTCACCAGAAAAAAAGTTTAAACGAGAAAAATGAAAATCGGCCAAGTGCGAGTCGGACTTGCGCATGAAGGGTTCCGTATCATTTTCTATAAAAACGGCAAAAAATCTTGTCTGTTGTATGGGAAGCCCCCTTAAATATTTATTTTATTTTTAGTATTTTTTGTTGTAGCGGCAACAGAAATACATAATTTGTGAAAATTTCAACTGTCTAGCTAGCGCGGTTCTTGAGATTTTTTTTGGACACCTGTCACAGTCACAAGCCAAAAAATCTGAGGCTGATCTTGGTTGTAAAGTCCTTATTGTTTTACTGTTATGGTGTACAATAAAGAATGTATCTATCTATCTATTTTATTGTTAGTGACCATGATAGTGTAAAACTAAATTAAACTAAGTAATACTTGACTCCTACGTTAACAAAGTGACGAATAAATAATAACAAATCAATTTTTTCTATTCAAACTCTTACTAAACACCGTCATTCCCATTAAATACACGAATTACTTGTATACATAAAACCATTCACAAACATTTCTCTCCACTTTGCCCTACCTTTTACTAACGGGTTTCGCTGAGTCGTGCCATTAGGGAGAGCTCATAAAGTCGGTCATCCACTGATATATAAGATAAAATATAATAGTTCTTCGAACCGTTTTCGGCCACGGTGGCGTATCTCATAATTGATTGGCCATTTGTGCAGGAGATATCATAGTGCACAAGTTTGTGCGTTGGTACAGATGCACTCTCTGTACCTTGACTCTCTTTGTCCGATGGGATGGCAATCTGTCACGACCGGAGAGAGATTAGGCGTAAGATCAGTGGCTTTCTGAGACTCGGGGGTTATCACACCACCAACGGTAGCGACATCTATCTCGCGACATACAAACTAAAAGTGAGCTGGAAAAAACTTTTTTTGCAAAAAATAAAACCGACTTCCATATCAAAACACTACAAAGTCAAAGATAATTTTTATTTCGGTAGTCAGTGTTATTGGTTTTGTATTTTCTTTTTTTTTTTACACCGCCTACCGAAATAAAAATTATCTTTGACTTTGTAGTGTTTTGATATGGAAGTCGGTTTTATTTTTTGCAAAAAAAGTTTTTATTTTCGCGCTTTTTAGTGGGTCAGTTTGTAAAAAATTAACGAACAAAAAACGCAATGCAGAGTAAACGAAAAGATCGTTAAAGTAAATATTTTTTTAGACAATTGTTGAATTTTCAGAAACGGCTTGTCCGATTTCGATAATATTTTCATGGGACCATTATACTCTTTCCAACAAAAAATATTTTTTTTAAATCGGTTAGCAAGTGACGGAATTATGCGAGGACAAACATTAAAAAAAAATACGAACATCCGAATTGAGAACCTCCTCCTTTTTTAAAAGTCGGTTAAAAACACAAAAATGAGCTTTACAAAACCGACAAGAAGCTAAATGAATAACTACTGACAATGTACATAAAAATCATATAAATACCTAAGTATAATACATACAACCATAGCTTAGCGTGAGCTGCGGTGGAGCGACGCCATTAGAAGGCTCTCATCATCGGTCGGTTCGAAGTTAAACATGTTGCGCCTGCATTTAAATCGCTGCAATTACAATTATGTATTGACCGAGTTTCAGTACTTACTAATAATTATAACTACCTACCACACATTACGTTGATAGCCTAAAGTTTTAAATCAAACGAAGTGTAGCGACATCTATCTCACGACATACAAACTAAAAATCTATAGAAATCCTGTATCGCGCAAGCAGAGTTTACCGCACAACTAGCATACATACAAATCACGCGATCACAAACATCGGGCAGTTGCCCACCAGACAAAAACACCGATCTAGTCGGAGGATCCTTCCTTTTCAATGGGATTGCGGGACTTTACACCCTGTACCGTATATCCCCAAACTCCGGCCTCCGGGCTAGTACTGAGAAATATCTAAAATAAAAGCTCAATAGCACTTTTTATCCAACCCTGGAATCGTACCCAAGACGTCTGGCTCAGCAGTTGAGCTTGCGACTACTAAGCCACCAAGGCAGTTAAGAAAGATCTGATACTATGTTCGCTTTTTTTTTGGACTAGTTATTATTAAGTATTCTTTTTTTGTTATATTTCTTTGCCATTATTTTTTAAATTATTTTTATTGACATTATTGTTATATTCTTTTCTTTTGACATGTTTTATTTCAATTTTTGTCTGCAATGTTTATGTATTTTTGATTTTTTTTTTGCTTTAATGTATGTAATGAAATCTATTGACATTTGTACACCTTTTTGGTAAAACATAGAGCGCTTATATTTTTTTTTTCATAACATCTATAAATTGTACCTACCTATGTTAACAAATGAATAAATGACTTATGACTTATGCATGTTTATTTGTTTGCCAGTCAAGCGTTCGTGGGAGGAGTTGCTACCTATAGCATTTCACGATATGGCCTTTATTTTTAGCTTGCTTGCGAGTCAGCCTAGCATGTTTTCGTCTACTTAACCAGCCTTACCTGTGGTGGCCGTAATTGTAATTAGTAAAGACTCAAAACAAGGCCTAAAAATAAACCTACAAACTACGGGACTATACGCTAAAAGGAGCCTAGTACAGCAGTAAATTATTGCTTTGTAAATAAAATAAACTAGGCATCAGGTATGATCATCATACGTGAGCGCCCGGTATCTACGATCTGAAACTCAACCCCAAACTGCTCCTTTCCATTACTATTACTATATAATATTATGTTTATACAATTCCCACTGTGTAAAGTTATGTACATCATACAGTATATATAATTATAGTCAATAATGTTATAATAATTGTAAAGAAAACAGCAAAAATAAATACATTAAACCCGTATACTTGTAATCTATCTTTTTGTAAAGACTACCCCAAGGTTGTCATTCCCTTATCGCAAATGCGTTTTGAAACATTTAAACTCACCTGCACTGACAAATACCCAGACAACTAGCCTGTGGCGGTACCGAACTCAGAATTGAAACTATATCAAAAACTAAAATATTTTATTTCAGAAGCACGGTACGAATTGGTCGTTTCCTGTGTCAAGATTACTCTTTTAAAAACACAATTGATTTTCATAATCTATGCTAAGATTATGAAAATCAATTGTGTTTTTAAAAGAGTAATCTTGACACAGGAAACGACCAATTCGTACCGTGCTTCTGAAATAAAATATTTAAAATATACTTTTTATAGGTATGAGAGGTACTATACAAACGAATGAACATATAATTCAATGTAAGGTGTAAGTGTAACAGATTAGGCGTATTACCTCAGACACCCCTCTTAGAATATTCATATAAATACAGTAACATCCATAACTAAATAAATTGAAACCAAACCTAGACATTTTTTATAAAATAGTTATCCTTACTAAACGCAGAACGTATGTGCCTTACGTAGACGCATACACTCATACAATGTTAGCGGCCGACACGCATACGAGCGCATTTTCTTGAATTAAGGATTGTATTAATTTGTCATGATACTGTGTTTCCTTTAAAAAAAATCTGTATTGTGCCTTTGTGCGCAGTCATCTCGAATATTGTTAACCGGTATGGAACACTATTTATAATAATTATTTACATAAATCGCATCGAAAGTATTCAAAAGAAATTTTTGAGGTAAGTACATTCAGTATAAATCTAAAACTTATCTTCCTCTCTCTTCCTCTATATTCTTCTTAAAAAAATTCATATTCCACCACTAATTGAGCGGAGAAAAATGGCTGATATGGTATTTTTATTTAATATCGCTAATGGTTCAACCGACTGTTCGGAACTGATTGGCAAAATTGGGCTACGTGTTCCATCTCTTCGGTTAAGGAATCATCGACCTCTGTATGTTCCCACTGTGCGGTGTATTTATCGGCAAAACTCTTATATAATAAGAGCTAACAGATCATACACTACAATGTATCAGAGTGTTAATTATCTTAACTTATTCTCCACCAGTGTCATGAAACGCAAGAAAAAATGTGTAATCAGTTTTTCGAAGAATAATGCAACTATTAATTACTTGTATATGCTTCTGTATAACTTCTTATCTTATATTGTATAACTCGCTCCGAGTACGTTTACTTCTTACTTTATTTTATCTTAATACTGTCTGTGAAAACTTGTAATTGGCCTTCTTTCAATATTCTTCATCTATCTGTATCATAGCTGTAAGTTTTCCAAAGAAAATAAAACAAAAATAAAATAAGATAAATGATAGATTTTTCCGTCAAAATTTAACACCTATTTTTTAACGCCGATTTTGAACCTAATACTTTCAGGAATTGCGTTTATTCTGTTACACGTTGTATACCTAATTACTAATCAAAGACACTATAGTGTTCTCGCATTCACATGATAAAACACAAAAATGAGCTTTACAAAACTGACAAGAAGCTAAAGCAATGTACATAAAAATATATAAATGCGTAGGTATAATATACACAAGCATAGCTTAGCGTGAGCTGCGGTGGAGCGACGCCATTAGAAAGCTCTCATTATCGGTCGGTTCGAAGTTAAACATGTTGCGCCTGCATTTAAATCGCTGCAATTATGTATTGACTGAGTTTCAGTACCTGCTAACAATTCTAACTACCACACATTACGTTGATAGCCTAAAGTTTTTATTTAAACGAAGTGTAGTGACATCTATCTCGCGACATACAAACTAAAAAACTATAGAAATCTTGTATCTTGCCAGCAGAGTTTACCGCACAACTAGTATACATACAAATCACCCGATCACAAACATCAGGCAGTTGCCCACGAGACAAAAACACCTGTCTGGTCGGAGGTCCCTTTTCAATGGGATTGCGGGAACTTAATAGCTTGTTCTGCATATCCCCAAATAAGCAACAACAGTATGGACTAACAGTTTAAACATCACACGCATATTTTCGATATACAGGGTGGCAGGGACATCGACGCCCAAACGCTTATCAAGGATTCGGTACATGATCCTGGACCCCCCTGCGTTGGAATTTTTCGTTGCCTTTTTCTTAATTTTAAAGTTTTTTTTTTCAGTTTTTTTTTCAGTTTTTTTTTACTGAAAACTATATAAAATAATTGTTTCTATCTAACTCAATGAGATTTTAATTAAAAAATAAAATTCTCTTGTTTCACTTAAAACAGCAATGTAAATAAAACTCGAAAGGGCTTCGTAATCAGCTGTTTTGCCAGGGTTAAATTGCGAGGTCAACACAGCTGATCAGGCAGCCCTTTAGAGTTTTATTTACATTACTGTTTTAAGTGAAACAAGTGAATTTTTTTGCGTAGGATTAGTAGGATGTCGACGAAAAATTTAAACGCCCCCTGCGTCCAGAATCATGTACTGAATCCATGGTAAGTGGTTGCGCGTTGATATCCCTGCCACCCTGTATATGCAACTCCTAATTTATTAGCTTATCACCATCATCTACTTAGCCTTTTCGCAACTATGTTGTAGTCGGATACCAGTCTAACCATATTCGGCTCGAAGGACCATGTTGTAGCGTGGACTGTATTTTTTAGGTTTTGTAGGTCTTTTATAGTGAAACACTGCAAGTAATTACCACAAGAACTGTTTATTGTAATGATTTTCACGGAATACAAAGCTTGCACACTGCAATGGTAGACGGAAGTGGTGTAAGACCAAATGAACAATTGAGAAAGTATAAAAATGGCAATATTGCCAGTTAATATTGTAGGATTCCTACAGTATTGGTGTTTTATATGGAACGACTGCCTATCTAACCTCCAGAACCCAGTGGCTGGGTAAAACGACATTCCTTGGTTAGAACAGTGTCAGATTTTCTGGGTTCTGACTACTACCATGTTCAAATGATAGCCGAGACCAACGGCTTATAGTGCTTTCCGAGGCACAGAGGATTCTCGATAATTTTGTTAAGATGGTCACCCATCCACAAACCGACCTGGACAAGCGCTGCTTAACCTTGAAGATTGATTTCTGTCCAAAGTCCTAGAACGCCTTATTCATAGCCAGCTTAGTGCTTTCCTCGGTAGAAACAGACTCCTTAATTTTTAGCAATCCGGATTTCGTCCGGGGCATAGCACTACCACAGCTCTTGTTAACATTACGGATGATATAAGACTGGGTATGGACAATAGGAAATTGACGGTCCTTTCTTTGCTTGATTTCAGTAATGCTTTTAACAGTGTTGATTTTGATGTCTTGCTCGGGATACTATGCTCTCTTAACATATCTCCAACAGCTATTGATTGGTTTCGTAGTTACCTGTGTGGCCGCCGACAACGTATTTGCATTGAAGGTTCGTTGTCTTCATGGTGCAATACTACTGCTGGCGTACCACAAGGGGGCGTTCTCTCTCCTCTTCTTTTCGCCATATTTATAAATTCTATTTCAAATGAACTTCTCTCATCCTACCACCTTTATGCTGACGATCTGCAAATTTATTCGCAAGCTCCCGTTGAAGATTTGTCTGAGGCGGTGAAGACAGTGAATAAAGATTTAGCGCGTATTTCCGATTGGAGTTTGGATCATGGTTTGAAGGTTAATCCTGCGAAGACTAAAGTCATTATTGTTGGCAGCCCTAGGCTACGTTCCAAAATTGACTGGACGACCCTTCCCCAAATCATTTTCGATGGAGCTGTTATACCCTACTGTGACTCAGTAAAAGACCTTGGTATTTATATTGATAAAGATTTGTCTTGGGGTCCCCAGTTGCAAGAAGTGAGCCGCAAACTGTTCGCCTCTGCGGGGTCTTTGCGCAGATTGCGCAATTTCCTACCGACTGCTACTAAAACTGCGCTTGCCCAATCTCTTCTTCTCCCTATCCTTGACTATGCTGATGCAAGTTATCCAGATCTAACTGAAGTGCAGCTAGATAAGCTTGAGCGACTCCAAAATTTTTGTATCAGATTCATATTTGGATTGCGCAAATATGATCATGTTTCTGAGTTTCGCACTAAACTCAAGTGGCTGCCTATCCGCCTTCGCCGGAATGCACATATTTTATCATTACTCTACAGTATTCTTTTCAATCCAACGACTCCCTTTTACCTCAAAGAACGTTTTAAGTTCCTTCATGACACACATGTTAGAGATTTGAGATCATCAGAGAATTTGAGACTTTTGATGCCTACGCATTCCACAAAATTTTACGACCAGTCATTTACGGTGCAGGCCATTCGGTTGTGGAATGGATTGCCGGTGTCAGTAAGACAAGCTCAGTCACTTGCTGTTTTTAAAAGCTCGGTTGCCAATCATTTTATTTCAAACTTATGATTATTCCTTTGCTTTCTCCACACGATGTTAAAGAACACATAATATATTTATTTATTTTATTTTAATTTGTTTTTCCGTTATTAATGAATATTTGTACAGTAGTACACTAATATAGCCCTCCCCATTTTAATTAAAGCTCATAAAGTCCTTCCAAAGGTTGTCTGGAAGATATCGCTCTCAGCGATAAGACCGCCATTGTAACCAATTTTTTAAAATATTGTTATTTAAGTGTGATTCAATTATTGGTGTACAATAAAGTATATTCTATCTATCTATCGATCTATTGACACAAGCGACTGTTATTTTTTAACCACGAGCTCCTTCTAGCGAGCTTATTATTAGTATACAACGTGTAATTTAAAGGGTATATACATACCAAGTGCATGGCTTCTTTGGATGATAACAAACGATATGGCAAGGGTTTTGTAATCCTACGTCTACGTGTGTAGAACTTATTACAAATACCAATACACTGATACCAGAGACCGAATTTTTCAAATTAAGAAGAATGAAGGGAATTATCGCGTTATTGGCAAGTGACGTGGAAAGTTATTGACCCTCATAGTGCTGTGACACTTTTGTTATGATTGGTATTCAAGAAATATATGAAACCGATAATTTGGTATCAGTTCTTTGAGTCAGTTATTTTGTGCTGAAACTGTGCATAGAGACTCCATACCAGATGTTGTCTTCAGCCCCTTTGTATAGATATGGGGTTTCCGTTACACATTGTATATTATTAGATTGGACTAGACGTTAAACTGCTTTCGTGTAGGGCTGCCATCCGTCCGAGTTTTCCCGGATTTGTCCTAATTTAGAGAGCGTCCGGGGTCGTCCGGGGGATTTTCCCAATAAGCGTCCAGGTAAAACCCGGACACACATTGGTCTTACGGATACCAAAAAGCACGATCTCTATTATTATTATCCTATGGTATTTCATCTCATTGTTTATGTCACGTTGATTAAATGATAAGGAAGAGACTCTTATTACAAAAGTTCTAAAGCTTTACAATGTTATCACTTTATCAGTAAATAAAAACCATAATTAAACATCGTTGTTTTTAGTTTCAAGTTCAAAAATATTATATTTCTACGGTGTCCGGTTTTTCCCAAATGTCCGGGGTTTATAAATCTTTGTCTGGGGCCGGCTTTGGTGATGGCAGCCCTACATTCATGTAAGTTTTTGACGTCAAACGTCAGTACTGATTTTTAGCTTAGTTTGATATATGACTTTTGATTTTTATTGATATTAGACTTTCTGGCTTTCATCTGCCCGTAACGAACGTCAAAGGTGTACAAATGGAAGCCAGGCCAATGGCTGAAGGTAGTTTACGAGGCTTGGAGCAATCTCAATACCAACGTCGAGATGGTTACCCGTCCACGAACCAAACAAAGCAAACATTACTGAACCTAGATCGTCCCATGCAGCGATTATTTCAATATTAGTGTATTTCTGAATATATAGAAATCCAGTTAGCATTCCCTGAATTCCTTAAATCCTAATTCTTATTAATTACTTTATTTATTTATTAAAACTTTATGCAACACAAATTGTACAAAGGCAGACTTAATGTCATAGGCATTCTCTCCCAGTCAACCATGGGTGGTGAATGAAGAAATAACATAGCAGGTGCATAAAAAAAAAACTTAGTATAATATTCAAAGTAAAAGTTTTATTACAAGTGTATATATACATATAAAACTTTAATCACGTTTTAGCGATATCACATCAAAATGGATCCGAGAGAAATTACAGCAATTAATATCTAAAGCGTTTCAGCGGTCACTTGCAGAATGTTTGGTCGCTTTTTAAATCCTCTACCATTACTCCCAGCTGCCCTTAATTTTTCAAACCAGGGAGAAGTGAGGTTTACATACTTTTATCTAATTCATTACGGTTTTTATTTTGACTTTTATCAATGTGGTGGCTCTTTCTCGCAAATGAGTCCTAGCATTATGCCAAGCTATGGTCATTTGCGCTAATGCGACCCTTTGTTTCCTAACTGGTTCAAATAATATGCGTTATGCTTGGGGAAAATAATCGCATTGTCTGTCTACTTATTTTCCTAACTCATTTTAATGTATAAGCAACTCTGATGCAGAACACGATCCACTATCCATCTTAGACGATCCTAAGGTTGTCTAGAAGATAAAGCCATTGTAACCATAGACTTAGCAGTATTGTGTAACAGGTATGTTTAAATTATTGGTGTACAATAAATAATAATTTTTATCTATCTCAAACATGAGCGACGGACCAGAAAGAGAGAAAGAGAGATCATCTCAAGACCCATTGAACCACATTTAATTGTAATTGCTTTCAAGACCAATCTAACATCAATTACTACCGAGTTCAAAACTTAAGTTCAACAGGTGAAATTCGACCGCTCGACAGCCTAATAACTTAGTTTGAGCTATTGTTTCACTGAATTTCTAAAGCTATATAGTTAACTAGTTATGCCAACGTGGCTCGCTTGGGTGAAAGTTGAAAGTTTTTCCACGCATGCGTATAAGTGGAGCGGAAAGCTTTCACAGTTTTATTTTTAATCGTGGTTTGATTGTAATTTAATGAACATATTAAATTAAATTTTATTTGTACTCAGTTCAACTGTTATCCATTTTTTTTTATGGTCCTTATTGTCAGGGTGAAGATTTTTTTTATGCAGAATAGGCTCGCGTTTGACCACCATCTCACCTGATGCTAAGTGATGATATGGTCGAAGATGGAGCACGCTTTCGTAGTAGTAACCTATTCACACTTGACTTAAAGACTCCCAGGTTATAGCTATCAGGTAACACAGACTCCGACAGGGAATTCCACTCCTCAGCCGTACGCAAAATGTAAGTATTCCCAAAACGTTTTGTGCGTATGGATCCACCATGTAACGATGGCGTATCGCCGTTTATCTTGTATAAAATATTTTATTTAAGAAAGACGTACGAAGTTCACAGGGTAATTTGAGGTATTCCTCGAAGCGCTACCATTTTGAAGCGCACCTAATGAAGCGCTCCTTTTTTATTCCTCGGAGCGCACCTTTTAGTAGCGCTCCGAATAGCAATTAAAATAGGGGTTTAGGGGTAGGGTAGGGGTAGGGTAGGGGTAGGGTAGGGTTAGGATACCACGCGAACGAAGTCGTGGCGGGTCAGCTAGTTAATAAATAAAACGCACACTGTTATTGTCAGCTATTGGGTTGTGGAGGTCAAATAGGCTGTCACTCCATATAAAACACTAGGACTCAGTTACATCCGATTACACTAAAAGCAGATCTCAGTATAGTTGGAAACAAAAATACATTATTTCTTGAAACATGAAAGATATACGGTCTTGTTATTAATCTCCTCCACATTTATTGTGCGCACAGCCAAGCTGTGGAATTCTCTGCCGGCTTCTGTGTTCACCGCCACTTATGACCTTTCAAATAGGCATCTTCTGGGCTCGCTCGTCTCATCGTAAACCTCGTCTATCGCTTACCATCAGGCGAGATCGAGGTCAAGAGTGGGCTCATCAGTAATTAAAAAAAAACATTTGATTCACTAAGCGTCCATTCGCAATAAATGACCATAATATTATATAATTAAACATTAAAATATTACGTTTTTTTTTTCAATCACAGACATTAAATTGTGTACTTTCCACTTTGATCTTTTATTTGAATTTGCCTCTTATTTTTTTTTAATGTTATTAAGTGGTCATATTTTATTGCAATTTGTGCTTGCTTATAATTAGGATTGCAATTATAAAGATTATTTGTAGGGTTTTGTTGTAAGATTGTTAACTTTGTTATCAGTCCTATACTTTACATAACTATGTAGTTTTTCTTATTTTTATTTCTAGCTATTTAATGATAAATAAATGCACCTTCCACGCTATGTCTTTGCCGCCCTTTGTTGGCAGCGAATGTCTAGGGTATTAAGTCCGGTTGCGGAAATGTTTTAACGAAATACTACGGACACGGACCGTAAAGGCATTACCGTAGAGTTGAAACAAGGTGGATGTTTTAGTCAGTAGAAGTCTGACACACGATTTGGTTTCACCTAGAGCGGAAGGAGTCGTCAGATGATTCCTTCACCGAAAAAAAATTTATGAAGTCTAATTAATTAGTAAAGATGACTTTATAATTCTGTAGGTGAAAGCTAAATGACCTAAGTCCATTTTTTGACATTTTTATATTTTAAATGATACTTATTCAGAATATCCCAATTGATCATATGGTAAAAGCCATAAAGTCCTACAGCCGCTAATTTCGCAGATATAAAATTATAAATAGCATTAAGTCCCTAGACGTGAAAAAGTAAATGATCGTATGGTTACTTAATATTGTTCACCATTTAAACAATAAATATAGATAAATGTTAAATGATTGTATGTGGGACTTACTGTTCTTTACCTCCTCCTTTTTGCGGGATCTTCACGTCTGGATAGTAGTGGCGCTCACCCTCCTGATGCTCCTATTGGATGCGGGTCGTGTATGTTGGACATTCGCATCCATCAGAAGGACGTCTTTAGAGTGCTGCGTAATCTTGACGTGAACAAAGCTATTGGCTCCGACAGGATACCAGCAATTGTTCTTAGAACTTGTGCGCCTGAACTGTCTCTAATTTTGACGCGCCTGTATCGCCTTTCGCTTGAGACTGGAAAGGTGCCGAAAGCATGGAAGCTGGCTAACGTGCAGCCTGTACCCAAAAAGGGCAGTCGTGCTGACCCGGCCAACTACAGACCTATTTCAGTCACGTCCATACTCTGTAAGAGTATGGAGCGTGTACTCAATAGTAAGCTCCTCTCATACCTAGAAGCCAACGACATCCTCAGTGACCGACAATACGGCTTCCGAAAAAACCGGTCTACAAGGGAACTTCCAGCGTATGCTATTCATATCTAGAGTGAGGTCATCGAGAAGCACGGGCAAGCACTTGCTGTCTCCCTTGACATCTCTAAGGCCTTTGACTGGGTCTGACACGATAGCCTTATTGCTAAGCTACCTTCTTTCGGTTTACCCACCCAACATTGCGTTTGGATTGAAGACTTCCTGAGAGATCGGTCCATTCGAGTGGTCATTGATGGCTGTCATTGATGGATGGTTGTGGAGTGGAATTCCCTGCCGGAGTCTGTGTTTCTCGATAGCTATAACCTAGGGGTCTTTAAGTCAAGAGTGAATAGGTTACTTTTAGGTAAGCGAGCTCCATCTTCGACCATATCATCACTTACCATCAGGTGAAATGGTGGTCAAACGCGAGCCTATTATAAATAAAAAATAAAAACAATAAATGAAATTTGAAAAAGAAGAGTATGGCAAAATGTTACAAAACATCTTTTAATCAACAAGAATTCGAAAAGGTATCCTTAATAAGAAATAGAAGGAGATCCCTAAAAGACTTTGCCATGCCTATATTGCAGCCTATTTGATTAGGCCACAAACCTATAAGCACTAAAAAAATTCAGGATTCACAGAAAGCTCTACAATGGATTCCACCCATTTTTCATAATTTTTATAATACATTAGCCCACGAGGGTACAGCATGTGACCTACCAGAATAACATTAAGTGTTTTGTTTAATTTCATTTATTTTATTAAAGATTATAAAATACAAAGATTTTAATGTTTATTAAATAAAACATATTATGTATAATGTTATTTCATTTTTAATGTCATTAAAACTTTTTAATATATTTTTCTATGATGTTGTATCGTACCTAACTTATAAAATAATAAAATTTACTATACATTATTGATACAGGAGAGAAGTAAGTACCGTCATACTATAAGATATCTAGTAATGCTTCAAAGTTAAAGAAGCTTAAGTCCGATAATACAGCCTTAAGGAACTATATTTGTTAAAAAAATATCTCAATATAATAGCTTAAGTACCCATCATAATCATACTTTTTATTCGACAATGATACGATAATTACTTTTTATACTCTGTCGATTTTAATGTCAAATTTCGGGTATGGACATCTTTAATGAGCTCTACTGAATACTTTATAAAATGTGACTTAAGGCCCTTCACTTTTCACCTACAGAATTAGTCTAATATACTAAAGAAATACACATACTAAATAGCTGTACCCAAACAAGTATTAAAATTCAATTAACCTCTCAAGGACCGCCATTATTTACGTCAACCATCCGTCAAGCACCGCAGACGGGCTCTTATCGTAAGCGTAATCTGACCCCGGTCACAAACGATTTTAAGACTTATCCTTACTACAAATACAGTTTTAAATCGGTTGGGGTTTGGTGGCACAAATTTGTGCCAGCTGGGCTCAGCTAATACTTGTTTACTGGCACGTTTTTGTGCCGCTGGGTATCTAGAGGTTAATTATTTTCAATTTACGGTTTCAATATATTGACGGGGTCCAATAGGGCCATTGCCTGCCGGGGTTGTGGGAGTGGTCTAACGAGATATTTTAGCCCTAAAATGCAAGGGCAACTGAAGCAACAGGGTGGGATTTTATTCAGTAGATCACACAGAGTAGGAAGATTCATTAAATGACTTTTCCCGAAAAAAAGTTATTAAATTAATGTCAAAATTACATAAGATTACATATAACTAACGCATTTACACATACCATAGATTATAGTATCTATAAATGCGAAAAAAAAAATAAGTATGCTTTTAATGTTCTAAAAAAAATACAAAACTTCAGTTTCACATCTACCCTTACACAAAACCAACAAAAATTGCGCATATCTCCACGGTATCTTGATTACAAATGCCTACCTTCTTCCGGGCTCCAAAAATAAACCGATCAGATGGCCCTCCGATACGGTCCAAAAGCCATTATCGAGATCCCAATCGCAATCAACATCGCGATAGAAGCCTTTATTAAGAATAGTCAGTCCACAGAGGAAGTTCTATAAGCCATTTGTATAATATTAGCAACTTGACACGGGTTAGAAGTTACAAGAGAATTTTCTTGGTCAGAGTTTCATACAAAGAAGCGTCAATAGTATAATGGATAAGATGTCGGACTTGCGATTGAGAGGTCACGAGTTCGAATCCCACCCATTACACTATTACCGTGAACCCACTCCAGACACGAGCATATTTAGCTTAGTTGGAGGGGTTAACAAGATTGCTGGTAATGTGATTTCTACCCACATTGCTAGTTATATTAAAAAAAACTAAATTTGGGACTAAATAATAAACAGCCGCACGAGTCGATTTTTAAAAATAAGCAAGACTTGGTGAGGACGGTCCGTAGATAATTGACTTTCAGATTTCTCTGAGTTATGTCGTCTCGGATAGTCGATCGGATTTCTACATACATCTTTGACAGTCGTTACTGGTAGTAAGAAGCCAGAATTTTCAGTCAGTTTTGCCAAGGGGTATTGTGTTACCCAGTAACTGGTTTGTGAAGATAAGGTAGGCTGTCGTTCTTAGAAACTACTACTCAGCTGCATCTAGATCAATAGAAAATCAACACAACATAGTTGGCAAAAGGCTTCATACAGCCTGGCAAACCTTTAAATATTATAATTGAATAAACTGATTTAAATTTAAAGAGTTCAGAGGGAGAAAAAAAAACAGTAGTTCGCACCTATGTGTATGTACTTTAAAAAAATTGTGTAAGCAAATATTAATGTTCTAACTTCAGTTCCGGAATTTAAAAGCAATTAAAGGAACAGGGTGGGTTTTTAGTTAGGAAAAGTCTGACACTCCCTACCACTCCACCCAAAACGGGAAAAGTTTTAGATGATTTTCCGATGGAAAAAAAAAATTGCAAATGTTGACCAGGTTTTATATAAGTTTTCCTTTTATTTTAAAGACATGCCTGTTTATATGAAACACTATGAGGAGATAACGCGTAACAAAATAAAACGCTTTAAAAGAAGTTTTATTTTGTTACGCGTTTTATAACTCTATAATTTTCTAGCAAGTGTAATAAAAACAGAAAAACGAGGGATAAAAGTAGGCAGGCATAATAAATGACTCTAGTAGTTTGCATATCCTGTAGGAAAAGGCGTGAGTTTTTGTTTGGTTACACGTAAAATTATCTACAGAAAATAAAATAGTTAAAATCATCTCAACCAAGACCACAACCACAAAAAGGTACCGTTTTGCAGTAGTTAACCTTTTTAGAGTTCCGTAGCTGAATGGCAAAAAACGGAACCCTTATAGTTTCGACATGTCTGTCCGTCTGTCTGTCTGTCTGTCCGTCCGTCCGTATGTCACAGCCATTTTATTCCGAAACTATTAAGACTATACATGTAAAACTTGGTAAGTAGATGTATTCTGTGAACCGCTTTCCGATTTTAAGAGAAAATTTAAAAAATATTTAAAATAAAGGGGGCTCCCCATACATGGAACTGAAACTGAAAATATTTTTTTTCATGAAACCTATACGTATGTGATATCTATAGACAGTTCTTTAAAAATGACATTAAAGTTTCTAAAATGACTTTTTCTTAAAGTTAACCGTTTAAAAGATATACGCTTCCAAAGTGGTAAAATGTGTGTCCCCCCCGTCTAACTTCTATAATAATGAAGTGAAATATCTAAAAAAACCATATGTTGTAGATCTTAATATAAACTTTCAAACAAAGTTAGTTTGAACGAGATCGAGTCAGCAGTTTTTGAGATACAGTATATTTTCTAAAACCGCAAATATAACTTTGTAATTCATACAAATACTATGAAAAACAAAGTTATTTGGCGTAGTTATAAAATTGTAAATAAGCTAGTTTTAAGAAATTTGTAAGGTTTTTTGTATTTTATTTTTTCAAATAAATATTTTAAGTAAGTATATTATATTTATTATAGTTACTACGGAACCCTTCATGGGCGAGTCCGACTCGCACTTGGCCAATTGTTTGTCATTAATGTGTTGCTACGAAAAAAAAAAAAAACAAAAAATTCCTATTTAAACAACGGTTAGTTAACATTACCCGACAATTCAAAGGTATTTTATCATAAAAAAAAAAAACTGAAATCGTCGTAAAAGTGGAGCAAAAATTTGTATTTTTACTTGAAATAACTTTAGCCTTGTTACATACAAGTTTGGCTAACATTTTCGCATACGAACTGGCATAAAATATGTAAATATCACCCGACCCTACTCATAACAGTCATAACTCAATGTATGCTATGTTTGATATAAAGAAAATTATTACTAAAGGCTCTATTTATATATATACAAGGTAGATACTGAAAGTTATACACAATACTACCTACGCCTATTTTTAGGGTTCCGTAGCCGAATGGCAAAAAACGGAACCCTTATAGTTTCGTCATGTCTGTCTGTCTGTCTGTCTGTCCGTCCATCCGTATGACACAGACATTTTATTCCGAAACTATTAGGATTATACACATAAAACTTGGTAGGTAGATGTATTCTGTGAATCGCTTTCCGATTTTAAGAAAAAAAATGTTTAAAATTAAGGGGGGCTCCTCATATATGGAACTGAAACTGAAAATATATTTTTGTATGAAACCTATGCGTATGTGGTATCTATAGAAAGGTCTTTAAAAATGACATTGAGGTTTCTAAAACCACTTTTTCATAAAGTCAATCGTTTAAAAGATATACGCTTCCAAAGTGGTAAAATGTCTGTGTTCCTCTAACTTCTATAATAATGGAGGTAAAAATCTAAAAAAAGTGTATGCTGTAGATCTTAATGTATACTTTCAAAGAAAATTAGTTTGAGCGAGATCGGGTCAGCTGTTTTTGAGGTATAGCATATTTTCTAAAACAGCAAATATAACTTTGTAATTCATACAAATACTAAGATTTTTTTTGTAATATAGGACAAAATATTTAGGTCTTCATGGATGTAATTTGTTTTTTTTTTAAGTTGATAGGCTTGTATTTGACTTCCATCTCACCTGATGTTAAGCAATGATGTGGTCGACGATGAAGCAGGCTTGCCTAGAAGTAACCTATTCACTCTTAACTTATGGGCTCCTTAGGTTATAGCTATCAGGAAACACAGGCTCCGGCAGAGAATTCCACTCCTTAGCTGTACGCACAATAAAACTATTCCCAAAACGTTTTGCGCGTATGAGTGGACATCTTATTTTGTAATTTAGGACAAGAGATTTAGGCTTCCATGGAAGTCTATTAGGAAAACAGATGAACAAGGATATATTATTGATATGGTGTTACAGGATTTTTCTGGGCTGAACACTATTGGCACAAATACAATTTCGAAATTTGGCGGACAGTGTCGTTAATGTAAGAAAAATACATGTTACTGTTCCTTTTTGAACATTTGTAAGTGAATTTATTTACTATATGATTAGAATAATAAAGATTATTATGGTTTTAACAACATACCGAGGCCCCAGACGCAGGGAAACCGAAGGAATAGGATGGGTTTTGTCAGTAAAAGTCTAACTATTCTTTCTGTTTCGGCTAGAGCGGAGGAGTAACTAGTCTTTTCTCCGATTTTTTATATACATGTATGATTGTTAAGTGATTAACCACATTACTATTCAATGTGATATCCAATATTGATATGTACTAGGTTTAACTGAAAAAAAGAAAGAATTTGGTTGATTTGGCACAAACAACGTTGGAACAAAAAATTAGGCGACTTAATTTAAAGCAATAACATTATTTGCCTCGCGGCTTCGCCAGGCAGGTCCAGTTCAGCAAAATGTTACACACTTAAAAGTTACCTGACCCTGTTTTTCAACTGAACCTTAAGTTGAGAGCATAAATGACACTCAATACTTTTATTTATTAAAACCGTTTAACTAATGACGTAAAAGATTATTTTTCAGGTCTTTATTTTTGGTAAGAGGTTTTTTCAGTAACGAATATTCCACCCCCATTATTGACAAAAAAATTCTTAAAACTAACTTTCTCAAAACTTTAAGTGTATAAAAACAATTTTGAACAGAATCCTAGTCTTCTCTGGCTTTAGAGAGGACAGGCTACTGAACAAATACATATCTGCATTAATAATAATATTAGGTTTTGGTCCAATACAATACAATGCAGTCTTTCTAGACCTTAGCAAAGCATTTGACCTAGTGAATTATAAAATTCTCTGGGACAAACTAAGACGGTCACAAGTGTCTCAGCATGTTGTAGATCTGTTGAGATACTGGTACGAAAACCAAACAAATCAATTGAAGTGGGGTGACACCCTATCTAGTAGTTACAGGCTAGATTGTGGCGTGCGCCAAGGGGGGCTGACTTCTCCGGACCTATTTAACCTATACGTGAACGGGCTGATCGAGGAACTCAGAAGAACCGGAGTTGGCTGTCACCTGGGTAACGTATGTGTGAACAGCTTGAGCTACGCTGACGATATGGTTCTTCTGAGTCCTTCGATTAAAGGGTTAAGAAGGCTGCTGTCATTTTGTGAGCATTATGCTAATGCTCACGGATTGAAATATAATGTTCTCAAGACGGAAACTATGGTCTTCAGATCTGGAGCTGGTCCGGAGAACATACCCAGTCTTAATTTGAACGGGTCCACCAATAAGGTAGTAAAACAGTTTAAATATCTGGGGCACATACTGACGGACAGACTGCATGACGATACAGATATAGAAAGAGAGCGAAGGGCCCTCTCAGTGAGGAGTAACATGCTCGCACGAAGATTTGCGAGTTGCACCAATGATGTCAAGAACACTCTTTTCAGAGCTTATTGTCTGTCAATGTACACTTGTCAACTTTGGTGCAACTTCACAAAAAAGATGTACAGTTCATTAAGAGTTCAGTACAATAATGCTTACCGAACTCTTATGAAACTACCGAGATACTGCAGTGCCTCGAGCATGTTTGCGGAAGCGAGGGTCCCTGACTTCTATGCAATCATGAGGTCGCGTGTTGCGTCTTTTTGGGAAGCTTTGAGACGTTCCAGCAACAGCATCCTGAGGGCTGTCTCGTGCAATTTAGTATGTCCCATATATACGCATTGGATTTCTGTTCACCTGAACGAGAACAAAAAATGACGTAATAATTAGGAATTAGGATGAATATGCAATTTCTATGCAATATGATGTATTTTATGACTATGGGTACCTATACATACCTCAAAGTTTTAGATTCTAGTTTTATTCTTTTAAATTTTGTTCTCACTGTTTTTATTTTGTATATGGGTGTTTTACCTGAAATAAAGCAGCATTCATTTATCAATAAAAATAGCCGTGTTCTGGTTTACCGCACGCAGTGTACTGGTAAGTCTGGTACTTAACTTTGTAACTTCTAGTTCGAGTCAAACTTCACGACCTTTCCGAAACTAGATTTGGATATTACGTATATCGGTCCCAATGGTATCCGACTTCGTTTGAAACAGTCTCCGGGTAGCATACACGTTTGACTTCCAAATGAGATATAAAGTTGTTTGATAGCCGCCTCGCCGAGAAAATGTCGCCGAAACTGTCTTTGGAATTTTGAATGTTCTTCTTTGACCGACTCAAGATCGTTGGAGGTTCTTTACTGGTTTTGTATGGCGGGACCCAGTTGAACATTATAATTACAAAAATGGGATGGGTCCCGCCTGGTTGTCACTGAAAATGTGCTTGTTTCTTGCATTTCACTTGAGTAGTATGGTTTTTAGATTTTATTTTTATTTTTTGGGAAAAATATCTACTACCAGTCTAGGTGCAAGAGAAGAGACTATCCAATTTCTACTGAATAAAAACCTAAACTGTTCCTGGAGACTCGCTTGCCCGAACCTAAATCCACCCGACAATCCATCATCTCAGAGGCGGTGGGATGAGCCGCTCTGTAAAGCAGTTCAGAGTGACCTTATTGCCACATCTGCTTCGGCTGCAGAGCGTGCGCGCCTGCTGGCTGTGGGTGAATGGGAGTCGGGTCTCTGGCTCCATGCACTTCCGTCATCGAACATAGGCACCTTGTTCGATGATACTACTTTCCGCCTCGCTGCTTCCCTTCGATTAGGTGCTCCCTGCTGTTCTGCTCATCGCTGTCACTGTGGCGAAGTTGTCAACAGCCTCGGTCACCACGGCCTTTCATGCGGCCGCAGCGCGGGTCGCATAGCACGGCACGCGAATATTAACGACATTATCCGACGAGCTCTTGTCACTGTCGGCGTTCCAGCTGTTTTAGAACCAAATGGCCTGGCACGCGACGATGGCAAAAGACCGGACGGTATGTCTTTATTTCCTTGGAAGATGGGTAGGCCTTTAGTGTGGGACGCAACTTGTGTCGATACTCTTGCGCCATCCCATCTTCCTAGCTCATCTTGTTGCGCTGGCGCTGCCGCTGCGGCTGCTGAGAACCTCAAGCGGCGGAAATATAATAACCTTGTTGGTAGTTATATTTTCGAGCCGTTTGGGGTTGAAACCTTGGGGTCGTGGGGTCCGAGTGCTCACAAATTATTTAAAGATCTGTCCAGACGCCTAGTTGACACTTCGCGTGACCCAAGGGCTGGCTTTTACCTTGGACAGAGGTTAAGCATTGCCATACAACGTGGCAATGCCGCCAGTCTTTTGGGCACATTGCCAGTGGACAGCGATGCGCACGAATTTCTGGATGCAATATTTTAGTTTATTTTTAGGTGTGTATATGTAGTTTAGGGTTTTTATTTAAATTAAAATTGTATTCTTTCTCATGTATTCATTGTAAAAAATAAACTGTTCCTTTAGTTCATCAGAAATGTTTTTAAAGAGGTCGAATCTCCCTTCACTTTATATACGAGTACATATTAAACAGCATATTATATGTACGCAAACACTTAGGACTTTTTAACATTAGAAGCAATCTTCACTCAGTAAATACACGCAATAAACATGACATTGTTATGCCCAAATGGAGACTAGCCAAGACAAGCAAGTCATTCCTCATAAACAGCATACACTTTTATAACAAGTTGCCAAAGTCTGTTACAGAACTTAGCGAGCGAAAATTTAAAACCCACATCATACCTTGTGTCCTTAGAATAACAACGCATAGAATAGGCGTCTAGAACAAAACACGAGCGATTTCGTGTGTCCACTTTATTTTCTTTGTGTGCGTGAGCCGAATGTGTCTACGTTCTTCAAACGCACACAAATATAGCTTTCAGTGATACCATTACCAGTACCATTACCACAAAAATGGGAAAACGCACTATTATGTTGCTGGTTCAAATCAAGTATTTTATGTTATGAAACTAAATAAGATGATGTTTTTTCATGTAATATGACTTATATAACATATATTTACGGAAGGTAAACGAAATGAGATATCGTTTATTGCGTTTAGAATGTTTGATGTGTAATGTGTTATAATGATATTATAGAAATGTATTAATTGCTTGAAAAATCTCGTTTAATATCAATTAAAAGTATGTGTTGTATTTATGAAATAGAAAAATATTATTGAGAACATTACTTAAATGAAAAAAATCTTAATCAATAAAATTGTCATCTTTATGATGCCACTCTTCGAACTAACAGTAACTTTTAGTTATAAAACACTGTAGGTAGTAGCTGTAAATAAATATAGTTTAGTTTGACGCATACATAATTACCGCCAAAACTATATTTGGCTAAACTTTCCTTTATGGCCCGTTGAGTTGGAAGTTCATAGTTTTACTGTAAATAGTACTCATAAATAGAAAGCTTTTTACGAATTGTTAAGTTGCGCAAATTCACTGTTTACGAGATATAAGTTTTTAAAGTTTCGTTTAATACTGAAAAATAGCACGCCATTTGCAAATTTTTAGGTTGTTTATTGTCATGGTAGACGTCAAAGTTGACATTTCACGTTCCATTGACAGAAGAAGTGTATTTTGTTCAATTTTATGTCATATTTTTACGTAAAAATAATTTTATTTTCACATATTCACGTATTAAATTTGGTGTGTTATTAGTGGGCATTATAGCTGTGCTGTATTATGTAATTGCGTTGACGTTTTTACACAAAAATATTACGAATTTTTGTTTACACTGTGGAACGGAAAGTGAAGTGTGATAATAATGTGAAAGGGAGATATAATATTTAAAGTTTCCATACAAATTGGGAAATAGTACGCAATATATGATAAATAATATTCATGGTAGTTCCAACCGTTACTAGGAGAAGTTAGGATGCAATAGCGAGCAAAGCGAGCTCGGGACTTGGGGCAACCCGACTCGGACAGATTAGGTTAGAAGGGGATGGCCGGGTCTAGTGAGCGAGCGCAGCGAGCGAACAGACCCGGCCATCACCTTCATGGTTATTTTTATTTAAACCATTGAACCCCGCGAAGCGGGGCTCCGACTACACCTTTTAGCCAACTTTTGAGTTTTTTGAAAACCTTTTTGTTGGAGTAATGCCGGGGAGGAGAGGAGCACCCCCTGCCCCGTCACTCCACTCCCGCTGCCTTCCTCCTGCCAAAAAATACTAAATTTTTCCGAAATTTTTATTCTAACCTAAAAACTTTAACCATGGATATCACTATAACCATGGGTTTGCGCGGGGGGGGGATGGTACAAGGGAGTAGCACTACTCCCCCCCCACCCCTCCCCTCCCACCCCGACCCAAAAATCGACGGGCCATAAAGGAAAGTTTTACCCTATATTATTTTAAACAAAAATAAGCACATTTTAAAGAAATCAATATGGGTATTTTTTTCCTCACGGATAGCAACATTGAATTGTGATAATTTAGGTTATTAGAATTTTTGTTTGATGGTCGATTTACTTAAATATAATGTATAAAATGTAAGTATTTACTTGTGAAATGTAATTTAATTACACGTTTTTTGTTTCCCTGAAGGACTATGACATCCCTTTACGCTACAAACGGTCGTTTTAAATTATTTACTCGCGAGCTCTGTTCGGCAGAATGTGACCTTGAATACTGACGGCTCGTCGAGCAAAGTTAGCCAAAAATGGCTAAGTTTTAGTTGCCTCACTTTTTGCACTCGTACTATCCTTCTTGCGTTGTTATTCTAAGCTTGTGTCCTTATCAAAAAAGCATATTATAAAAATTAGGACTACGTTGAAGACATGACTGCTTGGCGATGAGTGCTTCCTTCTGCACGTAGATTCCCAGGCTTATTGTGACTGCTTTATCAACTATTCTGTTAACAACTCCACTTTCGTGAGTGTGACTTATTTGTTTTAATTTTTCTTTACGATAATCTATCCGATTCCACAGACAGATTTTTTTTTTCGTTTTTTTTTATATTTTTCGTTTTACAATGCTTTAGTTTCCTTCATTACTGAAGTCTTATGTGGTCGTTTTTCAAGTTTATTTTAATATTTTATAAAGCTTTTTGTGAATATTAGAAGAATTATTATTAGAACACTTGAGATATGAGCCGACCGTGAATCCCCATCTATGGAGATTGTCTTTGCTATGGCCGACTTGGGTTCAGAGTCTGATAAGGCATTTCCGAGTCAGCCGCGGTAGCATGTACTCTGGTGGATGGCTCTCAGGCGGCTTGATGAAGCAAAAGAAAAAGTACTTGCTCATTAGTAGCATATATTGTACACCATAACAGTAACAAATAAGGACTTGACAACTAAAAGGGTAATGCAATGGGTGGTCTTATCGCTAAAAGCGATCCTTTACAGAAAACCTTTAGTTTAAATATAATTATATTTATGTAACAGAATAATGATGACAATATACTATGTGGAATCTTGACCTTGACACATCACACAAGAATACTATATTATATGTAGGTATTTGACAAACAATACGAAAACAATACGAAATATAAAAGTTAGCTATTCCCGAGACAATTCTAGTTTTTGCACAGACGCAAAGACAAACATTTAGACAGTCAATATTTCTTGTCAATAATTATTTGTTTACCTACATCGTAAAATGAGAAATGAGTACATTTTTCTTTTGTTTTTTTTTTACGAGGATAGAAACTATAAACTCACTCTGTTTCTTCCATTGCTCAAGCGTTCTGCCCTAGCTAGCGTCCTGTCAGAACGTTCCCGCAACCTCCTGTTGGGCTCTGTCAAGTAATGAGTACTTAGGTCTCTAATTATCATAGCTATGTTATCTAGCCTTAATGTGACCTATGCTGATGTGTTTCCTTTTTGTTATTATTTTTACAGTACCTACCTTCAATTGCACGTTTCGTCATTACACGATGAAAAATTATTATTTGTTCAACTGCTAATTTCGTAAAAGAAAGTTTATTTGTTAGAAAAACATGATACCTACAGTTATATCATGTTTTTTTCTAAGAAATAAGATTCTTTAAACCTTTATGTAAAGACTGGCTCGTCATCATTTATTTCTAGCAAGTTCCATAAAGCATTAGTAACAATTTTCTTACGGTCTATGTTAGTAAATAGTACAAAAAACGAAACTATTTCCTCGTAACGATCCCGACCCAGTGAGCCAGGGATAGGGCAGTCGTCACGAGATGAAATCATTTGCAAAACAATATTGTTGCTGCCGCGCATTCTTTGAAAGAGTGACTCTGCTTCGTTGCGCATTATAGTAGCGACATCCCATCAACACGCGCATTTCCGAACATTGATCATGTGCAATGCCGCGGCAACTCCAACAGCACTCTGAATGCATTATTATATTGCACAGGCAGAACTTTGTAGACCCACAAGCTGCTCAAGTAAAAAGATTTGCAAATGCTTTGAATAATGTGTGTTTGTTAGGGTTCCGTAACCGAATTGCAAAAACAGAATCCTTATAGTTTCGTCATGTCTGTCTGTCCATCCGTCCGTATGTCACAGCCATTTTATTCCGAAACTATTAAGACTACACATGTGAAACTTGGTAGGTAGATGTATTCTGTTAACCGCTTTCCGATTTTCATTAAAATATGTAAAATTACGGGAGCCCCCTTAATTTTATTATATACTAGCTGACCCGTCACGACTTCGTTCGCGTGGTATCCTACCCCTACCCAACCGATACCCTACCCCTATCCTACCCCTACCCTACCCTACCCCTACCCTACCCCTACCCTACACCTTCCCTACCCCTACCCTACCCCTACCCTACCCCTACCCTAACCCTACCCTACCCCTACCCTACCCCTACCCTACCCCTACCCTACCCCTACCCTACCCCTACCCTACCCCTACCCCTACCCTACCCCTACCCTACCCCTACCCTACCCCTACCATACCCCTACCCTAACCCAACCCCACCCTACCCCTACCCTACCCCTACCATACCCCAACCCTACCATACCCCTACCCTACCCCTACCCTAACCCTACCCTACCCCTACCCTACCCCTACCCTACCACTACCCTAACCCTACCCAAACCCCACCCTACCCCTACCCTACCCCTACCCTACCCCTACCCTACCCCTACCCTACCCCTACCCTACCCCTACCCTACCCCTACCCTACCCCTACCCTACCCCTACCCTACCCCTACCCTACCCCTACCCTACCCCTACCCTACCCCTACCCTACCCCTACCCTACCCCTACCCTACCCCTACCCTACCCCTACCCTACCCCTACCCTAACCTACCCCTACCCTACCCCTACCCTACCCCTGCCCTACCCCTACCCTACCCCTACCCTACCCCTACCCTACCCTACCCTACCCCTACCCTACCCCTACCCTACCCCTACCCTACCCCTACCCCTACACTACCCCTACCCTACACCAACCCTACCCCTACCCTACTCTCCATTTCTTCTTCGTTCGCGTGGGATGTTTTTCCCGCTTAAATCCCGACCCCTTGGGAATTCTGGGATAAAAAATATCCTATATCCGTCTCCTGGTTTTAAGCTACCTCCCTACGAATTTTTAGCCAAATCGGTTCAGCCGTTCTTGAGTTATAAGTGGTGTAACTAACACGACTTTCTTTTATATATATAGATATATATAATACATAGAACTGGAACTATTTTTTTTTTCTTAAAACCAGGTCTTTAAAAATGACATTGAGGTTTCTAAAACCACTTTTTCTTAAAGTCATTCGTTTAAAAGATATACGCTTCCAAAGTGGTAAAATGTAACTTCTATAATAATGGAATGAAAAATCTAAAAAAGTGTATTGAAAAACGTCGTTTGATACACTTGGACATTTGTTACTGCAGTACTCGGCACCAGAACCCCCTCACCTTGCGGCTCGGGCGTTTAACTCCACCTCAGCCGCAATCACAAACTTTCTCCACTTGTATCAAAATGTACTATTTCAATAGTTTTATAGGATAAGGTTATTGGATAAAATTACACAAAAGTGTAAAAAATGTAGTTAATTTCTTAGCTACCCGTACAACATCAGGTGATATGGTGGTCAAACGCAAGTATATCAAGAATAAAAAAAAAAACATAATTATGACAAACCAACCGAACGTGTATACAAACCCCCTGATTTATGAAATTAAGGAACACACACAAATCACAATTCATTTACATGACTACACATTATCCTACACGTAAAATCGAGAACGAAACATTTTTTCCGCACCAAAACGCGTTGAATAGGACCACTGGTTCGGAAACGTTCGGTAACAGTCGTAAGAAGCTCGTAAGACCCTCGTACGAGGTTCATTCGATCCCCAAAACTATCCAACGACTCAGATTAATTCACTCAAGCGTGAATTCATTCATGTTTAGTGTTATGATGTCTGATGAGCGAGTTGCAAAGAGGTCTTTAGTAAACTTAGAACAAAAATAGCATACTGAACTATTTAGGAATAATAAACTTTATGTCTACAATATCTAAGTTAAAATTCTATTGTAACTCGTTTTGTTTATGGGTCCTTTTAATACAGACAGTCAATTAGAAAATCAACTTAAACTACAAAACCCTAAAATTGACAAAATGGACATCCCATCCATACGCACAAAACGTTTTGAGAATAATTTCATTGTGCGTACAGCTAAGAAGTGGAATTCCATGCCGGAGTCTGTGTTTCCTGATAGCTATAACCTGAGAGTCTTTACAATAAGTCAAGAGTGAATAGGTTTGTTCTAGACGAGCGTGCTTCATCTTCGAACATATCAACGCTCAACATCAGGTGAGCTTGTCAAACGCAAGTTTATCAACAATAAAAAAGTCATAGGCAACAAGGAACTCATGCGACTGTTTATATATTCATTATTTTTATTACGTAATTAGGTCTCTGGTCTCACCCTTTCCTTTTTCTTTTTGCGATGTTTTGCCCTGTCTGGACGCTGTCATTAATAAAGGACAACCAAAAACTCCTCGTGATTTTTTTACTACTTTTTATGCTTTCCAGTTAATACCATTCAGTCAGTCGTGCTCCGACTGTGACCAAAAAACAGCAGTGTGGAACAGCTGTCTCTCATACAAGTAGCATTATGCTGAGCAGTGGCTTTTCTGCAGATACATGTTGTATTATATCTGCAGAAAAGCCTAATGTCTATTACACACTTAATAGTAAATAAAATTGAAGTATATGCCTCTGATTTCAAAATAACTATGCTTTTCTAAGTGTTTACAGTTATTTACTTCACAACAAACAGATTTTAAAATATTTTCCTGTCCGTCGTTGTACCTGTATGTTCTTTTTTGGTTTGTCTGGGCTAATCTCTGGGACAGTTGAACTGATTTAATGGGTTTTTCACTGGAATATAGAGGATTAAAAAAAAAGAAAACTAGCAGTTTCATACAATTCACATCACTAGCAATCTTGTTGGCCCCTTCAACTACGCTAAATATGCTTTTGTCTTTTTTTTTTAAGAATGGGAAATTATCCAATGACTGCCTCCCAATCTAGGCGAAGCGAAAAGCTGTGTGTCAGACTTTTACTGACTAAAACCCGTTCCACCTTTCCGCCCTTCGTGTTCCGAGGCCGCGGTAACTTTTTCGAACAATTCTGCAACCCCGGCGACAGGCCCGTGCAGACGACGCGCGTAGAACACGACGCGCCGTCTACACGGGCCTGGTTTCAGTCGGGCGGTGAGCTACCCATTGCTCGCAGCCCGCAGGCCCGCGCCTACAGTGGCTGGGAGTCACCCTGCGACTCCAGACCGTCTCCTGCCGCGGCTGAGGCGCAAGGGCTGTGAGGGTCTCGCGTGTCCCGCCACCTCCTTCGACCTCCTTCAAGAGGTGACTGCTTTCCATGCCTCCTCGCTCCGGACCATGGATTGAACCAGGGCCGGGAGCGAGAGATTAGCGCCTATCGCCCCTACGAGGACAAAGCGGAGCTCTGCCCAAGCGGGGCAAACCTCCACCGTGTGTTCCACCGTGTCCTCAGGGCGATCCTCGCAGTGGTGACACCCGGACAGGTACTCACCGGACACAAGTAACTCTCGAAGTGACCATGTCCGATGAGCACCTGCGCCAGGCGGAAGGTGAGAACGCCGTGACGCCTCGTTAGTCACTTCTCAAAGAGGGGACTTACCGCCGCTATTGTGGCGTGCCCAAAACATACGCATTTGTCTTTTTTTTTTATTACTAATGAGCCCGCTCTTGGCTTCGATCACACCTGATGGTAAGTGTAAGATGAGGTCTACGATCGAACGAGCGAGCCCAGAAAATGTCTATTCACTCTTGCTTTAAAGGCTGACGGATCATATGTAGCAGGGAACACAGAAGACGGCAGAGAGTTCCACACTTTGGCTGAGCGCACAATGAATGTTGAAGAAAAGCGCTTAGTACGACAAGACGGTATATCGACCAAGTTTGGATGGTATCCTGCGGTACGTCTGGTAGACCGGTAGTAAAAGGGGAATGAAGGGATTAGGTCGTGGAGCTCCTGCGCACACTCTCCGAAGTACAATCTGTAGTGTAATGGGTAGGGTTCAAAGTTCAAACCCTCGACCTCTCGATCAAAAGTCCGACACCCTAGCCATTAGACATAGTTACAGGGAAACATACATTTTGTTCTGGAATTCCCACTGGATTGATAGGTAAAATCACAGGTAAAATAGACTTCCACGACAATGAAGTCGGCGAGCACAATTAGCAACATTTGACAACATCTTATGGTTGTTTTTTTTTTGAGATTCATTCTATCTGTCTATGACAGAGAGAAAGAATAAAATCTAGAAAATGCAAGAGCATACCAG
This sequence comes from Tholera decimalis, assembly GCA_943138885.2. Lineage (NCBI taxonomy): Eukaryota > Metazoa > Arthropoda > Insecta > Lepidoptera > Noctuidae > Tholera > Tholera decimalis. Next base: position 4,780,853 of record OW964557.2, on the reverse strand, counting down.
AAAATTCTATTGTATTTTCTTTCACTTTCTTTATCTCAAACTTACAGTAGATCTAAAGCCAGCTTGAAAGTTTTTAGTAGTTTTACACAATCATAACATCAAAACACACAACCACGAGGTAATATCCTGAGCTCTGTGTGCTATTGAGTCCCGTAAGCCATCTGAGCTCAATTTTATATTTCCGTTAACCCAGCACTTTATAGCGTTCTCGTCGTTAACCGAAGCATTATGTTTAAATCTTTCGTTAACGATTAATATCAGAGATTAAAGCACGCTTTTAGTGCGGCGTGTACTGAAATTCTTTTATTAATCTTTTAATGCTTCAGGCCTATGATTATTACGGCAGACTCTGTTTTTTACCCTTAGCTGGTATCGCCTTTTTTGGCAACACTACCGGTATTGTGGGTCATATTTTACCCATACCAAAAATCTGTTGTAGAACGTAGATTTTTTTATTATTTATATAAAATATGGTTAGTTATGAAAAAAAAAGAACGTTTTATTACAAAATTATCTTGGTTTAATTTTAGAATATAAAAAAGTTATCATGTTTTACACGCATTTGTAACTAACCTAATTTTTTGGCACTTTTTGGTTAGTGTGAACTTAAAACATAAAAAAAAATAGAAATGTAAGAAAAACTTTAACTAAAAGATATTTATGGCACTTCTCATATCTTTATAATAACAAAAAAAAAAAATTACTTCTGAGATCAGCATAAAATAAAAAAAATGACAACCAAAATCAAAACGACTTCTTCCAAACTAACAAGATAACATATTTTAGTCTTTATACTTTCTGACAACTGGAACATATAACATTTTGGACGGAATGTGTCTTACAAATAATATGTAAACATTCAGAACATTTTAGAGAATGTTTTCGGTCATTTTTCCAATCGCATAGGTAGCATCTGGCCCTTTTCCGATTTGAAATTGAAGCTGCAGAAGAGGTCGATGCAACTGGTTCTTCAATCTGGGATTGATTTTCCGGCTGCTTATGTATTTGCTCCAAATTGTTATCAATCCTCCTCTTTAGATCATTGGAAAAAATAGCATACCCTGTTTTCCGTTGCAATATAAATGGTATTACCAAGTCTAAACCTATTTTCCTAATATATTTTCCTGCATTCCTTTTCATGCGTTTTTCAGGATTGGAGGCTTTCCAAAGTACATATCCATTAGCTGCAGAAATATTCAATATTGCCCAAAAAATTACACATGGCCATCTCTGAGTTCTTCTTGCTACCGAGTAATTCGCACATTTTTGGTCTAAAGAATCAACACCGCCTTTGGTACTATTATAAAATTGAATGATTTCTGGTTTACCGCTTTCAGTGTCGATGGATTCATCATGGTGCATAGTTGAAATCATGATTACACTTTGATTCTTTTTAGGGACAAAGGAGCAAAGAGTTTTATCATTTGTGTACAAATATTCACTAAAACAAAAAAGTTACAAATTACACTCAGTGAAAAAAGTTACTTATTTGGTGTCGTGGGTCGAACGTGACCCAGCCAGCTACTTACCTCCGCTCCTAAGATAGTCGAAGCGCTGCACGTCCGCCCCCCGCCGCAGCTAGCAACGCACTGAGAATACGTAGAAGCGCGCAGTCGTAGCATAAATATTAAAAGAATAATAACCGAAAATGTTCGCTTCTGGGTCAAATTTGACCCACGATACCTACTAAGGGTTAAGCTTAGCTCTATAGTTATTAGTCGATGGATGTTTCCATAAGTCTGATGATGACCGAAACAAACAACTGAGGAGAAAGGTCTTAAATGTCGGAGTCGGCTTCCAGTTTTACTGGATGTAGAGACACGAAAAAAGTATCGATACTTTGTGGTATCGAGTACGTTTCGTTTCGATACCGATACTTTTGTACTCGATACATTTACTCAATGAGTACTTTTTGACAGGTATCGTTTCGAATAAATTAAATCGTGGACGGCAAACGCGATCTGGTTCAATTGGACTGGACCTTCTACATCATTACATTGAGCTCGAAATCGTTCCTTCAGTCTTTCTGTTCACAGTTCAGATCCTTTCCTTCACTAATCAATTACTCAATCGTTCGCCGTTAGAAAATTGGTTTGTTATTATTATTAATATTTATTTATTGTTTATAAGCTCCAATGTAGTTCTTATAATGTACAACGATATCCCACAAAACCGTATTATTTGTATTATTCTTCGTGTTTGTCTCGCGATTTATTTTTCTCCGGTTGATCGTTATTGTGCTTGACTATTATTTGACTTATTTAATCGTGAATGTGTGCCATCTGAAATTACTATTACTATTTTTCTGTGCTGTGTTTTTATTAGAGATTGTACGGAGGAGGAATGGGTACCATAATATGCGTCTAAAGGAATAAATAATATATTTGTTTAAATAATTTGTAGTCACAGTTGTCTTTTTATAGTAATATTATTACACTAGAACTATTAGTGTTGATGTTCTGTTCTTCTGTCCTACTGTACTGAAGCTAAATTGCCGTTACTGACTGACATTGATGGCCTGACGTATGCGCATTAGGCCCTAAGAAAAGTACTCGATACTTTGAAGTATCGATACTTTTGTTTCGATACATTTATTAGTACGATATTTTTTTTTCGATATTACCCATGAGTACAATATCGATACCTTCTTATCGATACTGTATCCCTAACTGGATGCAGCTGAGTAATAATGCTTTATTTGGGGCGTCTGCCTATTTGGCCTCCAAAACCCAGAAACTGAGTAACAGATAGCCCTTGGCAAGTCTCGTGTCAGATTTTCTGGTTTTGGGCAACGACCCATGAAGACTATCAAAAACAAAGTACAAATAACAGCGACCAACAGTTAAACGTGCTCTCCATAGCACAGCAGCATACTACAGCAAAAGGTCACATAAATAAAAGTTGCCAAACGCTTGCCAAACAATACCCTCGTTTAAATCTTTTTTTTTTTGTATTGATAATAGTTTCGCGTTTGACCACCATCTCACCTGATGGTAAGTGATGATGTGGTCGAAGATGGAACACGCTTACCTAAAAATAACCTATTTACTCTTAACTTAAAGACTCCTAGGTTATAGCTATCGGGAAACACAGACTCCGGCAGGGAATTGCACTCCTTAGCCGTAGCCTACGCACAATGAAAGTATTCCCAAAACGTTTTATTCGTATGGGTGGGATGTCCACCATGTAACGATGGTGCATCGCCGTTTGTCTTATAGTCCGATGATGGAACGGACTTGGCTGAATTAGATTGTGTAATTCCATCGCACACTCTCCGAATCACAATTCGATGGACAAAATAAATAATCTTTATCAGAAGTAGAAAGTCTAACATCTTATTACGTGTAAAAGATATTATTCTGCTGATTCCAGGGTGTTCTTCGGGGTTGCAGTAATGATCTAACGAGAAACGGCAGCCCCGGAACGCAAGAACATCTGAAGGAACAGGGTGGGTTTTTAGTCAGTAAACGTCTGACATTCCCTTCCACTTCACCCATTTGATGATTTTATCCCGAAAAAAAAATGTAAAATACGTTATAATACTTATGACCCGAAATAAATAATAATCAACAACAAATAATAAATCATATGTACCTTCACACAAAAACCACACAATCAAGAATTCACTCCGACCGTACCTTCATTTACTTTCCGTTCCGTCTGTTTTGCAAACAATTGAAAAGTACCTAAAACCTTAAATAAGCCTCTGTTACACATAATCCTTCTTCATGAAACCCACGGGAAATTGTGACGTAGCTAGGGTATTTTTAGCATGAAACAGAAACATGAATGTACAAACATGTTGGAAACATATTTTGACAACATTAAGTGTTTGATGATGCTGAAATTTTTTTATCAATACACTTATTTTGTTATTATGGAACTTCCTCGAAAACTGGTTCTTTTCGCACTACGATTAGGTTCAACATGCAATGTATTCTAATCACACTCGTGGATTTTTGTAATTTTTCACAGCAAAGAGGCGCATGTTTTTAAGGCCTTATATTTAATGAAAATTAAAATTGTGTTTATGAACAGAATATCAGAAATAAACATTATTATTAATAAAATAATTTGGCTTTTATCAACAAATTAACATTTATTTGTGTTCAAAATTTAAAAAAAAAATTAATATCAGGCTGTTTTGCGGCTTTGCTTCTCCTTTAAACCGCGAAGGTAAAGCGCAGGGAAAATTAAATATTTGAATGACAAATTTTTTTTTCGTTTTATTATTTTATTTCTTCGAAAGTAGGTATATTGAAAAACGTCGTTTGATACACGTGGACATTTGTTACTGCAGTACTCGGCTCCATAACCCCCTCACCTTGCGACTCGGCCGCAATAACAAACTTTCTCCACTGGTATCAACACGCTACTTTGCTTCAAGACCGTGGAAGGATGAAAATCTTAACATGACACGATTCCGCCGTGCCTCGCAAAGCACGTAATTCCATAGGTCCCAGCTGCCATTTGTATATTTTTGATAGTGGTTATGGGTAGTGCTACCCAGGTACTGGGTTTTCTGGGTTCGGCCAGTGAATCCCGCCGTGTAAAACACTACTACACAGCTGCTTCTAGTAAGACTGGAGTATCACTCAGACATAGTTGCTGCTAAGCAGATAATGACGTAACGCTCGGCAAAAATATACGTTTTTAGGGTTCCGTAGCCGAATGGCAAAAAACGGAACCCTTATAGTTTCGACATGTCTTTCCGTCTGTCTGTCTGTCCGTCCGTCCGTATGTCACAGCCATTTTATTCCGAAACTATTAGGACTATACATGTGAAACTTGGTAGGTAGATGTATTCTGTGAACCGCTTTCCGATTTTAAGAAAAAAATTAAGAAATATTTAAAATAAAGGGGGGCTCCCCATACATAGAACTAAAACTGAAAATATTTTTTTTCATGAAACCTATACGTGTGTGGTATCTATAGACAGGTCTTTAAAAATGACATGGGCGTTTCTTAACCCTCTGCGACTGACGTGGCTCAATTTTTACTATTGTACTGACGTGGTAGTACACCAGACACCATTTCAATAGCAAATATTTTTATTGAATTAAATTCTGCAGCTATTTTATTGGTTTGTATTCAATTAATAGCCTGTTTTTTATGTTAATTTTACTTGAAATAAGTACAACAAATGTAATGATATAGAAAAATGACAAAATCAACGTTTTTTAAATTTAACAATATACATTTTTAAAATTAACAATTAGAGTAATCAGTCTAGGAAACATGAGATAGATTCGTTGGTTGACTATAAAATTAGACAGTCTCCAAATCACAGCTTTGTTTGACAATTATCACATAGTGCCTTGGAGTACTGAAGGTAAATTGGCTTCGAAAAATCACAGCAACAGTATTTCATCTGCCTTTTTATTTTTATTGGACAAATAGAACAAAGTTTTCTACCACTTGGTGGAACAGACCAAACTAGTGGTGGTGGAGGGGGGAGATTCTTGCCTAAAACCCTAGTAACAGTCATTCGCAGCTCCCTTGGTAATCTTTCGTTGTATACTCGGGTTTTCATATGATTCAGCACTAAATCATATTCAATAAAAAAGTTCCTATCCTCATTTTGCCATCACTGTCAGAACAATTTTAATACAGTACAAAGCTATTTATGCCTGCCCTGTCCAGAATCCTTTGATAGATTGCCATAGGCCACCGACGAGTTTTACGGCTACAACAATAAATAGAGCATTTCTTATCCACCTCATCCACTCCACCTTTTGTATGATTATAGTCTGTAATCATAACTGGTTTTCCCGTATTAATATCTATTTCTTGAATGTGATGAGATGAAGAAATCAACAACATGACTTAATTTGGTTTTGACACTGTTGTGACTCGTCTGAAGATCGTTGGCGTTCGACCAATACGGCAGGTCCCTGTTGTGTTTCTACATTTGGCTGTGGATCTTCTTCATATGAAATGATATCATCTTTGAAGTGTTGGGTTTCTGGCTCAAAAGTAGGATTTTCAACTTCATCATCAATATCACTAAACTGATGTTCACTTTCTTCTTCCAGCCACTGTAATATTTGGTCTTCATGACTCATAAAAGTTCCCGACGTTCTCTTACGAGTAAAAGTACCTGGCCTAGTGTTGTTACTTGATTCAGCCATCTAAAAATAAGAAATATATATTTTAAATGATATACAGTTTGCGCCGCGAGTTCACCCGCGTGGACTTTAGATACTACTTCGCCTTTGTTATTCAGTCATAAGACAGAAATCTACATGTGAAATACTTTTTAAAATCGGCTAAGTATTAATTGAATAGTATTAGAACTTGGAAATCTAAAACTTATTTACTGATGTGGTTGTTTAGGAGACACTATGATAACATAACCATTTTACTGACGTGGTAGTATAGAAGACACTTACCTTAACGCTGACGTAGTAGTCTCCTGGACACCTTTCTTCCGCTTTGCATATGCGCGCTCACTGCGATCGCCCGCCGCGCACTAACCGACGCGCGAGCTCACTACAGTAAGGTACTAAAAGCACCGGCGCTCAAGTTTGAAAATGAACGGAAATAAACAGAATTTCATATTTCGCGGTGTCTGTTGGACTACCACATCAGTCGCAGAGGGTTAAACCACTTTCTCATAAAGTCAATCGTTTAAAAGATATAAGCTTCCAACCTGGTAAAATGTGTGTCCCCCCCTCTAACTTCTATAATAATGGAGTGAAAATACTAAAAAATATAGACGTCTGTAGATTTTAATGTAATCTTTCAACCAAAATTTGTTTGAACGAAGTCGGGTGAGCAGTTTTTGAGATACAGCAAATTTTCTAAAACCGCTAACATAACTTTGTAATTCATACAAACACTATGAAAAACAAAGTTATTGGGCGTTGTTGTAAAAATGTAAATAAGATAGTTTTAAGAAATTTTTAAGTTTTTTTTTACTAGTATAGTTACTACGGAACCCTTCATGGGCGAGTCTGACTCGCACTTGGCCAATTTTTATTATTAAATTTCTTCTTTCTTTCAACCCACTGCGACAAACTGTTAGAAGTTAAATCCAACTTATATACCGTCCCACTACAGTTGAGAGTGTTCTTGGAAACTCCAAATCATGTTCTACAGGAGACGTAATCGCTTCTTTGCGGGCTTGTAAGCCCCGTGAGTAGAACGCAATAAAAGGTATAGGTATACATCGTAGTGGAAATTTTGGGAGAGAATTGAGTTACAAGCGTTAGCGAGGGCGGCAAGCCACAAGAAAAAATTATATTATTTTAGGTATACATATTGTATACTACTACATTTAACTGACTTTCTACCGCAACCACCCTGTAAGAAGCAGAAAACTTCAGTTTTATTCGGAGGATATGGAAGGCGCTATCGCAGAGGGTCAGACTTTCTAAGGCACATAAAATACGACCAAGAAGCAGAGAGACGGAAATGAACTTGGTACATAACTGACAAAATACATACATTCTATTTGCTTATCTGTATAATGGAGTATAGTTGTGATATTATTATCGTGTCAACGGATAATATTCTTTAGACATTTAAAATTTATCCATCCTAATGAATCGTTTCGTTGTTTAACATATAGTTAATAGATTAGTCTTAAAGCCGGCCATGGTGGGTTCCACTAGATTGCAAATGGTTCAGTATAATTATTTCAACATATAACTTTAAAAACACAGACTTCTTAGGTAAAGGATTTCATGTAATCTGTTATGTTGTACATAACTATTTCCAACAATTTTGTTCAAATTTAAAGCCACATTACGTTTTCAAACACGGGGGGAAAGATTGAGTCTAGTTTGTTTTATTAAATTAAAATATAATAAAATGGACGGGGTGTGCAGTAGGGTCGGATTCATCTACTAAATCCATGGTATCCTTTTGAGCATCGATGTGTTTTAGACACAATATGTTCAACCTCATTGCCTGCCTCGTTGTTCAAATAGTCGCAAGTGCAACTGCCGAACACGAGGTCTCGGGTTTGATTCCCGGGTCGGGCAAAAAATGCTGTTGGGTTTTTCTTGACTTATTTTTTTTAACGTGGTAAAATTATCAAATAAGTCCTCCCACCCCGGGCAGGGTGAGAGGGACTGTCAGACTTGTACTGACTAAAATCCACGGTGTTCCTTCAGTAGCCCTTTACGTTCCGGGGTCACGGTAATGGGATAAGTCCCACGACCCCGGCAGGCTTCGGCCCTCTGCCTTGACTTCAGCAACATGACGAGGCCCCCTCTGGCCTCGTCATGTTCCTGACGCTCTTTGAGGCGCGCGTGGAACACAATGCGCCGTCGACCCGGGCATGGTCCATGGTCGGACAGCGAGTTGCCCTTTACTCGCTGTCCGCATGCCCGCGCCTACGGTGGCCGGAGATCGTCGGCCGACGTCCGACGCCGTGGGCGACTACCACTGCGGCTGGGCTGGAGGGAGGACGCCATCCTCTCCCTCACGCGGCCCGCCTCCTCCTTCGATAGCATGACTGTTTCGCAGAAGGAGGCGACCGCTTCCCATTCCGTTTCGCCCCGCAGCATGGCCAGTGCCGGGCGCGAGAGGTCTCCGCCTATCGTCGCCCTGAGGACACGTCGGTGCTCTGCCCAAGCGGGGCAGTCTTGCACCGTATGCTCTACTGTGTCCTCAGGGCGATCCTCGCAGTGGTGACACCCAGGCGTTTCTTCCCCATCAGACACAGGTACCTCCCGAAACTTCCGTTTCCGGTGAGAACCTGCATCATGCGGTAGGTCAGGACGCCGTGACGCCGATCTAGCCACTCCTGAAAGAGGGGTCTTACCGCCGCAATTGCGGCGTGCCCGGGGTTTTTCTTGACTTGGCTTGGAAGTTCGCGTTGTGATACCCCCGTGCCTCGGAAAGCGCGTTAAGTCGTTGGTCCCGGCTGTCATTTGGACATCTTTGGCAGTCGTTACGGGTAGTCAGAAACCAGTAAATCTTACACTAGTCTAGCCAAGTGGTATCATGTTACCCAGCTACTGGGTTTTGTAGGTCAGATAGGAAGACGCTCCATGTAAAAGCACTAAGTCATAAGTCATAAGGCATTTATTTCAGAACAATATACATTGTGTAGAAATTGTGTAAAACAAAACAGTTGGTAAATAAAATGTATCAAACGAAGAGAGAACAAAAAAAAACATGTCAAAAATAATAAAATAACAAATTAAAAACGATAATAATCCTCATTCAATTTAAAATAATGAATAATACAATAAAACAAATAGTCAAAGAAAAGGAAAAACCGAAAATAAAATTAACAAATATTAAAATCAGTGATTTATGACATCTAGTTTTATACGAAATATGCAATAAAATAAAATAAAAAATTATGTTAGAAATATTAACAATGTCTTCTCGTTTTCTGTGAATAATCAATAATAAAAATAGAATGTCAATAAATAAAAAAAAGTTACAAAAATGGTAATACTCAACTGCATCCGGTTAGACTAGAAACCGACCTCAACATAATTGGAAAAAGGCTAACCAGATGATCATGATGATGTACGACTCTCACAATTAGCCCATTAATTTATCAAATGTCAAACGGCACATTTCTACATACTTAACTTTTAATTATACCCAAGTCTAAACAACGCACACTGTACCCTGAGTACCTCGATAAAAATTCAAATAAAAAATTCAAATAAATTACTTTCGTCAGATGTATTTCAAAACACTTACAGCACTTTTTATGTCGACCGTACAAGTTGAAAACAACAGAACAAAAAAAAATTAATTCTAATCATATTAATTATCGTATTCGGGGTTCTCCCGTCTCCGTGACGTGGGCCTCGGGGATCGGGGTACCCGTGAAACAACCCATTGTTGGACAAAGCTACACAAATTCCTCCAGAAATTCTTCACCAGCATCCGTCTACCTTCCGTGGTTCCGTAATTTTTATATGAAGAAGAGAAACCTAAAAACTAACTGCATTTAAAAACATTATAACGAAGCGAAAACACGCAAAATGAAATAATGTTTCAAGTTTTACACTAAATTCTTGAAAAAACCAGCTGTGGTAGAAGGAACACAATAAAACAGAATCCGGTTCGTTAAATTGTTAAATGTTCAGACGCAAATTTAATTTATACAGATGCTTTCTGAGCGGATTTACGCTTTTAAATTAACTTTTATTGTTTCTATGTATATTGAAATACACTTCTTGATCCCTTAGCTTAATTGGATTAGTTTGACAGACGGTACCCTAATAAGAATAGGCCTCTAATATAGTCTGACCCAGTTGTATTGTGAACAAGAGGATCTTATTGAGTACGTACCCAAAATTGATTTGTTGCTAACATTTTAAAGCATATTTTATAGCTAAGGTTCTTTAAGTCTAGAGTGATTAGGTTACTTTTAGGTAAGCGTGCTCCATCTTCGACCACACCATCAGGTGGCATGGTGGTTAAATGCAAGCCTATAAGCAATTAAAAGAATACATAAAACTTCAAGTCTTTCGAGACATTTTAGAGATTTTGCAAGAATTAACATAACATAACATAATTCGATCCCCCCAACCAAGAACTCAGTAATATGCTATTATAAGCTATATACTTAGGTAGAATAAAAAGCGGACTGTATTTCACGGTTATAATATCAGGTCTTGTACAATGGTCAAAATTTAAATAATAAAAATCGTGAGATAGTGGTCGCGTTGTCGAAAGGAGTGTGGAGGGCGCGCGAGCCGTCGTCGAGCCGCTGCGCTGCCACGCCACCGCCCGCTCCCCTCTGCTTGATGATGCATGTGTGTATTGGAGGTGTTAACGTGTGCGTTAACAATACTGTTATGTCAAATTCGTCATCTATAGACTGGAATACATATCAGCAATTTTTTTTTTCAGTACTTTCCTAAGGATATTTACAAAGATATCATGACACATGATATTTTATGCATAGAATTTAGGTATAATTTATTTTTCTTAATTAACTAGGTTTTGAATAAAAGGAATTTTATATCAATGACACATTGATTTTTCGCAAAAAAATTGCTTGCATTTAATACATCAATGACTTCCCAATTTGCACTCGTTGAAAATATATTTGACAAAATCAGTAAATCTTTTCTCCTGTAAAAGTTTGAGTTTTCGATTACCGAGTTATTGCTAGGGAGCGTCGAATTAGCCTTTATTGTCCTATTGCTGAGACATGGCCTCATTTCTATGAGAGGGAATGGACCGTAATTCAGCTGTCTTTTGAACACTTTGGTCTAAGTATATTTTGTCAACCGGTTTCGTCAGGCAACCAGGTTCGATATGCCTATCTGTGTTCAGACTTACAACTTAAAACTTGTAACTTGTCGTACTTATAGCCTATACTTCTTAATTACTTTAGCTTAGTTCTTATCTATTTTTTGTTAACTTTAAAAATGTGTAGTAACAAATGATATGAATGTAGTAATCTATACTTATAATAAATCTGTAGAGAGGTCAATTCTGTACATGAAATATATTTCCAAAATAACTATCAGGGGGTGATTAAGGATCGATACTCATGCCAAAAATGCAATCAGTTAAATTTTTGTCTGTCTGTCTGTCTGTCTGTCTGTCTGTCTGTATAACCGTTATAGAAACAAAAACTACTCGACGGATTTTAACGAAACTTGGTACAATTATTTTTCATACTCCTGAGCGGGTTATAGTATACTTTTCATCACGCTACAATCAATAGGAGCAGAGCAGTGAAGGGAAATGTTGGGAAAACGGGAGAAGTTACTCCATTTTTTAAGCTTCCGTCGCGTGTACAACCTTAATGGTTAAAGCTACACAAATCATTTCATGACGGAAATGTTCTCCTTAAAATTATATAAAAAATATCCCACGACAGCATATGTCTAACTTTTATGGTTGACTCACAATAACACGTGTAACTCCCGATAGCTTAGCAGTTCGAAGCTTTCTGATTATAATATTTGTCTACTCTTACGTTTATAACACTCAGTCACCCCTAATTGAAAAAGTTAACATTATTAACTATTCCATATAAAAATTGGCCAAGTGCGAGTCAGACTCGCCCATGAAGGGTTCCGTAGTAACTATAATATAATATGCAAATTTATTTGACGAAAAAAAAACCTTACAAATTTCTTAAAACTAGCTTATTTACATTTTTTACAACTGCGCTTAATAAATTTGTTTTGAAAAAAAAAACCTTACAAATTTCTTAAAACTGGCTTTTTTACATTTTTTACAACTGCGCCGAATAAATTTGTTTTTTACAGTGTTTGTATGAATTACAAAATTATATTTGCGGTTTTAGAAAATATGCTGTATCTAAAAAACTGCTGAACTGATTTCGTTCAAACTAATTTTGGTTGAAAGTTTATATTAAGATCTACAGACATATATTTTTTTTAGATTTTTCACTCCATAATTATAGAAGTTAGAGGTTGTGTCCGCCACACACACATTTTACCACTTTGGAAGCTTATATCTTTTAAACGATTGACTTTATGGAAAAGTGGTTTTAGAAACCCCGATGTCGTTTTTAAAGAACTGTCTATAGATACCACACATGCATCGATTTCATGAAAAAAAATATTTTCAGGTTTAGTTCTATGTATGGGGAGCCCCCCTTTATTTTAAATATTTTTTATTTTTTTTCTCAAAATCGGAAAGCGGTTCACAGAATACATCTACCTATCAAGTTTCACATGTATAGTCCTAATAGTTTCGGAATAAAATTGCTGTGACAGACGGACGGACGGACAGACAGACAGACAGACAGACGGACAGACATGTCGAAACTATAAAGATTCCGTTTTTTGCCATTCGGCTACGAAACCGTAAAAAGAATCATATAAATCGGTATAGAAACACCAAAGTTATACATGAAATACGCTTATAATAATAAGACATCGCGCGTGAATACTGAATCATGCTATAAGGATTATTTTTGAGAATCGGTCGCCGCGCTCGACGCGTCTCGCGGTCGAAGCGTTCTCTAGGTACTTAAGCCTCATGTGAACGTGATCTAAACAATATTACCAATACATTAACTTACGCTGACGGAGTCGCGGGCACAGCTATATTGTATCATTACGCTAAGGCCAATAGGAGCGGAGCGCCAATGAAGAATGCTTCAAAATCGGGGTTAAATTTAACGTTAGCCCAAAGTAACTATTCCACGCGGACGAAGTCGCGGGCAAAAGCTAGTAAATGATAATTGTAATATTGAAGTATATCTTCTATACTTATAATAAATCTGTAGAGAGGTCAATTCTGTACATGAAATATATTTACAAAATAACTATCAGGGGGTGATTAGGGATCGATACTGATACCAAAAATGCAATCAGTAAAATTTTTGTCTGTCTGTCTGTCTGTCTGTCTGTCTGTATAACCGTTATAGAAACAAAAACTACTCGACGGATTTTAACGAAACTTGGTACAATTAATATTCATACTCCTGAGCAGGTTATAGTATACTTTTCATCACGCTACAATCAATAGGAGCAGAGCAGTGAAGGGAAATGTCGGGAAAACGGGAGAAGTTACTCCATTTTTTAAGCTTCCGTCACGTGTGCAACCTTAATGGTTAAAGCTACACAGAAATCATTTATGACGGAAATGTTCTCCTTAAAATTATATAAAAAATATCCCACGACAGCATATATCTATCTTTTATAGTTGACTCACAATAACACGTGTAACTCCCGATAGCTTAGCAGTTCAAAGCTTTCTGATTATTATTCTGCTCCGAAATTTATAACCACCACAACTTTGCAATGGAACTCGGCTAAAAGTAACCCAGTTGCAACAAAATATAATCGAGGCTCAAATTTTAACAGGTTGCGGTGCAGGAGAAACCGTCTTTATTCCCAGAATTCCCATAATACCAAATAATTTTCCATTCCAATTTAAAAGAACGCGATTCCCAGTATCGGTGTGTTATGCAATGACAATTAATAAGGCTCAAGGGCAGACTATTCGTGTTGCTGGAGTAGATCTCGGTGTCAGTTGTTTCTCGCATGGTCAGTTGTACGTCGCTCTTTCCCGGGTTAGCAGTTCTAGAAATCTTTATGTTCACGTGCCGGACGGGTCAACTTTCAACATAGTTAACCTGGAAGCTTTGCGCTGAAGTATTGTCGTTCTATAGGTACTTAAGGCCTCATGTGAACGTGATCTAAACAATATTACCAATACATTAACTTAATAACACACAAGGAGTTACACGCTGACGCAGTCGCGGGCACAGCTATTAACAATAATATTGTGCGGTTCGGTATTGCGATATTTTTCAACAGCATTATAGATTGACATATTATATTTCCCTACTAAATTACGAAAGTTAATCTGTGTGTTACATCAAAATCACTGAATCGTGAGGAAGGACATAGGCTACTTTTTTTTACGAAAAACGACGGAAACGTGGACGAAGTCGCGGGCAACAGCTATCTATGCTAATAATATAAGGCTGAAGAGTTTGTTTATTTTTTTGACCGCGATAATCTCAGGAACTACTGGTTCGAATTAAAAAAGTATTTTTAGTTAAATAGTAAATTTATAGCGAAAGGCTATAGGCTATATATCTTTACGCTAAGGCCAATAGGAGCGGAGAACCAATGAAGAATGCTTCAAAATCGGGGTTAAATTTAACGTTAGCCCAAAGTAACTATTCCACGCGGACGAAGTTGCGGGCAAAAGCTAGTGTTTAAATAAAGGACTACGAATTAAATAAATGCATTCCTTTCTGCTCTGGAAGTGCACTTAGTATTCAATTCTGTTAACTCCTCCAGTTAACAGAAATGCTAGTTATGTGAATTTTACCCACATAGCTAGTAATCAGTATTCTTTAAAAAAAAAAATAAGGGGCCTGCCTTTAGCGAGCTTCCAGAGCATTATTTTTTCAAACCGTTCAACAATTCCTCACCAAAAATGTAGTTACTATATTAAAAAACTTCCAGAGGAACTGCAAATGCTATACATAACAAATGCGAAAAGTTGTAAGTACAATTACAAACGTTTTTACATAAGAAATAGTTAATTATTATGTTTAGTAATACTGTTTTTTTTTTATTTCGTTATGTAAAATCAAATAAAGAATTAATTACGATTCGCTAACACACAAATAATCCCTAAGAGATACATTGATAATTAGAAAATTGCTTTAAATGTTTTAGTTTAAATAAACGCTTAAAACTTGAATGAGTTCGTGGAAAAGATGTACGAATTTCAAAATAAAATCACTTGTAGGTCCCCCAGCGCCCCTCATGAGTGCAAATTTATTTTCCGTTACATTACACTTACGCTCCCAAATGTGAGCGTCTACCTTATCATGGGTTTAGAGATCGCTGCCTCGTTCAGGGACAGATGAAGGGCCGTTGAAATTGTTCCAAATCCCCACAAGGATAGCTGAACAAATTAAACTTTGCTGTTGATCTTTTTGCTATCTTAACTACCGCGTTAGACCATCTTGAAAGTTAAGCCATGATTGTCGAGGTCATTTCGCGGATGAATATCTTAACAAGTTGAGATTATTCCATGCTTTATTCCGGTATTAGTAGTAGGAAGTGTCAGATTTCCAGCCAGCATGTTTTTTAAGTTGCTCTTGCGTTTGAGGTCGTGGTATCTCGTTAGAACATTCCCACTACCCAGGTAGACAATACTTTATCGGGCCAATCAATGTTGCTAACTAATCTTTGGCGCGCGTGGACCACGTCGCGCCGCTGACCCGGGCTTGGTCCTCACCGGACTGAGAACTAACTTATCTAATCCGATTAGAAAGCATGATAAGCCGTTGTTCCCGCCTATCATTGAACTACCCGCGTAATAATTTTCTACTTCCGTGTCAAATCCATCCAAAGGTTACCTGTGAAAGATTAATGTTTTTAGGGATAAGACCACCTATTTTATCACCCTTCTTAGTTGGTAAATCCTTATTTGTTTGTGTTATGGTGTACAATAAAAATCACAATATTTATCTAATCTGGGGGTACGGCAGTGCCCCCGTGAAGTCGAGCAAAAAAGCGGCACCGCCGTACCATCCTTTTCTCAAAGCAGTTCAAGCCATTTTCGACCCCGTATAACTTCGTTGTGGATAAAACTAGAAGCCTGAATTTCCAGTAACCGAGCAGGCATTGTATAAACGCGGTATATTTAAATTTCATTCAATTTGAACCAGAAGTTTAAGAATTATAACGAGTCAAATTTTCTTAATTTTGTCACTGACTGACTGACTGATCATCAAGTCTAAGGCACTTCTATATAATATAATCTATTTATTTAAAACGTTAAAGATTTTTAATATTGATATGCTCACTATAAGATGTTGTTAGGTTAGATAATTCAGTAACAACTTAAGACAGAAGGTCCCTTACGTAGAGACTGAATAAATTAATAACCGACTTGGTATTACATAGATCTCACAACTTTTTTACGGTAGAAGAACTGAGTTGCGAGATTTGGTGTTTTTTGACAAGTATTGTTTTTTATTGGATTTGTATATCTTTAATAGTTGCAAGAGTAGTGTCAAAACAGAAAATAAGCACTGCTAAGAGGCACCATATTACTCAGGTTGCGGAAGTCAGATAGGCAGACTCTGTAATTACAGTATACTGAGTCCAATCGGGTTAGACTAGATCCAACCCCTCACATAGTTTGAAAAAACCACCACCAGCCCATAGGAATTTCTCTTAATCTGTTTGTAGATTTGGATATGCTGTTAATAAAATCCAGACCAATCATTATTTTAAAGGCTCACTTTTATAACATTAACTGAATTATAATATACATATATAAAGTTTATCCTTAATCACTAATTAAGGATAAACTTACAATCTAACCAACTTCCTTCCAACGAATTCCTCTTTGGGTACTCCCAGAGAGATTCCAGGTAAATTCCCACCACTAGTTGACGCCCCTGAAACACAATGTCTTCATCTTTGAAAACGTAACACATGACATTTGTTTCAATTTGGAAAATGTCAAAAATGTTTGAAAAATACCCAGACCTGACGCCTCAGTTCTGCCACGTGGTGAATATTATTAAAAAAAAACCCTCATTGTGTTATAAATAAAATTACAACGTCATTAACAATTGAATGTAATTCCAGATCGTTCATTTTATATTATACTAGCGGCCCGCCCCGGCTTCGCGCGGGTGCAATGTTTATATTAAATATAGGCAGCGTTCGCGAGAATCGTTAACGTACGGCAGTTTTTTCGACGCCTTACTCCACAATTTTCACTACCACGAAAAATCCTATCTATTTTCCGGGATAAAATATAGCCTATACGGATTCGGAAGAATCCCTCTAAGTAATGGTAAAAGAAATTTTGAAATCGGTCCAGTAGTTTTTGAGCCTATTCAATACAAACATACAAAAATACAAAGGTTTCCTCTTTATAATATTAGTATAGATGGACTTAAAAGAGACGGACCTTTGAGTTTGTTTTGGTGTGAGCTAGGAAACACCTTCATCTTGTTTAAATTTACGAAATAAAATTGAAGTGTAATAGTTTTATTTATTACTAGTACTCTCGCGGGGCTTCGCTCCCGTGGATTCTATCACGGTAAAAACATAACTCTCCTTTTTTGCAGTTGGGTAAAAAGTAGCCTATAACCTTCCTCAAGCTTCGAGCTACTTCCATACCAAATTTCATCCAAATCCACCCAGTACTTTCGAAGATTAGCGCGTTCAAGCAAACAAACAAACAAACTAACAAACTTTTCCGCTTTATAATATTAGTATAGATAGCCAATATGCATAAAAATATAATTTAACAGCCAAACATTTCATTTAAAGTGAACTAAACGATGTGGGTACGATATACAATGCTGGTAATTTTGTTAACCCCTCCTACTAAGCTAAATTTGCTTGTATCTGAAATGAGATCACGGAAATAGGTGTGTGTAGGGTTCGAACTCTCGATCTCTCGATCACAAGGCCGACTTTTAGCCATAAAGCCGCTAAATGTATGATTGTATTTATTTAACTTTTATTTCCCGACAACATTCTCTGCAACCCGCTTTGTTTAGCTTATCTGTTCGATCATGTAACTGGAACTAGTGACGGTTGCAAAGTAATTGCACGATTACTTTAGATTGCTTCCTCCTAAGGTGTTGGAATTGAAGGTAACGAAGTTTTAGGAGTGGCAATTAGGACGCAATTGTTTTCAGGAGCTGGGTGAAAAGAGGATTTTTGAGATGTTAGAATTCTTTTCTGTCGAATAAGATGGCTACAGAGCAGTGATGACCGATGACAGTAGTTATGGGTAAAACTTGCGAGTTGTCTTGGTCTTGGGTTTGAACCCAGTCAAGTTTCAACTCAATCTATCGGTTTTCTATCGGTTACATTTCGGGGAGTGTGCGATGGAATTACACAATCTAATTCCGCCAAGCCCGTTCCATCATCGGACTACGAGACAAACGGCGAAGCGCCATCGTTACATGGTGGACATCCCACCCTTATGCACAAAACGTTTTGGGAACACCTTCATTGTGCGGACGGCTAAGGAGTGGAATTCCCTGCCGGAGTCTGTGTTTCCCGACAGCTACAACCTAGGAGTCTTTAAGGCCAGAGTGAATAGGTTACTTTTAGGTAAGCGTGCTCCATCTTCGATCACATCATCACTTACTATCAGGTGAGATAGTGGTCAAACGCGAACCTATTTTCAATAAAAAAGTGCATTTCTTCGGGTATTATTATCATCAACAAGGTAAAAAAACATCTGTAGAGAACATGTCATGTTTGTTTTCGGGGGAAAATCATATAATGATTCTCCCTCTTTAAGTTGAGCGGAAAGGAGTATCAGACTTCAACTGACTCAAAACCCACCCTATTCGGGCCATGGTATCTCGTTAAAATATTTCCGTAAGCCCGGCAGAAGTAGCATGTCCTAGGACCAAAAATTCACACAGACACAAGTCATTTACCAACCCGCTGCGAAACTGGGTTGTGGAGGTCTACGTCCCAGCAATGGGAACGTTATGAACTGATAATAATTATGACACAAATCGACAGTCTACCACATAAAAGTCCTTCCAACTTTACATTTTCCTATAAGTCATATTTTCTAAATAGCTGACTTTCCACTAAGCAAATTCAATAAGAATAATGGCAATCACAAATTAACTTCGTAAACCATAATTTAATAATTGCAAGAGTAACAAAATTTCCTCTCCATAATTGCCAAAATTAGACTATTCACATAAACCAACCTCAGGCTGTAATGATCTCACTAAGCAAAAGCGGTCAAGTGTGTGTTTGACGCACAGTAAAGGGTTTCGCAATCGGGTTTAGAATTAACGCAAACACAATGTCATTTTTTGACAGAAGATATAAATGATGATAGCTATTTCTGCTATCTAACATATACATATATCTAGATGGTAAACGACCATGTGATCAGGTGTCCGAATTACTGTAGATGCCGATGTCCCAGGCTCTCCATCAAGCTGAAGACCGTAGCAGATGGAAAAGCCTGTTGCAACGTTTCCGTCGCAGCGAACGATCCTCAGTACTGAGGGTCCGACTTGAGGAGGTTTCATCTAAACAGACAAATAAAAATGGCGTGTCTGTGATTTCTAAATAGCTAGGTCTAGTGCTTATATATATATATTACATATATATACTTATTACTTCACTAAGTAATAAGTATGCTAATAAGACTAAACTTAAATAACAAAGTCTTTTAGGAGCGATAAGGTCTGGGCCATTCGTCTACCGAACCCAAATAACATTCTCATCATTGCTGAAAATCAACTAAGCGCCAGCATAATTGTAATTTTGCGTAATGAAGATACTTATTAAAACTCACTTCGGGCTGATAGGCATTCTTGAAACTTCCATCACTTCCGAATGACGGGACGGAAGAGGTCCTTTGAACTTGCGGATTAAAACAATTGGCAATCCTATTTGAGTTTCGGATCTAGAACTGGCAATTTGAGGCTGTAATGTAGCGGGTGTGTTTTGTTTTTGTAAAGAAGTAAACTACCTGTACCCTTCCATCCTGTACATCTCCATACTAATCTATTCTAATATAAAGAGGTAATATTTGTGAGTTATTCCGAATGTCAAAACTTCTAATCTGTAGTATAAATATATTTAACCAATAGAATGCCACGTTAGCACCGAGCGACATACGCATATACACATAGTCATGGGCAGAAGCTAGTAAACTTATATTATAAATTATAAACTTTTAAAACTAAACTATAAAACCCGTTTCTATTCCCACTCCTTCTCCTTTCATGCAGTACGACTGTGGAACTCACTTCCCGCTAAAATCCGGGAAGCTAAGTCCATTAATATTTTCAAAAAGCTGGTCAATCAAACATCCCGTAATTTTATATATTTATTATAGGTATATATTTTTATAGCATTAATATAAATATGTATTTTAATTCTATGTAGGTATATATTTGTTTATTATATCATTATAGTTTAATTGTATAGCTAAGTATGTTTTATTTATCGTAACTAGTATTTATACACACTGTGTCTATCATCTCCTCTTGAACTCTCCTGTCGCAGGTCTGCTGGAAGAAATTTCTTAGGAAATAAGCAGCACCTTTGTGCTCTTTTGTTTGTATTTAATTTTTTTTGTAAGTGTCATGTGTGTACATAAATAAATAAATAAATATATAAAATAAAGCATAAAATAATGAAATTGTCACCAACGAAGGCATGACTGCTTAGCGATGATTCTTTCCCTCTGCACATGTGGCTTCCTTGGCTTATTGTAATTGCGTTATCGACTAGTACCTAGTACACAACTCCACTTTCGTGAGTGTGTCTTTTTTTATTTCCCTACGATAATCCATCTGATTAGACAGATGTTCTTTTTGTTTCATTATTATTATTAATTTATCCTTCATTATTGAAGTCTAATGTTGTCGCTTCTCAAGTTTATTCTAATATAATATAAAGCTTTTTTGTGTATGGGAGAACACTGTAGACTCTTAGATTTGTTTCACCATTTTTATTTGTAATTCCATTGTGCTGTATTACTTGGTATATACTGTCCTCTCATACCTAATTAACCTGTATTATGGATACATTGTAAAAATGATATTTTGATTTGAAAAAAGTAACTGTGGAGTTTCTTGCCGGTTCTTCTCCTTAGAAAACGACCAATTTCGAACTGTGCCCAAACTGCTGACGGTTTGTAAGTGCTACAGGGGCCTATGTGAAATAAAACATTTTGAGTTTGAGTTTGAACGCTGTCGGCTGGTAACGTAACCAAGAGACTGGTGGCATTGCCACATTGTAGGTACATTGGAGTTGTTGTAAGTATGTCTTGGCTGTACTAAAGAAGTAGGTCGACCTATCGTTTAAAAACCCAGTGCTTCTTCTGTCAAGCTGAGATTTCAAAAACTGAAACTGTCAATTAGGTATTCACGATGCAGTCAAGTGTCTACTAACGACTGTTTAACAATTTTCTTCGAAGACGTAGACTTTGGCGAAATGCCAAAAAAGCACTACATCGGACGAACTTAGTAAAGCTCATTTGGAATGGGCTCTTGTTTCAGTTATTATTATAATTATATGATGGACACTTTTTATGTCTCGGGAATTGCTTGGAGGTTATAATTTGTACTAACTTCACATGGTTGCCAAAGTCTGTGAGTTTTTTTTTTACTTGTATAAGCTCGCATTTACCACCATTTTATGATGGACCTCCTACCTATAGACACAAAACGTTTTGGGAATACTTTTATTGTGCGTACAGCTTAAGAGTGGAATTTCTTGCCTGTGTTTCCTGATAGCTATAGCCTGCAGTCTTAAAGTCAAGAGCGAATAGGTTACTTCTAGGTAAGCGTGCTTCATCTTCGATCACATCATTACCATCAGGTGAAATGGATGTTAAACGAAAGCCAACCAACTAAAAAAATCTCACTCAACCTAAACAATGATGTGTTCGAAGATGAAGCACACTTTTAAATACCTTCAGGTTTTTGCCATAGGAAATACAGGCTGGACAGATTTTCTTTTTATTTTGTGAATTGTATTTTGTGTGTTGTGTTACCAAATAAACGTTTTATCTATCTATCTAACAAATATAAATGTAGAGAGTGGCATTGGTGCAAAAAATCATATAAACATCAAGGAGGCTTCTTAAGTATTCTAGCTGAACCAACATCTGACACTGTTTGACAAAGTTTATAGTAGAAAACATGATTTTGCACCAACGACTCTGTCTCTTTTTAGGGAATAAGTTTTTTTAGAGATAGAGATCAAGATTAGGGAACGCTGGGGCTTGCATATCCATAGAGACAAATGCCCCTAAATAAAACAAGATAAAAAGAAATAGTAATGTCTGAGTTAGTCCAACGTAATTATTCTATCTAATTCAAAGTATCGCTACATAAATAAAACAATTTTCGTAAAACCACTTTATTAACAGTGTCAACCTTAAAATATGGCGGCCAAAATCAGTGTTACCGCAATATGTCACGAGGAATTCCATATTTAAAATTTAAATAATTCGCAAACGCGAGTCCATTACCTTTCGTATGTAAATCTGTATTAACATACTTTTCGGAATCGGCAACATTTTTAACACGAATCTTGATTTTACTGAGACTTTTAAAGCTGCTGATTTAGTTTTTTCCTCATCCTTTGACCGCGACCTGTTACTAATGGTCAAATGAACAAAGTAGGTGGATTAAGTTTTAAGTATGAAGATTACTTGCAAGACTATTTAGTTATATTTTTTTGGCGGAAAATCAAATGACTCCTACCACTTTGGATGTCAGACTTCTACTGACTAAAAACCTACCCTGTTCTTTAAGTTGTCCTTACGTTTAGGGGCCGCGGTATCTCGTTATAACATTCCCGCAACCCCGGAAGGCAATGACCCTATTGGACCTCGTCACTAGTACTGACTGCCATTTTGGACGGCATATTGGATTTAGAATAACGTCACAAAGCTAATGATGTACTGTCATCCTAACTAAAAGTATATGCAAAATTTCAGCTCAATCGGATATCAGAAAGTGGCTGAAAAATATCAACCGAAAAATGTATATCTATACTAATATTATAAAGCTGAAGAGTTTGCTTGTTTGTTTGCTTGAACGCGCTAATCTCAGGAACTACGGTTCTGATTTGAAAAATTCTTTCAGTGTTAGATAGCCCATTTATCGAGGAAGGCTATAGGCTATATATTATCACGCTAAGACTTAATAGGAGCGGAGCACTAATGAAGAATGTTTCAAAATCGGGGGATATTTTTCCACGCGGACGAAGTCGCGAGCGGAAGCTAGTAATCTCATAAAGAATGAGAAGAATGCATGAATGTGTTATATAAATTGTATTAAATAGTGTAATTCGTTTCGGTCGTTCTATTTAAATAAATAAATTATTTATCAAATTAAACCCATTCTGAAGTAAGTTACTACAAATTTTCTGAACTAGGGTTTGGCAAATACTCCAACCTACTTACTTGAAAATGAAATAGGTTAACATTAATTTCAAAAACGCAATTTTATTCAGCAATTTGAACCATCTTTCCAACGCATAAACGCTAAACGTGAAGGGAGATGAACAGCCAACTAATTTCCGCTTCTGGAGCGAACATTCCTGAACACGACCTGAGTAAAGGTGCTTATCCACCAGAAGCGTATAAAGTATTGTAATATTCAGAACGGAATCAGGCGTTAATTTGCAGAAATTCATACCAAACTAATACTTCAGGAAAATATGTAGTGTCGATTCCGCCGAAAAATAGATAATCAATCTTGCATGCAGTATGCAGCAGCACCATCCCGCCCGCAAATATATAGGCATATGCAGAAGGGATGCAATAAAAGCATACCGCATGCATACCAACCGCACTCGACACGTGTTTCGCCCCTCCAAGGAGCATCCTCAGGAGATGTTGATTCGTCGACTGCTGTGATACTTTCCTAAAGTATTTGGTAGGAGTTTAGTATTATAATTATACCCTATCGCTAAACCATTGGTCTTAGCTGTCATTTAATAATACTCAATAAATACCTAACATAATTAATAAAAGCTCTTAATAATTTATTTATTTATTAAAACTTTATGCAACACAAAATGTACAAAGGCGGACTTAATTCCATAGGCATTCTCTACCAGTCAACCATGGGTGGTGAAGAGATAACATGGCAGGTGCATAAAAAAAATTGAAATAGATAATATATTCAAAGTAAAAGTTTTATTACAAGTGTATATATACATATATAACTAGAATAAACTTACATACATATTTATCATAATACATACCAAAAATATAATATTATATATACATTAATAAAAAGTTATAGAAAGTGGGGTTATGAAAACTCTGCTTCCACTATTTGTTAAGAAAATAATCCCACAACTTTCTCTTAAATGCATAATGATTGGTGGCCGTCCTGATATCGATAGGTAGTGCGTTCTACAGAAGAATAGACTGTATACAACGTGTAATTTAAAGGGTATATACATATCAAGTGCATGGCTTCTTTGGATGATAACAAACGATATGGCCAGGGTTTTGTAATCATGTCTACATTTGTGTGGAGCTTATTAGAAATTTCAATACATTGATACCAGAGGCCGAATTTTTCAAATTAAGAAGAACGAAGAGAATTATCGTTTTATTGGCAAGTGACGTGGAAAGTGATGACCCTCATAGTGCTGTGACACGTTTGTTATTATTGGTATTCAAGAATAGTACATTGTTCATCGAGGGGAGAAAGTGACCGATTACCAACGAGGGTGTAGTTTGAGGCCCGAAGCACATCTGAGGGCCTTAATACACACGAGTTGGGAATCGCACTTTCTTCCGAGTGATACATAGTGCTTTATACTATACCTACCAGGAAAATAGCTTTTTGTACATTAATAAATGAAACCGAGTTAAAAGATAGGACCTATGGCCATAGACAGTAGGTACCTCATTTATTTTTCGCGCCAAATTGTTATTCTTATTATGTTCGAATACTGAAAGTTAATGTGAGAATTTGTTCAGCAGCGTGTTGGGAGTAATTTTAAATCAATGTTGAGCAATACTATGTGGCCAGTATCATTTTCTCTTGGTGATAAAAACTTTTTTGTTTTTTGGCATTATAAGTATTTTTAGTTAGCTACTGAATTGGTCTAAATAAAAAAAAAATACACAGCGCGTTAGTAATGGATTTTCATACACTTTTCCCTCCCTCACCAGTGTCTCCAGCACGTTAGTAATGAATTCTCATACACTATTGCGACCCACACATTTGTACTACAGTAATGACGTCCTTTCTGTCAAACTTTTTAAAAAGTAATAAGGTACTTTCCGAGCAGGTATAGTATAAACATATGAAACCAATAATTTGGGGTCAATTCTGTGAGTCACTTATTTTGAGCTGAAACATTGCATAGAGACTCCATACTAGATGTTGTCTTCAGTCCTTTTGGATAGATATGGGGTTTCCGTTACACGTTGTATAGAAGGAAGAATGAATAAAATTTAGCTCTTGGTTAAATAATAACAGCGGCACGGGTCAATCTTCAAGGTGATCCTCAGCTGCAACGCTTGCTGTACGTCGATTCTGTAAAATTCGAACAACAACTCGCATCTCACATAGCTATTCACTGTCGCTTCGCTTATGGTTCAAAGTGACCTTGATTTTGCATTCTGTAAACAGCGTCGAAGTGACGAAGAATTACCTTACCGAATGCCACTTCTAACGTCATCTCATACTTTATCTGTCAAATTCTTTAGTTCAACTCGCTGACACGCTCGCAAGGGTAGCGCTAGTGTAAATTCGAATTAACTACCGAGGTTTTAGAATGCCAATCAATAAACTCACAGCGGATTCAGATTCGAACTTTAGAATGAGGTCTTACAGAATAACACAGCAGATCTGCCAAGGGTATCGTGTCGCTCCTTGTAATACATTATTACTCAAATACATATGGTTAGACTGGAAGGAAACCCCAATCTGGTTGGGAAAAGGCTAAGTAGATTAAAACAATAGAAAAGATTTCCCTATGCATCTCCGCAACATTTAGCCACGCACCGTTTCACAGCGTTGCCACAAACCCTTTGCACCGCATAATAACTTTTTCTTCACACCGTCTAGCTAGCAAATTTACGATGGAAAAACACCCTTAAGGTGATAACAGATGCAATCAACCTTGAGACATTAAAACGAACATGCGCTTGACGCTTCACACCCGTGCGACCCCAAGCTTATTATCCTATTTTTCGTGTACACACAACATGTCGTTAAATTTAATATACAGCGTGGCGATTAGGTTATCACATTAATTGAAACCAAGTACTCTATTTAGGTGTTTTATCATATACAATTAAAATAATTTAATAACAAACAATATTATAGCCGTGGGTCCTTTTTTCCATTTTAATATTTCACAACATCATGTATTGCATAAACGTAATCAGTTGACCAATCACTCGATATATATTTGTGAAGCCAACTTAGGTCTGATAGTTTACCTTTTAACTTCTTTATACATATGTAGGCTGTCGCCAAATAACTTGGCAAGGTTTTGGCGTAGTGGGGGTAAGTGCGCATCGTGCACTTAGTGGAAGAAAAAAGTGATCCCTTTTACTACTTGCCATTGTTCTATGGCAATAAGCCATCATTTATTTTTAATCATATCTGTTCAGAAGAATGTTAAAGAAAGAAGAGGAATTCATTCGTTAATTCGGTATTATAAATAAAATACATATAATACATAAATACATTTAAAAGTGAAAAAAATGTATTTAAAAAACATTAAAAATAATATGTTCTCGTTGTCACAATTAGTTAATAAAATTGCTACCCCTTTAATTCTTCTTTTTTCCCGGTGTGCTAAAGACAGTGACGAATTCGGAATTCCAACCTTCCTAAACTATAGTGTCTAACTGTTCTTTCTGACGTTTTAATAGTCTGCGTAAAACAGTACTTGGTCCTGGCATTGTAATCAACGTAACAAAAACTAAATTTAAAACAACAACTCGTAACAAAAACAAAGGCTACAACTTTCGTGTACGCAAGTGTATTCGGGAGCAAATGGAACGAGAACTACTGACGCACCAATCGCGCGCTCGGAGCGGCGCTACGTCATACCCCGCGTCCCGCTGATAACCGCTGACACCTTAAAATCGACTTCTGCGCATTGAACGATTCTTGCCAAGTTATTTGGCGACAACTATACTACTAACGTGACGTTTGAATTCCTACCCACAACTGTTTAGGGGGAGCGCTTTAAAGCTTCATATTTCGTAAACGGATCACCGAATCGAAAATTGGTCTATTCATACTCTTACTTTCCATTATTTTTGAACAACCTATCCAATGATACCCCACAATATTGAGGTACATGAGATAAAAAAGTCCCCTCTTTACTTATAGGGGGAGTAACCTAAAAAAAATGATTTTATTTTACCACTTTGTCGGCGTGATTAATATGTAAGTATATGTTTTAGTACTAATTATAGTTTCTGAGCTAAGCTGCGGACAGACGGACGGACAAACGGACATGGCGAATCTATAAGGGTTCCTTGTCTACTACGGAACCCTAAAAAACTAGAAGAAAAGAAGATGATCATTTCATAAAATAACGTCCGATAGTTTGATGTGCCATTAAATATATTTTTAAAACAAAACCTTACAAATTATTTTGCACTATGTTACACCGAGGTATTCCTCGAAGCGCTACCATTTTGAAGCGCACCTAACGAAGCGCTCCTTTTTTATACCAATATGATTTTAATAATATACGGCCTAGCATGCCATTTTTATTAAAAAGTAGCAGGTTTCGCTCCCGGTGACATTAGCACGGGTAGGTACTTTCAAAGATTAGTGCGTTTAAACAAACAAACTTTCCGCTTTATTATATTTAAGATGCTCCATAGCGCTATTGACGCTCCTGATCATTACATGTGCTGGCGCGCTTCTTTGTCCCAGACAATTACTGCCGGGGCAAAAAGCACAGGCTGTTTGCCTCCATGTCGTACTGTTGCACGTGCTAAGTCGCCAATTCCTCGCACTCTGGCCGCGCTTAATGATCTCTTGGATTCTAATCCAACAAGCGATCTGTTTGCGGATGGATGGATGAAGATTTTATTGGTATGTCAGATGTACTGTGAGAAGAATTCATGAAAGTGTTGTTAAAACGTTAACCTACTTTTTACTTTGTTTATTTTGTACGTGTACGTGTGTTGTATGTGTTACAATTGTCTCTTTTAACTTTAGTTACTGTCATTGGTTGTACACATAGCCGTTGTAATTAAATAAATAAATAAATATTTAGTACATTACGACTAGTTTAAACGTGATGTGATATTCATTTTAAATCGTATTAACTCGTGTCTGTCCCTGAAGAAGGAACGCAAGCAAAAAGCCCCATTTTCAAAGTAAAAACGAAAAATTGTCTTTACTTTCAAAGTGGTACTACAAAATGTCCTTGAAGTGAATACATTTAAATTGTAAGAAGCTTACCGTTGATTTTTTTTTACTTAAAAAGCACTTTACCTTGGTATACTGAAGTAGGATTTAGCTTAAACCAGGTGTGACAAGCAATTTATCTGAGACTAGTTGTGCCCGCCATTTTGTTCGCGTGGGACTTGATATTCAATTATTATGAATCGTACGTGAATACGAATATAATTATATCTGTAATGGCTGAACCGATTTTAATTTAACACAGAGGAGGTTATAGAGCAACATAGAGCAACATATACATATTTTACTGGAATTATTACGTGACTGTTTTTTCTTTCCTTGAAAAAACACAGGCTACTTTCAACGACCCCGTTGGAGTTCTGGGATGAAAGTAGGCTATGTCGAAATTAACACGGAAGACAGTAAGCAAACAAACATATATATTTTTTTAATAATATATGAATTCATCAGCGATATAATATTGTTTGTTTGTTTGTTTGTTTGCTTGAACGCGCTAATCTCAGGAACTACGGTTCTGATTTGAAAAAATATTTCAGTGTTAGATAGCCCATTTATCGAGGAAGGCTATAGTCTTTATATCATTACGCTAAGACCAATAGGAGCGGAGCACTAATGAAGAATGTTTCAAGATCGGGGGATTTTTTTTCCACGCGGACGAATTCGCGGGCGGAAGCTAGTACAATATACTTAGTCTAAAACAATATAATTAAACAAACAATTTAATATTAAATTCAATTCAAAAGTAGTTTAATTTCAAAAGTTATTTTATGAAAATGTTTACGTGATTTAACTCACAGTAACCTCGACTATCTTTCAGCCGGTGTGAAAATAATAGTAGTAAATTATTTTATTAATATATTACTATATATTACTACTAGTAATATATAGTAATATATTATAATCCCTAATATATTAGTTTTAGTATCGTGTAAATAAATAACTATAAAGAAGCACTTGAGAAAACACAGTTATTGTATAGAAATAGATTTAACATTCAATGTACCTAACACAGTCAGTATTATTCTATAAATTAAAAATTTTGTTTAAGTTCAACAAACATGGTTCCAATGTCGCGATGTCGCATTGCACCAATATTTATGATTAGCATTTAACTTAAAACTGGTAAACAGCACACAGTTCCATGATAACAACGCATACAGTAAGTACAAACATTATATTATCTGCTTAGCCTCTTTTCTAACTATGTTAGGATCGATATTTGGTCGATATACCGTCTTGTCGTACCAAGCACTTCTCCTCCACATTTACTGTGCGCACTTCAAAGCTGTGGAATTCTCTGCCGGCTTCTGTGTTCTCTACCACTTATGACCTTTCAACCTTTAAAGCAAGAGTAAACAGGCATCTTCTGGGCTCGCCCGTCACATCGTAGACCTCATCTATCGCGTACCATCAGGCGAGATCGAGGTCAACAGTGAGCTCATTCTGAATTTAAAAAAAAATCGACATTCAATCGAACTGGATGCAACTGACTATCTGACCTCCACAATTCAGAAGCTGGATTACAGGACACCGTTTAGACAGATTAGTGTCAGATTTTCTGGCTTCTGACTACCCGTAACGATTGCTAAAGGTTATTTTCCGAGGTATAAAGCAATCAAGATATGTTAAAATGGGCACCCGTCCTTAGACTGACCTCGGCACGTGTTGCTTAACCTTGTAAATCGACCCGTGCGGCTGTTATTTAGCCACGAGCAAACACTATAGACGTAGCACGACGTTCAAGCATACTAAATAGCTTACAAATAAGAGTAAAACGCAACCACCCTTTGTAAATAAATGTGACTGACCTTAATCATAAATTCATTTATTCAGGTAAATTACACCCATTGCCATTAATTAATCAAATTACAAATACAATTAAAATCAAAACAAAAGTAACATAAAATAAAATGAAATAAAGCCATAATAATAATAAACACAAAATTAAAATAAAATACAAATTAAAATACATAATCAAAACAAGAAATACAATACTAACATAAAAATCCCTACAGATATTATAAATTACAATCTTCTACCCGGCATTGGTACGGCGACATGTCTGCTCGAACAATGCCGGAGGTAAGGGCAGTCCAACCTTTCCCCGATCATCGCTAGAACGGTGTTGGAGCTGGCCCGCACTCTGCGTACCGTGGACGCGGCACGCTTACGCATAGTCGCGTGAAAACAGTCAGTGCACGCTTCTGCGAACATACCCGAGGCGCTACAGTATCGGGGCAGCCCCATCACCGCCCTGAAAGCGTTATTATACTGGACACGGATGGCGTTATAAGCTCTAGCAGAATAATGCGCCCACAGGCTGCATGAGTAGAGCGACGTACAGTATGCTCTAAAAAGTGTAATCTTTACCTCTCTAGAGCACCTCGCAAACCTGCGCGCGACCATATTCGCTCTAACAGACAACGCTCTCCGCTCCCGTTCTATGTCTGCATGATCCTTGAGATCGACAGTTAAAAGATGCCCAAGGTATTTAAATTGTTCAACCCTTTTTAAATTATCACCATTGAGTCTAACTGGTGGTAAGTCGCTGGGACACTTTGCTCTGACGGTCTCAAAGACCATGTACCCCCCTTTTTTTTTGTTTTTTTTTTTTTTTTTAACGTGGTATAATCATCAAATGTGTCCTCCCACCCCGGGCAGGACCGGAGGGACTGTCAGACTTGAACTGACTAAAACCCACGGTATTCCTTCAATAGCCCTTTACGTTCCGGGGTCACGGTAATTAGATAAATCCCACGACCCCGGCAGGCTTCGGCTCTCTACAGGGGGGCGGGGACCTAGGTAACAAAGTGGTAACGTAGCGCGGCTTGTGTTATCTCTTGTCTTGGTCAGATTTATCGCTTTAAGGTGCATCTCATCAAAATCATTTGAAACTAAACTACTTCTCCTATTTAATTGAATTTTGGTACAAAGCTTGAAAATGGTACCTAATATACGCAGTTTAAAGGAAAGCCCCTCGGTCGTATCAATTCTGTATACTAAAACCTAAACTAAAATATTAGGTATTTATTATGATTTGGTGTGTAAGTTTTGTAAGTTTGTATAAAGGGAATGATTCAAATCTAAAAGAAAATTCTTTGGTAGTATATTGTTAGTATAAGCTATAAATTATTTCGAAATCAGTAATAAAAAAAATCCACGCGGACAAAGTCGCGCGCAAAATGCTAGTTATTTCACAATAAAAATTGTTGATTTACTATTCTGTAATTTTTCCTCGTTTTGTTAACATTTTCTTGTATTTTCTACACCACTAGACATAACACATTTTTCTATCCTTCATTAGGCACACGTCGCGACACAGGTCGCGCTCCCCAATCTCATTTTGTGAAGTTCTAAGAACCGAGGAGTACTTCGCCCCCGACTTGTTATAAATTCATGTGATCCTAGTACCTCTCGGTGATATCTTAAGCGAAAGATTTTTTTTCAGAGCTTTCTTTTTTTTTGGTTAAGTAATAAAGTGATGGTAATGTAAAAATCTTTGTGGATTTTGTAAGGGTTAAAATAGATAAAAAAAAAAATGTTATTTGACACAGAGTAAAGACATACACAATTTGGCATTCCTGCGCTTCAGACAAATTTTTATATGTATTTTATTAGATGACTAAAAATTTAAAACATTAAGTCTGCCTTTGTACCTATATGCATGAAGTGTAAATAAAAAAATGAATAAATAAAATCTATTAAAACTTTTAAAAAAGTATTTCAGTTTATTTCTTCGCAATGTTATTGTAATAAAAAACAATAGTTATTATCTATACTTATAATAAATCTGTAGAGAGGTCAATTCTGTACATGAAATATATTTCCAAAATAACTATTCGATACTGATGCCAAAAATGCAATCTGTAAAATTTTTGTCTGTCTGTCTGTCTGTATAACCGTTATAGAAACAAAAACTACTCGACGGATTTTAACGAAATTTGGTACAACTATTTTTCATACTCCTGAGCTGGTTATAGTATACTTTTCATCACGCTACCATCAATAGGAGCAGAGCAGTGAAGGGAAATGTTGGGAAAACGGGAGAAGTTACTCCATTTTTAGGGTTCAGTAGCCGAATGGCAAAAAACGGAACCCTTATAGATTCGATATGTCTGTCCGTCTGTCTGTCTGTCCGTCCATCCGTATGTCACAGCCATTTTATTCCGAAACTATTAAGACTATACATGTGAAACTTAGTAGGTAGATGTATTCTGCAAACCGCTTTCCGATTTTAAGAAAAAAATTAAAAAATATTTAAAATAAAGGGGGGCTCCCCATACATAGAACTAGAACTGAAAATATTTTAAATCATGAAACCTATGCGTGTGTGGTATTTATAGACAGGTCTTTAAAAATGATATAAGGGTTTCTAAAACCACTTTTTCATAAAGTCAATCGTTTATAAGATATAAGCTTCCAAAGTGGTAAAATGTGTGTCCCCCCCTCTAACTTCTATAATAATGGAGTGAAAAATCAAAAAAATATATACATCTGTAGATCTTAATGTAAACTTTCAACCAAAATTGGTTTGAACAAAATCAGGTCAGCAGTTTTTGAGATACAGCATATTTTCTAAAACCGCAAATATAATTTTGTAATTCATACAAACACTATGAAAAACAAAGTTATTTAGCATAGTTGTAAATAATCTAGTTTTACGAAATTTTTATGGTTTTTTTTATTCGTCAAATAAATATACATATTATATTATATTATTATAGTTACTACGGAACCCTTCATGGGCGAGTCTGACTCGCACTTGGCCAATTTTTTAAGCTTTCGTCGCGTGTGCAACCTTAATGCTAAACAATTAAAAAATTAAAGCTACACAGAAATCATTTCATGACGGAAATGTTCTCCTTAAAATTATATAAAAAATATCCCACGATAGCATGTCTATCTTTTATGGTTGACTCACAATAATGGTGAAC
Source organism: Tholera decimalis (assembly GCA_943138885.2). Taxonomy (NCBI): domain Eukaryota; kingdom Metazoa; phylum Arthropoda; class Insecta; order Lepidoptera; family Noctuidae; genus Tholera; species Tholera decimalis. The sequence goes on along the minus strand of OW964557.2, from coordinate 4,747,574 downwards.
GCAGACCTAGCCGCACCGCAGTCTCTACAGTCCCCGCAGTCATCGCTTTTTGTTAATGGCCTCGCACATCTATCCGCGCCGCAGTCGCTGCAGTCGTTCCCGTCAGTGTTGCCAGATTTTTGAAAGCATTATCTATCCGAAGATTTAAAAAATCTGTATAAAATCTGTATTTGGTATTGGTATTTTGCTCTTTTGTGTAATTTTATCTGTAGGTGCTATAATAGGGAATAAGCAAGTAATTATTTATACGAGAATAAGTAATTTTATTATAAACCGTTGACAGAGATTCTCTGTCTACTTTATAACTCTGGCAACACTGCGCGCCGTGGATGCGAATGACGTCATCCGCGCTGCGTGCGGGTGACGTCATCAGCTGCGGCTAGGGGAGTTCGGTCGTTTCAGGGACTGCGGCGACTGCGGCGCGGGTAGGTGTGCGAGGTTGCATAGAACTTCATATAAAGAATTCGAATGCAAAGACTGCGGCGCGTGCGGTGCGGCTAGGTCTGCGTTCACCATAACACGTGTAACTCCCGATAGCTTAGCAGTTCGAAGCTTTCTGATTATAATATTTGTCTACTCTTACGTTTATAACACTCTTAGTCACCCCTAATTGAAAAAGGTAACATTATTAACTATTGCACAAAAAAGAATCATATAAATCGGTATAGAAACACCAAAGTTATACATGAAATACGCTAATAATAAGCCATCGCGCGTGAATACTGAATCATGCTAAGGATTATTTATGAGAATCGGTCGCTGCGCTCGACGCGTCTAGCGGGCGAAGGTATAAAATTTCGTTCTATAGGTACTTCAGCCTCATGTGAACGTGATCTAAACTATATTACCAATACATTAACTTAATAACACACAAGGAGTTACAAGCTGACGGAGTCGCGGGCACAGCTATTAACAATAATATTGTGAGGTTCCGTATTGCGATATTTTTCAACAGTATTAGAGATTGACATGTTATATTTCCCTACTAAATTAAGAAAGTTAATCTGTCTGTTACATCAAAATCACTGAACCGTGAGGAAGGACATAGGCTACTTTTTTTTACGAAAAATGACGGAAACGCGGACGAAGTCGCGGGCAACAGCTATCTATACTAATAATATAAGGCTGAAGAATTTGTTTGTTTGTTTGAACGTGATAATCTCAAAAATAATTTTTCAATTCGAACCAGTACTTTGGTTCGAATTGAAAAATTATTTTTTAATTAAATAGTCAATTTATAGAGAAAGGCTATAGGCTATATATCATTACGCTAAGGCCAATAGGAGCGGAGCGCTAATGAAGACTTCTTCAAAATCGGGGTTAAATTTAACGTTAGCACAAAGTAACGCGCGTAAAGTAACGTAGCCACGCGGACGAAAATAAAAATAATAATTCAGCCTCTTACGTTAACACTACAGGTCTTCGGATTTTTGATTCTAGGACATGGCGGTTTCCTCACGATGTTATTCTTCTCTGATATGAGATTAGTAGTGATAATATAAATTTTACAAAGTAATGACAAATAATGCCTGACCAGGTTCGAACCTGCAACTTGCTAGTCGAGCCCGTTACATCTGGCCCCAGTAAGTGTGCGCCGTTTCATATTCCCCTCTAAGCTAACAAAAACCTATTCACGCCCAAAGCTTTTCCAAAAAATCCGGCCATTTTCTGCCCACATAATTACTGGTTGGCACAAAAGGTCAGACATATAATTGTATACTTTACGCTGCTCTCAGTAAATGTGCAACTTAGAATAAATACTTTGATGTTCTGTTTTGTATATTTTGACATTTAATATTTTTACTTTTGAGATGTATAGTTTTGAAATTTATTTTTTAATGATTGCTAATCTCCATACATTTATATAATTGAATTTAAATTAAAATTGTCAAATTTAGTATTTAAAACATTTGCACGCCATCGTATAGGCAAACATGTCTGAACTTTATTTTAATTTTTATGTTATCTCACATGCGTTTTTATTCTGTATGTGTACACATAACCTAGGTGTCTTTAAGTCAAGAGTGAATAGGTTACTTCTAGGCAAGCGTGCCCCATCTTCGACCACATCATCACTCACCATCAGGTGAAATGGTGATCAAACGCGAACCTATAAACAATAAAAAAAACATGTTTGGAGCAAATAAACAAATCTTATCTTATCTTATCATATCTACTACGCTTAATATACGCGAAATATACATATACTTACACTTCAAGCTATTTCCATCCAAATTTCATCAAAATCCACCCAGTACTTTCTAAGCCTACTACTACCTAGCCAAGGTGAGACGGTACTTTACACCGGAACAGCTGCTCAATTCGTATCAAGCCCAGGTTCGGTCGTGTATGGAATACTGCTCTCATCTTTGGGATGGATCTGCGAAATACCAACTGGACGCGCTTGAGTCTATCGAGAAGCGGGCCAAGAGACTCATTGGCAACGATGCACTAGTCGAGTCAAAGCTCCAGAGCCTTGAACACCGACGACGAGTTGCAAGTCTATCGGTTTTCTATCGGCTACATTTCGGAGAGTATGCGATGGAATTACACAATCTAATTCCGCCAAGCTCGTTCCATCATCGGACTACGACACAAACGGCGAAGCGCCATCGTTACATGGTGGACATCCCACCCATACGCACAAAACGTTTTGGGAATACCTTCATTTTGCGTACGGCTAAGGAGTGGAATTCCCTACCGGAGTCTTTGTTTCCCGACAGCTACAACCTAGGAGTCTTTAAGTCAAGAGTGAATAGTTTACTTTTAGGTAAGCGTGCTCCATCTTCGATCACATCATCACTTACGATCAGGTGAGATAGTGGTCAAACGCGCACCTATTTTCAATAAAAAAAAGATTAGCAGGTTCAAACAAACAAACTTTTCCGCTTTGTTATATTAGTAAAGATATCATACACATATCTTTTTCCATATTGATAGACATAAGTGGTAGGTGGTAGGTTCGAATCAGGCAGGCACATTACTTTGTGTAATTTTCATCATCAGAACTGTTCTCAAAACGGTCACCATCGCCTAGGAAAATCCTTGAAACTTACGACATAAGTAAATGTCTTTTCTATGTTATTATGTATATGCATAATAACATTACACGTGTTTTAACCAGCATTACTGCGAGCGCAATATTGGACAGTAACAAAGGTGCCCCTCCAGAAACATTGTTTCCAAACAAACCCTTACTATATCATCATCTATTTTCGGAAATATCTCAAGTTACATGTGCGCGTGAAAGTTCCACGGGTCGCTAACATTAATATTCTTGTCTGGACCCCTGTTGTCCTTTATTTTGACACTAAAGAATCGCAACTGGTTATGTTAAAGTTTATTCAGGCCCACGTTCTTATAAAACCAATATTACTGCGCTGTTTAAATGATTTCAGTCATCATTCAAGATAATTTGTCACTGTAGTTGCTAAACATTGTCGCATAAAATAGGGCTCCTATTTTTGGCATTTAAAAGTGGAATGGTTTAATTGTTTTGCTGTTTATTCAATTATTTATGAGTTTGTTTTGTTTTTTCTGAAACAGTGTCGTATGCTTATGTATGTAATGTTGTGCCAGTTAGGTGTATTTTCTTTGTTTGTTTTCTACAATATTTAAACGTCAAACAAGCCAGATGCTTTTAATTTTAAAGGCTTTCCCGTTTTTTAGGCTAAAAATAGTAAAACCCCGTTATTAGCTAGCTCTCAAAATAAAGATATTTAAGGAATGTTTCATTAAACCAAAACAAATTGAATAATTATAGGTTTTTGATACAACTAAGCAATTGTGACAGTAAAATACTTTTTAACACGATTCAGAGATTGTCAGACTTCTACTGACTTAAAACGCACCCTTCCTCCAGTTTCGCTGCGTTCCGGATAGGTATACGCCGCGGCATCTTGTTAAAACTTTCTGTAACCCCGGTAGGCTTTGGCCCCATCGTGCATCGGGCCCTTCGGGGCATTGGGGCTGACTGCACTTTGAATCGCGTGTGGAACGCGACACGCCATTGTGTTAGGATACTGGTAGCCATTACATGAAAGAATAGTACGAGGTAATCTTAAATATTACACATAAATGTCTCACCGCAATACTGACGCGCCACCACTTTGTACTATTTTGGCTGAGAAAAAGAAATGACTCAACAAATGTTCACACAGTTAGATAAGCCCACGCAATTTTTTTTTTTTTTTCAGTTAGAATTCTTGAATCCACTTTAATATTATACATTACACTTATATTTCTTGTCAAAACAGTTCAGAATCCTGTTAAGAGATTATATTGAAGTCTTAATTAGTTTACATTAATTAGTTTACATTATTTTACGTATAAATAATCTTCTTCATGTGTCAATGCTCACATATCTTCAGACTAATATGCAGTTTCCTGCACAGCTCTGATATTGACCTCACAAGAGCTGAGGCATCTCCTGTAAAGAGGCTCCACACTAGTATTGCATATATTTACAACGGCTAACCAACCTGGGCCCACATTCAGTTGAATGATTTCCAGATTGGGCACTGCAGTTTGTTTGTCCAAAAGGTCGAAAAAGAACTACTGATCGATTTGATTTTCGGTGTCAAGCTGTTTAGGTGGGGACTGGAGAGTGACATAGGCAATAAGTTTTTATTTCACCGAAAAATAAAAAAAAATACGCAAGCGGTGCCGCGAGCAGTAGGTAGTATTTTATATTTCCCAAATCACAAATACCCATTAGTGCGATAGGGTTGGTCTAAATACCAAAATTCTTTTATTTTTGGCAACAGAAGCCGCGTAAAGGCCTGAAATAATAATAAGAAGAAAAGATGGCGTCAAATAAATATTATTGACAAATAAAGAAAGCGTGATTGTTATAGCCAATCTGTGCACAACGAATATAAGTAATAAAATGCCCGACCATTCGAAAGGACTAGACATAAAATAAATAAGATAAAATTGCCTTCTATCGTAAAAAATATACCGAAACGCCATCATCTTTAGGAATTGAGATCACAATCATCTGCGTAACCTTTTTACAACTATGTTATAGTCAGTTTAACCTGTCGTTAGATTCTTGGTCTAAATACCGTAACGAGCATCAAAGATTTTTTTTACAAACATGACACTTAAAATAAAACATGGAACAATCAGACTGATAAGAGATGGGAGTGTTGCTTATTTGATAAGAAATATCTTCCAGAAGACCTGCGACAGGGAGAAGTTAGACCAGTTTAATATGCTTTCAGACTTTTCATGGCAAGGAAGGAATCTCGACATTAAAAAGTTACCCATCAAAGTATCGACCTTGGCAAGCATTGCTTAAGCATGCAGATCGACCGAGTGCATGTTATCATTTAGCCACGAGCTTCACAATATAATTGTAGACACATCATGTAAAATGAATGTTCCTTAAAGTTACCATTCGTTTACAAATCAAACTCCCATTACAATTCCCCCCATAGATAGGTATATCGCGAATCTAAGAATAAAATTACATTTTACACTCTCGACTAATACTCCTCCCTTCTTTAGTATTCCACCCTGCGACTGTGACATTTCTGTTATTATATTACAACACGATGTGTAGCGTAACGGGATTTTTCATAATTTTCCATTTGACCTCGCTTCGTATGAGCATTTAAGGTTATACACAGTCATGCTACAACATTTTTAAACATCTAAAAAGCAAGGTAAAGCAAGTCTTTCATAGGTTGGTCCGTGGACGGGTTACCATCCGTTAATCTTCCGAGGGTGGGGAAGTGACTAAGCCGTTGGTTGTTATTTGAAGACCGTGTATTATTTAGATAGGTCCACTGAAACCTATTTGGTGTTTTTCTCAAAAGCACACATTAACCTCTTGTTTTTTTTTAACCAGCACTGATTCAGAATAGACTCGCGTTTGACCACCATCTCACCTGATGGTAAGCGATGACGTGGTCAAAGACGGAGCACGCTTGCCTAGAAGTAACCTATTCACTCTTGACTTCAAAACTCCCAGGTTTAATCAATAAAAAAATGAACGCTTTTTAAGAAACAGTATGACAGCTGGTCTTTTACAGTAGTCACATAAATACCAAAGTTTACTTTTAATATTACACGAATCACCGCCTATCTAATCATATATCAGGTTAAGCATGAATTTTCCACTTTGCCGCTTCGACACACACTCTACGACCAAAGAACTCTTTCCATTTCTCTTATAGGCTGTACACACATCGTATTGAAACAAGCGAGCCGTATTGCGCTCCAGTGTGCTTTGTGTACCTGCCTTTATATTATTCATCCATTCACTTGATTTTAATGGATGCCTTCGGCTGTTATCAGAGCGTTTGTTCAAGATGTAATGTGTGTCGATGACAAATTCACCTGAGCATTTTAGAAATGATTTCCTAAAGCTTTTGAATCTAGAAATTTCAGAATGCGATACACGTACTAAGTCTTTGTTATCTCAGACACGTCGTCAAATAATATTATCACGAGACAATTAGATTAGTTGAATAATAAAGATACTTATAATTTTATCTAAGAAATAATACACTTAGTATATTTCATTATACTGTTGGTCGTGCAGTTGTCCCAAATGGACCATAAATTGACGTTGCTAAAAACATAGTTTTCTGTACTTCTTTCTTCATATAAACTTTAACTGAGTTGGAAGAGTTTGCGACTCTTCCATTTGCGTTTTCGTGAAAAGGAGTACAAAGTGTCCTTCCAGTCCTTCCAAAGATTGTCTGGAAGATATCACTTTCAGCGATAAGACCGCCATTGTTATCATAGTACAAGCAATATTGTTAAATAGGTGTTTAAATATTGGTGTACAATAAAGTATATTCTATCTATCCAACTAAAGTTTATGCTTTACATGTATTATGAATTTAGTAGCAGTGGCGTGGGGCTTCACTTCCGTAGAATATCACGATAATAACGTATCCTTTTTTACAGTCGGGTAAAAATAAGCCAATAACCTTTCATAAGCTTCGAGCTACTTCCATATCAAATTTTATCCAAATTCTTAGAGTACTTTCAAAGATTAGCGAGTTTAAACAACGAAACAAACCTTTCGTTTTATAATATTAATGTAGTATTATAAAAAGAGCATGGTAAGCATTTTTAAGTCCACATATTGTCATGTCATAAAGATGTGATCAAGCAATGAGCCAATTCCATAGATAAAATAAATAAGTAGATTTGGTCAACAGACGAAATTATATCGGAACCGTGTGTCTCCAGTTAGGCGCTGGGCGGGGCAACAACTACACATGCAGTTTAATAAAATCAATATATACGCACTCGCGCACACACCCGCATTTCCTAAATCAGAACGTACTATACAATCAATAATAAACCTTATTCCGTCAAACACAGCGTGTATTTACCATGCACCGTAGAATTTACCCACACAAAAACATCGGTCGCTATCGTTGTGCTGTGCAAAAGCAATTTATTTTACATATACGCTAGTGATTGACTAAATCGGAAAGTTATCGATTCTTCCATTTATTATTGTACAATTTTTTTTGGGCACCTGAAAATGAACCAAATAAAAAATGGCATGTCCAGAAAATATTACAATAACAATAAACATATTATTAAGAACATAACATTACATAATTATTATTAAGTACTACCTACTAAGTATTAAGGGCTACCCTGGCGCTTTCGACTTAAATCTTAATATTTAATTATCATAGTGATAGGTCAAATAGAAGTCGATGATAACTTACATTACGCTCTTGATCGGAACATACCAGCCGTATAGGTTGTATAGAATCCTGAAAAGTTGAATGACTGATTTTATGAATACCCTAAATCATGAGAATAGCTTTCAGTAATAAAATAAAATTTAACACACTTCTGCAAATATCAGTTGTACTCTTAATTTTGGAATTGTCCATTCAAAAAGCCTGCGACTTTTTTTTAGAGACTAGAACATTTCTGCGTTGAAGTGAACCGAGCATATGGTGCTATTTTTTGTAGGGTACCAGTTAGGTGGCATGCCTGTGGCATCAATCCATTCCTTTTTTATGTTACCATCTTTTGGGAAGCTGAAAAGTACGAAAAGCACTTATTTATCATTTACATACATCCTAAGCTACTTCTAAACGTCACCATATAATAAGCATCGCAATAATTACGTAACACACTATAAATCAAGATCTGAATGATTTTGACGTATATTGCTAATCCACTGCTTCATATGTTCAAAATATTGGTCTGCTCAACAACGTAAATACCGCAGTGAGTGTTGTTGATTTAGCATAATGAAACCGATTCCTACTGTAAGTGTGTTACGCAACTATTACCTGCGGGGTAACCGCAGGTAATAGTTTAGTAGGTTATAATAGGTTTTTGTTATAAGAAAAATCCTAGTTAGTAGAGAAATTGTTAAATATATGAAAACAAACACACATCCATGCATAACAAATAAATAACATGAATATATTGACTTATTTTAAGCTCAATTCACAAATATATTATCTGAACCATGCCGATTATTATAACGCATTCGAAGCTTCAATGGAAGCAAAATACAAAAACCATAAAAAATAAAGAAACAGCATGAGGATAAGGCATAACATACGATAATTCTAAACCGAAAAACACCACCGATTATTAACCTAAAATTAAAGTAACTTACTTTACGAATATTGGTTACGCATTTCTCTACTACTCTGTAAAAAAATCAAAATAAGTAAAAAAACATTATTTACATCGATCTTCCAACCGGGCTAAAACGGTTGACAGATTGAAAAATAAACTATTGTAGCGACGGCGACGTCGGAACTCCTTACGCATGCTGCGGGCGTAAAATAAATTGTTTATTTTTTTTACTTTTTTGTACACTTGACTTTTCGACGTATTTTTATTTCTGTCATCTCATGTAAAATAAAAGTTAAACATATTTTCTTAGAGGTTTCCGTATGTTATAAAAAACTTTTTTCAAAAAATTAAACAGACCCAAAAAACACTGCAAAGTGAAAAATAACTTTAATTTCGGTAGTCGGTGTCTTTAGTTTTGTATTTTCGTTTTTGGCACCGACTTCCGAAATTAAAGTGATTTTTCACTTTGCAGTGTTTTTTGGGAGTCGGTTTAATTTTTTGGTAAAAAGTTTTTATTTCACTCTTTTTAGTTGGTCGATTTTTAATTTACCTAGTTACAAGAGCCTAAATGTCAACTACTTATATTCATTTACAAAATATTGCTTTTCCCAATGTTGGGCTGTTATTTGTTGAGGAGTTCTCCTGGTAGTTCACCATCAGCTTCACTTCACCATATGCATTGTGACGAGCATATTGTGCTTAATAACCACATTCAAGTAATCGAAGCGGAACACATGAACTACTTATTATTCCTACTTATATATTGGGTAGTTCCAGTGGCCATCGGTGGTCTTCATCATCAGGTCTACTTCAAAATGGTGCTTTTCGAATGCAACTACACAAGTTACTATAAAAAATACTCAAATCACTATAGGTGTGCCTATAATATTTGAAGAGTTCCCTCGATTTCTCCAGGATCCCGTTATCAGATCCTGACTTTGTGACAATGGGACCAATTTCAAAGTATACCCTTTCAAACAAAAAAAGCATTTTTCAAATCGGTTCAGCCGTCTCCGAGTAATCAGTGATCATACATAAAAAAATAATAATAATATACGCGTCGAATTGATAACCTCCTCTTTTTTATGTCATCGGTTGAAAAACCCCTAAACTATAATAGCAATATTTCATTCGTCAATCGACATTGCTGTCGATAGTCTACGTTAGTGGATCTGCACAAGCACATCACTAATTCGTCGCAAGAAGTGGCAGCCTCACTACGCGATGAATCCGCGTAATACAGTTTCGTATGTTATGTTTACATTGCTTGTCCAGTTACTTAGTGACGAACTCAGGTAGTGGTTAAGGAGCAATGTATTTATAGCAAAAGGAGTACAGTCGCTCTGATATTTGACAACAAAAATAACATAGTAAAACCAAGAAATATTTTACGATTTATTGTTTTTCATGATTTTAAAGACAAATATTGTAAAATACTTGTACTTACATATGGTAAGTGATTCCATGATTCACATAGATTTGATTTTGGCTTCGGTTTTTACAAGATACCACAGAACAACTCGGCATTCATATATGTTATCACGATCGCCGTCGAAAGCGCACTAGTTCGCGGAGACGGCCACTTGCCTGTGACATGAGCCCTGTGGCCATGTCGCGCGGACACCGATACGCCCCGTTACCACTTCTCTGTATTTTTGATTTCTGTGGCCAATTCCATAACGTTGTGGGCAGACCATGCAAATCCTGTAATTATAATATATTTTCCTGCCTAAAATACACTGTACATTGAAGCCAAGTAAAAACAACGAAGTTAAAAAAAAAACAAGTGTGAGTCAGAATCATATGAAAAAAATTCGTTTCATACACCCAAAATAATACCTTTCTTTAATGGCCTCCTTTAACTTTTTGTACTATTTTTAAAGCTATACTTATATTTTTCATTACTTCTCATAATTAGTAGGGCGTGGGTTTGACCCCATACAAGGACATCACGCAATCAAGAATAATACAATGAGAAAGTGTAAAAATATGGAGTTTGCTCTGTCACTTTCTGAATCCGGTTCAATGTGACACGACCGGGAAACCTGAAAAATTGTTAATTAATATTTAAACTAAATAGCTGAAAAAAAAAAATATATATATAAAACATTTAAAAAGTGACAAACAGGCGGGTCCCATTAAATCCATTTAAAAAAAATATTATGTTCAATTGGGTCCCGCCTGTTTGTCACTTTTTAATATAAAATTTGCTTGTTTCTTGCATTTCAGTTGAGCAGTCGGGTTTTTTAGATTGTTTAAATAACTTTTTTTTATTGTAATCACCTCTAAACGGTAAAGAAAAATATCGTGAGGAAGCCGGTTTATGTCTGGACATAAAAATCGGTGCAACGTCCACAAACCCGGATTAGGCCTGCGTGGCAGATTAGGGCCCGTTGCCTCGCATGGAGAGGCGGCCTGTATTCCAGCAATTGTAACGTTAAAGACTGTTTATTAAATTAAATTAATTAAATAAATGTTATACAAAGTATAGAAGACAATATGATCATAAATTCACCATAGCCTAGATGTTGATCTCTTTAATCCGTACAAAAAAGAATGTATTCAGGATTTTTTCTATTTTCATATTTTTCCACAAGCTGTATTTAGCTACTGCGCTTTAACGCAGGGTCAAATATCCTGCGTGTAAAAACATAAAGCTCTCACACCATGTAGGTTTTAAGTCAATTCAAAACCTCTTTCACTATAAAACTGCAATTTAGATTATTTGAAAATATTTTTTTTTATTTTATTTTGATGTCACATCTTATTTTATCTTCACTATGGTTTCCTCAGGATTAGTATAGTCGGTGTCTTCATTTCTTGTCGTATCATCTTCCCCACCTTGTATATGGCAACCAGGCCCAACTGTTAGTAACTATAATCTTATAAACTATGTTAGCAAATAGTACAAAAAAATAGACACAAGTATATTAGTAACACACCATAGACGTGAGAGTATATCTAGCGTCTATGGTGTCCGGACCAGCAGCGACATAGCGTGAAACAACCATGGTGTGTCGTACTTGTCCGTCAACAAACTCTTGTCAAAATCGAATAGATCTTCTTCCGACGTATAGTATTTAAATCGTCGGTTTGCGCATGTGCAAATATTCCGGACGCACTACAATAACACGGGAGTCCCAACAGCATCCTGAAGCAGTAAACTGTATACGCAGGACACTAACGGTCTCTTGGTATGTCTGATCTACAAGCCACCTGCGTAGAAGGATTGGCAATAAGCTTTAAATAGGGTAACTTTTAGCTCCTCACTACAACGGGCAAACCTGTGTATCAGCATTAACTCGGACTGCTAGTGCCCCGCGCACACGATCTACATATGTCTACTTCGTCCTTGAGGTCTCCGGGTAGAAAGTGCCCCAGGTATTTGAAATTATTTACTCTATTGATTGGTGTAGGGAGATTACTGTGTCTCTGGGAACACTTTTACCAGAGGCCTCAAAGACCAAGTACACGCTCTTTTTTACATTATATACAAGCCGATGGCTTGTGATATATTGCTCACATACTCGTAAAAGCTTCCCTGATCGATCCGGCCGTTGGGCACAGCAGCACCATATCATCTGGATAACTTAGGTTATTAACACAAACGTTATCAATCCAGCATCCCATACGCATGCTACTGAGTCCAACGATCAGCCCGATAATATACAATTTAAAGAGCTTAGGCGAGGTCAATCCACCCTGTCTCACCCCCGCACTCCAACCTGTAAGTTTCAGACTGAATCCCTCCCCATCTGACACAATTAAGCTTATTATTATACCAGAAATTAAAGATTTTTAACAGCTCATTGGATATGCAGTCCTTCAACTATGCCCCCATGATGTCACATCATAGGCCACAAGGTCAAAAGCCTTGGAAAGGTCAAAGAAGCAGGCATAAATAGGGGTTGTGCGGTCCGTGTAATATCGGACAGTTTCCTTTAGGCTAAAAATTGCGCTTTCAGTCTAAAATTTGGGGATTTCTTAGTTCTTTATCAAGAAAACTGTCCAATCTTTTCGCTATAATCAAAATCAAATCAGTTATTAATTTTTTTTTCTTATAACTAGATGTATACTTATACAGGTAGGTATGTTATTTTTCATGTTAAAATAGCAATATAAATAATAGGTAGATTGTGAAAATGTAATTTGTCCTTCATTTCGATTCATGAGATACGGTTTGCTAACAGACAGACAGAAATGGGGAACCGTTGGCTACCCTTAGGGTGTGTTACCTAAAACAATTACCAAAATAAACAGACACGCGTAGCCTCGACTCATTCTATTAAGTCTTTATATCCAGCCTGTAATCAAATAAGGTAAGCTTCTATAACCTGATTAGTGAAACGTAGGTGCAAAGTGGAAAGGTTATTCCAACGAGTTTAAGTGTTATTGGGTTTTTCCATAACTACTAGCATCCAGAATATCAGCGTCTTATGTTAATATGTTCGTTCGGCACATACTGAGCTGGACTCCCATTTGGTGCAACTCGGAGACAAGCACCTCACTTTTATTACGTGTTTATTATTTTTTACCCGACTGCAAAGGAAGGGTTATGTTTTTCGCGCGTATCTTGTATGTATGTAATATTCTTTATTACCTCATATCTCCAGAACCGCTGTTAGGATTTACATACTTGAGGTATCGTTAGATTTGTCTTAGCAGATTAGTTAGTTCTTAGATAGGTGACATTTGAAAAAATCAAACATGGCGGCTGTGCGAAGCCATTATACATAGTGAAAAATACATGATTTGTTTCGAATACCACAATATGGGTATCAAATTAAAGGGCTTATCGCAAGGATTTCAAAAAGGTATATCATATTTATCATTAGTGTAATACTAGCAAAAATAATACAAAGAGAAAGTTTAAAAATATGGACTTGAGCTCTTTCACTTTCTTAATCCGGTGGGGTGCCAATGTGACACGACCGGGAAAATTAAAAAATTGTTAATTAATATTTTAACTGAACAGTTGAAAAAAAAAAGTTACTTAAAAATCTAAAAAACCCGACTGCTCAACTGAAATGCAAGAAACAAGAGAAAGTTTAAAAATATGGACTTGAGCTCTTTCACTTTCTTAATCCGGTGGGGTGCCAATGTGACACGACCGGGAAAAGATTATTTTAAAAAGTGACAAGCAGGCGGACCCGTCAAATTAAAAAAAAAAATACGTTCAATTGGGTCCCGCCTGCTTGTCACTTTTTAAAATAAAAATTTGCTTGTTTCTTGCATTTCAGTTGACCGTCGGGTTTTTTAGATTTTTTAAATAACTTTTTTTTTAATTCGTAGCTATGTGTAACAATATGTATGTTACTGTTTTGTGTTTTATGTGCCCTCTTGGGCATCTGTGGTCTGTTGGACATGCGCCTGACCGATTGTGTCGTATCTATCCATCCGTGATGTTAGTTTTCTAGCTTGTTACGCGTGACCCTTTCAAGAGAGAGACTCCAAGTTATCTTTCTCGCGAGCACTTAAGCTACCTTTGTTTCCCGAGTTGACGAAGCATTGTGTTCCACTCCTCAAAGAGCTGTTCAATAGGACCAATGCGTGCCGAGGTTGCGGAATATTCAAACGAGATACCACGGCCCAGGAACAACAGAAAAAGAAGGAACTGCGTAGGTTTTTAGTCTGTTGTAGTCTGCCACTTCCACCCCACTAAGCCGGTAGGTGTTATTTAAGGATATTCCGCCTCAAAAATTCCACCACCACCAGCTGTTAAGGGCCTATACTACCTCAGCGCTTCTCACTCTTTATCTCGCTCGCACACTACTGGCCGCGGTCACACGAGCAAGCGAAACAGGGTGGCAGGGATAAAACTCCAAGACACCGATAATTTAGTTTATTTCTTTTTATAGTGAAAATAATAGTAATTAAAAAAAGTAAATAACATAAGACTTGCTTTATAGTTAGCTCAATTAATATGCAAAGTTACATTATCTAATTTGAAGTTATTTTTGAATACGAGCGGTTTATTGTTCCGTTTGGAGGTAACTTTGGAATTTTTTTCTATCAAGAAAATTTTATGGAATCGTGTTTTCGTTAAACATTATACCTAACATTAATCCTCAACTTTAACATATATTTATTTCAAAATTATTGCTGCAGTATTTGCGACATAACGGAGCATCGTGCTACCATAGTAGAGGTAGTATAGGCCCTTAGTATAGCCCTTAAAATAGTCCACCTAACTAAATTATTTCTTTAGAAAATATGTCTTTGATTTTTTATTCATACTGGCATACTGTTTAAACTTTTTCATTCATACATCAACCCGTAATGACTGTCGAAGGTGTAAAAATGGCAGCCGGAATCCAACGGCTTTACGTACCTTCGGAAATACGGAGGAATCTGAATATTTTAAAATGGTCATCGGTCCACTACCAAACTTTGGCTGTTTTATTCAGCCAGGAACTCCCAGCTAGAAACTCCAAAAACTGCCAAAGTCTCTTGTTAGTTGTACATAGGCTTATTTTCTCAGCACGACTCGATATATTATTGCAAAAGTCAAATCGTTGAGAGAGAACTAAATAGAATTTAAATAATTCAGGCTAAATCGTTAAGTATCAATTTAAGCAGCACACACTCGATCCCCTCTCATCAGATCATGAAATAATCAAAACAAATTCGAAACGAAATTCGAAATCGAAAATAACCACATCTAATCGAATCCCAGTCTAATTTACCAAGCGGGAATTTAACGCGCAATCGTAAGGATGAGCACACATCATAACATGTAATTCCTTAAATTCCCCCGTTCCCCGAATAATTAACAAGGTGCGAAACGATACGATTAAATCCAACATGTGAATATTTTATTAGATAGCTGCGTCTGTCTGTGTGTACATGAGCTTAAAAAACGTTCCGCTGAAGGTCGCACGTAGGGTTGTCAAGCGATAAATATACATATAGATTAGGTTACGAAGTACTCTTTGTTATGACTTGTGTTCACGTCATTAATTTGGATTTAACTACAGAGAGAGTTCATATAGAGCCATGTCCAAAATGTAAAATGACGGAAATGTAAGTACTTTAGGGACTTGAATTTTGGCTCGCAATTGTCTGCGGTCTTTTACCCACACTTTCGTCTAATATAACGTTTTTGATCTTTAAATATGCGCTACTTTGAGCTGCAATTGCCCCAGAAAATAATACCAAATCTAGGAACTGATGCCACCAGACAAAGTTAAGCTACTGAGGTAGTTTGAATGTTAACTTTTTATAGAAAACAATTTTATAGAATAAAAATGCAAAAAGTTTATTTTTTTTCAAAGTAACTTTGCACCTTTGATTAAAATCGAATCTAAAGCTGATTAATCAAAATGTTAAATTTGTTAGTATCTACAAAACAAACATATTTTTTTTCCATTACATTCTTACGTATTAAATATAAAACAAGGGAAAAAAGGTTGACAGGAAAGGCTCTAAAACTGACAAACAGTGTCTACATAATAAAGAAATAAAATAAAAATCTTAAAAGGTTGTCTGTAAGAGATCGCCCTGAGCGATAAAACCGCCCATTGTACACAAGTTTTATTTTATTGTATCAAATGAAATATTGTAAGGTGTACAATAAAGTATATAATAAATAAATCTTTTTATTTTATTTATAATACAGTATATTTAAAGGTAGTTTCAGATTCCAGACATAATTATTGCAAACATAAACAACCTCTAACAAAACGCGTCAATAACCGGTAAGATGTCGGACTTGTGATAGAGAGGTTCTGGGTTCGAACCCCACCTATCACACTATAGCCGTGAAACCGCTCCAGACACAAGCATATTATAACTTAGTTGACCCTTCAACTGTTAAAATAAATGTTGTTAACCCCTGTTAACAACATTTATTTATTTAAACTTTATGTACAATAGTGACACGCGGACTTAATGCAACAAGGCATTTTCTACCAGTCAACCTTTAGGTTAAAAAGACTACAATAATGATAAAGAAAGAAAAAAAAGCACACAACAGTATACAAAAGAAAAGCAACAAAATATGAAAACTATGAATAAAGATTGCTAGTAATGTGAATTTTACCCACATAGCTAGTTCTCTTTTAAAAAAAAATATTCAAAAAGAAAAATTTGACGCGGCAGCCCTAAAGCACAGCGAGACAAAATAACGTATTTTTTTCGCCCGTATATTAACTTTGTACCCGAAGTTTATTTGTCACGAACTGACAGCTACATGTTCGGGACATGTTTGCCGAAGAGTTACACTGTCAAAGTAATATTAGCTTTACAATTCATGATGCCTTATTTAGAGACTAGCTTCGCCTGCGTATTCACTAGCATCATTTACCGGCAATAGTATTTACTAAGAATTTGTGCGCCTCAACTGTCTCCAGTTTAGACACGCTTGTTTCGCCTTTCGCTTGAGACTGGAAAAGTGCCGAAAGCTTGGAAGTTAGCTAACATGCAGCCCGTGCTCAAGAAGGGCAGTCATACAGATTCGGCCAACTACAGGCCTATTTCAGTTACGTCCATACTCTGTACAAGTATGGAGCGTATACTTAATTGTGAGCTCCTGGGATACCTAGAAGACAACGACATCCTCAGTGGCCGACAATACGGCTACCGTAGGAACCGGTCAACTGGGGATCTTCTAGTGTATGCGATTCATATCTGGAGTGAGTCCATTGAGTAGCACGGGGAAGTACTTGCTGTTCCCCTCGATGTCTTAAAGGCTTTCGATAGGGTGTGGCATGATAGCCTTATTGCGAAACTTCCTTCTTTCGGTGTAGCCACTGAACTTTGCGTTTGGATAGAAGACTTCCTGAGAGATCGGTCTATTCGGATGGTTGTTGATGGCTGCTTGTCTGGCCAATTGGCTATTAATGCCGGGGTCCCTCAGACGTCAGTTTTTTCAGCAACTTTATTCTTGCTGCATATTAACGATCTGCTAATGCCCGGTACCTTTGGGTATGCAGACGACAGCACTGTTGCTGAGAGATATATATATCCAGCGCGTGTGTTAGTGGGTCACAAATCCAGTCTCTCCGAGAGGCAATGGTGGGGCGCTTGAACTTGACATTGAAGGCTCTCTCTGAATGGGGCGATGCCAACTTGGCCAAGTTTAATGCTGCTAAGACCCAGGCGTACCTTTCCAGCCAATTTCAACCGGCTCCTACTTTCTGTGGTGTAACCGGGCCGATAACTGATCGCATCGAGCTTCTTGGGGTTACGTTGACATCCACCCTTAATTTTGGTCCGCTTATCGAAGCTAAGACTCAATTGGCTGCCAAAAAGTTGGGAATCCTAGCAGAGGTGAAACGGTACTTTACAGCAGCACAGCTGCTCAATCTTTATCAAGCTCAAGTTCGGTCGTGTATGGTGTACTGCTCTCATTTCTGGGACGGATCTGCCAAATACCAGCTTTATGTACTAGGTCTATTGAGAACCGGGCCAAGAGGCTCATTGGCAACGAGAAACTGGTCGAGACAAAGCTCCAGAGCCTTGAACATCGGCGACATGTTGTAAGCCTATCAGTTTTCTGACGGTTACATTTCGGGGAGTATGCAATGGAATTACACAATCTAATTCCACCAAGACCGTTCCATCATCGGACTACAAGACGTCGATGTGCCATGGTCTCCGTGCTATTCACGGACAGATCTCGGCTTAACTTTGAAACTAGCTGAAGTTTTTATTTCAATTTACATTTTTACTTCAATGATAATACTTGCTGAGGTCGGTCTGTTGATTTGTGGCAATCTTAACATATCCAGATCACTCCGTGCCCCGGAAAGCACGTTAAACCGTTGATACCGGCCTTCATTTGTCAATCTTTGACAGTCATTACTGGTAAGCAGAAGCCAGAAAATCTGGCATTGGTCTTGCCTAGGGCTGCCATCACCAAAATTGCCGGCCCCAGTTCAGTAAAATCGCAATTTTCCCATGACACCGTAGAAAAATACATTTTTGTACTTGAAACTAAAAACAATGATGTTTAATAATAATAGGCTTTCTTTTTAATTAATCAACGTAACAAAAACAATAAGATGAAATACAGAGATCGTGCTTTTTGGTGCCCGTAAGACCAATGCATGTCAGGGTTTTACCCGGACGCTTATAGGGAAAACCCCGCTGACGCCCCTGGACGCTGTCTAAACTAGGACAAATCCGGGGAAACCCGGACGGATGGCAGCCCTAGTCTTGCCAAATTGTATCGTGTTATCTAGCTACTTGGTTGTGGAGTTCAGCTGCATCTGGTTAAACTGGAAGCTGCACCCAACATATATGAGAAAAGGCTAAGCAGATAATGATGAATATAATGATGATGAATAGCTGCGTGTAAAAAATAGACATAAATAGTTTTTTTTTTAATTACGAATGAGCCCGCTCTTGACCTCGATCACATCTGATGGTAAGTGTAAGATGAGGTCTACGATCGAACGAGCGAGCCCAGAAAATGCCTATTCACTCTTGCTTTAAAGGCTCACGGGTCATATGTGGCAGGGAACACGGAAGCCGGCAGAGAGTTCCACACCTTGGCTGTGCGCACAATGAATGTTGAAGAAAAGCGCTTAGTACGACAAGACGGTATATCGGCCAAGTGTGGTAGACCGGTAGTAAAAGAGGGATGAAGGGATTAGGTCGTGGAGCTCCTGCGCACACTCTCGGAAGTACAATCTGTAGAAGATAGACAGGCAAGCAACGTTTCGCCGGTGAGCCAGGCTGTGAAGCTTGCCTGCCAGTACCTCGTCACCTATGAGCCTTTTAGCTCTGCGTTCGATCGAGTCAAGATGGACTCCTTATATTCTTGAATATTTATTAAAAAGTTAGAACTCATCACACCTACCCTTTTTTTCCGTTCACATACCGTCGGACGCACTGATTGAATCTGATAATGAATGAATTGAATAACAAAGGAATGATTGGCAAAATTAATTAATCCTTCACTCGTTCTTCCATTTAGTCTGTGTATCGCGCGTCTCTTGCTGTTATTGTGTGTGTTTTGTTAAAAGTTCATTCCGACATAAAAGAAATGTAGATTGAATTGTTATGTTTCATCAGTTAAAATAATGGACTGATGACAATTATTATTGTTTCGTGAGCTTTTTACCCTAAGACCTTAAACTATTGCATATAGAAGAATGATTTCATAATTCATAAATAAATAATAAAATTAAATGACTTTATTGCAGGCACGCAGAACCATAAGAAAAATTTAATTCAATCATTATCAAATTAAACAAAATGCGACAACAATTAAATTAGCTAATTAGCAGGAATATTAACAGCCATATCAAAAAAAGTAATTAACTTCAAGTATGGCTCTCAATATTCCATTGTCAGAGTCATGAACACGGCTCATAAAGGAGGCCCTAGCTTTGCGTAAAACAGCATGGAAATCATCAACTCTGTTCTCCGCGAACATACCAGACGCACTACACCGCCATGGTAACCCAAATATACATCTAATGCGTTGTTATATTGCACGTGTAATCTGTTATACGACGTGGTATGTGCTGTACCAAAGGAGACCAGTGTATAGCAAGCGACAGGCAGTGAACAGAGTGACTTTTACTATTTTCGGTATTCATTAACTACTTTAGAAGATGCAGGCAACAACTACATAGTAGTATAAAGTAATATAAAGTTAAAAAAACAACGCAGTTGTACTGAATGTCAAGTTCGCTAATCTTTGAAAGTACTAAGTGGATTTGGATAAAATTTGAAATAGAAGCAGTTTAAAGCTTGAAGAAGATTATAGACTACTTTTTATACGCCTGAAAAAGGGAGGAGATTATGTTTTTATCGTGATACAGTTCACGATAAAGCTCCACGTGACTGCTAATAACATCATAAAATAATACACAAATATTCAACGGTTCTTTTACAAGAAAAAGTTTGCGTATTATCCATTTTTGTACCGCTTCGCAAAATTACATATGTCAAAAGCACGTGCCTACTTTGTGTTCTGTTAGGCTTACCGTTGAGTTGTCAAATTAGGTAGACATAATTTATAGATTTACATATATGTATATGAATGAAGAAAAAGCTATGTAACTCTTTGTAAGTAAATTATGCGGACGCAGGAGTATGAAATTTGGCACAGCTATAGTATTTTTTTATAGACAAGTAGTGAAATAAGGTTGTATTGAACTAATAATTATAGCCGAAATACAGGCTATGCCTAGTTCGGCTACAGATGCTAAACGAAAAAACGCCTTACTGGAAATTGTTACCACATTGGATTGTCAAGTAGTTATAATTTTTTTTTTTAAATAAACATGTTAAAAAAACATGACACTTTATCAACAAAACTTTATAACTCTTTTTGTAAAAAGCAACTTCTTCTGCCATAATGTTTTACTGCTATTTTAATACAAAATAAAATCACTACCTCTTGCTTGAACGACATAATTAAGTTTTATGATTTATTTCATAAATATTACCTTATATTTAAGTATAATATATTAACGTATTGATTATATACAGGTGTCCGGTGGCGGATTTATGTGTTTGAAAAATAACCAAGGAAAAATTTATAAATAAACTAATTCAATAAATACATGAATAATGCGAATTTCACTTTTTTAATTATTTCATCGAAATGCTGTCCATTTAGACGCAAACACTGTTGGAAACGGTACACTGTATTACAGGCTAAGCGCTGCAATTGGCTTGGCTGAATTTACTGGATTTCATTGCGGATATTTTCCTTAAACAATACTTTTAGGGAGTGCCAAAGCGGCTGCACTGAGAGTCGTGGTTTTTCTCGTAAGCTTCTTTCCACTTTTTGAACGTTTTCTGTGGTCCTTGATGTGCTACTGGGTCCGAGCTGAGAGCTATTTAAAACAGAAGGTATCTATTTCTAAATTAACACTTAGTCCGTCGCTTAATCACCGAAAATTGTAGTAGGAACAAAACTTTTAGTGTTAAATCAAGTAAGAATCACCACTCTTAAAGCGTGCCTCAATAGCGTACGCACGGTGCTGCTTCGACCACTGCGTCATTGTCATGAACAAATCCTCATTTTTTAAATCTCTTGCCGTATTGTTATTACTTTTTAGCCGACTTCAAAAAAGGAGGTTACGTATTCGACCAGTATGTATGTATGTATTAGAGATGCGCCGAATGTTTGGCCGAATATTCGTATTCGGTACATTCGGCATATTTTTTCATGTTCGTATTCGGCCGAATATTCTGTTGATTTGCCGAATAATTACCGAATATTTAAATTATTGTTAACATTTAATAAAATAACATTTAATTAAATAGTAAGTTTAACAAATTACTAAATAAGTGTGGTTTATTCAGAAAGTTGTTTTATTAATGAAAGATTTATTAGTTTTTGTTAATGAAAGAAACACTACTTTTTGTACCAATTATTTATTGACATTAAAAAATATTAACTTTAAATAAAATTTTAATCAAATAAACTTCTACTTTTTTTACAAATCATAAACTTTAATTAAATTTCTATGGAATTAACAATTTTAAGAACATTGCTTTGAGTAGTTAGTTACCTATTAACTTATTTCAGAAGATATTTTTTTAGAATATAAACTAATAACGTAATAACATACCATCTTTACGAACCAACACAAGTATTAAAATATGTATTAATTTTTTTTGTTCTTAAATCTATGTGTATATCAGAATTGAACCGAATAATTCGGCCGAGTATTCGGTTCGGTACATTTTGGACCGAATATTCGGCCAAATATTCGTATTCGGTAACCAACATTCGGTGCATCTCTAGTATGTATGTATATATGTATGTATGTTTGTATATCCGTGATTTTTAGATAAGAATAAGAATAAGAATAATTTTATTGGACCAGAGTTACAGTCATTTAATATAAGATATACCTTATTTAATAAGATATACCCTTTCAAAAACATAAATCTGCCACCGGATACTCTGTATGTTTGAATTACAGCAAACACTAGCTGGAGTAGGTACTTGTCTTTCTTGGCTATTATATCTATCAATAAAAGTGCTGTTCGATTGACTAATTTCGGTTTTAAAATATTTCTGGAAGGCCAGGGAAAGCTTACATGGAGAAAAATTATGTAAAATTCAAGGAGATTTAGCTTACAAGGAGACGGCAAGGGTGTAGGGTCCTCAAATCAAACGGAGGTTCCACGTGTAGTTAGCACTCAGTGAGTGTATTGTGAGTGTAGAAAAAAAAATAATGAAAATTTAAAAAAAAAATGTATTAAAATCTAACAAATCGTTATAAACCATTTCTTTCGAACTTTATTTATTTTTATTTTATTTTATTTATTTTATTTTACAGAAAGCTTACAGACTAATAACAAAGATAAAATAACATTCGTTGATAGGGAAATTTGCTAATTACAAGCTTCCACATATATGATATCAAGTTACCCACATCTAATTTTTGTTAACATTTAACCAAAAATAATATACTTATCACTAAGGTTACAAACTAAGACTTAAAGCTAAAAATGTAACTACTAAGAAGATGATCAAATCATGCAACATAAAAATAATAAATTATAAACAAATTACGTCTAATCACGAGTGTCACCAAAATATTCATTGTTTACAATTTTTCTAATTTTCTGTGGACTTGTGCAAAATAAGTCGATTTCCAGGTGCGAGGGTAAATTATTAAATGCAATAAGACTGCGTATGGAGAAGGCGTTGAGCATGTACTTAGTAGATGCATAAGGTGCCTGAAGCAAGGGTCGTCTGCGTAGGTTATTTATATTGGTGCGGAGGTTTATTTTACTAAGGAGTTCTGGACAATCAATCGAACCGTTTGCAATGTTTGCCAAAAAACATATGTCACCAATATTACGTCTTACGTCCAAGGGTAAAAAGTGGTATCGCTTACAACGTTGTTCGTAGTTATCTGAGAACTGCTTTGCCTTAAAGTCTAAGTACCTCAAAAATCTCCTCTGAACGGATTCAATACGAGATTTGTAAATCTCGTATTGAGGGTTCCAGACTTGGGAAGCGTACTCGAGGTGGCTGCGCACAAGAGAACAGTACAAGACTTTTACTGGTTTTAAAGATCGGAAGCTAGCACAAGCTCTAATTATAAAACCAAGAGCTCTGAAAGCTTTCTTGACTATTGCTTCTATGTGGTCATCGAAAAGTAACTTACTGTCATGTACTACACCAAGATCTCGAATAGTGCTTGTCTTCCTTATATACGTACCATCTAGTGTATACCCTGAACCGATAGTAGTTTTCTGGCGAGTGAATACCATGTGTAAACATTTGCATACGTTAAGTTGTAACTTGTTAGTTTTACAGTACGCTACAAATCTGTCAAGGTCTGACTGCAGCAGTTCAGTATCAGACGCCATACGTACAGTCTTAAGGACCTTCAATCATCCGCGTAAAGTAAAATATCCGAATTCAAGACACAGTTTTTATGTCCGAGATAAAAATTGTGAATAATAAAGGTCCCAAGATTGATCCTTGGGGCACACCTGATGGGATAGTTTTCCATCCAGACGAGTACCCACGTAGAACTACAGCCTGTGTTCGGTTATCTATGTATGACGAAAACCAACGGAACAGGTCACCGTGTATTCCTGCAGATAATAGCTTCTGAAGAAGCACACGGTGATCAATACGGTCAAAACACTTGCTGTAGTCCGTGTAGATAACATCGACCTGACAACGCGTATCCATCCCCGTGGTTATTAATTCATTGGACAATATCAGGTTGGAGGCAGTCGACCGGTTTCTGAGAAAGCCATGCTGTTCGTTGCCAAGGTGACGTTGCAATGCCGAGTAAACTGCCGTATGCAGCCGGGGCGGTAATTTTCTATATTCGACTTATCCCCTTTTTTAAACACAGGTGTTATGAATGCCGATTTCCATATCTTCGGAACGATACCCTCTCTTAGCGACCGTTGGAACAGTATACAAATTGGTGCCACAAGGCTTTTTGCACAATTAATTATAAAAATGGTATTAAGTCTGGCCCACCAGATTTAGCGGGGTCAAGACATTTAAGTAGTCTGAATACAATATTAGGACACACACTGACAGTGCTCAGGTTCACCGCGCTGGAATATTGAGTATCTGCCATAATATCCAAATCAAATCTTGAGTCAGAGTTGGATTCCTGAAAAGTTGATTGAAAGTAACAAGAAAATAGCTCAGTGATACCCTCACCTGTTTCAGCAGAGAGGTCCATATAATGCAGTACATTAGGTAATGAGTTACCACTTCTTTTACTTTTAATATAAGACCAGAAACACTTAGGGTTTTTAGAGATTGATGATTCTATTTTTTCCATATAATTATCAAAACAATCCGCCTCTAATTGCTTAGCTCGGTTTCGCAGCAGAGAAAATGAGTGGTAATCAGATATATTACCGTAATTTTTATATTTATTGTGGTATTTATTAAAGCATTGGTATACCAAGACGGATGTGTTGATTTGCGTACTGGTTTAACGGGAATGTGCAAGTCCCTTAGCTCATATAATTTACTATAGAAGAGGCATACGGCTTGTTCTAAGGATCCTGCAGACAACAGTAAGTTCCAGTCCACAGTGTCAAGTGCAGACATAATTGCGGGGTAGTCTCCTTGATAAAACATATATTTGACACCTGGTTTATCAACGCACTTATGAACTTCAAGGAAATCAGCGTTAATAATCAAAGGTTTGTGGTGTGTATCCACAGGCACTGCCATTGGGTCACCACACTCATGCAGTTTTACTGCACTATTTGAAAAAATAAGGTCTAATAACCTACCATTGACGTTACGTTCACCATTCAATTGAGATAAGTTACACGCATTTAATGAGTCAATGAAATCTAAAATTGATGGAACAGGTACTTTCTCAGGATTTAATTCCGGGCTGTCGTCCGAGTGACGCCATTCCACATCGCCACCAAAGTTGAAATCACCAGTTATGATAAAAGTATCTAAAGGGTGGGCGGTTACTAAACGGTTAATATTTTGATTAAAGTTCTGTAATTGATCTGTGTACGAATTACCAGCATTTTCCTTGCACAAATATAATCCAAAAATATTAATGTTATAACTTACCGCTGGCCTAGATCTCTTTAGAATGATGGATACCCATATGTCCTCAGCGGAGGAACGCCACTCAAGTCTTTCCATAGCGGTCAGACGACGACGGCGACGACGAGTTGCAAGTCTATCGGTTTTCTATCGGTTACATTTCGGGGAGTGTGCGATGGAATTACACAATCTAATTCCACCAAGCCCGTTCCATCATCGGACTACGAGACAAACGGCGAAGCGCCATCGTTACATGGTGGACATCCCACCCATACGCACCAAACGTTTTGGGAATACCTTCATTGTGCGTACGGCTAAGGAGTGGAATTCCCTGCCGGAGTCTGTGTTTCCCGATAGCTATAACCTAGGAGTCTTTAAGTCAAGAGTGAATAGGTTACTTTTAGGTAAACGTGCTCCATCTTCGACCACATCATCACTTGCCATCAGGTGAGATGGTGGTCAAACGCGAACCTATTCTAAATAAAAAAAAAAAAAAAAGGATATTCCTGACCGCGATCAACACTCCATCACCCCGAGTTTGTCCCGTTCGACAGTAGTCCCGGTCCCGCCTCCACACAAGATACCGTCCATCAAACAACTCACTGTTATTTATATAGTCCACTAACCAAGTTTCCGTGAATATAACAACGTCGTAAGAATTCATGCAAACGTTACGATATAACGCGTTTATTTTCGAGCGCAGACCTCGCACATTCTGATAATATATATTAATCACTAGCTGACCCGCCACGACTTCGTTCGCGTGGTATCCTACCCCTACCCAACCGATACCCTACCCCTATCCTACCCCTACCCTACCCCTACCCTACCCCTACCCTACCCCTACCCTAACCCTACCCTACCCCTACCCTACCCCTACCCTACCCCTACCCTACCCCTACCCTACCTCAACCCTACCCCTACCCTAACCCTACCCTACCCCTACCCCTACCCTACCCCTACACTACCCCTACCCTACTCCTACCCTACCCCTACCCTACCCCTACCCTACCCCTACCCTACCCCTACCCTACACCTAACCTACCCCTACCCTTCCCCTACCCTACCCCTACCCTACCCCTACCCTACCCCTACCCTACCCCTACCCTACCCCTACCCTACCCCTACCCTACCCCTACCCTACCCCTACCCTACACCTACCCTACCACTACCCTACCCCTACCCTTACCCTACCGCACCCTACCCCTACCCTACCCCTACCCTACCCCTACCCTACCCCTACCCTACCCCTACCATACCCCAACCCTACCCTACCCCTACCCTACCACTACCCTACCCCTACCCTACCACTACCCTACCCTACCACTACCCTAACCCTACCCTACCCCTACCCTACACCTACCCTACCCCTACCCTACCCCTACCCTACCCCTACCCTACCTCTACCCTACCCCTACCCTACCCCTACCCTACCCCTACCCTACCCCTACCCTACCCCTACCCTACCCCTACCCTACCCCTACCCTACCCCTACCCTACCACTACCCTACCCCTACCCTACCCCTACCCTACCCCTACCCTACCCCTACCCTACCCCTACCCTACCCCTACCCTACCCCTACCCTACCCCTACCCTACCCCTACCCTACCCCTACCCTACCCCTACCCTACCCCTACCCTACCCCTACCCTACCCCTACCCTACCCCTACCCTACCCCTACCCTACCCTTACCCTACCCCTACCCTACCCCTACCCTACCCCTACCCTACCCCTACCCTACCCCTACCCTACCCCTACCCTACCCCTACCCTACCCCTACCCTACCCCTACCCTACCCCTACCCTACCCCTACCCTACCCCTACCCTACCCCTACCCTACCCCTACCCTACCCCTACCCTACCCCTACCCTACCCCTACCCTACCCCTACCCTACCCCTACCCTACCCCTACCCTACCCCTACCCTACCCCTACCCTACCCCTACCCTACCCCTACCCTACCCCTACCCTACCCCTACCCTACCCCTACCCTACCCCTACCCCTACACTACCCCTACCCTACACCAACCCTACCCCTACCCTACTCTCCATTTCTTCTTCGTTCGCGTGGGATGTTTTTCCCGCTTAAATCCCTATCCCGTGGGAATTCCGGGATAAAAATCCTATGTCCGTCTCCTGGCTCTAAGCTACCTCCATACCAATTTTCACCCAAATCTGTTCTGCCGTTCTTGAGTTATAAGTGGCGTAACTAACACGACTTTCTTTTATATATATAGATTTATAAGCATAAACAGTTATTGTTTATGCTTATAAATCTATATATATAAAAGAAGTATAGTAGCACCAATGTAGGGATTATAATAGCAGAGTGAATTTAATGCTTCATCATTTAAAACGGTAAACCGTAAGCACCAACAATAATAAAGTAACATGAAGGTAGAACACACAAATTGGTAGGAATAATTTACATAATTATACATGATTGAATCGCAAATTTAATAATTTTTAACTTTTTAATGATTAGAACTTTCCGATTCCCGCGGGAAGCATACTTTGCAATATTGTTTCCAGTTTGACTAGGGCATTCTAGGCCGGAATCACCTAACTGTCTGATAAAAAAAACTTTTTAGCAAAAAATAGAACCGACTTCCATATAAAAACACTACAAAGGCAAAAATAACTTTAATTTCGGAAGGCGGTGTCAAAAACGAAAATATATACAAAACTAAAGACACCGCCTTCCGAAATTAAAGTTATTTTTGCCTTTGTAGTGTTTTTATATGGAAGTCGGTTCTATTTTTTGCTAAAAAGTTTTTTTTTTCGCTTTTTAGTGGGTCGGTTTGTAATTTACCTAGTTACAAAAGCCAAAATGTCAACTACTTATCACCTTTTACAAAATATTGCTTTTCCCGGTGCAGAGCCATTAATTTTTGAGGAGTTCTCCTGGTACATCACCATCAGCTCTACTTCACCATATGCATTGTGACGAGCATAAAGTGCTTAACATCCATATTAAAGTAATCTAATCGCAATCAACGAAATACTTATTATTGAGTAGTTTCGGTGGCCATCTGGGGTCTTCATCATCAGTTCCACTTCCTCAAATGGTGCTTTTCGAAAGCAACTGCACAAGGTACTATAAGAAATACCCAAAACGCTATAGGTGTGCCTATAATATTTGAAGAGTTCCCTCGATTTCTCCATGATCCCATCATCAGATCCAAACGTGACGACAATGGGACCAACTAAAAAGTATACCCTTTCAAACAAAAAAAGAATTTTCCAAATCGGTCCAGCCATCTCCGAGTTATGAGGTAACATACATGAAAAAAAAAAACAAAAAAAAGTTCAAGATGAATTGTAAACCTCCTTTTTTTGAAGTCGGTTAAAAAGATGGTTTCGTGCTTCGGAAGGCACGTATAAACCGGTGGTCCCAGTCGCCAAATGGCAGTCGTCAAAATAGACCACGTTAGAGGCCCTTGAGGCGGTCTAGAAACTCTGACACTAGGGTGTATGGGGTCGTTAGACCTTACTACCTCAACGATAAGAAGAAGACTGATTAAAACCCACCCTGTTTTTTCAGTTGCCCTAGCATTCCGGGACATTATTTTAGAACATTCCCGCAACCCCGGCGGGCACTGACTCTATCGGGCTGCGACATTGTTGCTGGCTGCTCTTAGAAGCACGCGTAAAATACAACGCACCATTGACTAGAGAAATAATTACCTTTCAATCTAAAATACATTGACTTAACAGAATATTCAGTCTAAAGTTTACATACGAAAACTTGTAGTCTCGCTCACCACAGCCTGTTTCAGGAAATTAAATGATCTGTATCGATCAGCCGACATGTTTACGAGTAATAGCTGGACGCTTGAGGTTCAAAGTTACAACTAAAATTGGTAAAGTTACTCATAGATTATTTGCTTAAAACAGTTCTGCGAAACATGACACAAGATTGCGGGGATATTCACAGTACTATTAATATTATTATCTTTTTATTTTTGTGTCCCACTACTGGACTAAGGTCTGTAGTCTCTTTTTATTTCCAGTCATCTCCGTCTTGACAAACCTTTGACCTCGCAAAACATGATTTTATCGTCATCAGTCCTCACTGAACACTAAAGTAGATGACGGAAAAAATTTACTCTTAATGACGCCATGAGTCCGTCATGCAAACACAAGAACAATCACAATTGGATCTTAAAACTATAGTGTTCTCATTGTTGGTACGAAGCATACTACCAGGGTCTTTAAATGGCGTGGGTCTGATTTAACCCATGCGGGTCCAACGTAATTCGTATAGGAGTCTTTAAGTCAAAAGTAAATAGGTTAGTTTCAGGTAAGCGTGCTCCATCTTACTAAATGAATTCCAAGTTACTAAATGATATGTTTGTATTTACATTTTATACAACGAATTATATAAGTACTACTCGTATTCGTGCTTGTAGATTGATCGAGTCCATTTATTTGCTCGAGAGTGTATTAAAAATATTTAGCAAAAAAAACTTTTTAGCAAAAAATAGAACCGACTTCCATATAAAAACACTACAAAGGCAAAAATAACTTTAATTTCGGAAGGCGGTGTCAAAAACGAAAATATATACAAAACTAAAGACACCGCCTTCCGAAATTAAAGTTATTTTTGCCTTTGTAGTGTTTTTATATGGAAGTCGGTTCTATTTTTTGCTAAAAAGTTTTTTTTTCACGCTTTTTAGTGGGTCGGTTTGTAATTTACCTAGTTACAAAAGTCAAAATGTCAACTACTTATCACCTTTTACAAAATATTGCTTTTCCCGGTGCAGAGCCGTTAATTTTTGAGGAGTTCTCCTGGTACATCACCATCAGCTCTACTTCACCATATGCATTGTGATGAGCATAAAGTGCTTAACATCCATATTCAAGTAATCTAATCGCAATCAATGAAATACTTATTATTGAGTAGTTTCGGTGGCCATCTGGGGTCTTCATCATCAGTTCCATTTCCTCAAATGTTGCTTTTCGAGAGCAACTGCACAAGGTACTATAAGAAATACCCAAAACGCTATAGGTGTGCCTATAATATTTGAAGAGTTCCCTCGATTTCTCCATGATCTCATCATCAGATCCAAACGTGACGACAATGGGACCAACTAGAAACTATACCCTTTCAAACAAAAAAAGAAGTTTCCAAATCGGTCCAGCCATCTCCGAGTTATGAGGTAACATACATAAAAAAAAAAAAAGTTCAAGACGAATTGTAAACCTCCTTTTTTTGAAGTCGGTTAAAAATAGAACCGTCTTCTATATAAAAACACTACAAAGGCAAACATAACTTTAATTTTGGAATGCGGTGTTATTTTTGCCTTTGTAGTGTTTTTATATAGAAGTCGGTTCTATTTCTAGCATTAAAAAAAAATCTCACTTTTTAGTGGGTCGGTTTGTAATTTATCTAGTTACAAAAGCCAAAATGTCAACTACTTATGACCTTTTACAAAATATTGCTTTTCCCGGTGCAGAGCCGTTAATTTTTGAGGAGTTCTCCTGGTACATCACCATCAGCTCTACTTCACCATATGCATTGTGACGAGCATAAAGTGCTTAACATCTATATTCAAGTAATCTAATCGCAATCCACGAAATACTTATTATTGAGTAGTTTCGGTGGCCATCTGGGGTCTTCATCATCAGTTCCACTTCCTCAAATGGTGCTTTTCGAGAGCAACTGTAAGAAATGCCCAAAATACTATTGGTGTGCCTATAATATCTGAAGAGTTCCCTTGATTTCTCTATGATCCCATCATCAGGTCCAAACATGACGACAATGAGACGAACTAGAAGGTATACCCTTTCAAACAAAAAAAGAATTTTCGAAATCGGTCCAGCCATCTGCGAGTAATGAGGTAACATACATAAAAAAAAAGTTCAAGACGAATTGAGAACCTCCTCCTTTTTTTTGAAGTCGGTTAAAAAGCTATATTCAATTGAGAATAATCAAACAGCAAAGATACACACTATCTATAGTAAGTATAAATATAAATTGTTCACAGGAAAATAATTAAATAAAACACTTTTGCTTATTCAGGACATCACTTGTTTAAGCTATATTTTAAGTACTTATCTCAAACCTAATCTTGTAATCTTTAGTAGCGATATTGTGTACAGAAAATAAATTGAAAATCCATTAAACTTGATTTAGAGAAGACCCGTAAATCTTCTCAATATTATTTACATTTTATATTGTGTTCAAACAATAAAGTGTTACTGAAACTTGTGAAAGACTCGGATAAACGGACACAATGTATAGAATTTCCATATAAAAGTGTGTAAGGGTGTCAATTAATTTCTAATATTGTTATTTTTACATTAACAAAATCTCTCGAAAAAATCAGACAAGAATTTCGCTATACAAAAGCTTAAATCAAGCTTCGTAACTTTCTATTCTAAAATTTCTATTCGGGGTCTGTCAAACAAAATTCAGTCTTACGTGTCACGTGAAAAGGTTTCATATTATTCGGGTCACAATTTGAAAGCCTTGAAAGTGATTGTTACTTTTGTCAGCACAGAATATAACACAGTTAATAATGAAAAAAAGTGTAATGGAGATGACAATGGACCAAACTCGATTGTAGATTGAAAGGAATGGTTTTTAATAGGGAAGAAAATGTAAGGAAAGGTGTTCAGTAACCCTGTACTTTGTATAAGTTATCTTTTTTATAGACCGATTTTTTGTAAGATATTAAAATGTCCTACTGTAACCTTATTTAATAAAATTACTACAATATTTTTACTAAAATGAGCTTAAATTTACATTAAGTGTTAATTAAGAGAGTAATCAGAAAGTTATCTGCAAAGAAACATTTTTTAATTTTGTACGTTTTATCATAATTATTATAAGAACCCTTTATTTATAATATGCTTACTTTCAATACGGTTGACTTTTCATTGAAATTGTCTATGACAAATTTGAATTAAGAATCTGCTAAACGAAGCAAATCGTTTTAAAGTAAACATTTGCTTCTATTTGGAATAAAAAACAAAAAAAATTTAGGCTCATGTTTGACTACCATATCAAACTATTGCTGGCTTTACAATAAGTTTAACGACCGTATTTTTAAGGAATTTGCTTTTCCTTTTAACAGAAAAATATACAGAATTATAGGTGGCCGGCCTTCTCTATTAAGTATTTTCTGTTAAAAAAAACTTGTCCAACTCCACTTCAATGTCAAGTCTAGACAGGTTTTCAGAGTAAAATTGAGTCAGATAGATACTCAACTTTAAATATTTCGCTTAGAAATAGAGGTTAAGTTTGCTTAGAGACAGTCAACCCATTATTCCTTACTTATTTAAAACTAGAACATTCCAAAACTTTTTCATTCCATATTATTGTTTGACCTTCAAATATCTCAAGAAAATAACTTTCAAAAGCTTTTAAACTCCGTAAAGTCTTAACGATAAAGCAGTTCATAGCAATTACTGTTATTAAAATCTAGTAGAAATATCATTAATCCGCTTCTACAGCCTCCAACTGAAAATAAGATAATAAAAAGTACTGCCAAAAGTTTTAAACTATATTTTTGTAAACGAAAACATTTTAAGTGCCACTCTCGAATATTTATTAAGATTTTGGAAGTCAGTTAATAAAAGACAGGGTTAAATTATATTATTTTTGAGTTATTTAACACGCTGAGTTTCTTGGCCAAGTTTTATCTGTGTGTTTTTTCTTTCTATTAAGAAGTTCTTTAAGGAGAATATTGCTTCTCTTTAGTCGTAAATATCTAGTTTAGTTAAATATTTATAGTTTAGTAAAACTGTGATGACAACAAATTCAGGACACTGCCAGTGTTCAGAAGTAGATATACTGAGTATACATTCATCTTTGATACTGTATTTGATTATTATAATAGCTAATTTTTTCTTTCACAGGATAGTCGGCGTTGACGCCGGCCTGGCATGACGCGTCAACTACGTCCCGCCTCGCCCCTACACCTCTGCTCACCCCTCTACGATCCAACCTTGAAAATACTCACTACTCTCCTTTCCCTGTCCTTCTTACTACTGCCAATAGCCAACACCCAAATGTTTCCCACAAACATCACAAACAAAAACAAGAATATCACAAACGAAATTAATATTAATTATACTAAAGTAGAAGAATATACAATTACAAATGAAAATACAGAAAATGAGCTTATTAATACAGTAAGTAGCAAAAACTATCAAACACTTCTAGACAGGTTTCGAAGAAAAGATAATTACACAACAGAAAACACAAATGTAGGTAATAACACTGAAATTGAAGAAGAGTACCAAATAGATCTGGAATTAGAAGATGATAATGATAAAGGAGGCTTAGACAACAATTCAATGGAGAAACTCCGAGTAGACGATATCACGAGAACGAAAATATTCAATGATTTCTCTAAAACAGTTAAAATTTATAAGAACCAATCAAAAATTGATGTTGTTAACGAAACTAATGAGAAACAAGATAGTGTTGATATTAGAAGGAAGGTAGATCGCGAAGATATGAAGAAGATCTCGAATGAGTCATTAGGATTCCGTACACGGGTCCCCACATCCTATCATGTTCCTTCAATTACGGATGTTCAACACACGCCGCGGCCCAGCTTTCTAGATGGTAAGTCAAATTGAACTCTATGTCTACCATACTTAGACTGGATATTAAACCATCCTGGATAATTTAAGGTCTTAAGAAGATTTGTGAACAGTATTGCTTCGAAATCAAAGGTCACGTTTTGGAGTTCCGGAAAAGCCTGAAAGGGTCTCATGTAATTTTATTTCGACTTAATTGATCATGCTAGGAGATTTAATCATATTTATTTGTGTAATGTACAGCTGGCGTTTTTATTGTAAAAAGCGCCGTAACTAACATAACGTAATAAAAATAGAAAAAATACTTGCCAAACACACGTTATGCTCGTTTTGAAAAAACAAAAAAATCGAGCCCATTCAAATATTTTAAAAGCTAAAACAAATGGCTTTCATCCATATGAATAAAAATAAAATTCGCTACACCTTTAAAATATTACTCTTTTATCTAAAACCAGACAAGTGAATTTCGGACTCACATAAATAAGGTTCCGCACATAATAAATCTATACAAATTAAAACGATTTTCCGAAATGTATGTATGCACATAACTTCCAAACGACTGCACCAGATTTGATGTTTTTTTTTGTTAAGTATAAGGTTTGTTTTTAATTGTACAAGGTTTTGCAATGCCAGCTAATATAATATAAATTATAATGCAAAAACTTTACACATAAAGGATGTCTGTAAACTTCGTGAAAGGACGAACAATAAAGAGGTCTTGTTTTGTTATGATTTTAAGACATCTGAAAAATTAAAACTTATTTATTTTCTATTTAATAATACAATAAAAATGTTTCCTCACATCGTGTTCAACCCTGAAAATGATATCTTTTAAAATAGTTATCACTTTTGTACTTATTTTTAATCTCCTAATTTTTATCTGAATATACAACGTGTAACAGAAACCCCATATCTATCCAAAAGGACTGAAAACAACAGGTATGGAGTATCTATGCAAAGTTTCAGCTCAAAATAAGTGGCTCACAGAAATGACCCCAAATTATTGGTTTCATATGTTTCTTGAATAGCAGTAATAACAAACGTATCACAGCACTATGAGGGTCATCACTTTCCACGTCACTTGCCAATAAAACGATAATTCTCTTCGTTCTTCTTAATTTGAAAAATTCGTTCTCTGGTATCAATGTATTGACATTTCTAATATGCTCCACACATGTACACATAGGATTAGAAAACCCTTGCCATATCGTTTATTATCATCCAAAGAAGCCATGCAATTGGTATGTATATACCCTTTAAATTACACGTTGTATAGTACATATTGTAAAATAATAAAGTTACATTTTACAAAATACGTTACAAAAGAGGAAATGATAAACTGAAACCTACCAAGAAAACCTACCAAGGAACCCTAGAAATAGTACCTATCGCGTTTACAAAGCCGTACTAACAGACAGATGCCCGTCTGTTATTAGATTTGTTGTCAAAACACACAACCTGGCCGAATTCGTATCGTTTGTGCCATTTTGTTGAAATTTGACGTTTATATGGGTGCTCAGCATCAATTGTTTTAGATGGGGATAAATTGGATTTAATATTAAAGGGATTATTGGAATTATCTTGGTTTTTCTTAACTTTTCTCTTTTGTTTTACAATGACGAGACGAGATGGCGAGATGACCATTGCCTTAACATTAAAAAAATATATTTTGTGTAACTTTCGTAATTTTCTCATCAAATTCTTTTATTTTTAGGTACTCGTATCATTACTGTGCACAAAAAATTAGTTCACCATCTTAAGCCGTTCGCCATACTGGATTTTTAAATATCCCAACTTAGCTAGCCGCGCATTACCATCAATGGGGCGTGCAACTGTCAAAGTGGCGCTAGTACCACACTTACCAATATCAAAGCAGTTTCTCTATGGAACAGTAATGAATTCCTAAATTAGAGACAGTTATTGAGAATTTTTCGATTAAAGAACATGTATTATGTTCTTTAATCGGAAAATAGTACAGAAATCAATTGAAATCAATGAAATGAAAATAAAAAATATTACCACAGATAACCATAGATGATACAGATAACTATATAATATCTCACAATCTAACTAACACTGACAGTGACAAAGGTTCTTACGGTGGTGGCGCCATCTGCGATTAGCTTTCACTTGCACGCCCCATTAACTTAACGCATATGCAAAATTAATTCATCTTAATCGGTTGTGGATTTTACATGAATTGAGCCGGACGTTAGTGTGTCCGGCTCAAGAAAGAATAGGGTAGTTTCCTGTGTTACAAAATAATTATTTTATTTGGTCCATTACGTAGATAATCAAAAAATATTGGTCACGTATTTCTGGGGACACGGCAGTACCCCCGCCAAGTCGAACAAAAAGCGGCACGGCCGTACCATACATTTCTCGAAGCAGTTCAGGCCATTTTCGACCCAGTATAACTTCGTTGTGGATAAAACTAGAAGCCCGAATTTTAAGTAACCAAGCAAGCATTGTATAAACACGGCACACGCACATTTCAAATTTCATTCAATTTGAACCAGTAGTTTAAGAATTATAACAAGTCAAAGTTCCTTAATTTTGTCACTCACTGACTGACCGAACATCAAAAGTCTAAGGCACTTCTAGCAGACATAGAAGCTTCAAATTGAGAATACAATTTGTTGCGTCCCAAATGTATTTTTGAACGATCTTTGGTGTGGCAACATTCTATTGTCTTTTTGATGTTGACACTTGACATAACTTTGACTTGACAGATTGACTTTGCTTCCTTGTTGAAAGATGTCCGATTGGGACCTGTTGAGTTAATTATAATTGGTAAAATATCGTTTGGAATCGCGTGTTGAAACCGATAATTGGGTCGCGAGTTAACTATTGTTTGAAGTTGTAATCCCCATTTGACGAAAACCCCAGGATATTTTGGGATTTATCGCCGTGTTGTTGCCACCTCGTGGCACGCGCATTTGTTGGAAAAAAGTAGTGATAAATAGCTTCAATCCGGTGCGAGTTTGTGCTGTGATGCTGATCTGAACCGCGCCATCTGGAGACTGACGCCTTGTGACCGTTCAGAACACTTGACTTACATCACACTTTCAATTACTCACCTCATTTACATACATACCACACTTGGGCGTGACCTAGGAAGGTCGAAGTTGGCTGACCCAGCGCAGAAGGTAGGTGGTACCGATAAGTTATTTGTATATATGGTTGTAGGCCGAGGAGCCTGCAGTTTTAGCCTTTTGTAAGTTTATTGTTGTTTGAAGAGCAACATTAAGCTCCACGTACCGTGGACAGTTTCAGACACACCAGTATCGTTGCACTGGCCTTTTGTAGTCCCTAACATTTTGGTAGCAGAGCGTGGTTTTATAAGATCCACTGATTTAATTGGAAGTTTTGAAAATAACTTTAGTTTAATTACTTAACATAACTTATAACTTAATAAGTTTGAATATATTGCTTTGTCAGCCGGGCTCAAATAGTACTTGTAGTTTGTACTGTAATTTGTAGTGCTAGCCCCTTGGTATTGAATTGACAAGTAGGATTTATTTGTGAAATTAGGAATTATTGGTTGTATTTGGTGCATAGTTTGGTATTTGTTGCAATTAATAATTGAATGTCACTGATCTGAATTTGAAAGGTTATCTAAATAATAATTACACATAGTCTAACATAATAGGACTTGAATTGTGTGTATTGGTTATTGCATTTGTGGTACTTGTTGGACTGTGTTGATAGAGATTGTCCGGCTCAATATTATACAGTCAATTGTTGTGTTTATTGATGTTATTGGTGTGATCCTGCACAATATATACATTGAATTGTTATTTATTTTGTAACTAGCCATCTGTGCCAAGCTAGATTCATACTTGGAATAAGTACAGGCTCGGATTTGGACTTGAAATAATTGAATTTAAGTTGTTATTTTGGTGAAATTATTTGGTCGGCTAACAAGTCATTGTTGTTTGTTTAGTTAATTTTAGCCTGTTGTATTAATATTTGATTGTTGCAATGGCCTCATTAAGGGCAGTCAGGGAGGCTGCTGCCGGATTGACCTCACAGTTGAGATGGTTCACATCGGCAGCTGCAACGGTTGAGCGTGTAGAATTGGAAGAGCTCACCCTTGCTCGGTATGGGCAAGTGATTGAGAGGATCAAGTCAGCTGATGCTGCGCTCACACGCTTCAGCGAGTACATCATGGACGTGGATTTGGGGGTGATGGATCAGACAGCCCGCGATAGGATTTTGGGTGACTATGACCAGATTGTCCACCTGGGGGATGTCATATGTCTACGAGCGCGGGAAATTTTGAAGAGCCGGGTGCCTGATGCGGCCAAGCCGCAGACCCCCGTTGTTGCAGGCCCTGGACTATTGAGTAGGCTGCCCACCCTGGAACTGCCACATTTTGACGGTCGCTTGGACCACTGGCTGGGCTTCCTAAATCTCTTTGAGAGTCTTGTCGATGCACGCTCGGACCTCGGACCTGCCCAGAAGCTGGCTTATTTATTGTCTGTCCTGGAGGGCGAAGCCAGAGCCTTGGTGCAGCACTTGCCGGTGACGGATTTCTCTTACCCGACCGCTCTGAAGCTTCTCTCCCGACGGTATCAGAACAAGCGCTGCCTGGCTGATGTGCACATCGACCAGATTTTGGGACTACCGGCCATTGCCAGCACGTCGACGTTGCGCACTGACTTGCTGAACCCGTTGGTCTCAGCGACCAACGCTTTGAGACGCCTGGAGTTACCGGTAGAACATTGGTCCTACTTGTTGGTGCACATAGTGCTGCAGTTGCTCCCCGCGGAGCTGAGGTCACGTTTTGAGCAGAAGTATGGTGGGGATAGTGCCACCCATCTTCCCCCCTTTGACGACCTCCTCAAATTTTTGGAAGACGAGTGTCGGTTTTCGGATAACACTCGTGGCGCCACGGGGTTACCCCCACTACCTTCTCAGCCTAGAGACCAGGGACGGACTAGGGCTCGGGGGCCTGTTGATGTTCCCCCCGCCCCCCGTTTTGCTGGCGCCCGGAGTCCTCGGGCTAGGGGGCCTGTTGATGATCGCCCCGCCCCCCGTTTTGCTGGTGCCCGGAGTCCTCATCATTGTGACTTTTGTAAGGCAACGGGGCATGTCATGGCGCGTTGCCCGGACTTTTTGAATTTGCACGTAAGTGCCCGCCGCCGCATTGTCAACGCACGCCGTTTGTGCTTCTCGTGCTTGGGGGCCCACTTTCATCGGGACTGCCCCGACCCCCGCCCGTGTAGAATTTGTAAGGGGTCCCACTTGGAGATTTTGTGCGCCAACGCGAACCGCTCCAGCAGACCATCTTCTGAGGAGGGTTCGCGCAGGGGGGGTACCCCGGAGACGAGCAACTGGCTGAGACCCGCAATTCTGTACGCCGCACTCCACCCCCCGCGCAAGTTGAACGGGAGCCCCGCGAGCGCCATCTGGTCTCCCCTCGTCAGGGAGAACGCGCATTGGCTGCTAGGCAGCAGTGGCCGGGTCGGCGCCGCTGCCTTTCCCCTCCGTTGGCGGAACGTCCCCGGCTGGAGTCGCGCCCTCCACCATTCGGGCATCTGGTGGGATATGCCCCTCCAGTGATGGCGAGCGGCTCGGGACACCGCGCGGACGAATATTTTGATTGTTGGCCTCGTCGTGAACGAAGGCAGCCTGGATGCGGCGATCGGTCGCCGCCCAGGCATCACTAAGAGATTGACGCCTGCCCCGCTAAAGGACCCCCCCGATCAAGACGGTTTGTTGCCAACGGCCTTGGTCAAGGTCTGGGGACCCTTGGGTAACTCGATTGTGGTCCGTGCCATTTTGGACACGGGAGTCCAGGGTTGCCTTTTGTCGTCTTGGTTAGCGGGACAGGTTGGCCTGAAGGTGAATGACCTTTCAGGCAAGATTTGGGGAATTGGCGAACCGGCTGACACCACTGTTGAGGGAAGGACCTGGTTTGAAATCACCCTTGTGAGTTGTCCGTACCCTAAAATTGGTGCTCCTGCCCTTGTTATAACTGAACTTGGTTGGGACGAGCCACTTCGGGAAACCCTGTTGGAGGACGGTTGAGGCACTCTAGCCTTCCTTATGGGGCCCGTCACCCCCTTTTGTTGCCCAAGGAGGGCCACTTGGTTCAATTGTTGGTGACTGATCGTCACACTAAGAACTCGCATGCCGGTTGCAATGCGCTGTTGGCCATTCTGCAGCGAGAAATTTGGATTTTGTCGGCTGATCGCGTCAATGAGGCAAGGCCCTTTGCTGGCGTCGTAACGGACTTGTTGGTCCCCTTTTGTTGAAGACGTCCACCCTTCGTAATAGTAAGATTGTTACGGCTTATTTGTGTGTTTGTCTGCCTGTCAACCAAGGCAGTGCATTTGGAGCTGGTAACCTCCCTCTCGACAGAGGCCTTTGAGGCGACTTTGGAAGATTTGTGTCTCGCCGTGGGTTACCTTCTTTGATTAGGTCTGATTGCGGTACGAATTACAAGGGTACAAGTAACTATTTGAAGGAGGTATACGCCTTCCTTAATGAGAGCCAGGTTGACATTGGTAATAGTTTGGCCCGCCGAGGGGTCACTTGGTTGTTTGACCCGCCAGCCTGCCCCCATTGGGGGGGTATTTTTGAGGCCGCGGTGAAAGCGGCAAAGGGACACTGGCGGAGATTGTTGGGAGACACCGTTCTCACCTTTGAGGAACTAGCTACGGTATTTGGCCGCATTGAAGCTGTGTTAAATTTGCAACCTTGTCAAGACTTCCAATTGAATAGCGGACGGGTAGGCCCGTCCGGGGGGGGTAGATGTTGCGTCCCAAATGTATTTTTGAACGATTTTTGGTGTGGCAACATTCTATTGTCTTTTTGATGTTGACACTTAACATAACTTTGACTTGACAGATTGACTCTGCTTCCTTGTTGAAAGATGTCCGATTGGGACCTGTTGAGTTAGCAGCAGTTAGCAGTTCAGGCCATTTTCGACCCAGTATAACTTCGTTGTGGATAAAACTAGAAGCCCGAATTTTAAGTAACCAAGCAAGCATTGTATAAACACGGCACACGCACATTTCAAATTTCATTCAATTTGAACCAGTAGTTTAAGAATTATAACGAGTCAAAGTTCCTTAATTTTGTCACTCACTGACTGACCGAACATCAAAAGTCTAAGGCACTTCTAGCAGACATAGAAGCTTCAAATTGAGAATACAATTTGTTGCGTCCCAAATGTATTTTTGAACGATCTTTGGTGTGGCAACATTCTATTGTCTTTTTGATGTTGACACTTGACATAACTTTGACTTGACAGATTGACTTTGCTTCCTTGTTGAAAGATGTCCGATTGGGACCTGTTGAGTTAATTATAATTGGTAAAATATCGTTTGGAATCGCGTGTTGAAACCGATAATTGGGTCGCGAGTTAACTATTGTTTGAAGTTGTAATCCCCATTTGACGAAAACCCCAGGATATTTTGGGATTTATCGCCGTGTTGTTGCCACCTCGTGGCACGCGCATTTGTTGGAAAAAAGTAGTGATAAATAGCTTCAATCCGGTGCGAGTTTGTGCTGTGATGCTGATCTGAACCGCGCCATCTGGAGACTGACGCCTTGTGACCGTTCAGAACACTTGACTTACATCACACTTTCAATTACTCACCTCATTTACATACATACCACACTTGGGCGTGACCTAGGAAGGTCGAAGTTGGCGGACCCAGCGCAGAAGGTAGGTGGTACCGATAAGTTATTTGTATATATGGTTGTAGGCCGAGGAGCCTGTAGTTTTAGCCTTTTGTAAGTTTATTGTTGTTTGAAGAGCAACGTTAAGCTCCACGTACCGTGGACAGTTTCAGACACACCAGTATCGTTGCACTGGCCTTTTGTAGTCCCTAACACAATTAGTATTTAGTGTATGAATCAAGGAAAAACTAAAATATTTTTCAATTTCTGTCCAGTTTTCTAGATACATCAACTGCATAAATAACTTTGTAATCCCATATATTTATATGGGATTACAAAGTTACATTTACAGTTAATTAATCAGGGTACCTGTATATAATTATGTATAATATAATGGAATAATATGTGTAGATAGGTATCTAGATATAATTATGTTCAAAGGTAACTTGTAAAATGGTCAACGGAATAAAAAAGCCAGAGAGAGAGCTTTAAGAAAATTCGTTATTGGTATACAAAAAGTAGAAGGCAAGGAAAGAAGTAGAAAGGAAAAAGTAGGACTATCTACAAAAAGAAATGAGATCCCGTAAAAAACAATACTGGTCAAAAAAACCAAGTCTCGCAACTCAGTTCTTCTACCGTAAAAAGTTGTGAGATCCATGTAATACCAAGTCTATTACTCGATTATTCAGTCCCTATTTAAGGGACCTTCTGTCTTAAGTTGTTATGTAATTATCTAACCTAACAACATTTTATAATGGCCATATCAATATTAAAAATCTTTAACGTTTTAAATAAATAGATTGACTTGGCAATCGCAAAAACAATGTAATTTATATATGTATGTATTACTTGTGAGATATATTGTGTTTTCATGAATGATGAAAGATTTTTAATATTGATATGGTTACTATAAGATGTTGTTAGGTTAGATAGTTACGTAACAACTTAAGACAGAAGGTCCCTTAAGTAGGGACTGAATAATCGAATAACCGACTTGGTATTACATGGATCTCACAACTTTTTACGGTAGAAGAACTGAGTTGCGAGACTTGGTTTTTTTGACAAGTATTATTTTTTATGGGATTTTGCTTTTTCAAGTCAAGAAAAATTCACAAAGATAGAAAGCTTCAAAGTACAGGAGTTGGGGCTGCTGACGTCACACATTGCTAAGAATTATACCGGAGTGTGACGTCACGCGAAATTTCAACTCACTGTATCTTCTTAATTTTTCAGTTACGTGAAAAAATAAAAAATACGTGTCCAATGTTTTTTGATAAACTACGTGACGGACTAAATAAAATATTTTAGGAAAGTACCCTAAAAGGCAAGGTAAATATTCACCACTCCGTTAATAAAGAGATATTACTTTTGCATCCCCGTCAGTCATTTCAATGCGCTGTCTTTTTACATGCATAACGTAAAACGCAAACTGAAACGCGTGATGGGTAGTACAGCCAGAGCATTGCATCGTAACAAGGTTACGTACAATTATTCTGTACACGTCATCCATTCAAGAAAATGTCGGAGAATTTAACGTTTTACTTGTATGCACGCTTTCCGTAACGGTAGCGTGGCAAAGCTCCGATGAAATTGTATATTATTTAAAGAACATATTACAAGATTTCCAGTGATTGATTTCTTCTTTTATCTTTTGTGTCTTATGATAAAAAGAAAACCACCACATCATCACTTACCATCAGGTGATATGGTGGTCAAACGCGAGCCTCAATAAAAAAAAAAAGTTAAACCTGCCGGAGCCTGCTTCAGAAAGCATGCCTTTATTCCGATAGTAGCAGAAGGGAGTTCAGTCAGACTCTGATGATTAAAAACCCACCATATTCCTAACCCTTGCGTTCCAGCCCTTGCGCTCCAGGCGTGGTATCTGTATCAGGCATTAGAACCGCAAAGGTTTGTTCTAACGAGATACCACGACCGCGGAACGCAAGAGCAATGAAAGGAACAGGACGGGATTTTAGTCAGTAGAAGTCTGACACTGCCTTCTGCTCCACCCTGAACGTGAACCATTGGATGATTTT
The DNA here is from genome assembly GCA_943138885.2 of Tholera decimalis. NCBI lineage: Eukaryota > Metazoa > Arthropoda > Insecta > Lepidoptera > Noctuidae > Tholera > Tholera decimalis. The sequence goes on along the minus strand of OW964557.2, from coordinate 4,703,789 downwards.
TCCCCCGACAAAAAGAAATAGAAACTGTACGCGTGGAAAAAATTAAGACCGCACTTTTTTTTTTGTAGTTGATTCCAATCTTAGTACGACAATCAAAAGCATTGTTTTAATATTGTGTTGTATTAATTTTTTTCTTTAAAATCTATTTTTAACATATTGTATGGAACGCTGATGCATATATTTGTAGCTTGTTAGTTCATGTGAATTATTACAATTGTTCCGTAGCCGCACTACAGGCGCATGCGCATTTAAATACTATCGTGTATCTCGGTATTCTGTAATAAGTAAAGTGAAATAAATTCAATTTGTGACTTTATTTCTGTACACATTCTCAAGAAATAGACACATACAACAGTGTTTTTGTTTGTAGTTAACATTATTCCTAAATCATTAAATTACTCGTCCTTTCGCTTCCGTTCTCCCCAGAGCGGGAGAAGTTATTTAATGCTTTTCACCCCAAAAGAAGGGGTGACAAATAGACTGAAAATAAACATACAAATATTACCGAATTCATTCCCCCGTCTTAAATCTGACGTCCAAATGAATGCACAGTTTCGTTGAACATACTCATAACATACTTTTGAATGTGATAAGTCAGATTTTATTGTTTAAGGGTAAGTAAGATAAAATAATTATAGCAAAATTACTTTGTAAAGTCATCTCTAACCCGGACACGTCATCTTCCTCCTTGACAGAATGGTCGTAGTTGACGATGATGCATTTTCTCTAGATAAATCAGCCCTTGCGATGTGCCTCCAATTGCTATTTTCAGCATATCGGGAGCTTTGGACTAAAGTCGTCTCAGTTGCCGCTTTAATTAAGTCTGTCCAACGCGTATGGGACTACATTTCGAAAGCACCGATTTTTCGTCGGTCTTTGAGAAAAGAACAATAAGACCTATAATTGAATATTTTTACGTATCTTTTAATGACAGAAAAAATTATGTATTGTTTGTCAAAGAGCGTATGTACGTTGTATTCCCTTAAGGTCGTTGGCGCTTGTTGGAGGCTTAAGAAGAACCTACCGCTTTTAAACCTTAAGCAAAGCTCTTTCGTTGGCTCTATAATATTTAGTTGAAGAACACAACACAGGAAAAGATTCGAGAGTCATTTATTATTTCTTTAATAGCAGGCGTATGCATAAAATATTATACTATGCCATTACTATTTCACGCGGCGTCCCCTGCTAAAAATACGGACCCCTTTCGTATCTCGGTAGTGCCTTATAGTCTGATTATTTTTTTTGTATTGGGAAGCCACGGAAAGATCTCACATTTATAGGGTAAATAACCCAGTTATTGATAATTGAATGCAGCCGCTCTCCTGCCAGAATAACCAAATGCATAAGGTCACAATGTAACATGCACCATGCAACTCAAACCTACTTGACACGTAACATATCAGGAACAGAACGCACCGTCCTTAGGAGCTTTCTCGGTGCATTTACCCCAGAAAATAATACCATTCCCACAATAACGAAGTCATGGGCAAGAGCTAGGATAAAATAAAAGGACAAATTGTGAAAATTATAAAAATATATTTCTTAAACTGTATTTTTATCTTAAAAACTTATAAGTACTATTATAGTCGCTAATTATAAGTAAAACAGACTCCATCTAAACACAATTAAATTAATTACAGAACTCAAAAACATTCAAAACTAAAGTTTTGAAATTAATTAATACCTATTATGCTAACAAAGCAAATCGATGGGTCCTATGTATATGGGCCAAACTAACAATTTGGCCATTTTGACTTTTTTATGGTAAACGCATCTTATCGATATAAAGAATTATGTGAGCTATTAAAAAAAAAGATTTCTGCATAGAAACACGATTTTTTATTACAGTATAAGGGCGTATGTGACATGAATTTAAACGTACAAGGTCCTAATAGTAGTTAGAGACTTATACGCGGGGAGTTGCCGCTTTTTTTTTTTTTTTTTTAGGTAGGGCCACTCGTAGATCAGCTCAGTAAGGCTGTGCGTCTACTTAACCGGTCTGCGTTTATTTATTGTTTGGACCAATCAGCTGATTTGACAATACATTGAACGGAGCAACGGCCGCACTGTGATGAATACAAATTGTAATTGTTGTGTTTTTGGGTTACAATTTAGTTTAATAAGTAAAAGATGATATCCAATTATCGCGCTAAGTTGTCTAGAAGTCGGAATTTAGTGAAAGAAAAAATATTATCCCACCTGCATATCACAGTTATTATGAAAATTTAGTAGCATCTAATGACATTGCGTCAATTAATGAAAGCGATAATGAAGACTTTTTAAGAATTAGCACGAGGAAGCACTTGCTGTTTCCCTTGGCATCTCCAAGGCTTTTGACAGGGTCTGGCATGATAGCCTTATTGCTAAGCTTCCTTCTTTCGGTTTACCCACTCAACTTTGCGTTTTGATTGAAGACTTCCCGAGAGATCGGTCCATTCGAGTGGTCATTGATGACTGCTAAATTGCCAATTGCCAATTGGCTATTAATATCGGGGTCCCTCAGGGGTCGGTTCTCTCAGCACAGTTGCTGAGAGATATGTGTCCAGCGTGCGTGCTGGTGGGTCAGATCCAGTCTCTCCATGAGGACATGGTTAGGCGCTTGAACTTGTCCTTGAAGGCTATCTCCGAATGGGGTGATACCAACTTGGACCAGTTTAATACAGCTAATACCCAGGCTTATCTCTTTTCCTCAAAAAGCAGCCAATTCGAACCGGCAGCTACTTTCTGTGATGTAATCGTGCCGATAACCGATCATATTGAGCTTCTTGGGGTTACACTAACTTCCACCCTCAATTTTGGTCCATTTATCGAGGCTAAGGCTCAACTAGCATCATTTTTTTATGCTAGTTGATGAATCGTAGCAAAGGTGAGACGGTACTTCACACCGGAACAGTTGCTCAATCTGTATCAAGCCCAGGTTCGGTCGTGTATGGAGCTACTACTGCTCTCATATTTGGGATAGATCTACCAAATACAATTTGGACGCGCTTGAGTCTATTGAGAAACGGGCCAAGAGACTCATTGGCAACGATGCACTGGTCAAGTCCAAGCTCCAGAGCCTTGAACATCGACGACGAGTTGCAAGTCTATCGGTTTTCTATCGGTTACATTTCGGGGAGGGTGTGATGGAATTACACAATCGAATTCCGCCGAGCCCGCTCCATCATCTGACTATAAGACAAACGGTGATGCGCCATCGTTACATGGTCGACATTCCACCCATACGCACTAAACGTTTTGGGAATGCCTTCGTTGTGCGTACAGTTAAGGAGTGGAATTCCCTGCCGGAGTCTGTGTTTCCCGATAGCTATAACTTAGGGATCTTTAAGTCAAGAGTGAATAAGTTACTTTTAGGTAAGCGTGCTCTATCTTCGACCACATCATCACTTACCATCAGATGAGATGGTGGTCAAACGCGAACCAATTAACAAAAAAAAAAATACTAATGTTGATTTTGTTGATTTTATTACTTAATTATACTACAGAGATTTTTTTTTTGTTTATTTACACAAGCTAGGTTTTTAATTTTGTTATTTTTTTTGTAATTTTATTGAGAAAATAATAATGTGAAGTAGGTACATTATTTTGTTAATCAAACTAAGATCTTCAGTAAAAGTTTCGTTCTTACTTATTATTTTTTTGTTTTTTTTCATAAGTGTAGTTTTTTTTTTTTTTTTTTTAATAAATTAAAGGCCCCCAGCCAGGGCTTACAAACTAAAGTTTACTTACAGCTAATGACCGCACGCTAAGGGCACTCCCTGTGGAGTACGGGCCTCGGCATAGCGGGGTCATTTTGGGAGGGCAGCAAAGGGACAGGCTGGGTCATATTATTTACGGGAGTATTTATTGCTACTGGCTCAGCATCGCGGGCTGGCTCGTTTGGCAAAGGTCGGGGAGGATTTTTATTACAAGTACGCGGACGTCGCGATGGGCCTCGTCGGCGAGGCCGGAATAAGGAACGCGTTCTGTATTTGTGTTTTCTAAGAGTGCTGGTTTCCCTACTGCTCTCTTGTCGGATGGTGGTGGGGTCGTCAGGCTCGTCTAGGATGTTACGCGGGCGACGAACCCGAGAAATCTTGGAGGGTCTGTATCGGGCGGCCGATACGATCAGGGGGTTAGTGTGGGTATCAGCAGAGGTGAAGTAACGCACTGACATGCGTTTCAACACTTGCTTTATGGTCGGGAGTTTGAGGTCTACGTGGAGATCCTCATTCCTACAGAACCAGGGCGCGCCCGTGGCCTTTCGGAGAAAACGGTTCTGAATGACTTGCATCCTATGGATCTGATTGGGACTGGCATGAGCAAACACCGGACAGGCATACGTCATGATAGGACGTATGCATGTCGTGTATATTCGGATTTTACATCTAAGGGAGAGCTTACTGTGTTTATTCAGCAAGGCGTGGAGTCTACCGAGAGCGAAAGCGGCTCGCGAGCGAACCGACTTTATGTGCTCACTGAAGTTAAGGAACTGGTCGAGGATCACACCTAAGTATTTGGCTCGCTTCTCCCAAGGGATTGGCTTGCCGAACATAGTGATCGGGCGAGGGGGGGTGAATTGTTTATGCTGGCGAGCCCTGCGAAACAGGACTGCTTGACTTTTGTCGGGATTTACCTCAATCCTCCATTTCCTAAACCAATCGCCTAGTGCATTGGCTGAGGTCTGGAGGGTATGAGCGATGCTAACGGGATTATGTCCCGAGTAGTAGATGGCCGTGTCGTCGGCAAATAGGGATAACTCTACTGGGGGCTTTTTGGGGATATCGCTAGTGAATAGCGTGAAGAGTGGGGGGGAGAGCACGGCGCCCTGAGGGACGCCGGCTCTGATAGGGCGGGGAGTGGAAAGCGCTCCTTCGATACGATATCTGAAGGAGCGGTTCGACAGGAAGTCTCGAATGATGAGCACGAGACGGTCCGGCACACCTAGTTGGTAAAGCTTATAAATTAAGCCATTGTGCCAGACTTTGTCGAAAGCCTTCGCTATATCAAAGAATAGGGCCCCCGTCACCAGACCGCGTTGAAAACGGCCGCTAATGTGCTCTACGATGCGGTGGGCTTGGTGGACACTGGAATGATGGGCTCTAAAGCCAAACTGTTCGTTAGGGAGTAGGCTCTTGGCCTCGACAAAGTCCTTGAGCCGATTAAGAATAATCCGCTCGTAGACCTTGCCGAGGGCGCTGAGCAGACTAATGGGTCTATAGCTAGTCGGGAGGTTCTTGGGCTTTTGGGGTTTTGGGATACCTATCACTATAGCCTCTTTCCAAGCTTGTGGAAACAAGTTGTTGGACAAGGCGCCATTGAAGATGGCAGCCAGTAGGACTATGATCGTACGTGGGAGGAGTTTAAGTGCCCTAGTGGTCAGTCTGTCAGTCCCGGGAGCTTTCCTAGGTTTGAGTTTCTTGATGATCTCCTCCACCTCGTCTACCGTGACGGGGGGGAGGGGAGCATCAGGGTCCTCGACAGGGGGCAGGGCAGATCTACGTTCGACCTCAGCATCCACGTGGGCAAGGTGGGCTGGGTCGACTGGTTGGGAGCTGGGAGAGCACTGGGCCTCCAGGCTGTCGGCTAGGCATTCGGCTTTGTCTTCGTCGTCGAAGGCAATGCTTTTGTCCGGGCGGATAAGGGGAGGCATTGAGGCAACCTCAGTGGCGCGCATTTTCCTCTGAAGTTGCCAGAAGGCATGGTGGGTGGGTTCCAGTTCGCTCAGGGTCTTGTCCCAGCCGGCTTCACGCCACTCTCTGATGCTGTTACTTACTTTGCGCTGTAAGTACCGCATGAAAGTTTTGTTATTCTGGCAGGGGAAAAGTGTAGTTTTAAGGCTACTTTAATTTTTATTTCAATAAATGAATAAAACTATTGCGTGTTTTTTAATTATTGAAATGATCTAACTGAAAACTGAGTTAGTAGGTAAGCCGATTGTAAAACGTATAAGTGTCAATGTGACATAAATGACTAAATATCTAAATAGCTTATATTCTAATTAATGAATTATCAACTACTTCAATTGTTACTTGATTTAATGAGTAAAAAATATAAAAATATATAACGTATGCTAATTAACGTAATACGCGTATAATGGCCAATATGACACATTGGCCCTTTTAAAGTGTTTTTAGAGAAAAAAAAATTTAACAAAAACTAACGTAGAAGGGCCAATGTGACGTAAAAAAAACCGATATATGTATATATAAAATACTATAATACAAATGAGGAGGATAGTTGTCTTAGCAAACAAGCAAAGATTCGTAAACTTCGGTTTTATCAATCTGAAGTTATAGTAAATAGAAACTTTGGAAGCCTCTCCTGTAAAGTTGTAATTTTGCACTTTGGCCCATATTATGTATATGGACCCATCGAAATGTAACTAAAGATTACAGGAGAAACTAAAAGAGTCTGGCAGCCTGTCATATTTCTTAAACACTATCTACTTACATAATTATGCGTAAGAATGTCATAAAAAATTAAGTAAGCATACTACAGTATATATCAATGTACTCTGGATTATAAACACCATTGTAACCTTTTCTAAAATCACGAAGAAATCTCGTAACAAATAAAATACACAGCATAATTACATGGAAATATGTAATTTTAGTTCAAGCTTCAGTCCCGCAAAATCCTTGAAGCCAGTACAGAAATATTTACGTCGTATAACCCAGTGCTCAGATTTGCCACCAAATAACAACGCCTCCGTAGTTTTGCACAAACTTCCGAACATTTTAATGAGGCTGAAACTTTCTGGTATTATTTCATTGTTATTGTTACTCCGGAGTTTTCAACAACAAAACAAATACCTACGGCTTGATTTTCCACGCTTGTTAACCCGGGAGAGGTTAAGATAAATGCAGAATGATGGTAAGCGTGCTCCATCTTCGACCACATCATCACTTACCATCAGCTGAGTTGGTGGTCAAACGCGAACCTATTATCAATAAAACAAAAAAATGTGATGTGTGTTTTTGAATTTTGGCGTGCATGAGATTAAGTGAACAACATAAGTAGATCCTGTTTTTTTTTTTTGGGTGGTAAAATCATCGAATGACTTCTTCTTCTCTGGGTCAAGCGGAAGGGTGTGTCAGATTTCTACTGACAAAAAACCCACCCTGTTCCTTCGGCTGCCCTAAATTTCCTGGGCCGCGGTAATTCGGCAGAACTTTCCCGCAAACCCCGGCAGGCAATGGCCCTATGAGGCCCCGTCGCTGGTGTTGACAGCTCTTTGAGGCGTGCGTGGAGCACGACGCGCCGCCGACCCGGGCCTGGTCCTTACCGGACGGTGAGCGACGAAATTGGCTCGTGATCCCCGACGCCCGGGGCGTCTCCCGCGGCCGCTGGGGCGCGAGGAAGAGAGTCTTTTCTTCGGGGAGCAAATCATCAAAGGCTCTTCCAGGTCTGGGTGGAACGAAAAGAAATGCCAGACTTCTACTGAATAAATACTCAACTTGTTCCTTCAGATGCCGCTGCGTGCTGGGGCCGCTGTATCTTGATAGATCATGCCTATACCCAGGCAAATACTGTACTAGGTACCAGTGGCGAAGGCTGCATACAACTTGATTCCTTCGGCTTCCATTTTGAAATATGGCAAATATTAGTCTATTATTTTATACATGAATATATAAATAGTAATCTATTATTTTCAATTAAACAAATAATTATTTACGATGTTACAAGATTTCGAAGTCAGCCACAGGGCCACAGTTACTGGAATTCACGCATCACACTTGAGCAAGGCAAGCATTTTTGGTCCGGCTTCCCTTTTATGAAAATTCACCCTTCGCCACTGCTAGGTACTTAACTTCGTGGAGCACTTCCGACATTTGTTTCCAAGGCTGAACCGGGCAGGGGCTGCACTGAAGCGGCTCCATTATTGGCTGTCAGTTCCACATACTTTTGGTTCTGTTTTGTTAGATAGATAAAACATTAATTTGGTACAACAGGAGACACAAAATACAATTTACATAAAACACTTAACCAACAGAAAATAAAACGTCAGTTAGTAGGAACAAAGATAATGAAAGAAAGTGAAATTTCATACATTAAAAAAACATTGAAACGAGACGAGTGCGCTGTTCACACCTAAACAGCAGTCTTCCACAACGAACAATTAAAAGCATACTTGGAATCAGCTAAATTAACCTTTGGTTAATAAAATCATCACTACTGCTTTCAAAACGATGAAGATTGACCACCATTGTACATAAATTTTAAATAAATAAGTAAAAAAAAAGGTAAAAAATACACGTCATCTAAAACTAAGAACGTTAGCGAACATTGTTCATCGTTTAGCTTGCCTAGATTCAACAATACATTATGGTATGAGAACATACACCTACATACTACCAAAAATAATTAATGAACTTCCTGTGGACATACAAAATGAATACCTCTGCAACCCTAAAAAATCAAAATGTAAATTTAAAAAGCATTTTTTGCAACAGAATGTATTAGTTTAGTTAAGCTTATTTACTAACATCTTTAAATGTAAAACTTACAAATTCTTATAACCTAATTTATCCGAACCATAGTATTTTTGATTTCTGTGATCCGAACTCACTAGCCATATATAAGCCAGTAAGGGCTTTTATGGTTTTTTGTATAAGAACGATATGTATGTATACTGAGATTTTGATCATAATAAAAAAAAATAAAGGAAAAAAAAATGAAAGAAAACATCGAGGAAACCGGCAAGTTTGGACCAAAAGTTTGAGGTCTTCTTGAATCGACCATCACGAACCGTGCCCACGTGGTGGATTGAGAAGAGGCCTGTATCCCAGCAGTTGGGAATATGCTTATTATGATTATGGTAGCAATCAGCTACTGTCCCGATCGAACGCTGAAAATAGCCACCAAAATACACTAATTAACATAACAGATTTTTTCTGAGCTTTGCAACTCCATGTATTTGAAATTCTAGAAACTGATTGCTACAATAGAATTCGAAATCGCCTCGCTTGTATTCCACGATGTCAACAATGTCTAACCATATGAAACTGACATAAAATGTAACTCGGATGGACCTAACATAAAATGGCTCCTAAAAATAATACTTTGTACGTTTCTAAAAAGTTAAAGACGAATAAAAATACATTTAATTTTCATCGTTACAATGTTACAATCCCGACAGAGCAGTTTGTTGTCGTTTGTATCGATTCAAACGCGCGGCACCGGCGCGCTACAAATGCGCGTTTATAAACGTGGTGTGCATAGGCCCTTACTCGCAAACCGCAGGCTGGTTTTATAGGTGTGTCCTTCTAGCACTACGTAGATTTCAACAATAATATAAGAAAAATATAGGTTCTAAAAACTTGTAAATTAGAGCAAGTGTGTAGAGTGAGCATGAGTGTTGTTGTATGCTGTATTAACTTTCTTACGTAATTCTAGTAGTATAATGTTAGTCTTATCGTTGACTGATATATATACCCGACAACCTCAATAATGTCCGTAATTTCTGTTTATAAGCCGTATATGCATCTCTCTTGTCAAAGGTCTGTTGAAATTAATTTGTGTATTACAAAAACACGTGGATTTTTCTTTTTTTACTTTTATATTTGACCAGCACTTCGACCACGATTTCGTCCGCGTGGATATCGAAATAATTTGTTGTTAGTGCTCACAAATCATGCACCTTACTAGCAATAGAAAAAAAAAGATTTTGATCATTAGTTTCGGAGTTTACCCCTACGTACAAACATACAAACAAATTTTACCTCTTTATAATATTAACATAGGCAAAACGGTTGGTGCAGTGGTTCGGCAACTTTAATGTTTATACAGGTGACTTTGAATAAATGCGACAAAAAGAAATGGGAGCTTCAGTTACAGTAACATAGTAATTATAAACTGTTTTTTCTACAATCTAAATCGTTAAAAAAAATACGTGATTATCGTTTTAAAATGGTCCATTGATGTTATTATCTTTATTTAAGTAGGAATTATCGGTATTCGAACAAAATAATTAATAGGCCAAATAAATAAGAAAAATTAAAGTATCAAAAAATCTCGTCCGACTCATCGCAGTGCTCAATAATCATCGTGGAGTACTCATGTTATTAAACGTTGCCGTTCATAGCGGTCATTCACCTAATTTTGCCTATTTTCTAGTGTAAGTATCGCGCGACGTTGCCATACCTCGCATAATCGCCAGCGCAGATATCCCTTCCCGGCGACCACCCTGCCGCAGGGTGGGCGGCAGGGCGGTCGCCTTCGTTCATTAGTCGACCTAAAACGTTTGTAGGTCACGGTCGCGCGCGCATTCCGCAAATCCTACTTTACGTATTGCGAATAATTTGTATTGTCTTGTGTTTGTGTCATAACAATGCCTAGGACGAGACGAAATAGTCGTGAACCGTTAACAAACGTACAGTATCTCGATATTGTCGTGTGGTACAACACCGTAAGAAATCTACGTGAAACGCAGTGAAGATTTCGGCTAAAATATCCCTCTTCGATCACATCATCACTTACCATGTAGAATTCTAAGAATAATTCGCATTCGAAACTGTAAAATCACAAACTTTTGTATTAATAAAACTTAAGGACAATTTGCGGCGCCGTGCTCAATTGTGTTTACAAAACGAAGGTGGACATTTTGAACAATTAATAAAATACACGTAAGTGTACCGATTTCATTTATTGTAAATACTTAATAATTATTGTAAATACTGTGATTCCAACTTTTTAAATACGCCAAAAATACAATAATTTGTTGTTGTAACAAACATTATTCAGGTTATACCTCACACTAAAACATTGTTTTACTATTTTACTTTTATTGTATTTTTGATAGTCCTAAGCCGACAAAAGTATGAAGGGAAATTTGGTTTCACAAAATTTTTATTAATTGCGCGCGCGAAAGCGGTGCGCGTTCGGCCGGGTGGACGGGGGCGCTCCGCTCGGCGCGATTCATTCATAGCGAGAATGTACCTAAATCGTGCCCACTACACGAAAACGGTAGTACGCGAAATTCTTTGATACTTTAATTATTTTAACGTTTTTCGTAACACTGATAAATTATTTTTTAATTTTACATTTGATATGTTCTAAATTTTCTTGACAACACGTATTATTGTATATTTAAATTTGTCGCGTCTATTCAATTTCACCCGGTATGACTTAGGTACATAATATATTTGTTGCGGATCTGGGTGTTTGTGCAAATGAATTTTAGATAGATAGAATACTCTTTATTGTACACCAATAATTTAAACACACACTAGATTTACAATACTGCAAAATATGGTTATAATTGTGGTCTTATCGCTGAACCTTTGGATGGACTTTAAGAACATAAAACAAAGAGAGAAGGGGAAAGTCAGTGTACCTACTTCAAGTATAAACACAAAAAGTAAGTAAAGTAGTTATATAAGTATATATATATATAATACAATACATAAATAAGTAATATTTCAGTGTAGGGCAATATTTATTATCTATATTCATATTTTAAAGCGGAAAATTTTATTAAAACGCGCTAAGGTTCGAAAGTACTGAGTGGATTTAGATGAAATTGGATTCGGAAGTAGCTTAAAGCTTATAAAAAATTATAGATTAATTTTTATCCGACTGAAAGCTGCCTCCGTGAACGAAGCTCCGCGTGGCCGATAGTTAAATAATAAAACAATGAATACTAAAACAATGTAAGTACAAAAAACATAGGTATAGAATAATTCAAAAGACAACTATTAAAACTCTAAAACAGCTCATGAAAGTTTTAAGTTTTTTTTTATTCTTGTTTGTTTAGGGGCATTTATATCCATGAACATGCGAGCCCCAGCGTTCCCTAATCTTAATCTCCATGTCTAAAAAACTTGTTTCCTTAAAAGAAGTCATTGGTGCAAAATCATGTTTTCTACCATAAACTTTGCAGTATCAGATGTTGGTTCTGCTAGAATACTTAAAAAGGCTCCTTGATCGTATTTGTTAATATGAAATTTTTGCACCAATTTGTCTCTCACTCTTTTATATTTTTTACATGCTTCAAGAACGTGCTGTGCATCATCCACCATGCCACACACGTCGCAATTAGGGGTATCACTTTTTTCATTAACTATGCAAAAATTTTTGATGGATAATTTCCAGAACGTAATCTATCTATAGCTACAATGTAGCCTACATTACTACTTAACTTACTATTATAAAACTACGGTGTTCGAGGAGGCTGACATTGTATTGTTTTAAACCATATACCTTTTTCTTTACTTCTTTCATCGAAATATTCCTTAAATGTTAAATATCACTTATTTTTGAATTTTGTTATGACTTCTGTATAATGTGGTAAAATTAAGATCTCCAAGCCATCTTTTGATGCTAATTTAGCCAACCTGTCAGCCTCCTCGTTGCCCTTTAAGCCTATATGTGACGGGATCCATTGCAATCTCGGATAAGTTTTGAGTCACACCATAACTGAATCCGCTCGGAGGTATGTATTTTATTTTCTCAAAAGAGCACCACAGACAAACTTACATGATTCTCATACGATTTAACTAGTACGGATAGTACGATGTCTTTTCAAGGTACTCAGTTATTTATCAATTTAAAAAAAAAACACATAAGAAAATGTTTTTATAAACAATTTGCAAATAAATATGACTGATCATTTGATACTATCATGCGACCAAATTATGGTCGAGAAATCACTCTCTACATTGCATTCATGATCAGGAAATGGAAATCAGGGTTTCTTAAAAGCACGCGGGCAGTGTTCGTCGATCCCAATGAACGACCTCGGGTAGTTACGGCTACACTGAAAGGACGTACCATTTACCGGCCACTCCAGATTTTTCCTCGCAAAATCCAATCACGGTTTTGGGTCAACTTTGCATTCAAACATGCTGTATTGAGCCCAGCCAACCATTATTTCCATCTAGCGATCAAATCGATATCTTCAGAAGAGTTCCGGTTGTTTACGTACAAATTCAGTGCAATTTCTTCATGTTTATAAAAATTTAAAATGTTACTACGATTTCTCAAAGCGTTTTAAACTTGATCTTTCTCATTTAAAAACGTATGACTTTCAAAACGTGAATTTAATATAACATATTGTAATTTCTCTTTTTTTTTTTCTTTTTATAATAATAATATTCCACAACTTTCACACAACGCCATCTAGTCCCAAACTAAGCAGAGCTTGTGCTATGAGTACTAGACAACTGATAAACATACATATAATTATATTTCTAAATACATACATATTATAGATAAATTACACCCAGACAAAGAACAAATGATCGTGCTCATCACACAAACATTTGTCCTGGGTGGGAATCGAACCCACGACCTTGAGCATAGCATTCAGGGCCACTGACCACTAGACCAACAGGCCTGTTGAATTAATAAAATAAAATTAATTTAACTCGATGACACTGTTAGGACCATGGTTGAGCTATTGGATATTGCGCTGCGTATCGCGAGTTCGATTCTCGTACCAGATCAAATGTTTGTACGGCCTACAAATAGTTGTACTGGATCTGGGTGTTTGTGTGGAGAAATGTCATAAAAAAGTAAAGTGTGTTTAAATCGCGTCAACATAGCTAAATAACAGTATATTATATTATAATATAGATTTGTAATATAATAAGGTGCGCAAAAGCAATGAAATCATGGGCAAGAGATTTTAGTTACTACCTACAGATAGAAATCTATGCATTCAAAAAAATCTATTCATATTACTTTTCTTAACAATTCTCTACGAAAACTTTAATTTAACACTTAGTTAATATTTAAATCAATTACGATACGGTTAGTGCACAGACTTAGCGATTGGCTGCAGCACTGCTTGATGCCCGTACAAAACAAATAGTAATAAGGTACACAGATAATTGCTCCAGGAGCAATTATTATCAATATGCACATGCACTTAGAATGAATAAAAATCTTAAAAAAAATACAGATAATATTAATAAACAAGCATGTAAATAAAATAAGAAAAGACGACGGAATTTTACACTCACTAATTGACATGTAGTACACATGCTTATGTATATTACAAACAAGGAAAAGTACTGAACGATGAGGAAACGGGATTCTCAATTTGCAACTGAGGATAACTCAATCCATTTAAAATTATCTTAGTTTAAAATAATACCTTAACACCATAACACACGGTTCATTATAGCAAGAAAGGTACTTCAAATCATGTATGCTATTTCTTGATAATTTATATTTGACTTTATTATCTACGGCATTAAGGTGGTAGTCCAGTGAGAAGCTATAACAACAAGTTTGTCTAGTTTTAGTAATTCTCGTGTTGCGATTAAGTGAGGTTGTCTACACGTTCGTAAATAAGTTATTTTTTAAAACATTATGGGTGTGAAGTGTAGAATATTATTAGAAAAAAGTAAACGACAGGTGTTTAAAGCTGGTCAGCGTATAAAGGGAACACTAAAATATGCCATAGATAAACCAACAGACTTTGAAACAATAGACTTGTATTTTCTGGGCAAAGGAAATTGTTTTTGGTATGAATCTGATTCGAATGACACAAGATTCTATAGCATTGACGAAGAATATGTATCGATGAACAAGAATGTACGAAAACAAGAAACGGTTGAAAGAGGATTTTACGTATGCCCATTCCAATTCCTTCTACCAGAGGATATTCCTTCAGCAATTAAAAGCAACCACTGTTCTATAAAATACGAACTGATCGCTGTATTCGTGATGTCAAATTTATTTAATACTTCAAAGAAATTTGCTGTAGAAATACCTGTAAATGGCTATGTAAGCCCGTGTTCTCTAGAACCACTGGTTCTTCAATTAAAGCAAGAACAACATAACGAAGACATTAACGTTAAAGTGGAAATAGAAAAAACTTTTGTATCTCCAGGTGAAGATATAAAGATGAATGTAACAGTAAATAATGATCCAGATAACCCAATAAAATATATTACATCGGAGTTAATAAAACAATTAACTTGTGTGTCTGATACAGGCAAGACCTTCACTGAAAGTGGACCAGTAAGAAATACTAAAAGAAATTCTCCGAAGTTAGAACCTAATTCAGAGTCAAAACATACGTGTATTGTCCCTACAATGCCAAATTCGTGCTCGATACAAAATTCGAAGATATTAAAAGGAGAATACAAAGTGAGAATTACAGCTAAATATCCATTATTTCACTCCGATGCTTCAGTGGAGATACCAGTTGTTATTGGAGAGAGAAGACATTTCCATAAAGTTGAAATTCAGTATGCTGGAAAGTCATCATCTTCAAACATGACAGAAAATAGTGATAGTGATGTGAATGGAGACGACTTTCCTGTTGTCAAACTTATTTAAAACAAGCTCTTACCGTGTGTTTTGTGGAAAGTTGAAAATTCATTCATTCGATCACATCATTACTTACCATCTGGTAAGATGGTGGTCAAACGTGAGCCTATTGTCAATAAAAAAATAGCCGCAGGCAGATATAGTGACGCTATGAGGTAACAAATAATACAGACAATAAGTTTGAGTATTAGATATAAGAAGCAGACAGCCATATTCAAACGTAAGAGTAGTTTGTACACTAAAGACACAAGATTTTTTTCTTTCATCAATTGCAATATTTTTCTCAACTATTGTGACTCGAGGCCATTAACCATTTAGAATCAGAAGCTAAAGTAATTTATTCGCCAATAATGCGTAATGTAATACATATATATAGATAATATGGTTTTTTAACTTATGGTGAGCAAATACCTCGGTTTTTTTTAAATAAATCATACACACATAATACACAAAACATGAAACGAATATTAATCCTTTTAAAATAAATTTTTAAACATAGGTCCCTTCATCTCATGTTGTGCATGGAAAATAGGGCAACAAATTGTTATTACTCAGTACCGCAAATGTATGATTAATACATATTATCAGTATTAATTAATGACTAATAGTTGTACACGTACATTATTAAAATGTTCGTATTAAAATATACAAATTTCAATATTTTTGTTGCTTTGTTTTGTTACCCCCAGTGCTGCTGGAAATTAAATGATTGTTTGGTAGACATACTTAACTCTACTTAAGAAATTTTTAACTATAAGAATAAAAAAAATGGCCAAGTGCGAGTCAGACTCGCCCATGAAGGGTTCCGTAGCAACTACGCCAAATAACTTTGTGTTTGTATGAAATACAAAGTAATATTTGCGGTTTAAGAAAATGTACTACATATCACAAACAGCCATCACCACCACATACACCACATATTATTAGATTTTTCACTCCATTATTATAAAAGTTAGAGGGGCACACATTTTACCACTTTGGAAGCGTATATCCTGTAAAAGATTGACTAAGAAAAAGTGGTTTCAGAAACTTCAATGTCATTTTTTTTTAAACTATAAACACCGCATACGGATAGGTTTCATGAAAAAAAAATCAGTTTCAGTTCCATGTAGGGGAAGCCCCTCTTAATTTTTTTTTGTCTAGATATCGGAAAGCGGTTCACAGAATACCTACCAAGTTTCACATCTCTTGTCTTAGTAGTTTCGGAAAATGGGTTCCGTTTTTTGCCATGCGACTACAGAACCCTAAAAACGATTATGATCTCATATTATGTTTTAGCCATACTTCCTTAAGTACCTTATAGTGCGTATTAAACAAGATGTTCGGTCAACGTCTTTATTTACTTTTACAAAATTACTTTATTATTTTTTTATGTGTAATCAGTTGTCTGTGAATGCTGGTTATCCTGTAATCTGCAATGGTCAAGCCTTTGGCCCCGGTTGTCATTTTTACACCTTCGACAGTCGATACAGAGACAGAAAACAAAAAAAAACTGACATCTGTCTTGACGAGGAGTATCGTGTTACCCAGCTGGGTTATACAGCTATCGTGTTACCCAGCTACTGGGTTATACAGCTATCGTGTTACCCAGCTACTGGGTTATACAGCTATCGTGTTACCCAGCTACTGGGTTATACAGCTATCGTGTTACCCAGCTACTGGTCAGATAGGCAGACGCTCCATGTAAAACACTAATACTCAGCTGTAGCCAGTTAGACTGGAAGCCGGCCACAACATGAAAAAGGCTAAGCAGGTGATGATAAAATAATATTTTAATATTAAAAATAATAGAAAAATGGAAGAAGGCGCTGATTCCTGACATACAGATTTTAACCTACTTCCGGATTTAAAGGCTTCATAGTGTCTTGTATCCTCATTTTTTTTTTTGTTCTCATAGCCTAAACCTTTGCGCATCCAAAAACTTACTTCTTCACATTCCTTCTCAACGAACCGGGTTTATGGCTAATTCCTATTCTATTTCTACCATTAAACTCTGGAACATGCTACTCAAGAAGGCCGAGTCTAAATTCTCTTTTAAGCGTAAAATGAGAAACCACTACTTAAAAGCCTGTCATTCTTAGTTTGGTTTTCGCAATAATTATAATTATTATGAGTTCTCTTAGTCAGAAAGATTATTATAAAGCACCGTATTTATTGGTCTATTATTTTAGCACATATATGTATTCTATTATTATCTAATATATAAAATTCTCGTGTCACAATGTTAGTTACCTTACTCCTCCGAAACGGCTTTACTGATTTTTACCAAATTTTATATGCATATTCAGTAGGTCTGAGAATCGGCTACTATCTACTTTTTATCCCGGAATTCCCACGGGATCGGGATTTACGCGGGAAATCCTCCCACGCGAACGAAGTTGCGGGCAGCAGCTAGTTATTATATATATTTTCTTTCGATGATGACATTTATTTTACTTGTACACCTTGTACACATTGTGGTCTTTTTCACCCAAAGGTTGACTGGTAGAGAATAAAGATAATAATAGATATAAGCAAAACCAACATATTTCTTAATAAATTGAAACGATTCCTAGAAACCAAATCATATTACACAGTTAAAGAATTTTTAGATGATAAATCTTTTGGTAAATAAAATTTTCAATAACATATAATATTACAAATATACAATTACAAATTATACACAATATACAAATTTGGTCTATTTTTGCAATTTTTATGTACATAGATTATTGCGTAATTATTAATTAATTTGACATCAAAATATACAATATACATATTTTTGTTTTATGACATTTGTAATCTGACATTGTTTTGTATTTCGTTTTTATTTAGTTTCTGACATTTTTCATTTTATTTTAAGTATTGACATTTTTGTACATTTATTTTGTATAATACTAAATTTAATTCCAATTTCATAATTATTAATTTCTTCTTCTTTTTTTTTTTAGCATGTATTTCTATACGTATAATAGTGTAAGCCGACCAATGGCTCATGTGTAACTTTTATTTTTTTTATGGGTTTCAGACCTGAATGAAATTAATTTTATTTTTGTTTATTTATAATTGTTAATACGCTAACGATAACGACCAATAAAATAATATATACTTATACATAAATAGTTAATAATAATTGAAATTCATAAATATTGTAATATAATTTATCTTAAAGTTGAAAACTTAAAAAATCGTTTATAATATAATTAGCGCTCTTCCTCTCTTCAAATTTATGCTGTGCCCGACAGGGTCCATATTGATCTAATTTGTATGTAACCACCCATGTAACACATATGGAATGCATTAAATAATTGAGTACTGAGTATTGAGTCTTGTTGCATTAAGTCCATCCATGTACCACTATTGTACATAAAGTTTATAATGATTGAAAGGAGAAACCCCGAAATGTGCAACGTGCTCGCGCTTCAAAAAGCCCAATACCCATAAAATTGGAGATACTGAGTGCCCTGCTAGGAAAATAGCAGAATACAGATACATCAACACTATGAACTATGAGGGCACGTAGAGCATCACACTCTAGGTCAGACTTCTGCGTTGATACACCTGTTGCTGACACAGATATCACTGGTTTATGTGCTACTAATCGATTTGTTGCTGTCTCAACACATTTGTTACCCACTAGCTGCAATAATCAAAATAAACAAGAGTTTGTTTTTTGAGTTCGACCTAGTTTGTTATTGTTTCTGCTGACGCATTCGTTTACTCATGATGTAATTTTTAAGTTATTTAGGTTTATAGTAACAAACTATAAGATTATTTTTCCATTATGTATTTGTTAAATATTGTTTCAAACATCTTTAAATTATAATGTTTGTTGGAGCTCCTTCCATCTGTGATACAGGAAAAATCCTAGTTTAATTAAGTTTAATTTTGTACTTTATCTATTATGATTATTGAATAAAGATTATTAACCCATATGGATGTTGCTTATCCGAATTAAAGATTTTTTTTTTATTTTGTTTTTTTTTATTATTATTATTTAGGTATTATTTAATTATTTATCACAGCAGTGGTGACGTTATAAGCTGATTATGCTAGAAATATTTGAATACAACATTTGAAGTATTATAAAACTCCTTGGTATGTATGTATAAGTATGTCTTGGTATCATATCCAATCACCCCAAAATCCTATGAATGCTGTTCATCGCTCAACTTCGCATTACGCTTGAACCAGAATAAAATAGAAGAAATCTCTCGAAAAATCCTGAAATTCGATAAATTGATTAGGTTCTCGAGTACCCTTACAACTAAAGTTTAATGATTTCCGCTGGTTTTGACAACAAAAGAATCGTAATCGAGTGTAAGATTGGTAATTAACCTTAAAAGGCTCAAACTCAACTCAACTCACTGGCTTCAAGATTCTTTTGTGAGGTTAGTGATTCGTAGATACTTTAATTGGGAAAACGTACTACTTGTCAGTCAAGTCAGTCAGAAGTTTTTCTTTAACAATATCTCAAGCGAATATAAAACACTAGAAAAAATAATATATACTTTATTTTAGTATAAGTCTTAACGTGAGGACTTGTTATTGGCTCTCTGGCGACTATGTATTCCTCTTTTTATGATTTTATTAGCTGTAAGTCCTCCATAAAGTAAATAAATAAATAAATAGTTTTTTTAAATTAATAATAGGCTCGCGTTTGACCACCATCTCACCTGATGAAGTGATGACGTGGTTGAAGTTGAAGCACGCTTACCTAGAAGTAACCTATTCTTTTTGAATTAACTTTTGAATTAAAGACTCCCAGATTATAGCTATCAGGAAACACAGACTGCGGCAGGCAATTCCATTCTTTGGCCGTGCGCACAATGAAACTATTCTGAAAACGTTGTGCGTATGGGTTGAGATATCCGCCATGTAACGATGGGGCATCCCCATTTGTCTTGTAGTCCGATGGTGGAACGGGCTTCGCTCTTTTGAAACGCTTTTTCCGGCTAAAAAAGAACTATATCAAATTCCAGTCCTTTATTTCTACAACAAAAACCACATCGATTGGTGGCTCCATTGGGACGTGCTAGAAGAACAAACAAACATACTTTCGCATGTGTAGTATGGAAGTATAGATTTTGTCATCTTTGCCTACCAGCTAAAACTTTCCACGTAGTCTCCCGCGTCAGTGAGCGTCATCGTTGACTCATAGAAATAGTCAGCATGTAACACGAAATTTTAATATGTATATTAGATAATTAAATACATAATAAAGAAGACGTACATAAACGAGTGGATATATACATACATGTTTGCTATTTAACTTCATGGCAACTCGACATAACATTTTTGTGAAACTGGAGCTGAACTGTATAAACTTAATTTATTTAGTGGTCCTCAGACCTACGAATTATATTGAACTTGATAACACTACGCATCCCCGAGAAAAAGGGTCTCGACAGACTGACGGACGGAATATGAGGATCCTAAAAGGGTTAGTATTGAGAGAGGCAAGTCTAAAAATTATTCTATCTGCTAATATAATATTATTCATACGAAAAAAATATTTTACTGTTGATATACATAAATGTACATAATTATTATCATAATTTGGAATATTTCAGTCCGCCACCATTTCAAAACAATTTTATTTGTTCCCAGATACGGTAGATCATCTGACGGGACCCAATAGGGTAAATATTACCTACCGGGGTTGCAAGAATGTTCTTACGAGATGTTGGCCCATGAACGCAAAAACAACTGAACTACAGTGTGGGCTTTTAGTCAGTAAAAGGCGGAAACTCCTCCCGATCTATTGAAAGTGGGAGTAGTCATTTGATGATCTTCCCACCGAAAAAATAAAGAAAAAGAACTTCATTGTATTACGATAATGCATTACTAGATTTAAACTTGGTCAATTTAGGGATTTTAAGTAATTCTTACATTTAAATGCTTTCTAAATATACGTGCCTAATCAACTTCACAGATAGACCGAAACAGTAATTGATAAAATTGACAGGACTACTGTCTTGCAACTTAATCAAAATTAGCCTTTTCGCGATTATGTTATGGGACAGCTTCTAGTGTAATTGGACTCGGCTGAGTACCGGTTCTTACATGGATCGACTGCCTAACCTCCACAACCTCGTAGATAGATAGCATGATGTCCTTGGTAAGACTGGTGTCAGATAATTTGGCTTCTGACAACCCGTACTTAACAACTATCAAAAAAGTAAAAACAAAACTAACGGCTATAGTGTCGTTGTTTGAAAAAGTATATAATATACAACGTGTAACAGAATAAACTCAAGATCTCAGATATCGCAATTAGATTATTAAATTATAAGAAGATATAGAACACAATAAAGGAGAATATCTAATAAATAGATACGGTCCCCGCTTTGTAATGAATTGACGTGACCCATGTTCATTCCTTGTATGTTCACCACTCTACCGCGCATCTAGGATTTTGGAAAGTTGTCGATTCTAACGTTCTCCATTGGTGTATTTTTTCTGCATGGCTTTCGAATGCAAGGTTAAACGAATAAATAAATAAAAACCACCTGTCCCAGCAAACGTTAATTAGCCATATAAATTATTCCTAGTAAGAAAAGTAGCCTAAAAAAAGCAAAAGTAGCCTAAGTTCATAACCCTAATCGGTTAAGCCTTTCCTGAAGAATTCGATAACAAACACTAAGACACGAGATTTTGATATAATTATTAGATCTATTTTATACCGCTAGGTAAAAAAAACTATTAACGCAGGCGAAGCCACGGGACAGAAGATAGCATTCTTATATATAATTATATATTTAATCTTCTGCCGGATCCGTGTCAGTTTCTTGCCGTGTTGGATCCCGTCGTTGCGGTCGTGGTACCGGGGTGACAGACTAATATACATTATTAAAGAGGTCTAATAGCTAGCAGAATTTACGGTAATCTGTAGGTTCAAATGTTTTGTACAAGTTGTGGTTTTAATTTATTTACAGTAGCTACAATGGAAGACGCGTGACTTAAGAATGATTTGATATTTTTGTTATTCACTTGGATGTTTTCTTGAAAAAAAAAAAAAAAATCAGCTGTCTTCGAAATAGAGAATACACGTTTGGCGTCACAGTCTGTCGGCATTCAACCTTCACTTCCATAGCCTTAAAATATAGTATCTTTTGTTTTGATAGTACATTCGTGTGAAATAATTATTGAAATACTCGCGCCCAAAGCTCTGAAAGAACTCAGGTTTAAAACAACAGTAAAACGACGGAAACAATCAAGGCAAATAAGAAGCAGTTAAAGATGTGTCTTTAACTCTTCCGTTATAAAAAACCTCATCAACCTAAGGGGCAACAACTATAAAATGGCGGTATACAACCGCATCGAATAACAACATTCGCTATAAAAATCGACCATTAACAATACCCCTCCACCCGCTCTTCACCCCCTCTGTGATCCATTCTTTACACCCAGTCGTAACTGAAAGAAACCTCCTTTCATCCAGTGTATGAGATTGGAAACCATTGTGTTGGCTACAGTTCTTTAAACGAAACTGGCTATTTCATTGGTTGACTTGAAGCAACATTGCTGCTGTATACCGGTAGTGTTATTTAGTTTTACCCGAGTTTTAGAGGTCCGTTGATAGATGGTAAAAACGGTAATGTTAGATTTCTGCTGCCACAGGCATTCATATGCTTAAAAGGAGACACCTCCAACTGTACAACATGTATAAAGTGTAAGGCCCCTCACCCATGGCGAATTTTTGAAGCGAAATGCGGTCACTAGCTGTTTGCCCTCGCCCACATCACGATTCTCAGTCGCGATGCAAACGCGATACTGTCGCGACGCAAACGCGATTCTGTCGCGATGCACTGATGCTCGGTTCTCCACTTACGCGCCACCCTGCCGTCGTTTTCTTCCCGATGTCGTCCGACACGGTCACGCCTTTGAATCGACACAGTTGTGGTGCTGTAGCGTGTTGCATATGATGCTGTCGGTCGTTTTCGAAACGCGCGATAGCTTCGCTACAAAATATCGCCATGTGCGAGGGGCCTAATAATGAAATAAAGAATTTGAAATTTCTTCAGATTGTTATCCATGAGTAATGTTCAGTAGTTAAACGGAAGGCTAAGTGATGTAGTAAGGCCTATTTCATTACCATCATCTGCTTAACCTTTTTCCTGCTATGCTTGGGTCAGCTTCCAGTCTAACCAGATGCAACTGACTACCAGTGACTACCAGGAGTGACTGCCTATTTGACCTCTACGATAGATAGATAGATCGATAGAATATACTTAATTGTACACCAAAATTGAAACACACCTATTTAAAATTATTCCTTAATTCTATGGTACAATGGCGGTCTTATCGCTAAAAGCGATATCTTCCAGACAACCTTTGGAAGGACTTTCAAATCTTTAATTAAAGTGGGGAGGGCTACATTAGTGAACTACATAAATATGTAACGACTGTCAAAGATATCGACGGTCCGTCCGACCGACCAACCGTCAAAAATATCAGATTTCGTAACTCCATTTGAGTAAATTTTACAGGAGCAAGAAAAAACTGTATTTTTTATTCATTTATTGCAATATTTCAACTTGTGATGGGAAGAGAAATGTATTTTTTTTTTTTTTTTTTTTTTTTAATATTGCACTGTATTTGTGAGAAAATTTACTTAAGTACGAACCTTTTTAGCCACGCTGTTTGGAATTGGGAAGTGTAAATGTACTTACCTCATCGTAATATAATTATTTAATAATTATATAATATTTTTTGTAGTTGTATAATAATTGTTTTTGGGGAAAATGACGCCGGAAAGCGTTGCTTAACCTCAAAGTTCGACACGTGCGACAGAAAATTAACGAGCTCTCGCTTGAAACATTTTAATCTCATGAGTCTAGAAAATCGTCGTACGATCTTAGATAATCTCTTTCTATACAAATTAATAAACAATCACATTGATTTTCCGCGGTTACTCAGTCTGATAAACATAAATGTGCCTTATAAACTAGCTCGTATATATATCTTAACGCTAAGGGTTTTAAAACCAATCTGGGTAATTTTTCCACCTTTATGATTAACAGAATGCAGGTTTAATATAGTCGCTTGTCTTCCTTACCTAGTGTTGATATGGATATGTCTTATTCGTTACACAAATTCAAGTCTGTCTTACATAGGCATTTTTAGAAAAATGAAAAATAATTTTATTTTGCTTCTAGCTTTCCACTTATATCAAGTTATATTTTTTAATTATTTATCTGTTCATTCGTCTTATAATATGCGAAATGCTATGTTGGTACTAAAGCTTTAGCAATAAGTAATAAGAACCATTGCAATGTTATGTAAGTTTTGTTTTGTTGTTTTGTTTTATCTCTACTTTCACGCTTATTGTTTGATGCATGCCGTGGCAGCCTTTAATTAAGGCTACACTATTGTTTGTAATAATATTGTAACTAGTAACATGTTTTTTAGTGTATGCTTTGTTGGTTGTCCTTAAATAAATAAATAAAACATTTTGAGTTTGAGTTTGAAAATAAGCGTGCTCCATCTTCGACCACATCATGACTTACCATCAGGTGAGATGGCGCTCAAACGCGAGCTGATTAATCAAATTGGTTTCCTTTTACTATGAAACTTAACAAAACTCTCCTTTGCATACAGATTACACGATAAATTCCTACTTACGAACTTATTCATGTTCTCAAAGTTCATGTGGTTAGCATAAGGCCGCGGTTTCACCGCCGCGGTTAGCTGGGTACCAGCAGACGCGTCAGTAGCGGCGGAACTTTATTGTTTACTTTGTAAGCTCAGGTGGCGAAGTTAACAGTTTGTTGTATACTGTTTTTCTTGTTAACTGTGAGTTATTTCTTATAAGTACATGTTTTGTTCAACTTTGTCTTAATTGTTTGATAGATAGATAGATATAATCTTTATTGTACACCATAACAGAGAACAAAAAAGGACTAAACAATTAAAAAAGGGTGACACAATAGCGGGCGGTCTTAGCGCTAAAAGCGACCATTTACAGACAACCTTTGGATGGACTTGACACAGAAGAAGAAAATAAATCTTCTCTTCTTCTTATAATCTTGTTATCTCATATTCTTTTATAATCATGTTGAGGTGTATAAATATATTATGGAATATTTATTTATTAAAACTTTGTGCACTAGTAAAAGATGCAATATAAAGATTTAATGCATTTGCAATCCTCAAATGATCTAGAAACATGGTATACCAATGGCATGCATGGAAGCAGAACAGGAAAAACTTGAGAAACATCTACCTAAATAAGAATATAACGCCCACAGAGGAGAAAGAAAATTTGCAGATGAAGTTACTTACTGGGTTATATAATAATAATAAATCTTTATTGGAACAAAAAATAATATACAAACATTTCTGTGTACGAAAATAGCCCTAAATGCATGTATCGTCTATGCAAAGCAAAAGAAAGCGATAGTATAAATTATTTTCTTTTGCTTCGCATAGAGTTCGTAACATTTAGGGCGTTCAATTTAAATATTTTTATTTTTGTATGAAAATCTGGTGAACTAAAATATGACGAATTCTTAGACCGGCCGCTCATTACAACTTTTTGTCACCGTGACTTTTTGTCACTTAGTCAAGTGCTATGAAAACTATACTGAGTGCGCTCATTATGGTGACTTGATAAGACGGTGACAAAAAGTTGCAGCGACAGGCAGTACCGGAGTGACGTGACTGTCACTCGCCCTATACATTACTATGGGAGTCCGCTCACTGGTGACTTTTTGTCACTCAGCCGTAAAGATGGGCATTTAAACGAAAAGCATATAATAAAACATGTTATTTAAAATAAGCGTATAAGCAGATTAGTTTGACAACCTCGTTGAAGTCCATTACAAAAATGAACGCGATAGACATGTGTCAGTTATAACAAAACGCAACTGAAAACGGTTGCCTTAGCAATAACGTTAGGTATCGGTATCATCTCAACCGACAACGGTTATCAATCTGCAGAGTACGAGTAGCGAGCGAGTAGCTACAACTCAACGCGCAACTACGAAAACATTAGAAACCAAAACCGCTGATAACCAACCGGCAACTGGCAACCATGCCTTCCCTCTCTCACTTAGTCGATAATTAGGTGCAAGAAAGAGAAGATGCGATTATCGTTTTGTTGGCATGCATTGGTTATCATGGATATCTTAAGGAAATAATATGGTCGTATATACCAATTGCTAGTCTAATCATGAACAGTTTTGAAGTGTTTGTCGGTTATCACAGATATTTTTACTAAATAGAAATACTTTTAGAACTAAAGTTATTAAGGAACTGAATATATTAGATACCAGTCATTTTGAAGTTGCTGACTAATTTGAAAGTTTGTTGAGTTATTAAAATATAATAGTTTACTTGAATGTGAACTAAACTGAACTAAAATAGCTTGACTCCTCATCACATCATACCTCTTAGCTAATATGTGGAAAATGTTGTTGTGATTACATTGTTTTTTTTTTGTTATAACTTACTTATTATTATTATGTTTAATGTAATGACGTTTTTTCCAACATGTTTCTGTATGTGTATGTTTCGAATTATTGAGTGATTTATACTAGTACCAGTGTCGGTTGTCGGTTTTCTTGTTGGTTATTTGAAGAACTTGTTAATTGTTTTATGATTTCTGTTTTTGGAGATTTGAGACGATTTATTATTTTTCTGAGAAGAGACTATTCAAATTCTTTAGTTTATAAAAGTTAGGTGCGTAATCGTAGTTGTGTATTAAATTTAAGTATGTAAATAGACAATGCAAACACAGTTAAATAATAGTATTTAGTGCTAGGTATACTTGTGTAGACATAAACTGACTTATAAAAATGAATTAAATGACATTAATCGAGTGTCGTTCAAATCCCTAAAGCTTAGCTTGTCTTTCATATAATGGTACACTCTATAATCATTACACCCAGTCTCAATAACGACAGCAATTAAATAATAAAATGTACTTTTTAAGTGGCCGAAATTAGTAAAAACTGCGGAGCTATAGGTTATTTTGTCACTTTATTATTCTAGTACGTAATAAACTCGACTGTCGGCATCATAAATACTAAACTTTTTATGACATCTGTTCTTTTATTCACAAATTGCACGTGTAGACGGTAATTAGTAGGATTCGTGGATTACAAACTAAAAAATACAACAAAATTACTGATGCAGCAAAAGACGTCAGATGAAAATGACAAAAAACACACTACGAAATAGCGTTCAAATAAGATTTGTTTTTTCTAACACTAGTCTGAAATATTTCTTTTTTATTTTCTAATATAGTTTTTTTCCTATAATATCAAAATACACGAAATCCCTCGACTGTAGTTATATAGAGCTAACACTGTAATAATATGATGATACTAGCTTCTGCCCGCGACTTCGATCGCGTGGGAGGTTTTTCCCGCATAAATCCCGATTCCGTGGGAATGCTGGGATTAAAAGTAGTCTATGTGTTATTCCAGTATCTCAACTATCTACTTACCAAATTTCATTGAAATCCATTCTGTAGTATTTAAGTGAAAGAGCAACAAACATACATACATCTTCACAAACTTTCGCATTTATAATAACAGTAGGATTGATTAATTGACCATTGTGTAAATAGTATAATTAAGATGATAGTGATTATTAGGTGAAGGTGAGTTAGCAAGCCATGTTAATTTAATCAATCAATGTGAATATGATGATTTTGAAATGCGCCGCATTTTTTGTATATTTTTCATATAAAAAATGTGCTAGTCCTGAGCCTAGAAGAAAGCTATGAAGGCAAATTACCAGTATCGTTATAATCCCTTTACTCCACTCTTTGTTATATTCATACTCTGGTTATTTTAGCTATCCAGTTGTTGTAATAACTATAGACATACAACAACTGAATAGTTAGATTAACTGCATTTGTGATATCGTTATTCAGTAACCGTTATCAATAACGTTATTGCAACTAAATACCGGTTAGATAACGGTTATCAAAAATAACTAGTAACGCCCATGTCTAGAACGTGATTTGTTACCCAAGAAGTCACCTCAGTGAGCGCATCGAGGGTGACAGCAGGCGACAGTAACAATAAGTCACGGTGACAAAAAGTTGTAATGGGCGGCGGGTCTTAAAAGTCATAGAACAAAAGGTGTTGATTATGATGTTAGTAACATAGTCCTGAGAGGTTTCAGTGTTTTAATTTAACATTTAACCCTGTATATTACTTGAGTAATTATTAGATGATATTTCCTCATCAGCCAGACCGTTTTGATTGTTTCAACCCCTTGCCAGACAAGCATGTAGGATAGGCGTAGTAGTGAGCATGGGTGGGTGCCAGTGAGATAGTGAGTGAGGTCTTACTCGATCCTCATTATTAGTCAAGTTCACCAAGAATGGGACTACAAACTCACCAAGAGGTTTCTTCGTATTTGAATCAGCACAATACGGATTTAAATCAGTAAAGAAATTTACTGAAACATTTGTATATAGAGGTTGTAAATCCCGAGTTCAGAAGTACTAAACCTACTACTACTACTACTACTATAACCTGGGAGTCTTTAAGTCAAGAGTGAATAGGTTACTTCTAGGTAAGCGTGCTCCATCTTCGACCACATCATCACTTACCATCAGGTGAGATGGTGGTCAAACGCGAGCCTATTATCAATAAAAAAAGTACTTGATTTAGGGTACTTCTGAACTTTAACATGTCATTTTTGTTTAAAATTTCATCTTACCGGGGAATTTTGGGGGAATAATGGATAAGGTGTCGGAATTGTGAGCGAGAGGTCGCAGGTTCGAGTACCACCCATTACACTATTGCCGTGAACCCACTCCAGACACAAGCATATTTAGCTTAGTTGGAGGGGTTAACAAGATTGCTAGTAAAGTGAATTCTACCCACATTGCTAGTTTTCTTTCAAAACTTACCTTATTACCCACGCCGCTTCTAACTCTCGTGGAATACGTCCAAATCGTCTCGTCACCTCTTCCCTGAACGCCGTCGATCTTCCGGCACCCTTTGTGTGGAGACGTTCTCCCGGTTATCTTCGTGCATACGGCAAACGTGTCTCACACAATACCATTTCAGCCTAGCAGCCTTTTTGCCAACATCCACCATCTATATTTTCTATACATATAATAAAACAGTGAAAAAGTGTATCTGTACATTTACATTTTATACAAAAACTAGTATTTGCGTGTTGCGCGAGGTGCAAGCACCTCGCGTGCTTGTGGTGTGAATCTGAAAAAAAAAAAAATGGGGGGGAGATGGGGGGGGGGTTCGCACAATTATTTTGACTAAAGCATTGCCCCTCTAAATGAATCTGAAGTGAGAAGGGGGGCAAGGGGGGTGACTTTGAAAAACGGTTTTTACTTTACCGAGCCTCCTCTATACGAACCCGTAAAAAAAAAATACGGGTCTCGTAGTTTCTGAGATACGATAGGGAGGGGGAAGAAGGGGGGTGAAAAGGGGAGGTTTGGCACTTTTCCCGTAGGTTTGAGAGTTACTTGTTTACGAATCTGTCAAAATATACCCACCTCCCCATCCACCATCTGGGAGAACAATTATGTCAATGAGTGAGTGAGTGAGTGAGTCAGTCAGTCAGTGGTAATCTAGCTTTATATTTTATACAATACAAAAATAATATTTGAGGTAGGTTAAGAAACGGTAACATGGCAAAAAAGTCAGTCTGTTTGTACACGCTAATCTCCGGACCTACTGGATGGATTTTAATGAAATTTTGTAAGTAGATAGTTGACATCCTGGAATAACACATAGGCTATAGGGTTTTTATCCCGGATATCGGGGATCGATATTTACACAAAAAATCCTTCCACGCAAACGAAGTTGCGGGCAGTAGCTAATGTAAAGTAAGTTTATTTGTGTGTGTTTGTTTACAGAACAACCAGGATTATAAATCTAAATTAAATCATTTCAAGAACCCATCGAAAATAAGACATCATAGCATTTTCTTGAACTAACAGCGCGCCATAAAAATCAGGAAAATGGAAATTAGATAGTCTGAAAGTCGTTAAAGTTAGCACTTGCTGCGGCAGTTAAACTAACCAAGCTAACAGATCTATTGTCGGGGGTAAAAACATTATAGAATATACAGGAAATTCTAGAAGTACCTACATCGTCAGAGTTAGGAGCGATATAAAAAACAGAACGTTTATAATTAAATAATTAATATTATAAAATGACACAATTTGCGAGTTAGTAGAAAGAAATCTCTGTGTGTATCTCTGAATCAAATTCCTTCAAGCCCATAATAATATTATAAATACAGAAGTCTGTCTGTTACACTTTTACAGCTCAACCGTTTAACTGATTTTAATAAAATTGGACAACTGATATTTGAAAACTCAGGGGAAACAAAGGATTACTTTTTTTTAATCATTTCCTAAGAGGCTGAAAAAGAAAACCGCGGTCTCGGAACACAAGAACCACTCAAGGAACAGGGTAGGCTTTAGACAAGTAAAACTCTAACACTCCCTTCCACTCCTCACAGAGCGGGAGAAGTCATTTAAGAGGAGGCTCCCTAAACTTTGCATTAATATTCTGAAACAATCACACATACAATCAAAACGGAACTTTAGTATATGATTTATCGGATCTTTTTCTTTACATGTCTAAGACCAGTTACGTAATTGGAACATTTTCGCTCGACTCATTTTTAATCGAAAATCTTTTTTAAAGGTGATTCATAATTTAATCAAGATTACTCGACTTTTATATCTAAAATTAGTATTGACAGAAAATATAGTTTATTATTCAAATATCAGATATTTTTTCTCTAGATCAATTATTACTTTAATTATAAACGAAATAAGAATTGAGACTTACGACATTTAGTTTCGAACCCGAACATGGTGAAAGAGTGCACGCGATATTCAATTTTATTACTGTTGCGTTATCGTTTAGCACACAGCGGCCTAACCGGGGGTGAATGGGGGCGAAGATTGCGTGAAAATTATTTTAGAGTGCCTGTTCTTAATGATTATCCCTTAAAAAAAAGGGGCTGAGATAGACGATGAAAGCATGCTTGTAAATATTTGCGAATGAAGTGGAGGGTAGCGACTAGTAGTATGGCACAAAATGGTAGGAAGTTAATTATTACGGCTATAAACTCACAGGAGCGCCAGCCATTCGTTATTAACCACATTTATGAAGGAAGGCTAGCAAGACATTCATTTTCTATGCTCTGAGGTCTACAAAAGATATGAATAAGATTTTACTGGCATTTTACTGCAGATTTTCACAACTAGACTTTCATACGTTTTCTAAAGAACCAAGAATTTGCGAAACTAAAAAGCAAAAAAAGAAGGTGCAGCTAATAAAAAACACAAAAAGAAGAATACATAGTCACCAGAGAGCCAATAACAAGTCCTCACGTTTAGACTTAGACTAAAATAACGATATAAGCATACAAACAGTAG
Source organism: Tholera decimalis (assembly GCA_943138885.2). Taxonomy (NCBI): domain Eukaryota; kingdom Metazoa; phylum Arthropoda; class Insecta; order Lepidoptera; family Noctuidae; genus Tholera; species Tholera decimalis. Next base: position 4,672,159 of record OW964557.2, on the reverse strand, counting down.
CACAATAATTATTATTATTTTATTGATAGGCTCGCGTTTGACCACCATCTCACCTGATGGTAAGTGATGATGTGGTCGAAGATGGAGCACGCTGGCCTAGAAGTAACCTATTCACTCTTGACTTAAAGACTCCCAGGTTATAGCGATCAGGAAACACAGACTCAGGCAGGGCATACCACTCCTTAGCCGTACGCACAATGAAAGTTTTCCCAAAACGTTTTGTGTGTATGGTTACCATGTAACGATGACGCATCGCCGCCGCCGTTTGTCTTGTAGTCCGATGATGGAACGGGTTTGACGGAGTTAGATTGTGTAATTCCATCGCACCGTAACCGACAGAATACCGATAGACTTGCAACTCATCGTCGATGTTCAAGGCTCTGGAGCTTTGATTCGACCAGTGTAATCTTACTAATCTTACTTCTTACTAATATCTTACTTCTTACTTCTTATCTTACTTCTTACTTCTTCTTACTTCTTACTAATATTATAAATGTGAAAGTTTGTGTGGATGGATGGATGTTTGTTACTCTTTCACGCAAAAACTACTGAACGGATTTGAATGAAATTTGGCACGTAGATAGTTTACATCCTGGAATAACATATAGGCTACTTTTTATCCTGGAATTCCCACGGGATCGGGATTTTACGCGGGAAAACCCTCCTACGCGAACGAAGTCGTGGGCAAAAGCTAGTTAGATATAAAATTAAAATTACAAATTTACACTGAAGACATAAATAATAATATATCGAGGGGTGAAAGGCTATTTGGTTTAAGCGACATCTAGGGCGATATTGAGTTATATATATATTCGGAATCAGCGAATTTTTCTCCGTCGAATGATGTCGGATTCAATAAAATCAGAGCACATTTTTGGCGTTTGAGACAATACTATTTTTGGGTTGTTTCCAAAGTGGCAGTGTATTAACCGACGTGGATTTTGCATTTTTTCCGACCGAGACATAAACCAGTTACCCTTTCCCAGATAAATAATTCAATGAGAGTCAAAGCGTTTTTCCTGTTTCTAATTTTTATTAAGACGTAACTTGAATCATTTTGACTTCCACCAATTACACAGTGTGATGTCACTTAAATCATTTGTCCGTCTCCCAAATACAACATGGAGCGTCGCTTAAGCTCTTTCAGCTGCATCTATTTTCCACGCAGGGTGCTACTTAAATCAAGTAGTTGTTTTGTTTTAGATAATTCGTTTATTTGTTAAAACATTTAGTCCTATTATTTTTTTAAATGCATGTCGTTTAATACAGACGCTAAAATGGAATGATGAACGTTGAAACATTTTTCTAGTTATTAATAAAAATACGAGTCGGTCTTTCAATCATTAAATTTTAATATGATATATTTCATTGATGTCATATGATACCATATTTATTTCTTCTCCTGGCTGTTAAAAATCGTGATCATTCAACTGGACTGCCGCGCGCGGGCGCTTCAAACGAACTCCAGAGTGCATCGAGGAGTGACGTGACGCGCAGTCACCGCTAGTGTTTACGTAAAACGCTCTTCGATATCGAATCCTAAGTACTTTAATTTCATTATTTACGTAAAATTTTGAACCGAGATGAAATGTTATACTTAAACTTATTTATTTTTATTATTTTTACTTGGATTATGTTACTTATTCTATAGAGTAGGTAGTTAACTCATTATATTTATATTGAGAAAATCTTTAGAAGATGATAATGCTGATGACAATGTTCAACTGATCCCAACAGCGGATGATCATCCAATACGAAAGAAAAACAAACGGGTTGGATTAAAAAAAAGCTTTTATTTTATTTTTAGCGTGGTAAAATTATCAAATAAGTCCTCCCACCCCGGGCAGGGTGGGAGGGACTGTCAGACTTTTACTGACTAAAATCCACGGTGTTCCTTCAATAACCCTTTACGTACCGGGGCCACAGTAATGGGATAAGTCCCACGACCCCGGCAGGCTTCGGCCCTCTGCAGAAGGGGCCTCGTCATGTTGCTGACGCTCTTTGAGGCGCGCGTGGAACACAACGCGCCGTCGCACGGTGGGCTGAAAAACGGCTTTCATAGACTTAGGCATTTTATTTTGCAAGTGCCAGTTTTTGTGCCGGATATCACTTCTATTTGTTATAACAATATACAAAAATGACACCAGAATTGATTCTGCACAAAAACGAAGGAATTATAATTTTTTTACGAAAATTTTGTATGGAGCTAGTATGAAAAATCGAAATATCTGTGAAACGGCAGCGATAACCGTAATATCCTTATAGGAGGTTTTAGTACTAATTATTTATGATTTTTTGACATACGTTACATAATGGTTGTAGATGCCTTTTTTTTTTTAAATCGTCAAAATATTTTTATTTATTTTTACATATTAAACGTTCCTTTTAGTGTTTAAGTTGAAGAATTCAGAGCTTTAACAACTCTTAACATAAAATAGCATCACCTCTATAGACCTGAAGGACTAGACAGAGGTGTGTAGTATCTTGTTGATCTTGTAAGATTTCCAACAATACCAAATAGTTGAATATCAGTGTCAAAGTGCCCATGCTGTCGCTTCTTTTAGAAAGATAGGGGAATGAAATTGTTAATTGATCATACCCTAAAAGTATGTACGACAACAGTACAACATAACCGGACACATAATAATATCGACACAAAAGGAATTTTAAAACCTTGCATACGTTCAAAATACAAAATAACATATTGTGTAGTCATCTAATGAGTCTGATGACAAGTAATTAAGTAATTAGAATGATGGTTGTAGTCTTCTGATTCTAATGAGCCTATTAAGTGATTAAATGATTTGAAATATCTCGCAACAATACCAACTAAGAACTGCATTCACCTTTTTATAATTAGTGAGCTAATGTGATTTGCTAATGTTGATTAGTTCTACTATGAGTTCTACGAAATGTTTTTGACGATTATAAATTTTTATTATCATATCTTTTATAACTTTAATGAGGGTAGTTAACTAATTATTGACTTTATACAATAAAAGGGCTATAATTTTGTTCCATAATTTAGATTGTTCACAACCGTGTAACTGCTAACACTAAAACTATTTGCTTTGCGACTACAAAATCTTAGAATGGAAAGTTTAATCACCAACTTAGATTTGTTTGTTCTTCTAAAAAGTGAGTGTCCTTCATTTAATCATGAAGTATTGTTTAGTGCAATTGTGTCCCGCATAGGCGATTGCCTTTCTGCCGAAGATCAAGTAACTCTCAAAGAATTTTGCCGGAGATTCACGCGAGCTGCTTTAAACAGGTGGCAGAAATCTAAACGACTCTTTGATAAGTTTAGAAATACGTACGGAGAGTGGTTGCAAGCAAATATTGATTGGCCGAGTTGCGTGCAAACTTTAATAAATCAAGAACCAACTGTTGATGAGATACCAAGAGCACGCTCAGTCTCTCCAGAACCTTCGACATCATCGACTGTTGGAACAATGACAAAAAGGTCCCGAAAACCATTCAAAGATCTGGGAAGCAAACAGAAAAAGAGAAGATCTAGTGAGCACATAGGCGAGGATTCCTGTGAATTGGCATATGCAGCTGCAGCACGTTTAAAAGAAGAAGGTTATGAAGATATCGCATCTGTAATCAATTATATGATCAAAAATCCAGAAGCTGCCGTTAAAATCAAGGAAAGCATTAAGAAAACAGTAATATTTACACCAGAGAAAGCACTTGGATTGCTTCTTTCACTTAAGCTTTCAAAGTGGCAATATATTACGTTGCGAGAGACTGCCATTCGGGAAGGTGCTAAGGATATTTACCCATCCTACTATAAACTGCAACAAACTAAGCTTGCATGCTACCCTCCTAATCAATCAGTATCAGTTACGGATTCATCAGCTAGAATTACACTTCAAGCTTTACTTGACATCACGGTGAAGCGGATTCTTCAAAGTCTTTCTGATAATGTGGAAAATAAGCAGTTAAAGCTGATATCGAAGTGGGGATTTGATGGTGCTTCCAATCAAAGCCGATACAAGCAGAAAATGGACGGCGAGCATGATGATTCAAGCATTTTCATGATCTCCTTGGTGCCACTGAAACTGACAGATGGAGATAATACTATATGGACAAACCCGAAACCATGCTCAACTTTTTATTGTCGTCCGGTTCAGTTCACTTTTGTAAAAGAAAGCCATGCAGTTGTCATTGATAACAAAAGAAAAATGGATGAGGAAATTGAGGCCCTTAACCCCACAGAGTGCATTAATAGTAACAGGGTGACTCATAAACTAATGATGACAATGATCGACGCAAAAGTCTGCACGTACCTTTCTGAAGCTAGATCAAATGCATCATGCTACCTGTGCTTAGCAAAACCAACAGAAATGAACCACTTAGATGCTGTAACATCAAAAACTGTGTGTTCTGACATATATGAATTTGGCCTATCATCCCTACATGCCCGTATAAATTGCATGGAATGTCTGTTACACATTGCGTACAGACTTGACTTCAAACAGTGGGCAGCAAGAAGTAATGAGCATAAAGATATGTTACAAAACAGAAAAAAAAACATTCAAAATAAATTTAAAGAGGAGCTCAATCTGTTAATTGATATAGTAAAACAAGGCTCGGGAACTACCAATGACGGGAATACCGCAAGGAAGTTTTTCGAGTTTCCCAATAAAACTGCAGCTATTACTGGGTTGGATCAAAACCTGATAAAAAGATTTGCTGTTATTTTGCAAGCAATAACATCTGGTGAGAAGATCGATGTCATCAAATTTAAAGATTTTGCTCGCAAAACAGCAGAAAAGTACGTGGAATTATACGACTGGTACTACATGTCATCAACCGTACATAAACTATTAATACACGGAGCTGACATAATCGAAAAAAATGATATTGTCCCGATTGGGACTCTCTCGGAAGAAGCCTCAGAGTCTCGAAACAAAGATTTTAGGAGGTTCCGGGAACATCATTCGCGGAAAAGAAGCAGGCAAGATTCTAATCAAGATATCCTAAATATGCTTGTTGTTTCTTCGGATCCTTTTCTAAGTGCACAAAGGCCGAAGTTAGATGCCAAAAGGAAGACAACCTTTTTTGCTGAAACTCTCGACCTAATACAGTTTCCGGAAACTGAGTTCGAGTTTGTAGGTATATCCGATCTGGATTCTGACTCGGAATTGGAGTCCGACAACGAAAGTTGTAAAGAAAATTTGTAAAATTTAATTATTTTTCTTTATGTTCTTTTGTTATTTATGTTAGTTTATTGTACCAATATGTTTAGTTAATAATTTCATAAATTATAGTTTCAAATATGTATTTTGTATAATTGAATTTATTAGATATTATTTTTGTTACTTCTGTTTTATTTAAATTACCTATCAATAAAAAGTTTATATACAGTCTTTTTTTTTTCACATATTCTTAATATTTGGGGAAAAAGCATGCTTCCTAACGATGTTCTTAACTTTGACACAGTTCATGGATCGTTTTGAACAGTTTCATATGTTAAAATAAATAATGTTAGTACTATAATCCCCTATAAGGATATTATTATTATTATGTGTCCGGTTATGTTGTAATCATACTTTTAGGGTATGATCAATTAACAATTTCATTCCCCTATCTTTCAAAAAGAAGCGACAGCATGGGCACTTTGACACTGATATTCAACTATTTGGTATTGTTGGAAATCTTACAAGATCAACAAGACACTACACACCTCTGTCTAGTCCTTCAGGTCTATAGGGGTGATGCTATTTTATGATAAGAGTTGTTAAAGCTCTGAATTCTTCAACTTAAACACTAAAAGGAACGTTTAAATATGTAAAAATAAATAAAAATATTTTGACGATTTTTTAAAAAAAAAGGCATCTACAACCATTATGTAACGTATGTCAAAAAATCATAAATAATTAGTACTATAACCCCCTATAAGGATATTACGGTTATCGCTGCCGTTTTAGAGATATTTCGATTTTTCATACTAGCTCCATACAAAATTTTCGTAAAAAAATTATAATTCCTTCGTTTCTGTGCAGAATCAATTCTGGTGTCATTTTTGTATATTGTTATAACTAATAGAAGTGATATCCGGCAAAAAAACTCGCACTTGCAAAATAAAATGCCTAAGTCTATGAAAGCCGATTTTCAGCCCACCGTGCGTCGACCCGGGCATGGTCCATGATCGGACAGCGAGTTGCCCTTTACTCGCTGTCCGCATGCCCGCGCCTACGGTGGCCGGAGATCGTCGGCCGACGTCCGACGCCGTGGGCGTCTAAACGTTGACTTTTTAAGTGAACATGAAGATTTTGCCTGGGACTCAACGTCGTGGAAAGAAACAGACGAGTCTTCAAGTGATCAAGATGATAGATCAAAGGGCGTTCAATATGTTAAGGCAGATGGTTCAACTGTTATAGAAAGAAATATGATAGATAGATAGATATATTCTTTATTGTACACCATAACAGTAAAACAATAACGACTTTACAACTAAAAAGGGTGATACAATGGGCGGCCTTATCGCTAAAAGCAATCTTTTACAGACAACCTTTGGATGGATTTGACACATTGAAGAAAATAAATACGTGGGTAGTCCACAGTATACTATTTATCTATATAAAATATAAAAAACAATAAATAACATTCTCAAAACATACATATAAATTAATATAAAAAAAGAAAGAAAGTCATACATAATAACAACAATTTAAAAAGACAGATGAAGATCCTTTACCAAGTTTTTGAAAGACGATAGGGTATGTGCTTGTCTTACTGGCACTGGTAGATCATTCCACAGCCTTACTGCTTGAGCTGCGAACGACTTACCATAGTAATTGGTGGCGTGACTCGGTAGCGAAAGCCTTAAGTTTTCTGATGATCTCAGAGATTTTGCATGTGTGTCATAAAGGAACTTGAATTGTTCTTTAAGATAAATGGGGGTTTTAGGATTAAACAGAACACTGTAAAGCAGAGACAAGATGTGTAAGTTCCGGCGAAGACGTATTGAAAGCCACTTGAGTTTCATACGAAATTCGGATACTTATTATCTTAACCTTCTCGCTTAATGGAATAGCAGTGCCGTTGAAAATAACCTGAGAAGCTGCGACCATTTTACCTTAGGTATCAACCTGGAACTACGCTGACCATGACCTGGGTTTTTGACGGGTTAACCTGCAAACCATATGCCTCACTCCACTCGCAAACAGAAGCCAAGTCCTGGTTTATGATATCAATAGCAGCATGCTAATCTGTATAGGGAGCTTGTCTGTAAATTTGAAAATCATCGGCATAAAGGTGGTAGAAGGACTGAAGTTTTTTTTAAATAGAATTTATGAATATTGCGAAGAGTAAAGAAGATAAGACGCCACCCTGAGGAACACCGGCTGAAGTACTACACCAAGAAGAACAGGACTCATCTATGCAAATAACTACGAAATCAGTCAATCGCTGTTGGAGATATGTTAATAGAGCGAGGTATGCTGAGCATGATTTCGAAATCAACGATTAATGTTTAGAAAAAAACTGACCCTACAAGTGTCAAGAAATAAACTCAGAAAAAAGGAGTGCCATATTAAAACAATTTTGATTATTCTAAATAAATACTTTAACTGATGTTGTGTTGTGTGTATTTATTTATTTATTCAATATAAGCACCTGAGATTTTCGGTGATTGCGATATATCCAGGTTATTTTAACAGCCATTGATAGTATTAGATGTAAAAAAATGTAACATCACACGTAACAATTTCAATATTATATGTCACATAAGTAAATTTGCCTGCCATTCATTTTAGTCTAAATTGGTAGTTGAGATAAATAGCTTGCTACTATTAATTTTGGGCTATGTCACTTCATACTTTTTGGCTTACTCTGAAAATATACTGCGTCGTCGCTTAATTTTTTTTTCCTGTAGCCAATTGTAGTTATGAAGTCACTTAAATCTTTTTTCCATTCTCTGAAAAATAAGGGCTTGAGGCAGTTTGTATTAACATTTATCTTTGTAATTAATGGTCCGTTTTATTTGGTATTAGCATCAACAACTCGATGTTTTTAATTAAATTTCAATCAAATTTACCCCATTCAAATAGCTGAAGAAGTTTTTTGTTGTGATTTTTTTTCAAAAATTTCAAACTTTAAATGGCTCTCCTGTAAAGTTGCAAAAATATCGCTTAAACCAAATAGCCTTTCACCCCTCGATATAAAGATTTGCTTGCAGAGTCAACATCATAACATAGACACTACTATTTGAAAAAGTTGAGGCTTAAGCACTTTCTGGCTGAGTTCACACTTGTTGTGAAATGATCCAGATAAAACTGCTATGTACATTTAGTTAAAGTTAAATAGTAATAATCCTGCCAAGGGATATCGTGTTATCCAGCTACTGGGCTGTGGATGCGAGATAGATAGACGCTCCATATCCAGACACCTACCTGATCAAAACTAATAGAATCGTATCTTTCTTTCTTTCTTATCTTACCTTACTATCTTATTCTTACTTTCTTATTTCTTACTAATATTATAAATGCAAAAATTTGTGAGGATGGATGTATGTTTGTTACTCTTTCACGCAAAAACTACTGAACGTATCGGAATGAAATTCGGTAAGTAGGTAGCTGACATCTTGGAATAACACATAGGCTTGTTTTTATCCCGGAATTCCGACTAGATCGAGATTTACGCGGGAAAACCCTCCCACGCGTACGTAGTTGCGGGCAGACGCTAGTATTATCTAAATAGAGGCCCTTTTTTTTTTTTTTTATTTTTTTTTTTTAACGTGGTAAAATTATCAAATAAGTCCTCCCACTCCGGGCAGGGTGGGAGGGACTGTCAGACTTTTACTGACTAAAATCCACGGTGTTCCTTCAATAACCCTTTACATACCGGGGCCACGGTAACGGGATGAGTCCCACGACCCCGGCGGGCTTCGGCCCTCTGCAGAGGGGGCCTCGTCATGTTGCTGACGCTCTTTGAGGCGCGCGTGGAACACGACGCGCCGTCGACCCGGGCATGGTCCATGGTCGGACAGCGAGTTGCCCTTTACTCGCTGTCCGCATGCCCGCGCCTACGGTGGCCGGAGATCGTCGGCCGACGTCCGACGCCGTGGGCGTCTACCACTGCGGCTGGGCTGGAGGGAGGACGCCATCCTCTCCCTCACGCGGCCCGCCTCCTCCTTCGGAAGCATGACTGCTTCGCAGAAGGAGGCGACCGCTTCCCACTCCCTCTCGCCCCGCAGCATGGCCTCGACCAAGGCCGGGCGCGAGAGGTCTCCGCCTATTGTCGCCGTGAGGACACGTCGGTGCTCTGCCCAAGCTGGGCAGTCCTGCACCGTGTGCTCGACTGTGTCCTCAGGGCGACCCTCGCAGTGGTGACACCCAGGCGTCTCTTCCTTACCCATCAGACACAGGTACCTCCCGAAACTTCCGTGTCCGGTGAGGACCTGCGTCATGCGGTAGGTCAGAATAGAGGCCCTTGGCAAGGCGAGTGTTAGGTTTTCCGACAGACCACCGATAACGACTACCAAAGGGGTACAAAAGACAACCGCCAGGACCAACAACGTAACATGCTTCTCAGACATGGAGGAATTTCGATATGTTAAAATAGTCAACCATCCATGGATGGTCCTTAGCAAGCGTTGCTTCACCTTGACTCGACTCGAGGGACAACATTTCGAGTTCGGAATAGAATTAATTTACACAAAACAAAAATTAACACAGTTATTCGCACCACAATACTTGTCACTTAAGGACGCATTTACGTTTTCTCGCAAATATCAATGTTTTTCTGGTACCATTTTGATACATAAGGAGTTAAAATTTTGACAATGTTATGGTATTAATTTCAAGATAATTTATTCATCTCCACATTGAATGCATTATAATTACACAGTTTAATACATCTTTTTCACACAAATACGTTTTTATCGCCGCAATAATCGTAGAAAATTACAAAAAATGGGGTCTGAATAAGCCAGTCTGAGTAAGCCAAATCTGGAGCATATTCTTAACTTCAAAATAACAAAAAATTATAGCCTATGTATTTATCTATACGTTAAGCTAATTATTTTGAACATACATAAAAAACTTTATGATTTATGAGAAAAATAAAATCGGTCTCAAATTTCTTCATACATTTTTTCTACCGAACGCACGACTCCGACCGTCATTCTGCGCTCAGACGCGCTCGTGAACGCAGGGGTGTATCGCTTTCCTCGAAAAAATAAATACGTCGAAACCTATAATAAAGACAGTGGCGTCTTGTATACTGTGACTAGAATACGTTGATACATTTTCGTACGGAAACAAAAGTAAGAACGAGGACCATACTTATTTTTAGAATTGGATGGATATTGGTTACTGAACCTAGCACGAAACAACAATTTTTTTTTTAACCGACTTCAAATAAGGAGGGTTCGCAATTCAACCGTATAAATGTATTTTTTTTTTTCAGTAAGTATCTTAAAGTACTACAAATTAAGGAAGGTCTAGAGTTGAACTGATGATGGAGCCTTTCATCAGATTGACTCCTGACAGTCGAGGGAACTCCTCAACGATTTACAGCAGTAACCTTTTGTTTGGGCTTGATTAATTTGAATTGACCAGAACTTTACACCTAGATAGTTTGTGACTGTCATTAGAGGTCTGATGATGAAGACGAAGGACAGTTAAGGGAACTTCTCAACGGTTTACAGTAGCTACCTTGTGTTTGGACTTAATTCATTTATATTGATGAGAACTTTGTACCCATATGGATTATAAGTGCCATTACAGGTCTGATGATGGAGACCATAGACAGTCGAGGGAATTCCTCAACGATATACAACAGTTACCTTTTGTTGGGCTTACTTCATACGGTTCAATATGCCAAAATGTTCAGTTCGTACAAAAACTAAAAAATTGGCCAAGTGCGAGTCAGACTCGCCCATGAAGCGTTCCGTAGTAACTACGCCAAATAATTTTGTTTTTCATAGTGTTTGTATGAATTACAAAGTTTTATTTGCGGTTTTAGAAAATATGCTGTATCTCAAAAACTGCCAACCCGATCTCGTTCAAACCAATTTTGGTTGAAAGTTTACATTAAGGATATTATAGCATATATTTTTTGTATAATTTTTCACTCTATTATTTTAGAAGTAAGAGGGGGGGACACATTTTAACACTTTGGAAGTGTATATCTTTTAAACGATTAACTTTATGAAAAAGTGGTTTTAGAAACCCGTATGCCATTTTTAAATACTTCTCTATTAATACCACACACGCATAAGATTCATGAAAAAATATATATTTTCATGTACCCCACATGGAACTGAAACTGAAAATATTTTTTGACTGCCGTCTGCGTTCCTTTGCGATCTATTTATACCCCGATCTGTGTTCTAGAATATTCTTGTACAATCGACTCACTGCCTTATATGCTGCCAAGAACGTTCCAGAATCTACTCGAGATACTCAGTACTGCTACTCGCCGCCAGGTGGCGTTAGTGTCTCGAACGTACTAGAAGTCGGTCGAAGTTTCTCGATATACTTAGTACTGCTACTCGCCGCCAGTTGGCGTTAGTGTCTCGAACATTCTAGATTTCGGTCGAAGTTTCTCGACGTACTTCGCTAAGCGACTGGCGTAACATTATTAAGCCACAACCCCACAACTCTATACACAGACGCACACACACGTAGGTATACTTCGTTGCAAGACTTAACATAAGTAATGTAATTATTTTCTGGACTGACAATTACTAACAAAAGAAAAGAGCTCGACAATTCAAAACACAGACGCACACACACGCAGGTATACTTGGTTGCAAGTCTTAACATGAGTCTAGGTAATTATTTTCCGGACTATAACAATTACTAACAAAAGAAAAGAGCTCGACAACTCTAAACACAGACGCACACAAACGCAGGTATACTTGGTTGCAAGACTTAACATGAGTCTAGGTAATTATTTTCCAGACTAACAATTACTAACCAAACAAAAACAATTACGACCACACTGGTCGTTTTGTATTTACAACAAAATGTTACCAAGGGATAGACGGCAAACCTCATGGGTTCCGTTATTTATTTATTTTTAAGAAGATACAGCCAGCTGAATTGTTGTATAGAAAGGCATAATTATATTTGTTTTAAAATTGTAGGAACGATGATACGACAAACATAATTTTGAAGTTAAAATAATGTTCTCCCAATATATTGGTCCACTGCACAGTTACAAAAATATATATAGATAGAATATTCTTTATTGTACACCAATAATTTAAACACACCTGATTCGCAATATTGCTAAACTTATGGGCTACAATGGTGGTGTCATCGCTGATGTCTTACAGTCAACCTTTGGATGGACTTTGGAATATAAAATGTAGATTAATCTAGAATGATAAATCTAGATTAAAATATATTATTTTTTGAATAATATACACCTAATCTAGATTAGCTGTTGGTTCTCCTCTTAATAAATAAATAAATAAAGTTGTAGATATAATTATTTTCCTTCTAGGCACGGCACGGTATCCCGAAAAACAAAAACCCTCTACGTCATACATAAAACTTTAACAACCCTCCGTGTCAGTAAAAACTAATAATAAGCGGAGAAACTACGAAGCGTTTGATAAAAGTTTTTGTGAACTGCCCTAATATGTCTTGGGAGTTGGAATAAACTTAGTAAGACAGAGCCGATCTGTAGAACATACATTTTGACCTTTAATAAGACTCTCCAGTAAGGTGACCTTTGAAATAAAGATTTTTGGACAACTACCCAAACGATGTATTTTCGCTTTCTTTGGCCATACCATACGTCGAGGTGTCGGACTTGCGATCGAGAGGTCGCGGGTTCGAACCCCACCCATTACACTATCGCAGTGAACCCACTCCAGACACAAACATATTTAGCTTACTTGGAGGTTTTAACGAGATTAAGTAATGTGAATTCTACCCACATTCCTAGTTCTTTTTTAAAAACAAAAATAAATAAACAATAATAATAATAAATCTGTAAAAAGACTTGAAGTGCAGAGAACCTGGCAGGTCACTAATGTCGATTAAGATGTGATCGATAAAGTCAAAACAGCATTCAATAGTCTTTTCAATGAATACGCAAGTAGAGCTACAATACGCAAGGAACACTGAAATATAATGAATAAACGAAGCAGGACAACTACCCTTTATTCAAAGGAAAATTCATAAAATCACTCCACCCGCTCTAGGTAGAACAGAATGAAGTGTACGTGTAGTGTGAACCTTCTACTGACTAAAACCTAGTCTATTCGTTAATTCCGGGGGCGCGGTAGCTTGTTAGACCATTCCCGTAACCCTAACAAAGGGTGAGACCAACTTCCCTGAATGACAATCACGACCATCTGCCAAGAAAGTGATGACGCACTTTTTCCCATGATAAAAGTAGCTTATTTTTGACTGATCTGCATGCAAAATTTCATTGAAATCGGTTCAGCAGTGAAAGTGTAACATACACACAGACTCGCATTTAATATTTGTAAATATGGATACTACATAAACGTTACGTACGGGCGCCAAAGGCTGAAATACGCACCAAGAGTGCAGCTACTGGAGTCGCATCACAATGTCAACTTCAAGGCATTTGTGGTGCGCATACCAACATGTTTCTTGCCTCAGGTGATGGAAAAAGCCTTTTGGCCACAGGATTCCGCGGATTCGCGGACAAGTGCTACCGGAACGCACAAAGACAGTGCAATTTAGTAATACTAACATAGTATTAAGTTTTATTTACTAACACAATATTGTTATAATATTATGTACGGTTAAGGAGGGTCTATGGGTCTTTGTAACCTGAGAATAAATGATTAAATAAATAAATAAGAATAGATATAAATTGATCTAAATAATCAAAGGATGTCAATCGAAGGACTATAGTCATGTTATCATTTTATTGTATGACAGCGAAAGTGAAATGTCTGTCCGAAAAAAGTAACAGTGACATGAAAATAATGGAATCAGTCACAATTACGTAGCCGTTTTACTTTTTTTTGGCATGATTAAAGCCAAAAATACTGTGTGTGGTCGTCAAGGCGACTGTTGAACAAGGGTCTCATATTCAATTCTTGAGTTGGACAAATTTTTTTGATTTTACCGGTTTGTCGTACATCTATATATAAAAGAAAGTCGTGTTAGTTACACCACTTATAACTCGAGAACGGCTGAACCGATTTGGCTGAAAATTGGTAGGGAGGTAGTTTAAAACCAGGAGACGGATATAGGATATTTTTTATCCCGGAATTCCCACGGGATCGGGATTTAAGCGGGAAAAACATCCCACGCGAACGAAGAAGAAATGGAGAGTAGGCTAGGGGTAGGGTTGGTGTAGGGTAGGGGTAGTGTAGGGGTAGGGTAGGGGTAGGGTAGGGGTAGGGTAGGGGTAGGGTAGGGGTAGGGTAGGGTAGGGGTAGGATAGGGGTAGGGTATCGATTGGGTAGGGGTAGGATACCACGCGAACGAAGTCGTGGCGGGTCAGCTAGTTCTTATTAAAAGCACGCAATCTGGAATTGTTCACGATGTATGGCAATAGATGTACCCCTTATTACATAGGAGCCATTAAATGTGCCATTCCCTGAATTTTCAAAAAGTTTGAAGCTGAAAAACCCAGTAATACTTTACCTGAACCGTGAATCGAATCTGAGACCCCTAGCTCGGCAGTCGAACTTGCAACCACTCGACCAATGAGGTAGTCATTATATTTAACTGTAGTATTTTTGGGTTTAATCATGCCAAAAAGAATGTTAAACGGCAACATTATTGTAAGTAAGTATTGTAACTGATTCCGGTATTTTCATGTCGCTGTAACTTTTTTCGGAGAGATATTTCACTTTCGCTGTCATACAATAAAATGATAAGATGACTATTTCCATTGGATTGACATTGGTTTTAATGTCGTATAAGAGTGGGAACGTTTTGAGCATTGTTCTTTCATTAGATCCATTTGTCGACCCGGCTAAGCTATTTATTTGCTGCAGCGCTACGAATCGTGGATTCGCGCACTGTAACATAATGTTTATCTATGGCCTACCGCCTACCGATATTTTTGTGGTGGTGAGAAAATCATCAAATCATTCCCGCTCTTGGTGGAGCGGAAAGGAATTTAAAGTTCTATAACTAAAACCGGGTGAGTTTTAGTTATTAGAAGATTTTTCAGTTTCCTTTGTGGCCCAGGGCTGAGGTATCTTGTAAGAATATTCTCACAACCCCAACAGAGCTTATCGGGCCCCGGTAATGCTGCTGACTGCTATTTGAAGCGCGCTTGGAATAAGACCCGCCTCCGACCCGGGCTTGACTCCTTACCGGACGGTGAGCTACACCTGCTCGCCGTCCATAAGACCGCGCCGTTCTACAGATAGTCTGTAGTTCCTGGTGTTTGTGCAAGCGTATTTATGTGTTTGTGAAGGCACTCACGATACAAGCAAAATTCCTAGTGTGGAGCAACGTTTACAGATGCAATATCTTTTCAATAACAGGAGATATTTTCTAAGCGGATAACGGAGAATTTATTAAAGAAATATTTATCCCCATATTTTTTCACGAAGCACTAAAAATAAGAAAGTGCTTTGATTGTTTCTTACTAATAACCTCATTAAATACGATACATAGTTCGAGCTCATTTAAATTTTTAAACAACTCGTTTATTTTAGACTATTCTAAACGTTGTTTTTATGAAATATTAAAGATACTATTTTTGCTCATTAAGAAATTAAAATCAAATCTAAGTTGATGTCAATTATCAACTTACCAAATTTCATTACGATCCGTTCAGTAGTTTTTGAGTGAAAGAGTAACAAACATACACACATCCTCACAAACTTTTGCATTTATAATATTAGTAGGATACAGATATTTTTACGCCACAGACTCAATCGCACAAAAGCATACCATCTGCGCTGCACCTACACTTCCTATTCTACTTAAGAACCAGATTGCTACTAGTTGTCAGAGTTGAAGCACCACTTGTTGTCGCTGAACACTTCTCAGGATATTGAATTTGATCCTCAATCGTCTGCCAGCGTTCAAGACGTCTGCGCTCAAGTGGCTTCCAAAGTATGTAATGTTCCTCTTTGGTAGTAAGGCTACCTAAACCGTCGTTTGTTTTATTTTGAACTATCTGTGCCTTTTTTTCCGGATGGGAAAATTATCATAATGACTACTCCCGCTGTGGGTGGCGGCCTCTCGGCAGAACTATTCCCGCAACCCCGTAAGTCAATGGCCCTATCGGGCCCATCAATGCTGCTGACTGCTTTTTGAGGCAACTATCTGTGCTTGCGAGTTTTTTTCTTGAGGAAGATTTTCCCGCATAAATCCTAATCCCAGAATTGTAAAACAAAAGGATAAGATAAAAGTTTAAGTATATATGTTACCCACGGAATAGATGAATAAGGTTGGAATGGAAATATGGGCGTGGCGAGCGCACCACATTTATGATTCGACAATCATAGCGCGACCGATTAATTCATTCACCGCGTTTAGTGCGCTTCGGATTACTTCGGAGCACAGAGCTCTGCTTTAAAATGCCGTGTTGTGCAATTATAACCTGTAAAACAAAAAGCCAGACCGCAAGTATAGAGCGAGGAGGTATATCTTTCCATCGGTAAGTCGAAAATAACATTTAATTACAATTTTATTTGTTAAAAACTAAAATATTCTGATCACTATGAACGTCCGAACATTAACGAACATTATTGCAACAAGTTACAAAAAGTATACATTGTCCGTTGTATACTCGCTTAATCAACGCAATGACCAAATCCACTTACAATGTACTGCATGCGCCACACTTCAACCATTAACGTTTTGTCCTTTGCGCTTATTGGCCGTGATGCACGGCGCATGTTTATCAACATTGAGTTACAATCAGTAACAAACTCTGGATTTAAGTGTGTGTAATTTATTTGTGTGCGTAATTCGCATACGTAACGGGCCTCTTGCTTTTAGTAGAGCTAAAGAGTGGGGAGACAAGCGGCGACATGCGTTCTTATACAAATCAGGAACTATTTACTTTCTAACCTCTTTTATCTGTTCTGTGGGCTCTTCCGATATGTCGTCACGTCGTTGTGGATAAGTGTAAGAATACCATCATACCATCGTAGGAAGCGAATAATAGACTAATCAGTACATTTATGCTAGCACAACTCGGCAAAATTAGGACACAGCTCAATTTAATAACGACATATTCGGTGTACTTATGATAGTCTTCCAAAATTGTATTATCTCCGCTTTGCGAGACGCTAGGGGATTTTTGTTTTACAAATCTTTGTCTTTTTATATTATTACGTTGTCTAAATAAAATACAGAACCTTCAGGAGACGATTTAAGTGTATGTAATTTATTTGTGTGCGTAATTCGCATACGTAACGGGCATCTTGCTTGTAGTAGAGCTAAAGAGTGGGGAGACAAGCGGCGACACGCGTTCTCATACAAATCAAACTATTTCCTTTCTAACCTCTTTTATCTGTTCTGTGATGTTACCCTACATTTTCTAACTTTCAGTGAAAGTTTCATTATCTGTTCCGATCTAACCAATCCAGAGATAAGCACAGAAAGACAGATAGAGGGACAGACCGACCGATAGAAGAGCAAAATTAAAAAAAAAAGTTGGTGAGTGTTTTATTATCGTGTTACTTAAGAAAACATAGTTATTCTGAAATTATATTCAGACACTTTAATTTTCTTCATATGCATATTCACCAAACCAAACTGGCCCCGCCTGATCACGGTCCATTCCCTCTCATACAAAGGAGATTTTTTAAATATAAAACAGATATGGAGAAAGGTCAAATTCAACTTTACTGCTTATTTTGATAAACCGATAAACATAACCAACAAGTGATTAGTATTAATGAAAAATTGGGAAATTCCTTATCATTCCACAGTGAGAGGTACATAGAAAAATTGGGAAATTCATTATCATTCCACATGAATGGTTACTCTATTATCCGTGCAAAGTTCCAACGTCAGTCGTTGCAAGGATATCTCGACTATTGTCACGAATCTAGCGCAAATATGTTTTATTCCACGGCATATCTATAATGACGTCAGCAATTCATTTTATGCAAAGAATAGGTACAGTATGTTCATGAATTACAATCATCGGATCAAAAACAAATAGGTTGCCAATAGCTTACATATAATATTAAAAAAAAATTTAATGTAAAGATGTCTTGGACACAATACACTCGCCAATTAGATGCTAACTGTAGTTACCACTTAAGAATGTATTCTTAAGTGGTAACACTAAGCAAAATTTATCTTAACAAGAAAAATTCAAATTATAAAAATTACGAAAAAAAAATAAGCAATTATTTAAAAACTTAACATTAAAATGAGATCAAAAATATAAAACAACATTTAAAAAATGTAAGGTAAAGCAAACAGCGTGTTAAACAACTAACATAATTTAACAGTTTGGAATTATATATGATTGAATTATTGGTGTACAATAAAGTGTATTCTATCTATATTATTGAATCTATGGCTAGCATACTACATCCCAGCGTCGCCATAATATCTTGACTTACAAAAACATTAAAATTCGTACCGCATGACTAGACTTATGTACCTACAAAGCATTTTTCAATGAAAAGAACTCTGAAGACAATTGTGTGACATTACTCGTCCAATTCAGTTAGATCTAGAGTTCCAGACTTCAGAAGCATATGTTTTTTACTGCGTACCTATTTTAGAAAGTTTAGTTTTATCTCCTCTGTTTTTATTGTAATTCAAAGTTTTCTAATAGTATTAAACTATTAGAAAACTTTTGATAATGAATATGTAATTAACTAGCTTTTGCTCGCGACTTCATTCGCGTGTAATTCGAAAAATATCCAACGGGAACCTTATATTGGGATAAAAACTATCCTATGTCCTTCCCGGGGTTCTAAACTATTCCCATGCCAAATTTTATCTATATCGGTTCAGCGGTTTAGACAGCTGTCTGTCTGTCTGTCTGATAGTTACCTATGGCTAAATAGTAACAGACATGGCTCTTACTATTTAGCCTCCTAAATCCGTGTAGGTACGATGTATTTTTTTTTTGTTGGTATTTAAAGTAAAGTATTGCTTGCTGAATTCATTCTGCATATAAATGACCTTTTCTAACACACCAAGACTCTTGCGTGCCTTTTTTTCGATGGGAGAATCATCACGATTTGATGATTTTCCTACTCTGAGTGATGCCAAAGGAAGTTTCAGACTTCTATTGACTAAGGGCCTTATCAAACTAGCGGTTTGGAAGCGGCTTCGGGGCGGAGCGGACGCGCAGTGAATGTGTCGCGAACACGCCGCGGCTGCGCAGCGAGGACGTCGCGGACGCGTGGCAAATACGTTACGTTCTCGTCGCGTGTTTGTAGCAAATTATCGCCGTATAATACACTCAGTAACAAAATGGATTCCGACGAGGAAACACTCCTGCTGGCTTTATTACTTCGAAGATAAAGAGAGAAAACGAAAGCATCGACGAATTTGGGAAGATCCATTATCAGTTAATCGAATGGAGGAGAGCGACTACTTTGTGTTGTTTTGCCAACGAATAAAAAATAATCCAAAACAATTTCGTTCCTACCTGCGAATGTCAAGACCTACATTTTATGAGTTGTTGCATCTGATACAAACTGGCATAAGACATAAAGACATGCATTTGAGATTATCAGTGTCACCTGAAGAAAGGCGTTTGTTCGAGGCAGTACAAAATGGCGTCCACTTTGCTGTTCGCGGCGATTCCGTTGCGCGTCCGCAACGAATTCGCTGCGCATGCGCGGCGTGCTCGTTGTGTGTCCGTAACGAATTCGTTGCGCGCCCGCTCCGCTTTGAGGACGTTCGCAATCCGCTAGTATGATAAGGCCCCAAAAACCCACCCTGTTCATTCAGTTGCCCTCGTGGTCCGGGACCGCGGTATCTCGTTAGAACATCGAGCGCCATGAATTTGACTTTTGAATTTGATGTATTGTAATTTGACCTACCTAGCTTATTTTTTATTTTAATCCGTATTTATAAGTAATAATTTAATTTGTATAATAAAAAAATTATCGTTTATATATTTCATTGGCATTATGTTCTGAGATATATACGTATTTATTGTATTTGAATTTAAGTTGTTGACATTCCATTGTTATGTTTAATTAATTAATTTGAATATATTTTTTGTACCTCTTTTCAATGTTATTTAAATTAATCAAATCATCATCTCAATTTGCTTAATATTTTTCTTTTTAATTACTAATACAAGTGCTGTGCACACCTACCTGTAAGTGATGAATTCACTACAGAGTATTCCTATTTGTAACAATTTTATATTATTCGATCTAGTAAATAAATATAAGGAAATATTGTTTTTTTTTTTTTTCTTTTTAAGTTTTTTTTTATTTTAATTTTTTCGAAATCTTTTATTCAAACAATAAAATTTAAATAATGTTATGTTTTAGTTTTAAGTTCTAGTTTTCTATTTCATATTATTGCTGTACCCTAACAGGGTCCATAATTGTTCCTTTTATCTTTAAGACTAAACATCTACTGTATGTATATGCATTGTGGAAAGCAAATAAATGAATATGAATCATTAAATAAATAAACAAATCAATGGTGCTGACTTCTCTTTGAGCATTTGTCTGGATGTCATTTATAGATATATGACAGTCGTAACTGATAGTCAAAAACTAACAAATCTGACAGCAGTCTTGGTGCGTTGTTTTGTGTTACACTGAAAATGGATTAGGTTCGAGGGATCAGGTTAAATATACAGTAGCTCTGTGTAAAATACTTTCATTCCACTGTATATTTAGAATAGAAGCGGGTCCCGGTATAGCTGGGAAAATGTACGTAGAATGATATAGTTTCTTAAATAATTTTCTTTATAACTTAATCCCTATGTAGACAACAGAAGAAACAAGATACATATCCATGGTTGTCTGGTAGAGAATACCTTTGATATTAAGTCCGCCTTTGTACATATGTGCATGAAGTGTAAATAAATATTATATGAGACCTCTTTCGACTGAAATATGCCTAATATATTAATTTATACAATAATACATTTGTTTACCTTGAACAATGTCTGAAGAATTACTTAATAAGAAAATAAATTGTAGTAAACTTTAAATAAGTTTACTACAATTTATTTTCCATAAACAAAAGAGACAAGCAGCAATAGTGTTCAGTTTACACTGTACTTGTCTGAATTAGAAACATAGAAAAGCATTTAGTCCAGTTGTCCATTCAGCACAAATGAATGCATTCTTGGCACACGACCACTTGTAACTGAGACAGTGTGGCTGTGTTACAGCCACACTGTCTCAGTGAACAGCGAACGGAACTGCAATAGAGAATCTAAATTAGTAGCATATTCCCATCACAGAAAAAACCGCTGCATTCCACACATACAACCTCACACCTTGTTCTAATTATTAGATTTTTATTCAAATAAACTACTAACCTATAAATTATTTATTAACTATTTAAACTTAAATACAAACTAGAATAAAGCCTTGAAAATTCGTCTTCAACGAAGAAAAACACAAAATAGAAAAATAGGCCTTGAGTCACGGGAAGCATCAACCAGCCTTTACGATATTTCTTTAAAAATTAAAATTAAAAATTATTTACATTAAACATTTAGTTATTATATACTTTATGGTACACCTTACAATATTTAATTATGTACTTTATTCAGCACCACTTAAGATGTATTTTTGTACAGAAGTTAATTTAATGTTACTTTAATTATTATTGTTGGTCTTATTATAACTCCTCCTCCTCCTTAACCTAATATTACAGCATAGATTTATTTAGGATTTTTAAGAGATATATGTGTACAGTATTTTTTTTAATTTGAGGGACCAAATAAAGTAATCATTCTTCAACACAGGAAAGTACCCAATTGAGCAACAAGTCTGCTTACGACAACAAAAACATCGCACCGCATCCAACCACGCACTTCCGTTAATCACACAAACTTGAGATAAAGACGGTGAATAAATAATAGCAAAGAACAAGTCAGTCGACGAATAAGAACAACAAGAAACTCAGCGCTAATGAGTTCCCCTTAAGAGGGTTTATAGGGAAAAGTATTGCCAAAATGCTGACCATTCCGTTACTGGTAGAGATGCTTCGAGTGTGGTAATATTGTGTCTTAGAATAGGATATTTTTTATTTATTTACACTTCGTGCACATTACAAAGGAGGTAATGAGGAGTTGTATTCAAAAAGCCCACAATTATCTTCGTGTCAAGTATAGTAATGAGTTCAGCATCATCATCATTGTTTGCTGATGCGCAAGCTAGCTTGCAGCAATCCTTCGCTTCTGCAGAATATTTGAGGCATCTTGAACAATCTCCATAATGTAATTGCGGGAAAATTTTAGTAGCCGTTCGTCCATAATTTGTCAAATTTACATAATTATGTTCTGCTTACACAGAAATTAAATTTATTGTTAGTTATAATCATGGACGAATTACAAGAAATATAATGATTATTAATATTAATGGGCATTTTTTACCAGTCAACCAAGGGTGGTGAACAGGTGCGTGTAGCGTGCCATTTAATTATTGTATATGAGAAACTATAGGTACTAGGACTCGCGCACAAAGGGTTCCGTACCATTATCTATAAAAACGGCAAAAAATCATGTCTGTTGTATGTGAGCCACCCTTAAATATTTGTTTTAAATAAATTTAATTATTTATTTTTAAAGTGAATAACTAAATATTCTGTGCATATTTCAAGCGTCTACCTGTTGACGTTATCAATATCGAGCAAAAACTACCAAAAAAAGTCACGTTTCTTGTATGGAAGCCCCTCAAATATTTATTTTATTCTGTTTTTTAGTATTTGTTGTTACAGCGGCGACAGAAATCAGTGAAAATTTCAACTGTCTAACTATCACAGTTCATGAGATAAAGCCTGGTGACAGACGAACAGACAGACAGACGGATAGCGGAGTCTTAGTAATAGGGTCCCGTTTTACCTTTTGGGTACGGAACCCTAAAAAAACAGGTAAAACTATTTAAAAAAATATTATTGTTAATAGGCTCACGTTTTACCACCATTTCACCTGATGGTAGGCAATAATGTAGTCGAAAATGAAGTAGGTACTCTTACCTAAATGTAATCTATTTACTCTTGACTTAAAAGACCCCCAGACGGTACTTAAGTTTGATTATATTTGTGCACTGTTTTGTAGTGAAAAGGCATTGCGGTTTTACTTACTTTTAAATCCCTCCAAGTGTTAAGAAGACAAGCCTTAAGAACCATACCTCGGTGCAATATTACAAGTCTCAAGAAAATTAAGAAGACAAGAAAGTAAATTAGCACTCTCCTCGCCTTACCTGTACAGAAAGAAATGAAGTTGTCTCTTGCTTGGGATCTTAGAGCTTAGCTTTTCTTTCTTTATTCCGCACTTAGTTTATAAGCCACGGTAATTAATCTTTTAAGCCATATTGCGAACTATATCTTGGAGTTAATTAACTTTTAAAGAAAAGGCGTCTTAGAACCGTGTCCTTTTGCTTTTAAGCTCTCAATTGAAAGGTCATTATTTTGGTCTAAGTTCAAAATAACTGTATTTTTATTAACACGATAATAATGCACAAACTTAAAAAAAAAATATCTGTCTCTATTTCTGTTTGTCGGAGCTAATTTGTAGAATGTCTCAACGGAATTTCATAAGAATTTTATTAGAAGATACAGCAACTTATAACATAGGTTATTTTTTATCTCGAATTCTTTTTGAATCGTGATGTGTGCGGGACAACCTCCAAAACAAACGAAGTCGTGAGCAAAGCTAGTATGCCATAGAAAGAGGACATACCTCTCATCATCATCTCTCAGTTAACACCTTCAACTACAAACAAGTTAAATTCAATAAAGTTACCGCCGAGAATCAGCGGTTACGGGTTAAATTAGAACTGTCTGAAATATTGCATTCCTGTGTGAAGCTTCAACTTCAGCATTGAGGGGTTACTTGTCAATGCGGTTAAGGGGAATTCTGGGACCATTTGTCGGTTTATAGTCGTAGTAATAAAGTTGATTAAATTCCGAAATTGAATTAGTATTCGGTGGTGTACACTGACAAATGACGGTGGAATTTTGAGACTAGTATTTCCTTGTATGTATTTGTTGTGATTTTCAAGAATTTATGCTTCTATTTTTGGTAGTCATAAGTTCAAGATGGGTAGTCAGTCGTTGTAACACAAAAAAAAGGTCACTCTAGGTGGATGTAGGTGTCAGACTTCTACTAACGAGAGCTTTGCCAGCCTACTATTACTAGTTTGAAGTCGTTTGAAGTAAGATAAATAAATAAATCACGCAAAAATTGCTTTAGTGAATTGGACCAAACTCTACACCAAGCTTACAGCTTGGTATAATACGTAGGCTACCTTTTATCCCGGAAAATTCCACGGAAAAGATTTCACGGGCAACAACTGGGTAATTAATATCCGTGCAAGAAAAAAAGTCGCTCCATTCCTGCCCTCTGCCACTTCTCTTTAGCGAACTTACATATCTTACTTTCTACTACTATTTTAGATGCGAAAGTTTGTGAGGATGTATGTATGTTTGTTGCTCTTTCACGCAGAGTACTGAACGAATCTCAATGAAATTTGGTAGGTAGATAGTTGACATTCTAGAATAACACATAAGCTACTTTTTTATCCCGGAAATTTCACGGGATCGGGATCTACGCGGGAAAAACGCAAACGAAGTCTAGCTAGTTAATAATAATTAGCTTAGCGTTTGGCAACAAACAATAGGTACAAGCCACTCCATACAGATATCAACACATTTTCTTTCATTAATTACTCCGGAGATCTTCCATTTATCTTCATTAGCAGCTCTTCACACAACACATTAGTTCTACTGCCTTAGTAGTTGTGAGAGCCTATTTTGATCCTTGTTGCTGGGTTAAATTTTTGCGTGAAACTATTTTTAGGGAAAGAAAAATGTACAAGGAAACACTTAGATGTTTTTTTTTTTGGCTAATTAGGGGTACAAACCGCATCAAGTTATCCTTTAAGGGCTGGTAATTTTTTCGGAGGCGACGACGGCGCGTCGGATTTCCTGCGCGACTCTAGGAGCATTCAACATTATCGACAGTGCTCTATACGGCCACTGACTACCGCAAAGTAGCCTGCATTGTGGATATTTTATTACGAGACATCGCGACCCCGCAAAACAAGAGCAGCTGAAGGAACATGGTGGGTGTTAATCAGTAGTAGTCGAATACTCTGTTCCGCTTCCTCCAGAGCGGGAGAAGTCATTTTCCCATCGTAAAAAAGGACTGGTAAATGCTTAGTTATTTGCTTAGAGCTACTAAGAAGTCTACCTCTCTCTCCAGTTGTCCTTCATGTCTAAATATCGCAATCACCACTCACTGCGTCCGATCGCAGTGACTAGCCATACCCAGAACTTCCTTAAAAATGTGAGAGCTGTTCAACTTTAGTTGCCCCGACCACCATAACAGAGATCTCCCTTTAAATCTTTTGTCTTCAAGCAAAGAAGAAAATTCAACGTGTCAGATATCAACAAATACAGCAGACAAAATTAATTCTTATGTTAACAATTTCTGTATGTTTACAGTTTTATTTGTCCTATCTTAAATAAAAACTTACAACAGTTATTTATTTATTTATTAAAACTTTAAACGACACCAAATGTACAAAGGCGGACTTAATTCTTAGGCATCCTCTACCAGTCAGCCATGGGTGATGAAGAGATAACATCGCAGGTGCATAAAAAATAAACTAAGTAGATAATATATTCAAAGTAAGTCTTATTACAAGTATATATACATAAATGACTAAAATAAACTTAAATACATATTTATCATAACACATACAAAATATGTACAATATAAATATTAATAAAAAGTCATAAAACGGGGTTTTGAAAACTCTGCTTCCACTATTTGTTTTGAAAATAATCCGGCAACTTTCTCTTACTTATTTTATTTATTTATTACAAACAACTATATTTACAGTTTACAAAATACGAAAAATAAATTGTGTGGAAAAAGAAATTGTTATAACAATATTCAAATTCAAATTCTTTATTGCGAACTAAGTGTACAATATATTTTTGAGGATGTGTAATATGTAATAATAATTGTAAAAAAATACAATTATTACACTTTACTTAATTATTTAATAATTAATTTAATATTACTTAAATATAATGAACCAGAACAACCATCCTATTTTTGGTTCTCTAATTTTCCATTAAAATTATATTATTTCTCCGCATTACCTTCCACATTACATTACAACACCTCTAAGTATGCAATGAAATAGTCAAACATATAAGAAACCTAACAAATCCTCTGTGTTAGAGTCCCTAGATACCCCAATCTATCTTGATTCACCGGCCTTCACCCTCCATTACATTATGACGTCACATCCACACATTAACTCCATGTTATTAGTAATTACAATAACAAATACATCCACTAATTCACGCTGTGACAGAAGTCAAGATTGTAATCAGACAGGGACAAAGTAAAACCCATCTTGTTACGAAGGCCTAGGTTTGGTATTTCAATAGTGTGAGGTAAAGAGAAAATCGTATTATTCGGCTGGACTTGAGATGTGATCTATCAATGTTAGCGCTTGTGAAATTGGGGACTTATGTTCTAATCGAGTGTCACACGACATCATCTTGTGTCTTAGTTTAAAGTTGAGTCATGGGTCGTTTCAGCAAGCTTACAAACGCTGCTGACTGAACAGGGAGCGTTCATTAAAAAACCGACCTACTGCGGAAGGGTCTCGCGCTCCGAGGGTTTCGTAAAACTTAACTAAACACTATTTTCTGCCTGCGGCTTCCCTCGTGAATAAAGTTCTGCATCAGGTATTCTAGTTTCCCAAAATCAATTATTATTGTTGCGCAGACCTAATAGCTACATAACAAAAATTTAATAAAAAGTTTCATTCAAATCCGTCCAGTAGATCCAGAGATTAGCGTATACACACCGGTAAACGGACAACCATTTTTCTGTTAGTTTTCTATTACTAATTTTAAGCCCACTCAATTATTTTTTTTATAAATATATCCAATAACACACATTTTTACTGTTTTATTTTATGTGTTGAATGTTGATTTCAATAGTATTAGAGAAAGAGATTGTAGACTCGATTTCGATATATTCCCCGTTCCTGAGAAAATGGATAATTTACTGACATACAGACAGACGGACAGATGGAACAGTTGTCACGAGAATCAATGAAAAACTGGCTCCGTTTTTGTGGATCTCAATATAATTCACCTAGAATTCAATATAATTCTTAATTACTCAGGAAAGTCATAGGACATCAAAAATTTAGGAAATTCGCATTGAAATAGATTTACTGAAAAGTATTTCAATGCATTTATTTTTGGCACAAGTTGTCTTGTGTTAGTGCTGAACCTCTTTGGCGTATCCGTTTGTTTGTTGTGTTTATTTTGTTTGGTATGTCCTGTAAATATATGTATGTAGGTAAGTTTGTTCAAAACAAATGTTTATTCTTCTTTTTTAGGATTCCGTAGCCGAATGGCAAAAACGGAACCCTTAAAGTTTCGTCATGTCTGTCTGTCTGTCCTGTCCGTCCGTATGTCACAGCCATTTTATTGCCAAACTATTAGCACTATAGATATATTCTGTGAACCGCTTTCCGATTTTAAGACAAAAATAAAAAATGAATAAAATTAAGGGGTCTCCGCATACATGGAAATTAAACTATTTTTTTTTCATCAAACCTATACTTGTGTGGTATATATAGACAGGTCTTTTGAAATGATATCGAGGTTTCTAAAACCACTTTTTCTTAAAGTCAATCGTTTAAAAGATATATTGTTCCAAAGTGGTAAAATGTGTGTGTGTCCCCCTCTAACTTCTATAATAATGGAGTGAAAAATCTAAAGCTAAATACACGCTGTAGATATTAATAAAAACTTTCAAAGAAAATTGATTTGAACGAGATCGGGTCATCAGTTTTGAGATATAGCATATTTTCAAAAACCGCAAATATAACTTTGTTTTTCATACAAACACTATGAAAAACAAAGTTATTTTGCGTAGTTACTAAGGAACCCTTCATGTGCGAGTCTTACTCGCACTTGGCCAATTTTTTACATTCTTGTTTTAGAATATTTTTACTCTAATTTAATACTAATTTGGACTGCCTAATATGATTCTAATTAATAATTGAGCACTTACATTGCATGCGCTGGCTAACCCGTGTGATATACTTATGTATATTAAAATAATATACTACGGAAATATATATCTTAAAAAGGCCTACAAAAAGTCTGTAATAACATATACAACGTGTAATTTAAAGGGTATATACATACCGAGTGCACGGCTTCTTTGGATGATAACAAACGATTTCGTTACACGTTGTATATGTATTATATACAACGTGTAACGGAAACCCCATATCTATCCAAAAGGACTGAAGACAACATCTAGTATGGAGTCTCTATGCAAAGTTTCAGCTCAAAATAAGTGACACAGAATTGACCCCAAATTATTGGTTTCATATGTTTCTTGAATACCAGTAATAACAAACGTGTCACAGCACTATGAGGTTCATCACTTTCCACGTCACTTGCCAATAAAACGATAATTCTCTTCGTTCTTCTTAATTTGAAAAATTCGGCCTCTGGTATCAATGTATTGAAATTTCTAATATGCTCCACACATGTAGACATAGGATTAGAAAACCCTTGCCATATCGTTTATTATCATCCAAAGAAGGCGTGCACTTGGTATGTATATACCCTTTAAATTACACGTTGTATATATCTCCTAAGGTTAACTCACAGTCGGGCACGCCGCAATTGCGGCGGTAAGACCCCTCTTTGAGGAGTGGCTAGATCGGCGTCACGGCGTCCTGACCTACCGCATGACGCAGGTCCTCACCGGACACGGAAGTTTCGGGAGGTACCTGTGTCTGATGGGAAAGGAGGAAACGTCTGGGTGTCACCACTGCGAGGGTCGCCCTGAGGACACCGTAGAGCACACGGTGCAAGACTGCCCCGCCTGGGCAGAGCACCGACGTGTCCTCACGGCGGCGATAGGCGGAGACCTCTCGCGCCCGGCATTGGTCGAGGCCATGCTGCGGGGCGAGAGGGAGTGGGAAGCGGTCGCCTCCTTCTGCGAAGCAGTCATGCTTTCGAAGGAGGAGGCGGGCCGCGTGAGGGAGAGGATGGCGTCCTCCCTCCAGCCCAGCCGCAGTGGTAGACGCCCACGGCGTCGGACGTCGGCCGACGATCTCCGGCCACCGTAGGCGCGGGCATGCGGACAGCGAGTAAAGGGCAACTCGCTGTCCGACCATGGACCATGCCCGGGTCGACGGCGCGTCGTGTTCCACGCGCGCCTCAAAGAGCGTCAGCAACATGACGAGGCCCCCTCTGCAGAGGGCCGAAGCCTGCCGGGGTCGTGGGACTCATCCCGTTACCGTGGCCCCGGTATGTAAAGGGTTATTGAAGGAACACCGTGGATTTTAGTCAGTAAAAGTCTGACAGTCCCTCCCACCCTGCCCGGGGTGGGAGGACTTATTTGATAATTTTACCACGTTAAAAAAAAAAAAAAAAAAAAAAGGTTAACTCACAGTAACCATTTTTAATTCTAAATAATTAATTTAAAATATTACTTTATTTGCAAAAGCTAATTTCTCCTTATTAGTATTAATCCGTATCGAAATTAGCCACCCTTTTTTCCGGGCGGGAAAATCTTCGAATGACTTCTCTAGCTGTGGGTGGAGCTGAAAGTAGTGTCACACTTCTACTGACTAAAAACTCACCTTCTGTTCTCTTCGCTTCTCCTTCAGCTGCCCTTAAGTTCCGGGGCCGCAGTATCTAATTAGAACATTCCCGCGACCCCGGCAAACAATAGCGCTATGGGGCCCCGTCACTAGTGCTGTCGACTCTTTGAGGCGCGCGTGGAATACGACGCTCCGCCGACCCGGGCCTGGTCCTTGCCGGACGGTGAGCTACCCCTGCTCGCCGTCCGCTAGTCCGTGCCTACGGTGGCCGGACATCGCGATCTCCAATGCCCGGGGCGTCTCCCGCGGTGGCTGGGGCGGGAGGAAAAGAGGTGCCTCTCCCTCGCGCGTTCAGCCTTCTAGCTCCTTCGCTAGCATGACTGCTTCGCAGCAGGAAGCGACTGCATCCCGTTTCCTCTCGCTGCACACTAGTGTTGCCCAAATGCAAGACCAAGATGAGACTTAGCCAATCTTGGTCTTGCGTCAATACACCTGGACTTGGTCTTGCGCTTTTAGTCTTGATCTTGGTCCTGGTCTTCCGCAAGAGTCTCGCACGAGTCTTGCAATTAACGATTATCCTATTACTATTTATTAAACAGTAGTTTAGATCTTAGAACAATGTAACAGAGTAGGTACATTTTGAGCTTGAATTGACATAGGCATAGTAAAGGCCATCGCTGTCGAAGCACCAACATTTGTTCAAAGGACCCCGTGTGAAGCCGGGCCGGATCGCCAGTACTTTCATAAAATAAGACATAGTTTTTAGGGTTCCGTAGTCAACAAGGAACCCTTATAGTTTCGCCATGCCCGTCTGTCTGTCTGTCTGTCCGCGGTTTAGCTCAAAAACTATTGGTACTAGAAAGTTGTAATTTGGCATGAGTATACACGTTAATGACGCCGAAAAAGTGGTAAAATAAAATTATGAAACAAGCAATTATTTAGGGTACCTCCCCTACATGTAAAGTGGGATGATAATTTTTTTTTTCGATCTTCCCATAGTGTGGGATATCGTTGGATAGTTCTTTCAAAAATATTAGGGGTTTGGGAAGACCGTTTTTTGATTAAGTAAACCGATCGTGACTTATCAAGCTTTAAAGTACCAATTTTCGTTAGAGTCAAGTGTCAGTCCCCCTCTACCAACTAAACGGTTATAGTTAGAAATTCAAATGTCACGGCAGTAGTACCTATATATAACGAAGTTTAATGGAAAACTATCACACATAAGTGGGCTTTACAAGTTTATGAGTAATAGTCGACCAATCGTATTTGACTCGAAAATTTCGAACAACTCCATAGAAATGTCGATAGATGGCTCTAAGCGTCAGTTGTATCGCGCTAGTTTCATATTTAAATAAGTTTTATAAAAAAAAAAATTAACAAAAAAAAAAACCGACTTCCAAAAAACCACTAGGTACAATGTGAAAAATAACTTTAATTTCAGAAGATGATGTCTTTGGATCTGTACGACTTCCGAAATTAAAGCGGATCAGGTGAGGATGTGTATAGGAAGTCAAATTAGTTAGGTAGTCATGGCTTTTAGTTAGAGCATGGTACGAAACGATCATGTGAATGAACATGTGTTTAACTAAGAGTGTATATCCTGATGAGTTGAAGAAGGCTATTATTCGAACTTTTTTTTTTTGGGTGGGAAAATCATCAATCATTCCGCTCTGGGCCAAGCGGAAGGGTGTGTCAGATTTCTACTGACTAAAAACCCACCCCGTACCTTCGGCTTTCCTAAATTTCCGGGGCCGCGGTAACTCGGTAGAACTTTCCCGCAAACCCCGGCAGGCAATGGCCCTATGAGGCCCCGTCACTGGTGTTGACAGCTCTTTGAGGCGCGCGTGGAACACGACGCGCTGCCGACCCGGGCCTGGTCCTTACCGGACGGTGAGCGACCCTTGCTCACTGTCCGCAGGCCCGCTATTATTCGACCTATTTATAAGTCTGGAAGCCACCTGGAGTATGTAAACTATAGACCCATAGCCATATTGTCTGTCATTGATAAAATAGTAGAAAAAAATATTGTTAATCAAATTAGTAAATTTTTAGAACGTCACAATATATTATCAGACACACAGTACGGGTTCCGGAAAGGGCGCAGTACTGTTTCAGCCCTAACATCATTTGCTGACT
The DNA here is from genome assembly GCA_943138885.2 of Tholera decimalis. Classification (NCBI taxonomy): domain Eukaryota; kingdom Metazoa; phylum Arthropoda; class Insecta; order Lepidoptera; family Noctuidae; genus Tholera; species Tholera decimalis. The sequence goes on along the minus strand of OW964557.2, from coordinate 4,640,316 downwards.
ATGTTAATGAGAGTCTGGACTCTGGAAAACAGCTGATAGCACTCTTCATTGATTACAAAAAGGCATTTGACACACTGGATCACAACGTGTTACTGAAGGCGATGGATGAATGTGGAATACGCGGTCCCACGAATAAGTGGTTTGAAAACTATCTGAGTAACAGAAGAATTAGAACGATCATAGGGGGTGTGACTGGGGAGGAGGCAGTAGTGGACCTCGGAGTACCGACCGGTTCAGTTTTTGGACCAGTAGGATATATAATGCACGTGAACAGTGTGTCAAATGTTGTAAACAAATGTCGAGTGTTTATGTATGCCGACGATATGTGTGTAGTATATGCTTCGAAAAATATACTAGAGGTACAACAGTACGTTCAAGAGGACTTCGAAAACATAACCAAGTGGGCACATGATAACGGAATAATATTAAACTTGACCAAAACAAAATGCATGGATATACACTCGCCATACAACCTACGAGCTAAAGCTGTGCCCAGAGATAATTTAGATATAACAGGACATACATATGAATGTTTACATAATGAAAAAGTTAATTGTGGCTGTGTAAAATTGGAGTACGTTAGTTCATTTAAATATTTAGGTCTTAGTATAGATACGAACTTTAACTGGAAAACGCATGTAACTGAAATTTGTAATAGACTTAGGTCTGTGTTAGGTAAGTTTTATCAGTTGAACAGGGTAGTGAATAAACAAACGCTATTTGTTGTTTATTATGCACTTGCAGACTCACTAATGAGCTATGGACTTATTGTGTATGGCGAACATTTAAAAAATACTTACAAGATATAAAAAATGTACAAATAAGACTGCTGAAGTACCTAATTAGTAAAGACACTAAGAAAAAATGTAACAAAGATTATGACAAATTATTTACCATTTGTAAAATCTTGCCAATAGATACGAAACTCGTTTATCTAATAGGGTTGGAACCAACAAATTAGGAATGATATTCGTTGGTTGGAACATTATTATAGTGATGAGTACAAAGTGAGTGTTAAAAATAAAGTTAATACAAGGAGTGTGAGAGAGAAAAGACTAGTTCAACCAAAAACAGCAAACTTCTATGGGAAAAGAACGTATAAGTATTTGGTGCCAAAAGTTTTTAATGACATAGATTTGTTAAGAAATAACCGGAACTTAAGTATAGGTGTGTTGAAATCTAGGCTTGGAAAACTGTTTCTCGGGGACGGAGGCACGGCGTCGGACTGTGATGGGCAGTGGGCAGTGCTAGGGTGATCAGCACCCGCTGACCACTCTGCTGTGGAAGTCGCTGTTTATCGCAGATTTGGCGCCGGTCTATCGTTGTCGATGCATGTTCTCGTTTCTTAGCCTGGATATCATACGTGTAATAAAATAGAATGTTTGATGTAATGTAAATACCTACTTGTAGAATGCATAATTACGTCATGTAAACATAAATGTGAGTAGTAAGTAGTTAGTAAGTTTATTGCTATTTTGTTTAATGTAAGTAACGAGCGATTCTCGCCAACAAACTGCGAAGTTTGGCGAGTAAAATATAATTATAAGCCTATTTTAATAATGCAGAAAAATTTAATAAAAAAAGAAATAAAAAGAAAGAGCGAATATGACACGCACTTGGCTGTTATAAAAACTACGGAACCACACTGCGCGTGGCCCGACACGCACTTGACCGGGTTTTTTTTTTAGAGACGGTAAAAGCAAATTTCGAATGTCTATAACCTACATAGTTCTTATATAATGGATTTAAAAATAAACTTTTACCTCTGTACTTGTTTGATGTTTCTTCTTGTGATAGTCACCTAAGGAGCACCAGCCTAATTATCTACAAGTTTGAACTATTGATAAAATGGCTATAGGATATTTTTTTGGCATCCGTGTATCAATTAAAGACTTCGATCGAGATCGGGTCGAGGTCAATAGTGGGCTCGTCCGGAATAAGAAAAAACTCCTTATTCTTCTTCTAAGCATTTTCCCCATAGCTAGGACAAGCTCTCGTTGTAGGTATGTCTCACCCATTTATCCCTATTTTATACTGGTGCTTCGTCTATTTCCATCTCCCTTCATACTGTTACTTCTAGACCACCGTCAGCCAGGTTGTGAGGCTCTTCCGCGACGTCGTCACGTCGTCGTGGATAAGTATAAGAATACAATCATACCATCGTAGGAAGCGAATAATCAGTACATTTATGCTAGCACAACTCGGCAAAATTAGGACACAGCTCAATTTAATAACGACATATTCGGTGTACTTATGATAGTCTTCCAAAATTGTATTATCTCCGCTTTGCGAGACGCTAGGGGATTTTTGTTGTATAAATCTTTGTCTTTTATATTATTACGTTGTCTAAATAAAATACAGAGCCTTCAGGAGACGTTATTATTAGCTGGATGAAATAAATCATGAAAGCCGTTGAGACAATCTCCTACGTGGCTCATGGCCGACAGATGAGAACCAGAGATGCCTCATAAATTTGTCGATGCCATATAACTCAGAATAGGTATTGTTAGACCGTCTGGCAGACTTTGAAATTATGTATTTTTCTTTATTACATTTTTTGTCTGTAATTCAAACAAAAGATTAATGTTGAGAAGTCTTCATTTCGCATATCAAAATATCATAGTAATTTACTTTTAGACATTATTATTTTCTTTTGTGACGTGATTTAAATCTACCAATGTTTCTTTTTTAATGCAATATAAAGACATTCTCTTAAACTTAGCTAAAGAGTAGAATTCCCTGCTGAAGTCTGCGTTGCCTGATAGATACAACCTGGGAGTTTATAAGTCTAGACTGAATAGGTGGTAAGATGGTGGTCAAATGCGAGCCTATCAATTATAAAAAATTAGCCAAGTGCGAGCAAATTCGCCCATGAAGGGTTCCGTAGTAACTACGCAAAATAACTTTATTTTTCATAGGGTTTGGATGAAATACATAATTATATTTGCGGTTTTAGAAAATATGCTATATCTCAGAAACCACTTTATCTCCTAGATACTAATTTTTGTTGAAAGTTTACATTAAGATCTACAGCATTTATTTTATTTAGATTTTACTCTCTATTATTATATAAGTTAGAGGGGGCGGCATGCCCATTTTACCACTTTAGAAGTGTCTATCTCTTAAACGATTGATTTTAGGAAAAAATGACTTAAGAAACCTTAATGTCATTTTCAAAGACCTATCTATAAACACCAAACACATTCGTGTAAAACCTATACAGGTTTGACGAAAAAATAATATTTTCAGTATCAGTTCCATGTTTGGGAGCCCCCCTTAATTTCAATTTTTTTTTCTTAAAATCTGCAAGCCGTTCACAGTATACATCTACCTATCAAGTTTCACATGGATAGTCTTAATAGTTTTGGAATAATATGTCACACCCTTACGGACGGACAGACAGACATGACGAAACTATAAGGGTTCCGTTTTTTGCCATTCGGCTACGGAACCCTAAAAACATGGTGAAGAAATATGTCCAAACAATCTGAAGATATGTGACGTTGACCAACCTGCACTAGGCCAGTGGATTACGGTCCATTCTCTCACATAGAGGAGGCCTGAGTCCTAGCAGTGCGAACATTATAGGAGACTAGCATGTGCCAGCGGCTTCGCCCGCGTGGGAAGTTTTTCCCGTGTAAATCCCGATCCCGTGGGAATTTCGTAAAATCCTTTCTTAGCGATGCCTACGTCATAACATCTACCTGCATGCCAAATTTCAGCCCGATCCGTCCAGTGGTTTGGGCTGTGCGTTGATAGATCACTATGTCAGTCAGTCAGTCAGTCACCTTTGTCATATATCTGGTACATACCAGAACGTGAACCTGAACCTATTCCATACACAAGCATATTTAGCTTAGTTGGAACGGTTAACAAGATTGCTAGTAACGTAAATTATTATAAAAACCACCCACTTAGCTAGATCTAGAGATCTTTATAAAAAACGTTTCTTATATGAATTTACGCGTCTGGTCTCTAAGGGCCACTAACGAACAAGCAGAAGCTGCTTTAATACCTTACCCTCCTTAGCGTAGCACAGTCGGGTAACAAACTCTGCCCTAACTAAGAAGCCGCTAACCCCAAAAAGTACTTTTCGAGTAAACGTAAAAATAAGTTTTCTACAAAACTACGCTAGCTAGGACGATGGTTTTAAATTATTTTTGTGGTCATAGTTTCTGTGCACAATATATAACGTTTGTTTTTTGTAAATATTAATTAGTTTTTAGTATTGTATTCTATTTTAATATTGTAGGAAAATTATTCTTAGACCAGAAGATAAAGAATCCAAAGTAGTTTAAGGATACATTAAAAAGTGAAAAATAACCTTTTGTGGCTTAACGGCCTTTTAGTTAGTGCAGCGCAGAACTGTATTATTCTATACAACGTGTAACAGAAGAAACGCAATTCCTGAAAGTAATTAGTTCAGAATCGGCTTCTGAATCGATTTCCATCATAAAAAAATGGTGTTACATTTAACTTAAAATGGAAACACAGTATCATGACAAATTAATACAATCCTTAATTCAAGGAAATGCGGACGTGTGCGTGTCGGCCGCTAACATTGTATGAGTGTATGCGTCTGCGTAAGGATATTGTATGGAGGTATTCCTCGAAGCGCTACCATTTTGAAGCGCACCTAACGAAGCGCTCATTTTTTATTCCTCGAAGCGCTCCTTTTAGTAGCGCTCCCGATAGCAATTAAAAATATTAAAATTTTATTCCTCGAAGCGCTCCCACGCTTACAAATAGGGAAGACTATGAAGTAAACGAATAATTATATTTTTTAAACTCATCATCATCATCGAAGTTGCTTAACCAAAAGTATGAAATTGACAGAAAAATTTTTTTTTTTTTGCTTTCGGCACTATAATGTGTATTCAAAGAGTAACGTGTATTCAAAGAGGATGTTATTAATAAATAAAACGCACAGATATAATATAAATGATATGCGTATAATAATCACATTGCAGCAAGATCTACATAATAATTACAAGATTACTTTGTGTGGTGTCATCGTAAATACAGTTTTATACACGTATCATTAAAAAAAAAATGATTTTATGGTTATGAAAATGTAATAGGACATAGCAAAAACACCCGTCAACATGACGGCTTACATTATAGCAATCCAATCCAAAAATAAGTGAGTAAGCGAGAAGAATTTAATTTCTTTTTGTTTTGTTGTTTGGTATTGTTTAATTATATCAATAATAACTGATTCATAATAATTAGAACGGGTAAAAATCACATTAAGTACTAGCGGGGAGAAACAGTTGAAAAATTATTATTAGCTATGTATTAATTTTACAAAAAAAACACAGATTGTTTCGTTGTCTTGAAAGTCATTGCTTAATAATTACATATGATAAGGTATTAAAAAGCTATTATAACCGTCTTGTTTGTACCCGTTTTTTACCCGTTCTAATTATTATGAATCAGTTATTATTTATATAATTAAACAATACCAAACAACAAAACAAAAAGAAATTAAATTAGATTTTTAATAATTATTTTTTGTGTGAGAATCGTGATTTAATATATAATAGTTACCAGTGTTAAGAGTAGTAAAAATTTTATTAATAACTAGCTTCCGCCCGCGACTTCGTCCGCGTGGAAAAAACATCCCCCGATTTTGAAATATTCTTCATTAGTGCTCCGCTCCTATTGGTCTTAGCGTGATGATATATAGCCTATAGCCTTCCTCGATAAATGGGCTATCTAACACTGAAAGAATTTTTCAAATCAGAACCGCAGTTCCTGAGATTAGCGCGTTCAAGCAAACAAACAAACAAACAAACAAACAAACTCTTCAGCTTTATAATAATTATTATTATTATATTATTATATATTAGTATAGATCAGCAACAAAGTCTTATATACATTCATTGACTAAGCAGGCTAGATGTCGCCTTACATTATGTACTGTGCCTTCTCGCTTACTCACTTGTTTTTGGATTGGATTGCTATAATGTAAGCCGTCATGTTGACGGGTGTTTTTGCTATGTCATATTACATTTTCATAACCTTAAATTCATTTATATATATTTTTTAATGATACGTGTATAAAACTGTATTTACGATAACACCACACAAAGTAATCTTGTAATTATTATGTAGGTCCTGCTGCAATGTGATTATTATACGCATATCATTTATATTATATCTGTGCGTTTTATTTATTAATAACATCCTCTTTGAATACACGTTACTCTTTGAATACACATTATAGTGCCGAAAGCAAAAAAAAAAATATTTTTCTGTCAATTTCATACTTTTGGTTAAGCAACTTCGATGATGATGATGAGTTTAAAAAATATAATTATTCGTTTACTTCATAGTCTTCCCTATTTGTAAACGTGGGAGCGCTTCGAAGAATAAAATTTTAATAATTTGAATTGCTAACGGGAGCGCTACTAAAAGGAGCGCTCCGTGGAATAAAAAAGGAGCGCTTCGTTAGGTGCGCTTCAAAATGGTAGCGCTTCGAGGAATACCTCATTGTATGACGCACATACGTTTTGCGTTTAGTAACGATAACTATTTTATAAAAAAATGTCTAGGTTTGGTTTCAATTTATTTAGTTACGGATGTTGTTTTAGACTTATAATTTAACTAGTAGGTACTCACGCGGGGCTTCGCTCCCGTGGATTCTATCACGGTAAAGACATAACTCTCCTTTTTTGCAGTCGCGTAAAAAGTAGCCTATAACCTTCCTCAAGCTTCAAGCTACTTCCATACCAAATTGCATCCAAATCCACCCAGTACTTTCGAAGATTAGCGCGTTCAAGCAAACAAACAAACAAACAAACTTTTCCGCTTTATAATATTAGTATAGATATATTGGGGTGTCTGAGGTATTGCGCTTAATCTGTTACACCTTGTATATTAATATTCTTAATCGCAATCCAAGAGTCGTCTGACGTGCAAGCTCAATACATTAGTGAATCAAAACCTTTGGACCTCTTTTTACGAACGGAGAGGAACGAAATTTGTCACAGTTAAAGTTTATACGAAGAAATAATGTCTACTACTACATGAAGAAGAACGGAAAGCTTATTATATTTTAACTAGCTATGCCTGCGTAAATCCCGATCCTGTAGGAATGCCAGGATTAAACTACAAACAAAACAAACTACAACTTAAACCACATACTTATATATTTTAATTAGTTTTTCCATTCGGAAAACGTTAGGAAATGAGATATTTTCAATAGATATGTAAAAAGTCGAATTTTTTACCGTTGACCTCGAAATATCTAAGGTCGCGGACACCCTACGATAATTAGGTTTTGAGACAAGTTTTAGTGTGTCAAAATACAAGTTTATAGCTAACTATCTCTCATTCCGAAGTGAAACCCCTAATTTTCCGGGACTATGGGTGTACAATAAAGTATATTTATAATATATATATATTATAATTATATCTATCTATCTAAAACTACACATGATCTTCAAAAGAAAAGTCGCATTAAAAGCGGTTCAGCCGTACCAAAGATAGGCATGGACCAACAGAAGTACAGATACACAGACTAAAAAGGCAAAGTTTGTTTATTTTAGCATCATGTTAATATCCATAAGCACTTGACGAAACAGTTATTTTAAAATCACAGACAGACACTTCCACACACAGACTGTGTTTAGAATACAAATAACAAGAAGAAGATTAATAGATAAATTACCTATCGTCATACAAACAAATGACATAAAACATAACATATCAAAGCTCGTGTAAGTAAGAAAGGCGGCAGCAATGAAGTTTGCTTGAGTTTTGTTTGCACAAGAAGCAAGTTAGCTTAGTTTTCAACTTTACGAGGAAGTAACATGCATTTCTTAACGCTCTTGAAACTGAAACTTTCTGAAGTGAGACTAAAGTCGGTTTGACATGAAACCGACCGAGTCTTTTGAAAAAGAGCTTATCTATACTAATATTATAAAGCTGAAGAGTTTGTTTGTTTGTTTGTTTGTTTGTTTGTTTGCTTGAACGCGCTAATCTCAGGAACTACCGTTCTGATTTGAAAAATTCTTTCAGTGTTAGATAGCCCATTTATCGAGGAAGGCTATAGGCTATATATCATCACGCTAACACCAATGGGAGCGGAGCAGTAATGAAGAATGTTTCAAAATCGGGGGATTTTTTTTTTCCACGGGGACGAAGTCGTTAATGATAAAAGTAGAGAAGGTGAGAATCTACCTCCTGGACATGAATTGCCATGGTTGACCTGGAAGTCTTTAAATGGACTGCGGACCCAGGTTGGCCGTAGCAAATAAAATCTGTTCATGTGGAGATTTATTAATGACTCTGCCTTGGAGTGTATATGTGGTGTTGCTCCACAAACCATGGTGCACTTAATTTCCTGTCCTGCCAGACTCAACAATTTGCTATCAACACGCTAAGAAGAAGTGCTAAATTTTTTTTTAACAAAAAATAGAACCGACTTCCATATCAAAACACTACAAAGCTAAAAATAACTTTAATTTCGGTAGTCGGTGTCATTGGTTTTGGATTTTTTGTTTTTTTCACACCGCCTTCTGAAATTAAAGTTATTTTTAGCTTTGTAGTGTTTTGATATGGAAGTCGGTTCTATTTTTTGTTAAAAATTTTTTTTCACGCTTTTTAGTGGGTCGGTTTGTAATTTATCTAGTTATAAAAGCCATAATGTCAACAACTTATCACCTTTTACAAAATGTTTCTTTTCCCGATGCATAGCTGTTAATTTTTGAGGAGTTCTGCTGGTACTTGACCATCAGCTCTACATCACCATACTCGTATGTATTCCGACGAGCATAAAGTGTTTAACATCCGTACTCAAGTAATTGAATCGCAATCCACGAAATACTTATTATTGAGTAGTTTCAGTGGCCATCTGTGGTCTTCATCATCAGTTCAACTTCCCCAAATGGTACTTTTCAAAAGCAACTGCTCAAGGTACTATAAGAAATACCCAAAACGCTATAGGTGTGCCTATAATATTTGAAGAGTTCCCTCGATTTCTCCAGGATCCCATCATCAGATCCTGATTTCGTAACAATGGGACCAACTAGAAAGTATACCCTTTCGAACAAAAAATTTTTTTTTCCAAATCGGTCCAGCCATCTCCGAGTTATGAGGTAACATACATAAAAAAAAAGTTCAAGACGAATTGTAAACCTCCTTTTTTTTCAAGTCGGTTAAAAAGAGGCAAAATTAATTCGTCTGTTGCCAGTTTCTTTTGTTGCTCTAAACAAGACCTACATGAGCTATAAGTGGCCTGTAAGAGATTGCACTGTGTAATAAGATGGTTTATAGTGCTCTAGTTTTTAACCTTCGGCGCAAAAAGAGGGATATTATAAGTTTGACCGTTAGAAAGTAGGTTATCCGGCGATGGTTCTTACATGTATATGTTTTGTCAAAATTGGTTCAGCCATTTACTAGATATGGAAGTTGAAAGTGGGGATGAATAATCGAATATTGTCAAATATACCCAGGTGAGGTATCAAAAATGTTTTATTAAAATCGGTACAGCCATTTACTACGTATGGGAGGTGAAAGTGGGGTGAAAAATCGAATGTTGTCAAATATGCCTAAGTGGAATATCAAATGAAAGGGAACAACGTGTGCTATGTTATAAAAACTGTCAATTTTATGAAATTGGTCAAAAACTGTGGTAAGTGAAAAGTTTAAAAAGCTTAAAATAAAAATTACCTATAAAAACCTCTACGCAAAAAATACTTACCTCAAATAGTATTAGCGGCGGGGTACCGCCAATTCAGAATCGATATTTAAAGTTACGAACATAGCGATTCCCTGCCAGAGTCTGTATTTTCTAATAGCTATAAACTGGGGTTCTTTAAGCCAAGAGTGTATAGGTTACTTCAAGGCAAGCGAGCTCTATCTTCGACCACATCATTGCTTATCATCACGTGAGATAGTGTTTAGAGTCATTAGTTCGTCAGCTTTACAAAAAAACTAAGAATATACTATAACAACCTACTTTTAATTATTTTAACCCAGTAAGTCCGGGCGTAGGTATATTGTAAGCATCTAGCCACGTGTGACGTCACATCTACCATTAGTACTTATAGCACGCAGCAACGACTATGATTTATTCTGCTCAGTAACTCGATGAAGTAGCAACCTTGATTAATGAGTACACAGGTTCTATTTCAACAAGCCCATAAGTTTTGAGTTTGGGTTGAAAGTAAAAATTATTCTTTCTTTGATAAATTGTTACTAATACGGTTTGAGGCGGACAATGAATTGTCCAAATAGTTAGTATATCAACTATCTGGTCAGGTGATGACCACACGGACAAACACGAGCGATTTTATGAATCCTGTTTTCTCACAATTATAAACCACTAAACGTAGGACCAGCATTTTACTAGTATATTGTATAGTAGGCACGCAACTGGTATAAGTTTGTCAATTTTTCAATTAAAGTTACTTTCTACGCTACAAGATTAAAATATTGAGTTACTGTACTTTTCAACCGACGACAAAAAGAGGAGGTTATCAATTCGACGCGTATATTTTTTTTTTTTTTTTTTTTTTTAATGTATGATCATCGATTACTCGAAGACGGCTGAACCGATTTGGAAAATTCTTTTTTTGATTGAAAGGGTATACTTTGATACTGGTCCCATTTTCATAAACGTCAGGATCTGATGATGGGATCCTGGAGAAATCGAGGGAACTCTTCAAATATTATAGGCACACCTATGTCGTTTTGGGTATTTATTATAGTAACTTGTGCAGTTGCTCTCAAAAAGTACCATTTGAGGAAGTGGAACTGATGATGAAGACCACAGATGGCCGCCGAAACTACTCAATAATAAGTATTGAGTGGATTGCGATTCGATTACTTGAATATGGATGTTACGCACTTTATGCTCGTCACAATGCATATGGTGATGTAGAGCTGATGGTGAAGTACCAGGAGAACTCCTCAACAATTAACGGCCCAGCATTGAGAAAAGCAATATTTTGTAAAAGGTTATAAGTAGTTGATAATTAGGCTCTTGTAACTAGGTAAATTAAAAATAGACCAACTAAAAAGAGTGAAATAAAAACTTTTTACCAAAAAATTAAACCGACTCCCAAAAAACACTGCAAAGTGAAAAATAACTTTAATTTCGGAAGTCGGTGCCAAAAACGAAAATACAAAACTAAAGACACCGACTACCGAAATTAAAGTTATTTTTCACTTTGCAGTGTTTTTTGGGAGTCGGTTTAATTTTTTGGAAAAAGTTTTTTCATCGAACACCTCTATCTTTATTTGGTGTCCCAACATACCACTCAATATAATTTATTAGTTCGAAGGTGGTAGCGGTCCCGGATGCCTCCTAAAAATATCTGTTAATTTCAAAGGGGGCTTTTGGGACCACATTTCTGGTACCAAAAGCCTCCCAACTCAAGATATTACCTCCGACTTGCGCCCTTATGAGGTCATTAACGTGAGACAAATTCTATACATATTGCATTTCAAGACATTGAAATGCGTTTATCACTCGATGTTGAATCTATTTATATTACAAAGCTGAATAGTTTATTCGTGTGAACGCGCTAATCTACGAAATTACAAGGTAGATTTGGATGAAGCTTGGTATGAAAGTAGCTACTTTTAACCCGACTGGAAAGGAATGAGATTATGTTTTTATCGTGTTAAAGTACACGGGAACGAAGCCACGCGCGACTGTTAATAAATAAACAAAAATATTTGTCTAGAATCTTTTGGCATGGTGGAATGATCCCACCCATACGCACAAAACGTTTTGGGAATACTTACATTGTGCGTACGACTAAGGAGTGGAATTCCCTGCCAGAGTCTGTGTTTCCTGATCGCTATAACCTGGGGGTCTGTGAATAGGTTACTTCTAGGCAAACGTGCTCTATCTCTTCGACCACATCATCACTTACCATCATTTATTATAATAATAAATGAGAGGATAATCATGTTAGCAAAATACAGGACTCTAGAAGGGGATTCCAAAAATGAGACTAACGCGAATTTGGGTCATATAATTACATTTAAACATATTGGGTTTTTCGTAAGGAATTTCTCAGTAGTAGTCTACTACTGATTTTGGAAGTTGGCAGTGTGATTGTTCCCGGCTGTCAATTGAACATCTTTGACAGACGCTACGGTTAGTCAGAATCCAGTAAATCTGACACTGGTCTAGCCAAGGAGTATCGAGTTACCCAGCTACTCAAAATCAAAATCATAAATAATTCGGTATAGACTAACCAGTTCATTTATTAAGCTATTGCATAGCTTTTATCGCAGGCTTTGAGCGCGGCGACCGAATCAAGAAATTCCGTAACGAAAATAAACCTAACACCCCCACTCCGACCGGCACAGCGGTGCGGCGTTGAAAGCCGTGCATCGTCTAACGTCGTTTCAGTTCGGCAGACTTCGGCACGGTGTTCGTGTGCGTGCGACTAGACGTATGCGTGTAGACTAGCTGCTAACTGCTCATAACTGAGTCCACGAGTGAGTTCGAGCCCGCGACTAGTTGAACCTTAACGTGTATGTATATGGTACGACTGTACTTGTTTTTTTATCGGTCACCACGCTCAAAAAGTGTAACTTGGAATAATATCAAAGAAAAAAAACTGCATAAATAACATAAAGAAATAATTATAATTGCAGAAGTTGATAAAAACTGCTATGCAATAGCTTTACCGCGGCAGTCCCGAGTGCCACACTCATTTTTTTTATATTTTTTATTTATTGGGACATAAAACAATTTTAGGAAATAACAGACCAGGGTAATAGAGGTAAACACGTAACAGTTGACGATTTTTTTCTTATTCCTCGCTTAGGTATTAACTTTTGTCTGTTATTCGCAAAATTACTTCACATCCTATTCAATTCAATTCAATTCATTTTATTAATGTGATTTTTGGATACATATTTATATGAGATCTTATTACATTAATTGGTTCCTCAAAAATCTACCTTATAGGTGTACACTATTTCTCATTTGTATATTACAAGAAAAAATTTAATAGTAATAATTGGTATGCATATTATGTCCAGAAAAAAAATAAAACTTACAATATAGGTAACTTAAAACAGAAAAGCAATGAAAACAAGAACAACTCTGAATAAGTCAATAAATTACAATATTACTTAAAACAGAAAATATATACTACTAATAAGTACCTATTATTATTATGTATCTATGTGAAAGTATTTGTTTCAACCACACAAAATAGCTGAAGGAATCCGGATAAACCGGGCACAGAGATATGTTATAGTCTAGAATGGCACATACTTTACTTTTTATACAGGGAAAATGTGCAAAATGTCCATACGAAAAATAGATTACTATGAAAGTTTTAATAAAATAATCTTAGAATTATCTATAATTTAAATCCACTACTTTCAGTAATATGGAATACAACGTGAACTTAGTTCACATTAATATTAAATATTATCTCCTTAAACCTCAAACATAGAACAATTTAAAGTGAAAATAACGTAAATATGTCATGTTTGTATTACACAAACGTAAGACTAGCTTAGCGTTGGGCCTAGCCTGCTACGTTAAACTATTTTGTACAAAAAATAAATAAACCCACACATAAAAAGAAGAATAAATGTTTATCCACATATTTTTACATGAAATTCCTGGATTTTCTGAGATTTTAAATGGAAATTAATTTTGACTTAATGTTCGAGGAGCGGACGCTTATGAAATATATTCATAACTATGTATGTAGTTATTTCAACAAGAGAAGAAGAGAGAAGAGAAGAGAGAGAAGAGAGCCAGCCATCTAACAGAGCCCGATAGAGCCATTGCCTGTCAGGATTACGGGATTGTTCGAATGAGACGGTATCTCATTAGAACAGGAACAGGATTTTAGTAAGTACCAGTCTCTCACTCATTTCCACTCCACCCAGAGTAAAAGAAAGCATTTGATAAGTTTCCCTAAAAAAAAAGGTATGTTAACAAGAGTTGACATAAAGGTTATAAAATCTTTTTATTTTATTAATTCAAGTATTTCAAGACATTATTACCAGCATGTTATATGTATGTGTGTATGGTACTTATACGGCGATTATACCTATCTTCTTTCATAAACCCGAATGTGACTCGCATACAAACCTGGTTTTGAAAGTGCGGTCACATCGTGCGCAGTGAAGCCTTTTTAATATTATTGCAAGTGTAGTGGTAGGTAGGCTTAGGGTGAGATTTGCGTGTACGTGTCAGGTCGTGATCTTCTAAACTGTGTTCTTCAATCTTCTCGACTGTTAAATATACACGACAGTACTATACCGCTTTCAGCAATGCTTTTATATTAAATTGCATGTTGCAATATCTTTTTAATACGTAAGTATATGTTTATTTTTCCTAGTAATTACGGGTATGACTTATATGTTGGTCCTAGATTTGAGCCCAGGTAAGCTCATAACTTGGTGTAATTCATCACCACTATGCTCTCATAACAGTGAACATCGAGATGAAACCAGCATGTACTACGAAAAAAAAAAACAAAAAATGCAATATCTACCAACCTCTACCTTAGCAATCAACTTTTAAGTTCATCACCTCAAGATGAACGCACAATTCAAAATTATTTTTAAACAATAAACATACGTAAAAAACGCATTTACAAATTAAATCTCCCCTGATTAAGGCACCCATGTTACACTTATCAGAAAAAGAAATAACATCCTGTTTTCGCCTCCAGCTCGCCAACTACGTGCAGTTTTTATTCTTTCTATTCGTGTACCGTGTTGGGTCGGTAGCTCGGTGTAAAGGGCCATCTTCTTTTTTCTTTTCAACATGGCTGCCGGACGTTGCTGATGTTGAACCAAATTTCAAATTCCATAGCTGGTTCGTTAGCTAGAACTAGGCTTGGTGTGATTGGCATATTTTGTTAAAGAGCCGAAGAAAATAGAAATACAAGTACGAAAATATGATTATACAGCCTGACGAAACGCACTACTAAACAAACTCAAATAACCCAAAGGTGAACTGGTAGAGAAGAAAGAATGAAAAAATATTTATTCAGCACATGCCACAAACTACACAACAGGATACAAAAGGAAAGCATAACACGAAGAATGCCTTGCTGGTTTAAGACCGCCCGTGTACCACTATTGTACATAAAGTTGAAATAAATAATTAAAAACATAATTATAAAAAAATGGCAACTTAAAAGAAACTAGAAAAAAACCTGTCACCGCCTAGTCATGTCAGGGTCAAATACACCATAGACATAACAGAACACTCAATCATTATCATAATCATTTATCCATAGTTTTGTTAAGCATTAAAGAATTCCCTGGCTCCCGTGCTTGTACATAATTATTAACTGTATTGTAAGAGCCAATTTGCTCTCAAGCGCATAGTCTATTTCGGTCTATATTTGATTATTAAATATACATAATTATAGCTCTATTTTAACCAATTAGTCTCAAAACTAAACGATAATTGAGTGATTATTTTATAACTAAAAATTATACTTAACATTTTTCTTGTTCCTAAACTAGATGAGTTCTAATACAGTTTTCTTGGAATCGCATACGCTTGTAGATAGTTGAAATCAAAGATATATAATAAACTATAGATATATTGTCCGCGCTCTAAAATGGCAAGTTGAAATCAAGGTAAGTGCCTCGTGTCTGTTTAGTTACGCACGAACCTGTGTCGCGATCGCTACACTACACATCTTAAGAAAAAATGTGTTTTAAAAGAAAATTAGGAAAAAAGCATGCCCTTGTGTGTTTTCAGACATTGCACTAATTATACTGCTTCCGTGAGAGGTCAAAATGTGTCATTTGAAATATCAACAGAAATACATTTTTTATTTTAATTTTTCTACACGGCTAATGGTGGCTAGCGTATGAATGAAGTCAGTCACGAGACGTTAGGGGAGGTTGTTAACTAAAGATGTATATTCATCTCTCTCTAACATCAGGTGTACCTAAAGATGGCATTTATTTTCTGTCCCTTTCTTTACACGTATTAGATAGTAATTCTCTATGTGTGTGTTTCGTGCTGTTTTTGAGAGGTGTTTTGTGGGAATATGACGCGTCTATTATAATACGTCATTGGTTGAAATAAACTTTTCGAATTCAGAACAATATAGGTACTTACCTTTACTAACACTAATAATATAAATGTGAAAATCTGTCTGTCTATTACGCTTTTACGCTAAGCCGCGGAGCTTGATTTTGTTATAATTTAGCAAAAATATAGTTGAGCAACTGGGGTCAAACATAGGCTATCTTTATCCCTATGGGGCTGAAATAGGAGATTGAATTTTGTATGAAAAATCGTACGAAAATAACACGGATTACAGCAAATCTCAATAATCTAAGACACCCTTTCGTGAAACACACGTGTTGTATAAGTATTCCTAAAGTGTAGAAAAGTTTTTTCATATATACTAAGCTTGAAGCTTGAGGAAAGTTTTAGGCTACTTCTACCACTTCTACACTACTACACTACACCTTCTACCCACTGCAAAAGAAGAAGGTTATGTTTTTCTCGTGATAAAGTCCACGGAACTAGGGTTACCAGATGACAGGATTTTTCCTGACATGTCCGGAATTTCAGCTCTCTGTCAGGGAAACAGGGAAAGCTGGAAATTTTCAGGAATAAAAAAAAAGAGAAAAGTAAGTCTTTTCGTTATAAAATAAATGCCTGCTACACAAACACGCACAACACTAGTAAACTTAGCACCGTTTGCAAGAGTACTGAACTACTAATTGACTCGCTCAGTCGCGCCGCGCCCCGCATCGCGCCACAAGGCATCTAACACTCATACTCAGACTCCCACACGCCGCACACGAGTTTGTAATAGTACATTATGGTACAAGTGTGTAATGTTGGTGATTACCGCTGAGGCGCCATTGAGACCCGAGCCGTCAGGTGAGGGTCTTAAGAGAGCCGAGGACGGTAATCATCAATACACACGTGTATCATACGACGTTTTTCAACACACTTGCGAGGAAAAAACAAATATGTATTGCATAAATCGTTTAATTATTAAAACAATTGGTGAATGTACAATTTTCAAAACGATATTGGATTGTTTTTGATGGCAATTTCACAGTTTGTGTTACATTGGTACTTGCCACTACTTTAGTACCTTCATTTACTTCTTGTGTAAATGTCGGCGACAAAGGTAAATCATACAAATTACTGGAAGGAGAGGGCACCAAATAACTCACGCTAGTAGATGTACATGGTTGTGGTTCGGGGCAAAACTTTTTTGCCTTTGGCTCCAAATTAATGGCTTGCGTTATTTTGTCATTGATTTTTGCTTTGTTATGAATTGAGTCTTCTATGTACGATTCAGCGATTGCGTCAGAACGCCATCCACCATGTCGCTTCAAAGTTAGTATATCAGCCCCCGAATCAGCCAACATTGTAGCCGACGTTCTTCTAAAACTGTGTCCAGTGTAAAAATCGGCCTCAGGCAAACCTAAATACTTCGCTATTTCTCTTGGCATATTACCAAATTTGTTAATACCGATTGTTTGTGCAGTACATTTTCCTTTCTGAAAGTTTTGGAAAAAGCGGTCATTCTTTGTTTTTGTTGAACGGAGATCTTGGTATTTTTTCACTATTTCACGAAACGTTCCTTGGATTGTAAAAGATCGTGGAATCTTGGTTTTAGTCTGGGTAATTTTGACAAGAAGCATATCTCCGTGGATTTCTACATCTTTTGTTGTAATATTGTACAGCTCTTGTCGTCTACAAGCACCAGTAACACCGAATATTAAGGCAACCTGCAAAGAAATCAATTAATTAGTTCTAAGAAATTATGCTAAAGTTACACACTTGTATATTGTAGATTCGTTTCGATTAAAAATATGAAACGTACCTTTGTTGCTAGATACTGACTATCCGGAGCCTCATTCAAAAACTTTTCAACGTCGGCTGGTGACAAAACTTTAGATTTCCGACCAATATATCCATCCGAGCGTCTCTTCAAAAATGCCATCAGGTTACAGTACGTTTTGATATCAACACCATGTTTGAGCTTAACCATGCTTCTTAACATGGAATAGATGCTTGCAATAGATGCTTGCAATGCTGCAATTTTTTTTTTTTGCACGCGCCAATTGTAAGTTGATTGATTACAGCCATACAGCCTACTTCAAAATGATAATTTTTGTGATAAAATGCAAATATTTTATAAGAAATTATTGTGAATTATAAATAATTTGATAATAATAAATGTTTTTTCGTCTTAATTAGGGACACATTTATTTATTTCAAAAATGTAAATAGATTTTCGGTGGCATAAAACCTCTTTGTTGTTACAAAAAAAAAAAAAATACTGTATTACCCGGTTAAATTGAAAATGCTCTGTTTACTCGCATATAATTTGCAGTTAGGTACTAACTTAACTTTGTAGGGATCATTCTATTATGCACTAGTGTGTAATATTATTATGCACGTGTATGTTATAGTTCGGTTTATGGCCCTAAGAACGATATAATAAGGCTCACTTTACGAGCAAGTGTGTTGAAAAATAATATAAGTTTCTGCTAAAATGTCAGGAAAATTATTGCCGAAACAAGGGTTTTTTCAGGAAAACTTATTTTTCGGATCTGGTAACCCTACACGGAACCGAAGTCTCCAATTAAATATATAAAATACCTCACACAAGAGAAACTAATTACCATTCAAACCTACGCATTTATATACCTACTTACTTACTCCATTTATTTTTAAACTCAACGGCATGGAAGTTCACATTAGCTAGCTGTTGTTCTCAGTTATACTGGTTTCACAGTCGGTTTCACTCGTTATGCGATATAATAAGCACTCGTCTGTACCGTATAACTCGGTCACGGTTCGTAGTCCTGCGCGTGGAATTGGCGGGTTTAAGAGTTTCATGAAAATACAAGGATTTCAAGTTTAAGCGTAACCGATGAATAAAATTACACCTAAAAAATTTCAGCTTTCTAATTTTTCTTTTCTAAATAATTTTTTTTATCATAATTATGCTTAGTTCAAATTTTAATTCCTTATTCAAGTTTTCTACAGAGAATTTTAATTTCGAATCTGCTAATCAGTATTCAACAAAGAAAATGTTTATATTTTGGAGTGTGTTCAAATGTAAAAATTCGAACTTTAATTTTTTTTATATTCTCGGGTTAAATAAAAACTTTTTTAATCATATATACTAAGTTCAAATTTCTACTATTCAAATTCGCTAAAGAGAATTTGAATTTCGAACCTGCTAATCAGTATTCAACAAAGAAAATGTTTAGATATATTTGAAATGTGTTTAAATATTGGTGTACAATCAAGTGTAATTCTATATCTATTTATACTTTTGATGGATAAGTTTGATTCTTTATTTAAATATTTGAGCTAGGTAAACAATACCAGCCGTATGGGACGATAATCAAGGTTAAGCGTCACTGGCCGAGGTCCGTCGAAGGATGGATCTTATTATATCGAGATTTCTCCGTGCCTTGTAAAGAATGCTAAGCTGTTGCTCCCGGCTGTCATTTTTACATCTATAAAGCCGGGTTTTCACAGTAAGAGTTGGCTCGGACCGAGTGCACTCGGATGTCTACTCGGATGCTACTCGTATCATGCAAACACGTAATCCGAGCGCACTCGGACGCCAGCATCTAATCCGAGTAGACTCGGACACTGCTCTATTTTTCAAGCTCACTCGGATCGTTTGAATGTACTCTGTTATGAAAACAAAATGGCGACAAGTAAGAAAAAGTGGAGTGAACGTGACACAGTGAGGTTTTTAGAACTATATGAAGCGGAGGAAGTGTTGTGGAACGTGCAATTAAAGGACTATAAAAACAAAGATACAAACAAACAACTTCCGCTATTAACATATCTGCTACAACTATCTCGCAGCAGCAGATCAGTCGACGACATCTTGATAGTGCATGGAGACAAATGACCACAATACGAGTGCACTCCTATCGTGTGTAAAACACTATCCGTGTACACTCGTACGAAGCTGACAGTAAGAGTTGGCTCGGACCGAGTGCACTCGTACGAGTCAGCTTCGTACGAGTGTACACGGATAGTGGTTTACACATGACTTCTAAAAACCACACTGTGTCACGTTCTCTCCACTTTTTCTTACTTGTCGCCATTTTGTTTTCATAAATATGATCCACAGAGTACATTCAAATGATCCGAGTGAGCTCGAAAGATAGAGCAGTGACGAGTCTACTCGGATTAGATGCTGGCGTCCGAGTGTGCTCGGATTACGTGTTTACATGATACGAGTAGCGTCCGAGTAGACATCCGAGTGCACTCGGTCCGAGCCAACTCTTACTGTGAAAACCCGGCTTAATAGTCTTTTCAGTAGTCACGAAATCTGATAGCGGTCTTGCCAAGCTAGTGGATTGTGAAGTTCAGATTGGTAGTTGCTCCAATGGAAACCGACCCAATTTAGCTGGGAAATAGCAAAACAGATTATGATGTTTTATTTAAATATTGATTAACAGAACAATATTTAAAGTGACGTCTAAAATAAAGAACTCTCATCTAGACATTTTAATTTACCAAAAGGAAAATTTCCAGCTTCTGAATGTGTGGATTTGACGTAGGCTACGGCCTGGAAACTAGCAACCAAGTGTTTATCCCCATATATCGCGAGCTATGTGGGTAGAATCCACAATACTAGCAATCTCGTTAACGCCTCCAACTAAGCTAAATATGCTTGTTACGGACGGACAGACAGCGAAGTCTTAGTAATAGGGTCTTGTTTAGGTCCGTGAAAATCTCCCACCTGTAGGTAGTGCTGTTCGCTCCAGCCACAGGAACTCAGTGTTCATTTTCTTTTTACTGCTCAAAACACCAGCAGTACTTTTTGCTCAGTAATTATATCAGTACTGAACAAACCTTGCAGTTGGTCCAGCATTCTCTCCACAGAGCTCAAAATCGCGACAGTAACGCAATCGCATATTATATTAATTTACTCTTCTTACTTTCGTCCCATATTACTTCGGAAAGAGACCGCAAAAAGAGCTAGTTTAAAATCTCTATAAAAATAAAAAATAGTATTATTTTGTTACATTAATTCTAACATACGATTGAGCTTCCCCCTAAAATATATACGTAACAAAAGTTGTTTATTATCCAATAACGTATTTGTCACTGCCCTTCATTATCAGATTAATAAAATTTTACTGTATATGAACATTCTGTACAAGATTTCTGAAAAAGATCATTGGATTGGCTTCCAAGCTCTATAGTCCGTTCCGTCGGTTCGTTTGAAGCCAGCCTTTGGATACTTCTACTTGTTATTGTTGACTCAGAGTTGCGTTCGCTTTTTGTTTCGCCTAGTGACCAGTAGTTTTTGCTTTTTGTTGCTTCATTGTTTAGTAGAAATGGAAAAAGCTTTCAATGGTAGTTTACTATGAACGTCTACAAACTAGGTTTTATACTTGAGTCGTGAAATTATTCTATTTATGACTTTTTGTGTGATTATTTGATATTAATTTCAGCTTTAGCCAGCTACCCCAAGGTGTTCTATTCTTTGGATTAAAATAATAAACTAAATTAAGTAAGTTAGTTTATTTACACAAAATTTTAGTATACAAACCTAATAAATATAGGAATAAAAACTTTTTTGTCCTATTCTAAGATTATCCTAAGCAATGCATGCCTTGAGTTTGTACTAGCGATGAATCGGTCAAAGACTAAAGTAGCAATGCCGCTAAGTATAAGGTCGAGTACGACGGACAGGAAATACACTATGTCGGCTATTGGCTAATATGTCAGCCTGGGCCAGCTGGTTTCCTTCCATAACAGACAAGACAAGACAGGATCAACCATCAAGTCAATAATGTCTGGAGAAGCTTTTTCTCTGAAAAGCTCATTCAGACTATGATGAATCTGAATGAATCTTTGTATAAATAAAATAGAAGAATTAATCTAGCTCTTGCTATTCTCCAGCGATGCATGAACAAATGAACAAAATTTTATTAGAGTTCCAAAAATCCATTAGAAATAATGGAACTTATATGCTTCCTTGTGTGTCGAGAAAGAGAAGTCTATGGTTGTAAAGTGTAAAAGAGGAGATTCATTCGGAACTTTTGTTCGGCTCGCAATTGTTTCAGTATTTTCGTTGAGTTTGTCGTTAAAGATTCGACATTGACAATGCTGTCTATAAATAAAGCCATTGCTTAGATCCTTTTAGAGAACAGAAATCTAAATAGTTTATTATTTAAATAGCGTACATAGAATGGCACAGTCTCGCACCAAAAAAAAATCATTTTTAAAGATCTGTCTACAGATACAACACTGAACACACGCATAGGTTTCATGAAAAGAATTATTTTTAGTTTTAGTTCCATGTATGGGGAGCCCCCCTTTATTTTAAATTTATTTTATTTTTTTCTTAAAATCGGAAAGTTGTTCACAGAATACATCTACTTACCAAGTTTCATATCTATAGTCTTAATGGTTTTGGAATAAAATGGCTGTGACATACGGACGGACGGACAGACAGACAGACATGACGAAACTATAAGGGTTCCGTTTTTTGCCATTCGGCTACGGAACCCTAAAAAGACGCTTTTAAAATTATCCTTCTACTTACTCTTGTCACGTAAAACGTTATTTGTACTTGACAATGTATTTCACGCTCTGTAGCGACTGACTGACTGACTGGCTAGTGATGTCACACAAAAACGCCTTCTGATTAATAAATATTTTAAATCATTCTTATTTCCGTATTTTTGAGGAATAAAAGATAAATAATATTTTCAAGTACGTTAAAAATAAAACTTCAATGTGCACGTTAATCCTTTTGATCCCTTAAACGATGAGGCCGGTGTTTCATAGCTGACTATCCGAGAAACACCGAAACAAACTCATAGATCAAAGTCCCTTTTGAAGCTTTTTTTGTAAAGTCATATGAGAACTCTATAGAAACCGTATCTGAAGAGAGCTTTTGAGAAAAGCACCACACAGATTTGAGTAGACTCTCCAGACAGTACAAGCATTCATCGTCTACCTTAACTAATAACTTAAATGTAATAAATCTAGATAAATCTTCTTCTTCTTTTCGTTTCGCTCTTGGCAGAGCGGTCGTGATCAAGTAGAGGCGGACACAGCACGATCTCCCACCATCTCCTTCTATTGGCAGATTGTCTGGTGCAGTCCGATACGCGGCCTCCTTAATCTAAATAAATACCATTCCCATATTGTTGCATTTCAGCAAACCAATACACATAACAATTAAGTACAGCTTTAAATAAATTAAAAAGTAAACAACGCATTACTGGGCATTTACTGAGCAATCGTTCACTCAGAAATAGTTCCCAGCTCGCTCAGTTGTTTGTTATCAATGAATACTGAATGGAACACTGTGTGAGTGTTGTTCCAGGCTTGTGTTGGAAAGCGAGGTAAAAGGTGTTTTCCTATTTTTTTTATATACATCGTACCGATCGACGGTATTGTAGTTGTGGTGATCGTCACAAGTTTTAAATTTATTATGAGCTGTATTTTCCTAAGGCCTTTTTCCCGTATTATTTATTAGAACCTCTGAGTTTGTTTCGGTGTTTCTTCTTAGAGTAGTCAGTTAGGAAACACCAGCTTCATCTAGTTTAATCATTTATCAGAAGGACCACATATTTACTCAGACAAAAAAGTGCATATGAAACTTGATCAATAATTATCTACCATAATTTTTACAGCTTTATATTAAAGCTAAAATACCTACAAATTTAGAATATATACCAAAATATTATTTATATTGCCCTTGTATTTAACGCCAACGCCCCCCAAAGTTAGCGGGGGCGAACTGCGTAGTATTCATTTACTACGCAGTTCGCCCCCTTCTGCGCAATACTTAGTATTCTAAGTAAATAAAAACATACCATCTCCTGACGCAACGTTGCTTGATTGCTTTTATTTTATTTGTAGCAACAACAGTATTGTTTAATTATTCATGTTAATGTGTTTTCACTCGCATCGTGATTTGTTGATATCTCCCGGCAACCAAGAATGAATAGATAAAAAAAATATAGGTTGGACACAAAATGAGTTTGCATGAAGAAGTTAACAACATTTATGACTAATAGGCAAGAAAAAAGTGAAGACTATTTTATTATATTTACTTTTATATTACTACTTACTTTATATTATTACTTTTTTATTTTTATATTTATTTTTCTCTCAGCAACTTTATTCTTGCTGCACATTAACGATCTGCTAATGCCCGGTACCTTTGGGTATGCAGACGACAGCACAGTTTCTGAGAGATATGTGTCCAGCGCGCGAGCTGGTGGGTCACAGATCCAGTCTCTCCGTGAGGACATGGTCGGGCGCTTGAACTTGACCTTGAAGGCTGTCTCCGAATGGGGCGATGCCAACCGTGTCTCTTCTCCGCAAAAAGGAGCCAATTTGAACCGGCTCCTACTTTCCGAGGTGTAACTATGCCGATAACCGACCGTATCGAGCTTCTGGGGGTAACATTAACTTCTACCCTCAATTTTGACCCGTTTATCGAGGCTAAGGCTCAACTAGCATCAAAAAAGTTGGGAATCCTAGCAAAGGTGAGACGGTACTTCACACCCGAACAGTTGCTCAATCTCTATCAAGCCCAGGTTCGGTCGTGTATGGAGTACTGCTCTCATCTTTGGGATGGATCTGCTAAATACCAACTGGACGCGCTTGAGTCTATCGAGAAGCGGGCCAAAAGACTTATTGGCAACGATGCACTGGTCGAATCAAAGCTCCAGAGCCTTGAACATCGACGACGAGTTGCAAGTCTATCGGTTTTCTATCGGTTACATTTCGGGGAGTGTGCGATGGAATTACACAATCTAATTCCACCGAGCCCGTTCCATCATCGGACTACGAGACAAACGGTGAAGCGCCATCGTTACATGGTGGACATCCCACCCATACGCACCAAAGGTTTTGGGAATACCTTCATTGTGCGTACGGCTAAGGAGTGGAATTCCCTGCCGGAGTATGTGTTTCCCGATAGCTATAACCTAGGAGTCTTTAAGTCAAGAGTGAATGGTGAATAAGTGAATAGGTTACTTTTAGGTAAGCGTGCTCCATCTTCGACCACATCATCACTTACCATCAGGTGAGATGGTGGTCAAACGCGAACCTATTCTAAATTTAAAAAAAAAAAAATTGGTAGACCTGTAATGTTCCCATATCCACTAAATATTTAAATTAAATTGTATTAATATATGTAGGAGCCCAATGGTTACTTGCGAGTTGTAGGTCCTTTTTTTAAGGATGGGAAACCATCCAATTACTGCCTCCCGATCTGGGCGAAGCGGGTGGATGTGTCAGACTTTTACTGACTAAAACCCATCCGTGTTCCATCATATGCCCTTCGTGTTCCGAGGCCGCGGTAACTCTTTCGAACAATTCCACAACCCCGGCAGGCAATTTTGCTGACACTTTTTGAGGTGGGTGTGGAACACGACGCGCCGTCTACACGGGCCTGGTTTCAGTCGGGCGGCGTGCTACCCATTGCTCACAGCCCGCAGGCCCGCGCCTTCCTGTCCTGAGTTCGTACCCAGTTAGGGACATTACTTTGTGCAATTTATATCATCACCGCTGATCTCAAATCGGCGAACAAAAAAACATTGTGACGCATGTCCCAGGACTAAAAGTTCATAATCATGTTTATTTATTTGCATACCATAACGTTTTTATTGGTGTTACAATAGGCTTAAAGCTAAGGTACAATTATGGACCCTGTAAGGGCACAACATCAATTGTAGGAAGGACAAAATTAGAATACAATTAAAAAAAAAACAAATTAAAGTAAAATTAAAATCAAATTAAAATAAAATTAAACGTTAAAATTAATTAACAGCATTTAAAATTTTAAACATTTAAAGTTCGAAGACGTGACATCCACCAGCCTATACTGGGCCCGCGTGGTGGATTAAAGCCCCGCCCAGCAGTGGGTACGTAATAGACTGAATTGCGTAAATAAAAGCGAAAGCGTCAATAGCCTAATGGGTGGTGTCGGAGTCGTGATCGAGAGGTCGCGGGTTTGAATCCCACACATTACACTATTGCTGGGATTACAGCAATAGTGTAATGTGTGGGATTCGAACCCAGACAAACTCCAGAAACAAGCATATTTAGCTTAGTTGGAGGGGCTAACAAGATTGCCAGTATATACAGCAGAATTCTACCCACACAGCTAGTTTTCTTTTATTAAAAAAAATGCATGTAGTACCTCCATATGCATACCGCAGTCCACTCAAAACTCAGTTTAGGCAGATTTATTATTAGATACGAGATAATATTTTAGAAAAATTATTAAATTCTGGACAAACGTTTATGATAAGATTTTCATCCAAATGCCAATTTTAATAATAGAATACTAAAAACGGCTGAAACATAAAGTATCACCTAAATATCCTCTGAGTTTGTTTCGGTGTTTCTTCTCAGAGTAGCCAGTTAGGAAATACCGGCCTCATCTAGTTAAACGACTCTTAACAAGCAAAAAAAAATTTTTGCAAATAATAGAACTGACTTCCATATCAAAACACTACAAAGCCAAAAATAATGTTAATTTCGGTAGTCTGTGTTATTGGTTTTGTATTTTCTTTCTTTTTTCACACCGCCTTTCGAAATTAAAGTTATGGCTTTGTTGTGTTTTGATATGGAAGTCGGTTATATTTATAGCAAAAAAAATTTTTCACGCTTTTTAGTGGGTCGGTTTGTAATTTATCTAGTTACAAAAGCCATAATGTCAACAACTTATCATCTTTTCCAAATATTGCTTTTCCCAATTCATAGCTGTTAATTTTTGAGGAGTTCTCCTGGTACTTGACCATCAGCTCTACATCACCATATGCATTGTGACGAGCATAAAGTGCTTAACATCCGTACTCAAATAATCGAATCGCAATCTACGAAATACTTATTATTGAGTAGTTTCAGTGGCCATCTGTGGTCTTCATCATCAGTTCTACTTCCTCAAATGGTACTTTTCGAAAGCAACTGCTCAAGGTACTATAAGTAATACCCAAAACGCTATAGGTGTGCCTATAATATTTGAAGACTTCCCTCGATTTCTCCAGGATTTGAAATCGGTTAAAAAAACATGACGTGTAAAAGTTTTATTTATAATCAATTTACAAAATAAATATTTCATCACATTTCAATTGAGTTGATACCGTTCTCACTAATAGAAAGAGCAATTGGTGAACATACAACAACGAGGACGATTGGTGTATTGAATATGTAAATATTTTGTTCAAAATGGCTGAACTATAACGGTGCTATTCATTGCACCCGTGCGAAGCCGGAATTGGTGATAATTTGTGAATTTATACACTCATATAAATTAAATAAAATTGCCTGTTGATACTAAAAGGTAAACAAACCTTTTTTATTTTTTGATTGTCTTTGCAGACTAATCTCTGGAACAGCTATATCGATTCTAGTGGGACTTATAATGGAAGATAAATGACTACATCTTATTTCGAAATTCCCACGGGATCGAGATCTCTTCCATCATCAGACTACAAGATAAAAGCAGACAATATTTTGGAAATACTGTCATTGTGCGTACGGCTAAGGAGAGGAATTTCCTGCCGGATGCTGTGTTTCTTGATAGCTATAAAGCAAGGAGTCTTTAAGTCAAGAGTGAATAGGTTTCTTCTAGGTAAGCATGCTTTATCTTCGACCACATCATCGAGTACCATCAAGTAAGATGGTAGTCCAAAGTGAACCGATCAACACTTAAAAAAATACATGGAAAAAGCCTACTACGCGTACGAAGACGCGGGTACAGCTAGCGTCAAATATGAAACTTGTTTTAATATTATTTTCATACATAGATGATAAATATAATCTAACGAATTTATCATCCAAAGTGTTATTCCAAGTCATCTTTTCCATCCTCCCCAACTTGGCAACATACCAAGCGTCCTTTATCGGATCATACCACTTAAGATACAATCATAAATTTAGTTTATACCTACTTATATTTTATTGCAAAAACAAAAATACAGAAAACAAAATTGCGGCATAATTTACAATGTCTTATGCATAGTAAAATGTAGAAGAATATAATTGTGAGGAAGATAAAAATACTTGCTTCTGCCAGCGGCAGCATTCATGTGAAATTATTTTTTCGGCGAAAACAAAAAAAGGATCACATCATCTGTGCCAATTTTCATCAAAATAGCTTAAGTGATTTAGATGCAAAAGGTTAACAAACGGACACGTAGTTATCTACCATTACATCGCATTTATAATAAAAGTACGGATATAAACAGTAAACATATAACAGCCATAAATAACGTTAATGGTGAAAAATAATTTACTGTCAAACGTTCTGTCAAAACGCGTATTTTCTATACACAATTTGATCACAAACATCGATTCAAACCTTAACTGCGTCACGACACTCAAACACTCACAGAATTCAGATCCTCACATACAACAAAAAGGTTGGCAGCCCCGGTGACTCGTAAAACGATATTACGTGTTGCGCTGTGTGCGCTGAACCATCCTACACCGTTTGAGTGCACATGCGTTCAACCGGGATATGCAAACCTATCGAAATTTTCGATATAGATAGCTTTAATGGATAGTGAATTGATGTAGGCAATCCGGTATACCCGACTACGTTTCATAGGCAACTGTTTACTGAACACAGATGCTTTTGCCTCGATTTCTAGATTGGTTCCTAATTCAAATACAACGACACGACACGATTGGTGCAGTGGTTGAACGATTGGCTGCTGCACTGCATGTTGCGAGTTCGTTGCCTGAAATTTCAAATATCTACGAAACAGATATTTATGGCCTACATATAGTTGTTCCGAGTCTAGAGTTTGTAAAAATGCACTCACGATACAGGAGAGAGTTTTGTATTTGTTTTTTTTTTTTTTTTTAATTTTTAGGCTTACATTTGACCACCATCTCACCTGATGTTAAGCGAGGATGTGGTCGAAGATGAAGCACGCTTGTCTAGAAGTAAGCTATTCACTCTTGATTTAAAGACTCCCAGGTCATAACTATCAGGAAACAAACTCCGGCAGGGAATTCCACTCCTTAGCCCGACGCACAATGAAAGTATTCCAAAAACGTTTTGTGCGTATGGGTGGGATGTTCACCATGTAACGATGGCGCGTCGCCGTTTGTCTTTTAGTTCGATGATGGAACGGGCTTGGTGGAATTAAATTGTGCAATTCCATCGCACACACCCCGAAATGTAACCAATAGAAAACTGACAGAGTCGTAGTGTGAGGCAATGCTATTGAAAATGTTTTTTATTATGAAATCTTAAAACATGTGACTTCCACTAGCCCGCGCTGGGCCCGCGTGTTGGACTACGGCCCATAGATTATAAGTCATGTGTAATACTAACAAAGCTATGGATCTTGTGGTCTGAAATAAAATATTAGATAGATAGATATATTCTTTATTGTACACCATAACAGTAAAACAATAAGGACTTTACAACTAAAAAGGGTGATACAATGGGCGGTCTTATCGCTAATAGCGATCTTTCACAGACAACCTTTGGATGGATTTGACACATAGGAGAAAATAAATACGCGGGTAGTCCACGGTGTACTATTTATCTTTATAAAATATAAAAACAATAAATAACATTCTCAAAACATATATAAGTATACAAAAAAAAACAAAGACATACATAATAACAACAATTTAAGAAGAGAGATAAAGATCCTTTACCAAGTTTACTATAATATTTTTAATAATATTTATTTTAATTAATATTTTTATTTTATTTTCTATTTTATTCCCTCTCATAGAGAGAAGGCCTGTGTCTCAGCAGTGAAAACGTAATATGCTGACTTATTATTATAATTAACTCCAAACAGGCGGTATACCCTTATAATCATATTCACATTATGATAATATTATAATACTCCATACATTTTCCTGACTCTCTGATAGATAACGAACCCTCGTCTTTTCCAAATCTGCTCTGTGCTTCTTGTAATAATATAACCCTTTAAAACATTACTTTGAATTTTCACATGTATTTTAATACTCTTTAAGAGAAAATATTCATATCAGGCATTCTAAAAATAATTATTGCCAGTGATTAATGATCTCGAGAGAGATATATACACTCGAGAGCAATGAATCCGGGTCACTTAAAGAATCCTAAAAATCTCGGAAACTAAAAATGCTAGGTTAATGCAATAAATTGTATTTAATAGACAATGTAATACTCCTTAAATGAAGGTATTAAAACTTCTTAGTTATTGTAAAGTTATATCATAAAAAAAACAAATTTGAAAAAGGGCCACTTTCGAAGATGGAACTACGAAATTACAGCATTTGGTTTTGCTTTTGTTTGTAATTTGTCATTTATGTGGGTACATAAACCATGTTGATAGTGCTCTACATTCTTAATTCAAGCTGAAATTATGTCGCTTACGCCTGAAGAATGCACCAGAATACTTACAATGCTGGAAACCGGCCGGAGTCAGCGCGATACAGCCAGGACTGTCGGTGTGTCGCTGTCAACAGTACAAAGAGTTCTCCGACGTTACGAAGAAACTGGTTCTAACCTACGCAGACCAGGAACGGGCAGAACCAGGTGTACCACAGCACGAGAAGACCGATACTTGGTGAACACCATGCTTCGAAATCGCTTTCTCACAGGAACTGAACTCACCAATCAGTTTCGACGCCTCGGAGGAAGTAACCCAAGTGCATGGACAGTAAGACGTCGGCTTGCTGAATCTAACTTAAAACCCCTTAGACCTGCAAACGGCCCTAAACTGGAGCGTGGGCATCGTATTTCAAGACTAAGATATGCCCAGAGCCACGTAAATTGGAGTATTGAAGATTGGTCAAAAGTTATGTTCTCCGACGAATCAAAATTTATGCTCTACAAGCACGATGGAAGACACAGAGTGTATCGAAGACCAGGGGAAAGATTCAAGCAAGCATGCATCGAAGAAAAAGTAGCCTACGGTGGTGGGTCTGTACTTGTGTGGGCCGGAATTTCTTCTGAAAGTCGCACAGAGCTGCTGATCATAGAAAACGGCTCTTTAACTAGCGTAAGATATGTGGAAGAAATCCTCAATGATCGCGTTGGTCCATTTATGGTCAATTTAGGTGAGGATGCTATATTTATGCATGACAATGCCCGACCTCATACAGGTAGGATTGTGAATGACTACCTTCAAGAGATGAACATTACTCGTATGGAGTGGCCAGCGCGCAGCCCGGATATCAACCCGATCGAGCATGCTTGGGACGAGCTAGGCAGATGCGTAAAACAACGAAACCCTCCCCCAATCACGCTTCGTGAGCTCAAAATTGCTCTCACAGAGGAATGGGAGAATATTCCCCAAAATCGTATAAGGAACTTGGTGTACAGCATGCCAAACCGCGTAAACGCAGTAATGGAAGCACGAGGAGGCAATACGAAGTATTAAAATTCAAGAAAATCGTAATAAAGTTCAAAAATTTCATGTTTCCTATTTTTGTTTTAAGGAGAGATCAGCAGTTTTTTTCTTTATGTAATTTTGTGTTAATAAAATGTATGGTGACTCATATTTTTTTACTTTCATTTAAGCCTGCGCCGAGTAAAATAACTCAAAACGGTCTTCACAACTAAAGGAATATAACCTATAATAGTACTTTAATTACCATACAAAAATATGTAATGAACACTAGAATAAATGTGTTAGCAAACATAGTTGGCAAAATTTAAAAATATTTTATAGTTTATTAAACAAAAATACATAAAGTTGGACAAAAATCCTTACAAAACATGCTCGTGCGTTGCTGAATTTTGATAGTAAACTGTTGAATTTTTTCATAAACTTCAATTCATATTATTCTCTAATTATCATACTATCATTTACAGCTTTAACATTTCAAAAATGACGCGTGGTTGTTTTAATTTAAAATTTTTCTTCTAATTTGCGCGCTATTTTGAACCATACGCAACGTACACCGGTCGAAAATTCAGTCGTCCACGGGAGCTCAGAGAGGGGTCACGTCTCATCGTGGAGCGTTTCGCCGGTAACGATAATTCGCGATCTATTGTGTACGTGTGCAGCAATCCGTTGAATAACATAAGTCATATTTTTTGTTTTTTTGAGTACGATTTATTATGCATACCCAACAATTACTTTTTATTGTTCAATATATATTTCTTTAACATTTTTTTTTTCAATATTTGTTTTATTATGGGAAAATGTAAAAAAAAAATATTATTTGAAGAAAGTTGGCGCAAATTTTCGAAAAAAAAGCCATTCTCATAAAAAGTACGTATTTCTATTTTGTGATGTTATTATTGCTTTTTAACCGACTTCAAAAAAAAGGAGAAGGTTCTCAGTTCGTCTTAAACTTTTTTTTATGTATGTAACCTCAAACTCGAAGACGGTTGGACCGATTTGGAATTTTTTTTTCGTTTGAAATGGTATACTTTCTTGTTGGTTCCATTGTTATGAAATCAGGATCTGATGATGGGATCCTGGAGAAAGCGAGGGAACTCTTTAAATATTATAGGCACACCTATAGCGTTTTGGGTATTTCTAATAGTACCTTGTGCAGTTGCTCCCGAAAAGCACCATTTGAGGAAGTGAAAGTGATGATGAAGAGTTTTTTCAAACATTCGATATGGGTATCGTGTAATGGGTTTTTGGGGGTGGTGATTGCAAATCTGGAATTTATTTTTAAATTCAAGATGGCGTATGCAACTTTTTCTCACAAATTCGATATGGGTACCGTGTAATGGGTTTTTGGGGGTGGTGATTGCAAATCTGACATTCATTTTAAAATCCAAGATGGCGGATGCAACTTTTTCTCAAACATTCGATATGGGTATCGTGTAATGGGTTTTTTGGGGTGGTGATTGCAAATCTGGCATTCATTTTAAAATCCAAGATGGCGGATGCAACTTTTTCTCAAATATTCGATATAGGTATCGTGTAATGGGTTTTTGGGGGTGGTGATTGCAAATCTGGCATTCATTTTAAAATCCAAGATGACGGATGCAACTTTTTCTCAAACTTTCGATATGGGTATCGTGTAATGGGTTTTTGGGGGTGGTGATTGCAAATCGGGCATTCATTTTAAAATCCAAGATGGCGGATGCAACTTTTTCTCAAACATTTGATATGGGTACCGTGTAATGGGTTTTTGGGGGTGGTGATTGCAAATCTGGCATTCATTTTAAAATCCAAGATGGCGGGTGCACCTTTTTCTCACACATTCGATATGGGTATCGTGTAATAGGTTTTTGGGGGTGGTGATTGCAAATCTGGCTTTCATTTTGAAATCCAATTTAAAACACATGCGATATCCATATTGAATGTTGGAGAAAAAGTTGCATCCTTGGTGGATGCAACTTTTTCTCCAACATTCAATGTGGATATCGTGTGTATCTACTAAGTTAAATACACTGATAACTTTCAAGGGTTTATTTCTAAGTATAATTAACAAAGTAACGTAAGGGCTAAAATTATCGCTAAATGATGAAAATGAGTGCACCCGGTTGCTGTTCGAAATACACTAAGCTCGCGGCGAACTTAGTGCGACCGCATTATATCGCTTGCTCAGCAAACGTGGTCGATTGCAAAATATTGCATCACACATCGTGTAATAGGTTTTTGGGCATACCGATTGCAATCCTGACATTCATTTTAGAATTTACAACGAAAGTTCATTGGCTACTTTGTTAGCTTACAATTTACACTGGGTTATTGACAATTTAACTGATCCTAGGTTAAGTGACTATTCAGTATTATCTAGGGTATCTAATAATACTGAAATTAATTGTTTAAACCCTTAGATGTGACAAAGGAGAGGTATAATAACACAATTTTACTATATCATCAGAATATAAATCGTTTCTCCGGCAAAATATTAGATGAGGAAATGTTAATAGATAAATATGATATAGATATCTTATGTTTTTGTGAAACCTGGCTAAAACCAGATAGAATGTTGTTTAAAATTAATATTTTTCTGTTACAAGTGCATACAACAGGTCCTCAGTAGGAGGTGGTACTTTAATATTACGTAGTAATTCTCTTAGATATAAGGAACAAAAATATATCACCGCTTGCTCTGTTGATTGCTTGTGTGAGGTAGCATGTACAGAAGTTGAAGGCCAAACTTTCTTAAGTGTTTATAGACCACCAGCATCAAACTTGTCATCATTCTTAATGATAATGGGAGAAATTTTAAGTACCTAAGCTTATAAGAGATAATAAATTAGTTTTCGTTTGTGGTCACCTAATTATTGATTTGTTAGTAAATTCACCTGAACACTGCAAGCTTACTTCATTGTTTGGTTCATTTAACTTAAAATGCACATACAAGGAAGCAACAAGAATAACAGCAACATCAGCTCAATGCATAGATAATATTTATACTTATTGTGCCATAAAATACTCGTCTCAAATTAGTGGAGTTAGGTCTGACCATACAGGTCAACTAGTATCCTTTGAGTTGGTTAAAAAGCGGCAATTAAATAAGACTATTAAATTTAGGCCGCTTACTAAAAAGAAATTAATGTTTTTAATGATAACATGTTAAGTAATCTTTCAATGGCC
The DNA here is from genome assembly GCA_943138885.2 of Tholera decimalis. NCBI lineage: Eukaryota > Metazoa > Arthropoda > Insecta > Lepidoptera > Noctuidae > Tholera > Tholera decimalis. Next base: position 4,605,825 of record OW964557.2, on the reverse strand, counting down.
AATTTTGACTCCCATGAGCCCAATGAAAATTACAGGATATTATTTTCTTCACTATGCCACGAATTTAGTGAGACATGTCCAGTTAAAAAAATTCAAATGAGTAATAAATCTAAATTTAATGAATGGGCCACTGCTGGAATAAGAATAAGCTGAGACAATGTATAACAACTTATACCATGAAAAATCATTGACTTCCGATGAAGCCTTCCATAATTATGTAAGAAACTACTCAAAGATATTTAAAAGAGTATGCGCCCTAAGCTAAATCTAAATCAGAAAGTAATAAAATTAGCATTTCTAACAATAAAACAAAAACTGTGTTGAAGGTGATAAACAAAGAAACTGGAAACACAAACCAATAGGGTTAGAATGATTTGACTTTGAACATCGATGATCAGGTCATCTCAGATAAGTCAAAAGTGGCTGAGATGTTGGAAAATTACTTTACCAATATTCCAGTAGAGGTTACTAAATCTCTAAATTCTTCGCCATTATTAGCAGAATCTTTTTTAAAGGAAAACTTCAATAAGGATATACCAACATTTTAATTTAAGCCCATTTCTATTGATGTAATTAAAAGGCATTCCAAAGTCTTAACATAACAAACACTGATGACTTATGGAGTGCATCTGTTAGGGTTCTTGGTAATATTATTGACTCAATTGCTGCTATCCTAACAGGCACATTTAATTAATATATAGACAGCGGTAATTTTCCCGATTTAATGAAACATAGTAAAGTAGTACTAATTTTCAAGTCGGGTTGTAAGAGTGATCCCTCTAACTATAGACCGATATATGTGCTTCCAGCATTAAGCAAAATATACGAAAAAATCATGCTGGACCAGATGCTATCATATTTTAACTCAAATGGAATTCTGCATAGTCGGCAGTTTGGTTTCACGAAAGGTAGGTCAACAACAGACGCAGGAGTAGCGCTCATCCGTCACATTCTGGAATCTTGGGAGAAATCTCAGGATGCAATTGGCATATTTTGTGACCTCTCCAAAGCTTTCGATTGCGTTGACCACAAAACACTGATCTGTAAATTACACCATTACGGAGTTCGTGGATTCGTGTTCTGCTGACCTTGTTCTTTCATATTTATCAAACAGGCAACAAAAAGTTATTGTTAATGGAGCGAAATCTGCAGGATCCCTAGCCAAGATGAGTGCTCCGCAAGGTTCAATTCTTGGCCCTTTCCTTTTTATAGTGTATATCAATGACATACATGATGACCAACTTATCGGATATTTTTTATTTGTAATCCCATTGTGCTGTATTAATTGGTCTATACGACAGTATAGACCAAAGTTTTAAATATAATTAAGCATATCTTAGAACTGGAAACATATCTTACAACTATATAATAATATAGGTTATCCATCAGAATTCAGACAGGCTTTAATTTATAATCATATTGTGGGAAGTATTAATTTCACACGGGTTCCCGTTAGTATATGCTTAAACTAGACTTATGGTCTCATGGTGCGTGGTGCGCTGGTTGCACGCTACTGGCATGATTGCTCTATGTTATCTCTTAAAAAATAGTAGTAGAGATACCTACTACTGTTTCTTGTGATTTTTTTTTATTTTTGGCTCGCGTTTGAATTTTAAGAAAAAAATTAATTCAAACTCAAAATGTTTTATTTCACATAGGCCACATGGACACTTATAAAACGTCAGCAGTTTGGCGCAGGGCACGGTTCGAATTTGGTTGTTTTCTATGGAAAAGATCCGGCAAGAAACTCCACAGTTACTCTTTTAAAATATCATTCTTACAATGTATCTATAATACAGGTTAATTAGGTATGAGAGGACATTAAAGCCTGTCTGAATTCTGATGGATAACCTATATTATTGTATAGTTGTAAGATATGTTTCCAGTTTTAAGATGGGTCTTTTTCAAAAAAAATGTTCATAAGAAAATTGCGTGTCCTACGACTTTAAGCCTCTGTTCTTCAGGCAAACGCAGTTCAAACTTAGTGTTTTAATCAGAAAACGACAAAATACGTTCGAAATTTATTATTAACATGTTCAGAAGTACGAAAATCTGTGTAATATTGATTAAATTAATCATTATCAGGAAGATGAAAGATGATTTTTGACGTGTCCTACGCAGGTTTTGTAAAGTTCCGAACGTAAAATATCACTGTTATCCGACCATTTGTTCAGTAATTTTATGTAATTTGGAAGGATTATATCATCTAAATTGAATAATAAACTTAATTTATAAGGTACTAGAGTACAAAATTATTTGAAACACACGTTTTATCTTGTCCCTCAAAATAACGATAATGGAAAATTCCATATACGCAACACTGGTTTACTGATTTTGAGTAGAAAATTGAATGAACTGAGAGTATTTTTTTACTGTTAGCAGCATTTTAGAACGCAAATGTCCGGCTTAAAATAATTAAATGACAGCAGTTTTGTCAAACACAGTCAAACAGTGAGAGTGAGCGGTCGGGCGTCACGAAGTCCTGTTCGCATTATCCACTACGAACTTGATTTTATTAGGTAAGTAATGTTTGTTTGACTTATAACTTATCATAGCTAGTTAGAAAAAAGTGTCTTTAATCGGAATTAAGTGGAACATTTCGTTAAATTACATTTTAACCGTTGATTTCTTGAGTTTGTTTTTGTGATGCCATCATACGTCACGTCCATTACGCTATGTATTGTACTAGCGGAACGCCAAATGTGACGTAGTGGAATTCTAAAGCATGGCTTACACATGTCGATATAGTTTTTATAATCAAAACAGTTTAAATATATAAAAATGTTTTTAAATGATGAGAGATTGATTGATTACTTTTAGTGAAAAATAATTGAATAAAGCATTAAGGTTTAATTTAAATAATTTAATCGACCGGTAAGTTACAGATTTTTGTAATAATCACTATTTTCGATAGTTAAAACGTAAATGATGCAGCTTTAGACTATTTTTTTTAGATCTGACTATGGCGTTGACGGAGCGGAGCGGTCTAAAAGATACAGGGAAAAAATAAAACAGGATCCAGTAAAGCACGAACTTCATAAAAAAAGGAACTTAAAAGACTGAACAAGCATTTTTAAACGAACTAACTGAAGAAGAAAAAGACGCTAGAGGAAAGCGATGGAGAGAACAAAAAAGAAATCAAAAAGAAAACAAGAAGAACAACAAGGGGAGGCTGCAACTAGACAGCAGTCGGCTCCAACCTCCAACGGACCAACAGATAGCTGTAACAAGCAAAGCAGTTCCTCGTTTGTTTAAAATAAAATTGAAAAGAATAAGTAAAAGTTATACGATCGCTCTGAACAATATACAAAAATCCTCCTCAATACTTTTGCTCAGAGGTCTGAACTTGAAACTGGTTTTCCTTACTTGACCTTTAAGTCCCAACAAGTTTCGTTCCAGTTTTGTGTTCATTTTTTCACCTACTTTTAATGCTATACTTTGAATATCCTCTTTTTCTGGATTTTTCTTGCAGTTAGTGTATGCTTCACGTATTGCCACTTCCATGACTTCTTGCCGCGCCTTAAGCTTATCGTTTTCAGTCATTTGATCATATTTGTTCAGTGTGCTTAGGTGATGAGTAAATGCCATAATTTCTTTTCTTACATTTAAGAAAAAAATTATGATAGCATACTGAGAAGTCGGTTATGAGACTCAATGGTCTCATAACCGACGTCTCAGTATGCTATAATTTTCATAGTGTAGATTCGTTCGTAGAAATAAATAATATATTTAATTATTAATAATAATATAATATTAATAATAATTTAATTATTTTACGAACGAATCAGCACAAAGAAAAAAAATACAATAATAATGAAAGACATGCGTTGTTAAGAATACGTATGTTACGTTACGTATGTGTTAAGAATTCCTCAAAATGTTATTTTAGAGTGTTTTAAATGACTTTACTTGATTGTCAATGTACGTTTTAAAATTGATTAATTCTAAATAATGTAAACTGTGCCTTATAATTCCTAAACGTGACGATTTTTTCTATTAACGTCACTTGTCCTACTTTCATGGTGATACTTAGATTTAATTTTAAAATATTCTCATATGATTACTACTCTGACTTAAATTTTTTATAATAATATTATTTAAAAGTTTTATAAAACATATTTTTTTTATCATATTTTATAGAAAAGTGCCAAAGTAGAGGCTTGACTGTGCAATGAAACGTGCCATAAAGTAACGTAGAGGAATAGTTTTCGTATAAAAAACGTTGATTTTATTTAAAATACTAATTATAAGTTTGTGATTTTGAAGACTGTTCTTGTTAAAATATATTATAATAAAAAATAATCTCATTTGATTTACCACCGAGTTTTAATACCAATGTAAACTTTGTGAAGTAACGGAATTTTTTAGTTACCATCCCTCCTTAAAATATGTATTTCTCGTTAAATTAGCAACATATCATATTAAATTTTATTATTTTTTTAAACATGATATAACTCGTTAGCTGGTAACTTGTTTAATTTCAATATTGTTCTTTTCTTTCTGGGTGGAATTCCATTACGCAACGAACATTTTATTTGAAAACCACCCAGATATGCTTAATTATATTGAAAACTTTGGTCATTACAAGATATTTTCTAAATTTAAACCCACGACCTACGTCATTTAAATTTAAAAGTCAATTATCTGAAATTAAATATTTCAAATGGCGGGAGACTTTGTTAAACATAAAAAACACAGTGATACGACGTCAATGTGGAGCTATTTTTTAGTTGCGAAGGATAGGAATAGTGCCAAATGTAACCGATGCTTAGCCATTCTCAAGACTTTGGATGGATCGACTAAGGGATTACATACACATTTGTCATCAAAACATAACATCAAGCTTATATCAGCTTCAACAAGTCTAGATTCTGATAATCTGAACACAGCACCGCCGCCAGCCAAGTGAAAGTTAAATGATTATTTTACTAAAAGTGCCGACGATAGCCTCGATGATATTTTGGCAAGAATGATTGCATTAGATGGATTTCCATTCAGTATATTCATAACTTCAGATGATTCGAGAAAATTTGTCTTGGCAAAAAACACGGATTTACCAAAGTCAGCCGTTATCATTCAAAAACGTATCATGAATTACAGTGAAAAAATCAGAAAGCAAGTAACTGCAGAATTGAAACATTTGAAAAGTGCAGGTGAAAGATTTAGTCTTTCTTTCGACAAGTGGACTTCAACATCCAATAAACCATACATGGCCGTCAACGTACATTCATATAAAAAAAATTTGGAATTTAGGACTTGTTCCTATTTATGGAAGTATGAAAGTATGGCTGAAAATTGTCTTCGTATATTGAAAGAGCGTCTAAGTATATTTGATATTTCCCTGGATACTGGCTTTATGAAAAACATAATTATTTGCAAGACAGCTCTACCTCAGATGATACTATAAATGAACCACCTGTGGCTGTTGATCATATGGACGACATCCATGATGATGAACATTTAGAAGACTTAGACAGTCCAGAATCAGACTTAATCTTAATGTCACAAAATGACCTTGCGCTATAACACATACCAGAGTTAACACAAGATGAAAACATTAATGAGCTGATAAAGAAAATCCGCAAAGTTTTAGAGTGTATTTCAAAAGATCACCATTGAAAAATGAAACAGTACTTCAAAAATAAATGAAAATTGAACATGGAAAAGAGCTGTCACTTCTTTTGGACTGTAAAACCAGGTGGAATAGTCTTTTAACAATGCTGGAGCGATTTTATCTTTTAAAAACCTTCATTCAAAAAGCTCTTATAGATCTCAATCATCCAATTCGTTTGGAAGAAGTTGATTTTGAATTGGTAAATAAAATTGTTGATGTGCTGACCCCAATTAAATTGACAGTAGAAGCAATCTGCCGGCGAGATGCTAATTTATGCACAGCTGATTCCGCTTTGAAATTTCTTATAAAACAGCTATCTAGCATAATCATTTTTTGGCAAGTGCTGACACTTGCCAAAAAATGAAAACATCATTAGTGGAACGTATGAAGCAACGACGAAGTGATGATTTGACTGGTGTGTTGAATTAATTACAAAATCCATGAAAAGATGATGAAAATCAGTTATTATCGGATTTGGAATGGCATGACTTATTTCCAGTTTCTACACAGGCTTTAGTTTGGAAGCAAATAAAGTGTATTGTTAAAAAACTTAAAAGTCGACATGACACGGAAGAAGAAGAAGGAAGATCAAGATCACAAACAGATGATGAGTTAAGGCCACAAACCTCCCAATTCCAACCCCAATTGACACTAAAGGAAAAGTTATAGCTGGAAATTGATAAGAGTATGAAATCCCCAGATCGTGAAGTACAAATACAAAATTAATCGGGGTTGGCAAAATATAGTATTAGACGTGAAATAAGCCTGTTTGAAAATGGAGGAATTAGTGGATATCACTTAGAAACAGCATATAAGTATCTATTGTCTATTCCTCCAACCAGTGTAAAACCTAAACGAACGTTTTCAGTTGCTGCTTATGTTGGTAATAAACGAAGCAGGCTTGGAAGCTTTGATATTTCTTCGATTGTATTTTCAAAATTCGAAATAAGTTTTATTGTCTTATTATTTCTTACAAAGTATAGTATCTTTTTGTCATTTTTTCTTTTCTTACTATACTGTGATATGTGTAGTGTACCAAAATTAAAAATATATATTTTAAGAAATTACTCGTTTTTTAGAGTTCAGTTGCCGAATGGCATAAAACGGAACCCTTATAGTTTCGTCATGTCTGTCCGTCTGTCTGTCTGTCTGTCCGTCCGTCCGTATGTCACAGCTATTTTATTCCAAAACTATTAAGACTATACATGTGAAACTTGGTAAGTAGATGTATTCTATGAAACGCTTTCCGATATTGAGAAAAAAATTAAAAATCATTTAAAATAAAGGAACATACTACTACCCCATACATGGAACTAAAACTGAAAATATATATTTTTTTTTTCATGAAACCTATGCGTCTTGCCATAGTTTGGCCAAGTGCGAGTCAGACTTGCCCATGAAGGGTTCCGTAGTAACTATTATATTGCATCGCTTCATTCTTCAGATATAACATTCACAACGTAGTTCCTCTAACCTACAAGGCAACTTCGCACTTTTTTTTTTTTTTTTTTTTTTTAAATACCCCCATTTATTTTACTTTCTTGCTATCTGCGGTCAGTGTATCAAGTCTCATTCTTTTTCCGTGCGAGGCAACGATAACACGAGTTCTGCGATAACATTCTCCAATTTGAAATAGTTTTAATATTGAATTTAGTTGTTTGTCATTATATAGTTAGAAATAATGCCTAAGCGCAGTGCTAAAGAAAAAATTGAGCGCTATAATAAAAAGATTCGTAAACTCGAAGAATCGGAACGACAAAAACGTCGTCGTGTGGTGCGAGTCATAGAATCTTCGGACTCTGATGCAAGCATAGAGAACGACGCCGGTAACCGTAAGTATTTATTTATATTAACACATTTTGGTGAATAAGTGCATCAATGTGGTTTCTTAACCTTTGTTGCCTTGATTCGAATTCGAACGTGGCAAGCCTGGGGGTTGGCCGTGAGTCAACACGAGGGCATATAAGCAAAAAATAAGCATATCTTACATGAGGTAGCTTAACATATTTGCGAAATTAGACATAGCCTGGGGTCTATCCGAGAGATAGAACGAAGGTATTTTTGTCAAGTTCCACACACATATAAAATAAATAATTTTATTATTAGATGCCGATAAAGTGGACAACAACGGACCTGCCAATCCCTTGCCAGCCTTGGAGGTTACCGACATTCCCGAAATGCCAGTACCGGTTCCCGATTCAGGAATACCAGAAACCGAAGTACCTTCGATTGCACATGAACTGGACCCAGAAATTTTGACAGCATTAGGGGAGCAATCTGACGACACTCCCGAGTTTGGGGAGACCATACACGAAAATTTGGCACAAAGATGGCAGCCCATATTAAAAAAAAGGACTTCCCAAGGAAGCCAAGGACAAATTATTAAAAGAATATCTTGTCCCCTCCAACTGTATTCTTTTACAAGCTCCAAAACTTAATGCTGAAATTTCGGCAGCTATTACAGACATGGCACGAAATCGCGATAAGAAGATGGAGTTTTCGCAACAACTTCTGGGTGCTGGGATCACAGCCGTGAATAGGGCGATGACTCTTCTCATTACTGGCGAAGAAAAAATCCAAGCCATAAAAATGCTAAGCGACAGTTGTCGCATCTTAACCCATCTTCACAATATGGATACTGAAGCACGTATCAAATTGGTGACACCCGGCTTAGAAAAATCATTCCTAAATGTTATCAAGGATAACGAAAGGGATAGCACTTTATTCGGTATAAAACTATCCGAAAAAATCAAAGCTTCAAAAGCTATTGAAAAGCAGGGCCTGCAAATTAAAAAGCCCTCGGTACCTCAAAGACCTCCACAGACAGCCCAATCGGCAGTCACACGGCCTCGCTACCAGGAAAACTGGCAAGGTCCTTCGCGTTACCTGTCGAACAGGGGGGGGCGCGGAGGCCAGAGGAGACAAGCCCCTGCGACACGCAAGGCTCAGACAGCGGCGCAACCGAGGTATTCGAACACGAACAAAACGCGTGCTCAACCTCAACAATAGAACAGGTACATTCCGGACGAATACGTCATTTTTATTCTCACTGGCTTAACATAACTTCCAATGACATCGTTCTCGAATGGATTCGTAAGGGTTTTTCCATACCATTTTCTGAAACTCCGGTGCAAACCTCTCCACCTCGTAATGTTCTTTCAACGGTAGATAAAGAAGATATGAATGTGGCCATCAAAAAGTTAATCGATCTAGGTGCAATAACAACATGTTCACCTATCGAAAATCAATTCATATCAAAGATATTTCTTACTTCCAAACCAAACGGCGACAAGCGGTTTATTTTGAATTTAAAACCACTAAACAAGTTTATCTCTAAATTTCATTTTAAAATGGAAGATTACAGAACTGTAACTAAATTAATACCTCAAAACGGGTACATGGCTAATATAGACTTGAAGGAAGCATATCTTTTAATTCCTATTGCTAAATATCACCGAAAGTACTTGCGCTTTTATTTCGAGGATGATAAAGCACAAAACATTTTGTATGAGTTTAATGCTATGCCTTATGGCTTATCTATAGCACCTAGAACCTTTACCAAAATTATGAAAGAGGTGATGACGCATCTTAGGAACCGGGGTTATAAATCCGTTCAATTCCTTGATGACATATTATGTATAGGTGATACTTATTCTGAATGTCGTGAAAATATAACAGAAACTTTGAAATTATTAGAATCCCTTGGTTTCGTTATTAATTTCAATAAAAGTTCATTAGAACCAAAACAAACTTGTAAATATTTAGGTTTCTTGTATGATTCAAAACGTTTAATTATGTCCTTACCAGACGAGAAACGCGCTCACAGTTTAATAAATAAATTCGTACGCTTACCACGCTGCACAATAAGAGAATTTGCACAATTAATTGGGATTCTTACTGCTGCTTGCCCCGCAGCAAAATATGGATGGATCTACACCAAGATCTTGGAACGACAAAAATACTTGGCGTTACAATTGAACAATGATTTTGATAGGAAAATTAAATTATCTAATATAATTTTGAATGATCTGAATTGGTGGTCAAAAAATATCTCCACAACTTCCAATTCCATAAGGGCTCAAGCATTTACATTAGAAGTATTCACTGATGCGTCAAGAATCGGGTGGGGCGCCTGTTGCAATAACGAGCTCATTAACGGTACTTGGAAAAATGCAGAATTAAAGTTTCACATTAATTATCTCGAACTCTTAGCGGTATTTTTAGCATTAAAATGGTTCGCTCGCAATTATTCTGACTGTGCTATATTATTACGCATTGATAATACGACAGCCATTAGTTATGTCAATCGTATGGGCGGAATACAATTCCCACATTTGAACGACTTATCTCGATCTATTTGGCAGTGGTGCGAGAGGAAAAATATCTGGCTAGTAGCTTCTTACATAAACACACACGATAATTTTATAGCCGACGAACAGTCTAGAAAAATTAACGTAGACACTGAATGGGAGTTATCAAATTTAGCATTCCAATTGATAACACAAGAATTAGGCCAACCAGAAATAGACTTATTCGCCTCTCGCACTAATGCAAAATGTAAGAACTATGTGTCTTGGCGACCAGACCCCGATGCCATCGCAATTGATGCGTTTACAGTAAGCTGGCGCGATAAACACTTTTATGCCTTCCCGCCATTTTCCGTAATATTAAAATGCTTACAAAAAATAGTTTTAGACCAAGCCGAAGGTGTTTTTGTTTTCCCCATATGGCCATCACAAGCCTGGTATCCCCAGTTAAAGAGTATGCTTGTTAGCGAAATAGTTATTCTGAAAGCCAATAAAAGTCTTTTATCTTCCCGTTTCAGAACCCACCATCCACTTTACAAGTCGCTTACCCTGGGTGCCGCGGTGCTCTCGGGCTTGCGTTCACGCAGCGAGGGACGCCTCCAACCGCTCTCGACTTAATGCTAGCTTCTTTGTCTCAAAACACCGTACAACAGTATAACGTCACCTTTAAATCATGGTGGGAATTCTGTTTACTTAATAATTTTAGCGTGTTTGAGGTGTCAATTCCACGGGTCATGACCTTTTTATCCGATCAATTTAATAAGGGAGCATCATACGGTTCACTTAATAGTCATCGCTCTGCCCTATCGCTACTTCTAGGAAGCAGTATAGGAGCAGACGACTGCATAAAAAGGTTATTAAAAGGCGCATACAAGTTGAGACCGTGTGTACCGAAGTACACAAGTACTTGGGATCCCCAGGTGGTACTCAACTTTATCTCTAATTGGTTTCCAAATGAAGACCTCACAATAGAAAATGTCACTAAGAAACTAGCAATTTTGTTAGCTATTTGCACAGCTCACAGAGTTCAAACGTTTGCCCTTATCAAGACCTCAAACATAAAAATAAATTCTAGAGGCATCGAAATTATCGTAACTGATATTATTAAGACATCGGCACCTGGCCGAGATCAACCAATTTTATATCTACCATACTTTTTAGATAAACCAAGTATTTGCCCAGCTACGACATTAAAAGATTACCTTCAAGTGACTAAGGAAATTAGACCCAAGAACGTACCTAATTTATTCTTGACGTTTAAAAGGCCCTATAGAGGCGCCACGGCGCAGTCAATCAGCCGCTGGATAAAACAAGTGTTGTTGTTGAGCGGCGTGGACGTGACGACATTCAACGCGCATAGCACCCGCCATGCCGCCACGTCCTCGGCGCACCGCGCTGGCCTGTCCATAGACGCCATCAGGAAGGCGGCTGGCTGGACAGCTGCCTCCCAAGCGTTCGCCAAATATTATTGTCGGCCCATACGCGAAGAAAATTCTTTCGCAAGTTCGGTTTGTTTTCCACCAAACCCAAATTAAAAAGAGACTGATTACTGTCTATATTATTGTATATTACTGTAGAAGAGACTGATTGGTGTCTATTGCACTATATTATAATATTAAGAACGAAGTTGATTCTAGATTAAGATGCCAATGTATCATTTACAATTGATTACCGATTAATAATAATTAAAATAAGGAAGGCTTATGTAAAATATACAAATTAAATTAACAACTTATGTATTATTATTAGCAAAACTTCATCTCTAAACATCTACGTTGTGAATGTTATATCTGAAGAATGAAGCGATGCAATATAATATATGATCAAACGAACTTCGCAAGTGAAGTTCGATCGATATTATATTAATCGCTTCATTCGAAGATATAACACCCACCCACCCTATTTCCCTATAACGAAGCTTTTGCTAAACTATAACTAGATTTACTCTAAAAAAGAATGAGACTTGATACACTGACCGCAGATAGCAAGAAAGTAAAATAAATGGGGGTATTTAAAAAAAAAAAAAAAAAAAAAAAAAAAAGTGCGAAGTTGCCTTGTAGGTTAGAGGAACTACGTTGTGAATGTTATATCTTCGAATGAAGCGATTAATATAATATCGATCGAACTTCACTTGCGAAGTTCGTTTGATCATATATAATAATATAATATGTATAACTACTACAACTACTAGTCTGTCTGTCTGTCCATCCGTCCGTCCGTATGTTACAGCCATTTTATTCCGAAACTATTAGGACTATACATATAAAACTTGGTAGATTGATGTATTCTGTGAACCGCTTTCCGATTTTAAGAAAAAAATAAAATATATTTAAATTAAATTAAAAAATATTTTCAGTTTTAGTTCCATGTATGGGGGAGCTCCCCATACATGGAACTAAAACTGAAAATATTTTTTTTTCATGAAACCTATGCATGTGTGGTATCTATATACAGGTAATTAAAATGAGATTGAGGTTTCTAAAACCACTTTTTCATAAAATTAATCGTTTAAAAGATATACGCTTCCAAAGTAGTAAAATATGTGCCCCCCTCTAATTTCTATAATAATGGAGTGAAAAATATAAATCTATACTAATATTATAAAGCGGAAAAGTTTGTTAGTTTGTTTGTTTGTTTGTTTGTTTGTTTGTTTGTTTGCTTGAACGCGCTAATCTTCGAAAGTACTGGGTGGATTTGGATGAAATTTGGTATGGAAGTAGCTTGAAGCTTGAGGAAGGTTATAGGCTACTTTTTACCCGACTGCAAAAAAGGAGAGTTATGTTTTAACCGTGATAGAATCCACGGGAGCGAAGCCCCGCGAGAGTACTAGTATATTATACAACGTGTAACGGAAACCCCATATCTAACCAAAAGGGCTGAAGACAACATTTGGTATGGAGTCTCTATGCACAGTTTCAGCACAAAATAACTGACTTAAAGAATTGATACCAAATTATTGGTTTCACATATTTTTTGAATACCAATCATAACAAACGTGTCACAGCACTACGAGGGTCAATAACTTTCCACGTCACTTGCGAATAACACGATAATTCTTTTCGTTCTTCTTAATTTGAAAAATTCGGTCTCTGGTATCAGTGTACTAGAATTTGTAATAAGTTCTACACATGTAGACTTAGGATTACAAAACCCTTGCCATATCGTTTGTTATCATCCAAAGAAGCCATGCACTTGGTATGTATATACCCTTTAAATTACACGTTGTATATATATATATATATATATATATATATATATATATATCTATAGATCTTAATGTAAACTTTCAATCAAAATTGGTTTTAAAGAGATCGAGTCAGCAGTTTTTGAGATACAGCATATTTTCTAAAACCGCAAATATAACTTTGTAATTCATACAAATACTATGAAAAACAAAGTTATTTGGCGTAGTTGCAAAAAATGTAAATAAGCTAGTTTTAAGAAATTTGTAAGTTCTAGTTTTTTGTCAAGTAAATACATATTATATTATTATGGTTACTACGGAACCCTTCATGGGCGAGTCTGACTCGCACTTGGTCAATTTTTGTAAAATGTTATAATAAACAATATAACATTAGATTTATAGTATTCTTTTATTTTTTTTTCTTTTAAATTAAGTTACACTTGATACATATATTGTTATGAAATAAATTACGCTTATATTTTCTGCGAAGTAAGTTCGCTAGACAGCATTAATGAAAAAAGTTTTTTTGATATGGCCCCACGTATACACTACTAATTTTTAATTAGTACAAATACTTAAAGGGCTTATTAGAAAAGGTCTTGTTATTATATATGTAAAGTCTCACTATATAATATTGATAAATAGCAAAGTTATTAGCGTTTGTTTATATCCCAAAATGTCACTCAATTTACGGACATATTGTACAGGCCATTCATGTATTCATTAATCGTGATGTCGCGGTCACGCGGTCTCGCTCAAACTTGCCCCGCCTCCAACAGCTGTTATCGTAATTGTAGGTAGCTTAGACGCATCTTTAAGCTTTACGAATTAAAAAAAAGTAAAATAAAACGTTCACGAAAAATAATAGGCACTTATTAAATTCAAACTTTACCTACATACTTTAATTGGGCCATTTGCTTGTGTTGTTCAGTATCCACCTGCAGAACTCCATCCTTGGTTCATTATCCACAGTAGTCAATTCTTGACCCTTTCTTTAGTGGTATGGGTGAAATCCAGACGAACTAATGATCGTCTATGCACAGTACTGGCTGATATTAAAATGACGAGCTGCGTCATTCGTACTTCGCCGGGGATCTTCAAAGTAGTCCACTACATCGTCGTAAAGGTTTTGGGCCGGTCTTCCATGTCCTTGGCGATGGGCCGTTGCGCGGAATGATCAATGGTCGAGTAAACGTTGGTAAACATTTACCACAGTCCGAACCTTTGGCTAGCGAGCATTTGGGTACTCTTCCCTGTACATACGAACAGCGGCCACCAGACCAAAAGTACACACGCAACATAGCCACGTACTCCCGAGATGAAAACTGGTAAGCCATCGCGACAGAAAAAACGTAACAACTTATGTTTAAAAAGCACGCGCACACTTCCGCTAACAAATTGGCACTGTTTGTTCGTTCACTCGTTGTAAAAAGGACCGCTGGCCAGAGGGGGCGTGGCTTGAGCTTAGACGCGAGTTTGCCGGGATTTATGAATGACGATCTAACTGGACTAGCACTGCGCGTAGTATTTTCTAGTAGCAATTGTTATGAATGATTGATTCAATTATGAGTTTACCAGTTATGACAAATTTTCGTAGACAATTTTGGGGTTTCGTTTTTTTTACTTTTGACTACATAAATATGATCAGTAAAGGGTACGGATAGAGCCCCATTTTTTTTTGTACTAATTAAAAATTAGTAGTGTATATATAATAAAGTACCGAATGTTATTAAAAATATGACAGTACATCAGAATTTAAACGAGCACTAAATGAAATTTTAATAAACAAAACTTATTTCAGTCTGGTTTTATTATGATATTACATAATTATATTTTTTTTATTTCATACTGGTTTTATTATTCAAATAAGTACTGCATACCCATCTACCCTAACTTGCTACTTACCCAGTTTCGAAGCGTCAATAGCCTAATGGATAAGGTGTCGGACTTGTGATCGAGAGGTCGCAGGTTCGAACCCCACCCATTACACTATTGACGTGAACCCACTCCAGACACAAGCATATTTAGCTTAGTTGGAGGGGTTAACAAGATTGCTAGTAATGTGAAATGTACCCACATTGCTAGTATTCTTTAAAAAAAATCTGAGGAGTTTAATATATAAAATCAAAGTTTTATTGCAATAGGATGAATATTGAGGGAACGGATAATGTATTACTACAGTAAATACAAACGTTAATTTTTATATAATAGGTATAATTTATTAAATTTATTTTTGTGATTTATTTACGTACCTACTTGCTTCATTTAGATCCATCCAGCCGTTTGAGCGTGAAGAAGTAACAAACATGCAAACAGACACATTCATTCACAAACTTTCGCCTTTATAATATTAGTGTGATAAATAAAACCATCTAAATAATTAATATTCGTTTTTCAAATTTTTTCAACATAACGACAAAAAATTAAAAAATGCAAAGTTAGCAAACTTCGTCGTGCAACGGCAAGCGGGCCTCGAGCGAACTTGTCATTGTGTGTGGGACAACGCACACGACTAGCCCGCTGCAGTAAATACCTATTTTCCGCGCGTCTCGTAGGCTCGACACCCTCTTAAGGAGTATTACATTGTCTATTAAACACAATTTATTGCATTAACCTAGCATTTTTAGTTTCCGAGATTTTTAGGATTCTTTAAGTGACCCGGATTCATTGCTCTCGAGTGTATTTAATTATTTGCCTAAAATGTGTACACGGCCTTATCCCTACTTAGTATTTATACAATGTCTCCCAACGCGTGTCTGTCTGTATGTTGGCGATAAACTTAAAAACTCGTAAACAGATTTTCATGAGATTTTCATCAATGGATAGAGTGATTCATAAGAAAGGTTTAAGTGTATAATTTATTATTTTTCTGAGTGATTTAGAAGAACGAGACCGGGTGACGCTGGGCTGGGTCGCTATTACAATAATAAAATCGTATAATATAACAGAGAAAAGGCCCAGACAAGTTTGCCTTAGGCGTATAAATATTATAAGTGCAGTAATTAACCGGTATGTCAGCAGTAAATATCGTAAAAATTATTTAAATTGCACAACAACAATAATATTGCCAAATGAAATTTGTTAAAATTCCAATAAATAAATGTATAATTGCTATTGTATGCTTCGGTAATTAAAATGACTTTAATCAATTCCAACAGCTATCCTGTTCTAACAGCTATCCTGTTCTATCCTACAGATATAGATAGATAGGATAACCTTAGTCTCTTTCTGTTGCATATCATGATCTAGGTCCTTAATTCAGGAAACCACAGAGAGCCACTAGCTAAGCCACAAGACTACAGAACAAACCGAATCCAACCCAGTAATTAAATGCGCAACAAAGCAACATTGTGTACACACAACGGTTACAAAGTCTTTGAACTTAATTCGGAGTTCAAAGACTTTGAAACGTTGCAAGTCTTTAATTGATTTTCGTCAGCGGCACCAATGCTCAGTTTCAACTGGAAAAGTTGAACAATCAGCCCTAGCTTGTTAGTTAATGGTAATTAAAGAACGTACTTTCAATGGGCTTTTTGAATATTCGAATGAAATTCACAGTTTCAAAAGATAGTATTGTTACTCAGTCTGATGTAACCCATTCCGTAGCTCTTTTCATTTCACATTTTAATTCATGTCACCTTTACGAAAAGTATTTGCTATATTTTTCAAGGCATAAAAACGGCATAGATGAAGCATGGTAATTTGGATTTATATTTCATGAAAATATCTACTAAAAACTACAAAAAAGTTTTGAAGCCTCATTGAAAGCTTGGTCGTATTTCATTTAATATGTAACATTGTATACTATACAGCTTATTTGGTCGAGTGAGTTGCAAGCGCGACTGTAGAGCACGAGGTCTCTGGTTCGATTCCCAGGTCGGGTAAAAAGTACTATTGAGTTTTTCAGTAAGGAATTTCTCAGCAATAGCCCGGAGTTTGGAAGGGTCTGTGGCTTAGGCCCCCAGTGGTCGAAGAACCTGTGGCCGACGCCCCCGATTCTATTAATTTAATATCTTTCTTTTTTATGCTTTTTAACTTAGTACAGTAAATAATAAAAGTGTTTCGCCATAATAATAAAGTATTTTTCTTGCTACACAAAAGTTATTGAAAGAACAGAAAGAATAGTTCGCCTTAAGCTTATCGTTACACACCTTTTTCCCCATTAAAACACATTTATTATGTACATAAGCAGAGCACAGCACAGCACTCTATAAGTAAGTTACATGATTCTCTTGATTATAGGTGATAAAAACTGTGATTTATATACAATTTTGTTACTAGATTTCTTATCGAGATAAACAAATAAATAATGAAAAGTAACTAAGACTTTCATTTTTCAAAATATACAAGCAATGTAAAAACATTTCTATACCTGACAGTACATTTGATAAAATAATTGCTTTGAATTAAATTAATAGAATCGGGGGCGTCGGCCACAGGTGCCTCGACCACTGGGGGCCTAAGCCACAGACCCGTTTGGAAGTCGGTGGTGTGATACCCCTGTGCCTCGGAAAGCACGTCAAGCCGTGTTGGTCCCGGCAGTCATATGGACATCTTTGAGAGTCGTTACTACGGTCTGACGATCTAACCAAGGGGAATCGTATTACCTAGCTACTGATTTGTGAGGATCAGACAGGTAGTCGCTCCATGTAATAATGATAATGATCATTATAATAATAAACAGTATGTTAACTAACAGAGCGCGTTCCCGTTAACCCGCAATAGTATAAGCACATCAATTAGATCGCCCCACACGCGGCCCGTCATTCATAAATAAATTGCGACGTTGCCGTCCTTCAAGTACGCGTGTACAGAGTGTTTCTTTTACGTATCAATTTAACATTTTTGGTGAATATTTTAATATTAAAAATAAAAAACTAAACATTTTTTTTTCGAAAGATAATATTTTTTTTTTAGCATGTATGGATGCTATACTATTGCGGGTTAACGGGAACGCCCTCTGTTAATTAACATACTGTATAATAATCCGCGCTTAATGATCTCTTGGATTGTAATCCAACAAGCGATCTGTTTGCTGTTTGTATGGATGGATGAAGATTGTATTGGTATGTCAGATGTACTGTGAGAAGAATTCATGAGTGTTGTTAAAATGTTAACCTTCTTTTATTTATGTTCTCACTTAAATATTTTTTTTATTTTATTGATAATATGTTCGCGTTTGACCACCATCTTACCTGATTGTAAGTGATTATGTGGTCGAAAATGGAGCACGCTTACCTAAAAGTAACCTATTCACTCTTGACTTAAAGACTCCTAGGTTATAGCTATCGAGAAACACAGACTCCGGCAGGGAATTCCATTCCTTAGCCATACGCACAATGAAAGTATTGCCAAAACGTTTAGTGCGTATGGGTGGGATACCTACTTTGTTTATTTTTGTAAGTATGTGTCATACATAGTTGTCTTTTAATTTTTAATTTTAGTTACTGTCATTGGTTGTAGACATAACCATTGTAATTAAATAAATAATGTAAGACACTAATACTGTGCAGTATCTAGTTAGACTGGCTAGTTAGACTGGAAGCTGACCCCATCATAGATGTGAAAAGGCTAATTAGATGATGATGTAACATTGTATAGTTTGAAATACTTTTCAGTTTATAATATTGAGGTATTCCATGAAGCGCACCCAAACGAAGCGCACCCAGACGAAGCACACCTAAAGTATTCCACTTAGCACACCCGTAGGTGCGCTTCAAATGAAAATTTAAAATAATTAATTTCCTATTCCACGAAGCACACCTATGAATATCACTCGCATAGTGCGGAGACTAAGAAATAAAAATGTCGATCTGTGATGTTCCGGACTTAACGTTTTTAAATTGTGACATATCAGTGCTGACCAAATTCAATCCTCGGTCCAATGTATCATTAAGTTTTTGATTGTAGGAATGGGCTTCATGGTGGAAACTACTTGCTGCTCGAGTTCGTTCATTGCTTCCTTAATTTGGGTCTCCAAAACGTTTGAGGCACATTTATGTTCCTTTGTTTTAACAACTTCTTCCATGCTACTTAATGTGAGTAAGCCATTACATCCTTTTTTAATGTGTATTAAAAAAGGATGTAATGTGTCGCCACAAGACATTACCGTTCTTATAAATCTTGTGTTTACTATATTGTTTGTTATTATACACTAACATTTGTGTCCCCTTCCTTTAGGTGTGCTTCGTGGAATAGGAAATTAATTATTTTAAATTTTTATTTGAAGCGCACCTACGGGTGCGCTAAGTGGAATACTTTAGGTGTGCTTCGTCTGGGTGTGCTTCGTTTGGGTGCGCTTCATGGAATAACTCATAATATTGTAGGCTATTCCTTGTGACCCCAAAAGTGAACCCCATACGTCCTACCTATTTTCGTGCCGGTTTCAATTCAATTCAATTCATTTTTAACCGACTTCTAATATAAAAAAGGAGGAGGTTCTCAATTCGGATGTTTGTTTGTTTTTATTTTTATGTTTGTTCGGGCCTAGCTCCGTCGCTTGCCAACCGATTTGAAAAATTATTTTTTTGTTGGAAAGGGTATACTTTCCAAATGATCCCATGAAAATTTTATCGAAATCGGACAAGCCGTTTCCGGAAAATAGACAAAAGTCTGAAAAAAATATTTACATTGACGATCTTTTCGTTTACTCTGCTGGTGAAGGTGATAAGTAGTGGACATTTTTGCTTTTGTAACTAGATTAATTACAAAGTGACCCATTAAAAGGCGCGAAAATAAAAACCTTTTTGCAAAAAATAAAACCGACTTCCATATCAAAACACTACAAAGCAAAAAATAATTTTAATTTCGGAAGGCGGTGTGAAAAAAAAAGAAAATACAAAACCAATAACACCGACTACCGAAATCAAAATTATTTTTGGCTTTGTAGTGTTTTGATATGGAAATCGGTTTTATTTTTGCAAAAAAGTTTTTATTAATGTGATTTTTGGATACATAATTTACTTGAGATCTTATCAATACATTAATTGATTCCTCATAAATCTACCTTATAGGTGTACACTATTTCTAACAACTTGTATATTACAAGAAAAAAATTAATAGTAAAAATTGGCCAAGTGCGAGTCAGACTCGCCCATGAAGGGTTCCGTAGTAACTATAATAATATAAAATAATAATTATGTATATTTATTTGACGAATAAAAACAAACCTTAAAAATTTCTTACAACTAGCTTATTTTCATTTTTTCAACTACGCTAAATAACTTTGTTTTTCATAGTGTTTGTATGAAATACAAAGTTATATTTGCGGTTTTAGAAAATATGCTGTATCTCAAAAACTGCTGACCCGATTTCGTTCAAACTAATTTTGGTTGAAAGTTTACATTAAGATCTACGGACATATATTTTTTTAGATTTTCCACTCCATTATTATAGAAGTCAGAGGGGGGACACACATTTTACCACTTTAGAAGATTATATCTTTTAAACGATTGACTTTATGAAAAAGTGGTTTTAGAAACCCTTATATCATTTTTAAATATCTGTCTATAGATACCACACATGCATAGGTTTCATGAAAAAAAATATTTTTAGTTCTAGTTCCATGTATGAGGACTCCCCTTTATTTTAAATATTTTTAATTTTTTTCTTAAAATCGGAAAGCGGTTCGCAGAATACATCTACTTACTAAGTTTAACATGTATAGTCAAAAGTTTCGGGATAAAAATGCCTGTGACATGCGGACGGACAGACAGACAGATAGACAGACAGACGCAGACAGACGGACAGCTAAAAACTATAAGGGTTCCGTTTTTTGCCATTCGGCTACGGAACCCTAAAAAGAAGAATGCCAAGGCTTCCTTCAAGACTCGGCCAGAACCGACAAAGATGAACTATATATACATCATAAAAAAAATTGGCCAAGTGCGAGTCGGACTCGCCCATGAAGGGTTCCGTAGTAACTAAAATAAATATAATATACTTAATAAATTTATTTGAAAAATAAAACAAAAAGCCTTACAAATTTCTTAAAACTAGCTTATTTACAATTTTTACAACTACGCCAAATAACTTTGTTTTTCATAGTATTTGTATGAATTACAAAGTTATATTTGCGGTTTTATAAAATATACTCTCTCTCAAAAACTGCTGACTCGATCTCGTACAAACCGATTTTGATTGAAAGTTTACATTAAGATCTACAACATATGGTTTTTTATCACTTCATTATTATAGAAGTTAGAGGGGGAGGACACACATTTTACCACTTTGGAAGCGTATATCTTTTAAACGATTAATTTTATGAAAAAGTCATTTTAGAAACTTTAATGTCATTTTAAAAGACCTGTCTATAGATACTACACAAGTATAAGTTTCATGAAAAAAAATATTTTCAGTTTCAGTTCTATGTATGGGGAGCCCCCTTTATTTTGAATATTTATTAAATTTTCTCTTAAAATCGGAAAGCAGTTCACAGAATACATCTACCTACCAAGTTTTACATGTATAGTCCTAATAGTTTCGTAATAAAATGGCTGTGACATACGGACGGACGGACACACAGACAGACGGACATGTCGAAACTATAAGGGTTCCGTTTTTTGCCATTCGGCTACGGAACCCTAAAAGGAAAATAATTATATAATATGACTGTATAGTTAGTTTTCTATAAGAAGTACATTAAAAAAGTTATAGTTCTTTGAAGTTGACCACTTAATACTTCTAATTTTAACGATAACATGAAATAAACTATAAAATTATTGAATGATGACTATTGAATTCGTTGTCAACAGCCAAGGTAGTCGTTAGTAATACAGAAATTGGAGTCCGGTAACAAAGCAATAAAAAACTCAAAAAACACATAAGACACTTCTTCGCTCGTCACAAAACGCGGGAAAAGTAAAACTTTTGACAATTATCAGTGACAACTACAAGAGTAAGTGTTACCAGCACTAAATAACTATTCTAAACTGTATCGATAATTTATAATAATTGAATTACTTTAAATTATTATAAGATAATAAAAAATAAAACTTAACATTAATTATTATAAGAATTACGAGTTATGACTTTAGTAACTAATAAATTCACTTACGTAGGTTCATAATGATATTAATGTTATCGATTTGCAAGTGCAATTTCGTATCGATATGATTTTATTTTGGTATTGGCAACATTTCTAATTGAAATTGTAGATAAAAAACGTGTTGATAAATTGAATAACTATTTAAAATAACTTTTAAACGGTGTACTTCTACAGATTTTATGTATACTGTATAATTCGTATTATTTACATGATTCGAGCCGAAACTTGCATTCACCTGGCCTTTGTATGCATATTATGTATGCCCAGAAAAAAAATATAACTTACAATATATGAAAACAGAAAAGCAATGAAAACATGAAGAACTCTGCATAAATCAATAAATTATAATATTACTTAAAACAGAAAAACAACAATTAAAACATAAACAACTCTAAATTAATCCTAATAAATAATACACAATATTCCTTTCTTCGTCATTCTGAGGGCAGTGGCGATGGTGTAACTTATACAAAGTAATATACCTGCCTAGTTTCGAACCCACAACCTAGATCACACTAGTAGTTTTGACATTACCACTACCCTTAGCATGTAGTCCACTATGTCTTAGGTTCTACTCACAGTCTAGGTCTCTTTAAGTCCTGATATGGTCTAGATCTAATCTGCCAAGTGTGTCGGCAAGTTCTATTGTGTATGCTCTATTCGGTGGTGTACTATAACCCATTATCAAATCGAGAATTCATGCTCAAGAAGATAGGTGGTTGCATTAGCAGTGAGGTCAAGTGGAAGCAATACGATGCACGATGCACATATTATGTTGAGCAAAGCTGCGCCGAGTAAGTCACTGTCACAAGTTTCATTAGATAATTATGAGAATATATCTCATATGAGTTGTTTAATATAGTACAAATACACACAGATTTGACAGGATTTTTCGAACAGTGCAAGTATAGTTCTTTACTTTTAGATAGCAAGAAATGTCGAAATAATATGTTCATTATCTTTAATATTAATACTGTAAATAGCATTCATCCACCCTATGTACCTATCTGCCATAGATAACTAATATTGGCTACTCATGTAATCTTAGATATTTACCTAGTCAAGAGTTGGAAGCTGTTGTTACATATCTTTAATAATAATTCGTTAGATTTTATCATACGCGAGCCTTTCTTGTACATACATGACTGCGTCAATACAGTAGGATTGAATTGTTGTACGAAATAAGTTGTACAGATAGATAGATATATTCTTTATTGAACGCCATAACAGTAAAACAATAAGGACTTAACAACTAAAAAGGGTGTTACAATGGGCGGTCTTAACGCTCAAAGCGATCTTTTACAGATAACCTTTGGATGAATTTGACACATAGGAGAAAATAAATACGCGGGTAGGTGGGTAGAGGTTGTGCTTGTCTTAAGCAGAGTTTATACGAAGCCATTAATGCTGGCGCCAGTCCCGCAGACAATCCAGCGTTGGCCTGACCCCTGTTGTTTAGACGAGGCCATTCATTCACGGATTTTTCTTAGGGTGTGCACACGTTTGAAGTTAAAAAATAATGAATATGCGGCAGTCTGTTGAAAAAAAATGTTTATGAAACAGAAGGTGCAGAGAGCACTATTATGAGAAGAGTTGATTGATATATTAGAAAAAAAGAAAGCGAAACGACTTTGGATAAGAAAATGGTTAAGCGATAGACCTATAACTGGAGCTTCTGCCTTGTTGCTAAAACAACTAAGATTAGAAGATCCGAGGTCGAGGGGTATGCGGGCGGACGTCACTGGCTAGAAAAATAGACGGGCGCTCTATTCTCGCCAGCGTTAGCAGCCAGCGCTGGCTTGGCTTGAAAAACTGTTTACACTAGGCAAATAACAAGCCAGCGCTGTGTAGTGTTGGCTTCGTGTAAACTATGTTTTACTGACACTGGTAGATCATTCCACAGCCATACTGCTTGAGCTGCGAACGAATATACGTTTTCGTGGAATAATCTACTATCACCGATGATTGCCATAAGCCAATTAATCCCATTTTTGTTTGAAACACTGTTTTGAAACAACGATGCTATTTAACTTTATTTATTTACACTTCACTTTCACCTAGGTGGTACCTGGACGGACAACGCACAACGCGGACTATATGCCGTAGGAGTAGTGAAGAAATAATGGGCTAGGATTAATAAAATTATAAGTGGGAAACAATAAATAAAAGACTCCAATTTTACCAATATTTCATTAAGCAAGGCATGTTTGATTAGTTAATGAAAGCAGCTAAAATTTGAATTTTTATCTAGATTGTTTATTTATTTAAACTTTATGTACAATAGTGGTACATGGGCGGACTTAATGCAACAAGGCATTCTCTACCAGTCAACCTTTGGGTTGTGTGTGTTAAACTTTAATTTATAAAGAAGTGAAGCATTGTAAAAATGGTGTTTATTTTTTTCCAAAAGTTAACAGTATATACGTATTAGTATGTCCTACTTTACAATGGCAATGTAGCAACAATTTCAATTAAGGCATTAATTTTAACGTTTGTTGCAAACTAGGCATAACCTGTATTTCGTAACTTTAAACGCCATATCTCTTAAAATTATCCCTTTCTAAAACATCTTCCCTCGTTTAACTAAAAGTAACAAACTTTAAGCTCGTTACATTGACACCAAAAAGTATCAATTAACACTTTGAAAAAAAAAATTGGGGATAATTTTGTTTTCATCAAGCGCTGTGCTTTTTCGTCACCAAACATTTTACCAGCACAGCTGTTTTATAACTTTCAAACTCAAAATTTTCATAGTCTGATCCAGTGACGAAAATTTCGGCATAGCCCTTTTAATTAAAATTTATGATAAAAAGTGAAAGTTGGGGTAAAACAATTAATTGCTCGATAAAATTAAGTTTTAAGGATGTTCATTGAGAGGGAGTTTCTCTTGGAAAGATTAGAAACCAACGCTTCACCTTTTTTGTGTTTATTAAAAATAAACAACTTCGTAATAATTGCTACATCGTAAGAAAAGACCCTTTATTCGCGATTCACATGCATATATCTAGCACTTATCCTGTTTGTAATTAATGCTACTTATGTGATTATGATACCTAAATGTACCTATATGATATTATACATATTACTATGGCGTTTTATCCTGCAATATTCAGTTTTGCGCGAAACTGTAACAAACATTGATAATAATCGCTAATCAAAAGTTAATTAATGAAGTATTCAAAACGGCTGAGAGCGAGCAGGCTGCGTTTACGTTTTTTTTTTTTTCTTTACGGCTTAACCATTCTCTAAAACATGATCTATAAAACCTTAAACTGGAAGTAATATAGAACCAAAGACACGAGTGATAAGGGTTCCGTCTTTCATACGTGCGTTTGGGACCCTAATAATAATTTCTGCAGGTATCCCTCTAAATTTCAAAACCTCTTTCACCTTAATGAATTGACCCTAATCCGCCGCTCATTTAGCTGAAACATTACCGTTAACAAAGGCCATATTCGGCCATTGTTCGATATGGAGGCGCCCGCTGTATGCTGCTTTACCTTTGTTTACTAAACAAGTCCGGATTATCCAGAGTTTATAATTTTTGATGAGAAATGTTATAAAAGGAGAGTTTTATTATTGTGGTACTTCAGAAATGGCTTATGCTTTCACTGAATACTTTTGTGACTTTAATGAAATAGACAAACATTTCAACCAATCCAAGATTTCAATTGTTTTAAAAACCTAAACTTCCATTTGAGTTAAGAACTTTTTCATTTGCGAGTTAGGTTCAAAAGACAGTACAATAAGATAGATAGATACCTTTATTGTACACCATAACAGAATTAAATAAGAACTTAAAAACTATAAAAATCGCTAAAAGCGATCTTTTACAGACAACCAATAAGATGAAAATAATTATGATAATAATTAGACAGTTTCTGAAACGAAGAGCAAACATTGTTTAGTACATGACAATCAGTAGAAACGTAAGAAAATATAATCATAAAATTATATAATCAGCGATATAACATTATATAACGTTTAACAGAATAAACGCAATTCCTGAAAGTACGAGAGTTGGTTCAGAATCGGCTTCTGAATCTGTTTCCATCATAAAAAATAGGTGTTATTTTTTGACGGTAAAATCTTTCATTTAACTTAAAATGGAAATACAGTATCATGACAAATTAATACAATCCTTAATTGAAGGAAATGCGCTCGTGTGCGTGTCAGCCGCTAACATTGCATGAGTAAGGATAGTGTATTACGCACACGTTTTACGTTTAGTAATGCTATTAATGCTATTAGTAATGCTAAATATTTTATAAAAAATGTCTATGTTTGGTTTCAATTTATTTAGTTACGGATGTTGTTTTAGATAAGTCTAAAACAACATCCGTAACTAAACAAATTGACATTAATTTAATGTTCTAATTGGGGTTTCTGAGGTATTGCGCTTAATCTGTTAACAAATGTATATAACATGCCCACTGCTGGGAGCAGCAGGCCTCCTTTTTATGAGAGAAAATGTGCCGTAATTCGTATTGCGTATCTTTGGATTTTTGGACCTAGCCTAGGACATACCGGTTGCCGAAGTTACGGGAATGTTTTTGTTTTTTTAGTCAGTAGAAGTTTCACACTCCCTTGCGCTCCACCTCATTACAGAGTCATTCATCAAGATTTTTCTTTATGATGTTTCCTTCACGGTTTTGATAGAAATCCTAATAATGAAAATTACATAATGGAATTAGCCTTATGGTTATGGTTTGGGTCGAACCCAGGAACTCGTAAGTTGTTTATGTGTGCTTTTATTAAGAAAACATCTAATATTATTCAAAAACTGATTGGTTCCTTTTCCGGACGACAGCAATAAGGAAGAGGAGTTCGACGCCTAATTTTATTTTTATTTGTGTATTTATGTACATATAGGTTTAGTACATATAAATAGATGGTATTTGTTAAAGTTACATATGTGTAAAATATGGTTTCAAAAATAAATAATCTACTTTTACTAATAAAATTTAAAAACCGTTCTACTTGATTCATTAAGTTACCGCTGACGCCATTTTTTATCTAAAATCAAATAAAGAACGAGAGAAAAAGCTAAAAATAAACCGTCAAAGCGGTTTCCATCACGGTACCTACAACGTAAGGGTGTTAATTGATCGCCCAGGAGCGGCCGTAAGTGCATTTGGCCCCAAATGTCGGAGCAGAAAGGTCAACAGGTTAGTTAAGTGTACCGTAGGCAAGGGTCATTAAATATTGTAAATTAAAATCATTATATTTAGGTTGAAGTGAGGTGTTTTGTGGTCTTAGATAAAATTATACATTATGGGCTTTTATTTTTACGATTAACGCGAGGCTATCGACCATCATCACATAAGTAATATATTATATTACTTATGCTATAACTACAGAATATATTATATTCTGTAGTCATAGCATTATGCATTTCTTCTATCTAAGGTTTTTTTTTCTATACCAACCTTTGTTTGGGTCACGCGTAATATCAACTAGAAATCTGAAACCATCGTTAAAATGACGAGAACGATAATGCCGATTTGGATGGTTTTTTTTGAGATTTTAGAAATCGGTGTACTAAATTAGTCGAAGTATTTATTTATGTAACCAAATTGTATCATGACATACTTACCACTTTTCTCTAAAGTATTGCACAAGATAAAGGTTTTCGTTTTGTAAAAATCTTCCTAATTCAAATAAAAATGCATGGATAAAGAAACGAAACCTACAAATTAACCAAAAAATACAAACAATCAACAAAACGATAATAATTAAAGTAATTATGAACAAATACAAGTTCAAACTCAGTCCCCGCCTCCCATTAACATCAAATTAAATCATAATCCGTCAATTACATTTCCAGATATAACGGGAAGAAAGAAATCCAATCAAGACCCACAAAAACTTGATTTAAGTCCTTCCGAGCACTTGGCGCGCAAAACCACGGCGGCCATTTTGAAACTTTTAAAGAAATTAACTTTTTAAGCGTTCTTACAATGTCTGAGTGGATGAAACGCATTTTATTAGGTTTATAGGAAAGGCCGAGGATTTACGAGTGTCCAATGAAATTACAATTTAGGATTTATCGCTAGAATATCAGGACGAAGCACAGGCGCTAACGGAATTTAAGATGGCTTAATATTTCCTGATGCTAATTTTGTCTTGGTATTAATTAGAATAACAGCCAGTTTAGAGATTTATATTATAGGCTAGTAAAAATCCTTTTATACTTAAGTTTTACTCTCATTTTATCTGTGTTTTCGGTAGCGTGGCTTTCATAATATTCTAAGCCTTGTCGGTAATTCATGGATAACTACTTTGAGCGGTATTAATTTTGGTATACTAACCAAACAAATCAGGTGAAGTGGTCCAACATTCTCTCTGAGGCTTATGGGTTGGAGTGCGGGGTGAGGCAGGGGGGGTTGACCTCACCCAGGCTCTTCAACCTTTATGTGAATGACCTCATAGTCGAGCTCAGCAGTATGCGTGTGGGCTGTCGGGTGGGTGGTGTTAATATTAACAGCATCAGCTATGCAGACGACATGGTGCTGCTGGGCCCGACTGCAGGTTCTATTGGAGAGATGTTGAAAGTTTGTGAGGACTACGCGGCTAGGCATGGGCTCGTGTATAACGTGAAGAAATGTGAGTACATGGTCTTTGGGGTCGCCGGTAAGTATACAGATTATTCACCTAACTTTACCCTAAATGGCTTGAGCATAAGAAGAGTAAAACAATTCAAATATCTGGGACATATGCTTACCGACGACCTGAAAGACAATGTGGATATTGAGAGGGAGCGCAGGGCTTTGGCGGTCCGCGGTAATATGTTGGCTCGTAGATTCGCCCGCTGTACGGACCAGGTAAAAATAACGCTTTTCAAAGCGTATTGTCAGGGTCTATACACGGGTGGTCTGTGGATCAACTACACCAAAAGGTCGCTAGATGTCCTGCGCGTCCAGTACAACAATGTGTTTAGAATGCTCTTGAGACTGCCCCGGTTCTGTAGTGCGTCAGAGATGTTTACGCAGAACCGTACTGATGGCTTCCACGCAGTTGTGCGGAAGAAAATAGCGTCTGTGGCTGTTAGAACCCGGGCCGGAGGCAACAGCATTCTAAAAACAGTCACTGAGAATGTGTTTTCCCCTTTTATGAGGCATTTTGTGGAGAAGATGACCGGTTGACAAACTGGTTTCGTCTTCTTTACAAAGTGACTCATACCCATATAATACCCAAAATGTTTTCCATAATTTATGTATATACTAACACTAGGTATAAGGTACTTTACTAACACTACGGATCTCTGTTATCTGATTATTTGAAATAAATTAAATTAAATTAAATTAAAACATAAGTTGCAAAGTAAAACCACAAACTTAGTGCTTCTATTCAAGAGAAAATACCTAATTAAAATAATTTCTTCTAAGTAGTCTCAAACTGGGTAAGTTTGGTAAAAAGGGACAAATTCTAAAGCCGTAAGGAAACCCAATTTTAGCAAGATTACATTCGACAGAAACGTCAAACTTAAGCTATTGGACTAAGAAATCTTCAGATTACAGAAATAAATGAATGTCGGTGACAAAAAAAATTGACGTGGATTTTGAAGTGAAAGAAAAATACGAGAAGGTCGCTACATCCCTTAATTATCCCTTGGGAGTCGTTCTAAATTCAATTTTGAGGGTAAATACAACTTTCACGGAGCTGTCTACAAAGTTAACTTTATCAAACCTAAATCTTTGCTGTTCCATAAAACGTTGATTTTGTACTGAATAATACGGCAACAAAATAATTATAAGTTCGGTTTAAATTACGAACTTAGCATCAATAAAGACTTTGTTTAAGTAA
Source organism: Tholera decimalis (assembly GCA_943138885.2). Classification (NCBI taxonomy): domain Eukaryota; kingdom Metazoa; phylum Arthropoda; class Insecta; order Lepidoptera; family Noctuidae; genus Tholera; species Tholera decimalis. Next base: position 4,575,868 of record OW964557.2, on the reverse strand, counting down.
ATCAAACCTTTCCTCGGAGATGTTATTATTAAGTAATTACAAGCAAACTTGAGCCTATTTAAGTTGTGAACTGGTCACGTGTATTTTGATAACCTACCTGCAGCCCGATATTGAAGTTTTAACTTTCTACTCACAGTGACAATGCAAATACGGTTTTAATAGAAATTGTATACGTTGCCATATTAAGCATATTAGACACTGAACGTTGTCTGTTTGTCTCTGTACTTATTAACATGAAATAAAATTACTGCGGTATGTGCACTTACTTATTGCAGATTTGCAGGCATGGACAATTTATTGTTTCCCACATTTATTTATGTGGAATTTGTTAGCACGATTTTACAACCAAACTATCATCTTATATTTTGCTCTTTATGGGTTGATTAATTTGAAATATAGAAACAAATACGTACTTTCGTACAACGATCACCTTTTTTTTTTTTGGGGTGGGAAAATCATCGAATGACTTCTTCCGCTCTGGGTCAAGCGGAAGGGTGTGTCAGATTTCTACTGACTAAAAACCCACCCTGTTCCTTCGGCTGCCCTAAATTTCCGGGGCCGCGGTAACTCGGTAGAACTTTCCCGCAAACCCCGGCAGGCAATGGCCCTATGAGGCCCCATCACTGGTGTTGACAGCTCTTTGAGGCGCGCGTGGAGCACGACGCGCCGCCGACTCGGGCCTGGTCCTTACCGGACGGTGAGCGACCCCTGCTCGCCGTCCGCAGACCCGCGCCTACGGTGGCCGGAAATCGGCTCGTGATCCACGACGCCCGGGGCGTCTACCACGGCGGCTGGGGCGCGAGGAAGAGAGTTGCCTCTCCCTCGCGCGTTCGGCCTCCTCCTTCGCTAGCATGACTGCTTCGCAGAAGGAGGCGACCGCATCCCATTCCCTCTCGCTCCGCACCATAGTCTGAACCAGAGCAGGGCGCGAGAGGTCGCCGCCGCCGACCGCCTCTACGATGACACGACGGTGCTCCGCCCAAGCAGGGCATACCTCCACCGTATGCTCCACCGTGTCCTCCAGGTGGTCCTCACAATGACGACACCCGGGCGTGTCCTCCCGCTGAATCCGAAACAGGTACCTCCCGAAACAGCCATGTCCGGTCAGCACCTGCGTCAGGCGGAAGGTGAGGACGCCATGGCCTCTCTCCAGCCACTCCTCAAAGAGGTCCCCTCTTTGAGGAGTTATCGCCGCGATTGCGGCGTGCCCAGCCTTCGGTTGCGACAGCCGCTCTTTCCATGCTGCCGTGAGATCGCGCCGGAGTTCTATCCGCTGAGCCGCGACTTGCCGCGGTAGCGGAGTTTCACCCCGGCTTAGCACCTCTGCGCGCCAATTATGCACGCGCGCGAGGGCTACCGCCTCCAGATCCCACGGCAGCAATCCGGCAAGGAGGTTCGCCGCCTCCCCAGAGATCGTGCGGTATCCCCGGATCATCCGGATAGCCATGACCCTCTGAGACGCGACCAGCCGGCTAGCTGGTCGCCGCTGCAAATTCAGCGCCCACACAGGGGCCCCATAGAGGGCCATGGACCGCACGATCTCCGCATAGAGCTTCCGGCAGGAGGCGTTTGGCCCCCCTAGATTGGGTAGGAGCCGCTTGAGTGCAGCCCCCGCCCGGTCCAGTCTTGGAGCCAAACGTCGGAAGTGCTCGACGAAGTTCCACCGGCTGTCGAGGACGAGTCCCAGGTACTTCATCGTCGTCTCGACGCCGATGCGAACTCCTCCTACCGTTACTTGGGAACCCGAAGGTGGCGCGTTCCGACGGCCATGGAAACACATGGCCTCGGACTTGTGCAGGGCCACCTCGAGTCCCAGTTGCCGGATCCTCTCTACGACTGTCGCAACCCCTCGCATCGCCAGTTCGGCCGCCGCCTTGTGCGACCCCCCATGCACCAGGACCAGCGTGTCGTCAGCGTAGCAAACTACCCTGACGCCTGTAGGGAGGTCGGCGCGCAACACCCAGTCGTAACCGATGTCCCACAAGGGCGGCCCCAGAACCGATCCCTGTGGGACACCGCACGACATCTCTCGCCGATTCCACTCTCCCTGGTGACCAGGGTAGATGACGGCTCTGTCCGTCAGGTAGGCCTCAACTACACGACAGAGGTAGGTCGGCATCCGGTGATACCGGAGTGCCTCCCGTATGCAACTCCAAACGATCACCTAATCCCCTATTTCTTCAATTTTGGTTCAGCAGTTTAGCCGTAAAAGCGTAACAAACAGACAAACTTGAACATTTATTATATACCTATTGACGGTTTGCAGTTATTTAAAATTGATAAGTACCTCTAAAAATAAAGGTTGAGGAAGTCTGGAGCTATCTGGCCGTGTTAATGCAACTAAACTCTTCAAAGTAGGTCTTGTCTAATTGGATATAACGCTTGATCTGAATCCAATATTCTTGAAAAAAAAACATTCAACTGAAAGAATCGCCAACAATGACTGACGTTGAAATAAATCCATCCGAGGATATTTTAAGACGGTACTCAATATAATAATAAGGGCCGAGACCCGGAATAAATCCGGGGAGGAATATGATCGTAAGGGGCAGATCGCACTGGGCACGTTAGGCGATAAGTCCCCATTTGGAGAAGTGGCTGGAGAGATGCCACCGCTCCCCTATATATTACCGTCCGGTACGGATCAGGCCCGAGTCAATAGCGTGTAATGTTTGACGCGCTCCCCAAAGAGCAGTCAGCACCAATGACGGGACCTGACCCGTCGCCGGGGATACGGGAATGTTCTAACGAGATACCGTGACCTTGGGACGCAAGGTCAAGGGCCCCTTATTAGGTTTTTAGTCTGACACACTCTTCCGCTCTATCCGAAGCGGGAGGAGTCATTTGATGATTTCCCCCAGAAAAAAGGGGTTCAGGTTACATCGGATAATCAAATGAAATCAAATCAAAATTAATTTATTTTACATAGGCCTAAATGGGCACTCATAAAACGTCACAAGTTAGTGCACGGTTTGAAATTGGTCGTTTCCTACGGAGAAGAGCCGGCAAGAAACTCCACGGTTACTCTTTTAAAAAAATTGTTGATTTTCACAATCTTTGCATAATAGAATTTTTAAGTATGAGAGGACAGTATAGACCAATTGACACAATACAATGTAAATATAACTTTGATTTTTTTTTTTTTTAACGTGGTACAATTATCAAATAAGTCCTCCCACTCCGGGCAGGGTGGGAGGGACTGTCAGACTTTTACTGACTAAAATCCACGGTGTTCCTTCAATAGCCCTTTACATACCGGGGCCACGGTAACGGGATGAGTCCCACGACCCCGGCGGGCTTCGGCCCTCTGCAGAGGGGGCCTCGTCATGTTGCTGACGCTCTTTGAGGCGCGCGTGGAACACGACGCGCCGTCGACCCGGGCATGGTCCATGGTCGGACAGCGAGTAAATATAACTAATCAGAAATGAATCTCAGAGTATATAGTGTTCTCGCATTCATATTAAAAATTAGCTTTACAAAACTGCAAATAAACTAAAGCAGCCCACATAAAAAAATATATACAAGTAAGGGGCCGTCCATTAATCACGTGATGTTTATTTTGCATTTTTTTAACCCCCCCTCCCCCTTGGTGATACATGGTGAGGTTTAAGGTTACCCCCCCTCCCCTCCCCCCTATATCACGTGTATTTTTTCGTACCTGCAAGGAATCTATTTTTTTTTATATTTTTAAAATACTTTTTTGTTGTTTTATTGATATAAGAAAAAAATAATGAAAGAAATGCGAAAAACTTTTTTGTACTAATACATGAACATTATTTAATGTATAGTATTTTCAGACCACGGATTAGCAAGACTTTTTCAACACGAATTACTCGATAAGCATCTTGCAAGTAACTGACTTGGCACAGTGCTTTGTTGAAGATCTACCTACATGGCTCTCATATGGTTTGATTACTACACATTGTATGGACTTTAAAAGAGACGTTGACCTCTGAGTTTGTTTCAGTGTTTCTTCTCAGAGTAGTCAGTTAGGAAACACTGGCCTCATCTAGCTTACATTTACGAAAAAAAAATGACGTGTAAAAGTGTTCGTTATAACCCATTTGCAAAATAAACATCATTATTTCATTATCAACATCGGTTTCATCAAGTCACTCGGCGTCATCATTTCGCCCACTTCATAAATTCTTCATTTTAACCGACTTCAAAAAAGGAGGAGGTTCTCAGTTCGTCTTGAACTTTTTTATTATTATTTATGTTACCTCATAACTCGAAGACAGCTGGACTGATCTGGAATTTTTTTTCGTTTGACAGGGTATACTTTCTAGTTGGTCCCATTGTTATGAAATTAGATAATGAAGACCACAGATGGCCACCGAAACTACTCAATCATAAGTATTTCGTGGATTGTGATTCGATTACTTGAATTTGCATGTTAAGCACTTTATGCTCGTCACAATGCATATGGTGATGTAGAGAAGATGGTGAAGTACTAGGAGAACTCCTCAAAAATTAACGGCTATGCATCGGGAAGGGCAATATTTTGTAAAAGGTGATAAGAAGTTCACATTTTGGCTTTTGTAACTAGATAAATTACAAACCGACCCACTAAAAAGCGTGATAAAACTTTTTTGCAAAAAATAAAACCGACTTCCATATAAAAAAAACTACAAAGCCAAAAATAACTTTAATTTATTTAGTGTCAAAAAAAATTAAAATACAAAACCAATAACACCGATAACCGAAATTAAAATTTATTTTTGGCTTTGTAGTGTTTTGATAAGGAAGTCGGTTTTTTTTTTGTAGTATATTTTTGTTTCGCATTAGCCTACAATTCATTAAATTCTTTTTGAGCCACACTAGGTTTTTTACCTTTCTTATCCTCTGCAAATAGGTCTTTACACAGATCACCTAGTTTAGACATGTTTTAATTCAAAACGTACGAGGTTAAATAATTTACGCATGTGTATTCAGTGTTAAAACAACAGAATACCTGGCACTGACAAGCTGAGTCCGGTGGACGGTTGTTGCGGCTCGCGGGAACTTTACTTCGTTCGTTGCCTGGCAACGGCGAATCAAGGTCACACTACAAGTCGTTTTCGATTTTGTACGCGTTTGATGAATAAAAACTTTTTACCAAAAAATTAAACCGACTCCCAAAAAACACTGCAAAGTGAAAAATAACTTTAATTTCGGAAGTCGGTGTCTTTAGTTTTGTATTTTCGTTTTTGGCATCGACTTCCGAAATTAAAGTTATTTTTCACTTTGCAGTGTTTTTTGGGAGTCGGTTTAATTTTTTGGTAAAAAGTTTTTATTTCACTCTTTTTAGTTGGTCTATTTTTAATTTACCTCGTTACTACCTAAATGTCAACTACTTATAACCTTTTACAAAATATTGCTTTCCCCAATGCTGGGCCGTTAATTGTTGAGGAGTTCTCCTGGTACTTCACCATCAGCTCTACATCACCATATGCATTGTGACGAGCATAAAGTGCTTAACATCCGTATTCAAGTAATCGAATCGCAATCCACTCAATACTTATTATTGAGTAGTTTCGGCGGCCATCTGTGGTCTTCATCATCAGTTCCACTTCCTCAAATGGTACTTTTTGAGAGCAACTGCACAATTTACTATAATAAATACCCAGAACGTCATAGGTGTGCCTATAATATTTGAAGATTTCCCTCGATTTCTCCAAGATCCCATCATCAGATCCTGACGTTTATGAAAATGGGACCAATTTCGAAGTATACCCTTTCAATCAAAAAAAGAATTTTCCAAATCGGTTCAGCCGTCTTTGAGTAATCGATGATCATACATAAAAAAAAAATATTCGCGTCGAATTGATAACCTCCTCTTTTTGTCGTCGGTTGAAAAATAAATACATGTAACGCCGCTTTTCAGTAGAGTATCGCTCTCTTGCCGAAAAAATAAATACACGTGATATATTACTTTACCCCCCTCCCCCCTTGTGATATTTCGTGATTTTTTATGGACCCCCTTTATGGACCCTTTCGAGCCTCACGTGATTAATGGACAGCCCCTAATATAAAATAAAAATTATAACAACAAGCACACACACAAAAAAGTGGAGTTGTTAACAGACCTTTATACAATAACGCAGTCATAATAAGCCAGGGAAGCCACATGTGCAGATTAAGGAATCATTGCCAAGCAGTCTTATCTTCAACGTAGCGATAGCGATACGAAACCGTATTAACTACACAAAGAGGTAGATCCAAATTTTCGTCAGAGAATAATCACTAAGTGTTAAAATTTTTTGTAGCTGGGTATCACGATACCAGGTTGGCAGGACTGGTGCTGGATTTTGAGCTTCCGACTACCTCTAACGACTATCGAACATGTACAAGTGATAGCCGGGACCATTGTGCAAAGTGTGGGTGATTGAAACAAAAACGCAGTCAATTTGGCATTATGGGTGTATAGTGTTGTAGGATTTTAAATCATTTCACCCCCAAGTGTGAATATGTGTGTATTTCTGTCCTCATCATACAAAAATCAGCGATCTGTTTGACAAAACATTGAAAGTAAAACTTTGACAGCTTATTTTTTTTTTTACTTCGTTCGTTTCGAAAACAAGTATTTTGGCTCATGCAGTAGGTCAACTCATAAAGAAAAAAATTACAGTGACGTTTTGTGGGAACAGTTACATATTTGAACGTTTACAAAAAAAAAAACTGATATGGGAATAATGTTCATCTTGCCCTATTAAGGGTTAAGCCAATGGGCTTAACGTGCTTTCTGAGGCACGGAGGATCTCGATATATTAAGACCACCCATCCACTGACCTGGGCAAGCGTTGCTTAACCCTGAAGATTGCCCTGTGCGGCTTTCATCTAGCCTTTGCTACTCCAAATCAATACTTTTTATTTGCATTAAATTCGACACAAAAATGCTAGTACCTACGATATTTTAGTGTAATTATACAACGTGTAACGGAAACCCCATATCTATCCAAAAGGACAAAGACAACATCTGGTATGGCGTCTCTATGAACAGTTTCAGCACAAAATAACTGACTCAAAGAATTGATAACAAATTATTGGTTTCATATGTTTCTTGAATACCAGTAATAACAATTAAACGTGTCACAGCACTATGAGGGTCATCACTTTCCACGTCCCTTGCCAATAAAACGATAATTCTCTTCGTTCTTCTTAATTTGAAAAAATGCGGTCTCTGGTATCAATGTATTGAAATTTCTAATAAGCTCCACACATGTATACATAGGATTACAAAACCCTTGCTATATCGTTTGTTATCATCCAAAGAAGCCGTGCACTCGGTATATATATACCCTTTAAATTGCACGTTGTATATGTCACCATCTTCTTCTTCTTCTTGGTCTGGTTTCCGCACTTAGTCTCTGCACAAGACCATTGTGCGTGAGCCGTGTCGGCCGTCACTCCATCCAGCCAACCTCCCTGTAGAAGCAGATCAGGTCTCTCGGTCTATTCAGGATGTCTGTAAGGGAATTCAATGACCCGAGGGTTTGTTTCCATATGTCGGTGATTTCCGTGCACTCTAGGAACACGTGTCGCACCGTTTCCTCCGTCCCCATGCATGCCCTGCACAGGGGACTATCCGTTATACCTATTGTGTGGTAGTGTTTGTTCAGTGAGCAGTGCCCGGTGATGGTCCCCGCCACCATTTGCTTTCGGCTTTCATGTAGCCGGTTTTCATGTTTCATGTAAAATGAAATATTTATTCTGTAAATTGGTTATAAATAACACTTTTACACGTCATGTTTTTTTGCGTGTTTAGTTTAGCTAGATGAGGCCGGTATTTCCTAACTGACTACTCTGAGAAGAAACACCGAAACAAACTCAGAGGTCAAAGTCTCTTTTAAAGTCCAGACAATTTGTATTTGTATATGAGAAGCATGTAGGTTCATGTCTGTGGTATTCTTTTGAGGAAATAACCACGCAAATTTGAGCGGACCTGTCCAGACAGTGCAAGCATTTGTCAGTTATCGTGTAGCTCAACTTAGAACTTAAGGAGCTCAACAATTTGACGAACAATACCAAAGTAAGGACCTTTGGGTAGGCCACACAAGTACTCAAACTGCTTGACATCATTAAATAAATTATAGTGAAAGCAAAAACAATGCAGAAAGAATAACCTACATCGTCCTCACATTTACAATAATGAAATAATTATATATATAAAAAAAAAACAACAATACAAAAAAAAACAACAAACAAAAACAAAAATTAATAGGTATATACAATATTTGAGAAAGCAAAATTTTAATTAATCAAAAATAAATCATCAATCATAATTTTAAAAAGAAAGAAATAAAAAAAGGCACACGTATATCACTGGAGCATCTCATTCCCAAGCCTTCTTGTCCTCAATATAATCTTTAACACTGTAAAAAGCTTTCTGACATAGCTTACGTTTTATCAATAATTTGAATTTATTAATACTTAGTTTTTGAATATGGCTAGGAATTTTATTATAAAAACGTATACATTGGCATCTAAAGGAACCACCTATTTTTTTTAACCTTGTTTTAGGAATGACATATGTGTCTTTGTTCCTTGTATTTACACTATGAATATCACTGTATTTTTTAAACAGATTAATATTTTTGTGTGCATACAAGAGGTTGTCATAAATATACTGAGATGGCACAGTCATAATATTAATCTCCTTAAATTTGTCTCTTAAGGAGTGCTTAGGACTTAATTTATAAATTGCACGAATGGCCCTTTTTTGTAATACAAATATTGTGTGAATGTCGGCGGCATTTCCCCAAAGTAAAATGCCGTATGACATCACACTGTGAAAGTAACTAAAGTAGACTAAACGTGCTGTTTCGATATCAGTTAATCCACGTATTTTTCTAACGGCATATGCTGCAGAACTTAGCTTTTTTGACAATTTATCTATATGGGGGCCCCACTGAAGCTTCGCATCCAAAGTTATGCCCAAGAATACTGTGGTATCTTCGGGTTTCAATATTTCGCCCTTTATTGATACACTAGTATTCACTTGTCTAACATGAGGTAACGTAAATTTTAGGAATTTGGTTTTTTTCTCATTAAGAAGAAGATTATTAACATTGAACCAGCTAACTACAGTTGCAAGGGCTCTGTTAACTTCTTCAGTAACCTGCTGTTGACGTTTGATTTTAAATAAAAGAGAAGTATCGTCAGCAAATAGCACTATGTCATGATTTTTGATCAGGTACGGCAAATCATTTATATAAATAAGAAACAAAAAGGGACCTAAAATTGAGCCTTGGGGGACCCCCATTTTGACCACAGATCCCGGCGATCTTTTGCCGTTCACATCGACTCTCTGAATCCTTTCACTCAAGTAAGAGGACAAAAGATTCAGAGAGGTGTCCCGGAATCCGTAGTAGTGCAGTTTCCTGATTAATGTCTCATGGGGAACACAGTCAAATGCCTTGGACAAATCACAAAAAATGCCCAACGCATCGCACTTATCTTCCCATGCATTATAAATGTGTCCTAAAAGTTCAACACCGGCATCAGTTGTTGAACGACCCTTTGTAAAACCAAATTGTTTATTATGTAGCAATTTGTGTTTATTAAAATATCTTTGCATCTGCATTAAAATAATTTTCTCAAAAATTTTACTGAAAGTGGGCAGTACAGAAGTAGGTCTATAATTAGTAGGGTCAGATGTACTACCCGATTTAAATAGTGGGATTATTTTACTATATTTCATTAAATCAGGAAACTCACCGCAATCAATACAATTATTAAATATAACAGCTAATGTAGGAGCAATAATGTGTATAATGGACTTAGTAACATCAACAGAATTACCCCACAGATCTGCAGTCTTTTTAACATTCAAAGAATTAAAAGTTTTAATGATGTCATTAGAAGTAACATATTGGAATTTAAACTCTGAACTACAAACTGGAACATTTTTTATAAGTAGTGTTTCTGCAGCAATGGTAGATGATTTTAGCGACTTGGTTGTCGATACAGGAATGTCAGTGAAAAAATTTTCAAATTCTATGGCGACTTGTGAATCTAATGTTATTATATTATCATCAATAGTGAGGGTGTAATCACTATTTCGGTTGCAAGACCTTCCCGTTTCGCTTTTTATAATATCCCAAGTCGTTTTAATTACATTACTACTATTTTTAATTTTAGAACTCAAGTAGCGAGACTTGGCAATATAACAAACCTTTTTAAATAATTTAGAATAGTTCTTAACATATAAATGAAATTCTGCCGAGTTAGTGTAAGACCGCTCCTCATAGAGTTCATAAAGCCGATTTCTACTTTTATAAATACCAGTGGTGGCCCAGTCACTGAAAGAAGTGTTAGTATTTACTGAAGCAATTTTGGGAATAAATGTGTTATCGAATTGTTGGCAATATATTTTGAAAAAATCATTATAATGTTTATTAGGGTCCTCATTAGTTAACAAAGCCTTTGCTCCTCTAAATCAATACTTTTTATTTGCATTAAATACGACAGAAAAAAAATGTTAGTACGATATTTTAGAGTTATTATATATTTCACCATTAGCACAGTGGCGTGCCTAGGGTTTCAAAATAACGCAAGCCCAATAAAATTTTAACCGATTTCAAAAAAAGAAAGTTCAGTTTTCGACTGAGTATGTAGGTACCTACCGTATGTATCATCGCAATTTTCTCATAAACTACTGGTTAGGTACAATAAATTAAAAGTTAATTCATCCATCTTCTTCTTTCCTCTTCTTTCTTCAATTTCACTCTTGCTTGTCGTGCGCGGTGAATGAGGTAACCAAAGCACACTGAAGGCATGCTAGTGCTAGATTGAATATAATAAACATATCAGCAATTGCATACCTCCGGTGGCTTTGAAAAAAGCCGTTTGGTTTGGTTTGCTTCATTGCTTGAGGGAACAAAGTTATGGTAAGTAGTTGCTTCCTTCGTAACAGAACCCAGGTTACAGACAAAAAAAAAAAAAAACAAAACAAAAAGTTACAAAACGAAAGTTAAAAAATAGCTAGATAGAATGTAATAAGGAATTTAAATAAATTATTTATATTCTAATTGGAATCGTCTATCTTTCTTAAGAAATGATTTAATTACATCAGAGTAAAATGTTGGTGATCGTTTTAATTCTACCAACAACTGTTTTTCAATAGCTATCATTGATAATTCGGAAAGACGCTCTTGACCTTGTGTATTTCTCAGATAGGTATGGATACGTTTAAGAGACGAAAAAGCACGTTCCGCGGAAGAACTTGTAGCCGGAATAGTTACAACAAGATACGCTAACTTTAACAGCTCGGGAAAGGCATCTTCGAGGTTATTCTCATGAATGAAATGATTGACTGATCTATTAAATTTTCGTTTATGCGATTTACTAGTCTGAGAAATACACAGATTAGGCGTCGGTTTTAATGAAGAAATTAACTGTTTTTTCTGAGCAAAGTTTAAAGATTTTACCTTATCTTCGCCAATCAAAACATGAACGCATTTTAAATCCTCACAAGGTACAATTACCTCCATTGTTAAATAATAGTAAATCACCAAAACAATTGTATCACTGAGAAAATCTTAGAAAACAAACAGCTTTTTTCACTCAAACAAATGAAACTGAAGTGAAGTTAGTTGCACTCTGGGATGTCGAGAACTACTCAAGTGTTGTCATTTAGGCAAAAAAAGTCGCCAGGTATATGAAAAATCTACCTAATTTATTTTTATTTTTAAGATATTGCTTGAATACAGTCAAAATCTGTTATAACAACATCCAAGGGACCACTCATATTTGGTTGTAAAAACCGATAGTCGTAATAACCGGTGATGTTTTCAAGGTACAAAGTATTTTGTACCTATGATTTTGGTCTATATAACCGGTATGTTGTTCTAAATGATGTTGTTGTAAACGGTTTTGACTGTATTTAATTTCGTTATTTTAAAAGTCGCTAGTTTTTATTGTTGATAAATGTTAAAAAAGTTTCCAAACACGTTAAAAATCTCCAAGATCTTTCAACGTGTGGCTAAAACGGCAACACTGCAGAGTTGGCAAGCTGACAAGGTCACGCATACGCATGCAACTTCATACGAATGCCCTGCTTATATCTGCCATAGTGATTGATTTGTTCTATGCCTAAGGCCTAACTCGTTATACGGCACATCGCTATAAGTGCGAAAGTGACAGATATAGTATTTGAAAGCCCGGTAAAAGCCGGTGCGTGTAAGCGAGATAGCAATATTTAGATCATTAGATGCTACAAATGCGAAACTCTGCGCGCGAACAATCGCGATGCGTAGTAGTTTAGTAGATTCATTGTGTTATTTTGATAAGAATTAAGCGCGCGAACTTTTAAATAGTTCGGGTTTGACATTGATTCTCTATCGAGCATTTTTTAGTAAGGCATGCCGGGCTTTTGGGCTTATATGAAGGTACCGCCACTGCATTAGCATGCAAATAAATATAGGTACTAATATTATGAAGCGGAAAGTTTGTTTCTTTGTTGGAAAGTACTGGGTTGTTTGATATGAAAGTAGCTCGGAACTTCCTTGAGGAAGGTTACTTTTTACGCAATTGCAAAAGAGACTTATGTTTTTATCGTGATGCATTGGTCGAGTCAAAGCTCCAGAGCCTTGAACATCGACGACGAGTTGCAAGTCTATCGGTTTTCTATCTATTCGGTTACATTTCGAGGAGTATGCGATGGAATTACTCAATCAAGCCCGTTCCATCAACGGACTACGAGATAAACGGCACAGCCATTGTTACATGGTGGATACCCCGCCCATACGCACAAAACGTTTTGGGAATACCTTCATTGTGCGTACGGCTAAGGAGTGGAATTCCCTGCTGGAGTCTGTGTTTCCCGATAGCTATAACCTAGGAGTCTTTAAGTCGAGAGTGAATAGGTTACTTTTAGGTAAGTGTGCTCCATCTTCGACCACAGCATCACTTTCCATCAGCTGTGTTATTCTGTAAGACCTCATTCTAAACTTCGAATCTGAATCCGCTGTGAGTTTATTGATTGGCATTCTAAAAACTCGGATGTTAATTCGAATTTACACTAGCGCCACCCTTGCGAGCGTGTCAGCGAGTTGAACTAAAGATTTTGACAGATAAAGTATGAGGTGACGTGAGAAGTGGCATTCGGTAAGGTAATTCCTCCGTCACTTCGACGCTGTTTACAGAATGCAAAATCAAGGTCACTTTGAACGATAAGCGAAGTGACAGTGAATAGCTATGTGAGATCCGAGTTGTTGTTCGAATTTTACAGAATCGACGTACAGGTGTGATGGCGGTCAAACGCGAACCTATTTTCAATAAAAAATAAAAAAAATCACGGGAGCAAAACCCGGCTGGAGACTAGTATTAAATAAAAGGTTCTTAAAAATAAAATATAAGGTGTTTAAAAATATTAAAATACACACATCAAAAGTGTCTAGGGATCAAGCATTTTTATGCGGATTTCTTGAGATTGAGATGTGGCTTTGTAATAAATTTATGATTTTATAAATTTATATGGATCCTTTTTGGTGCATTTCATAATTTGAAACAGGAACTGTTAATCAAATTCGAGTAAAAGATGAAAACCAGCTGTCAATATTTTCCCTATAAAAACATACAACGCATTGAAGACATTATTAGTGCTACTGTTTCCCTACTACTGATTAAAACCAACGTTATTATGGAGCGGCGACGTCATTTAAGCAGGGAAGAAATGCTCAGAGCCGTGGGAATGATAGAAGCTGGTTCCCGGCAACGTACTGTGGCTTTAGCTCTGAATACAAGTCAGAGTGTTATCAGTCGACTTTGGACACGTTACCGAAGCACTGGTACCGTGGCTGAGCGCCATGGAGGACGGTATCGCTGCACCACACGGAGACAAGACCGGTACATTCAAATCTTAACTCGAAGAGCTCCAACAATAACCGCCATGATGTTAGCCGTGAGGCTTCATCACTCTTCAGGGAACTTAATTAGCGACCAAACAGTCAGAAACCGCTTGCATGAAGTGAACCTTCATTCCCGAAGACCGCTACGGGTACCACCAATAGCAATGCACAATCGTAGGATTCGATATCAATGGGCTCTTGAACACAGAAATTGGGCAGAAGAACAATGGCGTTTCGTGTGCTTTTCTGATGAGTCTCGTTTTGGTATCAGACCGGATACAAGACGTATACGACACTGGAGAACCCCTGGACGCCAACAGCGATTAAAATCCTGCCAGGAAGTCCATCCTTATAGTGGTGGAACCATCATGGTATGGGCGGGTATTTGGATCGGCGGAAGAACTGAGTTGATTTGGATCAGAGGCAACCTCAACGCTCAAATTTATGCTGAGACGATTGTATCTGACGTCATCGTTCCTCTACAAGTGCAAATCGGTCCCTTATTTCAGTTAATGCATGATAATGCACGACCGCACACCGCAAGAGTTGTAAGACAGACTCTCGCCGCAGCTAACATCAATGTCCTGCTCTGGCCTGCTCAGTCGCCAGACTTGAACCTGATTGAGCTTGCATGGGATATGCTACAGAGAAGAGCTCTGCCGAATATGGAGGGTATCCAGTCGCAAGAAGACCTTTTTTTGTTGTTGCAACGAACATGGGCGGCCATTCCACAGCGTGATTTGGATGAACTCATTTTGAGTATGCCAAACCGATGTTCTTGTGTTGTTAGTGTTCGCGGTAGAAACACGGATTATTAATTGTTTAAGTTACCCAATAAAATTTTAAAGAAAACTGTTATTTCAGTCTTTTTTTCGAACTTGAATGTTAGTGGTTCAAATGTCAAAAATCCCTTTATTAGGAAAATGGCAAATTTCTTTATTAATGCAAAGGTGACTTGGTTTATCGTTACTGTGACAAACGAAAACACTTTATTTGATGAATCCTTAAAGAAAATTTTAATTAATATCAATCAGGAGAAAAGTTATTGCAAAAATATATGTTGATCCCTAGACACTTTTGATGTGTGTAATAACGTACAACAATACAATACAATAACATACAGGTTAGCATCGAAGTTCAGTATGACCTGCCCCTTAAATATGATATGTAGGTACTACCATAAACGGAGTGTGAGTGATGATCTTTTAATACCCATTGCCATAAATCCGCATTCGGTCCTAATGTCCGGACGTGAATTGTACGCCATCTTTACTGGCTCGTAGCTTTTTGATGGATGTCTGGGTCTTAAGCATGTATGTAGGTAAGAATAGGGTTAATATATTCTGGATAAGGCTCATTTTCGTATTCAATACATTTTATGTTCGCTTAAATGGATATAACTAAGGGCGAGTCGTTCTTTCTTTAAATGGCGGTTTTAATAAAATCGTATCTAATCTTTGGTTTGAACTATGGTATTTCTTTTTCTGTTTTTTATTTTTTCTCCCACTCGATCGAAGTTGCGGGCATTGATAATATTTAATAAATATCTGAGGTCACCTATTTGAATCGTAACAAAAGAAGAGGAAATCTTTTACGTTTGAAGAAGTTCGGTTATTGAATAAGTTACCAGTGTAGGTACGGTGTGCTCAATTTTGGTCTACTTATGAAACCATGGTATACAATCACTGGTTCTTAGTTCAGTCTTTATCTTCAGTAAAGGTGTTAAAACTGAAAACTCTAAACTACATATATACATCTAAAAATAAACTAAAATATGGCATCCAGAAATTCGTGCGCATCACTGTCCACTGGTAATGTGCCCAAATGACTGGCGGCATTGCCACGTTGTATGGCAATGCTTAACCTCTGTCCAAGGTAAAAGCCAGCCCTTGGGTCACGCGAAGTGTCAACTAGGCGTCTGGATAGATCTTTAAATAATATGTGAGCACTTGGACCCCACGACCCCAAGGTTTCAACCCCAAACGGCTCGAAAATATAACTACCAACAAGGTTCCACCGCTTGAAGTTCTCAGCAGCCGCAGCGGTAGCGCCAGCACAGCAAGACGAGCTAGAAAGATGGCATGGCGCAAGAGTATCGACACAAGTTGCGTCCCACCCTAAAGGCCTACCCATCTTCCAAGGAAATAAAGACATGCCGTCCGGTCTTTTGCCATCGTCGCGTGCCAGGCCATTGTGTTCTAATACAGCTGGAACGCCGACAGTGACAAGAGCTCGTCGGATAATGTCGTTAATATTCGCGTGCCGTGCTATGCGACCCGCGCTGCGGCCGCGTGAAAGGCCGTGGTGACCGAGGCTGTTGACAACTTCGCCGCAGTGACAGCGATGAGCAGAACAGCAGGGAGCACCAAATCGAAGGGAAGCAGCGAGGCGGAAAGTAGTATCATCGAACAAGGTGCCTATGTTCGATGACGGTAGCGCGTGAAGCGTTTTCCTTCTGGAGGAAAACGGTATTTTATAAAGAAGAATTCAATGTATTTTGAAGATAGAGAAGTCGCATTTTATATCCGAAATTCCATGTTTAAATTTACATTCATACATATATTTACATTCATAATATACATTCCTTATTCAAATATACATTTAATCGGATAGTTGTCAAGTACTTTGCTAACGTATTTTTATGCATAGAAATATTCATTCAAAACAATGAGTTTTCAAAGATAATTAGTTGGTAGCCCAGATAGTAAGTACATTTTATGAGGATTCGGTTAACAATAAAAAAATATAACGTGTTATTTAAAGGTTGTTATATATACATACCAAGTTTACCCGGCTTCTTTGGATAGTAACAAACGATATGGCAAGGGTTTTATAATCCTATGTCTACATGTGTGGAAGTTATTAGAAATTTCAATACATAGATATGCATAGATACCAGAGACCGATTTTTTCAAATTAAGAAGGACATAGAGAATTATCGTGTTATTGGCAAGTGACGTGGAAAGTGATGAACCTCATAGTGCTGTGACACGTTTGTTATGATTGGTATTCAAGAAACATATGAAACCGATAATCTGATATCAAATCTTTGAGGCACTTATTTTGAGCTGCAACTGTGGATAGACTCGATACCAGATGTTGTCTTCAGCCTTTTTGGATGGATATGGGGTTTCCGTTACACGTTGTATATATACAATTCATGAATAACAAACTTCGCACTGCAATATTACTTTATATAAGCGGTTGGTCAATATAAGTGAGTATAATAAACGGGTTCCAATGTACATTTATATCACATCACATTATCCATTGTGAATTTTATACCGAGATGACACGATTACAGATACAAGGGTCAAATGTGGATCTGAGAACGGTGGGCCATTACATTTTGATGGATACCCTTCACTCTTTGCGAGTACCTAATATTTTATTGCGGACTTCAGGACTTGGTAATGTCGTGAACGATTACGGTCTTTACGATTCTCCTCCGATTCTAGCTACCTAAATGGATTACATGATTACCTAGGTCTCAATAAGAGTCTCTTAGATTTGTTTTTGATTTGTAGTATCATTGTACTTTTATTTTATTTACTATGTTAATTGATCTATACTGTACTATGACACATATAAAAGCCATATTATGGAACATTGTGAAAATCAATTAAGTTTTCTTCTCCATAGAAATTGACCAAATCGAACCATGCAATAAATAGCTTCTCATGTTTTACATAATTTATTTATAAAAGGTAGCTTCACAGCTTGCAGGTACAAATGTTAAAACTGTTACTTAAAAGTTACGCCAATTATAAAGTACACAGATATTAGATGTAGATTAAATACAAATTAGACATGTCTGTTGTTATTATTTACAGTGTATGTGTAAGTGTATCTGAATAGTGTGGATGTGTGTGAATGTTGGGTGACTTGTGTATGCATGAGTGTATCTTACTGGCACTACTGGTATGACTGAGCATCCTGTTTCAAAAATGAAGATTATCCGGATCCTTGAACAAAGATACTGACTATCTCCCTCTTAAGACGGTTTCGTGTGGTACAGAAGGGTTCAAGTGTTGAAAACTTGTCATTGAATATTGCGGGTAGACCCAACAACGGTGACATCTAGTAATTGGTGGAGGACGAAGAGACAGCAAACAGAGTTGTATGTCTAGTACATTAAAGTAAACATTGCTGACCAATTGTGGGCAGTCAAATTTATTATTAATTATTATAAAACCTCATAGTCAATAAAAATCAACATAGCGTTTGGATGAATATTGATTTAGAATAGGCCATTCAAAGTATTAAAAATCAATATTAAAAGAGACAGCACTAAATATTGTGTGTGATATCAGTCACACGCCACGACGCCGACGTAAGTCCCAGCATTTACTTGTAACGAATACATTCATTAGTCAACAGAACTGATATACACATTCAGGTAATTTTAAATCTAAGGAAAACAAGAAATCTCACCATTTTAAATTCTATTTTATTAATTTGTCGAATAAAAATAATGAAAATCCTTCCCGCGACGTTTCGCAATAGCAAATTTTAAATCTGGAACATTTCAGTAGTCCGCCTGAAACCGCGGGCTAAAGGCCACATTACAAAATTCAAAAGAGGTTTTACATTTTACATTCTGACGTGAGCAAACTTATTGGTTGTTGAACAAAGTTCGTTACTGTTCATTCAACAAGGTTCGTGCTCGGTTAACTGAATAGTTTGTGGTTTTTGTTTGTTTTATCAATGAATGGTAAATGTTTTGTTCCCTTTTTTCGATAGCTATAATTGAACGGTTAGAATAATGTATACCTACGGCGATTAAATGGACTAATTTATACAAAGAACAGTATTTTCAAGCTTAATCTTTCTGATTAAGAGATTAGACTTTGTAAGATCCTTTAATATAACTTCATTAACAATTATTCACAAGCTTTATTTATTGAAAAAAGGTACACACAGTTACAAGCGTGGTTTGTAACTAATCGATACATAACTCTATTAGGAAGCAGTATTATTTTAAAACTAATAAAGCAAAATATATAACTTACATATAAGCAATTGTTTTTTTTTTTCGTGTAGGAAAATTATCGAATTGCTTCTCGCGTTTGGGTGGACCGGAAGGGAGTGTCAGACTTCTACTGACTAAAAAGCTACCCTATATCTTCAGCTGATCTTGCGTTCCGGGGCCGCGATATCTCGTAAGAACAGTCCCGCAACCCCGGAGATATAACCAATGCTAGTTAGTCTATAAAGAAATTTGTTTATTATCTAGCCAGGTTCAGGACTTTTGATTACTATTTTTTTAGTTTGGTATCGTGATATATTCATAATCCAAGCTACTTTACTTGTTTTATTAGATGAAGTCGATGAATGACTTGTCCGTATTCACAACGGGCAGTCCAGATAAATCTTGTCACAAAATATGCATCCATTTACTATTAAATTAAAATTATCGAGAATATCTACTCGAAGACAATCCGATATATTAAAGCCTTCCTATGTGACCACTAAAAACAAGATATTGCACGAAGATACTAGATATTCTGAAACTCACGAGATATTATACTGAAAGGCTGAGCTTTCAGTATAATATCGCGTGATCTTGGAGTTTCATTGTCGACAAACTCTTTTTTTTTAAGTACGAGTTGAACTACGAGTGGCCCCACTCGTAGTTCAGCACACTAAAGCTTTGTTTTCCTAGGAAAGCGGTGCCGTCATATAGCGGCCGTAATATTACGGACGCAAAAAGACGGCCGTCTTTACGGTGACGACATGTGGAAAGTTCCACGGCCGTTTTATCACACTGTCTGCTTCATCGCTATCTAGTGTATTACATTCTCTTTGGAAACGTTCACGAAACCATCTGACACCGACAAGACGGCCGTCATGCAAATGGCGGCACCGCTTTTTGACGTTACGGTGTCAGTTACCGCTCTCTAGGAAACCGCGCCATTTTGTTTACATAGACAACGTTCTAGTGACGTCATTCACCGCTGTATTACGGCCGCTATTTGACGGCACCGCTATCTTAGGAAACCAAAGCTTTAGGCTGGGTACTACGTAACCGGACTATCCTGTGGTGACCTCTAAAATTAAAGGCCCCCCAGCCAGAGACAAACTCTAGTAGATTCTTAAAAAAAAAAGAAAAATAACTTTATGCGTTCTCATCATTATCTACTTACCCTTTTCCTGACTATGTTGGCTTCGGCTTTCAGTCTAACTGGATACAGCTGAGTACTATTATTTTACATGGAGCGACTGCCCATCTGACCTATCTGACCTCCACAACCCAGTTACTGAGTAACACGATACCCTTTGCCGAGACTGTAGTCAGATTTTCTGGTGTCTAACTACCCATTACAATTGTCAAATATATACGGACGCCAGCACATCAAGCTACAACAATCTGTCAAACTTTAATAGATTTTTTTTATTTTATTTAAAATAGCATCGCGTTTGACCACCATCTCACCTGATGGTAAGTGATAATGTGGTCGAAGATGGAGCACGCTTACCTAAAAGTAACCTATTCACTCTTGACTTAAAGACTCCTAGGTTATAGCTATCGGGAAACACAGACTTCGGCAGTGAATTCCACTCCTTAGCCGTACGCACAATGAAGGTATTCCCAAAACGTTTTGTGCGTATGGGTGGGATGTCCACCATGTAACGATGGCGCTTCGCCGTTTGTCTCGTAGTCCGATGATGGATGATGATTTTCAACTTTATTGTTAAAGAAATTAGGTTCAAGGTTGATTGGGAAAATTTGACAGTTTCGGGTAGCTTGATGTGCTGGCGTCTGTATAAATGGCAGCCGGGACCAACTGCTTAACGTGCGTTCCGATTAACGAAGGAATCTCGAAATGTTATAATGGTCACCCATCCACCGGCCAACCTCAGAAAGCGTTGCCTAACCTTGGAGATATACCCATATGGCTTTTATTATTTAGCCATGAGCTCCTCAACTTTATGAGTTCTCAGTGAATTTGAAAAAGTATCAATTCAGTCTGATGCAGATATCTCAACTGGATCAGACTGCTTGAAAGATGGTCCAAACGATTGTGAGCAAATATTTTTTTACCTTGTATTGTATATGAGATTGACTCCTTCTCCTCGCTTCGAATTCCTCAATGCTGAGGGTCGTGAAGCCCCCGTGGAAATAGCTTCTCCTGTTGATTGTGTTCCGCCATTTATCAGTTCTTGGCATCGTGTAGAGATGATGTCTTGATGCGACTGACTACATCTTAAATAATATGAACTAGTACTTTTGAAACATCCTGAAGAATCCATACTCCAAACTATTATT
Organism: Tholera decimalis; assembly: GCA_943138885.2. Classification (NCBI taxonomy): domain Eukaryota; kingdom Metazoa; phylum Arthropoda; class Insecta; order Lepidoptera; family Noctuidae; genus Tholera; species Tholera decimalis. The sequence continues at coordinate 4,554,766 of OW964557.2, read as the reverse complement.
ACGACTGGGAAACTAAGTAAGTCAATCTGTTACCTTGACTACCGTCACTCCTCTAAATATATATATATTATATAGTCCGCTATGATGGTACAGGTCATTGCCCCAGATTTGGAGAGTCTTACGGTCGCTGCAAATAATACTATTTATTATTGTTGCATAATATTATAATGGTGTTGCAATACTTCAACATACTTTTAATAAGATTGTGATTTACATGCCTCAAGGCATAGTAAGGTTGAACTGCGGTCTTTATTTCACCCATAATTATTAGCAAATTAATTATTTTGTTTTGTATTTTGAAGTTCTTAACGATTGCACGAATCAGGATGAATCTTGGCACTCAAGCATTGATATACTAAAAACCCAAGATGCACACTCAACGTCTCAAAACCGTCCGCATAAAATGAGTGCTTAATTTAAAATTATGCGCTCATTTCAAATAGTAACGGCAAATTTCAATGGCCGCGTTTTCAGTGTCAAAATAATGTATTATGGCATCTTTTTATTTTAGTCGCATAATAAGAATTACCCTGTTGAACAAATAATGGAGTCGATTTTTTTTCTTGTATTTATTTATTTTTTATTAATAAGTTTATGCTTTATTGTCCATATTGTCCATAGTAATATTATAAATGCGAAAGTAACTCTGTCTGTCTGTGTGTTACCTTTCACGCCTAAGCCGCTGAACCGATTTAGATGAAATTTGGCATGGGAATAGTTTAGGACCGTGGGAAGGACATGGAATAGTTTTTATCCCGAAATTCCCACGCGATCAGGATTTACGCGGGAAAAACCTCTACGCGAACGAAGACGCGGGCAAAAACTAGTATTTAGAATAGATTAAAATAAATATTATTGTACACCAAAAGTTAAACACATCTATTTTACAATAATGAATACTAATTTAGTTTTTGGCAAATATGTATACGTTATATAATATACTGAAGGAGAAGAGGTCGTCAATTTTACGGTTTTTTTAATGTTCATAAATAAAATTAATAAATAATTTATTGAACATAAAAATATTACATCTTTCAAGTGAAGCCCCTGACTCCTATGCTAAGCGAGCCTGTGTTACAGGAGTCAGTGTCCTACGCTATACATTAAAACACATTTCATTTTCATTTCATTTTCAAATTACAAACAAAAAGTAACATTAGAAAATATTTATATACTTTTTTATTTACTTTATTATTTTTATACTTTAGTTTTTCTCGTGACCAAATACGATGCGGAGAACGGACATCAATCGTCAGCCAACAAAGGCGAGAGATTTTTTTACGGCGAATTTTTTTGACGAAGATATTATGTATATCACGGCATAAGGAATAAGCTTTATTGAATTAAAAAAAATAATGAACGATTTTAACAGTTAATATTTGTTTCATTGATATACACATGTTCTACCCAAAAACAATTACGTCTTTAGAACACAATTTAATAAACATATAATACTAACAAAAATGTCTTATAAAAAAAAATAGTATAAGGTGTAAGTCTCCACTCAAGGCCTTGTCCTATCGAGCAACGTCAGTCGTAAAATTTGATTGTCTTTTGCACACTGCTTTGTAAAAACAACTTTAAACAATTTTCATACGATGGAATTTGCAAAAACATATTTTATACTTATAGCATTATTATTACTACGTAGATGGTGAGTGTTTGGCAACAGTTTCGAGCGTCACTTTTCTTCGAGACTGTGCATCTTGGGTTTTTAGAATATCAATGCACTCAAGCCATACAGTATAACAATTCTTTTTAATCGACTTCAAAAAAAAGGAGGAGGTTCTCAATTCGTCTTGAACTTTTTTTTTATTTATGTATGTTACCTCATTACTCGCAGATGGCTGGACCGATTTCGAAAATTCTTTTTTGTTTGAAAGAGTATACCTTCTAGTTGGTCCCATTTTCGTTGTTTGGATCTGATGATGGAATCGTGGAGAAATCGAGGGAACTCTTCAAATATTATAGGCACACCAATAGCGTTTTGGGTATTTCTTACAGTTGCTCTCGAAAAGCACCATTTGAGGAAGTGGAACTGATGATGAAGACCCCAGATGGCCACCGAAACTACTCAATAATAAGTATTTCGTGGATTGCGATTAGATTACTTGAATATAGATGTTAAGCACTTTATGCTCGTCACAATGCATAATTATTGAAAGAAAAGAAAGAAGAACATTTTGGCTTTTGTAACTAGATAAATTAGAAACCGACCTATTAAAAAGCGTGAAAAAAAAAAATTTTGCAAAATATAGAACCGACTTCTATATAACACTACAAAGGCAAAAATAACTTTAATTTCGGAAGGCGGTGTCAAAAAAAAAGAAAACACAAAACAAATGACACAAACTACTGAAATCAAAGTTATTTTTGCCTTTGTAGTGTTTTTATATAGAAGTCGGTTCTATTTTTTGCTAAAAATTTTTTTTTCATACATGCAATGCAATTCAAATAAGAACAGGAACGTCAATGACCTCTATCTGTCAAATATCACTTGAAAAGTACGGTTTGCAAAAAGTCAATCCTATTCTTAGTTGAAATGCACTGTACAGGCGTAACCTCTTCCTATTTGAAAGTCTGACAGACGCTGACAAAATAAAAAACAAAACAAACTCAACACTACCGCTCGCGTTTAGAGATCTAGAGTTGAGCTTCAGACGAACTGTTTGGCTGACTGACTGCCCCACAAAGGCTACCGAAGGATTATTACCAGTTACTGCATCAGAGATACGGTCGGATTTGTCGATAACGTTAAACTCAGCCCGCATAACATACACGTCGCATTTGGCAGATTAGGGACCAAACTATCAACGGTTTTCCGACAAAAATGTGGAGATAAAAGTAAGATCTACAGGGATTTTAACTAACGAAGCCAATTTGCATATCAGATTTTAGTTTTATAATGTATTTACTACTACTTTGGCCTCTAAAACTGGAAAACCTACCAGACTGTACAAACTAAGACCTAGCGACACATGTATGTGTATGTAATTAAGGACTAACCTTCATAATATTAGAAATAACTTAATGTTTAGCGATACATATATATTACTATTACATTTAGGGCTAGAAATATAGCAGACTCTACTAGATTCATTCGTTAGTCGGACCTGACCAATTGTTTATTTCTCCACCTCCGTATCCCGGCATTCCGACTTTCCCAAGTTTTGCATTGGTGACGAGGACTATAAGCAATCTGCTTGCGTATAAAGAACTGACCCCACCTTATATGGGATCAGATGTAGCAGAAAAAGACTAGTGGCGTCACACGCGTTTTTTTAGCAAAATAGGTTTGACTTATCTCTAGCTCTTCAACTATCTTCACACCAACAATCACATTGATTCGGTTCTCCGTTTCAACGTGAACAAACAAACATACTTTCGCATTATATATTATTGGTATGGACGGATTACATCACTATACCATTTGAAGCAATATTGGCAAAAATTGTTTCATATCGTGAAAGCTGGTAGGAGGTATCACGGAATGGTATTCATGGAAGAATGTGGAGAAGGCCTTTTCCTTAGCAGTGGAACAGAATTGGATAAAATAAAAATGTATGCATCTTCTATTCATATAAATAATGAAGTTGGTTAAAAGTTTAAGTGTCTATCTGTGGTTTCAAAATAACTATCCGATCGCTTTTAGTGATAAACCGTCATTATTTAATTCTGTTATAGTGTACAATAGAGAGTCTGTATATTTATATATCTGTCCTATTTACACGATATTAAAACAATTTTGTGTATAATATATCTTTCTGTTTGGCGTTGCTAATCTCTGACACGGCTGAAACCATTTATAATGGAATTTTCAGTAGAAGACAGAGGAGTTCACTGGGCAACATGTAGGCTAACTTTTATTCCGAAATTAACACGGAGTCGGTTTTTACGCTGGAAAAACCTCTCACGCGAACGATGTCGCGGGTACAAATAGTATAAAATAAGTATAAAATAATATAATTTCTGCATTTTTCATCACCTCGGGTGTGCTCGAGAATGCGGCGTTCTTTGCCTATCAAAACTATTCATTGACTTGGCACCGATTTCAGTCATGTGAGTGAACCTAGCCCTTATTTTTAACGGAATTAGGCATCCAATAAAACAATATTTAAGGTTATTTCTCTCTTTGTAATGCAAGTCTTTTTTGTAAGTTTTGACGTCTGTTCAATTTTTTGCCAAAAAGTTTTTTATACATAGGTACTCATACGAGTAGAGTATCTCTTTACCTACCGTACTAGTTAGGAAAGCCTGAATATCAACAATAAACTGGTTTTATGTAATCATTTTCAGTGAAAATAAAGATTATATATTATTATCCTACTAATATTATAAATGCGAAAGTTTGTGATATATATACTAGCTTCTGCGCGTGTCTTCGTCCGCGTAGAAGTCGAAAATATTCCACGGGAAAGATAATTTATAGCCTATAGCACTCAGGGATAATGCAGCTACATGTTTGCGAAAGAATTTTCAAAATCGGTTCGGTAGTTTCAGAGATTACCCCCTACATACAAACTTACAAATTTTACCTCTTTATAATATTATATAGATGTTTGTTGCTTTTTCTCGCAAAAACTCCTGAACGGATCAGAATGAAATTCAGCAAGTAGATGGGTGACAACCTGAAACAACACATAGACTGTTTATCTCAGAATTCCCATGGAATGGCGATTTACGCGGGATAAACCTCCCGCGCGAACAAACTTGCGGGCAAAAGCTAGTTATTAATAAATCATTATGTACCTGAAATGGTGATTAACCGAAGTAATTAATATGAAACATAGTACGCACACAGAGCAGGCAATTGAGCACATGCATATTTTATTATGACCTAAAACAAAAATCACACTAATAAACAATGTAAATAAAAAATACTACCTACATATGAGTTGAGAGCAGAAACCATAAACGAAACTGTAAACCCGTACCGCAAAGCGAAATTAGACATTAGATTATAATTAACTAGTACTCACGCGGGGCTTCGCTCGCGTGGATTCTATCACGGTAAAAACATAACTCTCCTTTTTTGCAGTCGCGTAAAAAGTAGCCTATAACCTTCCTCAAGCTTCAAGTTACTTCCATACCAAATTGCATCCAAATCCACCCAGTACTTTCGAAGATTAGCGCGTTCAAGCAAACAAACAAACTTTTCCGCTTTATAATATTAGTATAGATTGTAAGCGTCAATAAGCTCCTTGTTCTAAGTTGACATCTGACAAATGCTTGCACTGTATGGACAGGCCCACTCAAATCTGTGAGCATCTTTCCTCAAAAGCTCGCCTCAGACGGTAATCTACAAGGTTCCCATATATTTTTAACCAGTATAGATTGTATGGACTTTAAAAGAGATGGACCCCTGAGTTTTGTTTCGGTGTTTCTTATTAGGGTAGTCAGTTAGAAAACACCGGTCTGATCTAGTTTCAATTTACAAAAAAATTACGTGTAAAAGTGTTATTTAATAACCAATTTGCAAAATAAAGATCATTTATCAATAGCTTAATGGCTAAGATGTCAGACTTGTGATCGAGAGGTCGTGGGTTCGACCCCACCCATTGCACTATTGCCGTGAACCCACTCCAGACACAAGCATATTTAGCTTAGTTGGAGGGGTTAACAGAATTGCTAGTAATGTGAATTCTACTCGTATTGCTAGTAATAAAAAAATACTACATACGAAAGTCTAAGGGCCTGTGTACGGTACGTTTTTTAAACGCGCGTCAAATCCAATGTCAAATCCATCCAAAGGTTATCTGTAAAAGATCGCTTTTAGCGATAAGACCGCCCATTACACCCATCATTACATACACCCTTTGTAGTTTTTTAAGTCCGTATTTAATTCTGTTATGGTGTACAATAAAGAGTACATCTATCTATCTTTTATCCTACAGAGCAGTCTGACTTGCGTGCGTATCGTGTCTGTATCGCTACAAACGCGCGTCAACGCCGCGTTTAAAAAACGTGGTGTGCAAAGGCCCTAAGTATCATAAGGAATTTTTCTCGCGTCAATCCCGATCCCGTGGGAATTCTGGGATAAAAAGTAGCCTAGTAATAATGACGTGTAAAAGTGTTAATTATAATAACCAATTTGCTAAATAAAGATCATTTATCTTTTTATCATTAGCCAATGCGTTATTCCAACATTTCAGCATGTGTACATACCAAATTTTTGTTTGTAGCTCAAAACTAGAAAATGCTTTATACAGAAGCTGTTAGATAACCCTAATAAATAAATAAACAAAGGATACTCTACGAGCGTGTAACCTAATTGGACGTTAAGTCTATGCAGTAGCGCAGGAATACGAGATGACGCCAAACGATAGCTTTTCTCCAGCGCGTGCTAAACGCCTACAATGTTTCAGGGCCGACTGTTTTACTCGGAGTATAAAATAGAATATCTATGTAACGAGCAGCTACACATTCTAATATTACATAAGCGAAGTTGTGTGTTGTTTATCATTTTTACACGACTAAATGGCGCAATGGATCGATACGGTACGATTTTGGTGTGTAAAAAAGGTAAGGTCTGTTGGTCTAGTGGTCAGTGGCCCTGACTGCTGTGCGCAAGATCGTGGGTTCGATTTCCACCCAGGACAAATGTTTGTGTGATGAGCACGATCATTTGTTCTTTGTCTGGGTGTAATTTATCTATAATATGTATGTATTTAGAAATATATATGTATGTTTATCAGTTGTCTAGTACTCATAGCACAAGCTCTGCTTAGTTTGGGACTAGATGGCGTTGTGTGAAAGGCGTGGAATATTATAAAAAAAAAAGTTGTAATAGTAGAATAGTTTAGCCTTATAACTTGCTTACATGTGTTAATAAATTTAAAAAAAAAATCTAAAGCAAAGAGTTACAAGTAAGTGTCGTCGGGTTTAAGCTATTAATATTACTAATTCTAAAGGCTGTTTCTTTTCTGTAATTTGTTGTCTGAATATTATATGACTAGTTTTCGCGCGGGGCTTTGCTTCCGTAGACTTTATCACGATAAAAACATAAACCTCCCTCTTTTGCACTCAGGTAAAAAGTATAACCTTCCTCAAGCCTCAATCTACTTTCATACTTTTCATTCAAATCTAAGTACGTGTAAGTTTGTTTAAGTGCGCTAATCTTCGAAAGTACTACTACTTTCGAAGATTAGCGCACTTAAACAAACTTTTCCGCTTTATAATTTTAACAAAGTCATCTGCCTAAATACTTAAGCGTTAAAAACTAAATGTCTTATTTATTATCTGACTTGTCCTACGACCATTACGAAGTATTCCCGTTTGAGCGCCAAAGTTATTCCCATTTGAAATGGCACAGGTATTATTTTACTAATTTTTTTTATTACTTCACATTATTTTACTACGAGTATGTGTGCGACATGGATTTTTATATGAAAAACCGGTCAAGTGCGTGTCGGGCCACGCGCAGTGTAGGGTTCCGTAGTTTTTATAACAGCCAAGTGCGTGTCGTATTCGCTGACTGATCGTTTCGTACCATGCTCTAACTAAAAGCCAAACATGACTACCTAACTAATTTGACTTCCTATACAAATCCTCACCTGATCCGACAATTTTGCACGGAAAGTTTCAATTTTATTTTAGAGATTTGTATAAAACTTGTCATAGCCGGTGTTTTGAATTTAAATACGGACACAGAGCTACACTACTCAATCGTCACAAGAAGCTAGCACGATACAACTGGCGCTTAGCGCCATCTATCGACATTTCTGTAGAGTTGTTCGAAATTTTCGAGTCAAATACAATTGGTCGACTATTACTCATAAACTTGTAAAGTCCACTTATGCGTGATAGTTTTCCTTTAAATTTCGTTATATATAGGTACTACTGCCGTGACATTTGAATTTCTAACTATAACCGTTTAGTTGATAGAGGGGGGACACTTGACTCTAACGAAAATTGGTACTTTACAGCTTGATAAGTCACGAACAGTTTACTTACTCAAAAAACAGTCTTACCAAACCCCTAATATTTTTGAAAGACCTATCCAAAAATATCCCACACTATGGGAAGAACGAAAAAAAAAATTATCATCCCACTTTACATGTATGGGAGGTACCCTAAATAATTGTTTTTTTACAAATTTTATTTTACCACTTTTTTGGCGTCATTAATTTGTATACTCATGCCAAAGTAAAACTTTCTAGTACCAATAGTTTTTGAGCTAAACCGCGGACAGACGGACATGGCGAAACTAAAAGGGTTCCTTGTTGACTACGGAACCCTAAAAACTGAAGATGTGGTGGCCTGATGCTGTGCAAGTGACCGCGTGTGACACAGAATCCATCCATCATGTACTGGATTTGAGCAAGACCACTGCGCGCAAAATGTTGGATTCTGACAAAATCATAGGGTAGTTTCCTAAAATATTTTATTTAGTCCGTCACGTAGTTTAACAAAAAACATTGGACACGTCTTTATTATTTTATCACGTAATTTAAAATTTAAGACGATACAGTGAGTTGAAATTTCGCGTGACGTCACACCTCGGTATAATTCTTAGCAAAGTGTGACGTCAGCATCCCTTACTCCTGTACTTTGAAGCTTTCCATCTTTGTGGATTTTTCTCGACTTGAAAAAGCAAAAAACACATGACCAATATTTTTTAAAAATCTAACTAAAGGACCAAATAAAATAATTATTTTGTAACACAGGAAACTACCCTATTGCTGCAAGGCGTTCTAATGCGAGGATAAATAAATAAATAATAATAATAATAATTTCAAGACCTACAACATTCGCAAACCCACACTGGGTTCGCGTGATGAATTACGGCCCATTTCCTCTCACAGAACGAAGATTTATGTCCCAGGAATGGGAACGTTATGTTATCATCAGTGATCGGAATAGGTAGAGCTATTTAGGTTCATTGACCGTAAACATTTATGTTAATATGAATATTCCACGGGATTCCGACTGATACTACGGGATTTTATTGAATTTATTATTTTTGTCAATATGTATAAAATGTGAATATGTTTATGTAAGCCAATAAGCGCATGAGTCACGTTGTAAATTTTACAACTGTAAATGTTTTTTTTACAACTTCAGAATAAAAATGTTTAAATGGTTGTTGATTGTTGAATAAGAAATTGTTAATTAAAAAAATATATGTGGTTTAATGAATCAAGTTTATCTATTTATTATACTTTCCTTAATCCCGTCCTTCTTATATTTACCCGTCAGAAAGGAAGTGTAATCTTTCATTAGTCCCGAAGGCGAGAATAGTTTTTTTATGATTTTACTACTTAAAAACCAAATCCCGAGACTCAGGGAATAACCATATTATTCTAACCTATGGCAAGTACATAAAACAGCTCTACCTATTCCGATCTCTGGTTATCATTAGACTTATAAGGTCACCATGAAAGCAGTTCTAAAAACAAACATTTTTTTTTTAAAGAAAACTTGCAACTTCACATTGCTAGCAATCTTATTAACCCCTCCTACTAAGTTAAATATACTTGTATCTGGAGTGGGTTCACGGCAATCGTGTTATGGGTGGAGTTCGAACCCGCGATCATAAATCGGACACCTTATTTCATAGGCTATTGACGTTTCCAAATTACAGAAAAGAAATTACAAATTTCAGAATTACAGAAAAATAAAAATAAACAAGCGACTGTTGTGTAGCCCAACTGATCAATACTCCAAAGTCACTCCTTCAGTGAAAGCGCCCGTCATATCCAGTTAATTACAATGCTCCATTATTACAGCACGTTCAAATCGTACAATAACATAGTAACGGTAGGATTAAAACAAAACAGGGCCCTTATTGAATCTCAGCGACGCTGGAGGCTGTGTATGGATACAAAAGAGGTTAATTCAGAAGGGCCATAGTCCTTCCCAGGCCAGTGCCGTTACAAGCTTTACAAGCTTTTAAGAGGTAGGGGGGCCAATTCTATGTGTTGATAGTGATCACCAGGGTCGTTTTAGTGAGCCAAAGATTTTTGAAGGTTTCCCACATGATTGACAATCGAAACTTTTTTTTTCTGCAAGAAAAATCCACATGGATGTCTGTTAGACCAAAACTACGCTGTGTTCCCTCGCACTTTCACTTTTTTTTCCGGGTGGCAAAAAAATCATCAAAAATCATCGAATGACTTCTCCCGCTCTGAGTGGAGCAGATGGGAGTGTCAGACTTCTACTGACTAAAAACCCACCCCATTCTTTCAGCTGCCTTTAAGTTCCGGGGCCGCGGTATCTCGTTAGAACATTCCCGCAACCCCACTGGCAAGCACACTTTCGCTTGGGGCAGCGTTTAAGAGCATTCTCTGGTCACTGGTCCTCTTCTGCAGGTCACTAGTCTTTCTCTGCACGTCCTGTCTTGTCAAGCAAGGGAAGTGAAGTGTTTCCCCACCACTCCCATAGATACATAACTGGGCCGTAGGTGAACAGAAAATGGAGCTCTACTTCGAAACAAATTAAGTTCGTGTGGAATGTACTTACTGATCATTTATGTTTACGTGTGCAAAGTTACCCCATTCTCCCCTACTGTTGTTTTTGAGTGACTGTTATATTGGATTTAATTGTTCTGCTTTATAGTGTGCTTATTATTGTAGACTGTGACAATTATTAAATAGGCTGCGAAGGTCATAAATTGTTCATGTAAGTTCAAATAGCTTAATTTTGTGGTAAACTCATATAAAGCTTTAAAATCAAAGACTTTTATAAGACTGGTAAATGTTTCGTTAGAAGGTTTCCCAAGGTGGACTGATGATCTTGTCGGGAGCGAAGTCGTTATAAAGAGCTAAGGACTGATCAGTGTGGCGACGTTTTCGGGATACCTGTATTCCTAAACGGCAAATATTTATTTATTAATTATTTATTTCTCTTAAGTACAGCCACACATACATATTAGAAATAGAAAAATCTTAATTATAACAGGACTTATGTTAATGTATATATAAAGGATTATTTATTTTTTACCAATAACGCCATTTATTTTGTTTGAAAAATGCATTTTCTTCATTTTCGTCGAATTATTTATTTTATTATTTTAACGGACTGGTAACAACTTGTAATACCTGCTATACAATTTAATGTGATAACCTAATCGCCACCCTATATAATGCTTTAATATCTATATCTATACTTATAATAAATCTGTAGAGAGGTCAATTCTGTACATGAAATATATTTACAAAATAACTAGCAGGGGTTGATTAGGGATCGATACTGATGCCAAAAATGTTATCAGTAAAATTTTTGTCTGTCTGTCTGTCTGTCTGTCTGTCTGTCTGTCTGTATAACCGTTATAGAAACAAAAACTACTTGACGGATTTTAACGAAACTTGGTACAATTATTTCTCATACTCCTGAGCTGGTTATAGTATACTTTTCATCACGCTACAATCAATAGGAGCAGAGCAGTGAAGGGAAATGTTGGGAAAACGGGAGAAGTTACTCCATTTTTTAAGCTACCGTCGCGTGTGCAACCTTAATGGTTAAAGCTACACAGAAATAATTTATGCCGGAAATGTTCACCTTAAAATTATATAAAATATATCCCACGACAGCATATGTCTATCTTTTATGGTTGACTCACAATAACACCTGTAACTCCCGATAGCTTAGCAGTTCGAAGCTTTCTGATTATTATTCTGCTCCGAAATTTAAAACCACCACAACTTTGCAATGGAACTCGGCTAAAAGTAACCCAGTTGCAACAAAATATAATCAAGGCTCAAATTTTAACAGGTTGCAGTGCAGGAGAAACCGTCTTTATTCCCAGAATTCCCATAATAACAAATAATTTTCCATTCCAATTTAAAAGAACGCAATTCCCAGTATCGGTGTGTTATGCAATGACAATTAATAAGGCTCAAGGGCAGACTTTTCGTGTTGCTGGAGTAGAACTCGGTGTCAGTTGTTTCTTCCATGGTCAGTTGTACGTCGCTCTTTCCCGGGTTAGCAGTTCTAGAAATCTTTATGTTCACGTGCCGGACGGGTCAACTTTCAACATAGTTTACCCGGAAGCTTTGCGCTGAAGTATTTTCGTTCTATAGGTACTTAAGCCTCATGTAAACGTGATCTAAACAATATTACCAATACATTAACTTAATAACACACAAGGAGTTACACGCTGACGGAGTCGCGGGCACAGATATTAACAATAATATTGTGCGGTTTGGTATTGCGATATTTTTCAACAGTATTATAGATTGACATATTATATTTCCCTACTAAATTACGAAAGTTAATCTGTCTATTACATCAAAATCACTGAAACGTGAGGAAAGACATAGGCTTCTTTTTTTTTTACGAAAAACGACGGAAACGTGGACGAAGTCGCGGGCAACAGCTATCTATAGTAATAATATAAGGCTGAAGAGTTTGTTTGTTTGTTTGAACGCGATAATCTCAGGAACTACTGGTTCGAATTGAAAAATTATTTTTAAATTAAATAGTTAATTTATAGAGAAAGGCTATATATCATTACGCTAAGGCCAATAGTAGCGGAGCACCAATGAAGAATGCTTCAAAATCGGGGTTAAATTTAACGTTAGCCCAAAGTAACTATTCCACGCGGACGGAGTCGCGGGCAAAAGCTAGTATATAATAAATCTGTGGAGAGGTCAATTCTGTACATGAAATATATTTCCAAAATAACTATCAGGGGGTGATTAGGGATCGATACTGATACCAAAAATGCAATCTGTAAAATTTTTGTTTGTCTGTCTGTCTGTCTGTCTGTATAACCGTTATAGAAACAAAAACTACTCGACGGATTTTAACAAAACTTGGTACAATTATTTTTTATACTCCTGAGCTGGTTATAATATACTTTTCATCACGCTACCATCAATAGGAGCAGAGCAGTGAAGGGAAATGTTGGGAAAACGGGAGAAGTTACTCGATTTTTTAAGCTTTCGTCGCGTGTGCAACCTTAATGGTTAAAGCTACACAGAAACCATTTCATGACGGAAATGTTCTCCTTAAAATTATATAAAAAATATCCCATATGTCTATCTTTTATGGTTGACTCACAATAACACGTGTAGCTCCCGATAGCTTAGCAGTTCGAAGCTTTCTGATTATAATATTTGTCTACTCTTACGTTTATAACACTCTCAGTCACCCCTAATTGAAAAAGTTAACATTATTAACTATTCCATAAAAAAGAATCATATAAATCGGTATAGAAACACCAAAGTTATACATGAAATACGCTAATAATAAGCCATCGCGCGTGAATACTGAATCATGCTATAAGGATTATTTTTGAGAATCGGTCGCCGCGCTCGACGCGTCTAGCGGGCGAAGGTATAAAATTTCGTTCTATAGGTACTTAAGCCTCATGTAAACGTGATCTAAACAATATTACCAATACATTAACTTAATAACACACAAGGAGTTACACGATGACGGAGTCGCGGGCACAGCTATTAACAATAATATCGTGAGGTTCCGTATTGCGATATTTTTCAACAGTGTTACCAATACATTATCTTACTCTGACGGAGTCGCAGGCACAGCTTTTGACAATATTTTTCAACAGTATTATAGATTGACATATTATATTTCCCCACTAAATTAAGAAAGTTAATCTGTCTGTTACATCAAAATCACTGAACCGTGAGGAAGGACATAGGCTACTTTTTTTTTACGAATAACGACGGAAACGCGGACGAAGTCGCGGGCAACAGCTATCTATACTAATAATATAAGGCTGAAGAGTTTGTTTGAACGCGATAATCTCAGGAACTACTGGTTCGAATTGAAAAATTATTTTTTAATTAAATAGCCAATTTATATAAGCGCCAATGAAGACTGCTTCAAAATCGGGGTTAAATTTAACGTTAGCCCAAAGTAACTATTCCACGCAGACGAAGTCGCGGGCAAAAGCTAGTTTTTTAATAATTTCAAAGTTACTACAGAAATATACAAATATTTTAATATAATATTTCCTTTGTATATGCCCTGTAACTCCAACTGAGAATACATCACACAAGACTGTGGCCCTTACACAAAGTATTGGATACGGTTTATGTTATCCGTTCATCTTTTACCCAAAATATGATGTGCCCGAGTTAAGCCGATAGCGTCAGATGTTTGTCTTTTATTTAGCTGGTAAAGGGAAAACCCTTTTCAATTCATTTTTAGGGTTCCGTTCTTGAAGTGTCATAAAGATATACTAGCTGCTGCCCGTGACTTCGTTTGCGTAGCAAATTACCTACATTTTTCGGGAATAAATAATATCCAATTTGCTATTCTGGACTGTAAGCTATCTGCTCGGATTGCCGGAATGATCTAACGAGATAACTCGGCCCCGGAACGTAAAGGCGATTGAAGGAATGGGGGGTCTTTAGTCAGTAAAAGTCTGACACTCCTTTCCGCTCCATCTAGAAGGGGTGGAGTGATCAGATGATTTTCCAACCGAAAAAGAAGACTGTAAGGCAAATTTCATCTAGATTCGTTTTGGTGAGATTGGGTAATAATACATTCATATAATTACACATTCATCTAAACTTTCGCATCGGGTATCACAATTTGCTTAATATTAAATCAATCACTAGCGATGTTGATTTCATTTTGCCGCTAAATTTACAAAAAATAAAACAACGATAGCAGCTTGCCTCCTATCGATCCCAGTCTATTGTTTTATGTAGCACCAATGTTTTTGATAATAAAATCAAAAAACATTATCTAAGAAACGTTACGAAACCACCAACAGGAGGTAAGCCCCTGCTTAATTTTACAAAGAAAATATTTCCAGTACCCTGGGTTCTTGTTACCATTTATATATTTTAGGGAACAGATGCTCGCCGTCACAACTCGCAAAAATAAAGGTCATGATAAAATAAATAAATACATAAATGGTCACTCACTTGGTCAATTTACGTTCTTGTCATACTTAGCGATTCTCCTCTACATTTATTGTGCGCACGACCAAGGTGTAGAACTCTTTGCCAGCTTCTATCTTCACTTCCACATGTGACACGTCGTCTGCCTTCAAAGCAAGAGTGAAGAGGCGCCTTCTGGGCTCGCTCGTCTCATCGTAGACGTCATCTATAGCTTACCATCAGGCGTGATTGAGGTCAAAAGCAGGCCTATATTAAAAAAAGATCATCACTTACTTATTTATTTAAAAAGAACGGCCGAAACGATATGTCAGACAGACGGTGACTTACATAGTACCTTTTTTCGGTGTGAATTTCATCTATTGAATTCTCATACTCTAGCAGGAGCGAAAGCGAGCGTCAGACTTCTACTGACTAAAAACTGCCGGTCGTCGGTCCGCCGATCTCGTTATAATATTCCTGCAAGATTACACGATACCTACATTTGTTATTAAATTATTAATTAGTATTACTTATATATTAATTAATTAGTATTACACGCGAAGCTACTCAAGCTACTATACTTACTCGTAACTTTGCGTGGGTCAATATCGAATACCAACAAATTGTACAGCTTCACGGCTGTTGAATGGCATTTGCAATCGTTACGAGAGAAGAGATTTTCTATAATAAGCACCCACCGCATTTGGTGCACAAAGCGTGCTAGTAAAATATTGCTTGTATCGAATATTTTGCAAGCATGTGTCAATCTTATATCAATATGCAAAAGGTACATTTTGCGTGTTTGATTATACCTGCTAACATATTTTGTTTTTCCATTTGGAATAATTACAAATATTTTTACCGAAATTCAAAACGATCTGATTTGAAAATCGAACTGGCCATCACGTACGACAGACAAAAGATAAATGTTTTATTTTGGTTTCGGCGTTTTTTCTGCACCTATCCAAAAATTATGGTTTCATGGTTTGTTTAATCATAATATTTATCACATAAGTATACCTACTTATGTGCAACTAACTATTCGTGCGATTTTATTTTAATTTGGTATATGTGGTATCCTCAGCCGAAGAAAACAAGATATTTTATTTTGGTGTTAGGTGGGATCACAATGTTACACATAATTTTAATGTATCGAATAAACGGAAAAATTACCAATTCTCTGATAAATTAAACAAATAAAGACCTTTCTTGACTTTTTAGTGGTCTGTCACTCACTATTATGAAAGTGTGTTATCAGCTTTATCCATTTAAAAAATGAATCACATATTTTTTGGACTAAACATATTTATAGGTTAGTATTTTTTATGTTGTAACTCTAAAATCAAAATGTAATACTGAAAAATAAACACTAGCAAGTCAAAAGTTATCAATTAAGTGATTTTCCGTGGTCAGTATTTGGGTGAACTTTAAAGCTTTTCTTTTTATTAATTATTTATATAAAATCTTTACACCGAATTTGGTTTTCTGCGCCCTTACATGTGAGTATTTGTGCACTTTTAAGTGATTATTTATATTAAGTTTATTTTAAGCGCTCATTCCGTCAAGGAAAACAATATAAGTACAGCCTCAGATTATGAAACAAAAACCTTTTGTTTTATAATCTGAGTAAACAGCATAGATTATAATTATAACCGTAATAATAGGCTTAGAACTAGATACAATGTAGTCGTCACTTGTTTTTGACTCAGCGCTGAATTCCATCTATATTACTATACTCTTTGGCTGAATCGAAATTGGTACCTATACCATCCATATTCTTGTTCCTCTTTCTGTATGATTTAGATAAGCTTACGAATTTTGAACATTGTGTAATTGGCAATCTGTGGCTACATTTTTTCCCGTACCATAAAAAGCTTATGTCATTTTGCACGGAGCACAGCCCTGCAGTTTTAATACTTAGTTCGCGAATTTTGTGTGTCGCGACTGCATCCGAATTTTATCGAACTTTCCCGAAGGTTTCCGAACTTTTCCGAAGATTGCGGTGTGTTAATAATTTTTATACTAGACCTGCTCAAAAAGTTTGACAGAAAGGACGTCATTACTGTAGTACAAATGTGCGGGTCACAAAAGCGTATGAGAATTCATTACTAACGTACTGGAGACACTGGAGAGGGAGGGAGGGAAAAGTGTATGAAAATCCATTATTAACGCGCTGTTTTTTTTTTTTTAATTTAAATCAATTCAGTAGCTAACTTAAAAGTACTTATAATGCCAAAAAACAAAAAGTTTTTATCACCAAGAGAAAATTATACTGGCCACATAGTATTGCTCAACATTGATTTAAAATTACTCCAACACGCTGCTGAACAAATTCAGGATTTCACATCAACTTTCAGCATTCGAACATAATAAGAACAACAATTTGGCGCGAAAAATAAATAAGGTACCTACTGTCTATGGCCATAGGTCCTATCTTTTAACTCGGTTTCAATTATTAATGTACAAAAAGCTATCAAAATTACATAAGAAAAGTATAAATCATTAACAAATACACTGCTTATTAATGCTTAAAAATAATTTATTTCAATTTACAACTATCGATTTTTGACAATTCGAGGTATCCGAAATTAAAAAAAAATCACCGAGCACATACTTTGGCTGAACATTGATTTAAAAATAAAATAATAAACTAGTGAAAATCGCGCGCGCGCGCGGATTTCTTTCTTTTGTTATGAGTGTATGTTCCTGTTCCTGTGTTATTTATCTGAATTTTCAATTAGTGTTTACTGTGGTGTTCGCGATCTACTTGATATGTCGTCTAGTGATAGTGAAGATTTAATGACGCCGCCAGAATTAAAAGAAACGGCCCAAGCTGTTATTGATAACCTATTGCCCGAGAAATCTAAGAAGAAATATAACATTATTTTCCTCGTAGGTATTGTATAAAGCACTACGTATCACTCGGAAGAAAGTGCGATTCCCAACTCGTGTGTATTAAGCTCAAACTACACCCTCGTTCGTAATCGGTCACTTTCTCCCCTCGATGAAAAATGTACTATTATTTTGCCTACGCGATAAATTTTAACGTCAGAACGTATTAATTATTCTCCGTACTCGACATTTGACTTTATTTGTAAATGATTTACAAATTTTCTTCGATGAAATAAACGCTTTTATTTATTTATTATTAATTTTCTTTACAGATCTCCCAAAACGCAAGTCAAATCGCATTGTCTCCATCCTGGGTCTCTTCGAGCTGTCAGTGGGGGACTCGCCAAGAGCTGATGGCGTCTCCGAGCTGGCTGCAGCCAGACTGGCAGTGGACCATGTCAACAAGCGAGGGTTATTGCCTGGGTACAAGCTGCATCTCATCACTAATGATACGAAGGTATGTATTCCAAGTTTCATTTGGCTTAAGGATAGATAGATATTCTGTTTACCATAACAGAAACAAATTAGGACTTTTTAGCGGTCTCATCGCTAAAAGCGATCTTTTACAGACAACCTTAAAAGTAAGTTAAAGTTTAAGGTCTATCTATATCTATACATATAATAAAACAGTAAAAAAACTTGAGAGGTGTCAAGGGACACCCGGATGGAATGAAGTTCCTTTTGATTAATTAGTGAAGGAATTGTATTTTTTTTTAAGCTATAATAATATTTTTTTATTATTAACAAAGACGAAAGAAAGAAAGAAAATAAAAAAATGGACGAAAGACGAAACGAAAATATCTGGCTTGCTTTCTATAAGAGAGAGAGAGAGACAGACAGAGAAACATGCGCACGCCGCACGGCTTACAATAGCTTACTATAGCAAAAAGTGTCGTTACAACTTTTCGTCTTATTTTTTCCGTCTAGCCCCCTTTCGCAACGCGCGATAAGGAACTTCGTTCCAAAAGTGTGTCTGTACATTAAAATTTTATTTGAAAATAATAATTGAGGTGGGTTAAGAAACCGTAACACGGTAAAAAATTTAAAAAAATCTGTCTGTTTGTACACGGTAATCTCCGGACCTACTGGATGGATTTTAATGAAATTTGGTAAGTAGATAGTTGACATCCTGGAATAACACATAGGCTTTTTATCCCGGAATTACCACGGGATTTACGCGGGAAATCCTCCCACGCGAACGAAGTTGCGGGCAGCAGCTAGTTCTAAATAATTGCAGCCATACGTATCTATATCTTCAAGGGTAAGCATCGCTTGCTGAGATGGGTCCGTGGATGATAAAGCATTTTAACTTATAGGTATTCCTTCGTGCCTTGGAACGCTTTAACGCTAGAACTTTGGTCGCGGCTACGGGGCACTCAGAAGCCAGTTGACACCAATGTTGCGAAGTAGTATTGTGTTACCGGAAAGGAGTATTCCGATACTTCTACTGACTAAAAACCCGCCTTGTTCCTTCAGTTGCCCTTGTGGTCCGAGGCCGCATTATCTCGTTAGAATATTCTCGCAACCCCAGTAGGCAATGACCTTATAGGGCCTTGTCAATGCCGGTGACTGCTGTTTGAGGAGCACGTGAAAAACGACACGCTGCCGTCGACCTGGGACTGGCTGACCTTACCATACTCCTCCTTCGCTAGCATGACTGCTTCGCAGAAGGAGGCACCTGCATTCCATTCCACCTCGTCCCGCGCCATGGTCTGAACCAGTGCAGGGCGCGAAACATCGCCGCCGCCGATCACCTCCACGAGGATATCGTGTTACCTAGCTAATAGGTTTAGGAGGATAGGTAGGCAGTCACCCCATCTTAAACACTAGTACTCTGCAGCATCCGGTAAGACTGGAAACCGTCCCCAACATAGTATAGATGACTGATTAAACATGACTTACGAAAATCATGATATTATGTCATCATCGTACCTTATTTCCAACCGTAGGCGCGGCCCTGCGGGCTGCGAGCAATGGGTAGCTCGCCGCCCGACTGAAACCAGGCCCGTGTAGACGGCGCGTCGTGTTCCACGCGCGCCTCAAAGAGTGTCAGCAAATTGTCGGGGCCCATAACAGACCGTTGCCTGCCGCGGTTGCGGAATTGTTCGAAAGAGTTACCGCGACCTCGGAACACGAAGGGCATATGATGGAACACGGATGGGTTTTAGTCAGTAGAAGTCTGACACACCCTCCCGCTTCGCCAAGATCGGGCGGCAGTCATTGGATGATTTGCCATACTTAAAAAATAAATAAAAAAACCCTTTTTCCAACTACGTTGGATTCGCGTTCTAGCCTAACTAGACTTCAGCTTAGCACTTGTATTTTGTAAAACTAGTAAATATATAACAGCAGTGACGGATTAAGACTACTTGATACCCTAAGCAATCCATACCTGTGGGCCCCCCTATCCGTATGTCAACTAGAATCGGTTTTTAAACCTTTACCGCCTAAAAACATATATCAGATGATGAGATGTAACATACTTTAGAAATGGAGTAGGTGCGACAACAATAAAAACCAAAGCATAATTTATTTATTTATTGAAATTTATTACGTATGCATAGAAGCCGGCTGGCACAATTACTCAAAAAAACAAAACATTTGATTGACACAGATTTGAGGGGGCGCCAGGCGGGGAAGGATTTGTTTGTGATTGGCTGATCGCAATTCCGGTGCAGTCGAATACTCTATGTCAACTTATAACGCGCGAATTTTCAAATTAGTCCTAGAAACTTTTTTGGTGTGGTTTTTGTTGACGTGAGAGTGAGACGTGATGCCGTAAGGACGGGTTTTTTGTGCTTCTTCTGGTGCCCCCCTTCCCCCCGCCCAGACGTGATGCCCTAGGCAATTGCTTAATTTGATTAAGGGTTAATTCGTCACTGGGTAACAGCCCTTACCGGATTGTCTGTCCACCTGTTCTACCTACCCATAACCAGTGACAAAGATGTACCAGTGACGGCCGGGATCAAAATCTCCTTACGTTAAGATGGTTACCCATCCAGGAATTGACCACGGCAAGCGTTACTTTATTTTAAACATCAACCTGTCCAACTGTATTAAATACAGTGAATTCTGCTTCATCTTTTAATGTATTAGGTAAGTAGTGACTTACCTAATACATTAAAAAATTAAGCAGAATTTGCATGAAACGATCTGCCAAAGAAGTTAACGGGAACTTAATCGTCAGTGGAAAACCGGCCCTGACTCTTTCAATAGTTGCGAGCTCTATTCTATTAGTGTTCTAAGTTTAACTTTAGTTCTAGACGTAGCATGTTACCTATGTGTTACGTACAGCACCAAATAGGTATTTATTAGTGAAACAAGAGTAAAACATATGTGAAAGTGAGGGCAACCTTTACGCTGCAGGCATATTTTAAATGATTTCTAAGCTTGAATTGGACTCTTTAAAACCCTATTTATTTATTAGTATTGTGATGAGCAGTAAGGGCACAGTGTTTATAGGCACGACTCCGAAGCACTACAGTAACGAGGCACTCGCAAGATCAAGACTGAAAGCATTATTATACTCGACACGAAGCACATCTAGCGATATTATGGAGTAACTGACCCATAGACTACTTAATGTAGATTTAAGTGAAATTGTATTTAATATTTACCTTAAGATTTTGAATAAACATTTTATTATTATTATTTATTATTATTATTATTATTATGTACTTACAGACTCAGTTATTATGAATTTATAGTTTAGTTGTATAGTTTATTTATGTATTACTTTAAATATACAAATTTCTCTTAGTCTAAACTTATATAAGACAATTAATGTATAGCAAAATGGTAAGAGGTCACGCTGTCGACTGTGCTAATATTAACTGTGTTACAGTCGACAGCGTCTTCCACCCTGGTTTTAATCACAGCATTCATCATTTAAATAATTATGGGTGTATGAGAGAATTGAAGCGTCAAATGGCCTAATGGCTAAGTTGTCGGACTTGTGATCTAGAGGTCGCGGGTTCGAACCCCACCCATTACACTATTGCCGTGAACCCACTCCAGACACAAGCATATTTAGCTTAGTTAGATGGGCTAACAGAATTGCTAGTAGTGTGAATTGTACATACATTGATAGAGCGCGTAAGATAAATGTAACTATAGCGTATTCACGGAGACGAGTTAGTATAGCGCCTTCTCTATCGCACATTATCATACAAATGACAAAGACAAAAAAAATACTTTTTAGGGTCAGTGGGAGTAGTAGTGATTTGCCGGTTCTGGCGCACCAATCCCGTGGCTCACCGGTTCTGGCGCACCACCGCTTCTGGCGCAATCGCGGTCCAGGGCGTTTCAAACCTAAAAAAAAAAAAAAAGAAAGGTTTTGGGGTCCGCTGATCACGTTTCTGCAATCCGTTTTCGCGTAAGATGCATGGTTCCGGAGATACAGAAATCAATTAACAACAATCTGTTTCATTTCCGGTGACCCGAACCCTCATTATCGACTTTCATTGTTCGCCTTTTCTTATCTATTGTCCGTGCGTCCGGCCGCTCACCCTCATTACGATTGCATTGACGTTTCTATGTATTACTCATTGTTACTGCTACTGCTATTGTATACTTTTATTGTTCATAGACCATTGCTTACTTTGCTATTCGGGATCATCAAAACGGAATCAATAAAACACATGCGTCATTAACAAATTTTATTTTTATCTACAAAATATGAGCGGAACATCTCATCCACTAAAATATCGTTGTACAGTGTGTTCCCTGTAAATATGTTTGTAAAACTATGCATTGAACATCCCTGAAACTTATATAGCAAATACATTAAGCAATATTCACCACAAACTGAAGTCCAATCATTCTGAATCCTATCAATACTCCAGCCCCATCTTTTACAATTCCTTTTCAAAAACTCGAGATGATATCGCGCAGGTGTTCGCCCATATGAATCAAAATATTGACCGATGCCATTCGTATCGATATGTACAGCTACCCAGTGTGAACCTGGCTTATCATCCGCATCCAAATTGCATATTATATACGTTGGTGCATGGGTATACATAGGGAGTCTATTAGCAGCATAAACATTATTTTCTAGACTGGGATGAATCTTTTTCAGATGTTTTTGTACTTCTAGTGTATCCATGATATAGCATATTATTACACTACCAATCTATTCAATGGTTGTCATAGGAATGTTCAATTATAGTGATTTGTAAATATTAAATCGCATTATTTTGTAGCACTCACAAAACAGGTTGATGCCAGCAATGTGAGATAAGTTTGTTGACTCATAGAGTTACTATCAGTTTCCGGAGGAACGTGAGATAATTTTGGTGATTCATAGAGTTACAATCAGTTTCGTTGTATTTAGGAATTTGTTTTAGATAAGAATGGTGCTATATAAGATCGTACCATTGCAGTCATGCAGTCAGTCTATGGTCGTTTGACCGCAGTGGATTGTATACGTCTACCAATACTACGTTTGTGTTACTTCAACGCATCAATGGCCATGGAGGTAAGTGTTTATTCTATTGACAAACTTACTTGTATTCTTGTTGTTGTTTCCTAACGTGTGTGATTAAGTGTAAACAAATTGATATTAACATGATAACTGTCTTGTTGCAGAAATCATTCAACTTCGATGAAAATACCTATAAACAGTATTACTACTCACCGCTCTCCCCTCAACATGAAGAAGAGAACGATGACATCGTTATTAATAACACATGCGATGGTGGAAAAAGGAAATCACAACCGATTGATCATTTTTTTGAAGTGGCACCAAAAATAAAAAAGAAGAAACTGTTATCGTCAACCGTGGCACGAGCCGCTAGAGATGGTGTATCATACATTTCTAGTAATTCTGACGACGGAGACCAAGCGACGCATCTCATAAAAATTGAAATGTACGATATGAAGAAGCTATGTAAGATTCCAACTACTGATCATTGGAAACACGCTACCACGAGGATTAAATATTATGTAAAGAATAATAAGGATAGCATCTACGACAGCACAAACGGGCTCGTATACAACATTACAAAGACAATAGCAGAAAGTGAAAAAGTTAAAAAATACTTTTTTAACAATGACACCCATTAGTTGATTAGTGAATGTGATTCTGTTTACTTAAATTACTTCTGTGTACTCATTAGATTCTACCTGACTTTTTAATCCTTTGCTAGACTCTATATAATGAACATTATTTGAAATCTTGAACATTATTTGAAATTGGGTATCAGTTGGTCTACCAACACTTAACTGTTACTTACTGTGCTACCTAATTTCTTCTTTGCTATAAAGATGGAAAACTTCAGTGAAGTGTGTACCAGTGCTTTCTTTTCCGCACCCATGGAAGAGAATATGGAACTATTCATCAACGAATTCGATCAGGAGCTGCCTAAAGTTTGTGATGAAATGGAGAAGTGTGAACTGTTTGATTCATCGTATGATGATGAGTTGTATAATCACTGTGCTATGGTTGAAACAGCGTTGATGTAAGTATTAGAAGTACAAACTCAATAAGAAAGATTATTGTTGTATTGTTTTATTTTAAGATTTGTCTAATAATTTTCTTGCTGTTTTGTTACAGTCAACCACAACTTGGAAGAGGTATCAAACGAGGTATCACCACTACGAAAATAAGGTTCCCAAGAAAGCAAAATTTGATGAAGGAGCTTCTACATCATCGACTGAAACAAATAACGTGGACAACAATAAGGTGGAATGTGACACATGTCATGTTTTTATTAATAAAAGGTATCTAAATAACCATTTAAAAAGCAATGTTCACAAAAATAATCTTTTAAAATCACATAATTCACTAGCAAATGTTACAGTTGTTGAAACCGCTTTTGGCAACCGAATTTTAACATATAGAATTAATAGTAAAACAATTAAATCGGGGCAATATTTTGAAACACCGGAATCGTTTTTAAATTCATTAAAAATTGATATCTTATTTTTAATCAATGAATGTATTCAACAACATACAATTTTTAAAATAAACTTCATATTGCATGCTGATTTCATACAACAAACTAAAGATATTAAAAATACATTTGATTTTCAAACGTTTAATTACACAATTTGTCAGGGTGATGACTTAAATATTTTTTTTTTTTCATCATTAATAGACACTGTTGTTGGTAAAATTTGTCAATTTGAAAAAAAAGATAGTGGTTGGAGTCTTAATCAAATTAAATACATAGATATGAATGTTAACAAATTCAACCCCTTACGTGGCAGTTCATATATCGATCTTCCTCAGGATATTAAATTAAAAAAAGCTGTAATCAATGTTAAAAATAATGATAATATGTGTTTCAAATGGGCATTACTCTCCGGTTTATATCCTACTAGTACTCTCGCGGGGCTTCGCTCCCGTGGATTCTATCACGGTAAAAACATAACTCTCCTTTTTTGCAGTCGGGTAAAAAGTAGCCTATAACCTTCCTCAAGCTTCAAGCTACTTCCATACCAAATTTCATCCAAATCCACCCAGTACTTTCGAAGATTAGCGCGTTCAAGCAAACAAACAAACAAACAAACTAACAAACTTTTCCGCTTTATAATATTAGTATAGATATGTAAAAGTGTAGATCGCGTAACATCATACGCAATTCATGAAAATAAACTAAAATTTACTGGTATTTCTTTTCCGGTTAAAATTGTAGATATATCAAAAGTAGAGAAATTAAACAATATTAGTATAAATGTTTTTGGTTTAGAGTATAATAAAGAAAAAAAGTGTAATTCAGTTGTAGGTCCTTTATATTTAACAAAATGTCGTACACCTAATCATATCAACCTACTATATTTATCGAATGGTACTAACAATCATTACTGTTATATTAAAAAGTTATCGCGGTTAGTTAGCTCACAAATCTCGAGTAATCATCACGCAGTTTATATATGCGATTCATGTTTACTTCATTTCCCATCAGAGGAAAGACTTAATAACCATCAACAATATGATTGCGCTCACATTTGTACGGAATTACCAAACGGTAAGGATTCCAAAAAGGATTGGTTCGGTAAAGCAACATCAAATAATAAAATAAAATTTGATGAATTCGTGAAAAAGTTGGAAATGCCCTTTGTGGTTTATGCAGACTTTGAAGCATTTTTGAATCCGATAGAATCATGTAGTAACGATCCATCCAAGCCTAGTACAATTAATATTCAAAAACATGAAGTGTATAGTTTCGGATATTACATTAAATGTTCATATGATGACAGATTATCAAAATATGAGACGTATAGTGGGCCAAACTGTGCACAAGTGTTTATGAATCGCCTTTGTGAAGATGTGAAAACAATAGTTAAAAAAAATTGTTTCCACAAATGTCCCGTTCCATTATCAGATGAAGATAAAATTAAAATTTCAAATTTTAACATTTGTCATATTTGTGAAACTCAGTTAAATGAAGATCCTTTTTACGATTTTGATTGGTACACTGGCAGTTTTAGGGGTGTTGCACATCAAGTGTGTAGTTCTAAGTACAGAACCCCTCGTTATGTTCCAATATTTTTACATAACCTCGGTCACTACGATGCTCATTTTATTGTCCATGCATTAAACCTCGATGATGGCAAAGTTGAAGTTATTCCACAAAATAAAGAACGATACATATCATTTTCAAAACAGTTAACAATAAATAATCAACCTGTAAGTTTAAGATTCGTAGATTCATTGAAATTTTTATCATGTAGTTTAGATCAGCTAGCTAAAAATCTTAATGACGATCAGTTTAAAGAACTAAAAAGAAACTATCCTAATAATGAAGATTTTTTACGTTTAAGACGGAAAGGTATTTATCCTTATGAATTTATGCGTAATAGTGATTGCTTGAAACATCCGTCACTTCCTGATCAACACCAGTTTTATAGTTCACTCACAGATTCAAATATTTCAAATGATGATTATAATCATGCAAAAGATATTTGGCAACATTTTAAGTGTAGTAGTATGTCTGATTATTCCGATTTGTATTTAAAAACTGATGTTTTACTTTTGACCGATGTATTCGAAAACTTCAGAAAGCTATGTATTAAAACTTATGGATTAGATCCTGCCCATTACTATACAGCTCCAGGTTTAAGTTGGGATGCAATGTTAAAATTTACAAAAATAGAATTAGAATTGTTAACGGACTATGACAAAATTGCTTTTTTTAAAGCTGGTATTAGAGGGGGTGTATCTCAGTGTAGCAATCGTTTTGCTAGAGCAAATAATAAATTCATGGAGGATTATGATGGTGAAAAACCTAATTCATATCTAACATATTTTGATGCGAATAATTTATATGGTTGGGCAATGTCCCAATCCCTTCCTGTTGGTGGTTTCGAATGGATAAATTGTAATACAGATTATAATGTGTTGGATACGTCTGATTTTGGTTATGTTTTAGAAGTTGATTTGGAATATCCTGATGAACTTCATAATTTGCATTCTGACTTTCCATTATGTCCTGAAAACATATGTGTGGGTAATACTAAAGAAACTAAATTAGTTCCTAATTTAAATAATAAAAATAAATACATCATTCACTATAGGAATTTAAAACAATGCATTGAAATGGGAATTAAATTAATTAAAGTACATAGAATTTTAAAATTTAAACAGAGTTCTTGGCTAAAGAAATACATAGACTTAAATACTAGTTTGAGAACGTTAGCTAAATCAAACTTTGAAAAAGACTTTTTTAAATTAATGAACAATTCTGTCTTCGGTAAGACAATGGAAAATATTGAAAAAAGAGTAAACGTTAAACTACTAACTCACTGGGATAATCGTGGTAAAGTTTTAGGTGCTCAGGAATTGATTGCAAAACCAGAATTCCATAGTTTATCAATACTTTCAGAACATTTAGTCGCAATACAATTACGAAAAACAAAATTGATTTATGATAAGCCAATTTATTTAGGATTTTGTATTTTAGATATATCTAAGACCCTTATGTACGAATTTCATTATAACTACATGGTTAAAAAGTTTAATAACAAAATTAAGTTATTGTACACCGATACCGATAGTTTGATATATCAAATTTTTACAGATAATTTGTATGAGGATATAAAACCTGACCTACTTCACTATTTTGATACATCAGACTATCCAGAAAATAATATTTACGATTATCCAAAAATAAATAAAAAGAAGTTAGGTTTTTTTAAAGACGAGAATAATGGTAAAGTGTTAAAGGAATTTGTAGGGTTGCGATCAAAAATGTATGCCTTGGAAGTAGAAGATAAATTTATAGCAAAGGCAAAAGGGGTTAACAAAAGTGTTACCAAAAAAATGAATATGGAAAATTACAAATCGTGTTTGTTTAATAAAAATGTACAATATTGTAGTATGCTTCGGTTTAAGTCAATCAAACACACTATTTTTACACAAAAAATAAATAAAGCATCTTTATCATATAATGATAGCAAACGATGTATTATGGACAACAACATTGATACATTGGCTTGGGGACATTATAAATTACGTTAAGTGTTGATACTTTTTACTTTTACTTCTGTACCTATACAAAATTTATATTGATTGTAAAATTATGATATTACTATAATGTTATATAATAGTTTATTACATATTTAAAATTTATTGTTTGATTGTAAATAATGTAAGATAATTGTGGTTTTTATTTGTAGGTTTAAATTTGAGATTGTAAAATTCTGATGTACTAATTGTGTTAGTTTTAATTATTCGATTGTAAATAATGATATCTAAGTAATAATAAAACGGTGAACATACATTTGAGAAGATTGTAAAGTTCTGATAAGTAATAATTGTGTTAGAAATAGTATACAGATCAGTCTGTTTTTCATCAGTTACATGTTTTTTGTAATTTTAGCAATATACATATTTAATTTTTACAACATAATTTTCATTTTTTATTTCATCCCTTTGAACTCTAGACGTGTGAAATGTTTCACTTTATCCATCCGTTTACTGCTATTGTGGCAGGACCAAGTGGATGTGGGAAGTCAAATTTTGTAACAAATTTCATAAAATCAGTTAAAGAAATATGTAATTGTGATTTTAATCAGATCACATGGTGCTTTGATGAAATGCAACCTTTATATAATTTACCAAATGTTAACTATCATCAAGGAATTCCAAATCTTAACATGTTTGATGGTGAAAACCCACATCTTGTTATTATTGATGATCTAATGAGAGAGTCTGATGGAAGAATTGTGGATATATTCACAAAAGGTAGTCATCACAGGAATCTGAGTGTATTTTATTTAACACAAAATTTATTTCATCAGGGTAAAGGTCAAAGAGACATTTCTTTAAACTCAAGTTATATAATATATTTTAAAAACCCTCGAGATAAAACTCAAATAAGATATTTAGCACGACAAGTGTCACCAGACAACCCAAAATTCATTGAAGATGCCTATAGGGATGCAACTTTAGAAGCGCATGGATATTTAATGGTTGATTTAAAACAGAATACCAATGATTTTTGTCGTATCAAGACAAATGTCTTCCCATTTAATGGACACTGTACAGTCTACGTCCCCACAAAAGAGTTTAAATACACCAAGAATCAAACAATTCAAATCATTTCTAAATGATGCATCGTCGACTCACAACGCATAAACATTTGCTAAGCGCTTTGCATACGCTTAAACCAAAATATCAAAGAGCGTTACTTAAAACATGTGATGAAGAAGAAATAAACTGTATTTGTGAATGTATTCATAACGTTTTACAAGGAAAGGTACCATAAACAAAAATTGAATAAACACAAAAATATACTCCGTAAACTGGTGCATAAGTGTAAACATAAACTAAGAAAAAATATAATCATACAAAAAGGAGGGGCTTTCTTACCAATAATATTAGGTGCAATATTGAGTGGATTAGTAAGTGGACTAGCCAGTTAACATGGAAAATGCAAAGAAAATGATACTTATTGAACCTGGATTGATTGAAAAATTAAAACAAGAAAATAAGGTTAATAGTAATTTGTCTCGATTAGATATTGAAATGCAAAATATTATGAATAGTAAGACGGAAGACCGCAAGAAGTGGATGTTATATTTACAAACACTACAAAGATACTTTCACTTTACCGAAGAGGATCGTCAACCACTCAGATTACCAATTTATTCTGATACATCTAATGAAGATTCAAATGAATCTAAAATTGGTTTTAAAAATAAAGATAGAGATCTAAAAAGTTCAGTTGATGCTGAATCTTTGTTGGATGAGAAAGGATCCATTAAAAGTAAAGAAAATGACACAAATCCACTTTACACACCAATTCAAATACTCAGTTTAATACCAAAAACTTATAATAAAAAAGGTGAGTCATTATTAAACTTAATTGGAACAAGTAAAAGTAAAATACATTGGGATAATGAAGGCACAGTCATAATTGATAATGAAAAAATTCCTGGAAGTAATATTGTTGATTTAATAAATGATTCACTAAGACCCTTAAAAAGAAGTGATCCGATAGGGTGGGATAGATTTGCTAAAGCATTAAAAGATATTAAAGTACCACTTACTTATATTGGAAATCCAAAGAGATGTGAGTTTATTAACCAACTTCAAGCAAAAGTTCTGAACAAAACCTCTGAGATTGAAGTTCAAGAGTTTTCTACACCGAGCAGTGGAGATAAAAGATCTATAACTAAAATACGTAAAAAGCTCGATTGGGAAAAATGGACCCCGTACTAGAAGAAATTAACAGGATTTATTATGATCCATCTAACCCCGCTGGTTTTGTTAGTATTGATAAATTATCAAAAGCCATGAAGGGTAAAATGGATAAAAAGCAAGTAAAGGAATGGTTACAATCACAAGAAACATATACATTACATAAACCCAGTCGGAAAAAGTTTCCACGTAATAGGTACATTCTATCAAATATTAATGAACTGTGGCAAGCTGATTTAAGTGATATGCGAACTTATTCTCAATATAATGATGGTTTCAACTATATACTTTGTGTTATTGATGTATTTAGTAAATATGCTTTCGCAAGACCAATGAAAAAGAAAAACTCAGAAACTACTAAAGAATGTTTTGAAAGTATATTTACTGAAAGTAATTCCACACCTACTCACATACAATCTGATAAAGGTACAGAATTTGTTTCAAAAGATGTACAAAAATACTTTAAATCCAAAAAGATAAATTACTATACCACTAACAATCCTGATATTAAGGCTAGTATTGTTGAACGATTTCAAAGAACTCTAAAAATGAAAATGTGGCGTTATTTCACTCATAACAATACTTATAGATACATAGATGTTTTACAGGATTTAATATACTCTTATAATCACAGCATTCACTCTAGTATTAAGATGTGCCCATGTGATGTAAGTTCCGCCAATATTATGACAGTTTGGACTAATCTTTATAATAGAGGATCAAACAAACTTTCTTTAGAAAATCCAAAACCAAATTTCAATGTGGGTGATTATGTTCGAATAACTAAATATAAACATGTTTTCCAAAAAGGATATGAATCAAATTGGAGTGATGAAATATTTATTATATCTTCAATAATTGATAGATCTCCATGGGTTGTTTATACAATAATAGATTTACAAGATGAAGCAATAGTTGGTACTTTTTATGAAAGAGAATTACAGAAGGTCACTTACAACCCCACCTCACAATATAAAATAGATAAAATAATTGGTACTCGTTATTCGGGTAACAAAAAAGAAGTATTAGTGAAGTGGAAAGGTTATCCAGATAAATTTAACAGTTGGATTTTAGCTTCTAACTAGAAGCTAAAATCCAAAAACTAAAATAAAAACTTTCTTTATTCATATTTCTTTTAAACTTAAAAGAAATATGAATAAAGAAAGTTTTTATTTAACTTTGCTCAGCAATAGTTCAATGGAATACTTTCCTGATAACAAGACCACAAATTTTTCAACAAAATTACCAAAAGCTATGAAATTAGAAGGTGAATGGTCGGTTGGAGTTGTCGAGTTTCAATATCCATGCACCATGTTTACTGTTCAAGATCATGAAAATGTTGTGTACATTACAAAAACCATGTTAATGCCTAATGAAGACAAACCATCAACAGTGTACTACAAAAAACATATTCCGGCTACCAACTATGATAACGTTGAACATATTTTAAGAGCGTTAAATGGTATCAGAGAGAACTTGAAATTTCGTTATGATGAAATAACAAAATTTGTGTCTATTTCTGTTTTGGATAAAAATATAACATCCGTAACATTATCACCCAAATTAAGTTTACAACTGGGTTATGAACCAAATACAAATCTTCTAGACAGAAATTTTGGGAAGTGTCCTGCTAATTTACACTTAGGGTTACCATCTCAACTATTTCTATATTGTGACATTATCGATCCTCAGATTGTGGGTGATGTTATGACTCCGCTATTAAGAGTCATTTCATTAGATCCTTCAAAATACATTTATGCAGCGAATAAAATGCACGTTTTCTCTCCACCTCACTACTTACCTGTAATGCGAAGAGAGTTCGATACGCTGGAAATAGATATAATATCGAGCACAGGACAAAAAATACCATTCCAGTTTGGAACCGTGTGTATTAAACTACATTTCCACAAATTATAATAATGTATTCTCCTCATGATCATCATAAATGTCCATATGAAAATTATTATTCACATCAAGCTGGATCAGGAGTTGGTGTAATTTATAAGGGTTCACCATACCAACGCGGTCATGGTATTGGGAGCTTCTTAGGAGGGTTATTTAGATCAGTTTTACCTTTACTTTCAAGTGGTGTTCGAGTGGTTGGTAAGGAGGCATTAAACGCTGGAGTAGGACTTTTATCGGATATGGTTCAAGCGCGTCCTATGGAAGCCTCAATAAAAGATCGTCTTAAACAAGTTAGTACGAACTTAAAACGAAAGGCTGATAACAAAATTGATCGATTTAACATGACAGGATCTGGATATATAACTAAAAGAAAACGATTGGCATCGTTCATTCCACCACTAACTGCTAAAGTGAAAGCTACGAAAAAACTTGGTCTAAAACCAAAAAACATCGAAGATATATTTTCAAATTAAATATGTCTTTCCTTCATAATCATTCTTGTGAGTGCGTTAAGTCAGAATTAGATTTATTTGCATTACCGTCTACACAAACAAGCATTGAAAATGGATTGTGGATTCACTATAAACCAATTTCGTCTCTTGCTGATGATGGACCTATCGAGTTTCAAGTTCCTGGAACAGGCGATGACTACATAGATTTGTCTCATACATTACTCCAGATAAAGGCAAAAGTATTAAATCAAGATTCATCAAACTTGATATCAGCTACAGCAGTAGCACCTGTAACTAATTGGCTGCATTCACTTTTTAGTCAACTTGATGTTTATTTAAACCAAAAACTTGTATCACCACCTAATAATACCTATGCCTATCGAGCATACATGGAAACTCTTTTAAACTATGCTCCTGCTGCTAAACAATCTCATCTTAGTTGTAGCCTTTGGTATGAGGATACAGCAGGAAAAATGGATTCCACAGATGGTAAAAACATAGGATTTGTTAAAAGACAGGAATTAGTTAATGAAAGTAGGGAAATAGAAATGATTGGTCATCTTCATGGTGACATTTTCAATCAAGATAAATTTTTAATGAATGGCGTTGAAATGAGTGTAAAATTAGTTCGATCAAGAGAGAGTTTTAATTTAATTGCTGGGTCAAATGATGTAAAGTTTAAAGTTTGCATTACAGACGCAACTCTTATTGTTCGAAGAGCACGAATTAATCCAAGTGTATTACTCGCACATCAGAAAGTTTTAGCTTCTACCACTGCTAAATATCCTATTACTCGTGCTGAAGTTAAAGTTTTAACAATTCCATCAGGTGTTCAAGGAAAAACTCTTGATAATATATTCTTAGGACAGGTACCCAAAAGATGTATTATTGGATTTGTAAACAATTCTGCATTTAATGGTTCGCTTACTAAAAACATTTAACATTGAAAACTATGGTATTAACTCTTTCAGCTTATATATTGATGGTCAACAAATACCTTCAAAAGCTTTGCAACCATCTTTTAATAATAATATATTTACATCAGCATATCATACTCTATTCTCGGGGACTGGTATTCACTTTCTAAATGAAGGAAATGCAATCTCTCGTGAACAGTATGCTAAAGGTTACTGTCTTTTAGCATTTGATTTAACTCCTGATTTATCAGCTAACTCATCAGCTCATTGGAATCTCATAAAGCATGGTAGTGTAAGATTAGAAGTACGATTTGAATCCGCACTAATACAAACAATTAACTGTATTGTTTATGCTGAGTTTGATAATATTATTGAAATAGATAAAAATAGAAATGTTACTGTAGACTATAGTAGTTAAGGTTATGTGTATGTAACTAAAGGAAACATTATAAAATTAAATAAAACAAATTATATGCAATATACTATTTTTTTATTTCTTTATAAACACCCTATTCAATCTTATACAGAACACTGATCGAGTTTAAACTTTACATAAGCACACTGACTAAACCACTGAACATGTTGCTGCCAAGGATCATCATCATCTTCCCAATCTTTTAAACCGCCACCACAATGGAAACACTTGGTCCTGTCTTCATGACCAGTATAAAAGAAACCGGCTTCTGCAAGATCTTCAGGCTTCTGTTTCATAACGAGTGGCCAGTCTCCGAAACTGAACAACCGTCTAGATTTTGAACTGAAAAATGGATATTCAGCTCTTGGGTACTGCATATTCTTCACTTTTTCTTCTCCAATCAGTTTTGTAGTTTTGCTTTTCAATGAAGTGATCTGTTCACGTATGCCACACTCATCTCTTCCTTCTAATCTTGTTTTTCTCTCAGCACCACAAGACGACACCTCCTTGGATCTAATGAATACACAGAAGTAATTTAAGTAAACAGAATCACATTCACTAATCGACTAATGAGTGTCATTGTTAAAAAAGTATTTTTTAACTTATTCACTTTTTGCTATTGTCTTTGTAATATTGTATACGAGGCTGTTTGTGCTGTCATAGATGCTATCCTTATTATTCTTTACATAATATTTAATCCTCGTGGTAGCGTGTTTCCAATGATCAGTAGTTGGAATCTTACATAGCTTCTTCATATCATACATTTCAATTTTTATGAGATGCGACGCTTGGTCTCCGTAGTCAGAATTAGTAGAAATGTATGATACACCATCTCTAGCGGCTTGTGCCAAGGTTGACGATAACAGTTTCTTCTTTTTTACTTTTTGGTGCCACTTCAAAAAAAAAATGATCAATCGGTTGTGATTTCCTTTTTCCACCATCGCATGTGTTATTAATGACGAGTCAGGTAGAATCTAATGAGTACACAGAAGTAATTTAAGTAAACAGAATCACATTCACTAATCAACTAATGGGTGTCATTGTTAAAAAAGTATTTTTTAACTTTTTCACTTTCTGCTATTGTCTTTGTAATGTTGTATACGAGCCCGTTTGTGCTGTCGTAGATGCTATCCTTATTATTCTTTACATAATATTTAATCCTCGTGGTAGCGTGTTTCCAATGATCAGTAGTTGGAATCTTACATAGCTTCTTCATATCGTACATTTCAATTTTTATGAGATGCGTCGCTTGGTCTCCGTCGTCAGAATTACTAGAAATGTATGATACACCATCTCTAGCGGCTCGTGCCACGGTTGACGATAACAGTTTCTTCTTTTTTATTTTTGGTGCCACTTCAAAAAAATTATCAATCGGTTGTGATTTCCTTTTTCCACCATCGCATGTGTTATTAATAACGATGTCATCGTTCTCTTCTTCATGTTGAGGGGAGAGCGGTGAGTAGTAATACTGTTTATAGGTATTTTCATCGAAGTTGAATGATTTCTGCAACAAGACAGTTATCATGTTAATATCAATTTGTTTACACTTAATCACACACGTTAGGAAACAACAACAAGAATACAAGTAAGTTTGTCAATAGAATAAACACTTACCTCCATGGCCATTGATGCGTTGAAGTAACACAAACGTAGTATTGGTAGACGTATACAATCCACTGCGGTCAAACGACCATAGACTGACTGCATGACTGCAATGGTACGATCTTATATAGCACCATTCTTATCTAAAACAAATTCCTAAATACAACGAAACTGATTGTAACTCTATGAATCACCAAAATTATCTCACGTTCCTCCGGAAACTGATAGTAACTCTATGAGTCAACAAACTTATCTCACATTGCTGGCATCAACCTGTTTTGTGAGTGCTACAAAATAATGCGATTTAATATTTACAAATCACTATAATTGAACATTCCTATGACAACCATTGAATAGATTGGTAGTGTAATAATATGCTATATCATGGATACACTAGAAGTACAAAAACATCTGAAAAAGATTCATCCCAGTCTAGAAAATAATGTTTATGCTGCTAATAGACTCCCTATGTATACCCATGCACCAACGTATATAATATGCAATTTGGATGCGGATGATAAGCCAGGTTCACACTGGGTAGCTGTACATATCGATACGAATGGCATCGGTCAATATTTTGATTCATATGGGCGAACACCTGCGCGATATCATCTCGAGTTTTTGAAAAGGAATTGTAAAAGATGGGGCTGGAGTATTGATAGGATTCAGAATGATTGGACTTCAGTTTGTGGTGAATATTGCTTAATGTATTTGCTATATAAGTTTCAGGGATGTTCAATGCATAGTTTTACAAACATATTTACAGGGAACACACTGTACAACGATATTTTAGTGGATGAGATGTTCCGCTCATATTTTGTAGATAAAAATAAAATTTGTTAATGACGCATGTGTTTTATTGATTCCGTTTTGATGATCCCGAATAGCAAAGTAAGCAATGGTCTATGAACAATAAAAGTATACAATAGCAGTAGCAGTAACAATGAGTAATACATAGAAACGTCAATGCAATCGTAATGAGGGTGAGCGGCCGGACGCACGGACAATAGATAAGAAAAGGCGAACAATGAAAGTCGATAATGAGGGTTCGGGTCACCGGAAATGAAACAGATTGTTGTTAATTGATTTCTGTATCTCCGGAACCATGCATCTTACGCGAAAACGGATTGCAGAAACGTGATCAGCGGACCCCAAAACCTTTTTTTTTTTTTTTTTTTAGGTTTGAAACGCCCTGGACCGCGATTGCGCCGGAAGCGGTGGTGCGCCAGAACCGGCAAATCACTACTACTAGTGGGCGTTAACAATACCTTAGAATATACTAAAAAACTTAAAATATACCTTAAATGTGTAAATGTGCGTTCACACTGCGCTTCTTAAAAGTTTGCTTAGTTTATTCATGCGAGCTGCGGCTTCGTCTGTCGTATAAATTGAGAGACATTTATTTGATAGATTTTTTATGGGTACCTACTTTTTTATATATCTGATGGTTATGAAGGAAAGAAATAAAATTGAGAGTTAATGACTAAATTTTATATATTATAATATATCTTTATTATATTATAATATCTACCTATACAAGTTTATAACATATCATCATCATCATCACTCTCCGTACTATCACTACTGTCGTCGTTTCCTACATTTATTATGAATCTTTCAGTCATTGCTTCCACATTTCTGTCCATGGCATCTATTTTGGGCTCAACTATTTCTATGACATGCTTTATACATTTTTCCATTTCTTTGCCTCAATATTTTGAATTGATTCGTTTAACTATTACAAACTATATTCTGTGTTTCAGTGCGATCCCGGAGTGGGCGTGGACCGTTTCTTCCACGCGCTGTACACCGAGCGCGACTCGCGGATGGTGATGCTGCTTGGAACTGCTTGCTCCGAAGTCACCGAGAGCATCGCCAAAATCGTGCCTTACTGGAATATCGTGCAGGTAAGAACCACAAAAGAGTACCACAGACATAAACCTACATGTATTATAATGGCTAATTGAGTTTTGTGAACCCTGTTAATTCATTTATTTTCCAATGTCGTTTTAAAAGTTAGCATTTAATTTTCCATTGCTATTTTCTAAGTTAGCACTAGTATATAACCTTACTGTATGTTACTGTAGTATACATATTATACACAGAGCTGTACAAGCTGTGTGTATAAATATTTGCATGCCAATACTAAATGGCAGAATGTGTAATGAACTCAATTTATTGTAACTTATATATATAATTTATTTATTTCGGATCAACAAATACAAATAATCCATAGTGTTAGTAGCAAAAATTACTTAAAAAACTATGTTAGTAAATTTAAATTATGCATTATCAATACACACGCTGCCTCTTACAAACAGACACGTGCCTTTGCGCCCAGTGCTTTACAAATGGACTATCCACTTTGCTACTTAACACATTGCTGGACACTACCGCCCACAGACACAGACCGGTTAAGTAGACGCACAGCCTTAGTGAGCTGATCTACGAGGGGCCATACCTAAAAAAAAAAACTACCGACCACAGACGTAAAGAGTTAAAAAGCGATACGACAGTACGCCTCTCGACGTAAGAGTTTAGGTTAAGCCAAAATCAGTAGGCCCTAAGACGATCGAGTATCGATACTACAAAAATTATACTACGTGACAGTACGCCTTACGACGTATACGCCTATAGAAGTACTGTCGAGTTACATTATATATTTTACCACGCGTTGTGACACTACGTCTATAGAGTCTATTGTCCTATAGGACAATAGACTCTATAGGCAATGTATGAAAAAAAGTAGTGACAAATCAGTAACAATCAGTATACTAGTAGTGTTCATCAACGTGTTAATGTGCCTAGGATGCCGTTGGAACTCCCACGCAACCGGCCAATAATTGACGCTGCTCTTTTCCTCATAATAGCATGAAAGTCGTCAACATGGGCTTCCGCGAACATCTGCGAAACGCTACAGAAGCGCGGAAGCCCCATCAACATCTTAAACCCATTATTATACTGTACGCGTAGAACGTTGTAGGCTCGCTGCGTATATTTCACCCACAAGCTACACGTGTAGAAAATTTGGCAAAATGCTTTAAAAAGCGAAACTTTAACACCCTTACTACAACGTGCAAACCTGCGGACTACCATATTGCACCAAACTGCCAACGCCCTACGCTCCCTCTCTATGTCCGCATCATCGGATAAGTCCTCCGTAACTATATGTCCCAAGTATTTAAACTCTGAAACTCTCTGCAGAGTTGTTCCGTTTAAAGTCACTGAAAGAACATTATCCAATGTGCTAGACCCACATTTAAAAATCATTAACTCACTTTTTTTAACATTATAAGTGAGCCCATGTGAAGCAGCATAGGATTCGCAAACAACTAATAATTTTCTAAGGGCACTGATTGATGGGCTCAGCAAAACCATATCATCTGCATAACTGAGATTATTAACCATCGTGCCATCAATTGAGCACCCGACATTGGCTTTGCTGAGTTCATCAATCAATTGATTCATATAAACATTAAATAAAACTGGGGACGTTAACCCACCTTGCCTAACACCACACTCCAAAGTGTACGCCTCAGAGTGAGCGCCAGCCCACCTAACACTGTTAGTCTGCGAACTATACCAAAACTTCAAAACATCAATAAGCTCCTCTGGTACTTCCAATAGTTCAAGTTTTGACCATAGTTGGTCGTAACAAACAAGGTCAAAAGCTTTGGAGAGGTCGAGAAAAGCCGCATATACTGGTGTTTTCTATCGGTGTAGTACTTAACAGTTTGCTTAAGCGCCAAAATAGCGGATTCAGTTGACAGTTCCTTCCTGAACCCAAACTGTGCGTCATGTAACCTTAAATATCCAGCAAGGCGACGCTCAAGCAAACCATCAAATACCTTCCCGATTATAGTGGCCAGCGAGATAGGCCTATAGTTGGCTTTGTCCCCTATATCGCCAGTTTTATTTTTTACTACTGGCACCACCACGGTTCTCATAAGGTCCATTGGCAAATACGTATGACGGATACAAAACGTATAGAACATTGCCAACACTCGGTTATGATTTATGGTTCTCATCTGAATCAGAAGTTAAACATGGGAATACATACTTTTATTACTTACATTAATGTTAACAATCTACAATAATTGGTCCACCTCATTATTGACCAGAATACGAGGCAGCTCCAATAGCATTCTGAAAACGCTATCTGATTTATACGACTCGCCGATTATGAATCTTAATGAACACATTTCTAAACATTCCTATATAATAAACATTTAAAAATAAAATAGTAGCCCACCAGTATCGGGAACAGGGTGCAAGCTACCTGCGGGCAGGGCTTCGAAGAGAGGAACCTCCTAACGATACGCGTCATGTCCAGGAGTACCGCTTTCGTAACATAGATAGAAAGATATATTCTTTATTGTACACCATAACAGTAAAACAATAAGGACTTTACAACTAAAAAGGGTGATACAATGGGCGGTCTTATTGCTAAAAGCGATCTTTTACAGACAACCTTTGGATGGATTTGATACATAGGAGAAAATAAATTCGTGGGTAGTCTACGGTATACTATTTATCTATATAAAATATAAAAACAATAAGTACATTAATACGTTAATACGTTCACAAGTTGAATATGCAGTGCCAATCTGGAATCCTTTCTACCAGAAATATGTGGATGAGATTGAGAAGGTCCAGCGGAAGTTCCTTCGTGTCATGCACTATAGATGCCATAAAACGTATTTGTCATACCCTCAACTGTTAAAGAAATATAAAATGGTTACACTAGAATCAAGACGTAAGCTACTAGAGGCCAATACTCTGTACAGTATCGTACATAATAACTTTGACTCATTTGAACTAACTAGTAAATTATGTTACAGTGTCCCTCGCACAGTAAACAAACGTAGCGTTCGAGCAAGGACACTATTTGCTGTAAACTCTTGTCGCACTAACTCTGGTTTGCGTTGTCCTAATCGTCGTATGGTCGAGACCTTTATTTTTATTTTGTAGATATTGATATTTTTATGTGCTCTAAATCTAAATTTAAATCCGATGTACTAACTGTTCTAGCTGCGCAATGTAACAGTTAATATTATAATGATGTTTGGTACGTATTGTTGTAAATTTTAACATTTTATAAATCCTGTTTATCCTCACTAATGCATAATAATATTAATTTGAGTCCCCGTTTTACACTTATTAATGTATTAATTTTATGATTCTTTTTTATTCTATTTTTTGTTTCAAATTATCTTTTTTTTTTTTGTATCCTATCTTTTGTTTTTAATAATTTTAATTAATAATGAATTAATAATGATTGAATTTTAATGTTACAATAAAATTGATTACTTGAATAGCTTATCCAGCGGCATATACTGCTTATATTTTCAATGTTAATATGCGGATAATGCAGTGGGCTGCAATATTGTTTATAAACTGAATGACTTATTGTTGTACACTCATCTTATATTGTAGCTGTTTATTGTCCCTAAATAAATAAATAAATAAAACACATATAAATCAATATAAAAAAGAAACAAAGACAACAATAAGAGATAATAACAACAATTTAAGAAGAGAGATTAAGATCCTTTACCAAGTTTTTGAAAGACGATAGGGTTTGTGCTTTACTGACACTGGTAGAGCATTCCACAGCCGGACTGCTTGAGCTGCAAACGACTTACCATAGTAATTGGTGGCGTGACTCGGTACCGCAAGCCAGAAGTTTTCTGATAATCTCAGAGATTTTGCATGTGTGTCATGAAGAAACTTGAATCGTTCTTTAAGATAAGTGAGGGTTTTAGGATTAAACAGAAGTAACAGAACACTGTAAAGCAGAAACAAGATGTGTAAGTTCCGGCGAAGACGTATTGGAAGCCACTTGAGTTTCGTACGAAATTCAGATACGTGATCATATTTACGCAAGCCAAATATAAATATAATGCAAACATTTTGCAGTCGCTTAAGTTTAACAAATTGTGCCTCAATAAGATTAAGATAACTGACATCAGCGTAGTCAAGGATGGGGAGTAAAAGAAACTATGCTAGCGCAATTTTAGTAGCAGTTGGCATAAAGTTACGCAACCGTCTTAGGGAATAGGCAGAAGCAAAAATTTTGCGACTGATTTCTTGTAATTGAGGACCCCAACAAAGATATTTGTCAACCCAGACCCCAAGGTTCTTGAGCAATTTCAAAAAAAATTGTACCCCCGGATTTTGCCTTGTCCCTCGACTTTAATCATTAATTTTGTTGAGATGAATGACTTCTAGGAGATTATATTGATATAAGTGAAATAAACATATGTTAAAATATACAAATAAACTGTAGTTTGGTCGTTACTTTAATAAATATAAAACTTACGAAGATTTTAAAATACTGAAAAACATCGAAATTACCTGTCCCCTTCCCAACTAGCGTCAGACAAACTTTAATTTAAAAAAAAATCCGTGTATTGAGTGGTTTATAAATATATTTGAATTCTCAAAAGTTGAATTTATCAGTTAAAAGTATAAATAATATATTTTCTTACATATTTTCTATAAAAAATAAGTTTAAATTAAAATCGTAAATTTTGGCCAACCGGAACATTCAGTTTTGTGACCGCTCGTTTTCAAAGAAATTCTTCCTAATCGTGGAAAGTATTTGGCACAATAGCAGCACAACATATTGTACTTCATCGAGAGACGCTATTTTGCTTTCATTGTAAAAAGAATTAGCTAGCAGTGCGGACTTATTGTTGAAGTGTTCCGTGTTTCAATTTCTTGACTCGGGTATGTGACCAAGTTTTACTATTATAAATCACTTTTCTATAAACATTGTTATTATTGACACATTGCAAAAGTTGTATAGTATTTGATCCTGAAAAGTTAATACTGCTAAATACGATGAGTAATTTTTAAACAATTTAAAACTACCAGAAGGTTGTATTATGTGACCTCCGTTTTGTGACTTATTCTACGGTCACATTTAACGGAACGGCAAGTCACAACAGGGCGGAATGCATAAAACTTAGTTTACATTGCTATCCTTGCTGACCGAATTAATGTGATTTTAAAGTTTTAAATTAAATAAGTTCTTTTTTAAATTTATATTTCATAGATCATTGAAGTTTGCTGACGACATTTAAATGTTAGGTAAGCTTTTCTTAACTTTGGTGGATATTGCAATGCCGCTTACTGGCGCGGAGAAAACTAGAAGATACAGCTCTCTGTATCTCTCTAGATCAAAAAATTAATACCCGGATGCTGCCCAATGCAAAAAGAAATTTAGATTGACTGAAATCAAAATGTTCAATTAGGAAAATTTGATAGT
Source organism: Tholera decimalis (assembly GCA_943138885.2). Lineage (NCBI taxonomy): Eukaryota > Metazoa > Arthropoda > Insecta > Lepidoptera > Noctuidae > Tholera > Tholera decimalis. Next base: position 4,511,863 of record OW964557.2, on the reverse strand, counting down.
TTGAGATAGCTCGATCTGCTGGCGTCTATACAATTTATAACAAACCTAACCCAACCGTGTATAACCTCAAACACAATTATTTTATTGTATGTAAAGTACACCAGTACCTACATTATAATAATTTGGTTTGAGGTTTCTTTTGTGATTTCACTCATTATAGTAAGGTAAAAATAAAAGAATACTTAAAATTATTGTTTTATTTCTTACCTACTCGATTCTTCAAAATTTTCAGTTATTATTGAATTTTTATTGTTTGTATTTATTATTGAAAAGTAGAGCTGATAATGTTTAAATCATCATTTGATATCAAACTTTGTTAATTTGTTTAATATTCTACTAACCATGTAGGTCCGTATTATTTTGGCAATTAATAAATCATGTGAGCACAGCCTTATGATTTTAAGACTTCCGTTTTGTCACTGTCCCTTAAAATTTTTGGAGTTAAATCTATGAAATTTGATGAATTTTCACCTTTTATTTCCATGCAATCACAAATATGTATAGCGTCATTATCTATTGCTTTTAGAAAATGTACGCATATTGAGTAAAATATTATGTATTTGGAGTAAAATTAAAAAAAATGCCAAGTAAAAAGCGACATAGTCACAAAATAGAATAAAAAACAATATTTGTGTGTTAATCCTTAAATCTGTGGCTGTTTTCTTTGATTTACCAATTAAGTGCATGTATTATTTGTTTAAATAAATATGAAAATGGCTTATTTATTTCATACTTGCCGTAAAATTTGCTTTTAAATCTAGTCACACAATGGAACCAGTTCCGCCACCGAGTCAGTTTTGTTTCGATATTACAGGATAAATGCCTCGAATTCAGCGTTCCTTTTTGTTTTCCTGCATATTAAACTATATTACCTATTACATTTTGGTCAAATAAAAAAGAAAAAAATATATTAAAAATATAATCGAATTTTAGAGCAGGGTACACTTTATTTTGAAATTGCTCTCTTACCTTTCTGGCTTAATGGAATAGCAGTGCCGTTGAAAATAACCTGAGGAAGCTGCGTCCATTTTGCCTTAGGTGCCAACCTGGAACTACCAACCATAATGACCTGGGTCTTTGACGGATTAACCTGCAAACCATGTACCTCACTCCATTCGCAAACAGAAGCCAAGTCCTGGTTTATGATATCAATATCAGCATGCAACTCTGTATAGGACGCTTGTCTGTAAATCTGAAAATCATCAGCATAAAGGTGGTAGGACGACTGAAGTTTTTTAGAAATAGAATTTATGAATATTGCGAAGAGTAAAGGAGATAAAACGCTACCCTGAGGAACACCGGCTGAAGTACTACACCACGTTGCCGGCGGCCAAACAGGTAACTACGAAACCAGTCAATCGCTGTTGGAGATATGTTAATAGAGCGAAGTATGCTGAGCATGATTTCGAAATCAACGGTATTAAAAGCGTTGCTGAAATCAAGCAAGCAAAGAATCGTCATATTTCTTTTATACATACCCAACGATATCTCATCCGTAACATACTGTATTGTACACCTTACAATACACTTAAGGGTACAAATAATAAAATTTGTGTACAATGGGCGGTCTTATCGCACAGGAACCGGATTGGAAAGGATTCAGCAGAATATTCTTGCAAAGAAAAGAACTAAGCTGATTGTGGACAAGGCGTTCAAAGACTTTAGAGAGAAAAAATAGGATGGAAATAGGTCGGTATTCTGAAAAAGATGTAGGATTCGATTTTTTGGGTAGAGGAGTTAGCCACGGCGCAAGAAGATGTTTCAGTTTGACTGCACTAATGGGGGCATGAATGTCGTACAGCTGTACGAGATTATCCGTAAGCAGGTTAACTTTGTCATCGACCGATTCAGTAGTTACAAGAGAGGTCCAATCAATGTCGTTAGCATCCCTCTGGAGGTTATCAATATTCATACTACTAAAATTGCGTAGCAGAAGAGTTTTAGGTTTGGCCTTAGGAGGACGAATCTTGTAGGAAATATATATTAAATCATGGTAGGAGAACATGTCAGCCGTGCATTGGCCATGCTTACTGACATGATGTGTAGAGGATAAAATTACAAGGTTCAAAAGTGAGGGATTACAGTTTGGGAAGTGGTATGTGGCACTTGAAGGAAGGACAGCCATGTTTGACGACTGAAGTATTGACTTACATGATAGAGAACATATATATTTCCTACAAGATTCGTCCTCCTAAGGCCAAAGCCTTAGGAGGACGAATCTTGTAGGAAATATATATTAAATCATGGTAGGAGAACATGTCAGCCGTGCATTGGCCATGCTTACTGACATGATGTGTAGAGGATACAATTACAAGGTCCAAAAGTGAGGGATTACAGTTTGGGAAGTGGTATGTGGCACTTGAAGGAAGGACAGCCATGTTTGACGACTGAAGTATTGACTTACATGATAGAGAACAAGAATCATTTTTCAATATGCAAGTTTTGAAATCCCCCATAATCATTGTATGACGGATCTTTTCAAAGCAGGAAAAGTAATTAACACGTAACGAAGGACTGTTATAATAGACACCTAGAAGAACTTTCATATGATTCAGGTGAACTTCCAAAAAGAGATGCTCACCCGCATCCTGCGGTAGCATTAAGTATGCCCTTGATCCAGCCGCCTAACGAGAGCCTCCTGAGGTGCCTATTGAGGCTCTTGGCTATTAAGCCAAGAGCCTCGCTAGCCTGCTATTAAGCTGAGACGACTATCGGTACAATGATTGCCGAGTTCACATCCCACATGTTGACAATGTCGTGCGCCAAGTCAAGATACTTGATTGGCTTATTTTTCTCGGCTTTCACGTGGTTCTCGTCATGCGGTATGGTTATATCGACAATCATGGCACGCCTCTCGATTCGGTCTACCAAATCTATATCAGGCTTATTGGCTACAATAGTAGGACTAGTGTTCAATGTTCAATTCCATTCATTCATAAAACTCAATTCAACAATGTCAAAATTAGATTAAATTAAATTCAAATTATATTAGAAACAAAATAAATGCGAAATCTATTAAATTAACAGGAATATTACAAAGAGAGGACACGCTGCATACATGCAGCTTTCTCTGTGAATGTAATGTAATCCCCCATTGAATGTATGTCGGATAATGTATCTGTCTGTAATCAAGGGAAAAAGCACTGAGGGTCAAAAATGCAGGCTTGGTTTCATTCAGCTCCAAATACTACTACTTTTGCATGCATTAAACACCAAGCATTACGAGTAACATTGAGCACTGTATTTTATATTTTAAGATTTTTTGTTTCTTGAAATAATATATTTTATTTTCATTAAATTAAAGTTATTATTTCTTTCTTTTACTCGATTAACAATTATTAAGAATTAGATTATTCAATGCATATGTAAGTACTGACTCGAAGTAGTACATCCAGAGTGGCATGTGTCCGCTAAATTCCAATTTCTCCTGGATCTAACTGAAATCAGTTTCATAGCAGCGCGTGGAGCGGACACACCAATTTCCACTGCTCATACACGAGCCGATAAAAACATGGCATTTTCCTAGTTTTCACTACATTCGTTTAGGAAAACTGCAGATTTTTTTAGCCTAAAACGCTGGTCGGGTTTTGGAACTATTGATGTTGCAGACTGGATCACATTCATCAGTTTTGTTTTAAAATTGGAACTTTCAGACGTGGATAGAAGAATCATCAACCGTATTGATAATATGAGCAATTTATTCTTCTTAGCGTATACAACGTGTAATTTAAAGGGTATAAACATACCAAGTGCACGGCTTCTTTGGATGATAATAAACGATATGGCAAGGGTTTTTTAATCCTATGTGTACATGTGTAGAACTCATTAGAAGTTTCAATACATTGATACCAGAGACCGAATTTTTCAAATTAAGAAGAACGAAGAGAATTATCGTTTTATTGACAAATGACGTGGAAAGTGATGACTCTCATAGTGATGTGACACGTTTGTTATTATTGGTATTCAAGAAACATACGAAATCAACAACTTGGGGTCAATTCTGCGAGTCACTTATTTTGAGCTGAAACTTTGCATAGAGACTCCATACCAGATGTTGTCTTCAATTCTTTTGGATAGATATGGGGTTTCCGTTACACGTTGTATATGGCAAAACATATTTTAATAAAATGTGGTCGAAAAATTAGCTGCACAAATTCCGCCCGCAAGCAAGGTATAAGGTCAATAAGGTGAGACCTTGTCTTTAGAGATAAACCATTTTCGATGGCAATCTATTCATTATGCTTGATCGACACTAGTTTTTCCTCTGATCGTAGTTTAGTTCACTTCTATAAATATTTTACATGAAAGTTTAAATTAAAATAAGTAATGTAATATTTCATTGAATAAAAATCCCGCGATCAAGATGAATAATATGTAATCCTGTTCATCGTAGATTTCATAATAAATTACAATTATACGGTGTTAACAATAATTTGGTCTTAAAAACTACAAATCAACTACATACCTATCATTATTCTTGAAACCCCAATTAATACTTCAGAAAACGGTTCACGGGTCATAAGAACCAAACATTAATTCTAAATTTCCTTAATAAATTTATCACAAAACAAATTTGCAAAGCTCTAAAAAATAAACATAGTACCTATATACAGGTGAAAATAATAATAAATTATAGGGCATCAAAAAATTCGTCAACATCGCTATCAAAGGAAAATTGCACAGAACATTGGCTGCATTGCCATTTTAAGTAGGAACAAATTACACACAAAATCCTTTTTCCCATTTTAAGAGTACACAATTCGTACTCGTTGACTGTCCAATTGGACGAAGTAATGAAACCCAGAGATACATTAAACTAATCCATAAAACAAGCTCGGACACCATTCTGAAGAATATCCCAAAAAGAACATATCCGTCTGGTACCTATATACCTACATTCTCGATGTTGCCAGTTTATTTTGCTGCAAATTGCTGGCTATATTAACTCTTTTACCAACGTACAGCGTCTCCATTCACGCTGGCAATATTCAGACTTTAATTCGGCAGAACCCCAAAGTTTTCCTTTGTTTAATCTTGCGCCGAAAAGACTTGTTCCCAAAAATAGTTTTAGTAAAGGTTTGTGCAACTTTTTTAATTAGTTTCTTAGGAAAAGGCAACAAAGGAGTCCATGATAGGAGGAATAGATACTTGTAAAACTAAATTCTTCCGTCTTTATTTTTGAAACGTTTAATTACTGGCCTATAGATCTTTCAGCCAAGCTCTAATACGAGTTGCTCGTCATTGTTTTGCAAAATTACCGCTAGATAGCGCGAGATACTGCAGATACTATTGGCGTAACGTCCATGAAGTAACAACATACCTATTATCACAAAGGGTTAGGCAGATCCCGAGTCGAGATCGCGTTGTCCACACCAATGATAGCACCAATGCTTTGCCTAGGGTTTCGGGTATGTTCTAACGAGATACCGCACCCTCAGAACACAAAGGCAACTGGTCACATAAGGGTAGGTATTTAGTCAGTAGAAGTCTGACATTGCCTTCCACTCTACCCAGAATGGGAGGAGTCCAGGGTTGGAAAAAAACATGTTTTTTTTTTTTAAAGAACAAAACATAGTGTTTTATTTGAAAAACAAAAGAAAACATGATTTTTATTAATGCGTCATTACTGTTTTAATTGCCTTGTTTTAAACATGTTTTTAATCATGTTTTAAACACGTACATAGGTATAAAATGAAAAAAAAAATTAAAAGTACTTTATTTATTGTAATTATAATTTATTTATAACAACAGTTTTCAAGTCAAGAATGCAATCAAGTTCAATCAACTTCCCTTCTCTTATCTTCTACTCAACCCTCAACTTCCATGATCTGAAGTTTCTCAAGCGAACTGTTTTAATCCGCGAGTTGACAACTATGTAAAAATTGTTTGAAACGCTTTGAAACGCTTCATGTGTTCTCGTAAAATAATATTTTATTCATCACTTAACCTTTCAATTAAAATATAAGTCATTTTTTAATTTATTAAACTTATTACTATTTACTAAATCGTGGCATTGTGGTCACGTGACTACGTATGACGTCATCGTTCAAAAAACAACTTTCCTGGCATTTGGCACATAAATGTACTTCGGGTATTTTATGATATTTTACTCTATTATAAACGTGAAAAAATATTATTAGTGCTGTGCAGTACCTTGTTGTGGGAATACTACTATAAAAACGCCAGCGAAACTAATTTATTCATGTCCCTTTAAAAAGAGATATTCGGAAGAAGTGGTTAGAACTTCTGTGTCAAATCCATCCAAATTGTATCACCCTTTTTAGTTGTTAAGTCCATATTTGTTTTACTGTTATGGTGTACAATAAAGAATATATCTATCTATCTATCTGCTTTTTTAAAAAGACAAAAAAGTAACTCATCGAACAACTATTACAGGACGATAAGACAAATGAACCAGAAGAGAGAGAGTTAGTTATGAAATGAAATGAATTTATTTGTAAATTGGTTTTAAATAACACTTTTACACGTCATGTTTTTTGCGTGTTTAGTTTAGCTAGATGAGGCCGGTATTTCCTAACTGACTACTCTGAGAAGAAACACCGAAACAAACTGCCTCTGAGTTTGTCGTCAACGTCTCTTTTAAAGTCCAGACAATTTGTATTTGTATATGAGAAGCATGTAGGTTCATGTCTTTGGTATTCTTTTGAGGAAATAACCACGCAAATTTGAGCGGACCTGTCCAGACTGCAAGCAGTTAGTTAGTTACACAGATTACTATATTAGTAGCAAGCTATTAGTTATTGTTTTCTTATTTTGTCTTACGCACCAACCAAAGATAACCAGTCAGCTGTCAAAATATTGAACGATGACGTCTCGTTTTCTGATTGGTGTTTCTAATCACGTGACTCACAGATAAAAAATTTCATTTTTCACAAGGGAAAATAAAATAAATTAATAATAATCTTTTCTTCATTTGTACTATTTTGTGCTTCATATCAATAGATTTACATAATTAAATAGTTATTTTAAATTTTTATACATACTGTCAACTCGCGGATTAAGAGCCCTCATAATTGCAACCAATTAAGCAGCTTTCTCTGTCCCGAGCTTGTTTCTTAATTTTGTATGTACCAGTCCGAATATCGAAAATAACCTTTCAATTCCTGCGGAAGAAGCAGTTGCAGTAAATAACTGACACGTAATGTCGAACATCCCTGGATGCACTTTATTACTCAGTGATTTCCACCACACAGACACATGCAATTTCTTGAAAAGATCTTTTTTAAACATGTATTCCAAAAAGGATAACTCCTCGCACAGTACGTATGGACATCTTTCATGGCATGTGGACAGCTGGAATCTAAAAACTCTATGCCTATTGTGTCCTCTTCTTCTGCTAGACCTTCTCCATTATAATTGGGGTATAATATATAAGCAGCAAAATGTGCAGGTGTCATTGCGGCTTTAAATCTTGCTTTAAGTTTGTCTGCTTCTTCTGGTAACCAGTCTGATGAATCCGATGAGTTCCTGAATGAGATCGAGAGCTCTAGCTACTTTTGCAGCTTTTTGAGATAGTTAATTAATGATATAAATAATCTTCCGCCCTGTTAACATATTTTCGTCCAAATTAACACGCCGCACATCGTTATTGTATACTAATAACGCAGAAAAAAACACTTATATTAAACAAAAAAAGTACGTGTTCACATTTCACAGGCTAAACCTGAATTGATCGATTTCGTTCGGCTTTCATTCTATCCAGCTGAGCAAGCCGGGAAATCCCCGCGTTTAACGAACATTCGCCGCATTATCGCTTGACTGACAAGCTAGATAGTAATATCGAAGTTGCCAACTCTTTGGTAAAAAACATACTATACAATGAATTTCTTAGTTTCTCCTAACTAAAAGTATAATGTGTTTTAAACATGTTTAAAACAAATTGTTTTTAATTATGTTTTAAACGTGATATGTATTTTTGTAGTGTTTTAATCAGTGTTTTAAACGTATGTTTAAAACAAATGTTTTAAACATTGCCAACCCTGGAGGAGTCATTTGATGATGATGATTTTCCTCCTAGTAGTGTAGTGTTGTGTGTGTGTGTGTGTATATTGATTAATTTTTATAGATGCGAAGTGTGTTTGTTTGTTCTTCTTTCACGTCTAAATCGATGTGATTTTTAGTAATTAGTTGTACGCTGGCTCACTTTGACATGGAGTACCTTTTCCCTGAAAAAAAAGGCTTTTCACGCGAGCGAAGCCGCAGGCAGTAGCTAATTTAAAATAAATTAATTGAATTTGATTTTGATATGTACTAGACGGCAATTCTTTTGCCGTCAACTGAACACATATCCAGAATATGATACTGATATGACTTTATCCTTATATTATCACCCGGTAATCGAAACCATGTTTCAATGTTGACCTCATGTTTCAATGCGAACTGAAGACTAGCGAGGCAATTGCTATCACTAACATACCGGTAGGTATGCACCTTTAACATAAAATTGAAGAGATCTAGCGTAATTTACAAGCCACAACTATATATAATTGTGACTTTGGTTATATTTTTGTTACTATATTCGATTCGTAGGATATTTTCATCAGCTCCTACAAGAGCAGTTTCATCAAAGTATAGCCCCGTTTATAACGTAACAAATAAGACACAAACACCCACATCAATTACTAGTCAAATCCAGACATCAAAATTATCAACTACCCTCAAATTAGTCACGAACTCACTGTAGCCAGTTTGAACCAGTTCTATCCGCTTCAATCCGGTACTGATCTGCTACCGGCGTCGACGTCAACTATAACAAACGAACCCAGCCTAGATAGACAACTCGATTTTCCGTCTATAGGGAACATCTGAGACCTGTACTCGGTTGTATACAATTTTCAACTCTATTATTGTGAAATAGAGATCTGTTTCGAATGTGGCTGAAGAAGAATTGGTGTGTTGATCACAAAATCCAATATTTGAATTTTGGGTGGGTATGTTTTGCTTGTAATGACATTACCAGAGGGAAGAAGTGATTCCATTCAATCAAGCGTTACAATGGATAGGAAATTCGCACAGGATTGATGTTTTGTACTTAAGATATCATCGTCTTTGACACTTTATATCCGTTTCTTGACTTATTCTCGATTTAATGTAAAGGAAATGATAAGTTTCGTAACTCTTAAACTGGTATACTTCGTCTTAATCATTTTTAAGAGGTAACACGACTCTTTCCATTTGCATAAATCATCCTCAGGAATACGCCGGGTGATTATCGTGAATTTAAATTCACACGTTCCCTAGTATTTTCTCCAGAAGCTTCCCTGTAACCAAAAGTACATAATCTATTACGTATTGACTGACTTCTTACATCTCCGGTCCCAAATGTAAACCTACAAGCGCCGCCGCCTAGTTTGGGGATGACTGATATTCTACCTTAATAAACATAGTTTTATTGCACACTAAATATACTCGTAATTATTTCGTTAATTATTGTAACTTTAACTTTACTACATGAAACTACGTGCGTTCATTCAAAAACAAAATACACTTAGGTGTCAAGTACTCCTCCACATTGCTGTCATCTGCATGACAGCATGAGCGTAAAGCTTTGAACAAAGAACGAGGTAGCCGTCTGCTCACGCGAAGTATTGATCATTTTATTCTATTACCTTGAAACATTTCTAACTAATATTTGAATTGAATATTTTTGCATGAAATTCATACATATGTAAACTAATATAATTATAAAGAGGTCAAATTTGTTGGTAAGTTTGTGAGTAGGGTGTAATCTCCGGAACAAATGATTTAATTCTAAAAATGTTTTCATTGGTAGTAACGTGCATTATTTTTTAGAGCTAAAAGGCTATAAATTATTTTGAAATCGTCTCGAACAAAGTCATGGGCGAAGTATTAGTTATCAATACAGCAGAACATGTATACTTTAAAACCAAACTGTAACAACTTTATGCAATGTTTAAAGCAAATAAATCTTATTTCATTGTCACAGTAACCACAGACAATCCTGCATAGGAACAACATTTTCTTAACCAGATCCTGCCAGCTTCGTCATCAAAAATTGATATAAAAATAACCATAATTAAATAATTTAGGACCGTCCACTACCGCTGCAAATTAATCAATTTCCAATCATAACCAGTTGTGGTCAAGCTTGACATTAATACTATCTATCAATCTAGCTGTAACAATAGTAATGATGGAGGGCTGTCACGTTATAGACAAAAATATTATAATCTGTAGCGATTTGAAACATCTAATCCAATTAAGCTAAATATGCTTGTATCTGGAATGGGTTCACGGCAATAGTGAAACGAGAGGGTTCGAACCCGGGACCTCTCGATCACAAGACCGACACCTGAGCGACCAGGCTATTGACGCTTCAAGAAGTTTCATTTCTTGCGCTGAATTTGCAAATTATTCTAATGATTATGCAACAAACAAAACTGTGAAAACTATAATCTCAAAATCCGCCGTCACATTTTTTACTTCCAAGATTCTCCTATATATTTTCACTTCATGGAAAAGGTACAAAGGCGAGACTTATGCCGTAGCACAGGTCCGTTTCTACGTAGAGTATTGCAGCCACTTGTGGGATAGCTCTGCAAAATACCAACTTGCTGCACTGGACTCGATCGAGCGCAGGGCTAAAAGGCTTCGACGAGGTGATATCGGGCAAGCTTCATAGTCTGGCTCATCGGCGAACCGTTGCTTGCCTGTCGGTTTTCTATAGATTGTACTTCGGGGAGTGTGCGCAGGAGCTCCATGACCTGATTCCTCTATCTCCATTTCACTACCGGTCTACCAGACGCACGGCGGGGTACCATCCACACTTGGTTGATATACCTTCTTGTCGTATCAAGCGCTTCTCCTCCACATTTATTGTGCCCACAGCCAAGTTGTGAAATTCTCTGCCGGCTTCTGTGTTCGTTGCCACTTATGACCTTTCAGCCTTTAAAGCAAGAGTAAATAGGCATCTTCTGGGCTCGCTCGTCACATCTTAGACCTCATCTATCGCTTACCATCAGGCGAGATCGAGGTCAAGAGCGGGCTCATCCGTAATAAAAAAAAATGAAAAAAAAACCAATCAACCAAGGGTGGTGAAGACATAACGTGGCAGTTGTAAAACTGTAATAATTTTAAGTAAGAAGCGATAAAGGAATAATAATAAAGGAAAACTTGTTGCGTAAAATGTAAAAATACATCTATACTTACAAATAGAGTCGAAGCGTCTGTTTTAGTTTTTATTCTTTAGTGTTTTTTTTAGGTAGATCTCACCTAATGGTAAGCAATGATGTGGTCGAAGATGAAGCACGCTTTCCTAGAAGTAACCTATTCACTCTTGACTTAAAATCCCCAGGTTATAGCTAACAGGAAATACGTCTGTATTTCCTGTTAGCTATAACCTGGGGATTTTGGAATTCCCTGCCTGCCTGTCTAGGCAGGCAGGGAATTCCACTCCTTAGCTGTACGCACGGGTTATTGTACATTCGCCACAAAGTAAATTCGTCACATTTTGTAAACTCCATACATTGAAAGTGTATTCGTCACATGCATAAAAAGTATGTGTAAATTCGTCACAAGCCTGCATAGGTACATATGTTTTGCATAAAGTACTGGTAGAAAACAAAGTTATCGATTTTAAGCGGTTGAAATAAAAATGATTTCTAAAATCTTTTTCTCTCCTGCGCTCCTGCACATGCTATCACGCGCATCATCTATATATCATCTATCTCTTTCTAGCCGTACCGGTCAATGCATTAGTCCAGTCATCCAGTGACTCACTTGACGTTGTCGATGCGCGTGTGGTGTTCTCAATGAATATAATAATTATTATTATAGTTTTCTGTGGGTGTTCTGTTGCAAATGTGTTCTGCTTAATATTGTAGTTACTATAGAGTACATACTATATTAGATCGACGGTAGTTAGTTAGATAGGTGCATCTCTGAAAAAATGGATCATAATCAGCTGGGCACAAGCTCGGGTGGACATAGTGTAAGTATATTATTATTTAATGCAGTATTGTTTTTAAAAAGAGTACTTATATATTATTATGGCTAAAATTTCCATTATTGGCCGTTGCTTTGGAAGTTCATTTTTTTTTTGGTGATAGTACTCATAAATAGAAAACTTTTTACATATTTTTAAGTTGCGGAGCTTCATGATTTATTTGGAAATATAATCGATTATTTGCATCGATTTTTGGTCTTGATCAATTTAATTTTTTACTAACTTATTTATTTTGCACTTAAATTAAAACATGAATATAATAATTATGATATTTCAGATCACTTTTACGAAAACTGAAAGAGGACGGCGAATGCTTGTGAGACATTGTTACATGTACAATCTGCATCGGGAAAATAAATCTGGAAGTGTATGGAGATGTTCTAATCGTTCGTGCGGCGCAACTATCAAAATTTCGGAGAATATTGACGTCAAAATTTTGCATGAAGTGGCCTACAAGTGTCTACCAAATATAGAAAAAACTGAAGTTATAAAGATAGTAAATCTTTGTAAAAAAGCAGCAGCCAACACAAGTACACCTCTGCCTCAAGTGTATGAAGAAGCTTTGCAACCAACCAAGGATGCGGGTTATGAGATATTAAATGCCATATCGAAATTTTCGAACATTTCGCGAACACTATACAATGTGAGGAATCGTAAACTAAACGTGCCCAAAACGCATTTTTCAAGATGCAAAGATGTTATTATTCCACAAAAATATAATTTTTTTTTTATTATTCGATGATGACAGTGAACCTGAAAATAGAATAATAGCTTTCTGAACTCTCACTTGAAATACATGTTTATTTAGGATTAGGCATGTCACGCAGGTCACGCTGTCCGTGACAACGTGGGCTTAAAATCGCACAAAACCAGATAATATTAGCGTATATTTTAGCTGTAAGTAGAACTGTGATTATTATGTGAATTTCTGTGATTATGAAAAATAAATAAATAACGTTTTATTCTTTATTGTTTGATTTTCCTGCTGTCTGTACGGTAATAAACAATATGGCGGTTCTTTTTTCATAAAAATAGAGTTATGGCGAATTTACACATACTTTTTCTTGTGGCGAATTTACTTTGTGACGAATGTACAATAACCCGTACGCACAATGAAACTACTTAAGTACCTATTCAAAAAACTTTTGTGTGTATGGGTGGGATGTATACCTATAACGAGGCTTACTTTATCTATACATATAATAAAACAGTAAAAAAGTGTGACTGTACATTTTTTTTATACATAAATAATAATTGAGGTAGGTTAAGAAACGGTAACATAGCAAAAAAAATAAAAAAAAGTCTGTCAATTTGTCTGTTTGTACACGCTAATCTCCAGACCTACAGGATGGATTTTAATGAAATTTGGTAAGTAGATAGTTGACATCCTGGAATAACACATATGCAACTTGTTATCCCGGAATTCCCACGGGATCGGGATTTACATCCTCCCACGCGAACGAAGTTGCGGGCAGTAGCTAGTAATAAATTGTAAATAATTTCTTAAGAATAAGTAAAGGCTTGTTGTAAGGAACTCAATTTATATTCATTTCATCCAAATCCACCCAGTACTTTCGAAGATGATCGCGTTTACACAAACAAACCATTCTGCTTTATGACATCACTTGCAGTCGCGCCGGGCTTTGCTCCCGTGGACTTGTATCACAATAAAAACATAACCCTCCTTTTACAGCAGTACGAGTAAAAAAGCCTTCCTCGAATAAAAATAAAATCGACTATCTCTTCACCACGCTAGGTTGACTGGTAGAGAATGCCTAAGGCAATTAAGTCTGCCTTTGTACATTTTGTGTTGCGTAAAGTTTTAATAAATAAATAAATAAATGCATGCGTATAGTCACTTTTCTTTTTTTACAGAAAAAAATACATAAAAAGTTCTTAATTTTTTTGTTTGTGTTGATTGAGCCCGCTCTTAACCTACTTATATCAAGCCTGATGGTAATCGATAGATGAGGTCTACGATGAGACGAGCGAGCCCAGAAGATGCCTGTTCACTCTTATTTTATAAGCGATGTGTGATGTCTATGTTTTAAAGTAACATGTTAAAAATATTACTCATGTGGAACCCCATGCGCATGACTTGGACTCGCACTTGACAGGTTATGTAGAACGTTGCCCCACAACCCTAACTAATGGATTATTAATCATTGTAATTAATTTCACACATGAGTTAATGTATCATAACAAAGTGATTATTAATGATCGCAGCTTAATTAGTTACATGATTCATTTACTTATATACCGAGTATAATATGACCGGTGTAAGGTGGAAACCTCACTACGTTAATTAGGTAAGGTTAAAGGATAGCATGAGAGAAACGGTGGGTTGAAAAGTCATTTGTTTAAATTATCTTTAATAAAAAGTTAATCACGCTTGCCAAATGGATGATTATATCTTTAAAAAAATCGCCTTTATGAATTTTTAACAATAAAAAGTGTTGGAATAGAACTTACGTAGTACTAACGTTAATTTGAACGGATAATCGACGTTACGGAGAAAACACAAAGGGTCACCAAACTAAGGTGGTCGTTGTTAAGGCATATTACTCACAGAATAGAGGCTCGATAAGCCAAAAGGTTCTAAATGTGGATTGGTGATCGTGTTACGGAAGACACAGCTTGAGAAGGTCTCATAAAAGGTGTAAATATGTCGAGTTGGGATTTTATTATTGATTTTTATATTTTGTGATAATGATTTAAAATAATTTTCTTAAAGTTTTATTTAAAGTAAAGTATAAGTTTAGAGTATAATAATTAGCTAATGTCATGTTGTATGTTTCTTTGCAAGAATAGTCTGCTGAATCCTTTCCAATCCAGCTTTCGTCCTGGTCATAGTACCACTTCCGCCTAAGTAAGCGTTACGGATGGGATACGGTTGGGCATGAATAATAATAATAACAATATTTATTTCATCCAAAATTTACAATTAATATACAATGGTCAATAAATCAAAAGATTACATTTAATGTTAAAACTAATATAGAATAGAGGAAAAATGACGATTCTTTGCTTGCTATATATAGCAACGCTTTTAATACCGTTGATTTCAAAATCATGCTCAACATACTTCGCTCTATTAACATATCTCTAACAGCGATTGACTGGTTTCGTAGTTACCTATTTGGACGCCGGCAACGTATTTGCATAGATGAGTCTTGCTCTTCTTGGTGTAGTACTTCAGCCTATGTTCCTCAGGGTGGCATTTTATCTCATTTACTCTTCGCAATATTCATTAATACTATTTCTAAAAAACTTCAGTCCTCCTACCACCTTTATGCTGTTGATTTGCAGATTTACAGACAAGCTCCCTATACAGATTTGCATGCTGCTATTGATATCATAAACCAGGACTTGGCTTCTGTTTGCGCATGGAGATGGCGCATGATGCACATGGTTTGCAGGTTAACCCGTCAAAGACCCAGGTCATTGTGGTTGGTAGTTCCAGGTTGACACCTAAGGTAAAATGGACGCACCTTCCTCAGGTTATTTTCAACAGCACTGCTATACCATTAAGCGAGAAAGTTAAGAACCTTGGGGTCTGGGTTGACAAATATCTTTGTTGGGGTCCTCAATTACAAGAAGTCAGTCGCGAATTATTTGCTTCTGCCTATTCCCTAAGACGGTTGCGTAGCTTTCTGCCAGCTGCTAATTGCGCTAGCACAGTCTCTTTTACTAGGCTGATGTCAGTTATCTTGATCTTACCGAGGCACAATTTGATAAACTTGAGCGGCTCCAAAATGTTTGCATTAAATTTATATTTGGCTTGCGCAAATATGATCACGTATCCGAATTTCGTACGAAACTCAAGTGGCTTCCATACGTCTTCACCGTAACTTACACATCTTGTCTCTAGGGTGCCGAGCCTACGAGACGCGCGGAAAATAGGTATTTACTGCAGCGGGCTAGTCGTGTGCGTTGTCACACACACAATGACAAGTTCGCTCGAGGCCCGCTTGCCGTTGCACGACAAAGTTTGCTAACTTTGCATTTTTAAAATTTTTGTCGTTATGTTGAATAAACTTGAAAAACGAATATTAATTATTTAGATGGTTTTATTTATCACACTAATATTATAAAGGCGAAAGTTTGTGAATGAATGTGTCTGTTTGCATGTTTGTTACTTCTTCACGCTCAAACGGCTGGATGGATCTAAACGAAGCAAGTAGGTACATAAATCACAAAAATAAATATACCTATTATATAAAAATTAACGTTTGTATTTACTGTAGTAATACATTATTCGTTCCCTCACTATTCATCCTATTGCAATAAAACTTTGATTTTGTATTAAACTCCTCAGATTTTTTTTTAATTATTATAAGCAATGTGGGTACATTTCACATTACTAGCAATCTTGTTAACCCCTCCAACAAAGCTAAATATGCTTGTGTCTGGAGTGGGTTCACGTCAATAGTGTAATGGGTGGGGTTCGAACCCGTGACCTCTCGATCACAAGTCCGACACCTTATCCATTAGGCTATTGACGCTTCGAAACTGGGTAAGTAGGAAGTTTGGGTAGATGGGTATGCAGTACTTATTTGAATAATAAAACCAGTATGAAATAAAAAAAAATATATAATTATGTAATGTCATAATAAAACCAGACTGAACTAAGTTTTGTTTATTAAAATTTCGTTTAGTGCTCGTTTAAATTCTGATGTACTGTCATATTTTTAATAACATTCGGTACTTTAGTACGTGGGGCCATACCAAAAAACCATTTTTTCATTAATGCTGTCTAGCGAACTTACTTCGCAGAAAATATAAGCGTAATTTATTTCATAACAATATATCGATACCGGAAATTTCAATTGTCGTAAAGGACATTTTGCCGAAAATGAGTTATATATATATTTGGAATCAGCGTCACAAGCTCTATCGATTGGTAGTATTAAAAAAATTCTATCTTTAAAAAAAAAGCCCCTTACGACCTGGCTTTCCAACATCTCTAGCGCGATTTTTTTTACTATTTGGGATGTATCGTAAAAATATTTTTCAATAGGGAGCGTAAAGTCATGTTTTAATTATTTAAGAGGTCGTAATCCTCATTTTTGCATTAAATTTTTTATACGACATTATAAATAATAATTATTATAACAAATCAAAAGGTCGTAAACATGTTATTTGATAATCGAAACCCTTACGACCAAATCTATGCTTTGTTTTAACTTACGTAATTAGGGCGTAAAGGACGTTTGTTTTATTTATTATCCTTTACGACCCTAATTTTAACAAAAACACAATTAAAGTTTTTGTTTCGTTCTTATTGCCAACGGCGCAAAGACGTGTGCGACAGGTTGACTTGATTACATTATAAACGAAGGTGAAGGATCTAGACCAGTATGTCAAAAGTTTTTGATCAACACATTAGATATTACCCAAAAGTTTATTTTATATACAGTAAAAAATGCACACGAAAATATGGCAAGCGTAGAAAGGAGAACATGCCATGCACAGAAGTATAGTGATGAAGATAAAGCATACGAAAAACCTTTTATCGAAAGCCTTCCAACCGTTCCTTCCCATTATTGTCGTAAAAAGAGTTCATATCTGTATTTACCTCAGGATATTAAAATGCTACAAATTTATTCAGAATTTATCTCAAACACAGCCAAAAAGATTCTAAATTACACTTGAGTGAAAAAGTTCTTATTAAAATATTTAACGATGATTAAAATATTCGATTTCATACACCAAAAAAAGACAAATGTGCCACATGTACAAAAGCTGAAAATACAAAATTATTATCAGAAAAAGAAATCAAGGACATGGCTGTTCATCTCGAGGAAAAAAGGCTAGCTACCAAAGATTTAAAATTCATCAGAAATTAACTTTCAACGATATGCTTATAGTTATCTTTGACCTGCAAAAAGTGCTTAATACTCCTCATGGAGTGAGTATGTTGTTATATTAGTCTAGGAAATACGCCGTTTTACTTTATTGCGACTCTTGCCCTGGGCAGAATAAAAATAAGATAATTCTCACAGCCTTACACTACTTTGTACAGAATTCCAAAAACGTTGAAGTAGTACAAATCAATTATTTACTACCTGGGCATACTTATATGCCCGTCGATTCAATGCATGCAATCAATGAACGCGAGGTTAGATGAATTATTGTTTGGAGTCCGAGTCAATGACCGACGTACATAGAATCTGCAAGAATACGTCCTGGACCATACAAAATTAATGTTTTGGAGTACTCCGATTTTCTCAATTGAGACAGCTTGATGTCTGAAAAAATTACCAATATTTCTCAAAAACAAATACAGCTAAAAGCAATGCGCATAGTCGCATTCAAGAAAAAAGAAAATGCTAAAAGTATGGAAGGAAAATATTCAATGAAAGAAAACAAAGACGCTCAAGTAGTAACATTATATGATGAATATAAAAGAAAAGGATCAAAAGGAAAAGGCAAATGGAAAAAAAATAAAAAAACAAAACCAAGATTTAACAGGTAACAAAATAGAAGATGATACTTCTAATATTGGTTTATTAACGCTTTAAGACAAACCTAACCCTATACCGGTCGCGAAGTATAACGATTTAAAGCGTTTATGTACTAACGGAACTATACCAAACCGATTTCATAAGGAATATTTCGATCTACCGTCCTTAGGGACTGTTAAAGACAGTCTTCCTGAAACTGACGAGGAAGACGATATCGACACAAATGATCTCTAAGATTTTACTGTTTAAGGCCCAGTTTTTTGATAACTCAACCAATGGTAAAATTTCCCTAATTGTATCCTTAATCCCTATCCTCAATTGTTAGTCTTACAAATTTAATGGTCTAATAATTAACTATCCAACTTATTTGACCATTTGTGAGACTAAAAAATGAAGAAACATGGTATTTTACCGTTTGCAACCATTGGTTAAAATATTTAACCATTGGTTGATTTAACTACGGATCAAAAAGCTAGGCCTAAGTTTCATTACTATAATTTTAAAAGACTGAATTTTCTTGTCATTTAATTAATACTTTAGAATGTCAATTGTTTGAGTTTTGAGCTCTGGTGGGCAAAATTTGTTATCATTTTGGTTATTTTAACTTTATTATTATGAATAAGCAACTTTTTTAAATTTAAATCGCCAGTAATCGTTGCAATGCAAACAACAGAACGTTGTTTGAGTTGCATTAATTGTGAAAAAAAAAACTAGTTAGTAGATTAGTCTATTAGCTGATTATTCTAAAACTTGAGTTGTTTGCATTGCAACGATTACTGGCGATTTAAATTTAAAAAAGTTGCATAACATTGTGTTTAAATTTTGAATTCCTATTAGTATAACATTTTTGATACTTTTTTTTACAAATATTTAAATAATAAATAAAACATAATAAAAATACTTTTTTCACTTGGTTTTACTACCTATTGTAGTGGAATTTCTATTTAGAACTTTAGGTTTTTTGTTCCTTTTACCCCCTTAGTCTCTGATTTAATTGACTTGTACTACCCATTGATGATCATGATTAGTCCATTACGATATATCAGACTTTATCATAACCAATTTTTCGTGGTCGTAAAGTACTTCATTTACATTTTTTTGGGCTGTAAAGGACTCTCATTTTCGTCAATAATTAAGTTTGGTTTATTTTGATAATTTATATGGATAGATCACGAAAAAATAGTTAGGGTTTCTTTTGACATCATAAATACCTAGTACTTTGTTTGAAAATTATTCAAGAAAAAAACATTTTATTTTTGTTTTTTGGCTCTACTGAAAACTCGTGTTTTGTCCTTTACGACAATTGAAATTTCCGGTATCGATATGTATCAAGTGTAACTTAATTTAAAAGAAAAAAAAAATAAATAAAAGAAATCTATAAATCTCATGTTATATTGCTTATTATAACATTTTACAAAAATTGGACAAGTGCGAGTCAGACTCACCCATGAAGGGTTCCGTAGTAACTATAATAATATAATATAATATGTATATTTATTTGACGAAAAAAATCCTTACAAATTTCTTAAAACTAGCTTATTTACATTTTTTACAACTACGCTAGATAACTTTGTTTTTCATAGTGTTTGTATGAATTACAAAGTTATATTTGCGGTTTTAGAAAATATGCCGTATCTCAAAAACTGCTGACCTGATATCATTCAAACCAATTTTAGTTAAAAGTTTACATTAGGATTTACAGATACATATATTTTTTAGATTTTTCACTCCACTATTATAGAAGTTAGACTTGACATTTGACCACTTTGGAAGCTTATATCTTTTAAACGATTGATTTTATGAAAAAGTGGTTTCAGAAACCCCTATGTCATTTTTAAAGACCTATCTATAAATACCACACACGCATAGGTTTCATGAAAAAAAATATTTTCAGTTTTAGTTCCATGTATGGGGAGCCCCCCTTTATTTTAAATGATTTTTAATTCTTTTCTTAATATCGGAAAGCGATCATAGAATACATCTACCTACCAAGTTTCACATGTATAGTCTTAATAGTTTTGGAATAAAATAGCTGTGACATACGGACGGACGGACAGACAGACAGACAGACAGACAGACAGACAGACAGACAGACAGACAGACAGACAGACGGACAGACATGACGAAACTATAAGGGTTCCGTTTGTTGCCAATCGGCAACGGAACCCTAAAAAAACGAGTAATTTCTTAAAATATATATTTTTAATTTTGATACACTACACAAATCACAGTATAGTAAGAAAAGAAAAAAGACAAAAAGATACTATACTTTGTAAGAAATAAAAAGACAATAAAACTTATTTCGAATTTTGAAAATACAATCGTAGAAATATCAATGCATCCAAGGTTTGACTTCCAAGCCTGCTTCGTAGTTTATTACCAACATAAGCAGCAGCTGAAAACGCTCGCTTAGGTTTTATACTGGTTGGAGGAATAGACAATAGATACTTATATGCTGTTTCTAAGTGATATCCACTAATTCCTCTATTTTCAAACAGGCTTATTTCACATCTAATACTATATTTTGCCAACCCCGATTAATTTTGTATTTGTAGTTCACGATCTGGGGATTTCATACTCTTATCAATTTCCAGCTGTAACTTTTCCTTTAGTGTCAATTGGGGTTGGGATTGGGAGGTTTGTGGCCTTAACTCATCATCTGTTTGTGATCCTGATTTTCTTTCTTCTTCTTCCGTGTCATCTCGACTTTTAAGTTTTTTAACAATACACTTTATTTGCTTCCTCACTAAAGCCTGTGTAGGAACTGGAAATAAGTTATGCCATTCCAAATCCGATAATAACTGATTTTCATCATTTTTTCATGGATTTTGTAATAATTCAACACACCAGTCAAATCATCACTTCGTCGTTGCTTCATACGTTCCACTAAGGATGTTTTCAGTTTTTGGCAAGTGCTGAGTTTATGCGAGATAGCTGTTTTATAAGAAATTTCAAAGCGGAATCAGCTGTGCATAAATTAGCATCTCGCCGACAGATTGCTTCTACTGTCAATTTAATTGGGGTCAGCACATTAACAATTTTATTTACCAATTCAAAATCAACTTCTTCCAAACGAATTGGATGATTGAGATCTATAGGAGCTTTTTGAATGCAGATTTTTAAAAGATAAAATCGCTGCAGCATTGTTAAAAGACTATTCCACCTGGTTTTACAGTCCAAAAGAAGTGGCAACTCTTTTCCATGTTCAATTTTCACATATTTTTGAAGTACTGTTTCATTTTTCAATGGTGATCTTTTGAAATACACTCTACACTTTTGCGGATATTCTTTATCGGCTCATTAATGTTTTCATCTTGGGTTAACTCTGGTATGTGTTATAGCGCAAGGTCATTTTGTGACATTAAGATTAAGTCTGATTCTGGACTGTCTAAGTCTTCTAAATGTTCATCATCATGGCTGTCGTCCATATGATCAGCAGCCACAGATGGTTCATTTATAGTATCATCTGAGGTAGAGCTGTCTTGCAAATAATTATGTTTTTCATAAAGTCAGTATCCAGGGAAATATGTAATTTACTTAGACGCTCTTTCAATATACGAAGACAATTTTCAGCCATACTTTCATACTTCCATAAATAGGAACAAGTCCTAAGTTCCAAATTTTTTTTATATGAATGAACGTTGACAGCCATGTATAGTTTATGGGATGTTGAAGTCCACTTGTCGAAAGAAAGACTAAATCTTTCACCTGCACTTTTCAAATGTTTCAATTCTGCAGTTACTTGCTTTCTGATTTTTTCACTGTAATTCATGACACGTTTTTGAATGGTGACGGCTGACTTTGGTAAACCGTGTATTTTGCAAAGACAAATTTTCTCGAATCATCTGAAGTTATGAATATACTGAATAGAAATCCATCTAATGCAATCATTCTTGCCAAAACATCATCGAGGCTATCGTCGGCACTTTTAGTAAAATATTCATTTAACTTTCGCTTGGCTCTTTTGCAGTATAAAAATTGAATCTATGTCAGCTGCGGATCCCCACAGTAATATACCATAAGACATGATACTGTGGAAATAAGCAAAATAAAATAACCGAGCTGTCGCTACATCAGTTAATTTGCTTAAAATTGCCTAATTTTTCCTACTGTAGCTGAGCTTAATCTACTAGAAAGAGTCCTAATATGATCGCTCCACTGTAACTTTGAATCCATAGTTATACCCAAAAATACAGTTTCCGTAATAACATCGAATATTTTGCCGTCAAGGATTAAATTGACACTAGCTTGTGGTACATTAAGCAATAAAAACTTCAGACACTTCGGTTTGTTCGCATTAAGTGCGAGATTATTAGCAGCGAACCATTTCGCAAGAACTACCAGACCTTCATTTACATGTAAGGCATCCGCATCTTTCTATCTATTTTAAAAATGAGAGAAGTGTCTTCAGCGAATAGAATTATATCCGATAAGTTGGTCATCATGTAAGGTAGGTCATTGTCATCATGACATCACTAGAAAAAGGAAAGGGCCAAGAATTGAACTTGCGGAACGCTCATCTTTGCTAGGGATCGTGCAGATGTCGCTCCATTAACAATAACTTTTTGATGCCTGTTTGATAAATAGGAAAGAACAAGGTCAGCAGAACACGAATCCACGAATTCCGTAATGGTGTAATTTACAGATCAGTGTTTTGTGGTCAACGCAATCAAAAACTTTGGAGAGGTCACAAAATATGCCAATTGCATCCTGAGATTTCTCCCAAGATTCCAGAATGTGACGGATGAGCGCTACTCCTGCGTCTGTTGTTGACCTACCTTTCGTGAAACCAAACTGCCGACTATGCAGAATCCCATTTGAGTTAAAATGTGACAGCATCTGGTCCAGCATGATTTTTTCGTATATTTTGCTTAATGCTGGAAGCACATATATTGGTCTATAGTTAGAGGGATCACTCTTACAACCCGACTTAAAAATTAGTACTACTTTACTATGTTTCATTAAATCGGGAAAAGTATCGCTGTCTATACATTAATTAAATATGCCTGTTAGGATAGCAGCAATTGAGTCAATAATATTACCAAGAACCCTAACAGACACACCTCATAAGTCATCAGTGTTTCTTATGTTAAGACTTTGGAATGTTTTTAATTACATCAATAGAAGTGGGCTTAAATGAAAATGTTGTTGTATCCTTATTGAAGTTTTCCTTTAAAAAGATTCTGCTAATGATGGAGAAGAATGTAGAGATTTAGTAACCTCTACTGGAAAATTGGTAAAGTAATTTTCCAACTTCTCAGCCACTTTTGACTTATCTGAGATGACCTGATCATCGATGTTCAAATAATGAAATAATAATGAAATAATGATGTTTATTTTGCAAATGGGTTATAAGTAACACTTTTACACGTCATTTTTTTTTCGTAAATGTAAGCTAGATGAGGCCAGTGTTTCCTAACTGACTACTCTGAGAAGAAACACTGAAACAAACTCAGAGGTCAACGTCTCTTTTAAAGTCCATACAATACAATCAAATCATATGAGAGCCATGTAGGTTTATGCCTGTGGCGCCCTTTAAAGGACAGAATCATACAGATTTGAGCAGGTCCGTCCAAACAGTGCAAGCATTTGTCAAATATCGTGTAGCTCAACTTATATCTTAAGGAGCTCAACGATTTGACGAACAATACCAAAGTTAGAACATTTGGGTGGGCCGTATAAAGCACTCAAACTGCCAGACAGTGCGGTAATCTAACATTGCGGTAATCTATTAATAATATTTGTTGTTATCCCACATTGCTCTCACATTCACAATAAAGCTTTTGCTATTACAAAAAATATAAAAAAAAATATTGTCATTTTATGCAAACAAAATTAAAAACTATAAAGTAATAAAAAAAAAAATTAAAAGTATATTCTATTACTTAAAAAAGTAAATAATGTTGTCAAATAATCATTAAAATAAAATAAAATAAAGAAAAATGTAATGTAAAAGTAATAAGAAAAAAAAAACAAAAAACAAACAGAATTACAACATAAATGTAATTGGAGCAGCTCAGTCCCAAGCATTTTTGTCAGCAAGATAGTCTTTGACAGAATAAAAAGCTTTCTGGCAAAGTTTCTGCTTCACAAACGATTTAAATTTATTTAGGCTTAGTTCTTGGATATGACTGGGAAGTTTATTGTAAAAGCGTATACATTGACATCTAAATGAGCCCCCAATTTTCTTGAGCCTAGTTGAAGGAACAATAAATGTGTGCTTATTCCTAGTATTTATATTGTGGATATCGCTGTACTTTTTAAACATAGTTTTATTTTTATGAGCATATAAAATATTTTCATAAATATATTGACAGGGCACAGTCATTATATTAATATCTTTAAACTTATCTCTGAGAGAGCATCTAGGACTTAATTTATATATTGAACGAATAGCCCTTTTTTGTAAAACAAAGACTCTCTGAATATCGGCGGCATTTCCCCACAAAAGAATACCGTACGACATTACACTATGAAAATAGCTAAAGTAAACTAAACGAGCTGTCTCTAGATCAGTTAAATTTCGGATTTTTCTAACTGCATATGCGGCAGAACTCAGTTTTTTGGATAGTCTATCTATATGTGGACCCCACTGAAGCTTAGCACTGTTGCATCCTCAGGGCTCAACTCTTTACCCTTTATCAAAACAGTAGTTGGTACTTGCCTAACGTGAGGCATCGTAAACTTTATACATTTCGTTTTTTTTTCATTCAGAAGAAGATTATTCACATTAAACCAATGTACTATTTCTGAAAGGGCGTTGTTAATGTCGTCATAATCCGGTTGCTGACGTTTAATTTTAAATAAAAGTGAAGTGTCGTCCGCAAATAACACAATTTTATTGTTATCCTTTATGAGGTAAGGCAGGTCATTTATGTAAATAAAAAACAAAAATGGTCCAAGAATTGAACCCTGGGGCACACCCATAGACACAACCGATCCTGGGGATATTTTTCCATTTACTTCGACTCTCTGAATCCTGTCACTTAAATAAGAAGTAAGAAGATTCAAAGAGGAGTCCCGAATTCCGTAGTGGTGTAGTTTTCTGACCAATGTTTCATGATGAACACAGTCAAATGCTTTGGACAAGTCACAAAAGATGCCCAGAGCATCACATTTGTCTTCCCATGCATTGTAGATGTGTTCTAAAAGTTCAACACCAGCATCAGTTGTTGAACGACCCCTTGTGAAACCAAACTGTTTGGCATGAAATAATTGTTGTCTATTAAAAAACCTTTGTAACTGTTCTAAAATTAGTTTTTCAAATATTTTACTAAAAGTGGGCAGTACTGAAATTGGTCTATAATTGGTAGGGTCTGATGTACTACCTGCTTTAAACAATGGTATAATTTTGCTATACTTCATTAGGTCAGGAAACTCGCCACAATCAATACAATTATTAAAAATAAATACTAAACTAGGAGCTACAATATTAATAATGGACTTGACGATATCCACAGAATTGCCCCACAAATCTTTTGTCTTTTTTACATTCAATGTATTAAAAGTTTTAATTATATCTTTACAAGAAACGTGTTGAAAATTAAATACTGAATCACAAGCTTTAACATTTTCTTTTAGCAGAGACTCTGCAGCAGTGGGTGAGGAATCCAGAGATTTCGTTGTTGATACCGGTATCTCTGAAAAAAAGTTTTCAAAAGCCGCGGCAACCTGGGCATCAGATTTAATTATTTCGTCATTAATTACAAGTTTGTAGTCACTACACCGTTTTTTAGACCTGCCTGTTTCACTGTTAATGATATCCCAAGTCGTTTTAATAATATTATTACTATTTTTGATCTTAGAACTCAAATGGCGCGTCTTTGCCATACAACAAACCTTTTTAAATAATTTTGAATATTTCTTAACATATAAATTAAATTCAACAGTGTTTATATGTGCTCTTTCATTGTACAATTCATAAAGACGAGTTCTACTTTTGTGAATACCAATGGTAGCCCAATCACCGAAAGACACAGTATTATTAATAGAAATGGTTTTAGGCAAAAAAGTAGAATCAAATTGCTTACAGTACATGTTAAAAAAGTCCTTATATAAATGATTAGGATCATGTAGGGTGGTCAAGACTGGTAAACTATGTGTGAGTTTACTTTTGAAAGTTTTTAAACGACTATCAGTTTTTGGGTTAACAGTGATATCCTTTTTAGCCGCTTTATTATTTTTACATTGGAAAGTAATTAATTGCCCACTATGATCTGATTCTAGTAAATTAATGATCTCTTTGTGTTTAATTGATACATCTGTATAAATATTATCAAGGCATGTAGCACTGGTAGGGGTGATTCTTGTTGGCTCTGAGAATAAATTGTCAAGATTGTAGGACCGAAACAGATTTATAATTTTTGTAGTTAAACCAGAAATTTCTAATAAATTGACATTAAAATCTCCACAAGTGATGATGTACTTATTCGAATTACTAATCTTGTGTAACACTTCATCCATTACCTTTTCAAAATAGTCATACAATCCTGAGGGGGGTCTGTACACACTCAATACAATGAACTGCTCCAATTCTATACAGGCTATTTCAATAGTCCGCTCAACAGACAGGCTCACTATATCCTTACGTTCTTTAAATTTAAGGTCATTATGTACTAGAATTAAGGAGCCGCCACGAATGGCATTACTTCTGCTGAATGAACTACCAACCTGGTGATTACTAAAATTAAACATCATTTCATGACTTTTCAGCCAATGTTCGGTAATGCAGAGAATATCAACCTTGTTACAATTAATAAATAATTCCACTTCTAAATCCTTGTTCAATAATCCTTGAATGTTTTGGTGCACCAGGTTGACCCCATTTACTAATTTATTAATTTTATTTGAATTTAATGTAATAATAATTTTCTCTGCATTATTGCTAGAGTTTGCCTCTGTTGTCATTATTTCTAATTTAA
The DNA here is from genome assembly GCA_943138885.2 of Tholera decimalis. Taxonomy (NCBI): domain Eukaryota; kingdom Metazoa; phylum Arthropoda; class Insecta; order Lepidoptera; family Noctuidae; genus Tholera; species Tholera decimalis. The sequence goes on along the minus strand of OW964557.2, from coordinate 4,484,489 downwards.
ATTATTAATAAGTTCATTGTTTAAAACCAAGCAATTGGTTGAATTATTCTGGATGTCAATATTGCATTGCTCAATAGAAGCAACTTGTTTAGCCAAATTCTTGGCTGTAATACTAAAATAATGATAGCGACACAGCTATCTGTCTTCTACAATAATTTGAAAGATAGTATCTATCTTTTGTTAAATAAAAACTATTATGAAAGTAATTGTTAATATCAATTAATTGAAATTTATCAGTATTATATGTCAAATTATGCAATGTATTATTAATATTATATCTAAGGTCATTTTCTTCCTGTGGCAAGCTGTTGCTATATGGAAGTGTAAACATAACAATTTTTCCTAAGCTAAGGTTGCTCAGAGACCTATAAAAATGGACTATTTCACCTTTATTCACATTACCCCTATTACCAATTAATAGTAACAATGTTGAGTCTTGGGTAAAGTTATAATTAATTATTTTCATCATTATGTCAAGTAAAGAGCAACCAGGCATACAGTAGTTTAAAATTGACTGTCCCGGATATTCATGCTTCAATAAGTGGCCAAAGTTCTTTCCAATTTCATCGCTAAATATCACTATATCCTTCTTAATAGTGTGTGTATGATTTGTTGGGGAACTAATAATAGGAAGTGGTAAACTAACACAAGGCCGCTGTGTGATGTTATTAGTAGTGCATGTTGACAATGAAAGATAAGGTATGTCTATTTTGGAAGTTGGTTGACAATGCTCACAGTTGGTAGTTTGTGAGCTTACCAGTTCATTCATTGCCAACACGTATTCCCCCATAAGTTTTTCAGAGGTATTATACTTCTTAGTCATTGAACTGAGTTTTTCCTGTAAACGGTTCAGTTCAGATTGCAAGTCCCCAGTGTCAATTTTGTACTTCCTAGTACTTTGTTCCAAATTAAAAGAATATGCATCTAATTGTTTTAATAAGTTTAACCTTTCCCTATTTAATTTTACATTTTTAATAAAAAACTTTTGTTTTTTAACTAACTTTTTGGTTTTTAAAATGTATTTATTAATTTTTATGTATTTTTTAAGTTTATTTTTACTACCTACTATTCTTACCGATTTATTTGAATAATCAGCTGTTAAATTAATGTTGTTGCTGGGGTTTATTAAGGAAACCATGGCGGGGGCAACAGGCACCAGCTCACTGAATAAACTTTGATTCAATGAGGCTGTTATGTTAAGGTTTGTGGTTTCAAGCTGGGATATTTGGCATTGAGCTTCTTGTAGCTCTTGTTGTAATAAATACCTATCATTAAGAGCTTGTTCATATACCGAGCTACACTGACTAAATCCGTCCACAACTAATTGGAGCCTATCCCGGGCTTCAATGGCATCAGTGTATTGAATGTATAACTGAGCCATTTCATTTTTTAGCTGCCTATTCCTGTCATGGGCTTCAACGAGCACCTTTTCACTGTCATCTTTTTCCTTAGTCAATTGATCACAGCACTTCTTGGACGCCTGCAATTCGCTCAAAGCCAGTTTGAGTTTGGACTCTTCCTGGCGAGCGTAAGCGTTACGAGTCAGAGGCATGATAGTGTGATAGGAAATGGAAATGAAGTAAAAGAGAAAGGCAAAAAATTAAAGTTCAAAGATTAGTATGTGAGAAATTGAAATTATGTTACGAAAATAAGAAGTTCTGACATCAACCAACCAAGGTTATTTTTATATTATAAAGGCTATTAGCGTCAATTTCTAGCCGTGTAAATAGTGCACGGCGTAAATATAATTAAGTTTATAGAACGCAACAATAAAGTAAGCATGTAAAAGGAACTTATTTGTACCTGATAACAAGATGACAATGCAAAAAAAATGTACGCCAGCCGGTAACCTACAACTGTCACCCATACACTTCGAATATTTTCCACTATTTTCACTTTATTGGTGGATTTTAACACGGAACATTAATTTCTATTTAATTCACTTGATAACTAATTGGAAAGAGGCCAAAATAACTAAGTAATCTAATATTTTAAACTAAAAAACACGGAACCAATTTTATTCAACTGCTAACCACAGTGTTGCCACAGGAAAAAAGATATCAAAGTCAAATCATTCTAACCCTGTTGGTTTGTGTTTCCAGTTTCTTTGTTTATCACCTTCAACACAGTTTTTATTTTATTGATAGAAATGCTAATTTTATTACTTACTGATTTAGATTTAGCTTAGGCGCATACTCTTTTAAATATCTTTGAGTAGTTTCTTACATAATTATGGAAGGCTTCATCGAAAGTCAATGATTTTTCATGGTATAAGTTGTATAAATTGTCTCTGCTTATTCTTATTCCAGCAGTGGCCTATTCATTAAATTTAGATTTATTACTCATTTGAAATTTTTTAACTGGACATGCCTTACTAAATTCGTGGCATAGTGAAGAAAATAATATCCTGTAATTTTTATTGGGGTCATGGGAGTCAAAATTGGCTATTGAAAGATTACTTAACATGTTATCATTAAAAACATTAATTTATTTTTAGTTAGTGGCCTAAACTTAATAGTCTTCTTTAATTGCCGCTTTTTAACCAACTCAAAAGATACAAGTTGACCTGTATGGTCAGACCTAACTCCACTAATTTGAGACGAGTATTTTATAGCACAATTGGTATAAATATTTTCTATGCATGAAGCTGATGTTGGTGTTATTCTTGTTGCTTCCTTGAATGTGCATTTTAAGTTAAATGAACCAAACAATGAAGTAAGCTTGCAGTTTTCAGGTGAATTTACTAACAAATCAATATTTAGGTGACCACAAACGAAAACTAATTTATTATCTCTTATAAGCTTAGGTACTTAAAATTTCTCACATTATCATTAAGAATGATGACAAGTTTGATGCTGGTGGTCTATAAACCCATAAAAAAGTTTGGCCCTCAACTTCTGTACATGCTACCTCACACAAGCAATCAACAGAGCAAGCGGTGATATATTTTTGTTCCTTATATCTAAGAGAATTACTACATAATATTAAAGTACCACCTCCTACTGAGGACCTGTTGTATGCACTAGTAACTGAAAAAATATTAATTTTAAACAACATTCTATCTGGTTTTAGCCAGGTTTCACAAAAACATAAGATATTTATATCATATTTATCTATTAACATTTCCTCATCTAATATTTTGTCGGAGAAACGATTTATATTCTGATGATATAGTAAAATTGTGTTATTATACCTCTCCTTTGTCACATCTAAGGGTTTAAACAATTAATTACAGTATTATTAGATACCCTAGATAATACTGAATAGTCACTTAACCTAGGATCAGTTAAATTATCAATAACCGAGTGTAAATTGTAGCCAGTAGCCAATGAACTTTCGTCGTAAATTCTAAAATGAATGTCAGGATTGCAATCGGTACGCCCAAAAACCTAGTACACGATGTTTGATGCAATATTTTGCAATCGACCACGTTTGCTGAGCAAGCGATATAATGCGGTCGCACTAAGTTCGCCGCGAGCTTAGTGTATTTCGAACAGCAACCGGGTGCACTCATTTTTATCATTTAGCGATAATTTTAGCCCTTACGTTACTTTGTTAATTATACTTAGCAATAAACCCTTGAAGGTTATCAGTGTATTTAACTTAGTAGACACACACGATATCCATATTGAATGTTGAATATTGAATATTGAATATGGATATCGTGTGTTTTAAATTGGATTTCAAAATCAAAGCCAGATTTGCAATCATCACCCCCAAAAACCCATTACACGGTAGCTATATCGAATGTTTAAGAAAAAGTTGCAGCCGCCATCTTGGATTTAAAATTAATGCCAGATTTGCAATCACCACCCCCAAAAACCCATTACACGATACCCATATCGAATGTTTGAGAAAAAGTTGCATCCGCCATCTTGGATTTTAAAATGAATGCCAGATTTGTAATCACCACCCCCAAAAACCCATTACACGATACCCATATCGACTGTTTGAGAAAAAGTTGCATCCGCCATCTTGGATTTTAAAATGAATGCCAGATTTGCAATCACCACCCCCAAAAACCCATTACACGGTACCCATATCGAATGTGTGAGAAAAAGTTGCATCCACCATCTTGGATTTAAAAATAAATGCCAGATTTGCAATCACCACCCCCAAAAACCCATTACACGATACCCATATCGAATGTTTGAGAAAAAATTGCATCCGCCATCTTGGATTTTAAAATGAATGCCAGATTTGCAATCACCACCCCCAAAAACCCATTACACGATACCCATATCGAATGTTTGAGAAAAAGTTGCATCCGCCATCTTGGATTTTAAAATGAATGCCAGATTTGCAATCACCACCCCCAAAAACCCATTACACTGTACCCATATCGAATGTGTGAGAAAAAGTTGCATCCACCATCTTGGATTTAAAAATAAATGCCAGTTTTGCAATCACCACCCCCAAAAACCCATTACACGATACCCATATCGAATGTATGAAAAAAAGTTGCATCCGCCATCTTGGATTTAAAAATGAATGCCAGATTTGCAATCACCACCCCCAAAAACCCATTACACGATACCCATATCAAATGTTTGAGAAAAAGTTGCATCCGCCATCTTGGATTTTAAAATGAATTTCCGATTTGCAATCACCACCCTCAAAAACCCATTATACGATACCCATATCGAATGTTTGAGAAAATGTTGCATCCGCCATCTTGGATTTTAAAATGAATGCCAGATTTGCAATCACCACCCTCAAAAACCCATTACACGATGCCCATATCGAATTTTTGAGAAAATCTTGCATCCGCCATCTTGGATTTTAAAATAAATTAATGATATGAGAGAATTAAAAAAAAAAACTATACTTTCGCCGTTATTTATCTAGTTACAAAAGCCAAAATGTGAACTACTTATCACCTTGTACAAAATATTGCTTTTCCCGATGCATAGCCGTTAACTTTTGAGGAGTTCTCCTGATAATTCACCATCAGCTCTACATCACCATATGCATTGTGACGAGTATAAAGTGCATATCCAAGTAATCGAATCGCAATCCACGAAATACTTATTATAGAGTAGTTTCGGTGGCCATCTGTGGTCTTCATCATCACTTTCACTTCCTCAAATGGTGCTTTTCGGGAGCAACTGCACAAGGTACTATTAGAAATACCCAAAATGCTATAGGTGTGCCTATAATATTTAAAGAGTTCCCTCGCTTTCTCCAGGATCCCATCATCAGATCCTGATTTCATAACAATGGAACCAACTAGAAAATATACCTTTTCAAACGAAAAAAAAAAATCAAATCGGTCCAGCCGTTTTCGAGTTATGAGGTAACATACATAAAAAAAGTTTAAGACGAACTGAGAACCGTCTCCTTTTTTTGAAGTCGGTTAAAAAGCAATAGGTAATAACATTACAAAATAGAAATACGTACTTTTTATGAGAATGGCTTTTTTTTCGAAAATTTGCGCCTACTTTCTTCTAATAATATTTTATTTACATTTTCCCATAATAAAACAAATATTGAAAAAAAAATGTTAAATAAATATATATTGAACAATAAAAAGTAATTGTTGGGTATGCATAATAAATCGTACTCAAAAATCAAAAAATATGACTTATGTTATTCAACGGATTGCTGCAATACATACGTACACAATAGATCGCGAATTATCGTTACCCGCGAAACGCTCCACGATGAGACGTGACCACTCTTTGAGCTCCCGTGGACGACTGAATTTTCGACCGGTGTACGTTGCGTATGGTTCAAAATAGCGCGCAAATTAGAAGAAAAAAATAAAATTAAAAAAACCAAGTGACATTTTGGAAATGTTAAAGTCGTAAATTATAGTATGATAATTAGAGAATAATATGAATTGAAGTTTATGAAAAAATTCAAGTAAGCCGACTTCCGATGATGCGAGAAAGTTGTTCGACTTTATTGCCTTGATCCATTGATCTCGTTTGCTAGGTAATAATTGTCTTAGGGTACGATGGGACTGACATACGCTGTGCGTTATAAAAGTCTCTAAATTTCAAAGAAATAAAAAAAAAAAAAAAAAAAAAAAATTCAACAGTTTACTATCAAAATTCAGCGAAGCACGAGCATGTTTTGTAAGGATTTTTGTCCAACTTTATGTATTTTTGTTTAATAAACTATAAAATATTTTTAAATTTGGCCAAATATATTTGCTAACACATTTATTCTAGTGTTCATTACATATTTTTGTATGGTAATTAACGTACTATTATAGGTTATATTCCTTTAATAGTGAAGACCGTTTTGAGTTATTTTCCTCGGCGCAGGCTTCTGTTTAATCCTAAAACCCCCACAAAACGATTCAAGTTGCTTCATGACACACGTGCAAAATCTCGGAGGTCATCAGAAAATTTAAGACTTGCGGTACCGAGTCACGCCACCAATTTCTATGGTAAGTCGTTTGCAGCTCAAGCAGTCCGACTGTGGAATGCTTTACCCGTGTCAGTAAGACAAGCACAAACACTGTCGTCTTTCTAAAACTTGGTAAAAGATCTTTATCCCTCTCCTTAAATTGTTGTTATTATGTATGTCTTTGTTTCTTTATTTATGTTTTGATAATGTAATTTGATATTTTTTGTATATTGTATCAATAAATCACCATGGACTACCCGCGTATTTATTTGCTCCTTGTGTCAAATCCATCCAAAGGTTGTCAGCAAAAGATCGCTTTTAGCGATAAGACCGCCAATTATATCACCCTTTTTAAGGTTCCGTAGCCGAATGGAAAAAAACGGAACCCTTATAGTTTCGTCATGTCTGTCCGTCTGTCTGTCTGTCTGTCCATCCGTCCGTATGTCACAGCCATTTTATTCCGAAACTGTTAGGACTATACATGTGAAACTTGGTAGGTAAATGTATTCTGTAAACCGCTTTCCGAATTTATGAAAAAAAAATTAAAAATATTTAAAATAAAGGGGGTTCCCCTTTATTTTAAATATTTTTAATTATTGCATACATGGAACTGTAACTGAAAATATGATTTTTCATGAAACCTATGCGTGTGTGGTATCTATAGACAGGTATTTAAAAATGACATTGTGGTTTCTAAAACCACTTTTTCATAAAGTTTAAAAGATATACGCTTCTAAAGTGGTAAAATGTGTCCCCCCCTCTAACTTCTATAATTATGGAGTGAAAAATCTAAAAAAAAATATACGCTGTAGATCTTAATGTAATCTTTAACCAAAATTGGTTTGAATGAGATCGGGTCAGCAGTTTTTGAGATACAGCATATTTTCTAAAACCGCAAATATGACTTTATAATTCATACAAACACTATGAAAAACAAAGTTATTTGGCGTAGTTAAAAATTGTAAATAAGCTAGTTTTAAGAAATTTTTTGTTTTTTTTTTCAAATATATATATTAAATTATATTTATTATAGTTACTACGGAACCCTTCATGGGCGAGTCTGACTCGCACTTGGCCAATTTTTTTAGTTGTTAAGTCCTTATTTGTTTTACTGTTATGGTGTACAATGAAGCAATGAAGAATATATCTATCTATCTGTATGTACATATGGCGTGTGCCAAAAAACATTTCTTTCTTTCTTTAGCGTTTCTTTACGTAGCTTAAGTTTATTATTATAATTAATGTTTTTTTTTATAATAGGCTCCTGACGGTAAGCAATGATGCATTCGAAGTTGAAGTACGCTTACCCAAAAGCGACCTATTCACTCTTTACTTAATATATGAAATACACTTAATTAAATATGTGATGCGCTAACATGCTTGCGATGACACATACGACCGCTGGCTATGGCTACGCTTGGCCGAGAAATTGAAGTCTTTTGGCTAAAATTATTATGATGATAACTTACTAGATGTACCTTTGCCTATTCACTTGTAGCGAGAATTACTACAATACTTTGATTATACCTATATCTTTCCTAGGTATCCTTTGGCTCTACATCGCCAGCCCTGAGTGACAGAACAGAGTTCCCTCTGTTCTGCCGCACCGTCGCTCCAGACTCCTCACACAACCCTGCCAGAATTGCTTTCATCAGGTAGGTCAACATTTACCTAAATTCAAAACACAAATTCTAGTAGTTCTTTCGTTCGTTTTCGTGTACTGTTGGTTTTTTTTTATTATTTTTTAAACAAATTCCTTTGTTCTATTTTTTATTTGTAGCTATGTAGAGTTAAGAAGTGGAAGACAAAATTAATAAAGTTATCGTGGGATAAATAATAGTATCTGCTACGCCGTAGTAACTCAACTTCACGCTACGATTTCTTAGCTCGTAGCTACGATCTCAAAACCCGAAAGAATCTTTTAAATTATTTTTGCATTCATGGGTCACGGTGCCATAAAGCCTTTAATTTTTTTTTTATATTTTGGGTATATATGGATGGATTTTGATTAAATTAATGTAATACGTCAGTTCAAGATATTATAGTAACCTTTTTTCCGGAGGGAAAATTATCAAATGACTCCTCCGACTCTGGGTGGAGCGGAAGTGTCAGATTTCTATTGATTAAAACACACCCTGTACGAAAGAACCGTTATCAGGGTTTCCCCGACTGCATGGGGATGAAGACTGGCCTTTGCGATCCCGGGCCGTGGTATCTCCTTAGAGCATTCCATCAACACCGGACATTCCCGTAACCCCGATTACAAGAGTTAGCTAAGATTTACTTCGAAAACAGCATAATAATGGACACAACAATCCATCTCATTTACCTTATCTCTGTCTTTAAATGCTTAGAACATTTAAAGACAATTTACGATCTCTAAAACACTGTTCCAATAGATTACTGTTCTAGTTACAAGTAAATTTGTTGTAAGCTAGTAACGAAATTAAGCCGACGTCTAAATTTACTCAAAGCTAGACATTTATGAAAGCTTATTTCAGTGTCCGAACTAATAATACTTGAAAAACTAAAACAAAAATATTTTTGTGTATAAATGCAACGGTAACTTCATCCGTCGTTTGTTTTGTATTGTTTCACTTCTTAACAGCTGAACGAATTTGAATAAAACATTGCATAAGGGTAGACTTGGCCCTGGGGAAGCCAAGAACTCATTGGGTCAAACTCAAAATATTTTATTTCACATAGGCCCACATAAGCACTTACAAAACGTCAACAGATAGGGCACGGTTCGAAATTGGTCGTTTTCTATGGAGAAGAACCGGCAAAAAACTCCACAGTTGGGTATTGAAAATATTCCTCCGCGCCGATGTCAATGGTATAATTGCCTGAAACACATACAGTATTGCTATGAAAAATGGCACCGTGAGAAAAAAGTTACCTGTAGAATAACTAACTGCCAACTGATTTCACGAAAAACATAGATTTTACTGGTATAGTAATAAATTCATAATTTCGAAACTACTAACTGTAATAACCAGTAACACAAACTTTGAACTTAACTCCAACTGCAACATCCAATTACCCTCATAATTTAAAATAAGCATAAATAAAAAATCAAACTTACTGAAAGTTCAAAACCTAATTTGTCTCGCAAAATTCTGTCCGATACAAGTTCTGCAAAAAGTACCGACTGCAACGGTTTCTTATTTAAATTTGTACAAGAACTGGTATTTTGTTGAGAAGAGGGTAGTTTTAATGAAATCACGTTGCTGTACCTGCAACAGCAACTCAACTGTAACGCGCAACTCGCTACTGTAACTCAATTAGTTGCGGAGTTCATTTGATTTGTTTTTTAGTAACGGAAAAGAGTCCTCGCATTTCTATCCGACTACAGCAAAACCCAAAAGAACGCCGAATTAGAAAATTAATATATCTGAACATATAGGTATGTATGTACCTATATGAAAATAAATTTAAAATGTCTGACTTAGATTTCAAAATAACTAAGTATGTTTTGTCAAGTGCCTGCTCAGTTACACGATAAAACACAAACTTTTTTGTCTGTCAGTATTTCTGTTTGTCCGTGCGATTCTCCGGAACAACTAAACCGATTTTAATGTCACTGAGAGAGACAGATTTTGCAGAGCCAAACATAGGCAGGCCTATACTTTTTATCCCGGATTCCCACGCGCCACAGGATCGGGACGAATAAACCTCCCATGCGGACGAAGTCGCGGCCCAAATAACTTTCAGTAAAAAATTAATAAATCCCAGCTTATTTCAGCTGTCAACGTCTACTTAAAAAACAATATCATCTATTTTCGTAATGGTTCCAATATTTTAAAGTCTAAACCGAATACTTTTAGTGACAAATGGCACTCCTCCGACCAAAAATTACTGTTTCATTTTTCTTTTTTTTCTATTTCGGTGCTTTTCTTTTTCGGCTTTCGGTAAAGTAATGTTTTCGAGTGATATTTCAAAGGTACCAATAATTTCCTGTAAACTGTCAAGATGTCGAGAACAGTACAATGTACAGGCGTTTCCGAACAATGTCTTTGAACGTATAAATACTTGCGAATATCCGAGAAAAATAAAAATGGCATTTTTAGAATTTTATCCCATAGGTTGCCTGGTAAAGAATGCTTTGATACATCCTATGTACTACATACATTTTTAGATACGCGAAGAAACTCATACACTACAAAAATGTTTATATAAAAAATATGCCACCACGTAATTGCAAGCACTATTATAAATCGTATTAAATTGTAAAGTTGTTTCCTTCGATAAGATACGGGTTTATTTGTCTATAAGCATGTTCTAGGATTGTGATTGTGATTAGGCGTGATTGAGGTTAAAAGCAGGCTCGGCCGTAATAAAATAAATGGTTTTTGTACAATAGGCTAGAATGCAATATGCAACACCCAAATATCAGATGCAATGCAAGTCAATCCTATAATAATCCACACGTGTTCCACTAAAAGATTTCCGAATAAAGCCTGATTACATTCTGTTTCATGTATTGGTAGATAAGTGTTAAATCATGCAATCAAAAACAAAGCAGTTTTTCTTCATCTCCTTACCCAATGTCGAATCTAATTACGAAAATATTTACCAAATGAAAACAAAATTAGTGAAGTGGTTTATACGTTATAAATAACAGCCCTAGATGACAGTTTCGGCCACGACGACGGCCAATCTCAGCCATCTGCTGAATTTGGATGAAATTTGATATGACAGAATCTTTTTTTTATTTCTTTAAAAATTTAGAGACTTTTATAAAGCACAGCGTATGTCAGTCTCATCGTACCCTAAGACAGTTAATTATTACCTAATAAACGCGATCTATGCTGCCCTCATAAGCTAAAACGCGTCATCTCAAAAAAGTGAGACTCGAGAAAATTCATGTTTTCGTTTTTTTGTTTTCGCGTCAACTTAGTAAAGTAGTTTTAAAATTATTCATTCATAATATTTGATACTCATGCCCATATTTCTTATTGATGATTTTAAAAAAAGGAATAATATGTGTTTTTACCTCATTTTTGAGATACCGCTATTGGGCTTCGAATAATATGTTTATTAATATGAGTTACTAATATGAGTTACCGCTTTTAGTTATAGTGTGTTCATAGGAATTTTCATACAAATGTTTTTCTATACATTTTTGCTAAAAATCCATGTAAAAGAAAATAAAACACGAAAAAAGTGCATTTGGAAATAATTTTAATAAACTTAAGATTAACATAATTAGAAAATTTTAAATTTTGAAAATAGGTATCTATGTCATAAATCACTCAGAAATAGGGAGCTCCCTCCAGAAGGACAGTCTATTGCCTGGTATTATATTTTGAAGGGATTTCAAAATATTGTTCTTCTTGGCTTGCGAAATTCCGTTAAGCATGGTTTTCTTCTTTGGAGGTGGAAGAGCATTCGTTTTAAAAATCTTGTTTCCAATAATACTAGCAGTTATATACTCACTATCAATGTCTTGTAATTAAAATCGAAACTACCTCTCGTAGCTTCCATTTGCACTATATCACAGATATAAGGACGTGGATTAAGGAATTATTAATTAAGAATTCAAATTTTAATTAAGAATTCCACCGTAAGTAAATATACGGCCATTGTGTTTAAAAATAATGATATACCTCTCAGTTCCTTAGTAATATCGTATAAATTTGAGAGATGCAATATTTTCTTAGTAGGTTTTAGGTGGTTTCTGGTTGAGATAGCGAAATGTAACTTCATTTAACCTGTAGGGAATTTGTTAAGCTATCAGATTTTTTTGAGATACCGCTTTTTGGCTTATGAGGGCAGTATGTATCAGGGCCATAAAGCCGAACAACTTTCTCGCATCATCGGAAGGCAAAATCTTGAAGCTTGAGGAAGCATTTTACGCAACTGCAAAAGAAGAGGTTATGGTTTTATCATGAGAAAGTCCACGGGAGCAAAGCCCCGCGCGACTTCTAGTATTAGATAGAACGAAGGCATCTATTTTTTTAATGTTTTTGGCGGATTTGGTAAAGTTGAATAAAGATAAAACGGGGCAGTAAGAAAATAATTAGCAATGGAAATTAGCCATCTACGCAGAAGATATTAAAGAACAGGTGCACTCTCTGTCCTTTACTATCATTGTCCGATGGGACGGCAATCCGACATGACCCGAGAGAGATCAGGCGCTGGACCAACGGCTTAACGTGCATGATGTTATGTGTTGATGTGTAAACGTAAAAAGATAACAGGCAGACGGATTATATTATGATAATATTATTTTCTGTGGGAAAATCAACAAATCAAATCAAATCCGGTCCGCTGTAACATGATGGCACGCAGATTTGCGAGGTTTAGTTTATATGTAAAGATCACTCTGTTTAAAGCATACTGCCAAACTCTCTACACCTGCAATCTGTGGGTCAACTACACGCAGCGGGCCATCAACGCTCTCCGAGTACAGTATAACAACCCGTTCAGGATGCTAACAACGCGTTCAGGTGGGGCTCCCACGCTACTGTAGTGCGTCTGCGATGTTGGTGCACGCGCACATAGACGGCTTTCACACTGTATTTATTGCGACGCCACATCGCCTCACTGATGTTCCGTACGCGTGGGAGCGCCAACACCATCCTGAACGTGCTCAGCCACAAGCTGGACAGCCCCCTTCTGGAACACTGGGTTCAAACTCAAGTGCGCGTGCCTGGCGCCCCAGAGTGAGGCAAATACTTAAATTAAATTAATGTTCATTTATTCGATATGACATGTGTGTGATGACATAATACTTTTATTAAATTAAATTAATAATACTATAGTATAATAAATTAATAATGAAATTGAAAATGTATGGACCAAATATGTCTGAAAAATAAAGATTTTATTTTATTTTTATTATAATTTTTTAAATAACTCTGGAAGTGAAGCGGAAGGGAGTGTCAGACTTCTACTGACTAAAAACCCACCCTGTTTCTTCAGTTACCCTTGATGTCCGGGGCCGCGGTATCTCGTTAGAATATTACCGCGTTACTCGAATATCATGTACACTGCAAGATAATATTTATTTTCTCCTGCTGTCAAATCCATCCAAAGGTTGTCTATGAAAGATCCCTTTTAGCAATAAGGCCGGCCATTGTAACTCCCTTTGTAGTTGATAAATCCTTATTTAATTTTGTTATGGTATACAATAAAGATTATATAAATATTATATCTCTCCGTTAGGTAGCTAAAATCTTGATATATAGAACAAGATTAACCTATAACAACAAGTTCAGTTGAAAACGGTACAATGTTATTGCTCAAGTTTAGATATGTCTATTTTTTCTACTAAGTGTGCCAAAGAACATTTTCTATGTTCTATTTTCTTGTTTTTGGCATTTATTGAGATTTTTTGCTTTGTCATGGCAATTGAATTTAATGGAGTGGAAGAAGTATATTTTTTTTTTCGATAAGCCCAGACATCACCTCTCTCACGTCTCAGGGTAGGCGATTGATGAGGTCTACGATGAAACAACCGAGCCCAGAAGATGCCTTTTCACCCTTACTTTAAAGGCTGACAGGTTTTCTACAAAAGAATCTAGAATATAGATCATAGCCTTATATTTTCGACATTACATACAGGTACATTATCACGTTTGACTTTGAAGCGAAAATTCGAGGAAGTTGGACTATAAAGGTTGCGAAGTATGAATGATACTTCACAATCCTTCACGTGTTCTGTTCCGCTTTCCCGCCCTTTTCGGGATTACAAACATTCTATTTTAAGGATATCCTTTATTGTTAAAGGGCTTTGACTCAATAATAAAGGTCCACTTGGGAATTTTCCCCGTTCAGCGTATAAAATTTGTGTGTTATGTCAATTTATGGATGAGTTGTTTTTATTATAAATGTTTTTCTGTATAATCAATGGTTTTCAAAATGACAGATTAATGAATAACACATTTATACAACGTGTAACAGATTAAGCGCAATACCCCAGACACCCCAATTAGAACATTAAATTATATGTCTAAAACAACATCCGTAACTAAATAAATTGAAACCAAACCTAGGCATTTTTTATAAAATAATTATCCTTACTAAACGCAAAACGTATGTGCGTCATATAATATTCTTACGCAGACGCATACACTCATGCAATGTAAGCGGCCGACGCGACACGCGCACAATTTCCTTGAATTAAGGATTGTATTAATTTGTCATGATAATGTGTTTCCATTTTAAGTTAAATGAAAGATTTTTCCATCAAAATTTAACACCTATTTTTTGTGACGGAAATCGACTCAGAAGCCGATTCTGAAGCAACTACTTTCAGGAATTGCGTTTATTCTGTTACATGTTGTATATTTATTGGAGGAGCTTGTGGCTAAATAATAACAGCACTGACTGATCTTTAAGGTAAAGCAACGTCTTAACATCCGTTAAGCCGTTGATCCCGCCTGTCGTGTGTATATCTTTAACAATCGTTACAGGTAGTCAGAAGCCAGTAAATCTGATACCATAAACACTACAAAGCCAAAAATAACTTTAATTTCGGTAGTCGGTGTTATTGGTTTTATATTTTCTTTTTTTTTCACACCGCCTTCCGAAATTAAAGTTATTTTTGGCGTTATAGTATTTTGATATGAAAGTTGGTTTTATTTTTTGCTAAAAAGTTTTTTTTCACGATTTTTAGTGTGGCGGTTTGTAATTTATCTAATTACAAAAGTCAAAAGGTCAACTACTTATCCACCTTTTACAAAATATTGCTTTTCCCGATACAGAGCCGTTAATTTTTGAGAAGTTCTCCTGGTACTTCATCATCAGCTCTACTTCACCATATCCATTGTGACGAGCATAAAGTGCTTAACATCCATATTCAATTAATCGAATCGCAATCCACGAAATACATATTATTGAGTAGTTTCGGTGGCCACCTGTGGTCTTTATCATTAGGTCCACTTCAGCAAATGGTGCTTTTCGAGAGCAACTGTACAAGTTACTATAAGAAATACCCAAAACGCTACAGGTGTGCCTATAATATTTGAAGAGTTCCCTCGATTTCTCCATGATTCCATCATCAGATCCTAAAATGATGACAATGGAACCAACTAGAAAGTATATCCTTTCGAACTAAAAAAGAATTTTCCAAATCGGTCCAGCTGTGTTCGAGATATGAGGTAACATACATAAAAAAAAGTTCAGGACGAACTGAGAACCTCCTCCTTTTTTTGAAGTCGGTTAAAAACACTAGCACTTAGCTGCATCCATTTCATCTAGAAGCCGACCCCAACATAGTTAAGGGTAAGCAGACAATGATGGTGACATTTATTTATTTATTGATAGGAAACTCAACAGCTTACTGCAAACATGTAGTTTGCAGTAAGCTGTTGAGTTTCTACTATGGTAGCAATGTGGCATAAGGTTCTGTAGCCTATTATACAGTTTCACAGCATGCATTATATAAAACAAGAAAGGCGGAAAAGGATAATAAAAATTGTAATAAAAAAAACTACTAATAAACAATGTAATAATAAAATTATTCTCAAATCTGTGAGCATCTTTCCTCAAAAGATCGCCTCAGACGGAAACCTGCAAGGTTCCCATATTTTTTAAGCAGTAAAGATTGTATGGGCTTTAAAAGAGATGGACCCCTGAGTTCGTTTCGGTGTTTCTTCTCAGGGTAGTCAGTTAGGAAACACCCGCCTCATCTAGTTTAAATTTACGAAAAATGACGTGTAAAAGCGTTATTTAATAACCAATTTGCAAAATAAAGATCATTTATCGTTAAACATTATAGTATAATTATGTCTTTTTACGTAGGCATAGGTACTATAATAACATGTATTCGCGACGTGGAAATTCTTTTCCCAAGCTATATCATATACATATTGTTTCTATCTCTAAATGTTATTCCAGACTGTAACCTATCGCTGTGCCAAATTATATCCAGATCCATTCAACTGTTTTAGTGTGATTGAGCATCAAACATCCATAAGCATTATAATATTTGTATAGATTATTATTTTTCTGACTGCTTGCAGTTGCTATGCGTCCATTACAGCAGTTTTCAACACTTGACTGTACGTTCCTCTAATTATGTGAATCTACGATTCTATGAACACGTCATTTAGTTAAAATATAAGTGCAGCACCACTGCTGCTAGCCTGCCTAGCTTCGGATTTTTTATAAGTGCCCATGTGAAATAAAATATTTTCGATTTTGATTTAGAAAAGCATCTCCCTGTGCCAGGCCACGAGACGTAGTTCTACTCAATACTATATATACTTATAATACTATATACTCAGTTATTATCAACCTGATTTTTTTTATGTAAAAGTTCTAAAGATGGCAACAAAGTTTTTGTCCAACACCTATGCCATTCCTTATATGCAATAACCTATGTATATTTTCATTATTGTATGCATTAAGCAGATCAATAAAACAGCTTATAGTAATTTGTTTTAAAATAAAAAAACATATTTGTATCCTCGAAACTAAACTAGTGTGATTATTTTCTGTTGATCGGTATTTTCTTAATTCTATGCTTGTCTGATCTAAAATACCGTTCTTTTCTATAAACCTCTATTTCTCTATTTCTTTTCCAACAGACAATTCGGCTGGGATACCGTAACGGCTTTCTCTCAAAACGAAGAGATCTACTCCTTAGCTGTGAACGAGCTGGTGACCCAGCTGGAAGCTGCCAACATCACCTGCGCGGCTTCCATCACCTTTGCGGAGTCGGACTTCAAAGAACAGCTTCAACAATTGAAGGTATGCAATGACTTTTCAAGCAAACTCCATACTAATATTATAAAACGGAAAAGTGTGTTCGATAGTTTAGTCGCTGAGCTATCATCTGATTGGTCTCACAGCGTGAGTTCTGACCGCCAAGTGATCTCTGAGCGAGTATTATCTTTGACAGCTCTTGTCGCTCAGCGACAGAACTAGTGGAGTGAGTAGTCGCCGGCAGTGTGAACAGTCAGAGAGCAATTATTAATATATGCATCTTTCGTTTACACGGAATGTATATTTCATTGTGCGTTTCTTGAGCGAGTAAATCGCCGATAGTTAGTCGTTTACAAGTCAGACAACTGCCTAAAGAAATATCTGGGCGGTTTTGGATGAAATTTGGTAATCAGTAGCTTGAAGCTTGATAGATTACTTTTTACCCAACTCCAAAATAAGGAGGGTTGTGTTTTTATCGTGATACAGTCTACTAGAGAAAAGCCCCGGGCTTCGCTCCAGTAGACTGTTCCGACTGCTCGCTATTGTAATGTCATATGTATAGTGCTACAAGCTGAATACTAGAACTATCTTGTAAAATTATTGATCTTTTATAAGGACTGTGATAGAAAAAAAACTGTCATTGTCTGTTTCTTAATCTTATTAAAAAAAAATTAACCCTAAGAGTGATTTTCAACCGACGACCAAAAGAGGAGGTTATCAATTCGACGCGTATATATTTTTTTTTTTATGTATGATCACCGAGTACTCGAAGACGGCTGAACCGATTTGGAAAATTCTTTTTTTGTTTGATAGGGTATACTTCGAAATTGGTACCATTTGTCACCAAGTCAGGATCTGATGATGGGATCCTGGAGAAATCGGGGGAACTCTTCAAATATTATAGGCACACCTATGGGGTTTTAGGTATTTCTTATAGTAACTTGTGCAATTGCTTTCACAAAGTACCATTTCGGGAAGTGGAACTGATAATGAAGACCACAGATGGCCGCCGAACCTACTCAATAATAAGTATTTCGTGGATTGCGATTCGAATACTTGAATATGGATGTTAAGCATTTTATGTTCGTCACAATGCATATGGTGATGTATAGCTGATGGTGATGTACCAGTAGAACTCCTCAAAAAATAACGGCCCAGCATTGGGAAAAGCAATATTTTGTAAAATTTTATAAGTAGTTGACATTTAGGCTCTTGTAACTAGGTAAATTAAAAATCAACCAACTAAAAAGAGTGAAATAAAAACTTTTTACCAAAAAATTAAACCGACTCCCAAAAAGCACTGCAAAGTGAAAAATAACTTTAATTTCGGTAGTCGGTGTCTTTAGTTTTGTATTTTCGTTTTTAGCACCGACTTCCGAAATTAAAGTTATTTTTCACTTTGCAGTGCTTTTTGGGAGTCGGTTTAATTTTTTGGTAAAAAGTTTTTATCTTTTCAACCGACGACCAAAAGAGGAGGTTATCAATTCGACGCGTATATTTTTTTTTTATGTATGATCACCGAGTACTCGAAGACGGCTGAACCGATTTGGAAAATTCTTTTTTTGTTTGATAGGGTATACTTCGAAATTGGTACCATTTGTCACCAAGTCAGGATCTGATGATGGGATCCTGGAGAAATCGGGGGAACTCTTCAAATATTATAGGCACACCTATGGGGTTTTGGGTATTTCTTATAGTAACTTGTGCAGTTGCTCTCACAAAGTACCATTTCGGGAAGTGGAACTGATAATGAAGACCACAGATGGCCGCCGAACCTACTCAATAATAAGTATTTCGTGGATTGCGATTCGAATACTTGAATATGGATGTTAAGCACTTTATGTTCGTCACAATGCATATGGTGATGTATAGCTGATGGTGATGTACCAGTAGAACTCCTCAAAAAATAACGGCCCAGCATTGGGAAAAGCAATATTTTGTAAAATTTTATAAGTAGTTGACATTTAGGCTCTTGTAACTAGGTAAATTAAAAATTAACCAACTAAAAAGAGTGAAATAAAAACTTTTTACCAAAAAATTAAACCGACTCCCAAAAAGCACTGCAAAGTGAAAAATAACTTTAATTTCGGAAGTCGGTGCCAAAAACGAAAATACAAAACTAAAGACACCGACTACTGAAATTAAAGTTATTTTTCAGTTTGCAGTGTTTTTCAACCGACGACAAAAAGAGGAGGTTATCAATTCGACGCGTATATTTTTTTTTTAATGTATTATCATCGAGTACTCGAAGACGGCTGAACCGATTTGGAAAATTCTTTTTTTGTTCGAATAGGTATACTTCGAAATTGGTACCATTATCACCAAAGTCAGGACCTGATGATGGGATCCTGGAGAAATCGAGGGAACTCTTCAAATATTATAGGCACACCTATGGCGTTTTGGGTATTTCTTATAGTAACTTGTGAAGTTGCTCTCAAAAAGTACCATTTGGGGAAGTGGAACTGATGATGAAGACCACAGATGGCCGCCGAAACTACTCAATAATACGTATTTCGTGGATTGTGATTCGATTACTTGAATATGGATGTTAAGCACTTTATGCTCGTCACAATGCATATGGTGATGTAGAGCTGATGGTGAAGTACCAGGAGAACTCCTCAACAATTAACGGCCCAGCATTGGGAAAAGCAATATTTTGTAAAAGGTTATAAGTAGCTGACATTTAGGCTCTTGTAACTAGGTAAATTAAAAATCATCCAACTAAAAAGAGTGAAATCATCAGATCCTGACTTGGTGACAAATGGTACCAATTTCGAAGTATACCCTATCAAACAAAAAAAGAATTTTCCAAATCGGTTCAGCCGTCTTCGAGTACTCGGTGATCATACATAAAAAAAAAATATACGCGTCGAATTGATAACCTCCTCTTTTGGTCGTCGGTTGAAAAGATAAAAACTTTTTACCAAAAAATTAAACCGACTCCCAAAAAGCACTGCAAAGTGAAAAATAACTTTAATTTCGGAAGTCGGTGCTAAAAACGAAAATACAAAACTAAAGACACCGACTACCGAAATTAAAGTTATTTTTCACTTTGCAGTGCTTTTTGGGAGTCGGTTTAATTTTTTGGTAAAAAGTTTTTATTTCACTCTTTTTAGTTGGTTGATTTTTAATTTACCTAGTTACAAGAGCCTAAATGTCAACTACTTATAAAATTTTACAAAATATTGCTTTTCCCAATGCTGGGCCGTTATTTTTTGAGGAGTTCTACTGGTACATCACCATCAGCTATACATCACCATATGCATTGTGACGAACATAAAGTGCTTAACATCCATATTCAAGTATTCGAATCGCAATCCACGAAATACTTATTATTGAGTAGGTTCGGCGGCCATCTGTGGTCTTCATTATCAGTTCCACTTCCCGAAATGGTACTTTGTGAAAGCAACTGCACAAGTTACTATAAGAAATACCCAAAACCCCATAGGTGTGCCTATAATATTTGAAGAGTTCCCCCGATTTCTCCAGGATCCCATCATCAGATCCTGACTTGGTGACAAATGGTACCAATTTCGAAGTATACCCTATCAAACAAAAAAAGAATTTTCCAAATCGGTTCAGCCGTCTTCGAGTACTCGGTGATCATACATAAAAAAAAATATACGCGTCGAATTGATAACCTCCTCTTTTGGTCGTCGGTTGAAAAGATAAAAACTTTTTAACAAAAAATTAAACCGACTCCCAAAAAACACTGCAAAGTGAAAAATAACTTTAATTTCTGAAGTCGGTGCCAAAACCGAAAAAACAAAACTAAAGACACCGACTACCGAAATTAAAGTTATTTTTCACTTTGCAGTGTTTTTTGGGAGTCGGTTTAATTTTTTGTTAAAAAGTTTTTTGGGAGTTTTTATTTAAATATTACAATGTCAGTGCCCATTATGTCATGTCCAATATGGTATGTCGAATCCAGTATACCACTATTGACTTTACAGACACGACCCCGTCGTTACAGACACGACTTACCGAGTTTTATGTCGTGGGTTTGAACTCATATTACTTAGTGTAATTCTCATCATCACCAGCGGTAAGATATCGTGAGGAAGCATAGGTAACATGTCCAAGAAGCAAAAAATCTAAGACATGCGACGTTCACGAACCCACACTGGACCCGCGTTTTGGATTACGGCCCGTTCTCTCATAGAGAGAAGCCTGAGCCCCAGCTGTGAGAACGTTATTTCTTCATTTTCAACCTTTGGGTTAAAAAAAAACACATTGTAGTAAGTGTACGAGAAAATGAAATGAAATAACATATTTAATACTAATAAATATATAATACTCATAAAATACATATATATGCTAAAATTATATGCTAATTATCATTGTTACAATCATACAATAAAATAAAATAATTCAATTATTATTTACAATGAAGTTGAATTTAAAGTGATACATACTACGTTATTTTAAATAATAAACTAGCGTTCGGCCCTGGCTCTATCTGAGTTATTGATATAATTTTTCACAATATGTTATCTTATAACTGTATATGACCATCTAGGCTTTTAAGTAGTGAAAGCGTTTTTCAAAATGGCGAAGTGTTTCCGGATTACCCTCTACATAAATATGAAATCTCAAAATGTGCACTCACTTCTAATAATAATTTAAATCAAATATTTAATCACGAGTAACAAATATCTCTCAAACACTTTCCACTTTAGAATTCCCGCTCGCAATTCAGGTATCTCAATTCCCAAATGTAACTCAATTTTCAAATGCAATTCAATGTTGTAGAGTCCATTTGCCTATCCGTACCCAATTTCTAAACTAGGTACATATTCATGGTTGATTATTTGTCACACTATTTTAGAATGAAAAGCTGTCAAAAACACTAAAATAGTGTTATACTTAATACACCATACACTTCATCAGAAATTAATTAGACAAGTACGAATTGTGGACTTTATGGATGTTTGTTAGTCTTTCACGCAAAAACTACTGAACAGATTTGAATGGAATTTGGTAAGTATAGATGACGCCAAATAACTTGGCGTAGTGGGGGTAAGTTCGCGCATCGAGCACTTTTTTTTTTTAACGTGGTAGAATCATCAGATGAGTCCTCCCACCCCCGGGAAGGGCCGGAGGGATTGTCAGACTTGTACTGACTAAAATCCACGGTATTCCTTCAATAGCCCTTTACGTACCTGGGTCTCGGTAATGGGATAAGTTCCACGACCCCGGCAGGCTTCGGCCCTCTACAGGCGGGGCCTCGTCATCTTGCTGACGCTCTTTGAGGCGCGCGTGGAACACAACGCGCCGTCGACCCGGGCATGGTCCATGGTCGGACAGCGAGTTGCCCTTTACTCGCTGTCCGCATGCCCGCGCCTACGGTGGCCGGAGATCATCGGCCGACGTCCGACGCCGTGGGCGTCTACCACTGCGGCTGGGCTGGGCGCATCGTGCACTTAGTGGAAGAAAAAAGTGGTCACTTTTACTGCTTGCCATTATTCTATGGTTATTTCCATCATTTATTTTTAATCATATCTGTTCAGAAGAATGTTAAAGAAAGAAGAGGAATTCATTCGTTAATTCGGTATCTATACTAATATTATAAAGCTGAAGAGTTTGTTTGTTTGTTTGTTTGTTTGTTTGCTTGAACGCGCTAATCTCAGGAACTACGGTTCCGATTTGAAAAATTCTTTCAGTGTTAGATAGCCCATTTATCGAGGAAGGCTATAGGCTATATATCATCACGCTAAGATCAAAAGGAGCGGAGTAGCAATGAAGAATGTTTCAAAATCGGGGGATTTTTTTCCACGCGGATGAAGTCGCGGGCGGAAGCTAGTTATAAATAAAATAGATATAATACAAATACATTTAAAATATAAATAAAATATTTAAAAAAACATTAAAAATAATATGTTCTTGTCGTCACAATTAGTTAATACAACTGCTACCCCCTTTATTAATTTTTTTTTACCCGGTTTCCTAAAGATAGTGACGAATTCGGAATTTCAATCTCCCTTAACTATAGTGTGTAACTGTTCTTTCTGACGTTTTAATAGTCTGCGTAAAACGGTATTTGGTCCTGGCATTGTAATAAAGATAACAAAAAATAAATTTAAAACAACAACTCATAACAAAAACAAAGGGTACAACTTTCGTGTACGCAAGTGTATTCGGGAGCAAATTGAACGAGAACTGCTGACGCACCAATCGCGCGCTCGGAGCGGCGCTACGTCATACCCCGCGTCCCGCTAACAACCGCTGACACCTAAAAATCGACTTCTGCGCATTGAACGACTCTTGCCAAGTTATTTGGCGTTACCTATACATAGTTAACATCCTGTAATAACACATAGACTGCTCTTTATCCCAGAATTCTCACGGGATCGGGATTTACGCGGGAAAACCCTCCCACGTGAACGAAGTCACGGTCGGAAACAAGTATTGTATAAAGGACTTTTAATAACGTCTCAAAGTAAAGAGCCATTATTTAAGTAAATAACTAAGTCAAAATAGCATTTCTAAAGTGCATCTCCCAATCAATTAACCCATATAATAGAAAGGAGCTTGTTGCTAGTTTACCGGCTTTCATTTCCTCGGTCCACAGTACGTCGATTCTGTAAAATTCGAACAACAACTCGCATCTCACATAGCTATTCACTGTCACTTCGCTTATGGTTCAAAGTGACCTTGCTTTTGCATTCTGTAAACAGCGTCGAAGTGACGGAGGAATTACCTTACCAAATGCCACTTCTTACGTCATCTCATACTTTATCTGTCAAAATCTTTAGTTCAACTCGCAGACACGCTCGCAAGGGTAGCGCTAGTGTAAATTCGAATTAACAACCGAGTTTTTAGAATGCCAATCAATAAACTCACAGTGGATTCAGATTCGAAGTTTAGAATGAGGTCTTACAGAATAACACAGCAGCACTGAGAAATTAATCAGGAATATCCTGGCTTCCACACTGATTGATTTTAATGTGCCGTGCTTCACTGAGGCTATTGATGCCTGGAATCTTGCTTGTCCGAATTCTGACCTACCTAATATATCATCTTCCCAGAGGCGGTGGGACGAGCCGCTCTGCAGAATAATACTGAATAATTTACTAACTACGTCTGCTACTTCTGCTGAGTGTGCACGTCTGCTGGCTGTGGGAAAGTGGGAGTCAGATCTTTGGTTACACGCTCTACCGTCCTCAAACCTAGGCACTTTGTTCGATGACACACACACTTTCCACATCGCTGCTTCACTACGCCTAGGAGCCCCTTATTGTTCCGCTCATCGCTGTTAGTGTGGGGAAGCGGTCAACAGCCTCGGGCACCAAGGACTCTCTTGCAACCGTAGAGCGGGTCGTTTTGCACGACATGCCAATTTAAACGACATTATCCGACGAGCCCTTGTCATCGTCGGCGTTCCAGCCGTATTGGAACCCAATGGACTGGCGCGTGACGATAGCAATAGACCGGACGGCATGTCATTGTTTCCTTGGAAGATGGATTGGCCTTTAGTGTGGGACGCAACTTGTGTCGATACTCTCGCGCCAATGGCGCGGCGCCATCCCATCTTCCTAGTTCATCATGTTGTGCTGGCGCTCTCAAGCGGCTTAAATATAGTCATCTCGGTGATACCTATATTTTCGAGCCTTTTGGGGTCGAAACTCTCGAACCATGGGGCCGTGTGCTCACAGCCTTTTTAAAGACATATTAAAAAGGCTCATTGATGCTTCCTGTGACCCAAGGGCTGACTATTTCTTTGGTCAAAGGCTAAGAGCATTGCCATACAACGAGACAATGCCGCCAGTATCTTGAGTACTTTGCCAGCCGACAGCGTTGAGGATCAATTTTTTGATGCTTTATTCTAGTTTGTATTTACTCGGGCATGCCGCAATTGCGGCGGTAAGACCCCTCTTTGAGGAGTGGCTAGATCGGGGTCACGGCGTCCTGACCTACCGCATGACACAGGTCCTCACCGGACACGGAAGTTTCGGGAGGTACCTGTGTCTGATGGGGAAGGAAGAAACGCCTGGGTGTCACCACTGCGAGGGTCGCCCTGAGGACACAGTAGAGCATACGGTGCTTGACTGCCCCGCCTGGGCAGAGCACCGACGTGTCCTCACGGCGGTGATAGGCGGAGACCTCTCGCGCCCGGCATTGGTCGAGGCCATGCTGCGGGGCGAGAGGGAGTGGGAAGCGGTCGCCTCCTTCTGCGAAGCAGTCATGCTTCCGAAGGAGGAGGCGGGCCGTATGAGGGAGAGGATGGCGTCCTCCCTCCAGCCCAGCCGCAGTGGTAGACGCCCACGGCGTCGGACGTCGGCCGACGATCTCCGGCCACCGTAGGCGCGGGCATGCGGACAGCGAGTAAAGGGCAACTCGCTGTCCGACCATGGACCATGCCCGGGTCGACGGCGCGTTGTGTTCCACGCGCGCCTCAAAGAGCGTCAGCAACATGACGAGACCCCCCCTGCAGAGGGCCGAAGCCTGCCGGAGTCGTGGGACTTATCCGACGTGTAAAAATGTTATTTATAACCAACTAGTACTCACGCGGGGCTTCGCTCCCGTGGATTCTATCACGGTAAAAACATAACTCTCCTTTTTTGCAGTCGCGTAAAAAGTAGCCTATAACCTTCCTCAAGCTTCAAGATACTTCCATACCAAATGGCATCCAAATCCACCCAGTACTTTCGAAGATTAGCGCGTTCAAGCAAACAATCAAACTTTTCCGCTTTATAATATTAGTATAGATACGAGGCGATATAATCGAAGCTTAACAAGTGAATTTCGGTGCGATTTAGTGATGAGTATTGTAGTGTGAATAACTGTGTTAATTTTTATTTGGTGTTTAAAGTGTTAATTTTGGTTTAATTGGTGTTAATTATTTCTATCCCGAACCCCAGCTCGTAACACTATTTATTTAGTGGGATTACATTCAGAGGGACGTGGTTGTGATATTAAATAAAAGGCGTCTGTTCTGTACGACGTATATTCAGCGACTGTCATAACTAACATGTGTCTGCTCTATCTAATCTGAATACATAACCTAGGAAATTAATGTTACACACTACAGCCATAATATAAGTAATATTATTTGCTAGATTTGGTTAAACAGCGGCGTGATGTGGGTACGCCCACGGCATAGCATAATGCTGAGGCTTCTTGCTACGGGCAAAACGAGTTTCCGTTTTCTTTTTGATCATTCTTATCTTAAAAATCTTATCTTTGTCTATTATTCTTTGTATATTACTAACAATATTCAAGCACGACTAATTCTATCCTGAAAGAATTTTGGATAAGTTTATAATTTGTATGCACATCGTTTCTCTTTTTTGTATTGTTGATAGGCTTGTGTTTGACCACCGTCTTACCTGACGTTAAGCAATGATGTGGTCGAAGATGAAGCACGCTTGCCTAAAAGTAACCTATTCACTCTTGACTTAAAAAGTGCAGGATAGGTTAACTTCCCTAGCAATAAATACTTATTCTTTCTTTGTTCTAACCCACAAATCCCAATATACCTAAATATAGTCCCTAAATAAGCAGTCGTGTGTTGGCACAGGCCGAGCGTGGCCGCGTCGCTGAATCTATCCGCTCTGATTGATAGCGACAACACGGCCAGTCGAGGGTGATTCGGGCCAGCCGGACGGGAGCAAACCTGGACTAATTGATTGCAGCAAATAACAACCAAAGGTGTCTACACTGGCCTCTATAGTGTGTAATGTCGACTGATTTTGATCGAGTTTTGGTTATAAGGTTTCTCACTATGATGTTTTGTAGCTAGTTGTCATATTCTTGATTAACCTGTCGTTTTTTATCATAAAGAATTACTACAATAACTTTGAAACCTGCCGTGTTGATAGAATTTTGTAATAATGAAATTCATCTTTGACCACATTATTACTTACCGTCAGGTGAGATGGTTGTATAGTTTTGACAAACTAGCTTGAGCCACTGGCTTCGGTCACATACAAGTTCGTCTCGGGATAAAAATCCTGTCCTAATCGGATTGAAAATCCTAGACATGATCTTCATTTTGTATCAACTGTCATCCAAATTCGTACAGACGTAAAAAGTTAAGAACAGACAGACGGACAAGTTACTTTTGCAACTACCAGTATAACATTAATGAGGATACCTTAATGATGAAATTACCATAGAATTAGCTATACACACACATATAAGGATATCAATATTAGCAATATTTTTAAGTGAAACTAACAACTTTAGTTCATCTGAATGTCATCAATATTTTCACCTCACAAATTTTATCTGAGGCCTTTCTATAACTTTCTCACAATTGATTGATTGATTTGTCTTTTTGTTTAGAAGTTAGGAGTACAGAGAGAGCGTCTTTAACCTGTTGGACGCCTTGGACGCATTAGGATGAAAGGGGCCTATATGACCAAGAAAAAAGCACTATTTAGATTGAATATAGGTACAAAGATTCACGATAGACATGCCGCAATCGGAAAGCCAGATTTTCGGGCGATACTAAATCAGATTCGTGCATGTAAAATACTAATAAGAAAGTAGGTACTGTATTCAGTCATTATCACTTATTTTTCTGGAAATAAATATGTTTTTTCTGTAACGAATATCGGTTACTGTTAGGTGATCCGGCATATATTAAGGGTTATTGACCACGGAGGCTTGAGGTCGTGCCCAAAGTGCTAAATGAGAAAATAGGACTAATCGCGGACAACATTGAAGAGTATTTAAGTGTTCCCGCAGCCTTCGGTGCAAGTGTTCAAGAAGATCCATGAGAATTACCACCTGGAGGCAAAAACTGAGTAGGCCCATGACATATGTTATCACCAGAGGTCGGAATTAGGTAGAGTTATTTATGTACTTGCATCGAAATGTTGGTATTAATATGGATCTTCCCAGGATTTCTAATAGACCATCCCATGTGACCAACAATATTATGTAAATTTGGCAATATCGCGCGTAAAGTGGTTTAAATTGTGTAAAAGTAAATAACTTTTTATTTAATAAATCACAGGATTTTTCTGCTCTTCAAAATTAATCCCGGGATTTGGGGCATATATACACTTTATTCTTTCGTTGTATGAAATCAGTGTAAGTACATAAATAACTCTACTTAATTCCGACCTCTGGTCATCACCTCATCTTCCGTCACATCTTCCTGGCCTTATCCCAGTTACTTAGGGTCAGCGCAACACGTTTTCTTCTTCCATTCTCGTCAGTCAAACGTCACAGCATCATTTACTCCTTTTTCTTGCATATCATTACAATCCATCCATCTTTTCTTTGGCCATCACACTTTTAGTCACTTTTTGCTTTTCATCATAGACATACCGGTCTGTACATATTTCTTTTTACTTTTTCTTCGTCCTGTTTGCACATTTAACGGAGTGCGAAGTAAATTACGTCGTGTCTGTACGCCTGTGTACATTGCGACAGAAAGCCGCGACAGGAACTACAATCACGTTTATGTTCACTGTCAACAGAGTTAACGATACATGCATAACAATCGGATTTATGTTTCTTGTCAGATATAGGAGACTAGTTTCTACACGTGGCTTTGCTCGAGTATTATGCGCTTAAGGTCTATCCCCACACATCAGTGCCGTGCCAGGGACGGGGCAGGGACGTGTTTCATCAGGAGTCTAAAAAAAATCATTGCATACATTGTCTATGAACTCGATCACACATGTCCGTGCCGGCAACGAAGCTTCAGTGTCAGGGCCGACGCTGTAACGTGTGCAAGTGTTCCGATTCCATTCCGTGGCGTGCACGTGTTGATATTTTTTCCTTGCAATTTGTTGACTTTTTTTGTTGGTTAACATGAATGATGAGTTATTAATATAGACTGTACGCGAATATAGCGTATTGTACAACTTGTCTAACTCGAGATCTAGAGACGCTTCATCTAGAGCAATTGCAATCGCAATTAACTCCTCTGTATTAAATAAAGTCATGACGTGTATCACTTTTCCTGTTATCTATTTCACCATACAACACTGAGGCTATACTTGGACAATGAAATAGAATGAAGTAAGAAGCGGGTATAGGTGGAAGGAAAGGCCTCGTATGTTCACGGCACTGTCATGGCACTGACTTGTGTGAACAGACAGCTCCTGACGGGACACGGATGCTCGGTCTTGCCACGGCCACGTTCCTGCCCCGTCCCTGACACGGCACTGATGTGTGG
This sequence comes from Tholera decimalis, assembly GCA_943138885.2. Classification (NCBI taxonomy): domain Eukaryota; kingdom Metazoa; phylum Arthropoda; class Insecta; order Lepidoptera; family Noctuidae; genus Tholera; species Tholera decimalis. The sequence continues at coordinate 4,455,340 of OW964557.2, read as the reverse complement.
GGACAGACCTTTATTTAGCTGTAAAAACTGAACCGAATTTAACTAGAAAAAAGCCTATGTCACTCTCCTGCCCTCCGACTGTCTCCACACCAAAAGTCACATGTATCTGTTGCTCCGGATTACGTGTAAAGAGCAAACAAGAAGCGTCAATAGCCTAGTGGGTAATGCGTCGGACTTGTGATCGAGAGATCGTAGGTTCAATCCCCACCCGTTACACTATTATCGTGAACTCACTTCTGACACAAGCATTTTTAGCTTAGTCGGAGGGCTTAATCAGATTGCTAGTAATCTGAATTATTCTACCCACATTGCTAGTTCTCTTCAAAACAAAGCAATGCACTCTGGCATTTATAATATTAAGATACATATTCATTCCTATTTATCTTAAAAGGTGACTAAGTGACTCAAAAAGGAATGATATTAGAGGATAGGCAGAATTAAATAACCATAAAATGGCATTTGGCGCGGAGTAACTTGTAACTAACATGTTCATAAAAATTATGATTTATTACTCCAAGTTTAGCAATTCTTACTAAAGTGAGTTCGAGAATAGGTGACCAAATTAAAATATCGAGATTCCTGCGTGTCTAAACGCACGATAAGCCGCTGGTCTTCGCTGTCATTAACCTCTAGAGCCCCAACGGCACAAAAACGTGCCAGTAAACAAGTATTAGTTAAGCCCTTTGTGTGCCAGCGGGGCTCAACTAATAGGTGACGTAAATAATAGCGGTCCTTGAGAGGTTAATACGTTTGACAGGTGTTACAGATTATTAGAATATAGAGAATCTGACACAAGCAACATCAGTGTTTCTAGATTATCGAAGTCAGGTGCCTACCTGACTTCCATAATCTAGAAACACTGATGATGACTGCCTAGTCACTCCATATAAAATACTACATAGTTTAGTGGTATAGAATACTGGTTATGTGTCTGTCTGTGATATCAAATTAACTGTATTTTCTGCAATGCTTTAGTTATTTTCACGAAACTAAAACACCATCAGATATTTTCTAAATTATTTTTTGTCTCTATGTCGGGGGTGATCTCCGAAATCGCTGAATCGATTTTATTGAGACTTTTACAGGAAGATAAAGAAGGCTATATTGAAGCATACATGCTTCTATCCATACCGGAATTACCACGGTAACCGCATTATATCTCCTGCTATGCGAACGAAGTTGCAATCACAGCAAGTATAATAAAAATAATCAAATTCTTTAGCATAAATTAGCATCGACTCAAATAATCCTACCCCAGGATGAACTTAAAAAATAAACCCACAGCATTTAATTAATTAATTTTGATTCACTAATTGCTGGGAACGCTTTTAGGAGTAATTTCAAAGTAGGTATTCAGTTGTGGTTCCTGTTTACAATAGCTAGGAAAAGTTGTATCAACTTTGGCTTTGAGGTTTGAACAATGTCGGTTTTCAAACCCCTGCGAGATTAATTTAGAATTATCCTGTAAAAAGTAAAAACTAGAGATAGAGGTTCCGTAAGAACAGAGGAACTCTTATAGTTTCACCTCATCCGTCCGTCCGACCATAGAGTTACTTAATAACTATTTTTTGAAGCGACAATAGCCTAATGGCTAAGATGTCGGCCTTGTGACCGAGAGATCGCGGGTTCCATTACACTATTGCCGTGAATCCATTCCAGACACACGCATATGTATCTTAATTGGAAAGTTTGACAAGATTGCTAATAAATTATCTTAAAAAAAATTATACTACAAAGCTGAAATTTTGTTTTTTTTATTATAAAATTTTTCTGCATTATTAAAATAGGCTTATAATTATATTTTACTCACCAAACTTCGCAGTTTGTTGGCGAGAATCGCTAGTTACTTACATTAAACAAAATAGCAATAAACATACTAACTACTTACTTACTACTGACATTTATGTTTACATGACATAATTATGCATTCTACAAGTAGGTATTTACATTACAACAAACATTCTATTTTATTACACATATGATATCTAGGCTAAAATCATCCCTCGACAACGATAGACCGGCGCCAAATCTGCAATAGACAGCGACTGATCAGAGTGATCCGCGGGTGCTGATCAGCCTAGCACTGCCCACTGCCCATCACAGCCCGATGCCGTGCCTCCGTCCTCGAGAAACAGTTTTCTAAACCTAGATTTCAACACACCTATACTTAAGTGCGGGTTATTCCTTAATAAATCTATGTCATTAAAACTTTTGGCACTAAATACTTAGACGTTCTTTTCCCATAGTTGTTTGCTATTTTTGGTTGATCTAGTCTTTTCTCTCTCACACTCCTTGTATTAACTTTATTTTTAACACTCACTTTGTACTCATCACTATAATAATGTTCCAACCTTATTAGATAAACGAGTTTCATATCTATTGGCAAGATTTTACAAATGGTAAATAATTTGTTATATTTTTAATTAATTAATTAAATGTCGTCATTCAATGAACGCGCTAGTCATTCAATCAAATAGCAGATTCAACCAGATGACTGCGACATATACAAAAGCATTGCACAATGACACTCTTTTGTATACATCTCGCGCCGCCCCGCCATCGCTCGGCCGTCGCAAGTTTCGTGCCCGCAGACTAAAACTTAACTTGATTTATATTTGGTAAACTTAGAAAAACAATACTGCACATCCTATGCAGGTAAACACCGCATGCATCATATTTATAATTAAGAAAAAGGAATAAAAAAGATGGGACGAGCGAGCCCAGAAGATGCCTATTCACTCTTGCTTTAAAGGCTGAAAGGTCATAAGTGGCAGGGAACACAGAAGCCGGCAGAGAATTCTACAGCTTGGCTGTGCGCATAATAAATGTGGAGGAGAAGCGCTGGGTACGACAAGACGGTATATCAACCAAGTGTGGGTGGTACCCAGCCGTTACACAAGTTTTATTCTTTTACCAAAAAGAAACATTACTCAATCTACTGAAAAAAATAACACAGTCCGACTCAACAAAAAGAACATTCCCTTTGTTTCGTGAAACGTTTGACAAAGAAAAACTGTTGAAGTTTTCTTTTGATTCATTGTAAGTACATTTGCGTAAATATTAAGTCCAAGTTAGATATTTCTAAAACACCTTTGTATTTTTCTTGTAACAATTTCTTTGTATTCCAATATTGAAATTATGTTAAACTCTGAATCGCCTGAATGTTTGTTATTTCGTGATAATTATCCTTTTTATTCATTGATTGAATGCTGGCGCTGCTGCTGCAGCTGCGGAGTACCTCAAGTGGCAACCTATTTGGTAGTTATACTTTCAAGGGTTGAAACCCTCGCATCGTGGTTGTCCAAGTGCTCACGAATTATTTTAAGATGTTTCCAGTCACCTAGTTGACACTTCGCGTGACCCAAGGTCTGGCTTTTACCATAGACAGTGGTTAAGCCACGTGGCAATGTCACCGATCTTTTGGACAAATTACCAGTGGACAACGATGCGTACGAATTTCTGGACGCCATATTTGAAATTTATGTGTAAGAATTTAATTTACTTAAAAAAATAATTTGAGTTTTATTCATAATTTAATAATTAGATAAATTTATTAATTCAATGAATAGTACAAAAAACAACATTTAATTCTGTATGCATTTCCTTTTATAAAAAAAATAAATCATGCTTAAAACTTAAAATGATGATGTGATGATGAAATAATGTTGATATCCGTATCATATTATTTCATAAATGGATTAGGTATAATATTGATCTCAGCCTGATTTTGTTTACGGTGACTTAGTCTGTCGGTGTGTTCAATGCATTAAAATACATTATAAAAAGTTCAAAAGTGTGGCATCACCCCGGTAACCCTTCATGAGCGAATCCGACTCGCACTTGACCATTTTTTTGCAAACAAGAAACCACTAACATAGCTTCGTCTGCTTTCACTGTCTGTCGTGAATTAGATTGTGTAATTCCATCGCACACTCCCCGAAATGCAACCGATAGAAAACCGATAGACTTGCAACTCGTCGTCGATGTTCAAGGCTCTGGAGCTTTGACTCGACCAGTTCATCGTTGCCAATGAATCGCTTGGCCCGTTTCTCGATAGACTCAAGCACGTCCAGTTGGTATTTGGCAGATTCATCCCAAAGATGAGAGCAGTACTCCATACACGACCGAACCTGAGCTTGATATAAATTGAGCAACTGTTCCGGTGTGAAGTACTGTCTCACCTTTGCTAGGATCTGTCAGTCACCGGGCTGGATCTCATGAACGTAATAGCAGGGGCGTGCATAGAATTATGACAGGGCATGCGGCGGAGTAAAAACACACAAAAACTTCTTCTTTTATAGATTTTTAGCATAGCCACAGCCACGCATCGTAGCGTGGTGGCGATGCGTGGCTGTGGCTATGCTAAAAATCTTGTGTGTTTTTACTCCGCCGCATGCCCTGTCATAATCCTATGCACGCGCCTGCGTAATAGATAGTAGAATTTTTTTGGAAGAAGGATGATTAATTGGTTGACTAGTAGAGAATACCTATGGCATTAAGTCAGCCTTTGTATCTAAGTGCAAGAAGTATTAATAATTACTTCGGTAAAATTTCATGTATAAGTATAAGTAATTTCATCGATTATTTTGCATTCACACCCTAAGCATAATGTTCTTACAAGTAACAGCTTGTACCAACTACTTATTTATTCAACTATAGTGTAAACTTCCAGCATTACACTAACATCGACTTTGTGACATCAAAACTTTCCAGAAATAAGCAATTTTAAACTTGACTTCCGATGTTTAAGCAATATAGCGTCTTGAAGTCAATATAATTTATCAAACTTAGTTCGTTATACGGGTGGAAAGCTGCGGCGGGTATCAATTACTTGAGGGCTTTAATGGAGTTCTATTATACTAAGTCTTGAATAGCATTCAGCGTGTGAATAAAGCGGTGTTGGGTTGTGGCGAGCGATCGGGCGCAGATTGGGCGCGTAAAAGAAAGGAATAAATGTATTTGGGACTTGTTCTGGCCATACAAGACAAAATTAGAGGAATAAAAGCTAATTATATAAAATAAACTGTAGGTACGAGGCCAACGCAGCACTGGTATTCTGATGGGGCCCACTGTGATGCCATGGATACATTTGTAGCAGGTTACATCACTAGCCTCACTTTTTACCCGCAGGGGCGGACAAATCCCGATGCAAATGTATGAGGGAACACGAAGTGGTTTTACTCAGTAATTCTGACATGCCCTTCCACTTACCTATGGGTGGAGGACATCCATTAGAATTTCCACCTCAAGAAAACAAAAAGTTGCATCATTAGACATGTGGATGCAGCTGACAATAAACATTATGCCGTGATCAATCATCAAATATTTCTTATGAATATTACTAATATTATAAATGTGAAAGTGTGGACGTCTAGATTTTTGTATTTCAATGACAACTCGTTCGACATACAGTCGGATGAAGATATTTATTTTTATATTTCACAAAAAAATTAGAAATATTATAAAAACTAAGGTACGTTTATCACATTGCTCCGACATCCGAGTCGAGTGTAATGAATTGTCCAAACTTACAATATTTGTAACATAGAGGTACTCGTATAGTATACCTAATTATTATGTTCGAATAAATAAACAATGTTTTTGGGTACTCCCAAAAGCAATTTAGTGACGTTTAAATTAATCAAAGATTGCTTGGAAAAAAAGAGCGTGGTCTCGGTGTCAAAATGCAATTACTCACGCAGTAGTACCACTTCTCCGTTGTCCGTATTAAAACAATTATACATATTTTATTAGTCATTTAATTTGACATGCTTATGTAATACACACCTTTCCCGGATCCCGAGTAAATAAATAAATTTTGACAATTTGAAGAGTAGCGTTCAATAGAACTCGACGAAGCGCCATACGCTTTAAACTACGATTATACTGGTCATCAGTAGATACTGAGATCAGTCCACAATGTGACTGGACTTCCAAAACCTAGTTTGGATTTACGAATCACATTCGGAAATGAAAGGAGCAAGGGTTGCGGTCGTAGGCAACGACGACTAAACTATCAGGGTGGTTTAAAAAAATCTCTGACAGTAACAAGTAAAGAAGAACCAACCATAGTACAAATAACGCATGCATCAGTCAAGTTATAAACAGGAGTTTGCACTTTCCGCAGTATTCAGTGCGTGGTTTCTTTCATATTAAATTGAAAATAATGATCTACTCTTACGTGTTATGTATGAGCTTTGTTGACATTGAAGGATGTGCTGTGCGGTCCTGAATAGTTTTAGAAAAGGAAAAGATATAAGCCTGCCTCGTAACATAATATCTCGACTAAAATCCCGAGGGGTAGACGGTGGTAGACCCATATATCCGTAAGTAATTTGAAATCTCAATGCCTAAACGAATTAAGAGTTCTCAAAGCGGTGAAGAAAAACATCGCGAGAATTCGGATTTATGTTTGTTTGAAAACTTTATTGGTTCTTAATTACTCGTTATGAACTCATCTAATTGTAAGTAGACACTAAAACAACTATGCTTATTGTAATTACTTACTCATTTGTATCACTCACTATATTCAATTGTTGGTGAGTCAAAGAGATAAATTAAAATTAACCTAATGTAGGACATCTATATAAAGCACAGTTCCGTTCCTGCATGGAGTTTTGAGCCACTTGTGGGATGACTCTGCAAAATACCAACTTGCTGCACTGGACTTGATCGAGCGCAGAGCTAAATGGCTTATAGGTGACGAGGCGCTATCGAACAAGCTTCATACCCTGGCTCATCGGCGAACCGTTGCTTGCCTGTCGATTTTCTACAGATTGTACTTCTGGGAGTGTGCGCAGGAGCTCCATGAGTTGATCCCTCCATCTCCCTTTCACTACCGGTCTACCAGACGCACTGCTGGATACCGGGTATAAACGCGAAACTATTATCAATTAAAACAAATTTAAATAAAAACTTGGGAAGCACATTCAGAACTTCACTTGTAGTGACATAGTAGGTTTATTTAGATAATGTTGACCAGAGGCCGGCTTATACAAATACAGGTGAAGCCACTGTTAATTCAATATTGATTTCTGACTGTTGATACTGCAACATCCACCACTCTTGTATATAAATAAGTATATCAGAGTTATATTATCATGTTCCGCCTTTTCCAACTATAAGGGAGGATTTTCCAACCAGACAGGTGTTCTTTTGTTTGGTGGGCAACTGCCCGATGTTTGTGATCGGGTGATTTGTGTGCAGGCTAGTTGTGCGGTAAACTTTGCTTGCGCGATTCAGGATTTCTATCATTTAGTTTGTATGTTGCGAGATAGATGTCGTTACAGGGTCGCCTTCCAGTCTAAGCGCATACAGCTTAGTACTAGTATTCTCCATGTAGCGACTGCCTATCTGACTTCCATAACCTAGTACCTTAGTAACACGATTTGCTTTGGTAAGACTGATGTCAGATGTTCTGACTACCTTTAACGACTGTCAAAGATGTATAAATGAAAAACGGGATACCGTGGACTCTCGATATGTTAGGACGGTCACCCAACCAACCACAGACTACCGGCAATCTATGCTTAACCACGACCTACAAGTACGGCTGTTATTGTTTAGGCATAAGCTACTCTGTGGCTCCTCCCCAACCTTTGCCAAACGAGCCAGTATAATAACATGACCCAGCCTGACCCTTTGCTGCCCTCCACTAGCGACCCCGCTATGCCGAGGCCCGTACTCCACAGGGAGTGCCCTTAGCGTGCGGTTGTTTAAATGTAAATATAGTATGTAAGCCCTGGCTGGGGGGCCTTTAAATTTAGAGGTCACCACAGGATCATCCAGTTAAGTAGTAACCAGCCTTAGTGTGCTGAACTAAGAGTGGCCCTATCAAAAAACTCTGTGGCTCAATTATATAATAATAAAAAATGTTCTCTTTTCAGGAGCTGGACACCCGGATAATAATCGGGAGCTTCTCCCAGGAGATGATACCTAAGATATTCTGTGAGGTGAGTCGGCTTCAAGCTCTTCAATTACTTTTTATTAGAAAAGTAATACTTGAATTAAGTCTGCTTGAGTATAAGCATAAGCAAAATATGCCTTTTTTAACGGAAGGGAGTGTCATACTTCCACTGACTAAAAACCCACCCTGTTCCTTTAACTACCTTTACATTCCGGGGCTGGGGTATCTCGTTAGAACACTGACGCAACCCCGGCAAAGATATCTTAGACTAAAAGGTTAATCAAAGAAGGATTTAATGATTTTAATAAAATTTAGAAAACTTGTTTCCACAGCCTCTATCAAGTCTTTTTCTCTAAGTTCAGTCCACGAATAAGAAATTAATTAATTTGGGAATATATTTTTTTTAAAGAAAACAAACATTGTGGGTAGAATTCATATTACTAGAAATCTTATTAACCCCTCCAACTAAGCTAAATATGCTTGTGTCTGGAGTGGGTTCACGACAATAGTGTAATGGGTGGAAATACACCCGCGACCTCTCGATCTCAAATTCGTCACCTCAGCCACTAAGCTATTGGCGCTTCACTCAATTTATAGAAAGATTAAGATATTTTTTAACCCAGGTAAACATTCTATCTTAATTAATCAATATTCATACATACGATTTACTAACTAAAAATTGAAACTAAATAACTCAAAATGATATCCCCAGCGTATGCATATCGACAGTTAAAAGGTAAATACGGTATAAGCAACAAAAATCAAATTGTTCAGGAGAGCATTTTAAAGTTTGATATTTTAGAAAAATGGACATAACTTTCTTATGCATTATAATTTCGTGAAAATGGAAACAGTTCTAAAACCATGAAAAGTAAAAAAAAAATAGCAAAAATAGAACCGACTTCCATATAAAAACACTACAAAGGCAAAAATAACTTTAATTTCGGAAGGCGGTGTCAAAAAGAAAAAAGAAAATACAAAACGAATGACACCGACTTCCGAAATTAAAGTTATTTTTGCAGTGTAGTGTTTTTATATGGAAGTCGGTTCTATATTTTGCTAAAAAGTTTTTTATTTCACGCTTTTTAGTGGGTTGGTTTGTAATTTATCTAGTTACAAAAGCCAAAATGTCAACTACTTATCACCTTTTACAAAATATTGCTTTTCCCGGTGCAGAGCCTTTAATTTTTGAGGAGTTCTCCTAGTACATCACCATCCGCTCTACTTCACCATATGCATTGTGACGAGCATAAAGTGCTTAACATCTATATCTATCTATCTATCTATCTATTCAAGTAATCTAATCGCAATCCACGAAATACTTATTATTGAGAAGTTTCGGTGACCAAGTTCAAGACGAATTGAGAACCTCCTCCTTTTTTTGAAGTCGGTTAAAAAGCATTAATTGGCACTTTTATTTATTTTTTTCGGTTTTGTTTTATGTGTTTTTATGCCGCTTAGATCAATTGATCCTATTTTCTTATGAGGTAATCGGCATAAGTGACATCATAGATAAAAATAAAAAAGGATAAGTGACGATTCACATCATTTTGCCGAAAGGTAATGAAGCATAAGAAAACATTCTTAACAAAAACATCATGAAGATGTTAGATATTAGCGACACTGCAAGTGGGTTGAAGAAAAGGTAACGTGGTACTTCCACACACGACTTTTATATTCCAAGAGGAAAACGGAAACATCCTAAATACGGTATTATCTGTGCAAATGGTAACGTGGATTAAGTATCACGCCTTAACAATAATAGAACCACAACCAACATGATTCTCCTTTAAAATAAGATTCAAGTTATGTTATGTTATGTTAGGAATGAAGCCCTATCAGCTTTTAACTGTTGATGTGATGAAATAAAAACAAAAATACGTTTTTTTCACGATTTATAACGTATGCGTAATAACGTATTACCAAGAAGTTATGCGGTTCCGAATTCTTTCATTTGTGTACCTGTTGAGCAGTGCAAGGCATATCTCGAGTCTCGACGCGTACTTCGCGCTGGCAATCATTGAGTTCGTGGGGCACACATTTGTCAAGCTTTTACTTTGCCAATTTGACGCAAATGGACCAATATTGTTTTGATGCTTCCACAATCGCATTTAATTCGTAACCGTCGACCAAAGTTATCGGACGGTCACGGGGTTAATTTTTTTGGGTAAAATTTCAAGAACGGAAGCAAGAAAACCAATAAGGGGCGGTGTGTTCATTTGTAGTACTCGTATTCGTTCCGTAAACTTCGTTGATATTGCGTGCCGCTTTGCTGTCACGACGGTACTCAAATTTCATAATTAATCAAATTTTTAACTTATCTATGATAACGAAAAATGGTCAAATGCGATGAAAACAGAGCGCTCACCATTAAATAAATTACTAATTTTGTAAAAACAAATTGTATGTTTTTAGAATAAAATTAATTTGAAATTAGAATTCTTAGCCAAAAATAATATTTTGAATGGGAATGGCCAGTATGGCAAAACGGCAATTTCATAGGTTTTTCATTATCATAAACCTGAAGAAAAAAATGCACATCCATTCAGGCACGCGGCCGACTAATTTTGGAATAAGTGACTCGCTAAATAGCTGCTTGAGTAAAAAAAAGTTATACAAATCGGCGTAAGCACTAATAAATAAATGATCATTGTGATGTAATACGGCGTAAGAGAAAGAGTTGTATGAAAATAGTAAATGGTAGTGGGGTATAACCGATATTTCAATATCAAAGGAGAATGGGCAAAATGGTACCCGGCTCCAGTAGATATGATTGTAGTGTCGTAATTGGGTATAAGCGACAGCTGTATTATAAACCTGAAAATAGTAGTAAAGTAAGTATAACCAACAGTTCAATAACAAATAAGACTTTAGTAATTGGATATAAGAGACATTTGTATTAGAAACTTGTAAATGGTAGTATGGTACAACCGGCGCGTATTTTTTTTTAGCGACAACGGTAAAGAGGCATTTGTTCAGCTTTCATAAGAGGTGCTGATGTTAAAGTGCCGTAACCGCCCGGAATCTCTAGGGCAATAAGAAATAAAAATATTATATTACCGACTATAAACCAAAAGTGATGCCATTTTTACAGGGGTACAAGTGCCTTTAGGTTGATTAATAACTAAAACTCAGTCGATTATACCAAAATGTCATGTGTGTGACAAAAAAGTCATCACAGAGCAATGGGAGTTAGCGCATTCGAAAGAGCGGAAAATTTTAAGTAGAATGGCATTCATTAGTAAATTTCGACCAAAATATCGCTTATGCCCAACTACCTTTTAACCGTCGATATGTACCTACCTACAATACTCGTACAAAAAAGCAATCAGTTGAGAACATGTTGCGAACTACTCGCAAGCCGCCCGTATTCGAGTACTTAAGTATAGGTACCTAATATTTATTTATTTATAATATTTTACTACTAATATATAATACTTACTGCTCTTTTATCTGTTACTATTGAAGATTCCTGACTTTTATAACGCCCATATCACACAAACACTAGTAGAATTAAAGTTACTTAACTCATTTTTTCATGGTTGAGCAAGAAAGTCTTCAAATAATCTGTCCCTTGCAATCGGGTAAAAAGCAGTGTTGAGTAAATAAAATTTACTCAACACTGCTTTCTGACCCGAGGTTGCAAAAATGTTTAAACAAGATACGGCGGCCCCGGAATACAAGGGCAGCTGTAGAAACAGGGTCGGTTTTTAATCAGGAGTCTGAATGTCCCTTCCGCTCCACAAGAATCACTAGTTGAATTTTCCACCGAAAAAAAAAAGGTTATCTTGTTTGTAATAGTGCGAAATGGGTAAATACCATGCTTTAGACCATGCTAGATATAGAAATAAAATTCAGACTGTACCCTGCCGAATCTATTTAATGAGCTCCAGTACATATTGCATGACATCCAAAATTTATAATAAATTGCCTTGTTGTATTACAGACAGACAACTTACACATATTTAAGCAGAGGCTAAAGCAATTTCTAACTGATAAGGTGTATTACAGTGTGAAGGAATATTTAAAAGGGAATCCTTACGGACAGTAATGGTAATAAAAAATAGAACTAACATGTGTAACACACAATAATTTCATTTATTCTATTGACATTTCATTTCTTACTCTGACATATTTCATTTAATTATTGACTACCAAATACTCCTTGACATTGAAAATTATAATGACTTTCCCATTAAATAAATTGTGTACTATTTATTGATATCGAGCATGTTAATCTATTTTTATTGTAATTTAATTCTAGACTAATTCATTGATATGTAAAAATTTTGCATGCCCATATGCCGGCAGAGCATGGAGAACACAAACAAAACATGTACAATAACTACCCCCTACCCATGTTGGCAAAGAAATAAAGAATTTGAATTTGAAAATTTAGTAGTAAGTGTGCGGTGTTTGTGAGATCGCAGGCCTTCAGACTTGGCATGTTCGGTGCGGAGTACGCGTGGCTGGTGTCGGGCATGCCGCCCCGCATTAGGGGTGCTCCGCCCTGCGCCCGGCCGCAGCTGGCGCGAGCACTCGAGGGTCTGGTCACCGTGACTGCGCACCGAGGCATCGTTGGAGATGCCGCTAGCTTCTCCGGCCTGGTGAGTATTTCATTTAAAAAACGTACGGCTAATACAATAATAGTAACATTATAAAAGCGAAAGTTTGTGAGGATGAATGTATAGATGTATGGATGTATAAGATGTTTGTTACTCTTTCCCGCAAAAATTCATTAATTCATTTATCATTTAATTTATTTATCATGAACAGATCTGAATGAAATTGGTAACAGACATCCTGGAAGTGGAAGCCTATGTGTTAACATAGGCTTTTTTTCATCCCGGAATTTCCACGGGATCGGGATTTACCCGGGAATACACTCCCACGCGAACGAAGTCGCGGGCAGAAGCTAGTTGACAATATATTATGTAGAAGAAGTACAATTACAAGTTCCGCTCCTACACCAGATGTATGAAAACAACGTAAATTCTTAATACATAATTCGAGAAAAAATAAGAAGCTACACGTCAAAGAAAATCCTTTTATTCTGGGTGGGAAAATCATCAAATAACTCGTCCCGCTGTGAGTGGACCGGAAGGGGGTATCGGTAAAGAAAGCCTACATAAACGTTTCTTCAATTCCTGGACACTGTTTCTGACCCTATCCAGCTCAATATTTAGGCACACATCATTAGAAGTTCGACAAGCTTGTAGGATAAAATAGGTTTACCTATAGGCAGTTTTTACAATTAGTACCTAAGTACATGAAGGGCACCTGGTCGCCGGAGAAATACTGACAGTACAGAGTCAGACAGAGCAGAGTCTAATCTTGATCACTAGTTCAGGGATATAGAGGTATTGTGTTACCCAGTACTGTTTTACAGACGTCAGATACACAGTCTCTCCATGTAAAATAATTGTATTTGGCTGTATCTAGTTAGACCTGAATCCGACCAAAGTTAGAAAAATGCTACGCAGATTTCAGGAATTAAGAATCAATTTTAAATTTGATATATCTTACTATCTTATCTTATCTTACTTCTTACTAATCTTATCTTACTAATTACTATTTTATTTTATTTTACTTTTTACTATTACTATTACTTTATTATTTTACTAATATTATAAATGCGAAAGTTTGTGAGAATGGATGGATGTTTGTTACTCTTTCACGCAAAAACTACTAAACGGATCTCAATAAAATTTGGTAAATAGTTAGTTGCCGTTCTGGAATAACACATAGGCTACTTTCTATCCCGAAATTCCCACGAGATCGGGATTTACGCGGGAAAACCTTCTCACGCGCATGAAGTCGCGGGCAGAAGCTAGTACTTTATAAAGTAAACAACAAACTACAATAAAGCGTCAAAGAAATCGTCCTAACTGGCTGTAAATATAGGTACACAAGGGACTGGCGGCTTAGCCACAGTGTATGGTAAAGTTTACCCTTTGGCCAAAATGTTAGCCAGCTCTTGAATCATGGGAAGTGTCAAGTCAACCAGCCTTTTCCTTTCTTTGATAACACGCCGTATTGATATGAGACATGGTTACTCATAATATAGGATAGCAAACAATAGCTCCTACCTGCGCTCCGCTCGCGTGATAGGTAATTTTATTTGAGCAAAAAAAGTAGCGTTTGTTCTTCTGTAAGGTTTAATCTTGTTCATGAATTAAACTATTTACTAAAAAAATAAAAAAAAATACTATAAAAAAAATCTATCTCTGTACTAAAATTCATCAAAATCCGTGAAGTACTTTAGACGTGAAATCGTAACAAACAAACAGACAGTACTTTTGCATTTATAATATTCAGTTGGGAAGTAGAGATATCACAGTGGCTCATTTAATTTCCACGTTACCTTAGTTAATATTTTGCACGTCCGAAAATTCCTGAGCATTTCGCTCAACAAAAAGCGAAAAGGTATTTAAGGCACTTGTTGATTTTTTATGAATAAAACTGTGAACTGCTCTCCACAAAAGCGAGTTTAATTGGATGACTGTTTATCATGCATTCGTTCGGAAAGTAGAAACTGAATCGAATAATGAATGTGAAATTCGGAATGGCTCGCGGCTAGTAACTGAGTTTCGTACGGCTTGCACACAGTGTAATGACAATTTGCGAGGTCGTTGCGTGTATATTAGGCCGGTACCTAGTATGCTGTAACGGATAATTGGAATGTGCGATGGAATATTGGTTAGCTCACAGATTTAACTGATAAAGGCTATAATACAGTTTGTTGGATGTTGTTCTAAATCTAATCATCGTCTTCCCGCCCCTATATTAATAATTTTCTTCTACTGTCGTTCGTCGTTCATCGTTTACTCCTTTTTCTTTCATATCACTCCTGACATCCATCCAACCATCTTTTCTTTGGCCTTCCTTTACATCTCCATTCATCAACTTCATACCCATCACTCTTTTTAACCAACTTCAAAAAAAATGGATGAGGTCCTCAATTCGTCTTGAACTTTTTTTTATTAATGTTACCTTATAACTCGCAGATGGCCGGACCGATTTGGAAAATTCTTTTTTTTTTTTGAAAGGGTATACTTTCTAGTTGGTTCCATTGTCGTCACGTCTGGATCTGATGATGGAATCATGGAGAAATCGCGGGAACTCTTCAAATATTATAGGCACACCTATAGCGTTTTGGGTATTTCATATAGTACCTTGTGCAGTTGCTTTTGAAAAGCACCATTTGAGGAAGTGGAACTGATGATGAAGACCCCAAATGGCCACCGAAACTACTCAATAATAAGTATTTCGTGGATTGCGATTAGATTCTTTGAATATAGGTGTTAAGCACTTTATGCTCGTCACAATGCATATGATGAAGTAGAGCTGATGGTGATGTACCAGGAGAACTCCTCATAAATTAACGGCTCTGCACCGGGAAAAGCAATATTTTGTAAAAGGTGATAAGTAGTTGACATTTTGGCTTTTGTAACTAGATAAATTACAAACCGACCCACTAAAAAGCGTGAAAAAAAACTTTTTAGAAAAAAAAAAAAAACCGACTTCCATATAAAAACACTACAAAGGCAAAAATAACTTAAATTTCGGAAGGCGGTGTCAAAAAAAAAAGAAAATACAAAAATAACACCGACCACCGAAATTTAAGTTATTTTGGCCTTTGTAGTGTTTTTATATGGAAGTCGGTTTTATTTTTTGCTAAAAAGTTTTTTTTTAGTAGTCAATTGAAAGACTCATTAAATGTTCACACGGTTCTATTATATGGAGCCTACTCCATCTAATAGAACCGTGTAAAACTGTAAACATTAATGTTACTGAGTTTTATTTAAACAAGTTAGGACTTGTTTAAATATAATATATATTTCGTAGATTGCGATTAGATTACTTGAATATAGATGTTAAGCACTTTATGCTCGTCACAATGCATATGGTGAAGTAGAGCTGATGGTGAAGTACCAGGAGAACTCCTCAAAAATTAACGGCTCTGCACCGGGAAAAGCAATATTTTGTAAAAGGTGATAAGTAGTTTGACATTTTGGCTTTTGTAACTAGATAAATTACAAACCGACCCACTAAAAAGCGTGAAAAAAAAACTTTTTAGCAAAAAATAGAATCGACTTCCATATAAAAACACTACAAAGGCAAAAATAACTTTAATTTCGGTAGTCGGTGTCAAGTTATTTTTGCCTTTGTAGTGTTTTTATATGAAAGTCGGTTGTATTTTTTGCTAAAAAGTTTTTTAGTCATATGCGTTTACCAATCTAGACATATAATAAAACAGTAAAAAACTGTCTGTACCTACATTTAAATTTTATACAAAATAATTATTGAGGTGGGTTAAGAAACGGTAACATGGCAAATAAAATAAAAAAGTCTGTCTGTTTGAACACGCTAATTCGGACCTACCTGGATGGAATTTAATGAAATTTAGTAAGTAGATAGTTGACATCCTGATATAACATACAGGTTACTTTTTATCCCGGTATTCCCATGGGATCGAGATTTACGTGGATTTAAGATTTAAGTTGCGGGCAGCAGCTAGTCTATACTTATAATAAATCTGTGGAGAGGTCAATTCTGTACATGAAATATATTTACAAAATAACTATCAGGGGGTGATTAGGGATTGATACTGATGCCAAAAATGCAATCAGTAAAATTTTTGTCTGTCTGTCTGTATAACCGTTATAGAAACAAAAACTACTCGACGGATTTTAACGAAACTTGGTACAATTATTTTTCATACTCCTGAGCTGGTTATAGTATACTTTTCATCACGCTACAATCAATAGGAGCAGAGCAGTGAAGGGAAATGTTGGGAAAACGGGAGAAGTTACTCCATTTTTTAAGCTTCCGTCGCGAGTGCAACCTTAATGGTTAAAGCTACACAGAAATCATTTATGACGGAAATGTTCTCCTTAAAATTATATAAAAAATATTCCACGACAGCATATATCTATCTTTTATGGTTGACTCACAATAACACGTGTAACTCCCGATAGCTTAGCAGTTCGAAGCTTTCTGATTATTATTCTGCTCCGAAATTTAAAACCACCACAACTTTGCAATGGAACTCGGCTAAAAGTAACCCAGTTACAACAAAATATAATCGAGGCTCAAATTTTAACAGGTTGCGGTGCAGGAGAAACCGTCTTTATTCCCAGAATTCCCATAATACCAAATAATTTTCCATTCCAATTTAAAAGAACGCAATTCCCAGTATCGGTGTGTTATGCAATGACAATTAATAAGGCTCAAGGGCAGACTTTTCGTGTTGCTGGAGTAGATCTCGGTGTCAGTTGTTTCTCGCATGGTCAGTTGTAAGTCGCTCTTTCCCGGGTTAGCAGTTCTAGAAATCTTTATGTTCACGTGCCGGACGGGTCAACTTTCAACATAGTTTAGTCGGAAGCTTTGCGCTGAAGTATTTTCGTTCTATAGGTACTTAAGCCTCATGTGAACGTGATCTAAATAATAACGATCTATTAATACATTAACTTAATAACACACAAGGAGTTACACGCTGACGGAGTCGCGGGCACAGCTATTAACAATAATATTATGCGGTTCGGTATTGCGATATTTTTCAACAGTATTATAGATTGACATATTATATTTCCCTACTAAATTACGAAAGTTAATCTGTCTGTTACATCAAAATCACTGAACCGTGAGGAAGGACATAGGCTCCTTTTTTTTTACGAAAAACGACTTAAACGTGGATGAAGTCGCGGGCAACAGCTATCTATACTAATAATATAAGGCTGAAGAGATTGTTTGTTTGTTTGAACGCGATAATCTCAGGAAGTACTGGTTCGAATTGAAAAATTATTTTTTAATTAAATAGTCAATTTATAGAGAAAGGCTATAGGCTATATACCATTACGCTAAGGCCAATAGGAGCGGAGCGCCAATGAAGAATGCTTCAAAATCGGGGTTAAATTTAACGTTAGCCCAAAGTAACAATTCCACGCGGACGAAGTCGCGGGCAAAAGCTAGTTATTAAATAAAAATAGACTTGTATGTAAGGATATTTGACTTCCAAACAAATTAATTACCAAGCAAACAAGATGATTGGTGCAGTTATTTTGATTCGGTCTAGAAAATACGGTAACTAATTCGATCCCCCAACCAAGAACTCGGTAATGTGCTATAAGGGGCTTTATGCTGTTATGTCGGCATCTATAGATCGGAACTGTACCAATTGAAGAAACAGAGACTACCGTTCCTGTTCTGATTTTAACTTTTTTCTTTTTTAAATCTATTCTGTCTCTAATCATTAATCATACACACTTGTTTTTCTAATTTACTCTAGACATTGGCAGCATAGTCGACATCGGCTCCACTTGCCATTAACAAAAAATAGAATAGAATAAAATGATATTTACAAAGATATCATGACACGCATGATATTTTATGTAGCTATAGAATTTTAGGTACTTTTTTTTTCTTAAATAATTAGGTTTTGAATAAAAGGAATTCCATATCAATGACACAGTGAACATTTCGCAAGAAAATTGCTTCCTTTTAATACATCAATGACTTCAATAATCCCACTAGTTGAAAATATGTTTGATAAAATCACTAAATCTTTTCTCCTGTTAAGTTTTGATTTTTCGATTACCGAGTTCTTGCTTGGGAGCGTCGAATTGTATTATGACCAATTTTATTTACTCGAAGTTGGCAAAATTTTTAGGAATCAGAAATTGTGTGGACTTCAAAAGTTGACTTTTGAGTTTTTTCGGCGTTCTTCTCATGGTAGTAAGCTAGAAAATACCATATATGGCAGTAAGTAGTTTAATGTGACTACAAATATTAAAGTGTAAAGTAAAAGTGTAGGAACTCAAAACTCGAAATAATTGAAAATATAAAACAATAATAACAGAAAAATTTAAATATAACCTAGTGTCAGTTGAAAGATGACCAGTCTCGACTGGTGGCGCCCGTCCGAAAACAACCATGTACCAGGATTTTGTATAAGGATGGGAGATCATCCAATTACTGCCTCCTGATCTGCGTCATTTGCCCTTCCTGTTCCGACGCCACGGTAACTCTTTTGAACAATTCCGCAACGTGTACCAACATCCAAACACACGCGTCATCATCAATGAGACATTTGAGTTTGCATTACAAACTCTGAACCATGCTTATATTACATGCATGGACCATGCCCTAATATGAGACAAGATACTTCCCAGGACATTCACAAAGCTGATTTATACATTAAAAGTCATCAGTCCGTTCCATCATCGCACCATTGATGCATTGTGGACATCCCAAACATACGCACCAAACGTTTTGGGAATAATTTCATTATACGTAAGTACAGCTCAGGAATGGAATCCCCTGCCGGATTCTGCGATTCCAGCTTTTATCTGGACTCAGTTGATTTGTTCTAGGTAAGCCAGCTTCATCTTCGAATACAACATCGCTTATTATCGGGTAATACGGTCGCTAACGCGAGCCTATCTTCATTAAATATTCTACCGTTTCTTTTTATAACAATTTAATGCTCTTTTGTATAACGGCATTGAATTGTTAAAGGCTCGCGTTTCACCACCGCCTCGCGTTTCGCCTCGCTTCGCGTTTTTATTCCAACAATACATCAACTGCTATGGAAATACAACAGAAACCGATTCGGGTTGAATCGGTTAATATTGTACGGATAGGTTTCCTTAAATAGCAGCCTAGCTCCAAAGCTTTCATCTTTTATTTATAGCTCCTGTACATCGTGGGGAGATAAATCTCGGAGTGACGTTAAGATGGAGCGACGCAGATGGCTTGATGCCTTATTCATTGCTTACAGATCGCTACCAACAGAAATGTTTAGAAATATCCATTATTCGTGTAACAAAAACTAACTACGAGTTTGAACAAGTGTAGCTTTCTTTTATCAAATCAATAAATAGTAAAGTTCTGAGAGGAGGCTTGTCATGTGTTGCCAAACGTAATTACAACCGACCTGCTGCGTTTTAATTTTTAGTATACGTGACGAAGCATTTATTACGTGTTCCATTGTTTTTGGTATTCTAATTTTAGGAAACTGCGCCTATTGTTTTTGTTTTGTCATGTCATCCAGAATTCTCTAATTAATTTAGTTTGACGCCATATTATCTGTGTTATCTATCATGATAAGAATAAAATACTGCTCCTGATATTAGTACAAATTATTAAAAAAAAATGAAATCTAGCTACGCTATTAATTGCACATTATTATATATACATGACCTGATCCCTCCATCTCCCTTTCACTACCGGTCTATCAGACGTACTGTAGGGTACCATCCACATTTATTGTGCGCACAGCCAAAATGTGGCTCTCTGTCGGTTTCTGTGTTTCCTGCCACTTATGAACTTCAACCTTTAAAGCAAGAGTAAACAGGCATCTTCTGGGTTCGCTCGTTCCATCGTGGACCTAATCTGTCGCTTACCATCAGGCGAGATCGAGGTCAATAGTGGGATCATACGGAATTAAAAAAAAATATAACGAATAATAATTGATGTGAATTATAAAATAATTATTGCCTAGGCAGTATTTATTTGACTTGACAACTGGAGTACAATACCGTTTTGTGGCTAGCCACGAAACGGTATTGTACTCAAATTGGTTTTTAAATCATTCAAAACTGACATAACCCTGCTAACAGCTGGTTGGCAACAATCCTTTTACTAAATTCCATAAAATTTGCTAAGAAACATACAAGTACATAAAAGATAAATAAACACTGAAGGCAACAAATATGCATACAATTGAGTTCAATATTCTCACTTCTTGAAATCATTGACTGGGTGGCCTAATCATCGTTTTGAATGGAGATGGTTGGCTGAAATGACAACAGCCACAATAATCCCAAGCATGAACTCAGTGCAGAAACCGAAACCCAGATAATTATTATAACAGTTTATTGACAGCCAAGATTCAAAACAACCTAAACAACACTCTAAAGATAGCAATAGGTACATACAATTTAGTCTTAATTTAATCAACCGTTTGAAATATTATGACAGTGGATAATATACGATATGAGAATCTGCTGACTCTCAAGTACAGAGGTGGGTTGCTTAAATACGAAAAACAGATAAGATTGAAGTTAAAGTATACTAGACTAGCACTTCGCCCGCGACTTCATCCGCGTGGATTTCGAAATAATTTATATATTTATATTTTTTATAAATAATTTATATATATTTATTTTTTAATAATAATTCACCTTACTAACAATGAAAAATTTTGTAAGAATTGGTTCATTCGCTCCGGAGATTACCCCCTCTACATACAAACTTACAAACATTTTTTTATAATATTAGTATTGATTAGATTTATACACCCACAGTCGTGTTGACAAAATTACTTAAAATATTATTCAGTATTAATCTGTACCTACCTGAGTGGTCCGCGATGGGCGCTGAAGCAGATGGACCGGGAGCTATTCCTGGAAGCCTCGATCGTGCAGGCCTGGGAGTCACCCCCGGACAGGCCTGCCGACATAAACGACGAGGCGGAGTGGTTCCGGGAGGCCATGTCGGAGATCTGCGACGTGGCCATGCCCCGGGTCCGGCAAGGACGCGCCCGGCGTCAGCTGTACTGGTGGTCGAGCGAGCTAGCAGCGCTGCGCGAAGCGTGCGTTGCGGCGCGACGCCGGTACACCAGGTTCCGCAGGCGCCGCACCCGACCTTCGGATGCGGCGACTGTAGAGGCGGAGCTGTACGAGGGCTACAGGGCAGCGAAGGCCGTCCTCCGAGACGAGATCTGGCGGGCCAAGGAACTGGCCCGGGAGGAGATGCTGGCGACTCTGGACGGGGACCCATGGGGCCGCCCCTACAAGTGGGTGCGAGAGAGGCTCCGCCCCTGGGCTCCCCCGTTGACGCAGAGTCTCCAGCCTCAGTTCTTGGAGGACGTGGTGAGCGCCCTGTTCCCATCGCGAGGGGAGCACGCTCCCCCGCCCATGGCTCCGTCTCCGACGGAACCTGAAGCTGGCGCAAACGCGGACCACAGCGACGACGACGTCTACGACGCTCCAGAGGTGACCGAGGTAGACTTGAGAGTGGCGGTACAACGGCTCAAGGCCAAAAATACCGCCCCAGGACCCGACGGCTTGCCAGGGAAAGCGTGGGTCCTGGCCTCGGAGACTCTCGGGCCTCGACTAGGGGGGCTCTTTAGCGCATGCCTGGAGAGGGGCCAGTTTCCGCTTCGCTGGAAGACGGGAAAGCTGTTCCTGATCCAGAAAGCCGGGCGCCCTGCGGACTCTCCGTCCGCATTCCGGCCCATCGTGCTGCTCGACGAGGCGGGCAAGCTCTTGGAAAGAGTAATTGCAGACCGCCTCTTCGGGCACCTGAATCAGGTGGGCCCGGATCTTGCTGAGTGCCAGTTTGGCTTCCGCAGGGGGCGCTCGACGGTGGATGCCATCATGCGCGTGAGAGCCCTCACGACGGGGGACGCGGTATCCCGGGGCAGGGTCGTCTTGGCGGTGTCTTTGGACATCACCAACGCCTTTAACACCCTGCCCTGGAGTTGCATCAGGGGGGCACTACGGTATCACCGGGTGCCGACCTACCTCCGTCGCATAGTCGAGGACTACCTGACGGACAGAGCCGTCATCTACCCCGGTCACCGGGGAGAGTGGAACCGGCGAGAGATGTCGTGCGGTGTCCCACAGGGATCGGTCTTGGGGCCGCCCCTGTGGAACATCGGATACGACTGGGTGCTGCGCGGCGACCTCCCTGACGGCGTCAGCGTAGTATGTTACGCTGACGACACGCTCGTCCTGGCGCAGGGAGAGTCGCACCAGGCGGCGGCCGACCTGGCGACGCAAGCGGTTGCGACAGTCGTTCATAGGATCCGGCAGTTGGGACTCGACGTGGCGCTGCACAAGACCGAGGCCATGTGCTTTCATGGCGGTCGGAACGCGCCACGGTCCGAGTCCCACATAACGGTGGAGGGGGTTCGCATCGGCGTTGGGAGGACGATGAAGTACCTGCGACTCGTCCTCGACAGCCGGTGGAACTTCAGGGAGCACTTCCTGAGTTTGGCCCCAAAGCTGAACCGGGCAGCAGCCGCCTTCAGGCGACTCCTGCCTAATCTCAGCGGGCCAAACGCCTCCTGCCGAAGGCTGTACGCCGGCGTCGTGCGGTCCATGGCCCTCTACGGGTCCCCAGTGTGGGCCCTGTGCATCCGGACGCGACCACTAAAGTTGGTCGCATGCCAGAGGGTCATGGCTATCCGAATGATCCGGGGATACCGCACGATCGCCGGCGAATCGGCCAACCTCCTTGCCGGATTGCTGCCCTGGGATCCGGAGGCGACTGCCCTCCAGCGCGTCTATGAATGGCGCGTGGAGGCGCAGCGCCGGGGCATATCCCCGCTGCCTCGAGAAGTCGAGACGTGGCGGGAAGAGCTCCGGCGCGATCTCAGGGCAGTATGGAGGGAGCGACTGTCGCAACCGACGGCCGGGCACGCCGCAATTGCGGCGGTAAGACCCCTCTTTGAGGAGTGGCTAGATCGGCGTCACGGCGTCCTGACCTACCGCATGACGCAGGTCCTCACCGGACACGGAAGTTTCGGGAGGTACCTGTGTCTGATGGGTAAGGAAGAGACGCCTGGGTGTCACCACTGCGAGGGTCGCCCTGAGGACACAGTCGAGCACACGGTGCAGGACTGCCCAGCTTGGGCAGAGCACCGACGTGTCCTCACGGCGACAATAGGCGGAGACCTCTCGCGCCCGGCCTTGGTCGAGGCCATGCTGCGGGGCGAGAGGGAGTGGGAAGCGGTCGCCTCCTTCTGCGAAGCAGTCATGCTTTCGAAGGAGGAGGCGGGCCGCGTGAGGGAGAGGATGGCGTCCTCCCTCCAGCCCAGCCGCAGTGGTAGACGCCCACGGCGTCGGACGTCGGCCGACGATCTCCGGCCACCGTAGGCGCGGGCATGCGGACAGCGAGTAAAGGGCAACTCGCTGTCCGACCATGGACCATGCCCGGGTCGACGGCGCGTCGTGTTCCACGCGCGCCTCAAAGAGCGTCAGCAACATGACGAGGCCCCCTCTGCAGAGGACCGAAGCCTGCCGGGGTCGTGGGACTCATCCCGTTACCGTGGCCCCGGTATGTAAAGGGTTATTGAAGGAACACCGTGGATTTTAGTCAGTAAAAGTCTGACAGTCCCTCCCACCCTGCCCGGGGTGGGAGGACTTATTTGATAATTTTACCACGTTAAAAAAAAAAAAAAAAAAATGTATTAATCTGTACCTAGAGTTGACACCTGAGAAACAGTAAATATTTGGATATCATTAATTAATTAAGAGTAACTTCACCAACGCACTAGAGGTAGGTATTTATTTAGTAATAAACTAGCTAACCTTTTATCTCATTGTAAGTGAACCTATGTATCTTTCTTATCAAAATAAACTCTTTAAACTTAACTTCTGCCCGTTCCATAGATCACCCATTGATACAGGGAGGCTGAGTCGAGTGGAGAAGATTAGAATCTCACCAAAAACATAAATGTGAAAATGGGAACCAAGTTCAATTGTCGACTTCGCCGACAAAAGTCTTGAGATCTAAATGTGTGCCAAGTTCTGTAGACAATCCTGAAATTTATTTATAAGAACGTATAACATTCTTAAGTAAACTTAAAACACAATTTCTTGTTTTTTTTTCTGATAGAACAATGCTTATTTAAAAATATGACTTTTTCAATTTGAATAGTTGAATTATTTACACAAAGCTAATAACTTATGATCTATTGAACCTCATCATTTGACTTGGCTAGTTTTACCATGTTTTGGTACGAAACCCTTCTTGCGCGAGTCTGACTCGCACTTGGCCGGTTTTTTTTGCGATTTCGACTTTGGCCCCACAGTAAAATTCGATCTTTTTCATGCATGGGTACTTTCACCGAAGCAGCTGTTCATGTTTCCTGGACACCTTGTATAAGAATAAGATGATCGCAGTAAACCTGGATGGACGGACAGACAGACAGACGAACATGACGAAATTATAAGGGTTTCTAAAAACGTTAAAAACAACTATTGGTGGATGGAACTTATTTTCCTACGAAGAATACGAAAGATGACTTTTTGCTCTTATAATTTGACAAAGCGCTACCTTACCTTCTAATAAAATCGATTGATTGGAATAATATTAAAATCCGATAATTTCACTGTTTTCTGATTTTTTCCTTTTGTATACACACAATTACCTAGCTTGATACCAAATTTGAACTTTCTAGATCACCTGGAAGTGGGTTAGGTTTTGTATCTATCTATAGATCAGTCAGTTAATCCTACTAATATTATAAATGCGAAAGTTTGTGAGGATGGATGGATGTTTGTTACTCTTTCAGGCAAAAACTTCTGAACGGATCTGAATGAAATTTGGTAAGTAGATAGTTGACAACCTGGAATAACATATAAGCTACTTTTTATCCCGGAATTCCCACGGGATCGGGATTTACGCGGGAAAAACCTCCCACGCGGAACGAAGTCGCGGGCAAAAGCTAGTCAGTCATAAAAATGTCGATTTTTGGATGTTAATATCTATATAACTGTTTAAGCTGTATTTATAAAATATAGGTTAACTACTAGTTTATCTAGGCGGTTTCATTATATAAACCAAATTTGGTGGGTTTAAGTTGAATAGTTTTTGAGTTATGAAGTAACTTCTGTATAATAATTAAAAGTAACTTCTGTCGGTATGTCACAGTAATCCGGTCGATAAACCGCAGGCACTAATTGTAGTGGTTTAGGTACTGCTGATGTGCGCAAACTAAATCGACGATCTAAATATCAGAGTTCGTAACTCCAATTGAGTAAATTTTACAGGAGCAAGAAAAAACTTTTTTATTTATTCATTTATGGCAATATTTCAACTTGTGGTTTAAGGGTAGAATTGATAGAGAACATTTTTTACAATTTCTTTTTATAAATATTGCTTTGTATTTGTGAGAAAATTGACTTAAGTACGAAATATTCTAGCCACGGTGTTTGGAGTTAGAAAGTGTAGGTAAACGCAGTACGACTTCATTATTTTTATAGATTGATAAATGTACATACCTCATCGTATTTATCGTTTTTGGGAAATAAGAAGTATTCCATTGTATAGATTATAAAATACTGCACGAGATGGCATTAAAAGTCCATTTTCGTTTTTATTGGAGTTACGTATTTTGATAATTAGACCGACGTATCGATAGAAATAGAGTTGCCTACGTTTATATTATTATTCATCGGGACAAATGTACTCATAGCTTTTACCAGATTGCATCGCAATGCAATATTCCGGAACCGCAACATCATGATCTGTTTAGTCTTTTCTCAACTTTCTCAACTCACTCAACAGTTTTTTTCGGTGTTTCGTCTCAGAGTATTCAGTTAGGAAATACCGGCCTCATCTAGCTAAACTAAAAAAAAACTTAAAGTGTTATTTATAAATTATAACCAATTTACAAAATAAATATTTCATTTAATTTCTCAACTGTCGGGGTCGGCTTCCAGTATTACCAGACACAGCTAAGTAATAGTGTTTTGCATGGAACGACTGCCTGTCAAACCCCCAGAACCCAGTAACTGGGCATCACCATACCCCGTGGCAAGACACGGCCAAGTTTTGGAATTCTCTGTCGGCTTCTGTGTTGCCTGCCACTTATGACCTTTCAGCCTTTAAAGCAAGAGTGAATAGGCATCTTTTGGGCTCGCTCGTCACATCGTAGACCTCATCTATCGCTTACCATCAGGCGAGGTCGAGGTCAACAGTGGGCTCATCCGTAATAAAAAAAGGCTTATAGTCACAGATTTTCTGGCTTCAATGCTTCCTGCAATGACTGTTCAAAGATGTAAAAATTACAGCTGGGTCCGAAAGCTTTTTTGTGGCACGAAGTTCACCAATCCACAGACGAACCTTGCTTAACTTTGAAGATCGATCCATGCGGCTGTTATTATTTACGAGCTCCTCTTCCGAAGCCAACACGTTCCAGATTTCTCAGTTACAAATCCGCGAGTTGACAACTTTGTAAAAATTGTTTGAAACGCTTCGAAGCGCTTCACGTGTACTCGTAAAATAATATTTCATTCATCACTTAACCTTTCAATTAAAATATAAGTATTTTTTTAATTTATTAAAAAACTTTGGCCTAAATCGTGGCATTGTGGTCACGTGACTATGTATGACGTCATCGTTCAAAAAACAACTTTCCTGGCATTTGGCACATAAATGTACTTCGGGTATTTTATGATATTTTACTCTATTTTGAACGTGAACAATTATTATCAGTGCTGTGCAGTACCTTGTTGTGGGAATACTACTATAAAAACGCCAACGAAACTATTTATTCATGTCCCTTTAAAAAGAGATATTCGCAAGAAGTGGTTAGAACTTCTGTGTCAAATCCATCCAAAGGTTGTCTGTAAAAGATCGCTTTTAGCGATAAGATCGCCCATTGTATCACCCTTTTTAGTTGTTAAGTCCATATTTGTTTTACTGTTATGGTGTACAATAAATAATATATCTATCTATCTGCTTTTTTAAAAAGACAAAAAAAGGAACTCATCGAACAACTATTACAGGACGATAAGACAAATGAACCAGAAGAGAGAGAGTTAGTTATGAAATGAAATGAAATATTTATTTGTAAATTGGTTATAAATAACACTTTTACACGTCATGATTTTTTGCGTGTTTAGTTTAGCTAGATGAGGCCAATATTTCCTAACTGACTACTCTGAGAAGAAACACCGAAACAAACTCCCTCTGAGTTTGTCGTCAACGTCTCTTTTAAAGTCCAAACAATTTGTATTTGTATATGAGAAGCATGTAGGTTCATGCCTTTGGTATTCTTTTGAGGAAATAACCACGTAAATTTGAGCGGACCTGTCCAGACAGTGCAAGCAGTTAGTTGGTTATTTCTTATTTTGTCTTACGCACCAACTAAAGATAACCAGTCAGCTGTCAAAATATTGAACGATGACGTCTCGTTTTCTGATTGGTGTTTCTAATCACGTGACTCACAGATAAAAAGTCTCATTTTTCTCAAGGGAAAATAAAATAAATAATTAATAATCTTTTCTTCATTTGTACTATTTTGTGCTTCATATCAATAGATTTACATAATTAAATAGTTATTTTAAATTTTTAAACATACTGTCAACTCGCGGATTGTGTGACATAGAAGAGTGTTAGTGCATACTCCGTATACTTTGGACGTTCGCATACGAAACATGACCCGCAATAGTATAGCATCTATACATGCTAAAAAAAATATTACCATTCGAAAACAAAACGTTTTATTTTTTTTTTTTTAATATTTACTAAAAATGTTAAATTGATAAGTAAAAGAAACATGTACTTGAAGGACGGCAACGTCGCAATTGCCGTCCTTCAAGTACGCGTGTAAGTAGCATCTATGGATGCTATACTATTGCGGGTTAACTGGAACGCCCTCTGTTAGTTAACGTACTGTATTCTATACTAATATTATAAAGCGGAAAAGTTTGTTTGTTTGTTTGCTTGAACGCGCTAATCTTCGAAAGTACTGGGTGGATTTGGATGCAATTTGGTATGGAAGTAGCTTGAAGCTTGAGGAAGGTTATAGGCTACTTTTTACGCGACTGCAAAAAAGGAGAGTTATGCTTTTACCGTGATAGAATCCACGGGAGCGAAGCCCCGCGTGAGTACTAGTCAGAAATAAAATAAGGTGTTTTCTCTCGAATCTTTTTCGTTTATTCAGAGATTTTTAGAAGATAGACTCAAGATCATTACACCTAGAATTGTTGAGAATAGGATTCCCGCACAGAACAAATTCTGCTCTGTTAAAAACAATGTATCTATAGGACATCTACAGATAGATAATAATAGTGTTTTGGAAGATTTTTTACAATAACTTTAAACTATAAATTTCTCAGTAGTAGCCTGGAGTCTGGAAGTCGGCGGTGTGACACCTCCGTGCCTCGGAAAGTATTTTAAGCCCGGCTTTCATTTGAACATCATTGACAGTCATTACAGGTATTCAGAAGCCAATAAATCTGAAACTGGGTATCGTGTTACCCAGTTACTGGTTTGTGGAGGACAGATAGGCATTTGCTGCATGTAAAACGCTAATAAAAAAAAAACTTTTATTTCCAGGCTTCTAAGGCCCATAGTGTTAGTCTAACAAATTACTTAAAAACTATGTTAGTAAGAAACAATTAGGCATACACAGACAAGTATAAAGGACATAACAAAATAAACAACTCACAATCACAGGAAGATTTATCAAGCCCCATGTATAACATGTAGCTTGATAAACCTATCCATTGCAGGCCCTTCTAGTCTTTCCGCGAAAACTTTCAGCACGCTATTGCTGTTTCCTCTCACTCTGCGTATTATAGACGCGACTTTCATCCCTATGCGCAATCCGCGAACATCCCAGACGCACTACAATAAGGAGGAAGCCTCAACAGCGCACTGCTAGCATTATTAGCTAAACAGCCGAGGCGAAACAGATAACGAAAAATAAATGATGAATGTCCTAGCCAAATTATTCATGTCTAAACATTCTTCTTCCAGACAAACGAAATGTTCCACCGAGAGATGGAAGCGGCTGGAGTGGCTGTCTCACCATACGCTCCTCAAACATACGACGCAGTGTGGGCAATAGCACTAGCGTTAAGCAAAGCGGAACAGCTCTGGAGGTCCTTAGAAAACAGACGGAGTAATGGAACGAACATCACCAAGCTTGGACTTAGCCATTTTGATTATGACAGACAGGATATGGCCAAAGAATTTCTGGATCAACTTGCAAATCTTAGCTTTGTTGGTGTTTCGGTAAGTATTTGCTTGAATATTTTCACATATATAATGTAAAACTAGTCAATAAGATTTTGTAACATGGATCACGCTTACTTATCTCGAAATACCTATCATTATTATCATAATAGGTATAATCAGCCTCTAACATTTCCCCTGCTGCGATACAGGCCATTATGCACCAAACAGACCCAATTCTGGTTGATGGATGTCGTTTGTCTTCAGATTTTTCAGTCACGGTGAAGGAAAATCATCAGTCATTCTGAATAAAAAAAAAAACATCGTAATTCGTCGTCGTCGATTTTTTCCTTCCCCGTTATGAGACCAGTGGTGGTGATAAGAATTACACAAATTAATGTGCCCGTCCACTGCCCAGGTTCAAACCCACGACCTTATATCTCGCAACTACAAAAATCACTCCTATATACAATACAGAGGCGCTATCATTGTCGAGTTAGTTACTGACTGATTTAGGGCGGTTTTAGACTAACGTTTTAATCTGCGCCCTTAAAGGCACGACACTTACAGGTACGACAAACAAATACGATAATTTCAATAATTTATTGAGTTATAAATATTTTTTTGGTATATTTCGTCTATCTTAATAAAAACACAAAATAAAGAGATAGAAATTTAAATTTCTAAAGATAGAGTGAACGTCAATATCCGTACTATGTAGTTTGAAAACTTTAAATAACACGTTATTCCGTAAGACGATAATATATATATTATGCGAATAGTAACACAAACGGCCTATATTAAGTTTTACTATATAAAACGGTAGATTTTAAATACGTAGAAAATCATTTCGTTTTTTTATTTCACGTTCATTGAAAACCTGCTCGTTTATTCACAAATACCCATTTATTGCTCAACAGTGAACATGGTTCTGATGTGAATACTAAATAGAGCATAGCCAGCCGTCAACATTAAATTATAAAACAATTTGTATCATACTCTAAACTTCCCTGCCTGTCGGTTGTTACCGCGTCAAACAAATTATTAACGTGTGTGGGTAGATTTAAATTAACATACATTTGAATATTCAGTCAAAGCCGCACAAAACAGTTGATAATTTAGTTTGATTATGATTAATGTGTATTTTAAGTTTAATGCTGACATGATATTAATACGATGGCTATGAGTGAAGTTAGTGGGGATACTGATACTTTCTTTCAATAAAATATACAATACAAAACGTTTGAAACATAAAAATCACATACCATAGTATTGAAGAACCGAAAATATCTCCGAAGCTAGGTACAAAAATTATTGGCAGACCTAAATAGATTCTGTGCAAATGTTCGATGTGCCTTAAAGCGCTGGCTGCGAATAGAGAGAGGATAGGATAGAAAACAACCAACAATATATCTTTCATAGTGGAATATGAAAGATATATTTGGCAAGTAGTGTGGTTGATGACTCGGCCACAATAGGTGAGACTACCTACCAAAGAGAGGCCGATACAGTCAGGGGTGTACGACGTACGTGACTTTAGAATCTAACGTTCCATGAAAATTATGAAAGTTTGACGACACGGTTGGCGTAGTTGTTAAGCAATAGACTGCTGCGCTACGTGACGCTGGTTCTATGCCCGCACCGAAGCAATTGAAAGCGCAGCCTGCAGATAGTTATTCCGTGTCTGGATGCGGGTGAATTTAATTGTTTGTAAACGCACCCACGTTATAGGAACAAAAACTAGTGCTTCAGTTTTAGTAGTCAACGAACACGGCGGTTCAACCATTTTTGAAAACTTGCTCCACATGAATGATCAATTTAAAACTGAAGTCAGATGTATTATTTTCGTATTATCGGAAATACGTGTGCTATAAATAATGCTGTTAGAATATAATTTTCTATCTAAGAAGAATCTTTGGCTCTCGACTAAATGGCATTTTATACTCAAAAACGACGACTGTCGAAATCTATATTTTTCGTAGAATTTCCCTTAAGAATATGTTATGTTTACAGGGTCCCGTCTCTTTTAACGGAGCAGATAGAATAGGTACGTCGGCATTCTACCAAATTCAAGGTAAGTTTGTACTTAATTTACATAGTATAATTTGACGTTAGCGTTCCCGATGGGGAATATTAACTTCATTTCGCCTGTAGGTGTTTAAATCCCTTATGTTAGTTATGGGGAGTTGTACGCAGTTTGATTTCAACCGGCAAAATAATAGTAATAAGATTTTTTCTCGTGTTAAAAAATCATTATTCAATTTGGTCCACGAGTAAGATTTTTATAAAATACCTTTGGATTCAGCGAACACCCGCTTCGTCTTCTAAATTTTACTACAGCAGAGCTGACAGAACAGTAATTTTGTCTTGAAATCGATCGAAAAATCACTCTCACTTTCCCTCTCCCCGCCGGGGTTGCAGGAATCTTGCCGGGGTTGTGGGAATGTTCTAACGTTCTAACCCCGGAACGCAAGGGTAGCTGAAGGAACAGAGTGGATTTTTAGTCAGTAGAAGACTGACACTCTTTTCCGCTCGCGATTTTCTCACCCAGAATAAAAGAAAAAAAAACTTTCCCTCTTATCTCTTCTTCGAAAAAGTTCTAAACAAACTGTGAGAAAAAGGTGTAAACGCTCTTAAGCCATAACTTCGAGTTTGAAATACAAACACAAACATCCGAACTTTCGTATTATAATATCAATAGAATCTATCTCCTGCGTACCTATTTAGCTAGTCCACGCTGAGATTGGCTACCGTGATTGAAATTCTGTTTGAAGGATTATTAGCTTCGAGCACTATTCAATGGAATCGCGCTCAATATGTCATTATAGGCCTTACCTTTAATTACATATTCAGCGCTTTGGAAATGTAGGTACCTAGTATGAAGTTTAAAGCAATAACGTTGTTGATGATGAAGAATTAGTAGGTGAAAGAATAAATTCTCAACCAGCATTACAATAACAAAGCAAATGTGTTGCCACATGACGAGTGGGAAGTCTTTATTTCCATGGAAAATGGCTAACCTTTAGTGTGGGGCGTAACTTGTGTCGATACTCCTGCATCATCGCATCGTCCTAGCTCGTCTTGCTGTACTGGCACTGTCGCTGCAGCTGCTGAGAACCTCAAGTGGCGGAAAAATAATAACCTCGTTTGTAGTTATATTTTCGAACCGTTTGAGGTTGAAACCTTAGGATCGCGGGGTCCGAGTGCTCCTCGTGTAATTCAAGGACTGGCATTGACTTTGGATTGAGGTTAACCATTGCCATACAATGTGGCAATGCCGTCAGTCTTTTAGGCACATTATAAGTGGTCAGTGAAGCGTACCTACTAATTACTTTTGTAGTTTAACATATTTTATTAAGTGTGTATATTCAAAATAATAAAATAAGTGTTCAATATTGTTTTGTTTTGAAATTAATCTATTGCTTTTGAAAGCCTCTACTTACGACGCTGCCTTTTAAAACAACGCTGTACAACAACCTTATTCATACGTAGAATAGCCCAAAGAAAAGTCGGCGAATTGCACGCGGCCGCAGTAGGCGGGATGTAATGTATGTTTATACTACACCTGCTTGGAAAGTACCTTGATACTTTATCAAATTTACGGTAGAAAGTACGTCATTGCATATCGAACAAATATGCGGGGAGAAAACGCATCTGAGCGGGAGAGAAAAGTGTATGAAAATCCATTTCGTACGTGGTTTTTCTTTTTTAATTTTGGGTAAGACTATGCGCCGGTAACCTACATATCAAAAGCCAAAAAGTTTTTACAGTGAGTTTTTATCTCCAAGTTCGCAAAATGACACTGGCCACTAGCTGTGTGTTGGATGGTGTCGGGCTGGCAGTGCGACCCTGCGGCGGCAGGATAAACAATTTGAAAAAAGAACATGTGAAAATTGCAGACGCCATTGGCGCCATTTTCAATTTGTGTGTTGTTTGAGGATTCAGTTTTCGTAGAAAGTAAAATAAAACTATCAAAATGATAAGTAGTGATAGTGATGATGAAGATTTTTTAACTCCGCCGCAGTTGAAGGAAACAGCAAAAATACTGATTTTACCACAGAAATCAATTAAAAAATATAATAAAACTTATGATGATTTTTTGCAATGGAAAAGTGAAAAAAATGCGGCATCTTTTTCTGAAACTGTTTTGCTAGCTTATTTCCTTAGAACAACAACGCATAGAAGGATAGTACGAGTGCAAAAAGTGAGGCAACTAAAACTTAGCCATTTTTGGCTAACTTTGCTCGACGAGCCGTCAGTCAGTACTCAAGGTCACATTCTGTCGAACAGAGCTCGCGAGTAAATAATTTAAAACGACCGTTTGTAGCGTAAAGGGATGTCATAGTCCTTCAGGAAAACAAAAAACGTGTAATCAAATTACATTTCACAAGTAAATACTTACATTTAAACATTATATTTAAGTAAATCGACCATCAAACAAAAATTCTAATAACCTAACTTATCACAATTCAATGTTGCTATCCGTGAGGAAAAAAATACCCATATTGATTTCTTTTGTGCTTATTTTTGTTTAAAAAAAATATAGTTTTAGCGGCAATTATGTATGCGTCAAACTAAACTATATTTATTTACAGCTACTACCTACAGTGTTTTATAACTAAAAGTTACTGTTAGTTCGAAGAGTGGCATCATAAACATGACAATTTTATTGATTAAGATTTTTTTCATTTAAGTAATGTTCTCAATAATATTTTTCTATTTCATAAATACAACACATACTTTTAATTGATATCAAACGAGATTTTTCAAGCAATTAATACATTTCTATAATATCATTATAACACATTACACATCAAACATTCTAAACGCAATAAACGATATCTCATTTCGTTTACCTTCCGTAAATATATGTCATATAAGTCATATTACATGAAAAAAACATCATCTTATTTAGTTTCATAACATAAAATACTTGATTTGATCAGCAACATAGTAGTGCGTTTTCCCATTTTTGTGGTAATGCTACTGGTAATGGTATCACTGAAAGCTATATTTGTGTGCGTTTGAAGAACGTAGACACATTCGGCTCATGCACACAAAGAAAATAAAGTGGACACACGAAATCGCTCGTGTGTTCTAAGCTTATTTCAGTGAAAAAGCGCAAAAATACAAACCAAGTACGTTATGGTCTATATACTCAATGTTGAAAAGTACTATATTGACAAGAAACGACATAAATATTCAAGAATACAAAAAACTTACAGCATTTCTGAAAAGAAAGTCGGAGGGATTCCGTAGTAAGAAATCAAAAGTGCTTACTACAAAGGATGTTTATTCCTTTTTGCAGAATGCTCCAGATGACAAATATTTGTTGATGAAGGTAAGTTTATGAACAAAATGCACTGGTTTATGATTTATTACGTGCCTATTTATGAGTAGAAATCTACTAGGTTTTCATGTTTGATATTTTTGTTTACAGGTTATTTTGATTTTAGAAGTAAATGGAGCCTGTCGTTCGCAAGAACTTGTGGATATGACAACAGACGATATCGAAATCCTCGAAAATGGAATAATTGTCAATATTCCTAACACAAAAACCAAAATTCAGCGATCATTTGTTATATCGGGGTTATTTTATGAGATAATGAAGAAATATAACGAAATTCGCCCTAGTGACCCCAAAACCAATCGGTTTTTACTACAATATAAAAACAAAAAATGTACGAAACAAGTAATTGGGAAAAACAAAATAAGTACTGTGCCAAGAGAAATAGCTTCCTACCTTAATTTACTCAATCCACTAGAATACACTGGCCACTGCTTTCGCAGAACTTCAGCGACTATTCTTGCCGATACTGGTGCTGATTTAACCACAATAAAACGCCATGGTGGTTGGAAATCGTCCGCTGTTGCAGAAGGTTACATAGAGAATTCCGTAGAAAACAAAACACGAATAAATAACCAAATATCGGGATCGATTAATGTGCATCAAGACTCATCTCCTCAACCATCAACGAGCGCGGCGATGCCAAATGCCCCTCAGCAGCCAGTTGCCCCTTTGGCACCACAGCCTTCTACGAGCGCAGTGCCAATAGCACAGCCAGTTATTAATTAATATGACCATGTTTCTGAATTTCGTACTAAGCTCAAATGGCTTCCTATTAGGTTTCGCCGGAATTTTCATTTACTTTCTCTGCTTTATAATGTGTTATTTAATCCTTTCACTCCTTTTTATCCTAAAGATCGTTTTCGGTTTCTCTGTGACACACATTCAAGGTCCTTGAGATCATCGGAAAATTTAGAGTTAAGTATCCGTATGCATTCCACTTCTTTCTTCGATAAGTCTTTCACTATACAAGCGGCCCGCTTGTGGAATGCATTACCCATAGATGTGAGGCGTGCTCAAACATTATCTACGTTCAAAAGAATGGTAAAGGAGCATTACCTCCCACTATAATTTTTTTCCCCTTCTTTCTTTATTATGAATTTGATATGTATTAGTATATATTTATATATTATATTTTTTGGTATGTTTTTCTATATTATGATGTTTGGTTAGTATGATGTTGTACACTGACAGCCCTAAATCTATCTCTTATAATTCTGTCCATCCAAAGGTTGTCTGTAAGAGATTGCCCTGTGCGATAAGACCGCCCATTGTACACTAGTTTTATTATTTTTATCCTTAAGTGTATTGTAAGGTGTACAATAAAGTATATAATAAATAAATAAATAAATAAAAGTGTTACATTAAGCTTCACTAACTGCAACAATTTCAATATAAATTTCAATTAGTAAAGATTTAGTTTTTTATTTTCCTCGTAGGTGTAGTATAAAGCACTATGTATCACTCGAGAGAAAGTGCGATTCCCGATCTCGGGTGTTTTAAAGGTGTTTCAAACGACACCCTCGACGGTAATCGGTCACTTTCTCCTCTCGGTGAACAATGTACTATTGTTACACGCAAAAACTACTAACGAACGAACGAAGTCGCGGGCAGAAGCTAGTTATCCATAAATTCGGCTGTTATCTAGAATAAAGTTGACTCTAATAATCTGTTAATAAATAACAATATAATTATCAATCAAACTTTCATTCTGAAGAGATTCTGTTCAAAGAATAATTTCAAAACAAATAGTGGAAGCAGAATTTTCATAACTCTCTTTCTTGGATTTTTTAATAATATATAGTATATATTATAATTTATTCATGTATACATATAAATTATATACTTGTAATAAGTTTATTACTTTGAATATTTTATGTACTTGGGTTTTTTTTTATGCACCCGCCATGTTATCTCTTCACCACTCATGGTTGACTGGTAGAGAATGCCTATGGCATTAAGTCCGCCTTTGTACATTTTGTGTTGCATAAAGTTTTAATAAATAAAATAAATAAATAATAACGCTGTACAACAATCTTGTTCGTACGTAGGCGGTAGACCAAAGACCGTGGCGCTATACTCACACGGGCGCGAGATGTCGTGCGCGGATTGCGCGCGGCCGCAGTGGGCGGGCGGCGTGCCGGCCGCGCGCCGCGTGCTCGTGCTGCGCGTGGACTCGGTGTGGCCGCCCGCCAGGCTGGCAGTCGCCACGCTGGCGGCGCTGGGAGTCATGCTCGCACTCGCCTTCCTCGTCTTCAACTTGCATTATAGTAAACGAAGGTAGGAACTATTTATAAGAAACTAACAAAAATGTAATATTTAACATTATCCGACGATCTCTTGTCACTTTCGGCGTTCCAGCTGTATTAGAACCCAATGGCCTTGCACGCGACGATGGCAATAGACCGGACGGTATGTCTTTATTTCCTTGGAAGATGGGTAGGCCTTTAGTGTGGGACGCAACTTGTGTCGATACTATTGCACCATCCCATCTTCCTAACTCGTCTTGCTGTGCTGGCGCTGCCGCTGCGGCTGTTGAGAACCTCAAGCGGCGGAAATATAATAACCTTGTTGGTAGTTATATTTTCGAGCCGTTTGGGGTTGAAACTTTGGGGTCGTGGGGTCCGAGTGCTCACAAATTATTTAAAGATCTATCCAGACGCCCAGTTGACACTTCGCGTGACCCAAGGGCTGGCTTTTACCTTGCACAGAGGTTAAGCATTGCCATACAACGTGGTTACCAGTCTTTTGGACACATTACCAGTATACAGCGATGCGCACGAATTTTTGAAAGCCATATTTTAGTTTATTTTTAGATGTATTATATGTACTTTAGGGTTTTTAAAGTGTTAATAATGAACACTAAATTTAATAACCCAAAATATAAGTGACATCTTCAATCATGAAGCCGTTTATGTGAAGGATAAAGGTAATAAACATCATCCTCCTCACAAAGGGCTACATGATTGGCACTAAATTACAAGCTATTGTTATTAAATTACTAACACTTTATAGATTATTTGGTCCGAAATAAAATTTTATTATACACTGCTGGGTCACAGTCTTCTCTGTGAGAGAGAATGAGTCATTTTCCTCCTCGCTGGTGGTGGATGTCACAATTCGTCGGATTTTACGGTCGTAGGAGAGATGGTTTCCTCAACGGTTTTTTCACCGTTCTGAAAACAGAAGTGCTACTGAAAATTACACAAAGCAATGCCTGTCTGCGCTCAAACACATAATCTAAAACTTGTTCCTGTTAACACTGGGTCAATACTTCTCATCACAATAATAACAAATAAATAAGATATTATAATGGCTAACGGCTAACGTGTCGGCCTTGTGATTTATAGGTCGCGGGTTCGACCTCCACGCTTACACTATTGCCGTGAACCCACTCCAGACACAAGCATATTTAGCTTAGTTGGAGGGGTTAACAAGCTTGCTAATAATGTGAATTCTACCAACCTTCTTTCTCTGTTTTCTTCTGTTCTCCTTAAAAAAAAATACAATAGGCAACTTGGCCCATACAAATAAAATACACATAAACTATATACAAATTATACCACTCTGTCAAGAAAGTACCGGGAAACATTCAATAATTCACGCACAGCCCTAAATCTGTCTCCTTTAGTTTTGTCCATCCAAAGGTTGTCTGTAATAGATCGCCCTGTGCGATAAGACCGCCCATTGTACACTAGTTTTAATTTTTGTATCCAATGAAATATTGTAAGGTGTACAATAAAGTATATAATAAATAAATTGTTATTTATTCATCCAAAGTTATTTTATCACCTTCAAAGTTATTCATAAACGATACACTTACGCCAACGAATGATTAATAAGACGAAGATTTTGTAGTTCAGGTCAGTATTACTGCTCCTAAAACCTTTTAACATAGCGAAACAGTGTAGCTGTAGCATCAGATAAAATTTTGTTGCTCCGAAGACTTTTCCTGGAGCAACAACATACATTATTATGCACTACAATATCTCCAAAGCGTAGATCTTAGAAAATATATCGAATTTGACGGTTTCGGAATACACCTGTGGGAGTACCAATATGAAACTGGAACAATACTTACCTCAGTATTGTGTTTTTAATAGTTTGTAAGAAGCTTTTATATCACACTCTTAAAGTGATTAACTATAAATTCCTGCAAGTTGAGAACTTGACTTTTGATATAATCAATCAATCAATCCATTTATTTCACGCAAACTTGACCAGTACAAATATATTAGAAATCATTTATTCATTTGTTAACATAGTTTAATTAAATACAGACCTTAAAATACTTACATACATTAACAATAACTATAAATAAGCGAATACATATTGCTTAACTAAAACTAATGCTATGTTACACGTGTTCTCGTCGTCATAATCATCATTTTCTCTTCATCAATAATTTAGGTCGTTTCTTAACTATTTTGGGGTTGGCTTTCAGTCTGGTATTCAGCTCTCCGGCTCTCAGGCTCCTCATGTATTTGTATCTTCAGCTCCTCATCATTATTTTTCAGGTCGATAAAACTGTCATCTCCTCGTCTTAACAACATGACGTTGATTGGCTGTGTGCTGGTGTACACAGCAGTCGCGTTACTGGGCGTGGACAACGCTACTCTACCGTCCTATGTGCCCTTCTCTGCTATGTGCACTGTAAGTACCAAGAAAAACTTAAATGATATGCCATTTATAACCTTAAAGCAGCAATTCGCAAGAAGATTGTAGAACCATCATAACGTTATTGGTTTCATTTTTAGGGTTCCGTAGTCAACAAGGAACCCTTATAGTTTCGCCATGTCCGTCTGTCTGTCCGTCTGTCCGCGGTTTAGCTCAAAAACTATTGATACTAGAAAGTTGTACTTTGGCATGAGTATACACATTAATAACGCCAAAAAAGTGGTAAAATAAAATTTTGAAAAAAGCAATTATTTAGGGTACCTCCCATACATGTAAAGTGGGATGATAATTTTTTTTCGTTCTTCCCATAGTGTGGGATATCGCTGGATAGGTCTTTCAAAAATATTAGGGGTTTGGTAAGACCGATTTTTGATTAAGTAAACCATTCGTGACTTATCAAGCTTTAAAGTACCAATTTTCGTTAGAGTCAAGTGTCACCCCCTCTATCAACTAAACGGTTGTAGTTAGAAATTCAAATGTCACGGTAGTAGTACCTATATATAACGAATTTTAAAGGAAAACTATCACACATATGTGGGTTTTACAAGTTTACGAGTAATAGTCGACCAATTGTATTTGACTCGAAAATTTCGAACAACTCTATAGAAATGTCGATAGATGGCGCTAAGCGCCAGTTGTATCGTGCTAGCTTCTTGTGACGATGGAGTAGTGCAGCTGCAGCTGTGTGTCCGTATTTAAATTCAAAACACCGGCTATGACAAGTTTTATACAAATCTCTAAAAAAAATGTAAACTTTCCGTGCAAAATTGTCGGATCAGGTGAGGATTTGTATAGGAAGTCAAATTAGTTAGGTAGTCATGTTTGGCTTTTAGTTAGAGCATGGTACAAAACAATCAGTCAGCGAACACGACACGCACTTGGCTGTTATAAAAACTACGGAACCCTACACTGCGCGTGACCCGACACGCACTTGACAGGTTTTTTTTATAAATAGCATTAGGTACTTATTTTAGTTTTATGAATGTATCTACAAGTATATACTGGTTTACCGTACTCACCTCTAAACCAGGTCCAGTCACCGACAGCAAATGAGTGTTTTGGCATTTTTGCTGACTTCGGCCTTTTGGCGTAGTTAATGCACACAATAATGTCTAAAGTTAAGTTCTTTGTTTCTCTCTTTAT
Organism: Tholera decimalis; assembly: GCA_943138885.2. Classification (NCBI taxonomy): domain Eukaryota; kingdom Metazoa; phylum Arthropoda; class Insecta; order Lepidoptera; family Noctuidae; genus Tholera; species Tholera decimalis. Next base: position 4,414,565 of record OW964557.2, on the reverse strand, counting down.
ATAACTTTGGATATTATTGTATGTCCTGTGTCTATACCAAAAAAAAATTGTTTGTTTATGAATTTAATATTTTCCCCTGTTTATTTTTCCACTAAGAAGTATTAAATCCACACTTGTACAGTATTTTGTTATGTGTATAAAGTTGTAGGAATATTCTGTATCCCGGCTGGTTCTGAACGGCACATGCGCGTCATCTCATTTCTATCACAATTCTGTGTAAACGAGGGAATGTCAAACTTACATCCCACGACCCCAAGTAAATGGGATAAGGGCAGGAAGATAATGATAAGTCGTCGTAAGTAATAGAAGCAATCTTGTCATGTTTCCAGGGTAGAGTGTACATCTTATCAGCTGGATTCTCGTTGGCTTTTGGATCAATGTTTGCGAAGACCTATCGCGTGCACAGGATATTCATAAGGTATACGTAACACAACACTTACAACATGCACCTATTTTACAACCAATTAATTCAAAATACTAAATTGGAACCGTTTAATAAATTATACCTACGTAAATATTTCGTGTTCCTAATCTAATTTTGCTTAAATCTTTCAGCAACCGCAGCGGAGTTTGTAAAACCAAGTTACTACAGGACACGCCACTGATATCCCTCGTGTGTGCGCTACTGGTCATCGATGGGATGATTGTCACTCTGTGGACCATGCTGGACCCCATGGAGAGGCATCTGAAGAATTTGACCACAGAGATCAGCACCACTGATCGAAGCGTCATTTATCAGCCTCAGGTTAGTAAAATTGCGTTCAACTAGGGCTTCCAATCCCGGAATACCGAGATCTCGCTATTGCGGGATCCCGCATAATTTTCCAATCCCGCGTGATACGGGATTGCGGGTGCGGGATCCGCGGGATTTGTGGGGCTGAAAAAAAGCATGCATGCTCGCGAGCGCGATCGCTCGGTGACTGGCGGTCGGCAGCGATGCAAACAACGCGGGGTTTGATGTCACCTGTTTTTCACAGCTTAAGTAGCCTAACATAGCCGAATTTCAGTCAGTGGTAGCACTGGTAGCCTAAGTATGAAGCCTAAAATATCAGTAAAGTTTTTTATTCAGTATTTGTTACTGTTTTTTGTGAAGATTAAACGGTGTAATTTGATTGATCTCATACTAATAGTAATACGTAAATAAACGTAGAGTTAGTTGATTAATTCATTGTTTTATTTGCCTTATATAAATGTGAATATTTCAATATGTGGGATCCCGTAAATACCGAGATCCCGCGGGATTGAAAATTCGTAGTCCCGCAAATACCGAGATTGAATTCAGGCTGCGGGATTGGATGCCCTACGTTCAACTCTCTTGATAATGTTTTAGTTTTATACAACTGAATGAGCAAAGGTTATAGGTACAAATTCTAGATCATGGGTTCAAACCAAAGCAGACACATTAATTTAAGTAAGTTACTTCATCACCACTGCTCTTAAACCGGCGTGTTTTATGTCCGAAAATCCCCTAAGAAGAAGGCCTGTGTCCTAAGCAGTGGAAACGTTATGGGCTAGTTACATTTTTTATACATTTGTATTTATTTATTTTATTTATTATACAGGGTAATTGTAAAACACCGATAACGTCTCAGGACTATGTAACTAACGGACTAACATCATAATCAACAACTTTTGTTCTATGACTTTTAAAAATTCGTCATAGGTATTTTAGTTCAACAGATTTTCATACAAAAACAAAAATATTTAAATTGAACGCTCTAAATGTTACGAAGTAGAAGATTTTTAAAAGTCATAGAACAAAAGTTGTTGATTATGATGTTAGTAACATAGTCCTGAGAGGTTTTCGGTGTTTTACAATTAACCCTGTATATTTTACTAGCACTTCGCCCGCGAGTTCGTCTGTGTGGATTTCGAAATAATTTATAGTCCATAGCACTCCCCAATAATGTAGCTCGCTCGCAAATAATGAATTTTTATAATTGGGTCATTACGTATTTCTGAAGATTACCCCCTACATACAAACCTACAAACAAATTTTCCCTCTTTATAATATAAGTATAGATCGTAGACCTTACAATATTCCTATGGATACAAAAATTAAAACTAGTGTACCTACAATGGGCGGTCTTATCGCACAGGGCGATCTCTTACAGACAACCTGTGGATGGACAAAACTTAAAGGAGATAGATAATCGCTATCAATGTACACAGTGTATGTATGTATAACGTGACCATACATCCCACTTTGGGCGGGATTGTTCCGCTTTCAGGCTGTCTGTCCCGCTGTCCCCAACGAGAACACAAATGTTCCGCTTTTACAAACAAACCTTTATATACCTATTTACTTACTTGTCTGCATTAAAATATCACTAAAATCGCGCGGAAGACGGCAGCGTAGACGCAGGGTTGGGAGTCAAGACCAAGCGAGAGTGAGCGACTGACATGCGAGTTTACCGAATACTTACCAATCCTAACTCCTTACTATATTATAAATCCAAAAGTAACTCGTTATGTTTCACGCCTAAACAGTTTAACCGATTTTGCTGTAGTAAATTATTTATAAATATTATTTTTCCCCTTCTCACTGGCATTTTAATTCTGAGGTTAAGATACCACAATTATTTAAAGACCATAATTTGTATTTTTCTCTTAAATATGGCATCTTACACCGACTTATTTTTATTTATATACAAAATTCAATAGGCGTCCCGCTTTGACAAGAAAAAAGAATGGTCACATTATGTATGTACCACCTCTGTCTTTTGTCTATAAATCATCCATCTACACCATGCCATGGAGATTCATGCCGGTTCTTCGCCTTAGAAAACGACCAATTTTGAACCGTGCACTAACTGTTGACGTTTTATAAGTGCTCATATAGGCCATATAATATTTTTGATTTTGACATAACCTACAATCTCCCTTCCAGATAGAAGTCTGCAAATCACAAAACACGACCGGCTGGCTTTGTGCCCTCTACGCCTATAAGGGCCTGCTCCTCATCGTGGGTGTCTATATGGCTTGGGAGACCAGAAACGTCAAGATCTCAGCGTTAAACGACTCCAAGTACATCGGCATCAGTGTATACTCTGTGGTCATCACCAGCGCGAGTGTGGTAGTCATTGGAACCATCATCTCGGAAAGAGCTACGCTGGCGTATATTTCGATCACCAGTTTGATTCTGATCACTACTACGTCCACTTTGTGTTTGCTGTTTTTGCCAAAGATTGTTGCTATTAGAAGTAATGGTGAGTTCATTCATGATAATGTTTCGTCCTTTTCAATTTTAAATTTAACGCTATATTTAAAACTGCCTGTTACCCGCGATTTCTTTCATGTGGCTTTTTTTTGTTGAAGCTTTCATCCCCTTACAGCTCCTTAAATAAAAAGTAACCAATATCTGACTTCGAGCCCTCGACTATCTGCGTGGTAAATTTAGTCATAATTAGTTCATAGATTTTGGCGTAAAAGAGTAACAGACGGACAGTCGGAAAATACGGATAAGAGTAAATTACCCACCTGGTGTATCCATCAAATACCAATGTGCCATGTCAGAAATCAAAGTCTCCAAACATCATCATGAGTACTGTTCCCAAAAACTAGATTCTATAATGTTTATTTCTGATCATTGAGACTTCCCCGAGGAAAATTGAAATCATCATTATAAGAATAAAAGTACCTAATCTTCTCCTCTTTCAGCCGAAGAAGACCCTGTAATCCAAAGCATGGGCCTAAGACTAGAATGTAAGACGCGAAGGTTTGTGACGGATGAGACACAAGAACTGCACTTCAGGATAGAGATCCAGAACAAGGTCTACAAGAGGGAAGTTGCAGCGTTGGACAAGGAGATAGGGAGGCTGGAGAAACTGCTGGCAGAGCCTCTGGACTCAGCTAGCGGGTCTAATGCGTCGCTGTCTTTGCATAAAAGAGTAAGTATACTTCGACCCTCCCAAGCAATAACTTGGTAATCGAAAAATCAAAATTTTACAGGAGAAAAGATTTAGTGATTTCATCAAATGTGTTTTAACTAGTGGGATTATTGAAGTCATTGATGTATTAAATGGAAGCAATTTTTTGCGAAATGTTTACTGTGTCATTGATTAATTCCTTTTATTCAAAACCTAGTTATTTAAGAAAAAAAGTACCTAAAATTCTATAACTACATAAAATATCATGTGTGTCATGGATATCTTTGTAATATCATTAGGAAAAATCTAAAAAAAATTGCATAGGTGTATTCCGGTCTATAGATGCCAAATTTGACATAACAGCATAAAGCCCATAATAGCACATTACCAGGGGCGTGCATAGGATTATGACACAGCCACGCATCGCATGGTGCAGCATGGTGGCGATGCGTGGCTGTGGCTATGCTAAAAATCTATAAAAGAAGAAGTTTTTGTGTGTTTTTACTCCGCCGCATGCCCTGTCATAATCCTATGCACGCGCCTGCACATTACCGAGTTCTTGGTTGGGGGGATCGACTTGTAGAACTGCAGGAATAATATGCACTGAATCTTACACAATGTAAGGTCTTCATAATCCGGGGTTGCGGTGATGTTGTTACGAGATACCGCAATACCAAGATACGTTCCATGTAAGGGCAGTGTAGGAGCAGGGTGGGTTTTGAGTCAGTAGAGGTTTGACACTCCCTTCCACTCCACCCAGAGCAGGAGTCATTAGATAATTTTCCCACCGTTAACTGGTTCACTGTGTACTACACTATGTATTATTATACTTTATAGAATAGTTGTCAGTCTTCCATACATCATCATCGTCTTCTGCTTAGCCTTTTTCCAACTATTTTGGTTTCGGCTTCCAGTCTTACCACATGTATAATTCTCGTCAAATAACTTGCAAGAGTCGTTCAATGCGCAGAAGTCGATTTTTAGGTGTCAGCGGTTGTCAGCGGGACGCGGGGTATGACGTAGCGCCGCTCCGAGCGCGCGATTGGTGCGTCAGCAGTTCTCGTTCAATTTGCTCCCGAATACACTTGCGTACACGAAAGTTGTACCCTTTGTTATTGTTAAGTTGTTGTTTTAAATTTAGTTTTTGTTACGTTGATTACAATGTCAGGACCAAATACCGTTTTACGCAGACTATTAAAACGTCAGAAAGAACAGTTAGACACTATAGTTAAGGAAGGTTGAAATTCCGAATTCGTCACTGTCTTTAGGACACCGGGAAAAAAAAAAGAATAAAAGGGGTAGCAGTTTTATTAATTAATTGTGACGACGAAAACATATTATTTTTAATGTTTTTTTAGGGTTCCGCAGTCAACAAGGAACCCTTATAGTTTCGCCATGTCCGTCTGTCTGTCCGTCTGTCCGCCGTTTAGCTCAAAAACCATTGGTACTAGAAAGTTGTAATTTGGCATGAGTATACACGTTAATAATGCCGAAATAGTGGTAAAATAAAATTTTGAAAAAAACGTTGATTTAGGGTACCTCCCCTATATGTAAAGTGGGATGATATTTTTTTTTTCGTCCTTCCCATAGTGTAGGATATCGTTGGATAGTTCTTTCAAAAATATTAGGGGTTAGTGAAGACCGTTTTTTGATTAAGCAAACCGTTCGTGACTTATCAAGCTTTAAATTACCAATTTTCGTTAGAGTCAAGTGTCCCCCCCCCCTCCATCAACTAAACGGTTGTAGTTAGAAATTCAAATGATACGGCAGTAGTACCTATATATAACGAAGTTTAAAGGAAAACTATCACACATAAGTGGGCTTTACAAGTTTACGAGTAATAGTCGACCAATTGTATTTGACTCGAAAATTTCGAACAACTCCATAGAAATGTCGATAGAGGGCGCTAAGCGTCAGTTGTATCGCGCTAGTTTCATATTTAAATAAGTTTTATAAAAAAAAAACTTTTTAACAAAAAAAACCGACTTCCAAAAAACCACTAGGTACAATGTGAAAAATAATTTTAATTTCAGAAGATGGTGTCTTTGGATCAGTATTTTAGTTTTTTGCCACCGACTTCCGAAATTGAAGTTATTTTTCACATTGTAGTGTTTTTTGGAGGTCGGTTTTTTTTTTGTTAAAAAGTTTTTATTTCTCGCTTTTTAGTGGGTCTGTTTATAATTTATCTAAGTTACAATAGCCTAATGTCAACTTGCTTATCGCCTTTTACAAAAAATTGCTTTTCCCGATGCAGGGGCGTTAATTGTTGAGGAGTTCTCCTGGTATTTCACCATCACATGGTATTCACATTTCACCATTCGCATTGTGACGACCATAAATTGCTTAGCAACCATTTTAAAGTAATCGAATCGCAACCCGTGAAATACTTATTATTGAGTAGTTCCGGTGGCCATCTGTGATCTTCTTCATCAGTTCCGCTTCACCAAATGGTGCTTTCTGAGAGCAAATGCACAAGTTACTATAAAAAATACCAAAATCACTATAAATTTAAAATTTGAGGGTTACCCTCGATTTCCATGGGATCCCTTCATCAAATTGTAATTTAGTGACAATGGTACTACCTCAAGAGCATACCATTTCAAACGAAAAAATAATTTTCAAAATCGATCCACAATTGACGGAGAACTTTCCGTGCAAAATTGTCGAATTAGGTGAGGATTTGTTTAGGAAGTAAATTAGTTAGGTAGTCAAGTTTGGCTTTTAGTTAGAGCATGGTACGAAATGATCAGTCAGCGAATACGACACGCACTTGGCTGTTATAAAAACTACGGAACCCTACACTGCGCGTGGCCCGACACGCACTTGACCGGTTTTTTTTTAATACATTTTTCCACTTTTAAATGTATTTATGTATTATATCTATTTTATTTATAATACCGAATTTAAGAATGAATTCCTGTTCTTTCTTTAACATTCTTCTGAACAGACATGATTAAAAATAAATGATAGCAATAACCATAGAATAATGGCAAGCAGTAAAAGTGACCACTTTTACTGCTTGCCGTTAGTTGTCCGTCAGTTAGTTGTTCCACTAAGTGCACGATGCGCGAACTTACCCCCACTACGCCAAAACCTTGCCAACTTGCGTGACGAGGACTATAACTGAGTAATAGTGTTCTACATTGACCGACTGCCTATCTGACTTCCACTGCCCAGTACTTGGTAACACGTGCCGTGTTACCCAATCAAAGAAGAGCTTATAAAAGAAGCTTAATAAAAGTGAAAAAAAAAAAATAGGCAAACGACAGCATTAGATTTATATAATTTTACTAACAAAACCTCTATAATTTCCAGAGTGAACTGAACACAGTAGAAGAGGAGGGCGCGGCTCAGGCGGCATCAGCTCGGAGGACACCCAGCGTGGGCGGAGGCCTACCGCTATTACTGCTATCAGTGCTCCCTCCCGTCATCCCTCGCGCCAGCTGGCCCTCCACCGACGTCTTCCGCGGACGCAACTCCGTCAGCTTCAGCTCACAGCCCAAACTCAACTACCGGAAGTCACAACCCTCCATAGACTTATACAATCTCTGCCTCAACAAGAGAGAAGAACACACCGGTCTTCTCAGCAGGATTAAGAGCTTCTTCGGAAGCAGTAGACCGACCAGTAGAAAAGCCAGCACCATGTCCATAGCAGACCCTACCGGAGGCAGCATAGCGGCCGCCTTAAAAATGCACGTCGGCATGATTGCAGGATTGGTACCAGGTAACAGAAAACACTCAATGGTCTTATCATGTAATACCCTCCATGTTCCTCATCCTGAAATGAAGTTGAGGAGAGAATCTTACGCGAAAAGTGGTCCTATTATACGCGTGACTGATGATGAACCGTCGTGTTCCTATGATCCGGATCCCCCAAGACCTTTTCCGCAGAAGTATATCGCGGAACCGGAGACGAAAGTCAACTTCGTGTTGCCAGCTACTCATCAAAGACCTATGTCCCATCAGAACTCTTGTGAGAAGATCAAGGGATCGCCCAGGTTTCCTCACAGGATAGCTCCATCAGCTACTAACAGTCTTACAACTCTTGATACTAGGCGGAAGACCAGTGCTGATAGTGTGTTTAACATCACTGCCAGGGTCTTTGAGGAGCAGAGAAGGTACAGCCATCAGAATGTTAACCAGGATGCTAAAACAAAGGCTATTTTAGAAAGCAGGTGGAAGTCTACTGAAGACGCTAGACCTGGTCCTTCTTCTAGGGATTAGGGGATTATTCTGTGCCAATGAACTTACCATTTATATACCTACAAAAGTAGTTCTGTCCTTTTATCAGTTTGTGTTTTTCCCTCTCGTAGAGAGTAAGCCTGTGTCCCAAGGTCCTGAGGCTAATTATTTAGTTTTTGATGGATAACATATAAGTAAGGCAGTAGGCAATTAATTCTTGAACTTTCCTTAAAAAGTTTTATAAATATATTTTTTTAGTAGGAACCTATGTAGGTATTTATTTGTGTGCTCAATTTATCAAAAATATAAGGTCTAAGCCGTGTGAAAAAAGTGGCATACAAAAAAGAAACCAGAAGAGAGAATACAGGCTGTATTCTTTTTATTTTCCACCAAATACATTATTTTCTACTTAAATAATACCATAACAGTATTCTATATAGTTTTAAAATTGTAAATGTGTAGATATTAGATCATGATAAACATGATAAAAAAGGAATATTGACACCAAAAAGTAGATTAGATTGTAAATAGACACTCAAAGCTATAATATACTATAACTTAGTATAAAGCAGTAGTAATATCGTCTTAGTTATTAGGCCAATATGGCTGATAATTGTGTGCCAACGTGATGGGTTTATTGGTCTTTTGAAATACTGGAAAAAAATCTCATTTTGATTTGCTTTTCTTATAAATCTTTATCATATGTAACAATAAACAGCTGTTCGTTATTCTCAATTTAACAAGAGAACAGCTGGACCGATTTTATTAATTATTTTTGTATTATGTTCCCTCTCATACAGGAAGGTTTCAATTAAAAGTAATAAATATAATATTTATTATGTAAGTAGGTTAAAACAAATTAAAACAATACTTTTAAGTGTTATTGTTAACTTAAACTTCACTAAGCGAGGTCGGTCCTGTATTAAGTTGTTTATCGAATGTTTTCACTAATTAAAGATATTATATTTTATTTGAATTATTAAATATTTAAAAGACCTATAAACCTAACCTTATTAAAAAATTCCTAACCTTACCTACCTTATATTGTAAATACCAATTCAATTTTTATATGTGTGGAAAATCTGTGTTATTAATTATAGTCTATTTTGTAGAAAATACTAGAACATCTATTGAATAACTTACCTAATTATTATAGTGATTGGAATTGCCAAATATAAGTAAAGAAAGTATTATTAATTTATTAGACATATAATAATTAAGTCGTAAATATATACAGGTAACAAATACAAAATTTACAATAGAAGATTATCAAATACACTATCAGTTTAACAAACTGTAAGGAATCTTGTACCTTACTGGTTAAAATGAACTGATCCTTTTCAGATAACTTATTTAGAATATTGTTGTCCTTTTTTAATAGACAGATCAAACAAGAGATGTGGATCTTGGTCATAGTGTGTTTATTTTCAACATTATTTCAACACATGCAAGGTTTATATTTGTTTGACAATGAAAACAAGTTTCACCAAGTCTAGTCCTGCTTTTTCAGCTAATTCTGTGGTATTGTAAATTCAGACTTATTGGAATATACTCATCTCTCTTTTTACCCGACTGCGGCGAAGCAAGGAGAGTTATTAATTTCATCTATTCTGAAGAACAGAAAGTTTCCGTTGAATCAGTGTCCCAATAAATTAGCACCAATATCAAACGTTACTTAGGATAACTTAATTCTAAGATATTTTTACACAGTCAAAATAAATTAGTTTGCGAAACTGCCTTATTTCAATTTTTCAACTATCTGTATCCTAGCTGTAAGTTTTAAGCGACAAAAAGACAGAAAAACTATACCTATTTCTAATTACAAGTAGCTTCAAGGCGTGATGACAATGGGTCGGCTCGTGAATGGAAGATCATCTATAACATTAAAAGTGGCAACTTGTTGTTATGGTAAGTGCGTTACGCCATCACATTTATCAAGATTTGAGATAGAACCTCATCGTATATGTGAAGTTTCGCTAGCTTATTTAATTTGACCATATACAGGGGGTTTCAGAAGTGCGTGCTAAAATTTAAGGGTGGTGTTCTTTATCTGATAAACCTATATACCTACTTATCTATATTTATAAAGTTCAACACCAAACGCCGCCTGAAAAGTAATCGGTTTGACACTTTTCAGTCATTTATTACGGTTTTTTGATACAAGTACTTTTTTAAGCAATTGTTTCATGTGTCCGATGTAGAACATCAGAACAAAGCATGGCTACAGTTGCGAGTTACAAGTTGTAGGTTGGGTCTGAACCCAGGAAGGTAGATAACTTTGATTTATTGTTAACATTACCACTGGTCTCAAAACGGTGAAGATAATATCGCTAAGAAGCGGGACCTAGGACCACAAATCCGAAGACGTGCAACCCTCATTGAGTCCCTCTCGTAAAGAGGCCTGTTTCCCAACAGTGCCAACGTTATAGGCGAATATTACGTTATGACCACGCATTTCTGAATTTCCCTGTACACGAGCGGCCTCGCCCTCCTATACAAATACTACGTAGTCTTCATAATAAGCAATAATTTAGAACTTTATCATTAAAGACTTTCGTTCTAAGTCAGACGTTTTATTTTTAGAGAATCATGTATTTCTTATATTCGACCTTGTATCTAAGGGAGGTCCCAACGTGTTCAATTGTGTATATAGGGGTCTTTTGTGTGTAAACGTAGAGTTAGATTGAATATTGTGTGAATACATATTATTATGAATACAAGTTTATTGGGTTTTAAACTAAAATGTATTTTATTGACTGCAAGTCCTGTGCGCAATTGTTTCAACCCATCCCCTAAAGGGATATAGTAATGAATTGGTCCCCATAATTTCAAAATGTCCCCTTGATATCGTTCTCTAGAGATACATTTACCTTGCTTTCGCCTTTTGTCACGTATAGAAGGCGCGGTATGTCATCAACATCCCTACTTATATGTATATAAGATCATAAATCCGAAAGTGTCAGTCTGTCTGTTACACTTTCACATCTAAACCACTTAACCAATTTCGATGACATTTGGTACAGATATAAATTAAACATTTTCGCTGAAAACTTTTCGCGGTCGTCATATTTAATGAATTAATTATCTTGAAGACCATTGAATGAATAAATTTTCAGTGGGTGAGACTGAAAAATGTATCACTATAAAATAAAACTACTATACCCTTTGGTATATTCATAATAGTTTTTTATTGAATTATTCCTACAAACTAATACAATATGCATAGCGTTTAACACGTAACGGGCAATTCATACCACACTTAGGTATTTTGAGGCCAATTTTCATTGAACACTTAACGTCCAGGGAGTTTCGTTCCACTAAACAATTATGAACTTGAATATAACACTGTAATTTCATAAGCGACCACAATATTGACACGAACAAAACAAAAAATAACAACCAAATTAGTTGATCAATTTTCGAATTTTTGCGAACTAACGCACAGCAATTTATTTTTACATATAGGTTGTAGGTTTGTCGACTTATGGCATGTAAATATTGCTTTTATTCCAAACGTTTTTAGCTATAGCCAATCTTAAGGCTATTTAACAGATTCTAGATAAATGAATTATCTGATTATGATTATCAACATTATCATAATCGTAGTGACTTAATTCCTTGGCTATTTTTGCACATCCAACTTTGGCCGAAGTATGTAATCATTATACGTTTAATTTGGTCATCCCTTACTTCTCAGTCAATCCCGTTTGTATTCTTTCGTCTTCATTCTATAGAACCTCAGACATTTTAACTATCCGATCCTCGATAATTCTCCTGATATTAGCGTTCACACTGGGCAGCTCATTATGTTTCCGAACAGACAACTCGATCTTCTGAACCTGAAATAAGAATATTCAAGAATTTTAAAACAGAAGGAATATAGCGGACTATCTATACGTGTGCGAAGTTTTGTCAATCATTATAAATAAATAAATAACAATTAAAATCGTGTTAAAAAGATCATTAATCGACCCATCATTTAAAAAAGTTATAAACTACGCTTTACTGGCAAATACCATTGAAAAAGCTTTGCTATGTTCCTCTATAAGTGAATTTGTAATTCTTTTGAAGATTATTTTTTAATTTTTTATCCACATAATACGCCAACCCCATCGTACTCTATTAATTTTAATTTCACACATATTTATTTCTAAAAAAACTGAGTGAGAGACTCATCAATTAGTTAGCTTTGCTAGTTAGGGTTCCGCACCCAAAGAGTAAAACGGGGCCCTATTACTACGACTACCCTGTCCGTCTGTCTGTCGAACCGTGACAGTTGAAATTTTGACAGATGATAATATATATTTCTGTTGCCGCTATAACAACAAATACTAAAAACAGAACAAAATAAATATTTAAGGGGGGAACCCCCTAGCCAAACAAACGTGAATTTTTTGCTCATTTTTGGTTTCGTTTTCGATACTGATAACGGTAACAGGTAACGGTGCCGTTTTTACAGATAATGGTACGGAACCCTTCGTGCGCGAGTCGACTCGCACATGGCCGGTTTTTTACTACTTAATCCCATCTCTAACTCATAGCTAACTGCAATTTCAGACATGTTAAAATTTTTTGGATAAATATAAATCGTATCTTTTTATGAAATGAGTTTCTTTTTGCTACTTTTCTTCTGTACGCTTTTGTTTTTAAATGGACATTACCTGCTGTATCTCCCGCGGCCAGGCCACGAAGTTGGTGACGGTGCAGTTGTGCGGGGAGCCGATGCGGCCTGTGCGCCCGCAGCGGTGGATGTAATCCGCAGTGTATAGCGGGAAGTCGTAGTTGATTATGTGCTGTGTCTGAAACACACATTAAAGAGATTAATTAAGTACGAGATATCTGCTGCAGAGGTGACACAGTTAAAGGCGACCATGGAAGGAATGTGATTATAATTATTTATTTTTACACAAACATTATAAGACAATTACTGTTAGCTCACATCATCAGACAACTGGGCAAAGACCTTTCTCTAAGATTTCCAAATTGTCCTATCCAGGACCAAAGTGAAGAACTGACCGTTAGTTTGGTCCAGCTCGTCCCGCTATCTTCTACAGGGGCTACAGAATGTGATTATTCTAGCTCACAGCTCATTGGGCATGCCGCAGACGTGGCCAGCTCAAGCTCACTTCAACGTCAACGTCAGCAATATGTGTTTTGGAGCGCATTGTGACGTATATGGTCTGATAATTTAACGCCTAGGATCCCTAGGATGGTGCGCTCCATTACAGGAAAACCTTGAGCTTGGACTTTTTAATATTTGTCAAAGATCTTTGTCTCTCTCAGTCTGGAATCTATAGGTCGAACTAGGAAAAACCAGCAGATGTATAGAACAACATTTTGTGTTTATTCTGCACCATCCGGTGCTGCATTGACAAACATTTTTTGGTCAAAAATGTATGTGAATGTCAAACGGCTGGGCTGAACGACGCAAACATCTGCCGAAGGTTCTTTGTGGAGGGGCGAATCACTTAACGAGAATAGGTTTGAGTTGCATTTTGCACTTCTGCATGTGCATATGTAAATTTACGGACGGGGCGGCGGTACTGCATTCTAGCGGATCAGCCATAAATTGACAACGTTATTCGTTGCTAATTTATGACTAGTCCGCTAAATCCGCGTCTGCGTCTCTGATCCGCGTCAAAGATCTAGCTAGGACATCCAGTAACTCACACAAGATCATAAGAGACGGTACCTATTGACCATATTTAAAAAGTGTTAAAAGTAAACACTCACCCTCACAGTATCCAATCCTCTCGACGCAATATCAGTACAAGATAAAACATTCACCTTCCCGCTTCTATACAGTTCAAACTTTCCTATCTTAAGGGCAACGGCCATCTTGCCATTTATATTGATGCATTCGATGTTGTTCTCGTTTAGGAACATTGAGACGAAGTCGCAAGTAGAAGTCTGGTTGGAGAATATCATCACTGGACGGTTCTGGTTCTTGTCGGCTTGTACCAGCTTGAGGAGTTCGAGAGGTTTCTGGGCCTTGCCTAGGCGCATAAATCTGGTGAATAACATGGGCTTGTAATAATTACATTTTATAGCATTGTTTTCTCCGGAGTTGCGGGAGTATTCTAAATGATAAATGATCTTTATTTCGCAAATTGGTTATTAAATAACACCTTTACACGTCATTGTTTCTTTAAACTTAAACTAAACGAAGCCGGTGTTTCCTTACTGACTACCCTGAGAAGAAACACCGAAGCAAACTCAGGGATCCGTCTCTAAGTCCATACAATCTATACAGTTGGCTAAATTATATGGGAACCTGCTAGGTAGTCCGAGGCGATCTTTTGAGGAAAGATGCTCACAGATTTGGGTGGGCCTTTCCATACAGTGCAATCATTTGTCAGATTTAATTATTTTCCCACACAGAAAAAGTGGCATTGTTCTCTAATTACTAAATAGTGTAAAATAAAGTCATTCCCTGAATATCTGTTTCTCTGCTTTCTTCTTTCTTCTGAACGGATTTTTATTGCATGTTTCTCTTATATTTAGAAAGAGCAATAAATCTGCATATATGATGAACCGTTAGCGTTACCAGCTAGACTGAATAGCAATCTTCTGAGCTCGCATATTTTATTGTAGATCTCATCAATTGCATACCATCATGTGATCGAAGTTAAGAGTGGGTCTATGCTTAATAAAAATTAAATTTTAAACATATTATTTTTATTTGCCATAGAAAAAAACTGTATATCTGGCCCCACTTCCCAGTTACTAAGTAACCAAAATTCACAGATAAGACTAATGTAGTATACATTAGTACATTGCGCCCGTGCGAAGACGGGGCGGATCGCTGGTTATATTACATGGAAAACCTTCCGCTTTTATCACACTTTCTATGATTAATGAAAATGGTATGAAAGTCCATAGCTTGGAGGAAGTAAGTCATACTAATATTATAAACTAGCTGACCCGCCACGACTTCGTTCGCGTGGTATCCTACCCCTACCCAACCGATACCCTACCCCTACCCTACCCTACCCCTACCCTACCCCTACCATAACCCTACCCCTACCCTAGCCCTACCCTACCCCTACCCTACCCCTACCCTAACCCTACACCTACCCTACCCCTACCCTACCCCTACCCCACCCTACCCCTACCCTACCCCTACCCTACCCCTACCATACCCCAACCCTACCCTACCCCTACCCTACCCTACCCTACCACTACCCTACCCTACCACTACCCTATCCCTACCCAACCCCCACCCTACACCTACCCTACCCCTACCCTACCCCTACCCTACCCCTACCCTACCCCTACCCTACCCCTACCCCTACACTACCCCTACCCTATACCAACCCTACCCCTACCCTACTCTCCATTTCTTCTTCGTTCGCGTGGGATGTTTTTCCCGCTTAAATCCCTATCCCGTGGGAATTCCGGGATAAAAACTATCCTATGTCCGTCTCCTGGCTCTAAGCTACCTCAATACCAATTTTCACCCAAATCTGTTCTGCCGTTCTTGAGTTATAAGTGGCGTAACTAACACGACTTTCTTTTATATATATAGATAATAACACCCCGCCCCCCACATGTGAACGAAATAGCGGGTAGAAGCTAATACGTTAATATTTTTTTTATTTCAGGCTACCAAAATTTATACTTTTAAACTTACTTGTGTGGCACATGTGGTAGTAATCTATGGATGTTACTGGTGGTCACTGTCTTCAATGATTCTGGGTTTACAAATGCGCTCACTGACTCTGGTAACTCATGAGGCATGGTTGCACTGACTAAAGTTAACTGACAGCCGGCGGGAGGGATCTTTATTTCTGTTTTGTATTGGATCTGGAAATAAAAGTTGATCAAAATGAAATATAGTTTGTAGAATGCAGCTCTGTAACCGTTGCAGTGTACTTTTCACGATGGTTTTCATAAATACAATAATTTTATAGCTGACCTAGAATTTCATTTTTGGCAAGAATTTGTTTTGTACATTAAACAAACCTGAAGTTTGAATAAATAATGGCTATAACTTTAGAGAACTATGAAATTAATGTACATTACTTATGTTTTACACAGATTACATTACAAAAGTAACTGCTTAAGTACAAAAAAAAATTGGCCAAGTGCGAGTTGGACTCCCCCATGAAGGGTTCCGTAGTAACTATAATAAATATAATATACTTAATATATTTAATTGAAAAAAAAAAAACAAAAACCTTACACATTTCTTAAAACTAGCTTATTTACATTTTTTACAACTACGCCAAATAACTTTGTTTTTCATAGTATTTGTATGAATTACAAAGTTATATTTGCGGTTTTAGAAAATATACTGTATCTCAAAAACTGCTGACTCGATCTCGTTCAAACCTATTTTGGTTGAAAGTTTACATTAAGATCTACAACATGTGGTTTTTTTTAGATTTTTCACTTCATTATTATAGAAGTTAGAGGGGGGCCACATTTTACCACTTTGGAAGCATATATCTTTTAAATGATTAACTTTATGAAAAAGCCATTTTAGAAACCTTAATATCATTTTTAAAGACCTGTCTATAGATACCACACACGTATAGGTTTCATGAAAGAAAATATTTTCAATTTCAGTTCCATGTACGAGGAGCCCCCTTTTTTTAAATATTTATTAAATTTTCTCTTATAATCGGAAAGCGGTTCACAGAATACATCTAACTACCAAGTTTTACATGTATAGTCCTAACAGTTTCGGAATAAAATGGCTGTGACATACGGACGGACGGACAGACGGACAGACATGTCGAAACTATAAGGGTTCCGTTTTTTACCATTCGGCTATGGAACCGTAAAAACATAATACTAGTGTTAGTTAACTTAATATTATTTGGGATTTTATGCAAAGGGTCAACAAAACAATTTTGGGACATGTGTAAAGTTACTTGTAAAAACTATTTTATCAATAGTCATTGGACTGTAATTTATAAAACTGGTTACTGGTGATTTAATAATGTTTATTTATTTATTCATAGGAAACTTAGCAGCTTTTTATATAATGTTCATTATATGGTAACAATGTCATATGGGGTTCTGAGGCCTATAATAGAATTTCACAGTATGCATATAAAACTAGACTTCACTTTTTAAGTAAAAGAAAAGGAAAATATCGCAACTGATAAACAATATAATATTATTCATATACTTGTGAGTATTTTTACAAAAAGATACCTTGGATAACTGGAATATATCCAGACTTTCAAATATGTCTGTATAAGCGAGGGCATATAGGCGAGAGCGAGTCAAGTCATAACAGCATGTTGCCCATAATTGTGTTATACACAAATAAATGTTAAGCTATAAATACTAGCTCACATTTAAAAAAACAGTGGCGAAATATTCTTAGGCAGTCAAGCAGGGATGTGTTATCAGCCATAAAAAAAAAATTCATCATGACTCAAGCAAATACTTACTGGGAATTTCTTCAACAAGTGAGCCACTTTTTCAATAAAACTGTCATCTAACAGTGTGTCCGCTTCATCCAAAACGACGTGATGCACATTATTAATCTTGAAAATACCCGTAGTGACCAGCTTACTAAAAGCTCCGAGTGTTGTCACCAAGATGTCAATGTACTCTATTGGCGGGTTCAACATCTTCTGTTTGGTGCGTCCTCCAACAAGAGTAGTCACATTCAGGTTGAGATGTTGAGCTATATTTTGAGCTACTTCACCTACTTGAGTAGCTGGAAAAACATATCAGAAATTTATTGTAAATATATCTGGAGTATATAAAAAGGAATAAACAAATCATGTTCAGTAATTATTTTCAAAGAATTAAACTATGATTTACTGTTACTTACCTAGTTCCCTGCTAGGAGTTATAACAACAGCCATAGGACTATTAAATTCTTCTTTGATACTAGGTTTCCACTCCAAAATATGCTGGAATATTGGCAACAAATACGCCAACGTCTTGCCGCAGCCAGTCTCCGCAGTCATAACAGTATTATGACCACCCAGTATGGCAGGAATACCCTTCGCTTGAATCGCAGTAGGCAGAGAGAACCCTTGATCTGACATAACCTCAATCAGCGCCGGGGACACGCCGATTTCTTCGAAACTCTTCTTATAAACCGGCTTTTCTTCTTTTTTATTAGCATCTCCATAGATAACGAAGTAGTCTCCTTTAGATTTATTACTCAACCAGCCTTTAGAAGCTAAAGGAATCCCATCAAACTTACTATAACTCTGACCATCAAAATGATTAAATTCTGGACGTTTACACGTTATTATCGGTAACTTTTTCGTAGCCCGTTTCACGCTGTAATACCGGCAATACGACAAATTTACTAAGGACCGTAATTTCGACATTTTTACAATTTAAGTAGAATTTCATAAGTTTTTTTTTAAGTTCAACACACATGACTTATGGCAGACACTGAGTTTGACATTTTGACATTGACACTGACGTTTTACAACACACACACATACGACATTTATGGAGCATGCTGCAATACGTTTATTAATTTGACTTACTTTCAGTCCACTTTAAAAATGCTGGTATAAATATTGGTAGAGTGATCACTTTATATGGCCTCACTCACATACAACCTAGACCATTTCTAATCATTTATATACTTGTTCAATGTGTGGATTCATTATAGTGTTAGGCGACGCGTAGCATTTTAGCATTTGTAGCTCTCAAAATTAAATATGAAGTCATAGGTAGATTATATTAATTGAGTGCCTCACTACCCATTGCTGAAAAACAGGACGAAAAAACTGAACTGCTCCACTAATACTTATACTGCCCGAATTGCGAATAGAATCCAGGACCCTGGGCTCAGAAGACTTGCTGCCTGCTGGAGCCACTAAAGTGATACAATGAATGTAGATAGGGCACTAAAAGTAAGTAAGTGCAACGAATGATAATAAACTTTCAATAAAAATAAATACAACATGACACAATAAAACTATAGTAGGTACCTTTATAATAGAAAACTCGTACATAATACGTAAATCAATAATTACGTAGATAAGTACCTGTAAAATGCCTCGTAAAGCACGCAGCCGTTGGTTCCGGCTGGCATATCTGGATATCTTTGCCAGTCGTTAGAGGTAGTCAGAAGTCAGAAAGTCTACCCAGTTACTGGGTTGTGGAAGTCAGATAGGCAGACGCTCTATGTAATACACAGGGAGCCGACCCCAGCATAGTTCAGATGATGATGATGATGATTCTCAAAACACAACTCAAACTCAAAATGTTTTATTTCACATAAGCCTACATGAGCACTTATAAAACGTCAGCAGTTAGGGCACGGTTCGAAATTGGTCGTTTTCTATGGATTACCCATTGGCGTATCTAGAGATATTTCCCAGGGGGGGCCTGGCCCCCAGTAGTAGAAGCGATGATCGCTTATCAAAGTTGGGTCAACTCTTGACGTACGAAATGAAAATTTTCACATAAATTAATTTAACATGTATCGCATAACGGACCCTTGCATGAGTGAGTCCGACTCGCACTTGGCGAGATATTTAATTTTTTCAGCCATAATTGTTTGTTAGTAAAAATTCTCGGGTGGGCACCAGACCATTCTGGGGTGGGCACGGCCCACCCGGCTCCCCCCCTTCCTACGCCTATGGGATTACCTAAGAAACAACAAAACCCCTGAGTGTAGGGTGCTAATAACGAAAGAAAGCTGGCACTCAGGACGTTTTTTATGAGCGTGTGAGATTCACTGCACACGATCATAGAAAACACATAATATGGTTAATAGATAAACAGTACTGAGAGGCCCGACTTGCAAATTGCAGGTCGTGGATTCAAACCCAGTCAGACGCATTACTTTGTATAATTTTATATCACTACTCGCAAATCGGTGAAGAAAAACATTGCGAGGATACCAACATGTCCTAGGAACAGAAATTCGAAAACATGTAACATCCACTAACGGGAGGAAACTTGTGTCTCAGCAACTCCCAGCAGTAGGAACATAATAGGCTGAAATACCAAATTAAGTGGAATGTGAAATAATTACAGTTACTAGATATTTATGTACAGGAAAAATAGTGCCAAACTTTGCCGTTTATAATATAAATAAGATTTTAGGTTTTGCTGAATTTCAGGAAAATCTTGAGACTCCATTCCAGAACTATTTGTAACTTACTTACAAATTTGTACTATACCATTGGTGGGCGAGACCGACTCGCACTTGTCCGGTTTTTTCTTCCTAATTAATAATATTAAATAAAGTATACAAGAACTAAGATATTATATAGGATCCCGTAGTAGTATATGATATACGCAAATAAATATATGAATATGAAGATGAATATGATAAGTAGGTATACAGGTGTACTCAATGTAAAACATTCTTTGCGAAAACATATATCAGCTCAGAGTTGAATATATCTTATAATTACTTATCTCATGACTAACTAAACTTATCTTATGAACTATCTTCTGATTGATTGATAACACAGGATTTTTCCTATCATAGCGATATCCAGCAAAATAACTTGATAAATCATAAGTTTTGCAAATTTAACTAACCTTTTATATGTTAATTAAAACTTAAAAAAACCAGTTCGTGGCAAATCCGGTAAACTTTTTCTGAGTTAACGCGCGGAAATAGATCTACTAAGGTGTGTACCTATTACCGCAAGTGTAGATGCTAACAATCAGGGGCTACCGCCGTATCAGCCGTATCAATGATACGGGGCCCCGGGCTACAGGGGTCCCTAATGTGTGTGATCAAAAATTAGTGAAAAGTTATCCACAATGTAACTTTATCTCGCTTCCCGAGAAAAAAAACTGTCACACGTGCCAATAGAATTTTCACTGCAGAAATGACAAAAGTCGAAAAAGCAATCTCTTTTTTCCTGGGTTAAGCGTGCGCACAAAAGTTGGCAACATCATCCTTCATCCCGTTTTCCGGGGTTAATAACAGCATGCTTTGTACTCTTGAGTCTTGACCCTTCCAGTTCAACCGCAACAGTTGAAAGAAGTTTTTCAAAATTAAAACGGATAATAAATTACCTAAGAACTTTGATGGGGCAGGAACGCCATCAGACTTGTCACTAATTATCTATATATGCAGATTTTTTTTAGAATAAGTGAAATCGTCTGATAGGTGATTTTTAATAAATCAATTTGCCAAAACATGGCACGAAAATGTATATTTAATTTGAATTGTTTGGCTAGCTCAATTTCCAGGAGGAAGCGATAACTTATAATCAATAAATATTTAATTTAATTTAATGCAAGCATTTTTGTTTCTTTTCTGCTCTACCCTTCAAACGTGTTGTGCGTATGGGTGGGATGTCCACCATGTAACGATGGCGCATCGCCGTTTGTCTTGTAGTCCGATGATGGAACGGGCTTAGCAGAATTAGATTGTGTAATTCCGTCGCACACTCCCCGAAATGTAACCGATAGAAAACCGATAGACTTGCAACTCGTCGTCGATGTTCAAGGCTCTGGAGCTTTGATTCGACCAGTGAATCGTTGCCAATGAGTCTCTTGGCCCTTTTCTCGATAGACTCAAGCGCGTCCAGTTGGTATTTGGCAGATCAATCCCAAAGATGAGAGCAGTACTCCATACACGACCGAACCTGGGCTTGATAGAGATTGAGCATCGGTTCCGGTGTGAAGTACCGTCTCACCTTGGCTAGGATTCCCAACTTTTTTGCTGCTAGCTGAGCCTTAGCCTCGATAAAAGGACCAAAATTGAGGGTGGAAGTTAGTGTTACCCCAAGAAGCTCAATACGATCGGTTATCGGCACGGTTACATCGCGGAAAGTAGGAGCCGGTCGGAATTGGCTCCTTTTTGCGGAGAAGAGACACGCCTGGGTCTTAGCTGCATTAAACTTGACCAAATTGACATCACCCCATTCGGAGACAGCCTTCAAGGACAAGTTCAAGCGCTCAACCATGTCCTCACGGAGAGACTGGATCTGTGACCCACCAGCACGGGCGCTGGATACATATCTCTCAGCAACTGTGCTGTCGTCTGCATACCCAAAGGTACCGGGCATAAGCAGATCATTAATGTGCAGCAAGAATAAAGTTACTGAGAGCACCGACCCCTGAGGGACCCCGGCATTAATTGCCAATTGGCCAGACGAGTAGCCATCAATAACCACTCGAATGGACCGATCTCTCAGGAAGTCTTTAATCCAAACGCAAAGTTGAGTGGGTAACGCGAAAGAAGGACGCTTAGCAATAAGGCTGTCGTACCAGACCCTATCGAACCTTCCCCGTGCTTCTCTTAAATTAAAAAAAGTTACTTATAATAATAATTATGTTAATCATATTCTTATTCTATACTAGCTTTTGCCCGCGACTTCGTCCGCATGGAATAGTTACTTTGGGCTAACGTTAAATTTAACCCCGATTTTGAAGCATTCTTCATTGGTGCTCCGCTCCTATTGGCCTTAGCGTAATGATATATAGCCTTTCCCTATAAATTGACTATTTAATTAAAAATTTTTTTTAATTCGAACCAGTAGTTCCTGAGATTATCGCGTTCAAACAAACAAACTCTTCAGCCTTATATTATTAGCATAGATAACTGTTGCCCGCGACTTCGTCCACGTTTCCGTCGTTTTTCGTAAAAAAAGTAGGCTATGTCCTTCCTCACGGTTCAGTGATTTTGATGTAAAACACAGATTAACTTTCGTAATTTAGTAGGGAAATATAATATGTCAATCTATAATACTTTTGAAAAATATCGCAATACCGAACCGCACAATATTATTGTTAATAGCTGTGCCCGCGACTTCGTCAGCGTGTAACTCCTTGTGTGTTATTAAGTTAATGTATTGGTAATATTGTTTAGATCACGTTCACATGAGGCTTAAGTACCTATAGAACGACAATACTTCAGCGCAAAGCTTCCGGGTAAACTATGTTGAAAGTTGACCCGTCCGGCACGTGAACATAAAGATTTCTAGAACTGCTAACCCGGGAAAGAGTACGCGACGTACAACTGACCATGCGAGAAACAACTGACACCGAGATCTACTCCAGCAACACGAAAAGTCTGCCCTTGAGCCTTATTAATTGTCATTGCATAACACACCGATACTGGGAATCGCGTTCTTTTAAATTGGAATGGAAAATTATTTGATATTATGGGAATTCTGGGAATAAAGACGGTTTCTCCTGCACCGCAACCTGTTAAAATTTGAGCCTCGATTATATTTTGTTGCAACTGGGTTACTTTTAGCCGAGTTCCATTGCAAAGTTGTGGTGGTTTAAAATTTCGGAGCAGAATAATAATCAGAAAGCTTCGAACTGCTAAGCTATCGGGAGTTACACGTGTTATTGTGAGTCAACCATAAAAGATAGATATATGCTGTCGTGGGATATTTTTTATATAATTTTAAGGAGAACATTTCCGTCATAAATGATTTCTGTGTAGCTTTAACCATTAAGGTTGCACACGCGACGGAAGCTTAAAAAATGGAGTAACTTCTCCCGTTTTCCCAACATTTCCCTTCACTGCTCTGCTCCTATTGATTGTAGCGTGATGAAAAGTATACTATAACCAGCTCAGGAGTATGAAAAATAATTGTACCAAGTTTCGTTAAAATCCGTCGAGTAGTTTTTGTTTCTATAACGGTTATACAGACAGACAGACAGACAGACAGACAGACAGACAATAATTTTACTGATTGCATTTTTGGCATCAGTATCGATCACTAATCACCCCCTGATAGTTATTTTGTAAATATATTTCATGTACAGAATTGACCTCTCTACAGATTTATTATAAGTAAGTATAGATTTAGTCTTGTCAAACTAGCCTTAAGATTATTTTTATACATACAAATTGTATGAATGTATCTTTGTTATTTTTATATGTTACTAGCTGTTACCCGCGACTACGTTCGCGTCCTTTTGATTCACATAATCTCGCGTATCCCCTTTGTGACTCCCATTATTTCCGAACTCTCTGCCGGCTTCTGTGTTCCCTGCTACTTATGACCTACTAGCTTCTGCCCGCGACTTCGTTCCGCGTGGGAGGTTTTTCCCGCGTAAATCCTGATCCCATGGGAATTCCGGGATAAAAAGTAGCCCATGTGTTATTCCAGAATGTCACCTATCTACTTACCAAATTTCATTCAGATCCGTTCAGTAGTTTTTGCGTGAAAGAGTAACAAACATCCATCCATCCTCACAAACTTTCTCATTTATAATACTAGCTTCTGCCCGCGACTTCGTACGCGTGGGAAGGTTTTCCCGCGCATATCCCGATCCCGTTGGAATTTCGGGATAAAAAGTAGCCTATGTGTTATTTCAGAATGTCAACTATCAACCTAACAAATTTCATTAAGATCCGTTCAGTAGTTTTTGCGTGAAAGAGTAACAAACATCCATCCATCCTCACAAACTTTCGCATTTATAATATTATTATTGTTATTATATTAAGTAAGAGTAAGATAAGATTAGTAGGATCAGCCTTTAAAGCAAGGGTGAACGAGCATCTTCTGGGCTCGCTCGTTTCATCATAAACCTCATCTATCGCTTGCCATTAGGCAATAGTGGGCTCATCCGGAATAAAAAAAAATAAAACGTTAAACGTATACGTGTACGATTTTTTTAGATTTTCAAAAACCGCAAATATTACTTTGTCATTCATACAAACACTATGTAAATTAAAGTTACTTTGCGTAGCTATCGTGGAACCCTTCATAGGTGAGTTCGACCTGAAGCTGGCCTATTTTTATTTAATTTATGTATTTTTTTGGTAAACTCATAAAAATATAGTTAAATGAAGTTCGAAAGTCTAATATATACGACAATAGCCAAGGAGTATGAAAACAAAGTTATTTTTAGAACAAATAAGTTACGTAAAACATTATGTACCTATTGCACAATAGAAAAACCATAAACCGCAGAACAGATAATACAAATATCATTAAAACCTTATTTATATGTAACATTGTTTAGAAATGGAAAGATAGAACCAACAGGGGTCAGGATTTACAAAACAAAACCCTATACAAAAACGGCATTAATATTTAACAGTGTAATCTTGTCAACAGCGACGAACGAGTCTCATCTTGGGAGCGATAGGCTGAATACATTGAACGCCTTAAAATAAATATTTGGAAATAAAAAAATAAAACCAAATGAAAATTTATTTCCCGCTTAAACTGAATGTCAGTGGTGTTATTTGTGGTATTGTGATAGTAATTATGGGACATCAGCTGAAGTAAGTTAAAAAATACCTTTTAATGTTTTTTAGTTCAGTCACCTCAGGTTGTCTGTAAAAGATCGCTTTTAGCGATAAGAGCGCCCATTGTATCACCCTTTTTAGTTGTAAAGTCCTTTTTGTTTTACTGTTATGGTGTACAATAAGTAATATATTTACCTATCTATCTATCTTCAGAGTTTACTAACTTTTTCTTTACGAAAGTCCTGCATTGCAACCCCTGACGGGTTGCAATGCAGGACTTTCGTTCAGTTTTTTTAAGAACTGGAATTTCAAATTATGCGGTGACAATGGCCAGCGCTCTTTAGGTCTTTATATAGTTTTCTTCAAATTTCTGAGGTCATCGGAAAACTTGAGGCTAGAGGTACCGAGTCACTCCACCAATTTCTTTGGTAAGTCGTTCACAGCTCAAGCAGTACGACTGTGGAATACTCTTCCCGTGTCAGTAAGACAAGCACAAACCCTTCCTTCTTCCAAAAACATGGTAAAAGATCTCTATCTCTCTTTTTAATTTGTGACTATTTTTTATATATCTCAGCTTGTTTTTTTAGTAAGTTATTACTTATGTATTGTACCTATATAAGTGAATAGTACACCATTGACTACCCGCGTATTTATTTACTCCTGCTGTGTCAAATCCATCCAAAGGTTGTCTGTAAAAGATCGCTTTTAGCGATAAGACCGCCCATTGTAACATCCTTTAGTTTTTAATTCCTCATTAAATTCTGTTATGGTGTACAATAAAGAGTATATCTATCTATCTATCTACATGTTAGGTTTAGCAATATTTTTAAAATTCAATGTTTTAAACCCCATTAAATTAAAAGGCCTCAAACATATACATAATTATAATAAAACAATAAAAATAACCGGTTAAGTGCGTGTTGAGCCTCGCACATACCGAATCGTAGTTTACTACAACGCCAAGCGCGAGTCGGATTAGCTGACCGAGAGTTCCGTACCATGCTCTAACAATAACAAACTACTCTGTTTTACACAAATAAGAACTTAATCTAAATATTTTTCAATAGAATTTGTCCGAAAGCGAGTAGAATATAGTTGGTCGACTATCACTCGTAAATTTGTGAAGCCAACTTAGGTCTTGTAGTTTTCCTTTTAACTTCCTTATATGTAAGAACTACTACCGTCACGTTTTAATTCCTACTTACAACCACTTAGTTGGTAGGGGGCAGAGACACTTGAGTCTAACGAAAATTAGCACTTTAAAGCTTAATATTTCGCAACCGAGTCAATGAATCGGAAACTCTTCCCACACTCCCAATATTATTAAACGAACTAACCAACGATACTCTACACTATTGGGTAGACGACATAAAAAAGAATCATCCCTTCTTTACGTGTTCGGGGAGTAACCTAAAAAAAAGGTTTTTTCATGATTTTATTTTACCTCTTTGTCGGCGTCCATACCATTTTCAGCGTTCTAATACCTATGTAGTTTCTATGCTAAGCCGTGGACATGGTGAAACTATAAGGATTTCTTGTCGACTACGGATCCCTAAAAATAATTATACAGCGGGGTTAAAAATAGTAATAGAGCAAGAATAAAAAAATTATGTTCATCTGTTTGTCTATTTGTACACGGTAATCCCCGAAATTACTTTCGGAAGTTTCGGAAACTGGAATACCTGATGCAGAATTTTAAACGCGAGCGAAACCGCAGGTAGAGGCTAGTATGTACGTAGGTACATAAAAATCAAATGCTGTTCGTTAGTCTCGCAAAAAATCGAAAACGGCTGGTCCGATTTAACTAATTTTGGTTTTAAAATATTAGTGGAAAACTTTTAAAGGTGAGAAAATATGGAAAATAAAAAAATAACAATATGTTTTAGTCCACCGGGTTAGCTAGTTCATTAACAAGTTAAGTACTTAAACTTTATATTGAGTTCTTTAAAAGTGTGGGTACCGATGGTTTTACGGAGTTTTTTTTTTTAAGTTGTAAGTTGCGCAGTTTAGGAGCTAAAAAACCAAACCTGAAAAAAAAATCTCTGAATTAGACTACACGCTCATATCATCATCTGTTGAGCCTTTTTTCCACCTAGGTATGTAGGGATCGGCTTCCAGAAAAACCGGATGTAACTGAGTATGACAGGCCTGTTGGTCTAGTGGTCAGTGGCCCTGACTGCTATGCTCAAGGTCGTGGGTTCGATTCCCACCCAGGACAAATGTTTGTGTGATGAGCACGATCATTTGTTCTTTGTCTGGGTGTAATTTATCTATAATATGTATGTATTTAGAAATATATATGTATGTTTATCAGTTGTCTAGTACTCATAGCACAAGCTCTGCTTAGTTTGGGACTAGATGGCGTTGTGTGAAAGTTGTGGAATATTATTATTATTATTATTAGTGTTTTAATGGCAGATAAGCAGTCGACTGGCAAAGATGTAAATACAACAGCTGGGATCTACGGCTTTACGTGCTTGCGGAGACAACATACTGTCACTAGAAAATATAAATTTAATTTGCTCTCTGCCTCTGTCATTACCTGTATCAGTTAGGCTGAGGCTACAGTGGGCAGCCTCAGCCAGATTTGCGATGCGACTGAGAGACTGCTATGCGCAAGGTCGTGGGTTCGATTCCCACCCAGGACAAATGTTTGTGTGATGAGCACGATCATTTGCTCTTTGTCTGGGTGTAATTTATCTATAATATGTATGTATTTAGAAATATATATGTATGTTTATCAGTTGTCTAGTACTCATAGCACAAGCTCTGCTTAGTTTGGGACTAGATGGCGTTGTGTGAAAGTTGTGGAATATTATTATATTATTATTATCATAAGCGAAAATTAGCGAAAAATATATTCACGCGATGACGTGGATACAGTACACATGTTACTTGAATCGGTCGTTTTCTTAGAATGCGATCAAATCATGCATCACGGTTTAGTAGTAGCACTATAGAACTAGTTTTAAAAGTGAGAAATTGTCTAATAAATTCGCTTAAATTTCGCTGATATGTTGATGTAGCTGATGCCGTGATTACAGTAGTGTTGTTCCTATCGCATAAAGAAATCAAAGATCACTAGTAATATTTAATGTACGGTGTAGCCATATACGTGAGCATTTATTTATTTAGTCTCAGCCTTAGACTTTCAACTTCTCCTATTCAACGCAACGTATTTCGATGCAGTTTCCACTGATAAATAGAAAATTTCTTGGAGGCGGTTATGTATACAAAATATTAGTATTAAGTTACGAAATAGTACCTACCATCATTGCTACACGTGCAAAACCAAGTCTAGCCATATTTTTATTTTATTTTACGACATATTACTGTAATGTCTGTTTTCAATCAAGTCGTTAGAAAAAATCTCAGTTCTCTCGCTTACATATCGAATACGGGCTCAACTATTAG
Source organism: Tholera decimalis (assembly GCA_943138885.2). Lineage (NCBI taxonomy): Eukaryota > Metazoa > Arthropoda > Insecta > Lepidoptera > Noctuidae > Tholera > Tholera decimalis. Next base: position 4,385,978 of record OW964557.2, on the reverse strand, counting down.
AAAATGTACTGAAAACCAAGACCTGTAGATCTCCAAATATTTTTGATAAAATCCACGACTGTAAACATGAAGAAACAAATGCAATAAAGGAGTTCAAAAATAATTTTAAGTGCAATGATGCTTCAAGAACTGTAATGAAGGTCTTTAAGTAGTTTTAAGAGTTAAAAAGGTTCTAATTACAGCTACATGTAGTTAAGATGTTAAAGGTTTAACCTGTTTCTAGCAGCTAAAGCTATACAACAGTGCTCACTGACACCCGTTAACACTTATTGTTACATAGTGGTTGTTACGAAGAGACTTATATATATTGAGGTATTATATTGACTTTAAGGTGCAGGCATTGGTTGTTAAAGAGAGTTTGTGTAGGGTGTACTAACACAAGATATTTAAAGTGTTGAAAAACTCCATTATGTAGTTATAACCTGTCATATAAAATTTACCAACGCTTATTGTGTTAAGCTGGCACAATTTAAAGTCATTATAAAAGTTATGGTGTTAGGCACGCACGTGTGAGTCGTTATTAACACATAGAGGCAAAAAGTTTTTATATTTATGTAAAAACGGACTGAATAAATTAGATTCCTGTATAGGTTTTAGTAAGTTATAGAAAAATGAAACGTTTACAACCTTGGAGTAAACAATATAAAAAGGATTAGGCAGGAATGTCGTAAATTTTTGGAGTCGGTTAATAATCGTATGAATGACAAAAAAAACTAGTAGTTCTGATAATACCGGATTAGATCCTCTTGTTCCAGTTATTACGAAAAATAAAGAAGATGCACTACAAATCAAACACAAAAATAATAGTAATACGAGTAATTTGAGTCAAGTTCGAGTAGAATCAAAACAGGGTTCTGCAGAACAAGAAAAAAAAGAAACTGCAGTCAATTACGATTTTGTTGAATTTTTCGATTTCTTACTAAGTAGTGAGCCCGAATGCGAAGAAGAAGAGATAGAAAATGTAGTAAAATTGAAAAAATTACTTCACTAACAAAAAAGTTAAAAATCTGGTCCATTGAATATAATTACCCTGTATGAGTAATATTGTTTTTTTTTTTCAAAACATTTGCTGTTGATTTTAAATGAAGGCTACGTTAGTACTGAAGTATTGCTTCCAAAAGACCCACGAAAAATTTGGCAAACTCCAAATGAAATTGTTATTAAAAATATTGAAGGAGGACAACACTTGCCAGTCATGTTATAACTGAACCTTTAGTGAAAATACTGAAGAATACAATACTATACTTGTTGACCTCTGATAATGGAAAATAATTTTCACTACATGGTAATTTTTATTAAAATAAAGATGTTATATTTGACAAACCTATTAAGTCATCGTTTATAGGTAAGTTTAAAGTAAAAAAACCTTTTGTTATCTCTGATGACATTATAGTAATAAATCCAAATTAAATTAAATGCAAATTAGTTTGTGTGAACACCACACTAGCTCAAGACCGGGTTAAGTCGAAGGTGGTTCGTGGGACAATATAGGCCATTAATAATAATATAGTAATCTTTTTTTTTTTTATCGTGGTAAAATTATCAAAAAGGTCCTTCCACCCCGGGCAGGGTGGGAGGCACTGTGAGACTTTTACTGACTAAAATCCACGGTGTTCCTTCAATAACCCTTTACGTACCGGGGTCACGGTAATGGGATAAGTCCCACGACCCCGGCAGGCTTCGGCCCTCTGCAGAGGGGGCCTCGTCATGTTGTTGACGCTCTTTGAGGCGCGCGTGGAACGCAACGCGCCGTCGACCCGGGCATGGTCCATGGTCGGACAGCGAGTTGCCCTTTACTCGCTGTTCGCATGCCCGCGCCTACGGTGGCCGGAGATCGTCGTCCGACGCCGTGGGCGTCTACCACTGTGGCTGGGTTGGAGGGAGGACGCCATCCTCTCCCTCACGCGGCCCGCCTCCTCCTTCGGAAGCATGACTGCTTCGCAGAAGGAGGCGACCGCTTCCCACTCCCTCTCGCCCCGCAGCATGGCCTCGACCAATGCCGGGCGCGAGAGGTCTCCGCCTATCGCCGCCGTGAGGACACGTCGGTGCTCTGCCCAGGCGGGGCAGTCTTGCACCGTGTGCTCTACGGTGTCCTCAGGGCGACCCTCGCAGTGGTGACACCCAGGCGTTTCCTCCTTTCCCATCAGACACAGGTACCTCCCGAAACTTCCGTGTCCGGTGAGAACCTGCGTCATGCGGTAGGTCAGGACGCCGTGACGCCGATCTAGCCACTCCTCAAAGAGGGGTCTTACTGCCGCAATTGCGGCGTGCCCGAATATAGTAATAATAAGAAAGCTTTTTTAATGTCTATTAAACCAGTAAATGTTCAAAAAAATATGTGATTGCACAATTGTAATGACATTATTATAATACCTCAGTGGTAATGAAATACATGTACCTCCATATGTAACATTTAAAAATTAAACAATTATAGCTAAATAATTGTTTAATTAATGTAACAATCAACAAAGTTATTTACCTGCCTACTAGTATTCTGTAATTATGTACTCGAGAAAAAAAATATAAATAAAAAAAAATATTTAAATTAATTTAATTTTTTTCTTTTAAATAATTTCTTTTCATGTTTTCCTCTGTGGTTTTTTTGACTAAATCATCTCTTTTTATACTTTCTTTGGAATTTTCTTATACTGAATTTTTCCTTTCCTTGTTTTTCCCATATTTTGTTTGTCTAAATCATCCCTTTTTTGTTTTCCTCCTTATTTTCTTTTATTAAAACATCAGATTTTTTGTTTTTCTCTGTTTTGTTCTACTGAATCCTTCTTTGTTTCTTGTTCTCCTTCTGTGTTTTTTTCAATTAAATCATTTATTTTTTCATATTACATCACGTTTTCTTCTTCATTTAACTCATTCTCATTTTCTTCATAATCATACGTGATATTTTTGCATTTTAGTCCCCCGCCAAACAAACCTAAAGAATGAATACTGCGCACTCAAGGAAAGCGCTCATAAACTGAATAGGTACTCTGTTGAATCCTGGACAATCCTGAAAAACAAATGTTTTTTAGAAAGAAAATTATTATGTTTTATATAGGTGTATATATTAGAAGTATGCAAAAATGATAGTCCCCCGTTTTTAATCAAAAACTCTAGAATTATGATCAAAATCCTGAATTGAGCATGGATTATGCTCAAATCAGGATTTTTCCACACAACAAAAAAACCTACAAAATTTATACCATTCTGAAATTATATTAGGTACCAGACCATTCTGTAATTTTATTAGGTTACCTACTATCATAAATTTCTATATTATTTTTTGGATATACTTAAAGGTTTTCATTATTTTAATAAGGAATCCTATTCCAGTCAGTTTGTAAAATGTTTAGGTGCTAGTATTCTCTTTGCAAAACTAATTGTACTCTTTTAAGACTATTTTAACACAGCTATGTGTACTCAGGACTGCATAATACTCTTGACTAAAGGTGCTTTATCTCAAAAAGTGTAATAAATGATTCAGGTTATTACATAAACCTTTAATATATATCCACCATTTGTTTTGGAAAACTAACCTATATATTCACCGAGTTATTCAATATTTCACTGTAAAATACTTAATTATTTATGTATACTTTTATCATTTCACTGATACCAATTGATATATAATGCTAACAGCCTTAGAGCAGGAATAAAAAAAATTGACTACTGAGAATAATCGTATTTTATATTCACATAAGTTTAATCTCTTTTTATTAATCCTGAACGCGTTAAAATTGAGATGGGAAACATGGTATTCTTTACCATAAAATCAAAACGGCATACTATTTTCACTTAAAAAAATATGTATACCTTGGTTGAATACTTACTTTTATTATTATACAGATAATACTTCATGTCCATATTATTATGTTTTCCACGTGCACTTAGTTCTTATTAACTCCACCTTACAGGAATTTTGAGAAGCTAAAACTATAAATTGGGGTAAAAAGTACTCAGAAAGCGATAAGATACTCGCTTGACGCTTTTTTAGATAACTAATACGCGTCAAGGTATCAAACAACTACTTATAATAGGTCTAATAAAGTTACAAGTGACATGCAATGCTTAGCCGACGATTTTCTGTAACTTATAGTGTTAACCAACCCTTCTATAGTTACAAATATACCGGTAAAAGTAATAACCAAGAGTGTATAAACGGTCTTGTGCAGTTACTTTAGCTCTCCAATAACACCATTCTAAAGGCTTTCTATAACCTTTACCTGCAAAATCGAGGGCCTCTTTCGTGGGTACAAGGGTGTTAGGGCACTCTATAACTCTGCTATTACACCTATTCTTACAACTTTTGTATTCAAATGGAACCGATATACAACTGCTATACAGGTTGTTTTAACGCTAGCGTGCTAGTTGGGCAGGAGGCTTTGGATCCAGAAGAATCCGACATCAATATTTACCCCGCGGTCTTTCTAGAAGATGTACAGTAAAGTAAAACCGTTAAACAATCTTAAGGAACTGTATGCGAAGAACACTCCACAAAATAATATTGTACCGAAGATTTTGATGATAGCAATATAGAAACTGTTTCAACATTTAGTATTCATTAGCACTATTCACTGTTCATACAATTATCACTTCAAGTGGAAGCGATACTTAACAACATAACACGCAAATTATGAAAATTACCTATATGGTTTCCTACATGTCGTTTTCTTTACCTTGGATTAGTTAGGTAACTACTTATAATACTATATATAACTAAATTACGAGGTCAGTACGGTAGCACTACAGAATACCTGTTTATTACGTAATGCTTAACAACTCGACTATCTGACAAAAAATAGGCCGTTGTGGGACGCCCGGCAGATGTGAAGCATGTTTAGCGACGCGGGAGGATGTGTCAGACTTTTACTGACTAAAACATATATGTGTTCCGCATTGGCGTATCTAGAGATATTTTCCAGGGGGGGCCTGGCCCCCAGTGGTAGAAGCGATTCACGGTGGAGCATATTGAGGAGGTGTGCCCAGCTTGGGCGGAGCACCACCGTGTTCTCGTGGAGGTGGTCGGTGGCGGAGACCTCTCACGCCCGAAGCTGGTGCAGACCATTGTGCGGGGTGAGGGGCAATGGGATGCAGTCACTTCCCAACTAGCACGCTAGCGTTAAAAGAACCTGTATAGCAGTTGTATATCGGTTCCATTTGAGTATAAAAGTTGTAAGAATAGGTGTAATAGCAGAGTTATAGAGTTCCCTAACACCCTTGTACCCACGAAAGAGGCCCTCGATTTTGCAGGTAAAGGTTATAGAAAGCCTGTAGAATGGTGTTATTGGAGAGCTAAAGTAACTGCACAAGACCGTTTATACACTCTTGGTTATTACTTTTACTGGTATATTTGTAACTATAGAAGGGTTGGTTAACACTATAGGTTACAGAAAATCGTCGGCTAAGCATTACATGCCACTTGTAACTTTATTAGACCTATTATAAGTATTTGTTTGATACCTTGACGCGTATTAGTTATCTAAAAAAGTGTCAAGCGAGTATCTTATCGCTTTCTGAGTACTTTTTACCCCAATTTGCAGTTTTAGCTTCTCAAAATTCCTGTACGGTGGAGTTAATAAGAACTAAGTGCACGTCGAAAAACATAATAATATAGACATGAAGTGTTATCTGTATAATAATAAAAATAAGTATTCAACCAAGGTACACATATTTTCTGAAGTGAATACAGTATGCCGTTTTGATTTCATGGTAAAGAATACCATGTTTTCCATCTCAATTTTAACGCGCTCAGGATTTATTAAAGAGATTAAACTTATGTGAATATAAAATACGATTATTCTCAGTAGTAATTTTTTTTTATTCCTTCTCTATGGCTGTTAGCATTATATATCAATTGGCATCAGTGAAATGATAAAAGTATACATAAATAATTAAGTATTTTACAGTGAAATATTGAGTAACTCGGTAAATTATAAGTTAGTTTTCCAAAACAAATGGCGGACATATATTAAAGCTTTATGTAATAACCTGAGTCATTTATTACACTTTTTGAGATAAAGCACCTTTAGTCAAGAGTATTATGCAGTCCTGAGTACACATAGCTGTGTTAAAATAGTCTCAAACGAGTACAATTAGTTTTGCCAAGAGAATACTAGCGCCTAAACATTTTACAAACTGACTGGAATAGGGTTCCTTATTGAAATAATGAAAACCTTTAAGTATATCCAAAAAATAATACAGAAATTTGTGATAGTAGGTAACCTAATAAAATTACAGAATGGTCTGGTACCTAATATAATTTCAGAATGGTCTAAATTTTGTAGGATTTTTTTCTTGTGTAGAAAAAAGTCCTGATTTGAGCATACTCCATGCTCAATTCAGGATTCTGATCATAATTCTAGAGTTTTTGATTAAAAACGGGGGACTATCATTTTTGCATACTTCTAATATACATATCTATATAAAACATAATAATTTTCTTTCTAAAAAACATTTGTTTTTCAGGATTGTCCAGGATTCAACAGAGTACCTATTCAGTTTATGAGCGCTGTCCTTGAGTGCGTAGTATTCATTCTTTAGGTCAGTTTGGCGGGGGACTAAAATGCAAAAAATATCACGCATGATTATGAAGAAAATGAGAATGAGTTAAATGAAGAAGAAAACGTGATGTAATATGAAAAAATAAATTATATAATTGAAAAAAAAAAACAGGAAACAAAGAAGGATTCAGTAGAACAAAACATAGAGAAAAACAAAAAATTTGATGTTTTAATAAAAGAAAATAAGGAGGAAAACAAAAAAGGGATGATTTAGACAAACAAAATATGGGAAAAAGCAAGGAAAGGAAAAATTTAGTATAAGAAAATTCCAAAGAAAATAGAAAAAGAGATGATTTAGTCAAAAAAATCACAGAGGAAAATATGAAAAGAAATTTTTAAAAGAAAAAAAATAAATTAATTTAAATTAAATTTTTATTTAAATTTATTTTCTCGAGTCTATAATTACAGAATACTAGTAGGTAGGTAAATAACTTTGTTGGTAGTTACACAGCTAAATAATTGTTTAATTTAGAAATGTTACATGTGGAGTTACATGTATTTCATTACCACTGAGGTATTATAATAATGTCATTACAATTGTGCAATCACATATTTTTTTGAACATTTACTGGTTTAATAGACATTAAAAAAAGCTTTCTAATTATTACTATATTATTATTAAGAGCCTATATTGTCCCACAAACCACCTTCGACTTATCCCGGTCTTGAGCTAGTGTGGTATCTTTACATAATATTTAACCAAATACTTATAGTGTATGTACTAATGGAAGAAAGTATAATATATCTTTATGACTCACACAAACTAATTTGCGTTTAATTTCATTTGGATTTATTACTATAATGTCATCAGAGATTACAAAAGGTTTTTTTACTATAAACGATGACTTTATAGGTTTGTCAAATATAACATTTATTAAAAAAAAAATTACCATGCAGTGAAAATTATTTTCTATTATCAGAGGTCAACAAGTATAGTATTGAATTCTTCAGTATTTTCATTAAAGGTTCAATTATACCATGACTGGCAAGTGTTGTCCTCCTTCAATATTTTTAATAACAATTTAATTTAGAGTTTGCAAAATTGTTCGTGGGTCTTTTGGAAGCAATACTTCAGTACTAACGTAGCCTTCGTTTAAAATCGACAGCAAATGTTTTGAAGAAAATAATATAACTCATACAGGGTAATACTATATTCAATGGACCAGATTTTTAACTTTTTTGTTAATGAAGTATTTTTTTCAATTTTACTACATTTTCTACCTCTTCTTCTTCGCATTCGGGCTCACTAAGTGGTCAGAAATCGAAAAATTCAACAAAATCGTGATTGACTGCAGTTTCTTCTTTTTCTTGTTCTGCGGAACCCTGTTGTGATTCTACTCGAACTTGACTGAAATTACTCGTATTACTATTATTTTTGTGTTTGATTTGTAGTGAATCTTCTTTATTTTTCGTAATAATTAACGGTATTATCAGAACTACTAGTTTTTTTGTCATTCATACCATTATTAACCGACTCCAAAAATTTACGACATTCCTGCCTAATCCTTTTTCTTTTGTTTACTCCAAGGTTGTAATCGTTTAATTTTTCTATGACTTAATAAAACCTATACAGGAATCTAATTTATTCAGTCCGTTTAGTACATAAATATAAAAACTTTTTGCCTCTATGTGTTAATAACGACTCACACGTGCGTGCCTAACACCATAACTTTTATAATGACTTTAAATTGTGCTAGCTTAACAAAATAAGCGTTAGTAAATTTTATAGGACAGGTTAAAACTACATAAAGGAGTTTTTCAACACTTACACCCTAAACAAACTCTCTTTAACAACCAATGCCTGCACCTTAAAGTCAATATAATACCTCAATATATATAAGTCTCTTCGTAACAACCACTATATAACAATAAGTGTTAACGGGTGTCCGTGAGAACTGTTGTATAGCTTTAGCTGCTAGAAACAGGTTAAACCTATACCACCTTAACTACATGTGCTGTAATTAGAACCATTCTAACTCTTAAAACTACTTAAAGACCTTCATTACAGTTCTTGAAGCATCATTGCACTTCAAATTATTTTTTAACTCCTTTATATCGTTTTAAGTTAGAACTGAGATAATTATTACGCAATTGAACAGATTAAAGTTATAATGAAACCTGTATCTGACGGCAGAATGTTAGTTGGGTTCTTTCTGCGAAGCAGTCAAGCTAGCGAAGGAGGAGGCAGAACGCGTGAGGAAGAGGTAAATCTCTTCTTCACGCACCAGCCGACGCGGGAGTCAACCCGGGCATCGGGGATCATGAGCCGATCTTCGCACACCATAGGCACGGGCTTGCGGATGGCGAACAACGCAGAACGGGAGATATCATTCGATTATATTTTCAACCAAAAAAAAAGTAATAAAAAGTGGTAGAAGCCTATTCAGGTTTCGTTAACGGTTACTGTACGAGTCAAAAAATTCAACATGATTTAATATACCATGTAGCGTAACAGTAGTGTAAAAGAGAAGAATCTGAAAAGTGAATTATATTCGCAAAAAATGGCCAAATGCGAGTCGTACTCGCCATTAAAGGGTTCTGTAGTGGCGAGTATAGATGCAAACGCTATAAAAGTTATTTATCTAGCGATAAATAACTTTGTTGTTATAGCGTTTGCATAATTGACAAAGTTATATAAGCAAACGCTAGGGCTTAATGTATGAAATTGCTGATTTGTACTGAAACATTAAAAGTCGTTTTTTTTTTTTTCTAAAATGTGACATACTTATTGAATCAAAGTATCTCAAGTATACACTCATTATCTATAAATTGTTGTCATCTAAATGGAAGGTTATATTTTATGCCTTTGCGATAGAACTCTCAGGATCTAGATTTAAAAAATTGTGTGAAAGCATTTAGTACCTTCTCTTGGGAACTTGAAAATCACAAAAAAGACCGTTGGAGCAAGGTCTGGCGAGTACGAAAGATGTCATTTGTTATCATGGAGCAATAATGGTGAAGATCAATGCAAGAGTTAAGGCTTTTTCAATGCTAGTTTCACCATCATTGTTCGAAGTTCGGCTCAGTAAACATTTGCTGTTATTGCCAAATCAGACCTGAAAACGCTACGAATAGACTACTAATCAGTTCAATCAATCAATTAGCCTTTTCTTCCTGAACTTTCCTGTTTCGCTAACTTTTAAGAATGTCTAAGTTCAGTGCGCCTATTGGCATAGGTCTCTTTTAACATCTTCCACTGCTATCTATCTTTGGCAAGTCTCCTCTAGTTGGGCCCGGTGGTTTGTCTTTACTCATCCGCCCATCTCTTCCCTGGCCTTCCTGGCCCTGTTTCTTTTACGATCTCGTAAATACCAGTTAGTTACGATATTTCTCCACTTTCTAGCATATCTGCGACTCTCTTTTCTCTGTCTTGCCTCTTGAAGCCAACCATGCTCCTTTCCATTGCTCTCTGGCAGTACACTAGACTGTCTCTATGATGCAGCCATAGGTGAGGCAGGGGAGATATACACATGTATCAAAAACTTTCCTTTTCAGTTCTCTGCTTATTTCTTTTGTTGATTTCTTTAGTGGATTGGTCTTTCTATAAAATGATCTACCTTAGATAAACATATTCTTCCACATACTCAAGAGAATGGTTATTAATTTTGATCTCTAGGTTTTCGCTATTGGATAATAGTTTGGTTTGTTTATGTTCATGAGTAAATCATTTTCTTCGCTTTGATGGTTTAGGTATTCAATCATTTTTCCTAGATTATGTGGATTTTCATAAGAAGAACAATGCCATCTTTCGCAGATGGCATGGATGACATGATGCCTAAGCCATTTCGAAATATATTTTCTAGCATTGCATAACGAAACAGTTACCACTACTTTTTTTGGTAAGCTTTGCCTTAGGACACTATTACTGCGTTTGACCTGGGGTCAGCCATTGTATTTGCACTTTTCTTCATGTCACAATTCGATCCAATATTCCTTCATTTCTGTACGAGTTTACAAAATACGTCTACTCAACAAGTTTCAACTCTGTAGTCCTAGTAGTTTCGGAATAAACTGGCTGTGACAAACGGACAGACAGACGGAGAGCCATGACGAATCTAAAAGGGTTTTGTGTTTTTCCATTCGGCTACGGAACCCTAAAAAGTTGCCAACTGGGAGTCGGACTCGCTCGTGAAGGGTTCCGTAGCAGCAATAACAATAAATGACTTGGTTTTTCGTAATCCATCCATCCATACTAATATTATAAATGCGAAAGTAACTCTGTCTGTCTGTCTGTCTGTCTGTCTGTCTGTCTGTTACCTTTTCACGCCTTAACCGCTGAACCGATTTAGGTACATGAAATTTGGCATGGGAATAGTTGAGGACCCTGGGAAGGACATATGATAGTTTTTATCCCGATGTAATGTTCCCGCAGGATAGTTTTCGAATTGTATCTTTGTTTCTCTTTCACGCAAAAACTACTGAACGGATCTCAATGAAATTTGGTAAGGAGACAGTTGACATCCTGTAAAAACACATAAGCTACTTTTATCCCGGAATTACCACGGGTTTGGGATTCACGTGGGGAAAACCTCCCACTCGAACGAAGTCGCGGACAAAAGTTATACATACTTTAATACTAATAATATAACTCCATACTTCCATATCCATATCCATACTATCCATACTTCCATATCCATCAATACTTCCAAGCTAATATTATAATAATACGAAAGTAACTGTCTGTCTGTTACCTTTTCACGCCCAAACTGCTGAATCGATTTAGATGAAATTTAGCATGGGAATAGTTTAGGACCCTGGGAAAGACATAGCATAGATTTCGTCCCGGAAATCATTCCTAAAGGATGTAAAAGGGGTGTTAGAATTTCGTATAGGGAATCAATAATGTCCCCGCCCTCCCCACCCACATAATACCTACACTTGACCGCTGAACCGATTTGGATTAAATTTGCTATGGAGATAAATCAGTAAATAATTGGGAAAACTTCACGGTAAGGTATAAAATGTGTGAAACCTAAACAAAGAAAGTCAGAACTCATTAACTGGATCTCTCAATCTGGACAACTGAAGAAAAAGCCATAACGCGTATCCAAGAATATACTGCCTATGTGTTTATAATATGCATTTTAATTATAAGAAAAAGTATAAAATTTCTTAAAACTAGCTTATTCACAATTTTTACAACTACGCCAAATAACTTTGTTTTTCATAGTATTTGTATGAATTACAAAGTTATATTTGCGGTTTTAGAAAATATACTGTATCTCAAAAACGACCGACTCAATCTCGTTCAAACCAATTTTGGTTGAAAGTTTACATTAAGATCTATAACATATGGTTTTTTAGATTTTTCACTTCATTATTATAGAAGTTAGAGGGGGGGACACACATTTTACCACTTTGGAAGCGTATATCTTTTAAACGATTAACTTTATGAAAAAGTCATTTTAGAAACCTTAATGTCATTTTTAAAGACCTGTCTATAGATACCACACACGTATAGGTTTAATGAAAAAAAAAAATTTCAGTTTCAGTTCCATGTATGGGGAGCCCCCTTTATTTTAAATGTTTTTTTTTTAATTTTCTCTTAAAATCGGAAAGCGGTTCACAGAATACATCTATCTACCAAGTTTTATATGTATAGTCCTAATAGTTTCGGAATAAAATGGCTGTGACATACGGACGGACGGACAGACAGACAGACAGACGGACAGACATGTCGAAACTATAAGGGTGCCGTATTTTGCCATTCGGCTACGGAACCCTAAAAAGTATGAATAATTATCATGTTTGTTGCAAATTATGCTTCTGGGAAAATTTGTGAAACAAAAATCATGATTGAAATCTTACTGGTTCAAGAGAAAATGATAATCTTGTTTTTTGTCGATCGTCCCAACTGAGAGATCATTATTTTGAACTACACTTCTGGACACATCTATTGGCCCACCTTGTATTTTCAGTTTCGTTTGGTCCTAGCTAAAATTTTATATTAGGTCGAGCAAAAAGTTTTTATGCAGTTTTGAACCTGGCACATTCACAATTTCATTCAATAGTCTTTTTTTGAATTTCGAACACAGAATTTAAAGAAACAAAAGACAATTTGGAGCCTGTTTGTTGATATCAAACAATCGAATACTAAGAAAACTTGGTTTTATTGGTTTACTTGGATTTAATTCTTGAAAAAGTGATTGATATCTTTGCTTTTGCAACAAACATTACTTATTCTTAACATTAAGGTGAGGTTCTATCAATAATCTATGGATATTTCACCTGAAGTCGCCGCCCAAGCTGTGGCACTTATTCAGGCCGGACACAGCCAAAGAAACGTGAGTGCTCAACTTAATTTAAGTCGATCTGCGGTCCGAAATGTTTATCGGAGGTACCTAGAGACTGGCGGTTTTGTTCGTCGCCAAGGAAGGCCACGATCTCGGGTCACAACTGAAAGGCAGGATCGATTCATCGTGACGACCAGCTTGAGAAATCGTCACTTTACCTCCATTGAGATACAAAACCAACTTCGCGACTTCCACGGAGTATCTGTGAGCGCTCGAACTGTTCGGAGAAGGTTAAAAGAACGCGATATGGTACCACACAAGCCAGCTAATGGGACCAAACTAAAGCGAGCCCACCGAACAGCGCGCCTTCATTTCGCACGCAGTCATTTAAATTGGACACAGCAAGATTGGAGCCGTGTACTCTTTTCTGATGAGTCTAAAATTGTGTTACATGGCAATGATGGAAGGAAGAAGGTCTACCGGCGTAAGGGAGAGCGTTTCGCACAATGCTGCTTTGAAGAGAGGGTTGCTTATGGCGGTGGCTCATGGACTGTCTGGGGCGGTATATCCGCGAGCGGCAAAACTCAACTTGAGGTTGTTACAGGACCACGGCTGCCAACATTAAATGCTGAAAGATACATTCGTGAGTGCTTAGAACCTCACGTGATACCATACGCGGACTATGTGGGCCCAAATTTCCTTTTTATGCATGATAATGCAAGAGCCCATGCGGCCGGCATCGTCAGGGAATATCTTCGGGATGTGAACATCACAGTTATGGACTGGCCAGCCAGAAGCCCAGACATGAACCCCATTGAGCACATGTGGGACGAGCTAAAAAGGCGTGTTAGGGCTCGTCAGCCAGTTGCCCAGACGATGCAGGAGTTGAAAACTGCCATAGAAGAGGAATGGGAGATGATCCCTCAAAATTTCATAGAGCGGTTGATAAACTCTATGCCTAATCGTTTGAGAGCTGTGGTAGATGCCCATGGAGGCAACACGCGTTATTAAATTAAACCTTTATTTGATAAAACATGTTTTTTATTCAAAAATTAATTGCCTTTAACAAGGCGCATATCCGACTTGTTAGGCGTAGGTCCATGTCGTATGGTATTCTGAATTCAAATTTAAAACTATACGATCGAAAAAGATGGTAAAATGTATCAGGTTTAAAACTGCATCAACAGTTTTTGTTCAATCTAGCAATCATATTTCGGTAGGGGCCATCGAAACCTAAACTCTAAGGTGGGCCAATAGATGTGTCCAGAAGTGTATATTTAATAAACCAAAACTTATAGGTAGAAGTTAGATACATCAGAAATTGTGAAAAATGTTGTACTAAAATTTGACGGACACTCGTCCTTGTAAGTGTTATACTTAAAAAGATAAATCATTTTTTACAATCCTTAAGGAAAACGTTGAGTAGGGTAGATATACTTTTATATTTTTACTATTAATTTCATGCTAACATTGTGTATATTCATTGCGATTTGCGAAGCTGGCGTTGTGCAGTGCATTTAATGCAAGTTTTTTAATAGTGTTGTGCTATAATAAATAATAACATAATCAGTGTTTCCGTTTAGTGATAGTGATTAACAATGTAAGTATCTTATTCAATATTCAAACCGTCAGTATCATTAGTACATTTTTGTCACACTAATGTTTTTTAAAATGTGGTACTTAGAATTAGAATTACGAACTTAGAATTCCTTAGTAAGAGCACTACACATACAGTACCTAACTTTGCAGAAACTTGTCAGTTAAAAACGTAATTTTATGTTATTAAATTCTGTAGTGAAACCAGACACAAATTACTTGTATAAAAACGTTTAAAGTGCATCATAATTTGAATTGTATCGGTAATTATTCCGACCGACGATATGGTCACCCTACTCAACGTTTTCCTCAAGGCTTGTAAATAATGATTTATCTTTTAAGTATAACACTTGCAGGGACGACTGATTCGTCAAATTTTAGTATTCTATAGTATCTATTTTATTTTCAGAAACATCTTGCACGCAGTTTCTGTAGTAGAAGTGAAGGTGTTCTTACCGTTAATCAAATTGGTACAGATAGCTGTAGTGTATCTATACTCATTTGATACAAGTGCTTCGCTGTATCCACCCCATGCAACGGTACATGGTGAGTAAAATTATACTCAATATCTGCTAAAAAAACTAAGCAGATATCATTGAGGTAATATGTAGTACATACCTCAATGATATCTGCTTATTTTTTTTCCAACTATGTTGGAATTAGCTTCAGTCGTTATTTATTTTATCTATGGCTTCAGTCTAACTGGATACTATATACATACATATATACACCATCTCACCTGACGGTAAGTGATGATGTGGTCGAAGATGGAGCACGCTTACCTAAAAGAAACCTATTCACTCTTGACTTAAGTACACCAGGTTATAGCTATCGGGAAACACAGACTCCGGCAGGGAATTCCACTTCTTAGCCGTACGCACCATGAAAGTATTCTCAAAACGTTTTGTGGGTGTGGGTGGGATGTCCACCATGTAACGATGGCTTTTTGGCTTAGCACTAATTTACCCCATACATCTTTTAAACGGCGAAACTACAAATTCTGATATGTGGCGACTAATTCCCACTAATTGACGACTAAGTCTGGGTGCGATTAGATACGTAGATATAATAACTCTCAAACCTACGGGAAAAGTGCCAAACCTCCCCTTTTCACCCCCCTTCTCCCCCCTCCCTATCGTATCTCGGAAACTACGAGACCCGTATTTTTTGTTTTTTACGGATTCGTATAGAGGAGGCTCGGTAAAGTAAAAACCATTTTTCAAAGTCCCCCCCCCGCCCCCTTCTCCCCCCCTTTAGGCGGATCTCGGAATCTAAGAGACTTGGAACATTTTTTTTTCAGATTCATTTAGAGGGGCAATGCTTTAGTCGAAATACTTGTGCAACCCCCCCCCCCCATCACCCCCCCCTCTTTTTTTTTTTTTTTCACAAGCACGCGAGGTGCTTGCACCTCGCGCAACACGCAAATACTTGATTTAGAGGGGCAATGCTTTAGTTTTTTTCACCAGCACGCGAGGTGCTCGCACCTCGCGCAACACGCAAATACTTGATTTAGAGGGGCAATGCTTTAGTTTATTTCACCAGCACGCGAGGTGCTTGCACCTCGCGCAACACGCAAATACTAGTTATATTATATAAAGCTAAATTACCACTCACTGACTGACTGACTGACTGACTCACTCATTGACATAATTGTTCTCCCAGATGGTGGATGGGGAGGTGGGTATATTTTGACAGATTCGTAAACAAGTAACTCTCAAACCTACGGGAAAAGTGCCAAACCTCCCCTTTTCCCCCCCCTTCTCCCCCCCCCCCATCGTATCTCGGAAACTACGAGACCCGTATTTTTTTCTTTTTACGGATTCGTATAGAGGAGGCTCGGTAAAGTAAAAACCATTTTTCAAAGTCCCCCCCCCCGCCCCCCTTCTCCCCCCTTTAGGCGTATCTCGGAATCTAAGAGACTTGGAACATTTTTTTTTTCAGATTCATTTAGAGGGGCAATTCTTTAGTCGAAATACTTCTGCAACCCCCCCCCTATCACCCCCCCCATTTTTTTTTTGTTTTGTTTTTTTTCACAAGCACGCGAGGTGCTTGCACCTCGCGCAACACGCAAATACTACACCCCCCCCATCTCACCCATCACCCCCCCCCCCATTCTTTTCTTTTCACAAGCACGCGAGGTGCTTGCACCTCGCGCAACACGCAAATACTTGATTTAGAGGGGCAATGCTTTAGTTTTTTTCACAAGCACGCGAGGTGCTTGCACCTCGCGCAACACGCAAATACTAGTTATATTATATAAAGCTAAATTACCACTCACTCACTCACTCACTGACTGACTCATTGACATAATTGTTCTCCCAGATGGTGGATGGGGAGGTGGGTATATTTTGACAGATTCGTAAACAAGTAACTCTCAAACCTACGGGAAAAGTGCCAAACCTCCCCTTTTCACCCCCCTTCTCCCCCCTCCTTATCGTATCTCGGAAACTACGAGACCCGTATTTTTTGTTTTTTACGGATTCGTATAGAGGAGGCTCGGTAAAGTAAAAACCATTTTTCAAAGTCCCCCCCCCGCCCCCCTTCTCCCCCCCTTTAGGCGGATCTCGGAATCTAAGAGACTTGGAACATTTTTTTTTTTTCAGATTCATTTAGAGGGGCAATGCTTTAGTCGAAATACTTGTGCAACCCCCCCCCCCCCCCATCACCCCCACCCCTCTTTTTTTTTTTTTTTTTTTTTCACAAGCTCTCGAGGTGCTTGCACCTCGCGCAACACGCAAATACCAATTTCTTTTTTCACAAGCACGCGAGGTGCTTGCACCTCGCGCAACACGCAAATACTAGTTATATTATATAAAGCTAAATTACCACTCACTGACTGACTGACTGACTGACTCACTCATTGACATAATTGTTCTCCCAGATGGTGGATGGGGAGGTGGGTATATTTTGACAGATTCGTAAACAAGTAACTCTCAAACCTACGGGAAAAGTGCCAAACCTCCCCTTTTCCCCCCCCTTCTCCCCCCCCCCTATCGTATCTCGGAAACTACGAGACCCGTAGTTTTTTCTTTTTACGGATTCGTATAGAGGAGGCTCGGTAAAGTAAAAACCATTTTTCAAAGTCCCCCCCCCGCCCCCCTTCTCCCCCCCTTTAGGCGGATCTCGGAATCTAAGAGACTTGGAACATTTTTTTTTCAGATTCATTTAGAGGGGCAATGCTTTAGTCGAAATACTTGTGCAACCCCCTCCCCCCATCACCCCCCCCTCTTTTTTTTTTTCTTTTTTCACAAGCACGCGAGGTGCTTGCACCTCGCGCAACACGCAAATACTAAACCCCCCCATCTTTTCCCTCGTCACCCCCCCCTTTTTTTTTTTTTTCACAAGCACGCGAGGTGCTTGCACCTCGCGCAACACGCTAATACTAGTTATACTATATAAAGCTAAATTACCACTGACTGACTGACTCACTCACTCATTGACATAATTGTTCTCCCAGATGGTGGATGGGGAGGTGGGTATATTTTGACAGATTCGTAAACAAGTAACTCTCAAACCTACGGGAAAAGTGCCAAACCCCCCCTTTTCCCCCCCTTCTCCCCCCCCCCTGTCGTATCTCGGAAACTACGAGACCCGTATTTTTTTCTATTTACGGATTCGTATAGAGGAGGCTCGGTAAAGTAAAAACCATTTTTCAAAGTCCCCCCCCCGCCCCCCTTCTCCCCCCCTTTAGGCGGATCTCGGAATCTAAGAGACTTGGAACAATTTTTTTTTCAGATTCATTTAGAGGGGCAATGCTTTAGTCAAAATACTTCTGCAACCCCCCCCCCATTACCCCCACCCCCCCTTTTTTTTTTTTTTTGTCCACAAGCACGCGAGGTGCTTGCACCTCGCGCAACACGCAAATACTAAACCCCCCATCACCCCCCCATTTTTTTTTCACAAGCACGCGAGGTGCTTGCACCTCGCGCAACACGCAAATACTAGTTATACTATATAAAGCTAAATTACCACTCACTCACTGACTGACTGACTCATTGACATAATTGTTCTCCCAGATGGTGGATGGGGAGGTGGGTATATTTTGACAGATTCGTAAACAAGTAACTCTCAAACCTACGGGAAAAGTGCCAAACCTCCCCTTTTCACCCCCCTTCTCCCCCCTCCCTATCGTATCTCGGAAACTGCGAGACCCGTATTTTTCTTTTTTTACGGATTCGTATAGAGGAGGCTCGGTAAAGTAAAAAACATTTTTCAAAGTCGCCCCCCTTGCCCCCCCTCTCACCCCCTTTAGGCGGATCTCGGAAATTAAGAGACTTGGAACATTTTTTTTTTCAGATTCATTAAGAGGGGCAATGCTTTAGTCAAAATACTTCTGAAACCCCCCCCCCCCCCCCATCACCCCCTCACCTTTTTTTTTTTTTTTTCACAAGCAACACGCAACACGCAAATACTAAACCCCCCCCATCTCCCCCCATCACCCCCCTTTTTTTTTTTTTACAAGCACGCGAGGTGCTTGCACCTCGCGCAACACGCAAATACTAGTTAACATATATTATTCATATTTTACAAGAAACGACGCATTGAATTTGTTAATAAATTATTTGTGAAGAGGAAGCACGTTTGACCTGCAGCATTATTATTGTAATGGCAACGACATCTCTATTGATATAAGCATCTTCAGTGAGACTGGTATAGTCGACTTTTTCATTTAAATACTTACGTGTAATTTGGTAAGGAACTAGTTGCGGAATTGTTGCCGCCTCGGAACACGAAGGGCATATGATGGAACACGGATGGGTTTTAGTCAGTAAAAGTATGACACACCCTCCCGCTTCGCCCAGATTCGGGCAGAGATGTACAAAATAGTTTTAAAAAAGCATTTAAATACAAAATGCAAAACACTTTTCATATTTCCTATTTTAAATAGTTTTACGTTTTGTATTTCAAATGCTAAATGCGAAATAGGTATTTTCAAAATACTTTTTCAAAATAAAATACCTTTTGACCAAATTGAATTATATTTTTATTTATTTTTGGTATTTATCATGAGAAATGGAATAGAGATACAATACCGAGCCAAATAGCATTTTATGCGTGTCATTTTGGTCATATTTATCAGTATGCGTATCAATAAATTCTGTTGTTATTAATAATAATAATACTCACTTAAAATAATGTAAAAAACTAGACTAACGAAAAGAAAAGGAAAGACTAAACAGTCTAAACATCAATTTTCTTTCTTTAATACGCTTTTTAACAATACCAGTTGTTCGAATAGATCATCACTCATTTTTCTTCTGTGAGGTCTCATAATCATCCCACCATACGAAAAAAGTCATTCTACTGGTGATGAACTAGGTAGCGATGTGTTGTATTTTAAAAATACTTTTTTTATTGTAGGATATGCATTTAGCATCTCCAGACTCGTGCACTCATCCTTCAAATATTGTAGGGTTTCTAGGTCTATTGTAGTATTGGCACTACCACCCTCACTGGTTGCAGAGGAGTCTGAATCCTGAAACATGTAGTAAGACTCACTTTTTTCTTTTTTTATTTCTAATGTCTGTGATTGGAGGCCACTTTTTAAATTTTCATATTTTTCCTGACTTCTGTGATAAACAGCTCCTTAACATGCTCCTTCTTATTTTTAGGCACCCACTTTAATTTGAAGAATGGATATGATACTGCTGCCAGAATGCTGTTCTTGGATCTTGGGTCTTCTAAATAAAATTTTTCGAAACGCTTTTCAATACTTTCCTTTATTATTTCAATCAACGGTCCACAATATACTGGGTTGTCCATTTTCAATTAAGCTAATATTTTTTGCATTCTCATCAATTCAGGTATCCATAATATATCTCTTTGTCACCTTCCAAGCTCCTGATGGCCTCAGCTATGGGTTTGGAAATTTTAACATATTCAATCAAGAACTGTATTTCCATTTCTTTCAGGACTGATAATCCTAGTTTTTTTAGAGCTTCATTTATGGTTTCTTGGACTTGTAATATATCTGTTATACAATTGTAATATGAATTCCAACGAGTTGGGCAGGGGCTAGTTGGAGACTTACCAGTAACTTCCAAGTTTTCAGATGCTTTCGGTGACCTAGAGCATATATTCTAAACAGCCTGACATTTAGCCATAGCTGCATCATGTAGTTTCCAGTATGAATCATTTTTATGTCTGGCTTTATCAATGTCCCTTGCCGGAATCAGATGTAAGGTACGGGTTGCACATCTCTCATGGTTGGGTAGCTGGTATAAATCATTTTCTCGAGGTTCAGGAAACTCATGCAGGGCTAATATATCATCATTATCATCATCATCTTGCTGATTTTCATTGTCAAGGTTTCCATTTATGTTCACTTCAAAATTTTCTAAATCCACATTCAACAAGGGTCCACCACTTGCATCAGTTTCTAGATCAGGTTTCCCAAATATTTTAAAAGCTTTTACCATGTTGGAGCCATTATCTGTTACTGTTTTAGTTATTTTGGATAATCTTAAGTCATATTCTTCATGTATTTCAATTATGAGTTCTACTTTCTTATCAAATGTGTAGGTTCCCTTAAATCTCTATAATAATCATACCTAAGTAACTGCGTCTCGAAGATGACCAAATATCTGCTGTGGTACAGACATATTGAGAAGCCTTCAATTTATTTTTTAGATTACCTTTATATTCTGTGTAAGCATCAGCAATTTTATTGTTGCATGTACGGCGGCACATCAATTTTGGTGGATGTGTAAGTTGTTGAGCTCCCTCTATTAAAGCTCTGAATGACTTATTTTCTACTATAGGTGACATTGTGTCAAAAACAAAGTTTACTATTAATTTATCCAGATTTATTGACTTCTGTAAAGCATTTTTAAGATTTTGTTTGACTGGTAATATTGGCAAAACTTAGTCACAAAGTATTTTGCATTTTGAAATAAATATTAAAAATACAAAATACGTCTCGAAAGGTATTTCAAATAAAATACAAAATGTTTTTTACTAAAAGGCATTTAAATGTAAAATACAAAATAGTTATTTTGTATTTGCATTTTAAATGGAAGTATTTCAAATAAATCGCATCTCTGGATTCGGGGGGGATCGGGAGGCAGTAACTGGATGATTTCCCATCTTAAAAAAAAATGTGCTTGGCAATTCAAAGAAAATGCATTTAAAAACTTGCTGTAAATGATTAAACTTTAAATAATAGTAATAGTTTATTTACTCAAAAAGATTCATATACATGAGTTGTGTTAGGAGCCTCCTTTTAGGCAAACAATGCCCGTGTTAGAAGACTCCACTCTTCCATATCTTGATACTACATATTATGTTACTCGTAGATTCAAGATTACATTGACAGGCCCGTTGGTATAGTGGTCAGTGGTCCTGACTGCTATGCGCAAGGTCGTGGGTTCGATTCCCACCTAGGACAAATGTTTGTGTGATGAGCACGGTCATTTGTTCTTTGTCTGGGTGTAATTTATCTATAATATGTATGTATTTAGAAATATATATGTATGTTTATCAGTTGTCTAGTATCCATATCACAAGCTCTGCTTAGTTTGGGACTAGATGGCGTTGTGTGAAAAAGTGAAAAAGTTGTGGAATATATTATATATATTACAATACAATCTTAGTTTGTTGCGGTATGTTTGGCGTGTGTGCAAGATGTAGTGTGATTTGATGTGTTGAGATTTGGGGCGGTATGTAGTCTCGCTCCCGACTCTGGTTCAATCCATGGTCCGGAGCAAGGAGGCATGGGAAGCAGTCACCTCTTTCAAAGCATTTATGTAAGCAAAGGAGTTGGCGGGACGCGCGAGGGAGAGGGGGTCTCAAGGTCCTCACAGCCCTTGCGCCCCAGCCGCCGCAGGAGACGCTCCGGGCGTCGGGAGTCATAGGGTGACTCCCAGCCACCGTAGGCGCGGGCCTGCGGGCTGCGAGCAATGGGTAGCTCGCCGCCCGACTGAAACCAGGCCCGTATAGACGGCGCGTCGTGTTCCACGCGCGCCTCATAGTGTCAGCAAAATTGTCGGGGCCCACAAGGGGGCCGTTGCCCCCCGGGGCTGCGGAATTGTTCGAAAGAGTTACCGCGGCCTCGGATAACGAAGAGCATATGATGGAACACGGATGGGTTTTAGCCAGTAAAAGTCTGACACACGGACACACCCACTCGCTTCGCCCAGAACGGGAGGCAGTCATTGGATGTCCTATCCTTAAAATAAAGACCTCGATGATGCTTTTTCGGCGAGATACCAGCGGTATCTTTTTTTCACCGTTTCAATGGCGCGACCGCGGGTTTTGCTCTTATAACTCTTAAACTATAAACCTGGGAGCTCCTTCCGCCTGTGATACAGGAATATTCCTAGTACTTAACTACATACTTACATTATTATCGTAAAAAAAAAAACTATATAGTTAAAACTTTAATTGTGTATTTTACCTTTTACTAAATAAAAAAATATGATTTTATTATTATTTATAGATGGTCAAACGTTTGACTTCATAATAGTGGGTGCGGGGTCAGCAGGATGCGTGCTAGCTAACAGACTGACGGAGCTATCTAACTGGAATGTGCTGCTCATTGAGGCTGGAGACGACCCACCAGGAGCTTCAAATGTAAGTATTGGATAAAAAAGCTTTATCTGGTAGGAACTTTACTAACTAAAATAAAGGAGCCCCTGGCTAAACTTCTTTGGGCTCGTACGTTCCATCGTAGACTTCATCTATCGTTTACGATCAGGCGTGATTGAGGTCAAGCGTTCATCCGAAATAAATAATAAATTAATAGTTTAAAAAACACTAGAAAAACACGCTTTTATAAATGCACGTTAAAACAAATGTTGCTATTTCTTTTTTTTGTAGTTTTTGCCATAATTATGAGGATTTGAAAGTGGCATCTATAAAAAAAAACTTGAGAGGTGTCAAGGGACACCCGGATGGAACGAAGTTCCTTTCGATTAATTAGTGAAGGAATTGTAAAAAAAAACATGTGTGCAATTCACACGTGGTAGAAGTGAAACCTTCAAAAATTTACGAAATTTCAAAGGTATACCGTTGCTCTCTCTCTCTCTCTCTTTACCTCAACTCCCCACGAGACGCCCCTCAACTCATGCCTCAACTCATCCCGCAACTCGACCCGCAACTCGACCCGCAACTCGACCCGCAACTCGACCCGCAACTCGACCCGCAACTCGACCCGCAACTCGACCCGCAGCTCGACCCGCAACTCGACCTGCAACTCGACCCGCAACTCGACCCGCAACTCGACCCGCAACTCGACCCGCAACTCGACCCACAACTGGACCCGCAACTCGACCCGCAACTCGACCCGCAACACGACCCGCAACTCGACCCGCAACTCGACCCGCAACACGACCCGCAACTCGACCCGCAACTCGACCCGCAACTCGACCTGCAACTCGACCCGCAACTCGACCCGCAACTCGACCCGCAACTCGACCCGCAACTCGACCCGCAACTGGACCCGCAACTCGATCCGCAACTCGACCCGCAACACGACCCGCAACTCGACCCGCAACTCGACCCGCAACACGACCCGCAACTCGACCCGCAACTCGACCCGCAACTCAACCCGCAACTCGACCTGCAACTCCCCCCTCAACTCCCCCCTCAACTCCCACATCAACTCCCCTAAAGAAGTTTTCACTTCAAAAGTTCAAGACGAATTGAGAACCTCCTTTCTTTTGAAGTCGGTAAAAAAGTGTCGTTACAACTTTTCGTATGATTTTTTTCCGTCTAGCCCCCTTTCGTAACGCGCGATAAGGAACTTCGTTCCAACAATTAATATATAAATAAAATAATTAATTTACAAACGAAACTTTATAATAACTACAAACAATTCTGAGACGAAATAAATCGGCGAGAAGAGCGACGCGTCCATATAGCAACAGGCGTTGGCCGGCACTGTCGGTACTAGCGGTGGGTAACTCCGGAGGTACTGATACAAAGGTGCCGGTTCCGAACGCGGATACGTAAACCTTATTTATTCCTCACAATTCTTACCGGCACCGCGGTACCAAATGATTCCGGCGGAGCGCGAGTTTGCACTCGCTAAACTCGCTGACTCGGCTCATCGGTGCATCGTGTCGCTCATGTCGCTATAGTACGTACCTATCGATTGGTTTGGTTGGTAGACAGCTACACGACACGGACGCGAAGCAACAGGTCTTAGAGCTATGAAATTACAGTTCAAAATTGTTTTGGTTCTTCCAATAGAGCGATGCTTTGAAGATTTGCCGATCATAATAACAGTACGGAGCGCTCTTATTCCTATAGAATTAGAGTTTAATCCAGAATTCCCTCCTCAAAAGTTAGGAAGCTATTATTTTTAAATCATAATATGTAAACTATGATAACTTTACATTGTAAAGTTATCAAAACGAAAACTGTTAGGTACCTATAATAGCTAGTTCTTAAAGTACTTATTATAAATTTATTTTTATTTCATTTCTTTCTTTCCTTATTATTTATGCCCCGAAATTTAAATCCGTTGAATAACATGAGATAAGTGCTGTATAGTCTGTAAACTATTCAATTCAAAATGTGCCAAATGATCCAACGAAACAAATGAATAAAATGTTCTGGGGGAACCGGGAAACCAAAATGACCGAGTGAGTGACGGTGCCAAAGGAATAACTAAGGTGAACCGGTACCAGACTCGGAGTCGGAATAAGTGAATCAATTCTAGGGATGGTACGTATTTACGCGACCAGGTTTTTACACCAGGTATTTACTTCCAAGTACGTACACCAGGTACCGATCCGAAATACTTGCAAGACTTCAAAGTATTTTATACGGCTACTCGGAGTCGGACTCGCTCCGGTCGGGGCTTGACGATCACCCGACTATGCGATTATGCTCCTTATCTGTAAGACACTACGTAACAATTTCGTATGCAAGTCTATTCTAGTATATGGATTGTCTTTGCAAGTATTTATATGTAAACGCGATTGTGCTTCTTATTTATAAGAGCTCACGGGTCAATTTCCTATGCAAGTATTTTTTCTTTCAACAGGGCTTGGATTGAATAAAAGTAAAAACTTTCGTCTCTATGCAGGTATTTATTTGTACACGCGATTGTGCTCCTTATTCTTAGGAAATCACGGTTCAATTTCCTATACAGATAGAAAATACTTTCAATTTCGTATGCAAGTCTATTCTAGTATACGGTTTGTCTTTGCAAGTATTTATATGTAAACGCGATTGTGCTTCTTATTTATAAGAAATCACGGGTCAATTTCCTATGCAAGTATTTTTTCTTCCAACAGGGCTTGGATTGATGTGAAAATACTTGCATAGGAAATTGATTCGTTTTGCCTCAGCAAAAAGGAGCATAATCGTATCAGAAAAAAAAATACTTGCAAGGTTCAAAGTATTTTTCATTTGCAAATGCGATTGTGTAGTAGTTCTCTAAGGCCGTGCGCGCACTGCGTTGCGTTTTGGAAACGCAAAATCTGTGAAGTATGGAGTGTCATAGAAGTGCGCGCACTGCGGTGGAATAAACGCGTGCGGTAGAGTCACCGGTGGCCCCTCGCTGCAAAATTGCGGTGAGTCTACCGCAAATATTTTGTATCGCATAGGAATGTATGTAGTACCGCGCACTGCGGTGAAACAAACGCACGTTTTGTCTGATAATGTTTCCATACATACAGATTTCTTTGTATTTATACATTTTTGATGTGTGATACAGATTAGCACTCGATACAGATTTTTATCTAAATTTCACACTGTATTGATAGATAGACAACCTTTGGAAGGACTTTAAAAACTTTAATTAAAGTGGGGAGGGCAAAGTTAGTGTACTTACTACTCATAAAAACAGAGAAAAAAATTATTATTAAAATATATATGCAGATAACTGTTACAACTAAAACAGAACTTAGCAAAATAAATTACCTAGATTTACACGCATTATTACGTTACACACACCGTTGAACGAATCTATTCTTTATGGTTATTTTTTTATAAACAACGTTAATATAATATTCTAATTATTTTAATTTATTATTTTAATTAATTTCCGTTGTACATTATTTTAACATAGGCTGGTGTCTATTGACGTAGTACTTGCAATGTAAGAGCTTGAAATCGTTTTTTTGGCAGCATCATCACAAAATATATGGAATTTTCTCTATAATACAAATACTTAATTATAATGTTTAAATTAACGCTGTTTATAAAAAAATACAAAATAACTATAAAGAATAGAATCATACAATGGTGTGTGTAACGTAATAAATGCGGTATCTAGGTAATTTATTTTGCCAAGTTCTGTGTTTAGTTGTACCAGTAAATTTTATCAATACAGTGTGAAATTTGTATAAAAATCTGTATCGAGTACTAATCTGAATCGTGTGATTCAGATTAGCACTCGATACAGATTTTCGAAAAATCGAAAATATGTATAAATACGAAGAAACCTGTATGTATGGCAACATTGTCACACAAAAGGTGCGTTTTTCTCGCCGCAGTGCGCGCACCTGAGATTGCGGTCATTCTACCGGTGCGGTAGAACTACCGCAATTGCGGCCACCGCAAGGCAGTGCGCGCACGGCCTAAATATTCCAAAGGCCGTGCGCGCACTGCGTTGCGTTTTGGAAACGCAAAATTTGTGAAGTATGGAGTGTCATAGAAGTGCGCGCACTGCGGTCAGTCTACCGGTGCGGTAGAACTACCGGAATTGCGGCCACTGCAAGGCAGTGCGCGCACGGCCAAAGTTGTCTGAGTACATAAACCGAAATCTGTGTAGGTGTGTGCATCAGGGAACTTTTTCTTTTCTTTTGAGTAGTTTGCGGCGCCATTCACCCTAATGACTATTAATAAAAGACACATTATTGCGTGAACGAAAGTATTTTAGAAAATATTTTGTTATGTTTACGTTTTTTATTTTTCTTTCGTCAGTTGTCGTTTGAGTGAGTGCATAGATGATACATATAAATACTGAGAAGTGAGTGCGAGTTTGTTATGCAATTTACCAACTGACCGTGACTTTCTTATTTCGCGAGTTTATTGAATTTAAACTATTAACAGTTAGTGTGTAAATAAACAAAACTGCTTTTTTATGTGTACGTGACTTTGTTTATTAGTTAGGAATGTAAATATTTAAATAGGTAAAAGACGATTTTTGAACTGTAGTTAAGTGTTTTCTTTTAAAATTGATAAGACTTACTAGTTGTAAATAAAAATACAGTTACAAACCATGGCTCCTAAGAAAAGTTTGGCTAAAATAAAGCTGAATGTAAAATGTGCAAAGCATTAATATCATACAAATCGGGAGTGTCAAACCTTATGCCTTATGCTTGCATGTGCAAAGAAAACATATTTCCGTGAATTTAATTAAGTGAATTATTAATTTCTGTAAATTAAGTAGGAAGGAAAGATTTCATCTACAAAAGCCGTACTAGATTGTGGCATGGTACGACCTGGACTAGTAGACTGAAATCCGAAGTGGCTCAAAATACTTTCTAGTATTTTAATACCTGGTTTCCAACCCTGGTATTTTTACAGACTCGTACTTGCAAGCCCTGGTATTGATATTTGCAAGTATATCTCATCTCTAATCAATTCACTTTCCGGAATAAAGATTACCCACGCCTAGTCGGTACACAGCAGTACACAGGCGTTTACGCACACATGCGTACGTATTATATTGCGAAATAAGTATACGCGATTTACTGAAAATATATTGATTGGATTAAAAAAAATAAAACAGTATTACGTTAGTATATTTCTTGTTGAATAATTTGTCAAAAAATCAGAAAGATCGTATGTATTTTAATATGGTTTTTATTCGTTAAAAGATTTTTTTAGAGGTTACTTTGTGATTTTTTTCTATCTAAAATTTGTTGTATTATGTTTTCAACACACTACTTAACTAGATTATATCCTGAAGAATATCATATATTTTTCTGATTTTGTTAACTGCAGTGAATCATATACTTTAAAGCATTATAAAACTCGCGTTTAGCTCTTGTAGTCCCCTTAAAATGTGTCGTTACAACTTTTCGTCTTAATTTTTTCCGGCTAGCCCCCTTTCGCAACGCGCGATAAGGAACTTCGTTCCAATAAATCTATGGATTACGCGGTAATTCAAAAAGGTTAAGAAAAGCGATAACGGATTTTCTTTAGGTTTGTTATTACCTTGAAACCTGATCGTGTTCAAAGTCCATTACGTGACTTTCTCACAAGTGCAAACACGACTATGATACGATATTCCATCATGGAATGCCAGTGCCTATCTTCCGGCTTCATCATCAGACCTTGAAACCTAATCGTGTCCAAAATTCATTACAAGACTTTTCTAAGAAATCCAAAACAGCTATGATACGTATTTCCATCATGAAGTTCCAGTTCATATCTTCCGGCTCCATCATCAGATCAGTTGGACAGTATCATATTATTGTATTGTCATCAGAACTACATACAGGTATCAATTTTCATTACGCTACAACCCTTGCAAGACGGTTAAATTAGTTACATTAGATTCCATTACATAGTTAGTTACATACAGGCGACCTAATAAAAGCGTGTTAAAAACGTAACAGCCGTATGGGGTCGATGTTCTAAGCTAAGCTATGCTTGATGAATCCATCTGTAAATCAGTGACCTTCTTATTATATCGAGATTCTTTCGTCTCTGGGAAAGCACGTCAAACCACTGGAACCGGCTGTCACTTGTACATCTTTGACAGTCGTTCCGGGGGGAGTTAGAATTTAGAAAGTCCGTTCATACCAATGGTTAAATTGATACGGTCACTGGGTTATGGAGATCGGATAGGAAGTCACTCTATGTAATATACTGGTACTCACATGCCTCCGGTTAGACTGGAAACTGACCTTGGCAAAGCTGGAAATAGATAACGCAGGTGATAACTCAAATTTTCACCCATCAGGCGTTTTTAAGAGAGGACTGTGACATACATAAGGTATACCTAAAGCCCACAGCAGTGCTTTTACATCAAACTCCCACTCATCTCACCAGTAGCTGTCGTACTTATAAGGTAGAAAATGCCTAACACATGAAAGCAGGCTATGTACTTATATTATGCGTAGAATGTTAAATAAATAAATGAAAATCCATTTCCCTCTCTCCATTTCAGGTACCAGGTTTATCAGTACTAGTATCGGCAGCACTACCAGACTGGAACTATTACACTGTCGACGATGGCTTCTCCAGCCAAGGTCTCAAGGCGAATAGCATCCAAAACCGCCGAGGTAAGATGCTCGGCGGATCCAGCGGGGTCAACTTTATGTTCTACGTCAGAGGGAATAAAGTCGACTTTGACGACTGGGCTGAAAAAGGGAACCATGGCTGGAATTGGGAAAACGTGACAACATACTTCAAGAAAAGTGAAAGGCTAAACGATCAATCTATAATGAACAGTGAATCAGCAGACTTACACAGTACTAAAGGGTATTTGGGCATCACACAACCTGATTGGAATCTTAAAACTAAAGACTATTTCAATGCTTTCAAAGAACAGGGACATGAAATTCTTCAAGATTACAATGGTCACCGACAGCTGGGATATGGGGCTTCAAGTTTTACAGTTGATAACAATATGCGGCAAAATACCGCCAATGCGTTTCTCAGCCCGATAAAGGACAGGAAAAATCTAAAAGTTCTCAAAAATACTCTTGTCAGAAAAGTTTCATTAAACAAGGATAAAAGAGCGACAGGTGTCCTAATGCAAAGTATAGAAGGAGAAATTATACATGTCAATGCTAAGAAGGAAGTGGTGTTGTCTGCTGGAGCTATCAACAGTCCACAGTTACTCATGCTGTCCGGTATCGGCCCAAAAGAACATTTAAAAGAAATGGAGATAGACGTTGTACTGGACTTGCCAAACGTTGGACAAAACATGCAAGACCATGCTATAGTTCCCGTGCTGCTTTCCGGAAAGAGGAGCATTAGCTCAATATTGGATAATTTAGAACCTTTTAGGAATCTAGATCGTTTTCCTATGCCAACGTTCTTAGGATTTGTAGCACTCAACAAAACTCAGAGTTATCCAGACTATCAGGTCACTGCTGTACCAACACCCACTGCTGCAATTCTTCCTCCTTTACTCTGTTCCGATAGTTTCACACTAAAAGATAAATATTGCATTGCTATTGCAGATGCAATACAGGATAGAGAGGCTTTATTTACGTTAATAACACATTTGCACCCAAAATCAAGAGGCCAAATCCGCCTCAAAAGTTCAGACCCCGGAGACAGCCCTCTTATCTATTCTGGATACTTCAGTCAGAAAGAGGATATGGATAATTTCGCAGAATATGTAGAAGATTATATAGGTGTCCTTAACACTACATATTTTAGAGAAATGAGATCTGAAGCTATTGATCTCAAAGTAAGTCAATGTGAGGGCTTAGAGTTCGGTAGCCGTGAATACTGGAAATGTTATGTATTAAACTTGGCAAATACCCAGTACCATGCGATAGGTACCTGTGCGATGGGGGTGGAAGGTACGGGCGTGGTGGATGAGAGGTTAAAACTGAGAGGCGTGAAAAGCCTAAGGGTTGTGGATGCCAGTGTGATGCCATCCGTTACTAGTGGGAACATCAATGCTCCAGTCATAATGATTGCGGAGAAAGCTGCTGATATGATCAAAGTTGATCACGGAATTGTCGTGTAGTCATGCTTGCCAGTAAGCTCAACAATGTAATAAGCCGATAGATATGGTAGAATAATAAATTCTTATTTAATACCAAGTGGCTTGTTTTCTTATGAATCATGTGTCAATGATGAAATCCAACCCACGATCATCTGGGACGGGTAGATTCAAGATTATTTTTAGCTTGTAATACGAACACCAGGCGAGGCGCTGCACAGTAACAAATTAATGTAAGTGTCAATAAGATGTGAGGTACAATCGACAAATTTGAATTATTACCCACTTTGGCGATAAATCGTTTTTTTTTTTTATTTTTTTTTTTTATTTAGAATAGGTTCGCGTTTGACCACCATCTCACCTGATGGTAAGTGATGATGTGGTCGAAGATGGAGCACGCTTACGTTTGAAATGCTTTCGCTCCTTTACAGATCATGCCGCAC
Organism: Tholera decimalis; assembly: GCA_943138885.2. Taxonomy (NCBI): domain Eukaryota; kingdom Metazoa; phylum Arthropoda; class Insecta; order Lepidoptera; family Noctuidae; genus Tholera; species Tholera decimalis. The sequence goes on along the minus strand of OW964557.2, from coordinate 4,354,564 downwards.
TTAGGTCTATTTAAACATTACGCAAGCTATGTCAATATGGTTCGGATTAATTAAATGACAGATAACAAGGTCGTCACCACGAAAATGAATATTTACGCGAATGTCGACCTAATTGTATTTAAATGTCTGTAAGAAAATAAGCTTATGGTGGGCCATGATTTAAATTTGTAGATAGTACTATGCAACAAAAGTGAACTCAAAACTCGCTATTAAATTTGAATCGACCATGGTCTGTTTTAAGGCCGCTGTTTAGCTTTTTTCCTGTTTAGCCCGCAAGGGTGGGCAAAAGGGTCTCTCGACAATAACTGACCAAAACCATCTCGTGTTCCCTCGCACACTTGCGCCAGGGGAAGCACTTAATAACTCAATAATCAATAATTAAGCACTCAATTATTCTTCGAAGCGATAAAAGCCGGTCATGCGGGGGGAGTGCTTATATTGGATTCCCTCCGTGACATCTAAGATGGGTTTCCTCGGATCTCGTGTTATGAAGACCACCAGCGGACGAGACACGGCTAGCTAACCCAAGGTACAAACAGGAATAAAACATTTGATTTACTTCCATCATCCTCCTCCACATTTATTTCAGTATTTGAATGCCTTACAACAATTATAGCTTTAACTAACATTTAACGTAAAAATATTTAACATCGTTTATACAGGATATTTACAAAAGTTGTACAAATAAACCTATAGAAAATAATCACGAAAGCTTACATATAATCACGTTATATAAATTAGATATAGTGAAAACTCACAGAATCAAAGCTCTCTTCGGTCTGCGCAGACGACAATCCAAACCGTGCACTTCATAGATCATATAGAAAAAACTGCGATTTACAAGAAGTCTGGCACACATAATATTTACGCTTTTAGAAGGTTTGTGTTACTGCGTTAGCTTTTATATACTCATGAAATAGAGCTGTGTGACTTATACTCAAAATATAAAGCTCATTAACATAAAATTTTTAGAGGATTATACACGCTTTATTTAGTTTTTTAATGAAATTAGCATTTTATTAGCTTGCGCAAATATTGTGGTTGACCTGGCTAATCATTCGTTAAGGCGGCTGTATATTATTATTGATTACAGCTTTTAAGGGCACGCTAAATCACACAAAAATCGTACCTTGTATTTGCAATCGTCGAAGTTGTTCGGAACGTACACGCAGGTCTAAATCTTTTTTACGTTTCACAATACAGAGAACATTGTATCATTGTGCCCACGTTTAAAATTATACAATTCATATTTGCTCGACCCATATTATGCAAAACCGTAATACTTGCCAACATCACAATAATTCGTTAATTTAAAAAGTATAAAAACTGAGGATAAACAACTACAAACTTAATTCTAAAGTTCCTAATCAAAAAGTGATACTAAAATCAATAAGTTAGGGACTTAAAATTAAAATAAACTAATACTACTAAGTATCTGATTTAGATGGACGTTACTAAACTAATAAGGATAAAGGAGGGTAGTTTTAGATTAGTGCAATCGGTAACTTTCGGCTTTCTTCGAGATTCAAAATGGCGTCTATACAACGTTTTTTTGTTATTAGCAAATTAAATAAAGTCGTGATTATGTGGAAGGCACATTTCAAAGACAAAATGTCAATTATGTAATTGTAACTTATAATTTTATGATAAAGTATAACATGCAATATTTAAGAAAATTACAAAAATAATACATTTATACAAACTTTCACTTATCTATATGAATATTCAAAGAAAGTTGATAAAAAGAATACACCGCTAACTATACTGGAAATGTTAATATTTTACTCTTATCCTACATTTCTATTAAATTAACAATAAAAATAATTAAACTTGTTTGAATTATTTCTTTCATGGACTTACGAAGACTTAAAAGATTGTTGCGTTAAGTCTCCATAAACTAATTTGTGCTAAGTCTCTATGAAATCATATACCATAAGTAGTAAACTGTAAAAGGCCGGAAATAATACGACAAGCGACGCAAGAAAAAACTGTCAAAGCGTGTTGTGTAACAGCTATCAAGCGTGTAAGTATGTCACCATAAAATTGCAAATACATTCTTTAGTCTAGCTAGATCTATCGAAAAATTTTGATTCGTGCCATACTTCTTGTAATGTAACGCATTATTTTTCGACAGATTATAATCTATCAAAGTGAAATCGTGTAATTGTGAAATGGTACACAACGGAACGCAACTCACGCGCCGATTGGTTCAACGTAATTTGCTCCGTGCGTAACTCTATGGTCACAAAACGTGCTACAGCAAAACCGACCAATCAAGGACAGCCTTTGGACAGATGGCAATTTAACGAGTGACAAATTACAATCAAATGGTTTCTGTTCGATACATCATAATCCAACTTAAAATAATGCGTTAAATTGTGTACCGTATTGTACAGATCACAATGTAGATAGATATCGAGATAATTATGACTCGAACGATTTTTGCAAGTTTACGGCATGTACAAGCAGCCTCGCAATTTGGTAAAAGGGTTACTCGGCGAGTACACTAAAACTTGTTCAATATACCGTCTTGTCGTACTAAGCGCTCCTCTCATTTATTGTGCGCACAGCCAAGGTGTTGAACTCTCTGCCGGCTTCTGTGTTCCCTATCACATATGAGTCAAGACCCGTCAGCCTTTAAAGCAACAGTTTAGAGTGAACAGGCATCTACTAGGCTCACTCGTTCCATCGGAGACCTCATTTATCGCGTACCATCAGGCGTGATCGAGGTCAAGAACGGGATCATCAGTAATAAAAATAACTTAGTTTCACGTAGCTCAATAGTGGACACTATTGAGCCCTGCCTGTGACGGCCTTCATTATAAATTACAGCTTCCAATCAGGCACTGGGAGGAGGGGGGAGGAGGGGAGGGGGAGCTTCGGAGTTTCTTGCCGGTTCTTCTCCATAGAAAACGACCATCTTAAAAAAAAACTTTTTTGCAAAAAATAAAACCGACTTCCATATCAAAACACTACAAAGCCAAAAATAATTTTAATTTCGGTAGTCGGTGCTATTGGTTTTGTATTTTCTTTTTTTTTTCACACCGCCTTCCGTAATTAAAATTATTTTTGGCTTTGTAGTGTTTTGATATGGAAGTCGGTTTTGTTTTATGCAAAAAAAAGTTATTTTCGCGCTTTTTAGTGGGTCTAAAAGAATTTTCCAAATCGGTTCGTAAATGACGGAGTTATGCGCGACCAAAAAACGCAATGCAGAGTAAACGAAAAGATCGTCAATGTAAATATTTTTTTTGACTTAACATGTCTAAAAAAATATTTACTTTTAGATTTTTCAGAAACGGCTTGTCCGATTTCAATAAAATTTTCATGGGACCATTTGGGAAGTATAGCCTTTCCAACAAAAAAATAATTTTTCAAATCGGTTGGTAAAGCTTTGGTTTTCTAGGATAGCGGTGCCGTCAAATAGCGGCCGTAATACAGCGGTGAATGATGGCACTAGAACGTTGTCTATGTAAACAAAATGGCGCGGTTTCCTAGAGAGCAGTAACTGACACCGTAACGTCAAAAGCGGTGCCGCCATTTGCATGACGGCCGTCTTGTCGGTGTCAGATGGTTTCGTGAACGTTTCCAAAGAGAATGTAATACACTAGATAGCGATGAAGCAGACAGTGTGTTAAAACGGCCGTGGAACTACCCACATGTCGTCACCGTAAAGACGCCCGCCTTTTTGCGTCCGTAATATTACGGCCGCTATATGACGGCACCGCTTTCCTAGGAAAACAAAGCTTTAGCGACGGAGTTATGCCATAAAAAAATATAAACATCCGAATTGAGAACCTCCTCCTTTTTTAGAAGTCGGTTAAAAATAAAATAGTTTGAGTTTGGATTTGAGGACGGGATGGCCTTCTTGCAACTACCATTGCTAAAATATTGGACAGTATGCTTGATTCGTGCTTGGAAAAACATCTGGACCTGCACGACTCACAGTTTGGGTTTCAACATGGGCTGTCCACTGAAAGTGCAATCCTAAGTCTCAAGAATACTGTCCAATATTATACAGATTGTAAAACGCCGGTGTATGCCTGTTTCCTGGATTTTTCCAGGGCCTTTGACTTTGTGTCATATGATGTGCTCTGGAGGAAGTTGGGGGACAGGAATGTACCGGCGCACACAATGCCGGTTTGCAAATTTACGATGACAATAATATAATTTAGCGACGTCTAGAAACTTAAAAAAAACTACTTTGTTTAACTTCTTCAATAAACGAACAATAGGATCATAAAACAGTAAAGCTCGCTAAAGTAGCACAAAAGCCTGTGCAAGCGCGTTTTGTGTCTATTTTTTTTCGCACGGTAAATGTGAGACAGTTACGCCCGAAAGCTTGACGGAGTAACTACATTTGTTTTGTGCCCCAGTGTTTAAAAATTGAAAGTTTTTAACATGGATATTGAAGCGTCAGGTATGTACTCTAATTATTGTTGTGTACTTGTCAATGTTTTTCAAAAATCTAGCAGTAATTTCATTATACGTGGAAGACAAATTTTATACATAAATCTTTTAGATTCACTTGAGTTTATAGACATTTAAAAAAAGTTCCACATAGTACCATTGTATTTTATATTTTTTTAGAAACTACAAGTTGTTATGATTCAAATCAAGCAAACATCTCGTCCCCGTATCGCCCCCTTTGATAAATTGAGCCCTTTATTTCCAGGTAGTCACATTGATCCCGTTTCACAGCAGAGGAAGTTGTATAGAAATGAACTGTTTTTAATGTTAAGAGATGAACGTTTTTTTTAGTTTTTCGTCATCCAAGTGTAATGAACGATTATTACAATACATAATGAACAAGTTAAGCATAGTGGACCCGTGTGAGACTTTGATAAAACAGTTAAAAGTCGTTGTTAAAGTGTTTGTGACAAAGCTTTTAGCAAAATGGCGTGAAAGTAAATTTATGTTTGATCGTTTTAATGTTAAGTATGCCAAATGGCTCAGTGAAGAATTTAAGCTCCCAGAGATACCATCAACAGCTTCACAACAACCTACTTCTTCGGAGAAGAAACGAGGTAGGCCAAAAAAGTTGTTTGAAGTCAGCTCTGAACGCAGCAGAAAGAGAAAACTTAAGTCTCTTGTCTCGCGTTTTACTCCTGAAAAGCTTTGTTTAGCGACTGAAACGAGTCTGGTGAAATCTGGCAAACGAAAAGCAGCTCAAGTTCTAAAACTTGCAATAAATTCGACTCCAAAAAGGTTGAAAAAAATGGAACAAGCTCATTCATCGTGTTCTGTAAATCTTGTGCAGTATACTGCTGAAGAAGCTGTAGGTCTCATAGTGGACCTGAATTTGACCAGAAAAGAATACGGAACGATGCGTCTAGGTGCAAAGAAAAGAGGTACTGATATATATCCCTCTTACCATGTGGTGGCAGATGCAAAACGGAACTGTTATCCGCTTAATTTAAGAGTTACTGAGACTGAAGCTGTGGTGCCATTACAAGATCTTTTAGACCACACCATACGGAGACTGGTACACGTACAGTCAGAAGTAATTTTATCCAACATTGACGATAATAACGACACTCTGAAAGTCTATTATAAGTGGGGCCTAGATGGTAGTGGAGGTCACAGTATATACAAGCAAAACTTTGCAAACAATTCAATTTACGCTGATTCTAACATAATATTATGTACAATTGTACCTCTGGAGTTATCGGAAATGAAAGAAAGGAAGAAAATAATTTATTGGAAAAATCCGACTCCATCTTCCACCAGATACTGCCGTCCAATTTCGTTTAAATTAAAAAAAGAAAATGACCAGAACACTAAAGATGACTACTACGAGATTGAGCAGCAAATAAGGCAGTTACAGCCCACAAAAATTGTTCTAGTAGACAGAACGATAAATTTTAAACATATGCTTATTTGCACAATGCTGGATGGTAAAACAGTGAACGTTTTGACAGAAACTAAAAGTACACAAGCCTGTAACATCTGTAAAGCTACACCCACGCAAATTAACGATTTAAAAAATATTAAAAAAAGAGTATGTAACGAAGACACATACAAATTTGGTATTCCTATTTTACATGCCCATCTCCGATGCTACGAATACTTATTACATATATCCTATAAATTGGAGTTGCATCAATGGCAAGCTAGAGGCAAAGAAGCGCAGGAAAAAGTAAAATTGCGAAAAAATAAAATCTGTGAAGATTTTTATAAAACAATGGGACTTGTTGTTGACCAACCAAAACAAGGAGGAGGCAACAGTAACGATGGCAAACAGCAAAAATTTTTTTTAAAAATCCAGGTCTGGTTTCTCAAATCACAGGGCTGTCCAAAGAATTGATTGAAAGATTTGCAAATATTTTGTGTGTCATATCCTGCGGACATTACGTAGATGAAGAAAAATTTAGGACATATTGCATGGGCACAGCTGAAATGGCGATCAATGGTACAAAATGAGTGCAAGTGTACATAAACTTTTAATTCACGGTGCTGACATCACCGTGAATTTGCCCGTAGGTCAATTATCAGAAGATGTGATAGAAGCAAGTCACAAAAATTATAAAAAATTGCGACAATATCACTCCCGGAAAACGTCCAGAATAAACACCAATATGGATATTCTACACTGGATGCTTGTGTCATCGGATCCTGTCGTGACTAGTCACAGGGAAAAACCCAAGAAACAAGGAGAGATGTACAATGACGTTGTTATGGGGACGTTACCGATGCTTACGTATCTTTGTAGCGAAGCAGTTGAAAACAGAGATAATGAAGACTCCGATAATTATGTGGATGACGATGATCAGTAGGTAGCATAGAACCTAATTTAAGGACCATTTTGCATAATGCTTTAAATAAAGTTTTTTCTCTTTTAATTTTTTTTTTGTTGTTTGTACTATTTCAAAATTTTATTTATACCTTCTAACTCTTAAAATACATAATTACCAACTCAGAAAGTAAATAAAAACCATTACTTTATTTTTGTCATCGTAAATTGTCAAACAGGCCTTGTGTGCGGCGGAAGTTCTTAAAATTCTGCAATTTTGGTATACTAACCAAACAAATCAGGTGAAGTGGTCCAACATTCTCTCTGAGGCTTATGGGTTGGAGTGCGGGGTGAGGCAGGGGGGTTGACCTCACTCAGGCTCTTCAACCTTTATGTGAATGACCTCATAGTCGAGCTCAGCAGTATGCGTGTGGGCTGTCGGGTGGGTGGTGTTAATATTAACAGCATCAGCTATGCAGACGACATGCTGCTGCTGGGCCCGACTGCAGGTTCTATTGGAGAGATGTTGAAAGTTTGTGAGGACTACGCGGCTAGGCATGGGCTCGTGTATAACGTGAAGAAATATGAGTACATGGTCTTTGGGGTCGCCGGTAAGTATACAGATTATTCACCTAACTTTACCCTAAATGGCTTGAGCATAAGAAGAGTAAAACAATTCAAATATCTGGGACATATGCTTACCGACAACCTGAAAGACAATGTGGATATTGAGAGGGAGCGCAGGGCTTTGGCGGTCCGCGGTAATATGTTGGCTCGTAGATTCACCCGCTGTACGGACCAGGTAAATAACGCTTTTCAAAGCGTATTGTCAGGGTCTATACACGGGTGGTCTGTGGAACAACTACACCAAAAGGTCGCTAGATGTCCTGCGCGTCCAGTACAACAATGTGTTTAGAATGCTCTTGAGACTGCCCCGGTTCTGTAGTGCGTCAGAGATGTTTACGCAGAACCGTACTGATGGCTTCCACGCAGTTGTGCGGAAGAAAATAGCGTCTGTGGCTGTTAGAACCCGGGCCGGGGGCAACAGCATTTTAAAAACAGTGACTGAGAATGTATTTTCCCCTTTTATGAGGCATTTTGTGGAGAAGATGACCGGTTGAGAAACTGGTTTCGTCTTCTTTACAAAGTGACTCATACCCATATAATACCCAAAATGTTTTCCTAATTTATGTATATACTAACACTAGGTATAAGGTACTTTACTAACACTACGGATCTCTGTTATGATAATTTGAAATAAATTAAATTTAAGAGCAAACATTCACTTATATGTAGAGAAAACAAGTGGGTGTTTCCAACATTGCCCAATAGATGGCGCTTATGCAATTTCAATAAAAGCTGACGTTTAAGAACTGTCACGAAGGCCACTGCTATTATTTGGCTGCAGCCTGTCAACCAGTATGAAAACACGCCTATGGTTAGTTGGTAAATCCAACGTACAGAAGGCAGTACTGCAGGGGTAACAGTAACGTCTAAACGACTTTTTTTTTTGTTTATTGGCTCGCTTTTGTCCGTCGACTGAAGTAACGTATTCACTCTTGACTTAAAGACCCCCAGGCTGTAGCTATCAGGAAACATAGACTCCAGCTGTGCACGCAATGAAAGTATTCTCAAACGTTTCCAAAACTTGACAAGACAAGGCAAAGACTTGCATTCAATTTTACATACTTTAGTTTTTTTTTTTTATTGAAAATAGGCTCGCGTTTGACCTCAGGTTATAGCGATCAGAAAACACAGACTCCGGCAGGGAATTCTACTCCTTAACCGTACGCACAATGAAAGTATTCCCAAAACGTTTCGTGCGTATGGGTGAGATGTCCACCATGTAACGATGGCGCATCGCCGTTTGTCTTGTAGTCCAATGATGGAACGGGCTTGGAGGGATTTGATTGTGTAATTCCATCGCACACTCTCCGAAAAGTAACCTATAGAAAACCGATAGACTTGCAACTCGTCTAAGATGTTCAAGGCTCTGGAGCTTTGACTCGACCAGTGCATCGTTGCCAATGAGTCTCTTGGCCCGTTTCTCGATAGACTTAAGTGCATCCAGTTGGTATTTGGCAGATCCATCCCAAAGATGAGAGCAGTACTCCATACACGACCGAACCTGGGCTTGATAAAGATTGAGCAACTGTTGGGGTGTAAAGTACCGTCTCACCTTTGCTAGGATTCCCAACTTTTATGCTGCTAGTTGAGCCTTAGCCTCGATAAACGGACCAAAATTGAGGGTGGAAGTAAGTGTTACCCCAAGAAGCTCTATACGATCGGTTATCGGCACGGTTAAATCGCGGAAAGTAGGAGCCGGTTGGAATTGGCTCCTTTTCGCGGAAAAGAGACACGCCTGGGTATTAGCTGCATTGAACTTGACCAAGTTGGCATCGCCCCATACGGAGACAGCCTTCAAAGACAAGTTCAAGCGCCCAACCATGTCCTCACGGAGAGACTGGATCTGTGATCCACTTTTTTAGACATTGCTTTAAGCTCAAATGATGTTTGATACAATTAACTGAAACAAAGTTTAAATTAATTATAAAGTAAAAATGTAATAATTAGTTTACCTATTAACGGGTAACAAATTAGCTTAAATAAATATCAATCAACGATTAGCGGTGAAATAAACATGTTATTATGCAAGAGTATTGAGTGATATAGTGACCCTTTAGACAACTTATACACTTCACAGCAGAAAAATCGAAACACTTCTGTTTTTATGGTTTCTGTCCTAATTTAACACAAAAGAGTTTTCATTCCATGACAAAAATCACATGATTGTATAGCTGGCAGTTTGGCCATTACAGTAATAAGCGAAAATTCTAAATTCAAAATTAGAATTTAATTTGTTTTTTTTTTTTCAATTGATAATAGGCTCGCGTTTATCCTATAAATGAGATGATTCACTGTTTTGAGACAAATGTGTGACAATTGCATATAAGTCTGTCGTCTGTTCATAGAGTCTACAAACACTATCGGGAGACTGGTTTGTTCACGCGCCGTTCAGAATCTGGCAGTAATCGGGTCACTTCTGAGCGAGATGATCGAATTATTGTAACAATTTCTTTACGAAATCGACGCCTTAATTTTCAACTGCAGCAGCAGCTTCATGTTGAACGTAGGGTGGCTGTAAGTGACCGTACAATTAGAAGAAAGTTGAAGGAACGTGGACCGGTCGCGGACGTGGACCGACGTGGACCGCACAAGCCAGCAAATGGGCAGAAATTAACTGCAGTTCATTGAAGAGCGCGCCTTAACTTTGCACGTGAGCACCTAAATTGGTCATACCTCCAGTGGAACAAAGTCCTCTTTTCTGATGAGTGTAGAATTATGCTGTATGGTAACGACGGAAGGAACAAGGTCTACAGAAGAGATGGAGAACGCTTTGCACAACGAATTTGAATTGTTACAATGCTGCATTGAAGAAAAGGTCAGCTACGGTGGCGGTTCGTGGACCGTTTGGGGAAGAATCAACGCCGACGGTAAGACAGAGCTTGTCTTTGTGTCTGGGCCACGTCTCTCTGCATTAAACAGTCATCGGTACATCGAACAGTGTATTGAGCCTCACGTGATGAATTAAAGAGAATAATTTGTGCAAGAGATCCTGCCCCAGAAACACTTAGCCAGCTGCAAAATGCAATCCAAGAGGAATGGAATGGCAGTAATAAGAGCTCGGGGAGGGAATACAAGTTATTAAATAAACGTTTCTTAGCTTTTTTTTTTCATTTACGTGTGTTGTTTTATCAATTTCCTTCATACTCCATACAGGGTAAAAATGACTTGTTAAACAAAATACGAAACCTATGAGAATTTAATTTGAATATAGAACATTAAGATTTGAAAACTCATATTATTCAGTTTTAAACGACATTTGACATACATATATACCTAAATATACACATTTTTGTGATAATACTTACAAAAGATAAACTTGCAAGGTGTTTCGATTTTTCTGATGAGAAGTGTATCTGTCATAAATATTATTTCCGTGTATTTTATTGCTTTTGTACAAATCTTGTAAAAAAATAAATGGATTTGGTATAGCCGTTCAGAAGTTACCGGCGATTAATTTTTATTCATATAGATTTCAACTAAGGCAAGTTTGACAAGACAGATCATGTCGATCTTTTGACAATCAAAGTGACAGCAATTTGCAAGCAAAATATTACAATAACCTTAGATACAGATATTATTATTGTAATTTTGCTTGTATAATAGGAATTTTATATTTATTATCCATTTATATGGGTGCAACAATTCCGGTAAATACCAAGTTTAGTTGTTTCTACTGCTAAGACAAAAAATATACAGTCTAGCCATCATAGAGATAATAGGCAGGCAAAAATAAAGCCACCAAGGAAAATATAAAGAGATCGCAGGCTTTTATAAAGCTGATTTTATGTCATTGTAACAAACACCCAGATATCATGCTCATTAAATAAACTTCACTAGAACTATTGCTATCTCTCTCTCTCGTTAATAAGACAAGAAAAATTGGAAGTAATTGAGAGCTGGTAAAGTAGGTTTAATCTAAAACTTCTAATCAAGGGGAGAGGCCGCTGCCTGGGAATGAGTAGCTAAAAGCTAAGAATAGACTAGAATACATCAAAAAGAACTCGAGTAATGTAAACTAGCCTTTAGTTTGACAGCTCTTAAATCATCTGTCACTTTCCCATCCTATACGACAATACGAGATAGCAATAGTGTAACTTCCATAGAGGTATTAAAGATATGTGTAGAAATTACATACGGCTGCCTATAAAACGCCCGACGGTTAGAAAGAGAAGAAAGATCGCGGATACCCTATATCTAAGGATAAATAGGGTACCTATCTTCTCTTTTTTAACTGTTGTACACCTCCATTTATAATACCTCTATGGTAACTTCAGCTTGTACAGAAAAAAATACTTGCCTAATCTATTTCTCTATGCATTCATCTGCTTCCCACTCCAAGACGTCAAACGGCATTGACAGATGACATTTGACAACGTCAACTAGTGTACACAGATAATATATTTACAAATGTAACTACACAGATACCCGTAACACTGAAATTGTTTTATTTATTTATTTTAACAAATCGAAGGAAATGTCGGAAAGAAATGCCCAATCAACGGCAAATTTATTACTAGGAAAATTGTGATGAGTGTAAATATTTTTTAAGTAAATACAGGACGGACTTTTATCATGGAGATTTCAATCATGTGATATTCAGATCAAAAAACAGACATTAAAAAATATAAATTTTAAGCCGACTATAGTTTTATAAAAACAACGTGCTTCTTCGGCCTAGCTGCGTGATGTATTTTTTCATCGAAAATATAACAAACACACTTTCGCATATATAAATATTCGATAAATTATGAATTACCCAAAAAATATATAATAAGATCAATTTGGTAGGGTTACAAACTAATCGTTAAAACGTTTCCGACCACGTTTGCGATCCCGTTACAGTCTACAGAAAGCGCTAATTCCGTTTAAATTAAGTAAGATATTTACACTTATCACAACAGTTCCTAATTCTCCCTATACAGATGAACCTCAATAATACATAAGAATTGCACAACAACTAGATATGTGACTTTTATACCATTAATATTATCAAATAATTTGAATATCATTACAGAAAGTTTTGTGAAAATTCAACCAGGTTCATTATATAGAAAAACAAAATGGTGAATAAAAGAAAAAAAATTAAAATGTTGGAAATATAACGATTAATCAGTCTTGGAAGACACTGAAGTCCCTTTCGTATGAGTGAGGAAAATATTGCAATAAACTTCATATGGCTATTGACTATAGTTTATTTATTTTCGTATAACAATAGCGGTCATTAACCTCTACATATCCGTGTGTACCTAAGCTACGTAAAATTTTATAACAATTATGTAAGTATTAGACACAATTGTTATTTCAAAATTGTAAAAAGTTTCCAGGATCACGATAGATGTCGATTCAGGACCGTTTAATGTTTTTACTTCTGATTTATGAATATAATTATTAAAAAAATCATAAGCGAGTCAATGACCGCTATTGTCGGCTTAAACTAAAGTGGAACATGTTTTAAAGCAATGATGATAGACCATAACCAAGCTTTATATAAATATCAATACTTTTTATGAACAACCCTTTTTTAAAAATATGAATGATCTTGATAACCATGTAGGTTAGATGCTCTTTTTAAGTCCGCGACCAATTGGGAATCCCCGAAACTTGTATTTCAGGTTATGGACCAAAATCAAAGATTTTTGACTTAGTATATAAAAAACTCGACATTCATACCAAAAAACGGCAAATGCTCAGCTTTCAAAAGCAAATATTACGTGAAATACATTAATTTGAACTTAATAGCTTTATCAGAATATTTATTTTTAATGGGAGACATTATTTTACATCATAAAAAATCTTATCAATTAAGATTTCGATCACATTTAAGAGTCCAATACATAAAGAACTGTAAGTGAAAGGAACTTCATTAAAAAATTCAATGGTACAATGGTACAACTTTTTTTTATCTAATTGGTACACTTTTGTACAGTACGGACTAGACGGTACAGTCGTGGTCAAAAGCGTTAATAAGTTAAATTTTATTTCTAATTAATATTTTTACGCGATATAAATTCAAGTCTTATTAAAACTATAGTGTGTTTATATTGAAGTACAAAATTAAATAATATATGTCGGTATACATTGCAAGTTATATTTTGATCTAAAGGCTTATGACCGCGACTGTACGCTGTATACAATTTACTGTTGATCGAGAGTGTTTTTACATACTTCAATCAGTTCCATTAGTTGTGAAAACTTCGCGTACGCCTCCTGGAGCATGTTTCTGGAAATAATGATATATTAAATTTACTTTAATAAACATAAATAACTAATAAAAAAATAAAAATATGTAATTAATTATATTATTTTCGTAGTCTTCTCAGAAAACTCGAAATTTTGGGCCGTCCGCCATATTGGATTTAAAATGACGTAACTTTCCTAACCAGGCATTGTCATCTAAACTGTTAAGCAAAATTTCATGTTAATAGGTTGAGCAGAACTAGTTAAAAAATTAGTTGCAAGATTTAACCCTAGCGAACAAACGAACTAACAAGTTAAAAAAACCTTGTAAAAAGGCTATCCGCCAATAACACTACTTTTGCGTGTAACACTAGCCAACTTTCAAATGAAAGATATTATTTGGTACTACGAACAGAAAATTAATACATGGTTTTAAATCACATCCTAGTTTTGATACAAAATTCCGACAAAAACCACATTTTAAGGATCTTTTTTTTTGGACTGTCTGTCACTTGTTCTATACTTGATAGACATGAAAGATGATTGACGGAAAGTAATTTAGAAGTATCTTTTTTCAAACCAACAATCAAGTAGAAAAGTCTTCAATTTGGATTTATTGGTTTGGACTCAAATTCACAACAAATGTAATGTCTACAAAACACACGTGAGGGTCAAGAATTATAATTAATTTTAAACCAGCTTCTACCCGCGTCTTCGCTCGAATGAAAACTTTTTTCAGCGAAAACTTTAGTCTATGCCACTCAGTGATAATGATAACGTACCAATCTTCTGGTGAAAAAATGTTTAAAACCACGTGAGTAATTTCGAAGAATACTTCCTAAAAACAAACTCACAAACATTCGCCTTTTGTAATACATTTAATTTTAATTGTATATAATATATTCAATAATAATGTCGTCGTGTCCCACGAGGGTTGGCCTCAAGCGGCGCGGGAATAGAGCATATGGAAGGAATTGGGGGAAGCCTTCGTCCAGCAATGGGACAATGCAAATAAACAAAAAAAAAATTGCCAAATGCGAGTCAGACTCGCCTATGCAGGGTTCCGTAGTAACTATAATATAATATATTTATTTGACAAAAAAACCTTACAAATTTCTTAAAACTAGCTTATTTACAATTTTTACAAGTACGCCAAATAACTTTGTTTTTCATAGTGTTTGTATGAATTACAAAGTTATATTTGCGGTTTTAGAAAATATGCTGTATCTCAAAAACTGCTGACCCAATCTCGTTTAAACCAATTTTGTTTGAAAGTTTACATTAAGATCTCTCCAGACTCCATTATTATAGAAGTTAGAGTGGGGGGACACACATTTTACCGGCTTTCGGCTACAGAACCCTAAAAATGTCGCCTACGTGTTATCTATACTGATATTATAAAGAGGTAAATTTTGTTTGTAATGTTGTATATAGGGGATAATCTCCGGAACGAATGATACAATTCTAAATTGTTTTTCATTGATAGTATAAGGTGCATTAGTTGTGAGTCCACGAATTTCGAAAGCCACGCGGACGAAGCCGCGGGTGAAGTGCTAGTTAATAATGTCTGTGTAATTTACTGATCATACCTGCACTTGGTACAGAAGACGGCGAGCCTGCTCTTGTTGATGTACTCGTTGTCCATGCAGATGAGCGACAAGCTGTCCCGGAACGCTCGCTCCAAGTCCTCCACGCATGCATCAGGACTGTCTGAACTTAAAACCCTGAAAAGAAGCCACCGTTATGTTATCATTAGAACTTAAATCTTGAATCTTGATATTTACCACGTGTATATAGTTTCCGATATTTCGGCACTGTTGCAAGCGCCATGATCATGGATGAACTGAAGTAATTGCGGGTGGACGTTTATGAGCAGACGAACCGGTCTACCCTCTTTCTCGTTTGTTTTTGTGATTGACACCGCTACCACTATCACATGTCTCACTAAAAACTCGATTCTGTTCCCTACACACAAAACTCACCGTGTCGACTGGATTCCATGCCCTCGACAGTTAAAACCTATCCTCCCGGTTGAAATTGTCGTATTTGGTAATCTCAATCGCTTCCCTTACCAGTCTTGGTATATAGTGGCGTTCTGTTGAGATGACCTGAGGGTAACTCAATCCAATGGTTCGATTCTGCGTTTAAAAGATGTTGTGCTATTGCCGATTCTTGAACATCATTATTTTTTACCGCCCTAATGTGTTCCGAAATTCTGCAAGCTACGGTACGTTTTGTCTGACCTATGTACGTCTTTCCACAGCTGCAGTCCACTTTATAGGCACCAGGTTTTTTCAGAGGAAAGTTGTCCTTCGGCGAACGAGGCATCTGATATACTTTCTTGAACGGAGTGAAGATAGTATTTACAGCATATTTCCAAAGAATGTTTGCAACCATATCTGTCACTCCTTTCACGTACGGCAAGAATGCTGGCTGCCTCGAATCTCAACTTCGCACTTCCGGTTTCTAGAAACAGGTTTTCGCCTACGCTGCGCGATGTTCACTGCATATCGGTTTCTCTGTAGCACCTTCTGAACATCCGTTAGCTCATCATGTAAATGTTTCTCGTCACATAAATCATATGCGCGGTTGGTAATTATAAACCCGCAAATACTTTAGTTCATCCGTGATCATGGCGCTTGCAACAATGCCCAAATATCGGAAACTCGACTAAAGTTCTAATGATACTGTTAGTGACCGTGTTAGCTTAAAAACTTTATCACAATTATGTTGGTTATGTTTGTTCTTATAAGGAGTTTATATTGTTGCAAGCTGGGGTTCGGGATAGAAATAATTAACGCCAATTAAACCAAAATTAACACTTTAATTGATTAACACAAAATAAAAATTTAACACAAATATTCGCACCACAACACTTGTCACTTAACACTTAAGTCGCACTGAAATTCACTAGTAAAGCTTCGATTATATCGCGTATTCGCCTCGTAATCAGACTGACTCTCTGCGCCCCTTTGCGATCTATTTATACCCCGGTCTATGAAGTCTAGAAAATTCTTATAAAATCGACTCACTGTTTATATTACCCAGAATATTCCAGGAAGCTACTCGAGATACATAGTACCGCTATTCGTCGCTAGATGGCGCTAGTGTCTCGACTAGATATACACAGTACCGCTACTCGCCGCTAGATGGCGTTAGTGTCTCGACCATTCTAGATTTATGTCGACGTTTCTCGACGTGCTTCACTAAGCGACTGGCGTAACAATATAATAACAGTCGCCGCACCAGTCGATCTTCAAAGTTAAGGACGTCGGGCCGTGGATGGGTGACCATGTTAAAAGATCGAGATCCGTCCGTGCCCCGGAAAGCATGTTAAGCCGTAGTCCCGGCTGTCATGCGTACATCTTTGACAGTCGTTACGGATAGTCGGAAGCCAGAAGATCTGACACTCACACCAGTCTAGGCAAGGGGTGTCGTGTGACTCATCTGCATCTGGTTAGATTGGAAGCCGACCCAATGATATTTGAAGCAATTGTAGATGCTGTGACTGGATCTAGACTTCTTGAATGTAACGTCATAATTGGCTTCGATAACCGGGTCTGTATCTCTCGTATTTACAAAATACTAATTGAAATTTTAATTGAAAATTATTATAGAAAATGTTAGCCCTGTCCCACTGTAGAGCAAAGGCCTTACTTCCTTCCTTTTTTCTCTGTCTACTACATTTAGCTAATAATTAAAGTAGGTTCGTCACGCCATCTCCTAGGCCTACCGCGACGCCGGCTACCGTTGTTCGGAATCCTTCAGTCGTTTATAATTACGCCCAACGCGAATCTATTCACACTGGGCCCGATTAACCGTAGAAGGGCGAACCACGTAAATTTGGGTTGCATATTGCACCTTCTGCATATATTATCGGGTGGAAAGGCGGTGCTGCGTACTTTATTCAAGGTTGAACAGAGTCTAAAAATTAGTTTTATACGGAATTAACCCTAAATATTTTGGGAAAAATTAATTACCTAACAGACTTAATTTATACAGGCAGAATTATTACTCAAATCAACTCACCCTTTAATAGCGAGTGTGAAGGCGGTAATTTGGTTAGTGAACAGCATCAGCTTGCTTGTGAGCGCTTCTAAGGGCTCGTCCCCGGGCCACTTGTCCTCTATGTTGTGCGGCACGCCGATTCTGGTCGATAGTTTGGCACTGAAATTATACATTATAGAAATGGTAACTGAATTGAACTGAGGTAAATTTGTACTACCTTAGAGGAATCACTGACTCTGAAGATACAGGCATTGCCTAGTTTCTGAGCCAGAGTTTCAATCCCTGTATTTGCTATTTTATTGTTAACCCCACATCAATGTATACCTACCAGAAATTTGACCTCCATATCCATGCACATGTACTTAATTAAAATGTAATATAACAAAGTTGTTTTGTGTAAAAAGGTTTTTAGAACAAAAATTTTCATTCCCTTGAGAGTGACACCACGCGTTTATTGCAACATCTTTTTTTACGTAAATCGAGAATTTTGATTTTTTCAGTGGTTCAAGGGACTGTAGGTCTGAGTATATGGTTTTAATTTCAACTCGATATCTCTACGCGTTCCCGAAATAAATTGTCTTGACAGTCGGACAGCAAAATGATTGACATAAAAGGCCGTATCTTTTTTTACGTTAATCGAATAGTTTGATTTTTTCAGAGCTTTACGGAACCCTACTACTTTTTTCTAGGTGGGAAAATCAAATGACTCCTCCCGCTGTGGGTGGAGCGGAAGGGAGTGTCAGACTTCTACTGATTAAAAACCTACCCTTATTTATTTATTTATTCATTGCACAATGTATTGTATTTATGTTGTGTATGTTGTGTTCTTTCAACTGCTCTTGCGTCCCTGGGGGTCGTCCCTCGTGGCCCTGGTAGCTCTCTAAACATGATTGTATCAACGGCGACAATAAAGTTTTTATTTTATTTATTTATTATTTATTTACTTTATAACAACGAGATACCGCTGCTCGTTAGAACATCTCTGCAACACCGGATCTTTACGGAACCCTAAAATGGATGTTTAATTGTTTACTCACCAAAAACTGGACAAAACTGTCCACACATTCTCGAAAGCGTCTATGACCATAAGTTCACCGTGCTTCTCGTCTTCTGCGTCAACAGACCGGTCGTTCAGTAGACGGTCTACCGTGATCTTAGCCAGCTCCATGTACTCCGGTATTATCTGGCATTTCTTCGCCACTTCTAAGCAAAGTTCTTTGAAGTTTGACACCTCGGATTCTGTTAGAGATTTTGAGTCTGAAATTTAAATTAAATTCTGGTCTAAGATCATTATCTTTATCATCCCACAATATGTATTTTAACTCTATGCGTGTATGTTTGTTTATTGTATCTCTATAATATATTTTATTAGTTAAGTATGTTTTAATAAACGTAATAAATATTTATACACACTGTGTCTATCATCTCTTATTTAACTCCCTGTCGCAGGTTTGCTGAAAGAAAGTACTTATGAAATAAGCGGCACAATTGCTGTGCTCTTTTGTATGTATTTGTTTTTTTATTCTCTTTTAAGTGTCATGTGTGTACATAAATAAACAAATAAGATGTTTTTACTTCTTTTCTGAGTAGTGGCATACATATTTGGAGCGTTTTTGCAATAATTACGTAGACTAGAGAGTCAATGAGCTTTTTTTATAAAATGGCCTTCATTTTATAAAACTGCTATAAGTTTTTGGGGATTACCCTGCATCTGTAGAGCAACAGGGATGTTTGTTGAAGCTCGTGTCGATTGATATTTAAGCGACATTGTAAAAAAGATGCCCCAACATAATCCACCGTTGTGTAGCGAGCAGGCTCCACTGTGTGTTCGTGAATCGCTGCTGCAAGCTCTACACATCAGTGTTGAGCTTGTAGCTTCTATTCACAAACCAATCCCAGTGTAATTTAAGTTCAGTACTGGGGGCCTACCATAAACTTCTAAAATATTTGCCAAGTTGCAGGGCAGTTCAACTTAGCATGTTAACCTGACAGGTTTTATGTTTGTACCATGAGTAATTCCTAGCATGTCAACTTTTGACCTGCTACATAGTCTCTGGTCGGTAAGCTGGCAGCACAGAATAAACAATATTATTACAAAAAGACGTTCAAAAATACTTATGCGGTTTTACGGTTTTTATGAAAATGAAATATATTTAAATGACAACAGTTTAAAAATAGAAAAGAAAAATGAAAGAAATATGGTTTCGTGACAAAAAATATATTTGAGAGCGAACACCGGCTTGGCTTTAGTGTCGTTTCGATCGAGTTGGGGGGTAAAAATGGTTAAAACGGGTAGGGCTTTTGTTCTTGATTATAAAGCTACGATCTTATTATAAGGTAATGCACATTTTTCGAGAAAATTACAAAATAAGTTTCTAACCTCAAATCAGTTATAAGTGAAAACGAAACGTTAAAATGGGTGATTGATAACCAAATCTGTCAAAATATTGTCTGTGGTGTAAAATTCCGTGCAAAACCGATGAAACGAAACGTAAAAAAAGGCGTCATTTGTGTCAAATATCATGTCACTGTCATCCGATTGCATCATCATTCATTTCGTTTCTCCTTTGTGTGAATGTGTTTCCTGATATTTTTGTGACTTTTTTCGACGACCTTAGCTTTTCCCCTGGACTTGAATTGTTTGCCGTTACGATTGACCTACGCTTGTACACTGGACTCCGATTTTCTGCCTACTCGATTGATTTTTGCGCGTTATATCACGGACTACGATATCCTCGCTACCATGGAAAAACTTAGGATGCAAGAGCGAGCGAAGCGAGCTCAGAGCTAAGGGCACCCCGACTCGGACAGATTAGGTTAGAAGGGGATGGCGGGGTCTAGTGAGCGAGTGAAGCGAGCGAACAGACCCCGCCATACCCTTCGTGGTAATTTTTTTTTAAACCATTAAGCCCCGCGAAGCGGGGCTCCGACTACGGCTTTTAAGTTATTTTTGGGTGCTTTGAGGTTAGATTACAAAAAAATTAATATCTCTGAAACGGTGAGTTACCTTTTTAGGGGAGTGGCATCAGAAGTGAGAGGGGCACCCCCCCTCCCCCTTACTCCCCTTTTCGAACATTAACGACACTACATTTTTACCTTTTTGGGTGCTTTGAGGTTAGATTACAAAAAAATTAATATCTCTGAAACGGTGAGTTACCTTTTTAGGGGAGTGGTACCAGAAGTGAGAGGGGCACCCCCCCCTCCCCCCCTAACCCCTACTCCTCCCCTTTTCGAACTAAACGATACTACATTTTTACCCGAACACCCTCCCATCCACTTAGAAAACTTTCAAAACAAAAAAGTTAACAAATCAGACACTTAAGTCACATTTATTTTCGAACGAAGTACATGTCAAAGCACAAAAAGTATTAGGTATATTACGAGGTAAACTTTTTAATTAAGTGGATTTGTTTTTATATAGTTTAAAGATTAGAGTATTAACTGAGAGTCTGAGACATTAGTTTGGTGGCCGTGTCTGTGAGTGGTGCATTTAATAAAGAGTATGTGTTGTACTTCAAGAACAGTTTCTTACGAACAATTAGAAACTTTGTGGGATTTCCTAAATACACACAGAGATATAGCTATGGGTTTTAATAAAAGTGCTCAAGCTCGGGAAATGTCCCGAAGAATGTGGACTGAGGTGGCTGAAAACCTAAATTCGGTTGTTGGTGGTGCTAACAAACATTGGAAAACTTGGGCAGCTGTAAGTTTTAACTTTTTCAATAAATTCTTAATAAACCACAATTTAACAAGGTATTTATTCGTTTTTTTTTTATATTTACAGTTTTGGATTGATTACAATGGGAAATTAAAAAGAAAATGTGCCACTATCCGAACGTCACAAACACGCAAAGGTGGAGGACCATGTGAAACACCTACCTTAACAGATATTGAAAAGAAAATATCTATCGATTCTTGGTGAGGATTATGGTGTGGGTCTTCCAGGAACTCATGTGAACCCATTTGACACAGAAAGCGCTCATGTAAGTAATATTTTTGTAAATGAAAATAGACTTAAATTTCCAACTATATTAAAGTAGTATATTATTATAATAGTGTCTGCAGATAGTACAATTAAAGCAGTTTTTAGTTCTCACATAATCTATCAAAATATTGAAACTTAACTTATGTAATCATTGTCATCTTCCTGCCTTGTCCCATGTTACTCGGGGTTGGCACACATGTTTCCTTCTTCCATTCCAAAGAAACATACATAGGGTTTTGTAAGAAATAGCATGTAAATTACACAATAACTAACATAATTAACAATAATACCTTAACTATAATTAGACCTAGAGTTAATAGTATAATACAATAACTAAAACCAATCTTGTTCAACATAACATGCAATACAATAATAAGTACTCAACATCTAATTTGTACAATACAATGCAAATTATATTAAATATGATTTAAATTCACTCTTATTACCTTATGACTTAATTTTCAGTCAACCAACTTAATTATTTAGAATGAGAGACATAAGTCCTCCCTTGTTAGTGTTGTTGTGACTGGATATATATATATTTTCTATGCTTGTTTCATAATAGTCACTAAGTTTGGTATTACATATTTTCAGGCATCAACGTCAAGTGCTCCTCAAGATGTGTCGGAGACAGCGGCGGTGGTCAGCACATCTGCAGAGATGGCAAGAACTGCTCTCGTTGAATCAAGCCATCTATTGGTGCTTAAATAAAAACATGAATCACTGTTGCGTAAATGGGGTGTTATTATATAGTATAATGTTTTATTTTAATAAATGATTGTGGTCTTCTCAGTGTGTTGTTCATATTATTATATCATCACCAAGTGTCTGTTTGTAATGTCAAAATTACAGCTTTTTACTAAATGCATTATGAAAGTATATATGATAATAAAATTTAAAAAAAAACTATTTTTAATATTTTTGACTCTGTTTGTTCTGGCTAATCTCTGAAACAGCTGGCCTGATTTTGACGAAACTTTCACTGGCAGATATAATAAGAAAATCTGATATTACAAACAGTAACATAAGCTACTTTTAATTTAGGAAAAAATATGGTTCTGCACAGAAATGTAAAACTCTTCAGAAAACCGACATCTACGTGAACAAAGTCACGAGCTAGTCATTGAATAAATATATCTACCACTTGCACATACAATGAGTGATATTGTTTCCTACAATAATAACGTTCTTCATGCCTAGTTGGCCGTTTTATTGCTACATGGGTTCCATCTATGCAACCTAAAACTCCAGGCATACCTTTGTTCACAAACCTGAAATAATAAAAACAGAGTTGTGCTGTCATATTCAGAGTAAACAATATACTCACCGTAATCAAAAGAAATTCACTGTACTTACCCAATCACATTCACTCGCCGTTCGCTAGAGCTAGCTGGGAATTTATGTATTTTCGTCGAAAATGCAGTAGATTTAGGCACTGTTACTTGCGCTATGGCGGTTGATAACGTTTGCTGTGCAACAGAATGTGCAGCGATATCACCCGTTGGTCTTTGGTATGAACCATTCGTGTAAAAAGATAATGCTATTAAAACCTGAAATCAAATAGGTAGGGATACCTATGCATTGCATGTCAAATGGTTTGATTGAGTTTCTCAATACATTTCTTTGAATTTTGGCATTTTATTTAGCGTTGTTGCTACGACTATCTTCCTCGAGAAACTCAAAAATTTAATCTTCATCACACATCTAAAATAAACGGTAAACACAATGCGTTTATCGGATCTTTTATATTTTCCCATAGTTTGAAATAACACTCAAATTATATTATATGTTCATTTTTACAATAACTTACGTTTTTGTAATTAAATTTAATTATAACAGGTGAATAAAAGTTAGTCTCGCACACCTGCTAATTATGACGGCAGGGCAGTTCAATTGTTGAATGCCCAAATGTCAAAAAATACTTCATGGTAAGGATATGTTGCATGCCAGCCTGCTGAAATGCTGTGACGTAATCGCTCACCGGCTTAGGTCACGTGATCGCTGACTCGCCTGCTACTAAGCGCGCTCATGGTACAAACTAGCAGGACAGGTTATTTTTCGTCAATAATTGACCTGCTATAAGAGCTCATGGTAAGCCCCCTGGCATAGGATTCATGAATTTTGTTACTAACCAAATAAAATAAATAAATAATACCAATTACAATGCGTTTCAAATACTATTAGGAATTTCAATGATCTGTATCTGTCAAATGTCACTCAAAAAGTAAGGTTTGCAAAGAAAACTTAATGGCGAAAAATAATAACGGTTTATTTTACTTTGTGAACCGAGTCTTACATCAAATTTAAATATAATATTTAATTATTTAAAGTCATAATTAGTTTTTTTTAAACATACTTTTCTCTCTTATTTTCATTGTTGGCACCAATACGCCCGAAAGTGAAAAGAACGCATGGCGCGAAGGCCCAGAGTCATGTCAAGATTATTAAAACTTTATTTAATTTAATTTTTGATGATAGGCTCGCGTATGACCACCAAAATATGGAAAGGGGACCAGTTTTGTTTCGCTCAATATTAATTTCTAAATAAGTATTTTAATAAATCCTGGTTTTGTTCACTCTACCCAAATGGTTCGATTTGACAGCTAAGACGTCACAATATCGCGCTAAGTTTTTCCTAATAGCAGTTGAAACGCACTGTACCAACTGTATTTTCAAGGAATTATTAAAAAAAAAAAATATTGTTTGCATGTCGCTTGTCTGTTGGACTGTTGGCAATGAATACTTTTTCTTTCTTTCTTCTTTCAAATGAGTCTTGATACTCGAATAAAGAAATAAATGTTTTTTGTTTTGTCTTTCACAGAAAAATGGAATAAAAAGCTAATTTAGATAGTCCTCCTCACTGATTGCAAGCACAGTGGCCAATCTCAGCGGTGATTATCCTACGGCGCAGGAGATACTATAGTATATAATTATGTAACATGTGTTTGTTCCAAATAAAGATTAATTTAATTTAAGCACAAGTATTTGTGTAGATACAAGTGCACTCTGTTTCTTTAGTCTCACAGTCCGATTGGTCAGCAATCTGACATGACCGGAGAGACTAGACAAAGGAGATGTTTCATTTTGGGCTGCCACTATGTACACCACATAAATAAATAGAAAAAACAATAAAGATTATCATAAAAATTCTCAAAAAAAAATATTTGGAGACGGGTATAGCTGTCATTAATTATTATTAGAGAAGATTTTTATTATGATAACCCTTGTTTTAGGGTAGCCATGACAGTCTTGTTTGACATGACGTTTGACAGATTTGAGTTTCATGACGTATCGTGTCTTTCTGTGAGTCGTAGGGATGGCCAAGTGGAAAAAAAATATCGATTCGATATTTTAAAGCTAAATCAATTATTATCGAGTAAAAAATAACGATAAATCGATGTATCAATATTTTTCGTAAAGGTAACGCACGTAGGTAACATTACGTGCATTACATTACGTGGTTTTTGGGATTACGTAATCTCGACGCCCAAAAAAAAAAAACAAACCTAACCTGAAGGTATATGCATATTCTTATCATAGTGCCGACGACCTGGTGATCTACATTTGAACTACTCCCCGGATATGACAAGATTAGTGTTATATCAGGACTTTTACCAGTAAGCTGACATAAGCTAATGTCACTAAAATAATGACACCATATTTAACCTAACAGTGATGAATTCAATCAATCGAATAAGTTAGTAATTTTTAATCGTGAGAAATATAAATAAATATACATCTAAACGGACATGAAATAATCCACTCTTTTCCAAATTGTTTCATGTGATGAATATTTTAATAAATTGCGCGGGGTTAGTATGAAAAAGACTGCCCTCACACCACTGCAACCTAAACCCCGTTGGAATAAGTACAGGTGCCCATTGAGAAAAAATAAAAATATTATCATGATCTATTCGTTTTATTTTTTACGCTCCTTTATAATCTCATTTTACTTTTGTTATTTTCACACAATATTATTTAGAAAAATCTTTACATCGTTATTCGATTTTATTCTAGAATCGATCAATTTAGTTACGTCACAATTCGTAGCCGTCATTATGTGACAACAAAGAATCTGTCAGTCTACTGCATCAAATTAAAAGTTCGGGTATGTTTAGACCAATTATAGTAAAGTATTTTTTTTTTGTGTTGCTCTCCTTAACCAAGTTAATTTTAATATCACACTAAAATAAAGTGAAATTATGAAAATTAGCATTATAAAACGGTTACTATATTATACAGCTATATTTACATAAGAATAAGAATTATTTATTTCACACACTTAGGTACAAACATCAGTGTTGACTTGTTGTTGTACTAGGACAACCTGTATCACAAGAGCCAGCCACAAGTGGTGTACATAGTGCTAGCCCAGGCTTCATACATTTCTGGAACATCTCCTTTACTGAATATTTAAACCTCTATTAAGAGGTCTGTGTATCAGCAATGGAAACTTAATAGGCTAAATTACTATTCGTATGGGAGTCATCAGTCAGACAAACTTATTATTTGCGGTTAATACAATAATCGTGTCTAGGAATCGAACCGCAAAATTAAGTTTGTTTTTTTTTGTATGTACTTTTCCGAGATAAAAAATTAACAATGTGGTGCCCAGGATGTTAAAGTATACCATGTTTCATCAGATTTCAGATGCTTAAACAGACGGCTTTGTTCTTTTTTCTTTTTAAATTACGTAATTTATTTTTGTGTTCGGTATCGATTTAGTAACACCCCCTGCTATTTATTTTCTGAATATTTTCACAGTACAGAAGTGTCACTTCTATAGTTTTATCATATGTATAGATTATTATTTAAGCCTCACCTTTGCTATCAACCGAAGTCAAGGCGCTTTTTAAGTCGGTGATGAGGTGCTCTATCCGCGGAAATACCTCGTTGAACACCGCTATCCAATGTTTGAGCAAACATTGCAACACGTCGGCCAACGTCCAAGGTGGCGCCTTGAACAGCACGTGCTCCCATAAGTTGTTGTACTTTGCGCGCATTTCATTCTGAAGCGATAGAAAAGATGATTTTATTTAAAAATGCTAGTAAGTTTCTCATTATTTTTGAAACCTAATTATAGCTTCCTATTAGTCTACAAAATGTTGCCAGAAGAATATTGTATATGTACGATAAAGTATATAAATGAATAACTAAGGCTAAAAACCACAAACCTCCAAAATATTAGCCAGCAACTGGTAAATAGTAGCCTGGTAATGTTTTAAGTTGTCAAAGGCGTCAGGGTCTGACTCTTGCGGAGTAGACTCCAGTAGACCCTTCAGCTCCGACAGTCCCAAGCTCTTGATACTATTGATGGTTGCCTTGCTGCAGAGGTTCTTGTCGTTAGATAACAGGATCTGGGGGAGCAAAGATTATGTGACGTTAAGATTTGCCCATTATTTAGTTAGTTTAAACGAGGGACATATTCAAACCTACATCAGTGTATGCTTACATGATACTAATAAAAATATGAACAACAAAAAAAAAACACTGATAAATAACAAATAGAACCATACTAAAAGTCCTCGGGGGGACACCCGCGGGGGCGGAGTTTACACATGAGCTTCCTTTTTTTGTCAGGATCGGGCCGTGTTTTGCCACGTGATTACTTTAGGTACTGTTTACAAGTTCATTCACTTCTTGCGCCTCAATGTACATAATAAATGTATTATATTGGACAATTACGTTAAAAATTTAATTAAGTTATAGGTTTTTCACATATTTGGGACGAGAATCGAATACTGAATACCCTCCCTTAATAAGTCCCTCGTTTAATCTAACACAGCGTATAAAGCTTACAATTCAATGATTGTCTTGTGTCTTCAAAGTCATCATCGGATTACCCATTTCCCAAATATGTTGATGTCGGCTTAAAGTATAACCTGATGCAGCTGAGTATTAGTGTTATGCGCGCTCCACATTCACGCGAGAATCTCGCGAGAAAGCGAGAATAACACGAGAAATGTGAATGTGGAACCGATGTATACATGGAGCCACTGCCTATCAGACGGCTTCAGACCAGGCAGTCCAAAATAATTTTCACGCAAGCTCCGCCCCCATGCAGCCCGGTTAGGCCGTTGTATACTAAACGCTAACGCAGCAGTAATATAGTTGAATATCGCGTGCGCTCTTTCACCATATTCGGGTTCGAAACTAAATGTCGTAAGTCTCAATTCTTATTTCGTTTATAACTAAAGTAATAATAAATTGATCTAGAGAATAAATGTCCTATATTTGGATAATGAACTATATTTTCTTACTGTCAATACTAATTTTAGACAAAAAAGCCGAGTTATATTGATTAAATTTTGAATAATCTTTAAAAAAGACATGATTTTCGATTAAAAAATGAATCGAGCGAAAATGTTCCAATTAAAAAACTGGTCTAGACATGTAAAAAAAAAGATCCAATAAATCGTACATTAAAGTTCCATTTTGATTGTAAGCGTGATTGTTTCAGAATATTAATGCAAAGTAACATACAATTTAGGGAGCCTCCTCTTAATATGATTTCTGAGGCACGGGAGTATCACACCGCTATCTTCCCTATGAGCTACTACTGAGATTACACGTTTTGCCTAACCCAGGAATCAAACCCGAGACTTCATGCTTACCATTCTCGCTTGCGGCCACTTGACCTACAAGGCTTGTGTGTTCAGTCTTTTTTTTTATTCTATATTCAACCCAATACAATTTTAACTTAGTGTTGTATGAAATGAAGTTTGTTTTTCATAATTTTACAAACATTTCGATTTAATATGTAGAGATGATGGTCCAGTGTGAGGAGCTCGTGGAGTCGTGGCTAAATAATAAAAGCCGGCCTGGTCAATGTTCGAGGTTAAGCAACGCTTACCGAGGCCGTTACGAGGATGGATAACCATCTTAACATATTGAGATAGCTCGGTGCGTCGGAAAGCACGTTAAACCGTTGGTACCAGCTGTAATTCGTACATGTTTGACAGTCTAGACAGGTAGTCAGAAAGCAGTATATCGTGACAATGGTTCTGCCAAAGGGTGTCGTGTTACCCAGTTACTGGGTTGTGGAGGTCAGATGGGCAGCCGTTACACGTCAAACACTAGTACTCAGATGCATGCCGTTAGGCTGCGTTTCCACCAGAGATGTGCGAGGATGCGTAGCGAGGGATGTGTTTGTAAAGAACTAACAGAATCGCTTCATTTACCTCGCCTCGGTCAGCACTGCTCTGGTGGAAACGGCTCAGCGGAGCTAGATTTTTGCGCATACAAAACAAGCGAGGGATGTGTGCGAGGGATGTGTGCGAGAGATGTGTTGCGAGGGATGTGTGTTGAGAAGGATGTGTTGCGAGGTTTGCGCATCCTCGCACCACACATTAATGCGCATTTTCACAGCTCCACTACACATCCTCGTAGGCACATTTTCATCGCACAACTTTGGTGGAAACCCCCACACATTTTCACAGCACAGCTAGACATCCTCGCACAACACATTTCCACCAGAGATGTCCACCAAAGCTATTGGATGAAAATGTGCCTACGAGGATGTGTAGCGGAGCTGTGAAAATGCGCATTAATGTGTGGTGCGAGGATGCGCAAACCTCGCAACACATCCTTCTCAACACACATTCCTCGCAACACATCCCTCGCAACACATCCCTCGCAACACATCTCTCGCACACGTCCCTCGCACACATCCCTCGCTTGTTTTGTATGCGCAAAAATCTAGCTCCGCTGAGCCGTTTCCACCAGAGCTGTGCTGACCGAGGCGAGGTAAATGAAGCAATTCTATTGGTTCTTTACAAACACATCCTTCGCTACGCATCCTCGCACATCTCTGGTGGAAACGCAGCCGACAGGACACAGAACACGACACATTTAATTTTGGACAAGCATAGTCTTCTAAGTTAATGCAATTTGTGTCTAAATAAACAACTAGGCTAAACTTAAGAGTACCTATATTACATCTTGCTGTTCCATAGTCCAGGCTGGTGGCCCTGACGGTACGCATGATGACATCAGAGTACGATAGGATCATCTTACCACTGACTTGCCCCTCTCGGCCTGCTGAAGCGCGCAGTTCAAGATCTCGTCGTCGGGAGACTCACAAGGGTATATATGCGAGTTTGCATCGCGGAGCGGTTGACCTGGAAAGACATCAGACGAATTTACATAAAAAAATGCTCTTCACTATCACTGCATAGCATAAAATATAGTCGCACTGCGTCTCTGTCTGTCTATTTTTAAGCTTTCTTCTTTCAAACCGCGCAACTTGTTTTGATGCAGTTTTCACTGTTATCTAGACAATTTACTCTCGAAAGTTTATACATACAAAACAATTTAATTAAGAATGAAAAAGTATTTATTGCCACAAAAAACGATACGCACAAAAAAATAAAATTTTATCCAAATCCCTTAGAATAGTATTATTTTTAAAAGTACTTTTTAGTACATTGTGTATTAAGGGCGGTAAGTAAGGAATTACGATCGAGGCTGTAGTAGAAGCCCGAAGTCGGAGACTGAGGGCTTTCTGAGTCGAGGTTCGTAATTCCCGTGCCGCCCGTGAAACATACAATGTTTTTCATCACATTTGCGAGTAAATAAATAAAATTATAGGGCAGAAAAAACTAACTAAATAATTATGAATTATAGCTTTAATACACAAGTCAGCACAACTATTATTACGTAACTTAAGAAATAAGTGAACTTTTTTGTTAAGCGGATTGCGGGCTTTATGCCCACACCGCAGATTATACAAATGTTTCGTTCAGAAACGTTAAGGGCAAATACTTACGTAGGTATACTCCCATGACAGAGTGAAAAAAATAAAAACAATTTCGACGGTTTGATACAAAAAAGTATTAAAATAGATTATTAAGAATATTAGTTGAGTATATAAGTAACATTGTAGGAAGATTGCAATGACATTCCTGTTTAGATAACATTTTAAGAAAAATTTTCAATTGCGTGTAAACTCCTTGCTTGAACTTGCATGACCTGTGTGCTGTGCTATAAATTTAAAAAAATTTGCTTACCGACCTTGGGTTTCATGACATAAAGAAAGCCCGAGGGTTTTATATGGGGCATTACGGCCAAGTTAACCTGTATGTTTAGGTAAGTGCAAGTGTGATGAAAAATTATATGTATTACTAAGGACAATTATCTAAAGATCTTACTAAAGAGGCAAAAAGAGAAAAATAAGGCAAATGAACGTCATTCATTCCATTCCCATTCCCTCCCATAGAGAGGCCTGTAAGAGTGTTACAGGCTGATTATGTATGTAATAAATAAATACACGATTCTTTGTATTCTTGTCAATGTTTCTAAATATCCAAGTTTCCAAAGTGCACGGTCTTTAAGGGTGTAGACTGATGCAATAACTGTGTCACTACTTGCAACGATAAAAAAGTTTTTTAATCTAATCAGTATTTTTGCGTTTGGACATTTTTAAACAATTACATATTATTATTATGATTACGATGTACGGATGGGCGATATTAGGAGTAAATGATACAACGAATGCTAATACAATACTGAGCTTTAATACAATAGAACACAAGTTTATACGATTACTTTAATAACTCCCTCTCAACGGGTTCGATTTGCAAGTTGCAGATCGTGCATTCGAATCCAGTCAGGCACATTACCTACTTGATGTAATTGATATCATGACCAGTAGTGTTGCCAGGTGTCCCGATTATTATTAGAGGTTTGGAGACGCGTCCCGATTTGACACGGTTGTTTCGGGAGTTACTTGTGTCGGATTCGGCGGGAGGAAACGCCCAGGTGTCACCATTGCGAGGATTGCCCTTGAGGACACGGTGGAACACACAGTGGAGATTTGCACCGCTTAGGCAGAGCTCCGCCGTGTCCTCGTGGGAGCGATAGGCGGCGATCTCTCGCTCCCGGCCCTGGTTCAATCCATGGTCCGGAGCGAGGAGGCATGGGAAGCAGTCACCTCTTTCTGCGAAGCAGTTATACAAGCGAAGGAGGTGGTGGGACGCGCGAGGGAGAGGTGGGTCTCATGGCCCTCACAGCCCTCGCGCCCCAGTCACCGCATAAGGCGCTCCGGGCGTCGGGAGTCACAGAGTGACTCCCAGCCAACGTAGGCGCGGGCCTGCAGGCTGCGAACTGCGAGATGGGTAGCTCGCCGCCCGACTGAAACCAGGCCCGTGTAGACGGCGCCGAGTGTTCCACGCGCGCCAAAGAGTGTCAGCAAAATTGTCGGGGCCCATAAGGGGGCCGTTGCCTGCCGGGGTTGCGGAATTGTTCGAAATAGTTACCGCAACCTCAGAACATGAAGGGCATATGATGGAACACGGATGGGTTTTAGTCAGTAAAAGTCTGACACACCCTCCTGCTTCGCCCAGATCGGGGGACAGTCATGGGATGATTTCTAACCATTAAAAAAAAAGACTAGTAAAGAAAAAGATCCAATAAATCATACACTTAAGTTCCATTTTGATTGTATGCGTGATTGTTTCAGAGTATTAATGCAAAGTTACATACAATTTAGGGAGCCTCCTCTTAATACACATTATGAAGTCTGTTACGCTTTCACGGCTAAGCGACTGTAATAATTTTGATGAAAAACATATAGCTTTTTTTTTTTCAAAAATGAACATCTATGTGGCTGAGATAGGTGATGAAATGAAATATTTATTTTGAGAATTGGTTATAAATAACACTTTTACACATGTTTTTCGCGTTTTAAGTTTAGCTAAACTTAAAACGCAAGATGAGATGAGACCGGTATTTCCTAACTGATTACTCTGAGAAGAAACACCGAAACAAACTCCGAGGTCAACTGAAGAGAATGAGTCTGTATGAAAAGTCGATTGAAGAAGCCACGAGCTACTAGAACTAGGGACTATTGTATAATACTTTAAGTTACTATTTTTTTTTTTTTTTCATATTTTACATGAATTTTACTGACCTCGTATCCTGCTGTTCTCGGGTAGGGACTTGTATAGGTAGTCCATGGCAGCCTTGGCCCGCTTCCATATCGCACCGTTGCAGTTATTGTTGTCCTTCAGTCGATCCAACTCGTTGACCACCCGCCAAGGAACCAGAAGAGTTGGCTGTTCCACGTACCCTGAAATGAAAGACGGAGGCAAAAGCAGGAAAAAAGTAAGTCTCGTTAGTTTTTCTGGAGAAAAAAAATAATATTGCATTTATTGGTACGGTGAACAATTTTTTTTTTTTATGAGAACTAGTAATGTGGTTAGATTTCACATTACCAGCAATCTTGTAAACCCCTCTAACTAAGCTAAATATGCTTATTTCTGGAATGGGGTCACAGCAATAGTGTAATGGGTGGGGTCAAACGCGCGGCCTCTCGATTACAAGGCCAACACCTTAGCCGTTAGGTTATTGCGGCTTTATTTTATAAGAACAATAAAAATAAAGGCAGTATTGTGCTAAAAGGAGGACACTTTTCTTGAAAGTGGTAATCCACAAGCATTTGCTTTCCTAAGGGCGAAGGGGTCTGTTAGAATTTAACTGACTAAAATCACCCCGAGTTCGGTTTTTTTTAAATTAGTAATAGGCTCATTGTTCCCTCAAAAACTTGCGCTGGGAGCTACGGGAGTACTTTAACGCGGCCCCAACTTGGGCAATGGGATCCTTGACGGTGGACTTGAGGAAGGCCGTTTGGCGACTGCATACATAGGCATTTAGGCAGTCGCCAAATGGCCTTTAGGAGCCCATATGGCAACCATTTGTCTTCTGATAAGTGGCGTTGCTATGAAACGACTTTTTTTTTAAGATAGGCCATATTCGAATTTCATGCCATGCTTTCCTGAGACAAAGGCCGAACTCAATTATACCCATAAATAAGAAATAAACTCGGTAATCTAAACTTCTCACTTTTTACTAATATTATAAATGCGAAAGTTCGTGGGATGGATGGGTGTTCGTCGCCCAATCATGCCACAATGGCTAAATGTAACTTTTTTTGATTATAGGTTTGCTTTTGACCACCATTTCACTTGATGGTACCCGATGATGTGGTCGAAGATGAAGCACGCTTACCTAGAAGTAACCTGTTCACTCTTGACCCCCAGGTTATAGGTATCAGGAAACACAGACTCGGGCAGCGAAGTCCACCCTTTAGCTGGATGAAATTTGACACACAGATATGTCTGATGAATTTGTCAAAAGAGTCTAAAATAGAACGTAGGTTACCTTTTATCCGGGATAATTTATTTCCACGCGATAAACGATAGATAAGCATCATATCAGTGAGCGAGTAAATTTTACGCTTAGGAACATTATGACCTAAATAGTCTACTCTTAAAATAAAGTATGACATGTGTTATTCAAAGCATGGCGCCCATAATCGATAGCGCTGTGAAGGCTAAAGTTGTTACTTATTCAGAAAATCGATTGGTGTCATCAAGAAGTTATAGAAAGGAAAGGCTGTGACTGTAGATGTTCGGAAGCAATAATACTACAAAAAATAATTTTAATGTTCCTGTTCATCACGATATATTAATAAACCGACCAGACAAGCGTTGCTTAAGGTTAAATATCAATTCGTGTCTGTTATTATTAGCCACTAGCTCCAGACCCCAGTATGCAATAAGAATCCACACAATTAAAATCGGAGAAACAAAAAATACAAATGAAGTAAATTACGTACTTTCCGATGGGTTTCTCAATGGTTTCATTACGTTGCACTTTGTTACAGTACAGAAAGCTGTCGTGTCCTCACAGACCCATATATCCATTGAAGACTATTTTAATTTTTATTATTACTGGGTATATTAGGTGTCCGTAAATTAAAATAATTATAATAATACAGAAGTCTAGTTAAAAACAAAACCTCATACTTTCATTGTGCGTATGGCTAAGGAGTGGAATTCCCTGCCGGAGTCTGTGTTTCCTGATTGCTATAACCTAGGGGTCTTTAAGTCAAGAGTGAATAGGTTACTTCTAGGAAAGCGTGCTCCATCTGCGACCATGAGATGGTGGTCAAACGCGAGCCTATTATTCATAATAATAAAAAAACCTCCTTCTTTTTCAGTCGGGCTGCTCTATCAGTGGAGATTGACCCTAAATCAAAAATACGAGGAGCATGTTTACTACAACAGGGTAACTAAAGACCTTGTCCCCATTAGGCTCAAAGTTAGCGGCTAACTGTTTGCCAATAGTTCGCCTATATTTTAAACTAGCAGTCGCTTCGCTCTCCATAACTCTCTTCCTTTTGAAATCGGGTAAATAGTCTATAACCTTTCTCAAGCTACTTCATACCATATTTCATCTAAATGGGTGGATTTGTATGAAATTTGGTACACTTTCGAAGACTAATGCGTTCAAACCAACTTTACCGCTTTGTAATATTAACATAGATTTATCCAAATAATATGTTTCTTAACCTCTCAAGGACCGCCATTATTTACGTCAACTATTAGTTGAGCCCGCTGGCACAAAATTTGTGTGCCAGCGGGGCTCAACTAATACTTGTTTACTGGTGTAGCGAGTAGGCAAGTTTACTCGCACGACAACAACGCGCACCAAGATCATACGATTTTACGTCAGAGCGTGCCGTGTGCAAAACAAGTTGCAAAGCTACGCCTACTTCATGACGTCAGTCGGGCTTAGCCCCGCCTTCCGAATCATGGCGCACGCGCATCCATTGTTCAAGCGTTAATCAGGCAAGATGTCGGCGGACTCGTTTATTTGTCTACGCTAACGAGGAGGCGTCCACTCCTCCGTAGATCTGTCAAGCACGAACCGTTATTAGTATTATTTAGTTATAATCTGCTAGTATAAATATCCGTGTATTTTGTATTCAACTTTCAATTACTGCTTCATACTTTTGACTGTAATATAACTCTGTCGCTTCTCGCTCCGGATTTTATTTAACCGCCTACTGCTTAGACGCTTCAGTAGCTATACCTATATAATACTGCAAGTAGTACAATAGACCTACAGAACGGAGCCCTGTACGACTTCACTGGCACGTTTTTGTGCCGCTGGGGCTCTAGAGGTCAATTTGTGTGTTTTTAGAAGAGCTCGTGGCTGAATAACAACCACACTAGTTAATCTTCAAGATTAAGTAACGTTTGCTGAAGACTGTCAGTGGATGGGTGTCCATCTTAACATTCTGAGATTCTTCCGTACCTCGAAAAGCACATGAAACCATTAATATGTTATTTGTACATTTTTGATAGTCGTTACGGTCAGTCAGAAGCCAGGAAATCTGAGACTAGTCCTGCCAAGGTCCTTCAAGTACGCGTGTACAGAGTGTTTCTTTTACGTATCGTTTTAACATTTTTACTGAATATTTTAATATTAAATTTAAAAAAAAAACATTTTGTTTCCGAATGGTAATATTTTTTAGCATGTATGGATGCTATACTATTGCGGGTTAACGGGAACGCCCATGTTAGTTAACATACTGTATGTAAATAAATAAAATTTATCATCATCATCAATCTGTCTTTTCCCAACTATGTTGGGTCGGCTTCTAGTCTATAACCGTATGCAGCTGAGTATTCGTTTTTTTTTTTATTCAGATTGAGCTCACTCTTGACCTCAATCTCGCCTGATGGTAAGCGATAGATGAGGTCTAAGATGGGACGAGCGAGCCCAGAAGATGCCTATTTACTCGTGCTTTAAAGGTTGAAAGGTCATAAGTGGCAGGGAACACAGAAGCCGGCAGAGAATTCCACAGCTTGGCTGTGCGCACAATAAATGTGGAGGAGAAGCGCTTGGTACGACAAGACGGTATAGCAACCAAGCGTGGGTGGTACCCAGCCGTGCGTCTGCGTTTTACATGGAGTGACTACCTATCCTACTAATATCATAAATGCGAA
This sequence comes from Tholera decimalis, assembly GCA_943138885.2. NCBI lineage: Eukaryota > Metazoa > Arthropoda > Insecta > Lepidoptera > Noctuidae > Tholera > Tholera decimalis. The sequence continues at coordinate 4,318,242 of OW964557.2, read as the reverse complement.
AGTTTGTGAGGATGTTTGTTGGTCTTTGACGCATAAACTGCTGAATGGATCTAAATGAAATTTGGTAAGTAGATAGTTGACATCCTAGAATAACACAAAGGCTACTTTTTATCCCGGAATTCCCACGGGATCGGGATTTATGCGGGAAAACCCTCCAATGCGAACGAAGTCACGGGCAGAAGCTAGTAATATAATTACCTAATATTAAATACGTTTAATAATTACCTTTATAATATATATTCATAATTACCTTTAATATTAGAACTGAGCACATTCTTAATCATGTCCAGTTCATGTATAAAAATATTCGTATCCACCACTAAAACCAATTCACTACTTATGTTATCTTTTGTACAATTCACTAGAGGTGCTACTTGTTTTATCTGAAAGAAAGAAAAACGGTGTAAGTAGATGATGTAATTTAAAATTACGCATTTTTCATAGAAATTACTGGAAACTTTAATTTTAAGGCTCTCTTCGAGGATTTGAACCTGCAAAACTGTGCATTAAACCATAGATAATAGAATAGAATAGAATCTTTTTATTTCGGACCACAAAATCCATAAAATTTTAGGAACTTATACCTAATAGCTTATTATCTAGTGTTAGTACCCATCACCCTCCGCACAAACTGCTTCATAATAGGAGAGGACACACTCTCACTCACCGTTCTCAGGATGCTATTACGACTGTCCCTTACTCTCCTCAGAAGTGAAGCCGTTTTCTAACGTATAATCGCTTGAAACGCGTCCGTACGAGCTTGTGCAAACATTTCTGAGGTGCTACAGTAACGAGGCAGTCGCAAGAGCATCCTGATAGCATTATTATACTGGACGCCGAGCACATCTAGCGATCCTTTGGCGTAACTGACCCATAGACTGCCCGTGTACAGACTCTATATTCAGCCTTTTATGTGCCCATTGCTGAGACACAGACCTGCTGTCAGTTAGAGAATACAGCCAGAAATAAAACCACTCAGTGGCATCCTACAACCTAGTAGGATGCCATATATTTTCGAATTTATGGGTGTACCAAGCACAACTTCAGAATATCAGTTTTCTTACTTTGTTATTCTTCATCATTTTGTGAGCAATGATAATCAAAATAACAATAATGTACCTGGCCACCACTGGAAGAGCAGATATTGGGCCATCATAGATTTAGAGTTTTAATCACAGAAAGAGAAAAGACCTTTACCATAACAGCAATAAAACATTGAAATAATCAGCATATAACACTCCCACCATTACTGAGACCCAGGCCTCTATGAGAGGGAATGGTCTGTAATCCATGATGCAGTCTGATTGGTGGATGTTGAATGTCTAGGACATGCAACATCCATGTTTTCCATCACCATTTTAAGAGCAGATGTAATGATGAAAATTACACAAAATAATGCGAGTACTTGGGTTCAAACCAACAACTTATAATTGCTCACTAACTGCTGTAAACCCAAGAGAATTTAAGTCAAATGCTATCAACAGCCAGGAGAGCCACATTCACATAGTATCAACTAAGTATAACACAATAGTTATTTAACAATCAGACTACCCACAATTGGCCTATATTTAGTCTTAGGGTCATATGTTAAATCTGTGTGCTCACTATTCTTTTGTATCTTTGAAGGGAAACTCAGTAACAATGAGTCATCTGAATAAGAACTTTGTGAAAATCTAGACATACATTAAAAGGAATTACAAGTAACTCTTTCCGATATCTTGACTTAAAATGCCCACTTATAAAAAGACATCAATAGTATGCTATGAAATTGCAAGCAAACAGCTGTCATTGAAGCTAAACCATCACAAGCAGTCACCAGGACCACGGATGTTTGTATATATACCAATTAAAAATGTTCTCCAACAATACTGGGTACTACTGATACTGGTCACATATTAGAATCCAACGGATTATGTACTAAAAAAAAAAACAAAAGATGACAAACCTCCTTACAATCCACATCCATGTTATCAGTCGCACTCTTTATTATTTCTTTGCTTACACTATTGCTTAATACTATAGGTTCACTCTCAATTTCCATCAAATCATTCTGTAAACTAGTCCTTAATGCCTCCATCCTCTCGCTTGCAGACACAAAAGTCCTCAGATTTGCTTCTTTGACAGCCACTTTCGTCAGTTTAGATTTAATAGCAGATACAAGCTTACTAGCTTCAGAAAACTGAGGCGGTGTAGAAGGGTGCTTCATATACGGGTATTCAGACATTTGATTGCATATGCCATGCTCAATGTCTGCAAATGTGTCTTTTGGTTTTGTTTTATCACAGTATTCTTCAGGCAATTGAGCCTTCATTGAGGAGATTATTTTGTTTGCTGCAAAGAATTGAGATGGTGAAGGCATTGATTGTAAACTGTCGCTGCTCGGTGACTGTGATGTGGTACATCTGTTTTCATTTACCGTTGGACTTATGTTTTCTGTTTTCGTCATCTTGGTCTCTGTGACAGCAGGTTTAGGGCTGATTTTCTGTTTTTGTTTGATGGGTGAACACATTTTGTCATTACTGTTACTACTGTCCTCTTGAGCCTCAGCCGATAACCGTGATCTCAGCTGTGATAGTCTTTGATTTGCCGCATTTTTATTAGGAGTCTTTTTCTCAGGTGTGTCTTTTGGAACTGGAGAGGGTTTAGGCTTCTGTGGTGATTCGCTTTTAGGTTTCTGTTTTGATGGTGTGGCGCTTTCTGTGTAATGTAAATTGCTTAATTTATTATTGATCTCACAAGAAGTGCTAAATAGCAAATGAATTAGAAATACTCTTTGATGTATCCTACTAATCCTTCCTACTAATATTATAAATGCGAAAGTTTGTGAGGATGGATGGATGTTTGTTACTCTTTCACGCAAAAACTACTGAACGTATCTAAATGAAATTTGGTCAGTAGATAATTGACATTCTGGAATAACACATAGGCAACTTTTTATCCCGAAATTCCCACGTGATCGGGATTTGCGCGGGAAAACCTTCCCACGCGAACGAAGTCGCGGGCAGAAGCTAGTTATTTATAAAAAAGGTTACTGCTATTGCTGACTTCAAAAGATCATATTATGTAAAGGGGAGGCTATGTATCATGTCCCAAATAAGACATAATATGTCTTATTTGGGGCATGATACATAGCATTGTGTACATATTAACTTTATATGTTGTTATATTATGTTATATTATAACAACATACAAAGTTAATATGTACACAATAAAATCTATGAAATGAAATAAAATATTTATTTTGTAAATTGGTTATAAATAACACTTTTACACATATATTTTTTGTGTTTTAAGTTAAGCTGGATGAGGCTGGTGTTTCCTAACTGATTATTAATTTAATTATTAATATAATTTCCATTACACAAAAAAAGGCAAACACATGAAATGAGATTGCATGTGAACTGCTCATTATATGATTTACCATATTAAACATGGCATTTGGCTGCATCTAGCTAGCCTGGAATTCAAATTGTTGGGATGCAGGTATTCATACATTGAACATACAAGTTGCATGTCAACTATACCTGGACTTTTAAATCAATTCAGTAAGCTGACATAAGCTAGTCTCACTTACTAAAATAATGATATCCTATTTAACCTAATAGTGATTGATTCAATCAATCGAATAATAAATTAGTAATTTTTAATCATGAGAAATATAAATAAATGATAAAATTTATACTATTATCTTTTATTTTGAAGTATTAACTAGATTTTATTATAAATAAATCTATTATTTAAAATATTCATATCTAACCAGACGTGATAAAAGCCACTCTTGTAGAAATTGTTTCATGTGATGAATATTTTAATAAATTGTGCGAGATTACTATTAAAAAGACTGCCCTGCACCACTGCGACCTAAACCCCCTGGGAATGGGTACAGGTACAGGGGCCTATTGTAAAAAATATAAAATATTATCATGATCTATTTGTTTTATTTTTCACACCCCTTTATAATCACATTTTACTTTTTGTTATTTTCAGACAATATTATTTTAAAACATTGTTTACATCATTATTCGATTTTATTCCTGAATCGATTAATTTAGTTACATCACAATTTCGTAGTCGTCATTATCTGACAACTCAAAAACTGTCAGTCTACTGCATCAAATTTAAAGTCCGGGTATATAAGTAATGGTGATATAATGACCATATTTCACCCCTGTGCCAACTATTACTAAACAAGGAGCCATATTAAAGTTCTGTCGTAACTGACAGTCAATAGAAGTCCACTGGCAATCAGGTAAGTCACCAGGATGTTTATGTAAATAACATTACATACCCTTTTTATGTTTTTTCTTAGCAGAATCTTGGAGGTCTTGCCCTTCATGGCTGTCGCTTTTCCTTTTTAAATTATTCTTCGGTGTCTCCTCTTTTCTGCTCTTCTCTCTGTTTACTTTCTCTTTCCTGTTTTTGTGTTTTCTATCAGACTTTTCTGTAGCCTTGAAATAAACAATGTTAAAAGTTAAAATAAACATCAAAATATGATATAAATTAACCATAGAGAGATTCTAAAATCACCCCAAATCGTTTTAGAAACCAGTTTTCGACAAATAATGTATGATGGGTAAGAAAAAAATACGAAATTCACCTGTGGTTGGGTCCATGACGATTTTCCTGTCCTCTTATTAAAATAATACTTTCTACCGGGATTTGATTTAGATGTGCAAAGTACCCAGCCATCAGATAATTTGACGACTCCCTTTTTATCAGAACTCATGACGAAATTCTGAAGAAATTAAATAAATATCATTAACACATCACAAAACGAAAATATAGATATTTATTTGACAAATCAATTTGAGTTTTCTCTATGATTTTACTTGAAAACCAAACCTTATTATAACCAAACCAATATAAACTTTATTACATACGTGGAAAGCTTATTTTTATTAAATTGTAATCTAGAGTAGGTGATACCAAAGACAAAATTATTTATTTCTTAAAGGTAGGTTTGTTAGTAAAATAGTTTAAAATATCAAGCTAAGATTACATGTAGTTCTACTTCCACCTATATATATGAATGTACTCTGTGACTTCCACTGTCTGCTGCACGGAAAGAAAAATTTTTAGGTAACAAATTACAATTTTGGAAAATAAAAATTATTTGCTACATAATCATAATTTGTGTTGTAATATGCTTAATTAATGGCCGTTAAACTAGCTTCTTCCTACGACTTAGCTCGCAAGGTTTTTATCAGAAAAACTAAAATAGCCTATGATTTTTGCTGGTAATGTAGCTTATTGGTGGTAAAGAATTTTTGGAATCGGTACAGCAGTTTTCGAGTAGTAAGATATAGATAGATATAGAGAGTAGATAAGATAAGAAAAGATTAATTTATTTGTCAAAAACATGTGTCAGTTACATAATCAGTTGGAACCTGAGGTTGGAACGATTACAATAACAAAAAAAGTAACAACATGTTTTGCCTAGAAAGGCATACAAATACAATAACGAAAAAAATTATTCAATCATCATAACTTTCCTCTTTATATTATTAGTTTAAATTTACAAAAGCTAAAAATATTTATTTCCACCCCGAAAAGCAACAACTGCGAACCAACGACAGAACGAGTTGTATTCAGACATTTTCGGAAAGAACGTTTAAACTTGTTCGTATAGATTCACAGAGGTCGCCGCCCGCCAATGCGTTGTATTTTAATTGACCCCTGACTATAATCTCTGATTGAATAGGAGCGGAACTGAAGTCGGAGTAGAATGTGTAATATCAATCGGAAGTTCCAAGTTATCGGAATCGAACCTCCGTAACATCCCTGGTATAAGTGGAAATCTAATTATAAATTACTAGCCTTTGCCCGCGACTTTGTTCACGTGGGAGGTTTTTCCCTCGTAAATCCCGATCCCATGGGAATTCCGGGAAAAAAATATCCTATGTCCGTCTCCTGGTTCTAAGCGACCACCATACCAATTTTCAGCTAAATCAGTTCAGCAGTTCTTGAGTTATAAAAAAAACTTATTTAAAAAATCTAAAAAACCCGACTGCTCAACTGAAGTGTAAGAAACAAGCACATTTTTATTTTTTAAAATGACAATCAGGCGGGACCTATTGAAGATTTTTTTTTTTTTTAAATGGCATGGGTCCGCCTGCTTGTCACTTTTAAAAATAAAAATGTGCTTGTTTCTTACACTTCAGTTGAGCAGTCGGGTTTTTTAGATTTTTTAAATAAGATTTTTTTTCAACTTTTTAGTTAAAATATTACTTAACATGTTTTTTAGTTTTCCCGGTAGTGTCACATTGGCACTCCACCGGATTCAGAAAGTGAGTCCATATTTTTAAACTTTACATTGTGTTATTTTGCTAGTATTACACTAATGATAAACATGATATACCTTTTGAAATCCTTATGTTAAGCCCTTTAATTTGATACCCATATTATAGTATTTGAAAAAAATATTTTTTTTTTCACCATGTATAATGGCTTCGCACAGCCGCCATGTTTAATTTTTTTAAATGTTACCTATCTAAGAACACTCGGGCTGTTGAGACAAATCTAACGATACCTCAATTGTGTGAATCTGTTCAGCGGTTCTTGAGATATGAGGTAATAAAAAATATTACATACATACATACATACAAGATACGCGCGAAAAACATAACCCTTCCTTTGCAGTCGGGTAAATAGTGTAACTAACACGACTTTCTTTTATATATATAAGATTTGCACATAAGCCCCCAGACATTATAAATCTCCACTTAACTAGCGGTTGATGTCGCCTTGCTTTTATTTCATCTCCAACTGTGAAATGCGCAAAAGGCTGGATATAGCTTTATAAAATAGTTCTTTAATTAAGTTCATCAAAAATCGATTGTATATAATTCGACGGAAAAACAAACTTTTGTGTACTGGCCGAAACATAGATGGATCTGTTAGAAATAATGGTCGAAGCAAACAGAAATGTACAAGTTGTAGTGTGGTTGAAGCCACAGTCATCGGTGTCATCGGTTCTACTAAGTTTTAACAAAACAAATTTATAAATGTTCACGTCCTTAATTGGCTTGAAGTTTTCTGCTTTGCCATTTCGGTTTGAGATCTGATACAATGCATCACCCAACTTGAGGATTATGTTATACATACTAGGTAATTACAGTTTCAACAGCCTGCAACGGAAAATAGCCATTCCATAGTGTCCTTTGAGCAATACTCCTGGCTCCTGCTTTCCACCGCTGAACATCCTGCCGGATATAGATGCGAGGGTATAAAACCGAATTCGCACCATGAGTCAGCATGGCAATAACGTGCCTGGCCGGGAGTCTTATTCGCTAGAATAAGGTGGCAAGAGCGGCCGGCAAGGCAAGACACACGAACAGTGGCGCGAGCGGCGCAGCAGCTGCAGTTCTCGCGCAAACGTGTGCCGCACAAGCCTGGCTGTTGAGAGGAAAGTAGGTATATCACTTATATTACAGGCTCACTCTACTGCCAGCAATAGTGAAGGCTATGCTTGGCTTGCAGGGACCAAAAACTGGACTGGAGGTCGCCAAGTTATCGAAATTCAACTTAAGAATGTTATTACAAAAGTATTACATTTTCATAAAAAGAGGTGCTTGTTTCACGTATTAATATTTTTTTAACCCTTACTGCATGAATTATTAAGAAGGTTAATTAAAAAATCGTTTTTGGTACAAATGTGTTTATTTATCTCAAGGATCTTCTACCTACCAAGTTCCTTGATTTATCTTTATTGGACATAGATCAAGCAGAAATATAAAATAAAAGTTATTATTTATGAAAATAAATGAAAGCGCCATATCTGGATTCGTATGCATCTAGTGAAAATCGGGTAGTTCATATCTGGCTTTGTATGCATAACTGTTACTTTTTGCGTAAATCTTTGAAACAGCATAAAAGACCTCGCATTTCTGATATTTTTCTATTTTATTAAAAACAGGTTCGCGTTTGACCACCATCTAACCTGATGGTAAGTGATGATGTGGTCGAAGATGGAGCCCGCTTACTTAAAAGTAACCTATTCACTCTTGACTTAAGGACTCCTAGGTTATAGCTATCGGGAAACACAGACTCCGGCAGGGAATTCCACTCCTTAGCCGTACGCACAATGAAGGTATTCCCAAAACGTTTTGTGCGTATGGGTGGGATGTCCACCATGTAACGATGGCGCTTCGCCGTTTGTCTCGTAGTCCGATGATGGAACGGGCTTGGTGGAATTAGATTGTGTGTAATTCCATCGCACACTCCCCGAAATGTAACCGATAGAAAACCGATAGACATATAACGATAGTATGCTTGACACACCTAAACAGCATACATAGCAAAATTAATTTTACCTACGAGATGGTAAATGAGAGGACCATACAATTCTTAGATGTAAAAGTACTAGGTCATACTGATGGTTCTCTAGGCCACTCAGTCTACCGGAAATCCACTCACACGGACCAATATTTGCGTTCTGATTCCCACCACCATCCGAGACATCTTAACTCTGTAGTGACTTCGCTTACCAACCGCGCATATGATTTATGTGACGAGGATCATTTACATGATGAGCTAACACATGTTCAGAAGGTGCTACAGAGGAATGGATATGCAGTGAATATCGCACAGCGTAGGCAAAAACTTAGTTCTAGACATCGGAAGTGCGAGGTTGAGAGGCAGCCAGCATTCTTGCCGTACGTGAAAGGAGTGACAGATAAAGTTGCAAACATTCTAAGGAAATATGCCGTAAAAAACTATCTTCACTCCGTTCAAGAAAGTCTCTTAGGTGCTGCGTTCACCGAAGGACAACTTCCCTCTGGAAAAACCTTGTGTGTATAAAGTGGACTGCAGCTGTGGAAAGTCGTACATCGGTCAGACAAAACGTACCGTAGCTTGCAGAATCTCGGGACACATTAGGGCGGTGAAAAATAATGATGTTCAAAAATCAGCAATAGCACAACATCTTTTAAACGCAGGATCAAACCATTAGATTGAGTTACACAACCCTCAAGTCATCTCGACAGAACGCCACTATATACAAAGACTGGTAAGGGAAGCGATTGAGATCGGGAGGATGGGTTTCAACTGTCGAGGGCCTGGAATCCAGTGGTTCAAATGTGTAAAAACCGAAAAAGTTCCGTAGAAAGTTCGCGAGTCGACACGGTGAGTTTTGTATGTCGGGAACAGAATCGAGTGTTTAGTAATACATGTAACAGTGTTAGCGGTGTCGCTAACAGAAAACGAACGAGAAAGAGGGTAGACCGATTTATCTGCTCATAAACTTCCACCCGCAATTACTTCAGTTCATCCGTGAATATGGCGCTTGCAACAGTGCCGAAATATCGGAAACTCAAAACAATAAATACACATGGAAGAAGGATGTTCGTTTTCTAGGTCAGAATCGTAAGCAAATTTAAGTTAACTCAAAGAATCATCACTAAGTAGGTATAATATTGACATGATTATGACTACTCTAAAACGTGCAGAGCCCATTTTGGAAAAGCATAAGACAGAAGCTTGAGTGCATAGGAAGCTTAGAGCAACCAAGTTAGTTTAACGCTCTAAGATAGGAAGCCATATTTGACGGACAGTATTTTGGTGAGAACGCATATCAAGCCATATTTGGCCTTTGCAAAAAACAAGTCAAATATCAAACAAAAATAAAATTACTTACAATTAAAACTTTTTTGCAAAAAATAAAACCGACTTCCATATCAAAACACTACAAAGCCAAAAATAATTTTAATTTCGGTAGTCGGTGTTATTGGTTTTGTATTTTCTTTTTTTTTTCACACCGCCTTCCGAAATTAAAATTATTTTTGGCTTTGTAGTGTTTTGATATGGAAGTCGGTTTTATTTTTTGCAAAAAAGTTTTAATTTTCGTGCTTTTTAGTGGGTCAGTGAATTTTCCAAATCGGTTCGTAAATGACGGAGTTATGCGCGAACAAAAAACGCAATGCAGCGTAAACGAAAAGATCATCAACGTAAACATTTCTTTTAGACTTTTGTTGATTTTTCAGAAACGGCCTGTACGATTTCGATAAAATTTTCATGGGACCATTTGGAAAGTATACCCTTTCTAACAAGATCAGAATTTTTCAAATCGGTTGGCAAACGACGGAGTTATGCGTGGACAAACATTAAAAAAAAAAAAAAAAAAAAAAAAAAAATACGTACATCCGAATTGAGAACCTCCTCCTTTTTTAGAAGTCGGTTAAAAACAATTAACTGTTATAATAGTATACAATTCAAAGAGTGAATACCAATTTTTATTGAAGATTAGTATCAGTTTATTACTTATTTTTTTACTGATAAACGTTTCACTCAGAGGTGCACTTCACTCGCCGGCCGCGCTTTGTAAAAAACCAAAATGACCTCAAATATTTTTGAGAACTAATGACCATACTCTTTGTAATGACTTACCCCAGATAAAAAACTAGATTTCGTTTCGCAAAGAATATTTTTTATGATAAATGGCGTCGTATGCGGTAAGGGGCGATAGAGTCTGGCAAACGAAAGTAGACACTCGAATTATTTGCAAACTTTTTATATGGCAATGCTATACTAATGTCAAACTCAATTTTCCAAAACAAGATGGCGTGTTGTTGGTGATTTGTTGTGATCTTGTTAATAGCGTTTAATCAGCTAAAAATTAACAAAACTATTAAAAGTGGAGTACGGGAGATGTTGTTTCGCATGATGTCTAAATATCAAGAAAAACAACAGGAGAAAGACGCCGAATTCAAACAAAAACAAGATTGTTTACGTGTGATGTTCGATTTCATAAGTTAGCTACTAAGTTGATACTTTGTCGTAATTCATAATTTATATTTATCTTTTAGCGAGGAAAAATATTTATCTATTTTAATTTACATTCATTTTATAGTATGTTAAACACTTTCATAATAATGCATTATGGTTATTTAACATACTATTAAATGTTGCATGGTTTTTAACCATTTTTTTTTCTGTTATAGAAAATCTGGTGGATGTAGCAGAGGTTGATGAGATAGTGAAAACTATTGAAAAACTTACGGATTTAGAGCAGAAAGATAGGATAAGAACCCAGAACCAGTACTTGGATGAAATAGATTCAATCACTAGTAAGTTTTTACTAGGAGTACATAACTTTTATAAAGATGTAATTGAATTCTTGATTTGAAGAACCTAATCATTCTGTTTTACTATTCTTTACAGAAGTGAGCGTTACTACATTAAAAAGAATTAAAAAGGAAGGTGCGCGTAAAGGCCATATAAACCGACAGTGTCCGACTTAGATAGTTTCGACATATAATGCTATACGTAACAAAATTAACGAATTTTATATAGTTAATCAGCTTCATATACTGGTTCTGGTGTGTTATATTTTAAAACAAGTTTAAAATATAACACACCAGAACCAGTATATGAAGCTGATGAAATTCTGAAGCAGAATGGGCATGCGGTATTGCGACTTCCCCCCTACCACAGCGACATAAATGCCATTGAGTTAGTATGGAGTTTGGCTAAACGTAAAGACGCAAGTAAAAATATTGCTCTGCCTGCAGTGGAGTTAGAGAAAGTTATAAAAGAGTCGATTGAAAATATAACTCCCGAGGAGTGAAAAGTGAGTGAAAGGAGTGAAAAAACTGATCTTGTCATCCATGTTGAAAATAAATATAAAGAAAGGGACAGAATTACAGAAAATAATTTAGAAAGTTTTATAATTAACGTAGGAAACAATGATTCCAGTGGCTCTAATGAAACTTTCCACATAGATGTCTTACATTCAGATTTTGATTATAGTGAATAAATCAGAACTATATTAGAATACTGTTGTATTTTTTTAATTCGAATTAAGACACAATATCTAAACTATTACCTACCTAAAATACCTCTTGTATTTTTATTCCGATGAAATATAATGGATAATTCTAAAGTATCAAATAAGGTTATTCCAGGTACTTCAAAGTAGTTTTGGGGTTGCTATGTTGATATTTTTAAATTTGCCGCGCTTTTTTAGTCTCTACTTTCGTTTGCCAGACTCTAAAGCCGGCTCTACACGTTGGCCAACACAGTGGCGAATGTAGTGGCCAGCATATTGGCCAAGAGTTCGTGATGGCGTCCACACGTTGGAAGGTCGTTCAGTTTGCTTCGGTTCAGGCCAATGTGCGGACGTATTTATTAAAATGGATATTGAGGCGCTAACTGCTGCTTCTTGGGTTCCAAACACAAACAATTTACGGCTTGGTAGAGCTCTATAAACCGAAAAGTTTCTTCGTTATTAGTCATTACTGACATTTTGTTTACACTAGTTGTTACCGACGCGTGACTATAAAAAACTTTTTAACAAATAATAAACCAACTTCCATATCAAAACACTACAAAGGCAAAAATAACTTTAATTTTGGTAGTCGGTGTTATTGATTTTGGTTTTTTTTTTTGACATTGCCTTCCGAAATTAAAGTTATTTTTGCCTTTGTAGTGTTTTGATATGGAAGTTGGTTTTAATTTTTGTTAAAAAGTTTTTTTCACACTTTTTAGTGGGTCGGTTTGTAATTTATCTAGTTACAAAAGCCAAAATGTCAACTACTTATGATCTTTTACAAAATATTGCTTTTCGCGATGCAGAGCCGTTAATTTTTGAGGAGTTCTCCTGGTACTTCATCATCAGCTCTACATCACCATACGCATTGTGACGAGCATAAAGTGCTTAACATTCATATTCAAGTAATCGAATCGTAATCCACGAAATACTTATTATTGAGTAGTTTCGGTGGCCATCTGTGGTCTTCATCATCAGTTCCACTTCCCCAAATGGTACTTTTCGAGAGCAATTGCACATGATACTATAAGAAATACCCAAAACGCTTATAATAATATAATATTTGAAGAGTTCCCTCGATTACTCCAGGATCCCATCATCAGATCCTGATTTCATGACAATGGGACCAACTAGAAAGTATACCCATTCAAACGAAAAGAGAATTTTCTAAATCGATCCAGCCGACTTCGAGTTATGAGTTAACATATATATTAAAGAAAAACATGTGTGCAATTCACACGTTGTAGAAGTGACACCTTAAAAAAAAATTTGTCTCTCTTTTTACAGTTGCTTTTTCGACTCCCCACGAGACCACCCCTCCCCCTCCTCGCCCCCTCTAAGGGCTACCTCACCCCCCCCCCGCGACCTAACTACGTTCCCGTGGTGGCAAGATAGCCAAGTTTGGGCTCATTTTAAAGGGCATCTAAAGCTCTACCACTTGGCCCCAACAGAATTCTAAAATTCGGCAATTTATGTGTGTCTCTTTTTACTGTCGCTTTTTCGTTTCATAAATGTTCAAATCACAACGATGCTAAAGCAGTTTTCACTTCAAAAGTTCAAGACGAACTGAGAACCTCTTTCTTTTTTTGTAGTCGGTTAAAATATTTGAATCAGGTGCGTGCGATCGTTCTGGGAGCTCGTAGCAAACTAAACGCGCAGCCAACGTGTGGATGCGGTGGCCAATACACGGCCAACAACCTTTTGATCTTTTGCAAAAAACCGACACCACACGGATCTCGCGCCAACTAGTCGGCCATCATTCCAATACAACCCAAGATGCACAAAGTGGCACAAACACCCCCTCTACACGTTGGCCTATACATTCGCCACTGTGTTGGCCAACGTGTAGAGCCGGTTTAAAACATTATTTTTGGCATACCTGAAACTGCCCTTTTACACTTTGACAGTGACAATAAATTTATTTTCTACCTGACATCCTCTCGTTAGAGAGTATTATTTTCTTTGCTGACATCTGTCAGCCGGAACAGCTGACTAACCTCAAATTGTTAATCCCAATTTCTTGAAATCAATAAAACATGGAAAAAATTAGAAAATTACCCACACTCATTCGAAATAATTGGAAAAAGTCCGTTTTGGGAGCCTTGGTATTATATTATGGCTCTATGAAAGCTAAAGAAAAATATGAGTGAGTACTAATTTATAAAAAAAGTAGTACCTACCTAATCGTAAATACTTCATTGACTACCTTGCTTTTTAAGCCTTATTATTTTATTTATAAGATTTTATATTGAATTTGTTAATATTCTGAGTTAAAAATTATGAGAAATTTCATTCACTGAATCCATATAGACTATGATTTCAGAACAGAGTAGGTTAAGTACTTACATTTCCACAAATTTTTACAGCATTAACTTACTGATGCGGGCAGCATGCAAAGAGGCGTCAAAATATGGTGATGGAACAATAGATATGCTAGAGAACCCTACCCACGTCACTGTCATACTAAACCCTGTGGCTAATAAGAGGAGTGCTAAACAGGACTTTGAGAAATACTGTGAACCGCTGCTGCACCTTGCAGGGTTACAGGTGGATGTTATACAGACCACTAGTGAGGGGAATGCTAAGGAGCTGGTGGAGTCCTTGAAGGGGACACAGGCTATCATTGTGGCTGGTGGAGATGGCACTGTATCTGAAAGTGTTACAGGTAACATATTTGTCTAAGTAACATTTTAATTCTGCCCCTAAGGATACCTTTATCTGTTTACTGACCTTATTATCTTTGGCTCTTTTAATTCCATTCAGGTAGTAGATACTACCTACCAAATACCATTCTATATGAATAAACATCAGTTTGCATGATTGACTTCTATGTGTACTACCATCAATTAAGTTTAATGAAAATTTGGCAGGATGTTCTGAAGATGCTCAAAAGGGTCAGAAACCCTCTTGAGCATCCCAACATATAATTGTGACAAAATTGCAATTGTGTGTATCAAGATTTCACACATTTTACTTTATAAATATTAACTTGTGTTATTCCTGGTTGAAAACGATATGTGTGAACTGTGATGAGTTTAGTTCGAATCCCTGAAGCCTATTTTGTGTGATTGAAATACAAACTTAAAACATTCAAATTCAGATTTTTGATATTTGTAGAATTGCTTGCCCAATCAGACTAAACAGATACAATTTTGAACACCATTTGGTTAAGAATTGTAACAAAATGCCTTATATAGAGAAAAATAGTAGTGGTCTAGTCTTGTAAAAATGATTTGCAATTCAAAATTTCTTCTTAATCAAAATTATTCATAAGCATTTTGTAGTAAATAAATGTTTTTAACTGCAATTTATTAATTTTAGGTTTACTACGACGAAACGATGAAGCAAACCGTTTCCCAGTTGGGATTCTACCTCTTGGACGTACAAATACTATTGGAAACAGCCTCTTTCCTAAAGGAGATGGTGTGTCCAAAGTGAAGCAACTCATTGAAGCATCCATGGCTATAATCCAAGGGAGTACGGTATGGAAAGATGCAATGAAGATAGAACCAATTGAAGAAGATGCTGTATTTGGTAAACCAATTTATGCATTGTGCTCTCTAGAATGGGGGGCATTCAGAGATGTTATATCGAAACAACACAAGTACTGGATATACGGCTCATTAAGAGAATATGCAGCTTACATTTTCAATGGCTACAAGGAATCTCTGAACTGGAATTGCAAAGGTACTTTGAAGTACAGTCCCCCCTGTGGTGGATGTAGCAATTGCCTTCAAAAACGACCTGTTGTTAAGAGGAAATGGGCTTTTTTCTTGCCTACAGCATCATATGCTCAGACCAACGACCCTGCAGATATAGTTAATGCTGAATGTGACACTACGCAGGAAATGTGCTTCCAAACAAGTGATTTCAGGATTGTGACACCAAATATACAGAATACTCATAGCACGCCTGCTTTAAGTATAGGTATAGGGAAGCATAAGTACAAGTATACTGAGTTTGTTACTGACGGCTGGGACCGAGTGCATAACAACAGTATAAAAGATGGTATTGTCGCTAGAAGTGTGACCGTAATCCCACAAGAGCACTTTGGTGTGATCGATATTGACAGAGAAGAGTATGACGCGAAGCCTGTCAAAGTAACATTATTACTGAAAGTAATAAAACTATTCTGTAAACACTATGATAAATAAATAACAGGCTTATTGAAATATTGGTTACTTCAGTACGCTATTGCATTTTGCTGCCGACCTCATAGATTTAAGCAACTCGCAGTTAGTGAAATCTATCAGCAAAAGTAAAGGAACTCAAGAAAAATTCTGTTTAATTTTATTTTTAATGAAATTTATTTAAAAAAAGTAAAAAAATGTAAATTATTTTGAACACTAGTTTCATTAACCATAGCGATAACACCATAGCATTAGCAGTGATCCATATTAATATAGTCTAAGCCTTTCCCAACTATGTCAAGATTAAAACTATGCCAAGTGTGGCTGGGTACCACCCAAACTTGGTTGATATACCGTCTTGTCGTACCAAGCGCTTCTCCTCCACATTTATTGTGCGCACAGCCAAGCTGTGGAATTCTCAGCCGGCTTCTGTGTTCCCTGCCACTTATGACCTTTCAGCCTTTAAAGCATGAGTAAATAGGCATCTTCTGGGCTTGCTGGTTCCATCGTAGACCTCATCTATCGGTTACCATCAGGCGAGATCGAGGTCAAGAGTGGGCAAGCGAAAGAATTTTCAAAATCGGTTCGGTAGTTTCAGAAATTACCCCCTACATACAAACTTACAAATTTTACCTCTTTATAATAGTAGTATAGATAATAGGGTGTGGTATCTATAGACAGGTCTTTAAAAATGACATTAAGGTTTCTAAAATGACTTTTTCATAAAATCAATCGTTTAAAAGATATACGCTTCCAAAGTGGTAAAATAATAATAATAATATTCCACAACTTTTTTCACACAACGCCATCTAGTCCCAAACTCCCCCCCCCCCCTAACATCTATAATAATGCAGTGAAAAATCTAAAAAAAACCATATGTTGTAGATCTTAATGTAAACTTTCAACCCAAATTGGTTTGAACGAGATCGAATCAGCAGTTTTTGAGATACAGTATATTTTCTAAAACTGCAAATATAACTTTGTAATTCATACAAATACTATGAAAAACAAAGTTATTTGGCGTAGTTGTAAAAATTGTAAATAAGCTAGCTTTAAGAAATTTGTAAGGTTTTTTGTTTTTATTTTTTCAAATAAATATATCAAGTATATTATATTTATTATAGTTACTACGGAACCCTTCATGGCGAGTCCGACTCGCACTTGGCCAATTTTTTTTTCGTGTATATAGTTTCTTTATCAGCTATAGGTATGTCTCTTAAAATATTTCGTGTATGAATAGATACACCTTATATAGTTGTGTGCGCTTCGCGTACCTTTTATATCATCATCTGCTTAGCCTAACTATGTTGGGGTCGGCTTCCAGTCTAACCGGATGCAGCTGAGTATTTTACATGTAGCGACTGCCTGGCCGGCTTCCACTACTCAGTAGTCGGGTAACACGACCAGGGCCGGATTAACCATTAGGCGGAGTAGGCAACTACCTAGGGGCCCCGCATAAATTAAGGGCCCAGGCCCAGTGCACGCACCAAGAAAACATGTTTCTTCGAACGAGAATTTGATGTGCGTGTGAACTTAGGGACCTTACTGTTATCTCAGAAAACACAAATCGTTAGATTTAGTAGTAGAATTAAAACAATTTTAGAACAAATCTGGGATTAAGTAACCAAATATATTAAAAACCACAGCCCTTAATGTTCGTTTCCTCAGTTCACACACGATTTGGTCAATCAAAGTAAAAAAAGGGGCCCCGATAATGCCATTGCCTTAGGGCCTCTGACAGGGTTAATCCGGCTCTGAACACGACTCCCCTTGGCCAGAACAGTTTCTAATTATCTGGCTTTTGACTACCCTTTACGACTGTCGAGGATGTCCAAATGACAGCCGGGATCAACGATTTAACGTGCTTTCCGAGGCACGGAAGAATCTCGGTATGTTAAGATAGTCACCCACCCACGGATCGACCTTGGCAAGCGTTGCTTAACTTTGAAGATCGACCCGCGCGGCTGTAACTATTTAGCCACGAGCTCCTCTATAATGACACAAAAACAAAGTACCTAAATTGAAATTTATTTCATAGGGCTTCTGCCCATTTTATGTTATTGTGACTGATGTGCACAATAGCGCCTTCTGTTGTCGCAAAGCGAGAATATGGTATCTTTCTGTTTGCGCCACCGGCTAAAAGATGGCGACAGTGTCTATGAAACATTTGTTAGTTATGAATGGAGTATTGGGTAGATGAATTTGCTTTCCGACGCCAGGTGGTGGAATTATGAATGGAAGTTGTATAAACTATAAATCAATATTGAAGATATCGCCTTTCGACACTAGAGGAAGCACTGTAGCACAACCTAGAATATTCTCGAACTTTCTGGAAGCCGGAAGTTAGAATGTATGTAAGCTTTTTCCGCACACATTTGGTTTGTCAGTTCAGTAAGTGCAAAAGTGCGCTTCCAGACAGTAGTGTTAACTAGTCTCGTAATGTTTTAACCGCGTACATCATGGCTTCGAATTGATCCACAGGTTTAAACTATTACATCTACTGAGACGTAATAGTTTAAACCTGTGGATTTGACAATAAATCTGGTAGTAACGTTTGAAATACTCTTTCATTTATTACCAGAAGTCCGCTATCTCAACATTGGTCCATCGATAGCCTGTGGATTTGGATCAGTGTTGTGCTCAATATTATAATTCCAATTCGACATGCACTTCTATGTAAAAACGTTAATATCAAGCTATAAGATGTTTTGTCTGGCATATTCCCAAACAAATATGGCGGCTGTGACGTGTACGTTGAGTGATCTGACGTAGCCTTGCTGAGGGATCTCCACGCAGTGGTCCATTAGGGGGAGCAAGTCGCATGGGACGCCTTCTTTCTCGTGCCTGGAATAAAGATACATAATACATAATAAAACATAACAAAAAAAATGTATCAATGCACTGCTATACAAGTATCAACATTGCAACACTTGAAATAAACTCGAAAATAAGTAAACCTACTTCACTTCACAAGGTTAACTTTCAGCTTTATTTCCAGTTTCGTAACGTAGTTTACTCGTACAGCAGGAGCTTTAGTGCTAGTATTTAAAATTCAGGTCTAGATGCTAGATGAAACTTTACCCAAGTAATAGTAGGGTCTTCTTAGGAAACCGGAAACCCTGCAGTTTGGAGCTGGTGGATGTCTGTTCCGCGGCTACCACAGCGTAGCCCTCCGCTTTTTTCCTCATCAGGTACTCCTTGAGGGGCCGGCCTGGACGAACTTCCTCCACATTGATCCATCGTTCAGCTGATACACTGTGTTGGAGTTTCAAGTAAGATCTGTATTAGAATATTCTGTAGATTTTGACTCATTCAATAGAATTTCTGGCAAAAGAAATCGGGAATTAAGAAATCAATTGACTGGTGAACACTTTTCATCTTAATTTAAAAATGGCAATGAACGGAAACGGCTCTTATCGTCCCAAAGTTAATCTATTTGTAACTTTTCCCAACTATGTTGTGGCTCGTTTCCAATTTAACTAAGGATGCTGTTGAGTACTAAAATGTTACATGGCCTGCTTATCTGACCACCACAACCTGGTACCCGGGTAAGAGGGTACCACTTGGCCCTGATCCATAAGGTGAGCTTCATCATAAAGAGCTTTTATGTAGTACTAATACTTATTATGAAGTGGTAATTTTTCTGAATGAGTTTGTACGGAGAAGGCTACCGCCGACACTACTCATCCAATTAAAAAAATCTGTCACCAGTAAAATGCAAGGTTTTTTTTAAGCACTAGTTCTCAGCTGCATTTGTTTATGCTGGAATCCATGACATATTTATTTTGGGAGAAATCAACGTTCTGCCGACGCAGTCATTATTAGTTAAGTAATTGATTGCCTATAAAGCCTGTGGCAGTTCACAGGCTTTAAATACCTTTCCATTAAAACATGTTAGCTTTTTTTAAATAAAATAGACAAAATAACATGATTGAAGTGATGGCTAGCGTTTTGGGAATATATTCATTGTGCGTACAGCTAAAGAGTGGAATTCCCTGTCGGAGTCTGTATTTCCTGATAGCTATAACCTGGGAGTCTTTAAGTCAAGGTTAGGAGAATAGGTTAGTTCTAGGTAAGCGTGCTTCATCTTAGACCACATCATCGCTTACCATCAGGTGAAATAGAGATAGAAAAAAAGAATTCTTAGTTGATGTAATTTATGTACTGGTAGGCGTTAATAGCCCCACCACATTTTCTACCTAATGTGTCTATTATCGAACCTGATCGAACCCAATTATTTTGTGATGTGTGTTTTGGTTCCTGTAAATAAATAAATAAACTACCTGAGCCCCTGGAACTGCTTATCCTGCAAGTGTCTCAGACTGTCTACCACGTAGGTTTGGACGCCAAACACTTCGCTGGTGCGCGCCATGCCGCCCAAGTTTGGCAGCTTGTCGATCAATGATGCCACCACAATTAGTTGGCTTGGACTTTCTCTCTGGAAATCCGAAATATAAATAAATTTACTTCATAATCCTTTTTACAAATCTTATGTCTACAATTGCTTATAAAATAAATAAATAATCTTTTATTTCAGACTTTGTCCATAGTAACCATTTAACCTTATGCTATTTTAGTACAAACAAAAAGACAGAAAGAAAGGAATAAAATAAAAATGAAAAGAAAAGAACAGACATTCAACATAATACCTATAGCTACCTCTATCCAGTGTCGCTGAATAGGGCAGTCAAATCGCGCCGCGATTGACTGCCCTATGACTGCGTCTTGAGGCTTGAGATACTGAATTGACCGAGACACTTGACAATGGTGGGGCTTATATTTAATGTAGCAATTGTTAGTTAGGTACTCGATATCGGAAATCGCATTATGGAACTCAAGTGGAATTGGGCAGGACACCTAGAAAAGCGCAGTGATGGCAGGTGGTGTAAAGTTGTGACCGAGTGGTGTCTGAGGACTGGTAAGATGAGCGTTGGTCGTCCGCCAGCGAGATGGGCAGACGACATTGTTGCCATCGCGGATATACCCTGGATAAGACTGGCACATGAACGTGGAGCTTGGCACAAGCGATAAGAGGCCTACACCCAGCAGTGGGTGAAGTTAGGTTGTGGATAATGATCATTGTTATTTATGCATCCCTGATGCCGAAACTAGGGGAAGCCACAGATTACTAAATAGTTACTTCGTAACAGATACATCACTCTCAAACAAAAGCGAAAATACCTACGCTATAATAGCCTACAAAATCTTAATAATAATACCAGCTGTTTGCAGCGAGAAGAAATGTACCATAAGTACGCACAAGAGAGTTGAGATTGTTTTGCCCGCCGCGCGATCCACGTCATCGCGCGAATGTCCTAGGGTTGTATATGATGATATTGGTAATAAATCGAATATAGAAAAACAATTATTTTTTATTTGTTGATCAAATATGTTTCAGTTTAATAAAATGATAGATGCATTTTTTCCTTCCTTGAATTCCCGATTATTAAATTTTAGTGTCGAAAATATCCGAAACCGCGTAAATAATTTTAATTTTAATAAAATTCCGCGCAAATAAATAATCAAACGGGAAACAGGAGCTAAGTGGAGGAAAATCAATTATTTTTAGGTCGATCCATTATGACGTTATCTAAATTATTTAAAAAGGCTCAGGCAGGCGTGCGGCAGCCAATTGTCGGATGTACCGTCGGCGATACGCGAAGCGGTAGGCATATAACGCGTGGCCTTGAGCGAGTGACGGACGCCTGGCGAATCTTAGCCTCCGAAGTTAAGCGAAATATTCTCATCAGTAAGTAGGGAATGAAATCTCGATCTGAGAGAATGATCTCGTCCATATTTTACGAGATCACGCGAGAGTAAGTGGGGCAGCATAGTACTTGAGTATCATAGCGCGGTTGTACTCGATTGAAATGGTTTTGTGGAAGCCATTTGAAAATGCAAGCATAAAAATAAAAACATAACATGACAAAAGTTTCTCTTCACTGACAAATTAAAACCTTCGATTATTTTATTAAAATTTTATTGCTTTAAAAATATACTTTTTTCCAAACTTGAGAAATTAAGTTTCGTTTAATTTGTTTTACATGAAACTAATTAATTATTGCTGGGAAAGGCTGATTAACAAGTTAACTTAAAGCTGGGTATTGACGGTCAGTTTTTCGCGTCAGTCTAGACGTAAAACTGTGGCGTCACTCCAAATGGTATAGGCCAACTAGTTTTTCCCACTCACTGGCGTCACTCCAGCTCATCAGTCGTTCGTCGAAAAAAAAATGAATTCTGATTCCGAAGAAGACATATTAATTCTTATCATTCCAGAAACATGTAACGCAATACTCAGTGTATTAAAGGATTACATGAAGGTACTTATATACTAGTCAACGACATTGGAATGACGATCACACACTCACGGGCAGTTTGGTGCGACGCGCCGCGCCGGGTCGGATTATGGTAGTCACGGAAAATTTCGTAGCACGTCGTCAGTTAAAACTTTGGAGTGATTATTCGACACTCACGATCAAATTTTGGATGGACGTCAGTTCAACTGACGCGAAAAACTGACCGTCAATGTCCAGCTTAAGGAAAGTGATTGTAAATAATATTTTATGACTGAACCTTACAAAACGACTACTAAGTACAGAAAAATATCTAGTGTGCCAAAAACCAGTTCTTCAATCTTGATGTGGTGTGGAGCACTGCTCTCCCACTCGCAAATGTAATATGTTATATAAATATTAGCTCATATTTTTGACATTTGGAGGACAATAATATAAAAATTATAATTGCATACTATACATACCTTCTTATCCACATCATACACATTCACGTCGCTCATATTCCGCCAAGGAATGTATTTCTTCTGTATCGTTCCCATTGACTCGGAATCTTCAATAATTTTACTATCAAGCCCTTTATTTGTTTGCAATTCTATTAACTCATCATCTGGCTTTCTAAGAGCCTCCCATTCTTTTAGAAAACCGTCTTCAGCAATTCTACTTATACTTTTGTTTATATCCTTCATAATATTTTTAACAAAAAGCAAATCAATGCTTTCATTGTTATCAGTCTCACACAATCTCGGCAGAACATAATAAACAAAATAAGGGGTAAGATTGGCGACTATGTCAAAATCGTTGATGAAATAATCGCTCCTGAGTTTTAAGAAGTTCTTGTCGCTGTTACTTTCAGTGAACGTTTTTTCAATAATACCAATCGTGTATTGATATTTTGTTGTTTTATTTGCCAGTTTATAAAGAACTGTGGCTAAGTATTGAGCGTTCAACCTTATGTTGAACATCTGCCCCATGGTATGTGAAAGTAGAAAGTCCATAACAAAATTATATTCAATTTCAGTATAAGTTTTGTTTGATATTTTATGTTTTAACAGCCAGTATAAAATAGTGAACTGTGATGTCATTGGTAAATTCTTTGATTTCAATATCCGTAATGGTTCTTCATTTAGCTGGATATTCTGGAAAAAAATTAACATTATGTATATCCAGAAATAGAATTCGAGATCAAAACAATAAACAAAGAAATTTCATGGTCAAAGTGACAGTTCAGACTGTAGTCAACATTTCTTTAGTGATTCAAATTGTGTTTTTTTTTTCTTTTTTATATAGTGTTTTTGGAAGAACGCTAAAGCAACGTGACAAAAATAAAAATATGATAGCCTAAGATAAGTCATAATATAAAATTAAAACCTGATAAAAAAAGAAGAGTATGGGGTTGTGGGTTTATTTTTCGCGTGAGTTGAGTAGATGTTGTATGATGACAGGGGCGTGCATAGGATTATGACAGGGCATGCGGCGGAGTAAAAACACACAAAAACTTCTTCTTTTATAGATTTTTAGCATAGCCACAGCCACGCATCGTAGCATGGTGGCGATGCGTGGCTGTGGCTATGCTAAAAATCTATAAAAGAAGAAGTTTTTGTGTGTTTTTCTCCGCCGCATACCCTGTCATAATCCTATGCACGCGCCTGTATGATGAGCTCTTTTACGGTTGTGCGATCGTAGTTACATTTTAAAAATAATTACCTACTAATTATTTAGTTCTGCTCAGCTAAAATTACGTTATCGCTCGTAGATATTTTGATATTTTTTTTCCATGGGACTCGCACATTTTCCCAGCGCAAAAGAAGCTATCTACTATTCCAGACTATAATCTATTTCCGTGCCAAACATCCGGATGCGTTAAGCCATTTTTATGAACATCCATACATATGGATGTATGGATATTTGTTATTCATTTAGTTTGTATGCATGGACGCCGGGTTATAATGAATATGTATTCGATATCACTACTGTACATGAAGTTTAAATAAATATTCCATCTTACCTGAATATAAAAATACAGCGAAATAAACCACTCGAGACAGATCCTAACACTGGGCTGATGAGGTAACTTCACCAGCATATCCAAACACCAAGAAAACACATTTTTCAAGTCGCCATTTTTTAATACCAAAATCAAAATATGTTGTAGGGTAGTTTGCAAAACTCTATGTAGCGCTGAATTGCCGTGGTACCTCTGTTTGTTCTTAAGCGTGTTGTCTATGCGAATGGTGATGAAATTGGTGATCATTTGAAGAGTTTCTATATCTTTGATTTTACATAGGGTAGCTATTGACAGGTATTGGATTTCGTGGTTGAAATGGATGTCAAAACTGAAAATAAAAATTGATAAGTATAAGAACTTTACTCGTTTGGAAGAGTCGTCAGGATCTAAATAAAATCAGCACCGGTTGATATTCAAAGTTAAACTATGCTGAGATCGGCCTATGGACCATTTTAACATAACTAGATTCCTTTGTGCCTCGAAAAACACGTTAAGCTTTACGGGTCAGGATGGGCCAAGGGCAGTGACGGATTAACCCTTAATCAAATTAAGCAATTGCCTAGGGCATCACGTCTGGGGGGCACCAGAAAAAAGCACAAAAAAAAAATCCATCCTTGGGGCACCATGTCTCACTCTCACGTCACCAAAAACCACACCAAAAAGTTTCTAGGACTAATTTGAAAATTCGCGCGTTATAAGTTGACTTAGAGTATTCGAATGCATCAGAATTGCGATCAGCCAATCACAAACCACTCCTTCCCCGCCTGGCGCCCCCGCAAATCTGTGTCAATCAAATGTTTTGTTTTTTGAGTAATTGTGCCGGCCGGCTTCTATGCGTAGGGGAAGGGGGCCCAAAGCGAGCACCAGCCTAAAGCGGGCACCCCAAAAGGAATCAGCCTAAACGAACTCGACGCGGTCTCGTGTCTCATAGACGTTACCCCCCGCCCCGCCACTCTCTGCGGTAGTCGTATGTTGCACCTCGGTCGAACGCTTCGGCTCGTGTGAAATAAAATATAATTTTGAAGTTTTTATGCAAAAAAGGAAGGTATGTAGATTGTGTTTTGTCTAATTTTGAGTGATCAATGCTATTATTAAGATACATCTTGTGTATTGGCTTTCTTTATCTTACTTTAATTTAATCATATTTGCATCTAAATATGAAAATAGATTTTAGGTTAGGCCGGATAAAAACTTGCACTTGGTGCAAAAGGCAAAGCGAGCAGGGCAAAGTGAGCATGCCCACTATGCCCACAAACTTAAAGGAGTTACGAAAAATCTTAAAGAACAAGTGAAAAGTGAAAAGAAAAAAATAATCAAAAAATAAATCAATTTCAAAAGAGAATAAAAGTGCATACCAATGTCTTGTATGCAGCGAGCTATATGTGGATTCTCATACAGAAGACTGGAACCAATCCGACGATTGCAAAATGTGGGCTCATGATAAGTGCACATCATACTCCAGAATTGGGTCATTTCATCTGATTATTGTCAAGAGATCTAACGTCTTTGATTGGATGCGTCAAAGGAGGAAAGTCTATCTATGTGGTAGTTTCTAATCATTCTATTTTTGAATGGCGAGAAGATTTTAAGTTCCTTTGTTAAGTAGTTTTAAGTCTATTATTCTTAATACTCTTTTTGATTTTGTTAAAATTTTATGAAACTACCAAGTAGTTTGTTACAAAAGTAATATATTTTTGTTTGAATTTAATTAGTCATTAATAATGTTGAATTAGGTTAGATTTTTCAATTTATGAAGAAAATACTGAAAAGTTACTAATGACGACTGAGTAATCATTAGAATTTGAAAGTTATTGTGCAATAAAGATCCATTATCTCTGCCTTTCTGATGTTTTCATGAATTTATTTCTTCTTATATGTACATTAGATATTAAAAATAGACGCATACTCGCTTTACCCGTTGCGTGCCCATTTTGCCCTAATGCTCATGCTCACTTTAGGCCAGCCTCCGGGCAAAGTGAGCATTCGAAAGAGTTTCATATTTTGGATGTTAGTTTAATATTCATGACACATATGAGAAATTTATGTATTGGGTATGAAACTACAATAAATTAAGCATCTAATAGCATTAAAAGTATTACTCATCTATGTATTAATATATTTTTTTTCTTGCTTATACTTATGGTGCCCGTTTTGGGCACCCTTCCCCTACGTAATACATTTCAATAAATAAATAAATTATGCTTTGGTTTTTATTGTTGTCGCACCTACTCCACTTCTAAAGTACGTTACATCTCATCATCTTATTTTACAAAAAACTACTTAATGTTTTTTTTTTATTGATAATAGGTTCGCGTTTGACCACCATCTCACCTGATGGTAAGTGATGATGTGGTCGAAGATGGAGCTTACCTAAAAACCTGTTTTTAGGCGGTGAAGATTTAAAGACCGATTCTAGTTGACATACGGATAGTGGGCCCACAGGCATGGATTGCTTAGGGCATCAAGTAGTCTTAATCCGTCACTGGGCAAGGGTTATCATGTTACCCAGGTACTGGGTTGTGGCGGTTCGATACGCATTCGCTCCATGTAAAACACTAGTACTCAGTTGTAGCCGATTATACTTGAAGCCCACCACATCATAGTAGAAAAAGGCCAAACAGATAATGTTGAAGAACTTTAGTCGTTTAGTTTCGTGTTGAAGAACTTTAATCGTTTAGTTTCGTGTTGAAGAACTTTAGTCGTTCAGTTTCGTGTTGAAGAACTTTAGTCGTTTAGTTTCGTGTTGAAGAACTTTAGTCGTTCAGTTTCGTGTTGAAGAACTTTAGTCGTTTAGTTTCATCGTCATAGGAGAGGGTTGCTATCTTGTATTTCTGTGGGGCTCCTTGGCTCCATCTGGAGCTCTACTGTCGACCCTAGTTCCACATCATCAGAGGAAATACGCAGGATGAAACTCAAGCGACTTAAGGGGTTGTGAAAATAAAGCTGGAAGGAAATAGCGGGCTGATAACATGTGCAACTTGGTGCTATGAATGATATGAGAAAAAATTGACCAAGTGCGAGTCAGACTCGACCATGAAGGGTTCCGTAGTAACTATAATAATATAATATAATATGTATATTTATTTGACAAAAAAAACCTTAGAAATTTCTTAAAACTAGCATATTTACATTTTTACAACTACGCCAAATAACTTTGTTTTTCAGTATTTGTATGAATTACAAAGTTATATTTGCGGTTTTAGAAAATATGCTGTATCACTAAAACTGCTGACCCGATCTCGTTCAAACCAATTTTGATTGAAAGTTTACATTAAGATCTGCAGACATATATTTTTTTAGATTTTTCCCTCCATTATTATAGAAGTTAGAGGGTATATAAATAAAATGGCTGTGACATACGGACGGACGGACGGACAGACAGACAGACAGACAGACGGACAGACATGACGAAACTATAAGGGTTCCGTTTTTTGCCATTCGGCTACGAAATCCTAAAAATGGTAATCAATGATATCCTGATGGTAAACAGACTATTAACCCTGACTGATTGAATCATTGCACTAGGGCAGAAATATGATGAGGTGAGTAGAGCCGAGCAGGATTTAATTGATAATAACTTTACACCTTGTTTACACCCCATGAAGTAAAGTCTAAAATATAAAAAATAAGTCCCCTACCTTCCTTTACTTATTCTATACTTGGCAGTGTTTTGCAGTACTTCCAGAGTCACGTTATCAAGAATTCTGAAAAAAATAAAACTTCTAGTGTTAATATATTAGGCATATTAGACTGTCAGCGAGGGCAATCCATCAAATCAATATAAAATCTGCAGTAAAGAGGTACAAGGTAAATGCTTCTTCTTTTTAACATTTAAATTTAAAACTGTATCTCTCTAATTTACATTTAAACTCGTCCAGCCAAGCATAAAGAGGCAGCGAGCGCAAAAACATTAGTATAAAAAAATTAGTTACTGGACCTATCCTCTTCAAAGAGATTTTTGAAGAGGATAGGTCCACTAACTAATTTTTTTTTCTAAAATTTTACTTAGGCTATTTTTGCGCTCGCGGCCTGAATATCTATAATGTATACGCTAGTAGTCGCGTGGGTCTTCGCTCCCATGGATATTATCACGATAACATAGCGCTCCTTTGTTGCAGTCGGCTAAAAAGTAGGCTATAACCTTCCTCAAGATTCAAGCTACTTCCATACCAAATTTCATCCAAATCCATCCAGCATTTTCGAAGATCAGCGCATTTAAACAAATAAACTTTTCGGCTTTATAATATTAGTATACAGTATGTTAACTAACAGACGATGTTCCCGTTAACCCGCAATAGTATAGCATCCATACATACTAAAAAAATATTACCATTCGAAAAAAAAATGTATTTATTTTTTTTAATATTAAATTTTTCACTAAAATGTTAAATTGATACGTAAAAGAAACACTCTGTACACGCGTACACATTCATAAATAAATTGCGACATTGCCATCCTTCAAGTACGTGTGTACAGAGTGATAAAACATTTTGTTTTCTAATGGTAATATTTTTTTATTATTATATTTTTTTTACATTAATAAAATTAAAGTGTATTTTTGTGACTGCACAATAACAGCCTTAACTAACTTACCTTACCCGATACATGAACACAAACAACCAATTTATAAGAATTTTTGTCTGAGCTAATCTCTGGAACGGCTAAACCCATTTTAATACGCCCTTCACTTCTACAAGTGAAGGGCGTATTAAAAGTGGTTTAGCGTATTAAAAGTAGCCTATATGTTGCCAAAAACCTCCTCTATCTACATAGAGGAGGTTTTTGGCAACATATAGGCTACTTTTTTCCCTGAATTCCTATAGGTTCGGGATTTACGCGGGAAAACCTCTCACACGAACGAAGATGCATGCATGCATGGGACAGTTAATAAATTTAATATTAATATCTCACCTCTGATCTTTCCTAGGCACTGGACAATAAAGCAGTATCTCACATAAAACATAAATCAAATGTCCATAATCATTAACATCTTTGCTGTTCAACTTTCTTATCAAATAATACAAAGGGTTTGTTTTAACAGGGCCATATTCTATAATCTTATTGCAGTATGAGATCACTATGTTATTATACATTGCGTTTTTTAGAAGAGCATCTTGAGTTATGAGCTCGATAAACTGTTCAACGCATGGTGAATATTGGTTGTTGGACTTCAGTTCCTCAATTTCCATCCATACTCTATTTATAAATTGAATCATGTTGAAATTAATTTCCTCATTTGTAAGAGGGGTGACAATTTTGTTCACTGTTTTTAAAATCCATTTCAGGCAGCCATATCCACCACATTCCAATACAATTTCAATGTATTTTATCACTTCGTTAAGACAGGAATCTACAGCTTTCTCTTCTTCCATTAAAAGGTAGACTAATTCACAAGATTTTTCATAAAATATATTCTTCGATCTACCCACACTTTCATTTTGAGCATCTTTAAAATTTACAGTGGATACTATTTCTAGAAATATTTTAAGATTGACCATTTCATGTTTATAAGTGGACAACATCACAGGGTTTTTTGATAACATTTTTAAGGTATATATGCTCAAGATTGCCTTATCCAATTCCGGATTTTCTTTTAGAAATATAAAAGCTGTTTTGTTAAGCTGAAGCAAGGCATCCCCCAAGTCTTTTTGAGCGAAATCAAAGTTACACTTATCAAATAATATTGCAACATCCTCTATGTGCAGATTAAGTTCACTCAAAAACAGACTTTGTAAAAACTGTGATATAGTCTTATTTTCTCTAACAATTAGTTTATTCATATCCTGTAGAAGGTTGTTGTCCTTTGTTTTGACCATCAAATGTATTAAAAATATGACATCATTTAGATAATCCTTTTTATCTGAATACTGCCTGTTCATACCTTTTTGTAATTTGTTAATTTTCTCATTAATAATATTAAAGAAGATGTCTATATCTTCTTCATGATCACACAAATATAGAATTAGTAAATCTATATAATTGTAATGATCTGAAATAGTTTTTATAAAATTTAGTTTTTCTTCATCTGTTAATGAAACTTGTTGAATTATTGCAGCAAATGGATTTTCTTGAAAGTTTGTTTCTGTTACATTTAAATTGGTATAAATGTTAACTAGATCTTTCCAATTCAAATTTTTCCAACAATTCTGTATGAAATTTATCATGTTTACCTGAACAGCTTTTCTTAATACCACATTGTTACAAGGTATTTTAAGAATTTCTACAATTAGTTTTGATGTGTCATTCCCAAGTATCGTTGATAAATCTATTTTCAAATTGGCTAGAATATCAGTTACATGATACAATGGTACAGGCGACCATTTAATATTGGTTATGGTCTTAAATATTTCCATGAATGAGTGCTTATCAGCTAGAAGTTTGACTGTTTGCTCTTTAAGTGCTTCATAATTTGAGTTTTGATCATAAATATTTAAGTCATTTAAGGCTTCTAGTAATATTTGAGCTTCTGATTGGTTCCTTACTTTAGTTTTTAGTTTATACTCAATACATTTCAGCCTTACTTGAGTATTCTCATGTTTAAGTCCCATATTGAAGGCAGCGGCCATCCAGCTATCTCCAATAGCTACACTTTCAAATAATTTTAATGATGGTAACACTATGTTTCCTTGCTTCTCATCTAAACTATCTAAAAGGACAAAGAAATTGTCCCACATGCTTTTTAAAACATTAGCATTATTTTTCTTCCATTGAAATATGGCTTGATGGGCACATGTTATATTAATATCCTTTTTGGAGGCCATAACACAGTCTATAGCCTTCTTAGTAAGATAAACTGATATTTTTCTTATTGCTGTATCATCAGAAGTGATGCCAAATATTATCATTTCCCAAAAGTTGCTTTGAAATATGATATCTGATACAAACTTGCTATCTCCTTTTCCATCTGGTGTGGGTAGGTAGTAATCAGAGAGGCAGCTGAGTACTTTTAAAGCATTTTCTTGTTTATCAGCTTTAAAAGACTGAATATAGTTCCATATTCTATCAAGGATGTTGTATCCTACAGCTACTTCAACCAGTCTTGGTACTGTGTTTGTTAAAAAATATATCATCAGTACTTCATCTGTGGAGTCAAGGATCTTTTCTAGGGGTGTATCGAGAAAAAGTAGAGAAACCTTTTCTCCACAAACATATGTAGCATTGAGAATACTATCAGCTGCTTTTAAATACAGTAATGTGTTAATGCTTGTCTCTTTGTCTGTAAAGGTTGATGTAGTCGATCCTGCTCCAAACTCAATATTGGACAGTATTTGTTGAAGCGAATGTTCAGCTTTACTCACAATTTTGCTTGGTTGAAGACGTAGTACTATATAGATGATTTTGCACACATAATCGACATTTTCGCTGCATAGATCCTTCAGCAATTTGACAGCAAATTCAAATTCTTTATCGTTTTCACATTCCGTATGTTCTTGAGCATTTACAAGCAGTTTATATTGTAATAATTGTACCGCACTG
The DNA here is from genome assembly GCA_943138885.2 of Tholera decimalis. Classification (NCBI taxonomy): domain Eukaryota; kingdom Metazoa; phylum Arthropoda; class Insecta; order Lepidoptera; family Noctuidae; genus Tholera; species Tholera decimalis. The sequence goes on along the minus strand of OW964557.2, from coordinate 4,286,574 downwards.
CTTAGATGTTTATTTGAATGTTTACCTTTTTCCATGAGATATTTTAAAGGTTTACCTATGTCTTCCTCATTTAAATCCAACAGGTCGAAAAAGGATAGTAGCTCTTCTTGAGTATTCATTGTGTTAGCTTGCAATTTATTACACGTTTGTTTTTGTTCAGGTTATTTATATTTGTCTTCAACTTCAACTCTTGTTAAGTGGCCTATGTGGAGGAGCCACCACAATTTTGCCAATATCACGTGTAGAATGACAGACCATCAAACGCAAGAGGTTGCTCGGTAAAGTATTTTGGATGGGGAAAAGTATGAAAGTCTATTTATATTTGAAATCCACTTCAATACACCCCGGCATGCCCATGAATGACATTAATGACAGCAGTGACAGTGACAATCACAAACAGGATAACAGCTGGGGTGCGTTCAGTTCAAATAATGAAGGCCAAAGACTTCATAGGATGAAATTGTCTGCGTCCAGCTTGATATATTTGCCGTGCCTCAATAGTTTCATAATACAAACTGAGTTTATTCAATATAATTGTATAAAAAAATTCGGCTATTAAATAACCACTAGTGTAAGTTTTTAAGCTAACATGGTCACTAACAGTATCATTAGAACTTGAAACGGGATATTTACCATGTCTATTTTTTCATTCGTGATCATGGCGCTTGCAACAGTGCCGAAATATCGGAAAATCAAAACAAAAAATACACCTGGTAAATATCCCGTTTTAAGTTCTAATGAAACCACTAGTGTGATTCGATCCTTATATACCCCACCATACCAGTTACTGATTAACAGGCGTTTCTTAATGAACTCGCTAATTAATAATTATATCTAACATAGAAAGCCAGTCAATTTAGCCGTAAACTATATTGTGACGGTTTGTTAAACCTACTTCTCGATTACAAGCACAAGTGTGTCGCTTAACTTCAAACTCGGATAAATCCAATTCTGAACATTTTTAAGATTTTGGTATCAAAAAAAAGGAAAAAAAATATGTTTTTAAACAATTTTATCAGTTGCGTGTAAATCTGCATGGTTCATGAGAAATAAACCGTTAAAATCATAATATTTTATCTAAATCAGATAGATCCATGAGACAGTTTTTTTCAAATGTAGTTAAGTCCATGAAAGCCAATCAGACAATTGCATTTGTTCAACATGGCCGTCAGTTGACGTAAACATTGCGATAGTAGCACGGTACCCTCCTGCATTATTATTGTTTCTTTTTGTTTTTAGCCAATTCCCATGGATAATTCTATTTATATTGTGTCACCAAGTAAAGCCCGCAAGTGGCCTAATATTTTTTTTTTAAAGATAGATAAATTGCATTCCATTATATCAAATGAAGGTAAATCCAATCTAAATATTGCATTTTTGGAAGAATGAATGAGTTAAATACTGAATTTACTAAACAGGATCATTTTATTCAATACCTGTTACCATAATAACAAAATACTGCATTTTAATTCATGAAATTAAGACTATTATCACTTTTTTGTAAATATCTCCTAAGAGGCTAGAGTGGATTTATCCGAGTTTGAAGTTAAGCGACACAAGTAATCTAAGTATGATTATATGATTAAATGCATACCGATGGGTTTCATGCTCTTATACGGAAGCAATGTGCGTCGCTGCTGAATCGTGTTAGGTCTAGCAAAAATAGCGTTATAAAAGTGTTTGCAGATAGGTGGGACTCTCCAATGCTGAGCCACTGGATACGCCTACACACTGACTATTAGTTTTTATATTTTTATTTGTATTATGTTCCTTTTGTGTCTTATGTATGTTTTGGTGTCTTATGTATGTTTTGTTGTCTGTTTTGATGAGTGAAGTGTTTTATTATGTGTAAGTTTGTACATGTAACTATGGATCAAGGTCTGAAATAAAGTTTATATTATATTATTATTATATTATTCATATTTTATTGCACAGTGCACCCAATTAGACAAAAAGCTGACCCCAATACGTTTGGAAATAACATACTAACGTAGGTCCACAATTCCACATGTAAATTATATAGTTTAGTCTCAATTACATCATCTCCCCGTAGCTAACTGCGCAGCCCATCAGCATGCAGAAAGAATTGTATCACGTTTGTGAGAATGTGTTAAATGAAAATTACACCTATTCTCAATTCTCAACATTTTGCTATGGGGGAATGCCGCCGTTATAAATACAATATTTGTGTTACAAAAAAGAGCCATTCGTGCTATTTATAAATTAAGTCCGCGGCACTCCCTCAGAGATAAATTTTAAGAAATGAATATAATGACTGTATGTACCCTCTCAGTATACACCGTGAAATTTTAATGGATGTTTTCCCGCGGCAGAACAACTTGCAATAAGGAGTACTTTCGAAGCATAGAATAAAAATAAAAAATGAAGATGTTTTGGTTTTAAAATAATTAAAAAAATATTCATCAAATCGAAAGACGTGAGAATCTTTAGTCACACTAGAGGTAACTTGTAGGTACTACTCAAATCGCACGTGACGCCAAGAAAGAACAGCTGTGCATAAAAATGTTCTAAGCAAAATAAACTCTCGTACGTGGCATAAACTAGTTTGCACGCAACAACACAAAATACAAAAGCGGAGCCTACAAAGAAAATACTGATTTAAATGTTCAAAAAATGTTCAAAGCAAAATAGGCTCTCGTGTTTAGTGATACGACTTAAATTACAAACTAACAACAATCACAAACGATGCCGCGTGTCGACTTCCTATTGCTTTTATGCGGCCGGTGCGGCATCGAAATTAGTCTTCCCGCGAATGTCGTACACGCAGTGCGCCTTATCAGTGCTAAGGATCGTCATTACAATTATTGCAATTTAGAGTACGTCGCTATGGTGCAACTGTATGCTAGAACTGATTATGACTCCCATGCTGCCCGGTGCTTTACGCGGAGCCGCAACACTTGGAGTCGCTCCGTCTTCGCGGGGTTCTGAACCCCCAAGTCCCATCGGCCCGGACGATCGTAGCGGCGACACAGCGGGTACTAGATCATGGGCAGATCCAGACACCAGCACATGTCAGGGCAGAGGTCAATCGGTCGTTATTTCGCTAGAGCTCGACGAAGAAATCATCGATTACTTTGAACGGGATCTAACCTGGGATCTGGCCCAGACCTAACTCCGTTAGACTTTTACTTATGGTTTGAGCTCAAGCGCCTGGTGTATCGTAAGTAACACGAAACTTGCGAAGCGTTAATAACTGTGATAGTGGTTAATAAAATTTAAAGACAATCAATTAAAACTTGCTTGATTGTGTATTCAACGCAGTGGCAAGCCACTTCAAACAATTACTCTGTTACCAGGAAGTGGACTTACGCGTACTTTTGTAAATAATGAACATTTTAAAGTAGTTAAGTTAGTTAAAATTATTGTAAATAAGTTGATCCAAATTTATGAAATACGCCTCAAATACTTTGTTAGGTCTCTAATTCAGAAATTATTTTTCTTAGATGATAAACTTGTTTTTATTCAAATTCGTATTCAGTAAATTGCAGCTAAAAAAGTATTTATGACGGTCGTAGGCCCGTAAAATTATGAAGGAAAAATTTGAATAACTTTTTGGGTAAAGCTAATTATTATCAAGAATAAGTTATCAGCTGATTGAAAAGCACGCGGGTCAACGGCCGTGCAGACGTTCGGCGCCCGGCGTAGGTAACGGGGAGGATAACCGTGGATTTGTGGTCGATTTCGACTTTTGTTTTCTAGACGTAAGTTAAAGATATTGCTATGAATTCATAGCAATATCTTTGTAACGATAAGGACTAGACGTAAGTTTTATACGAATTTGCAAACCTTATTAAATGTACAAGTTTTTAAAATAATGGTCGTCTTCGGTGTCATACATTTTTTTTACAGGAGATTTTTTTCAATTTTGGTCCTAACATCGTAAAGAAAAAACTTTTCAACTCAAGATTTTTTTCTAAGTCAAATAAAACGGTATTCAAAAAAATGGTATCTTAAAACATTCGTAAGCTATTCAGAAATGTTAAATAAAAATCATACCTAAAAATGTCATCATTTGCAGCAACAGCATTAAAAAAACTTAATTCTGGAAGACAAAATGATAAAATTCGAAAAAAAATTAATATCTTGGTTACTGTAAGGGTTTTTTTTTTAATATTCAAATTAGTTGTTGGAAATTAGGTAAGCTACCTACCCGTTACGTTTGATCCATTATTTACGGGACACCATGTATAACGATTGTATTATCAAGACAAAGCCATTTCGCTGCGGGAAAACAACCATTATAATTTCAGGGTGTATTTATGAGAATCTCTTGTATGCACATAAAAATATTAATCTCTTTAAAAATACAGTGATATCCATAACGTAAATAATAGAAATAAACACAACTTTGGAGTTCCAAAAACAAGGCTCAAGAAAATAGGTGGTTCTTTTAAATGCCAGTGCATACGTTTTTATAATAAATTACTTACCCTGCCATTTGCAAGAACTGAGCCTCAACAAATTTAAAATAATTATAAAACGTAAGCTTTGCCGGAAAACTTTTTACACCGTTAAAAACTATCAGACTATATTTAAGATAAACTTGGGATTAGCATTAGTGTTATTTACAATCACAATTTCTTGTATTTTATTAACCGACTTCTAAAAAAGGAGGAGGTTCTCAATTCGGATGTTTGTATTTTTTTTTTTTTTTTTTTTTTATGTTTGTCCACGCATAACTCCGTCGCTTGCCAACCGATTTGAAAAATTCTTTTTTTGTTGGAAAGGGTATACTTCCCAAATGGTCCCATGAAAATTTTATCGAAATCGGACGAGCCGTTTCTGAATAATCAAAAAAAGTTGAAAAAAAAAAAATTACCTTGATGATCTTTTCGTTTACTCTGCATTGCGTTTTTTGTTCGCGCATAACTCCGTCATTTACGAATCGATTTGGAAAATTCACTGACCCACTAAAAAGCGCGAAAATAAAAACTTTTTTGCAAAAAATAAAACCGACTTCCATATCAAAACACTACAAAGCCAAAAATAATTTTAATTTCGGAAGGCGGTGTGAAAAAAAAAGAAAATACAAAACCAATAACACCGACTACCGAAATTAAAATTATTTTTGGCTTTGTAGTGTTTTGATATGGAAGTCGGTTTTATTTTTTGCAAAAAAGTTTTTTTTATACAAATTCACATTACATTTTTTTTACTATCTTTTTTAAATTATAACAATTACATATTTAATATATGAATATTTATATTTAAATTGTTAAGTATAATGTTTTCTGTTTTATTTATTTTTAGTAATTATTTACTTAAATGGGAGGATTTTTTCCATTTATTACTTTTTTTAATTTTTTTTCCTTTCTCTCTCTTACGACGATGTGTGGCAATTTGAGTACTTTCGTGCCTTCTCAAATGTCCCTTCTTTAGCATTGATCATCAGGTCGTTGAGCTCCTCAGTAGTCTAAAGTTGAGCATACAGACTGACTGACAAAGGCTTGCACTGACAGGACAGGTGTATGTACTCAAATCTGTGTGGTTTTTTCATCAAAAGGCCATTTCAGACCAATCTACATAATCCTCATAAACTATTGTGAATATGTGAACTATGTAACTAGGTTGTTTTATTCGAGTTAAACTGTTTAAACATGATTGTCTGGCAGTTTGAGTGATTTTTACGTTCTACCTAAACGTCCTTACCTTGGTATTGTTCGTCAAATCATTAAGCTCCTTGTTTTATTTTACTATGCTATACTTTATCAGACAAATGCTTGCACTGTATGGACAGGCCCACTCAAATCTGTGAGCATCTTTCCTCAAAACATCGCCTCAGACGATAACCTACAAGGTTCCCATATATTTTTAACTAGTTCTATAAATTGATTGTATGGACTTTAAAAGAGACGGACCACTTTTTTTTTTTCTGGTTGGGAAAATCATCGAATAACTTCTCCCGCTCTGGGTTAAGCGGGAGGGAGTGTCAGACTTCTACTGACTAAAAACCCACCCTGTCCCTTCAGCTGCCCGTAAGTTCCGGAGCCACGGTATCTTTTTACTATATTTCCGCGACCCCGGCAGGCTATGGCTTTATGAGGCCCCGTCACCAATGCTGACGGCTCCTTGAGGCGCACGTGGAACACGACGCGCCGCCGACCCGGGCCTGGTCTTTGTCGGACGGTGAGCTACCCCTGCTCGCCGTCCGCAAGCCCGCGCCTACGGTGGCCAGAAATCGGCTCGCGATCCCCGACGCCCGGGGCGTCTACCACGACGGCTGGGGCGCGAGGAAGAGAGTTGCCTTTCCCTCGCGCGTTCGGCCTCCTCCTTCGCTAGCATGACTGCTTCGCAGAAGGAGGCGACCGCATCCCATTCCCTCTCGCTCCGCACCATGGTCTGAACCAGAGCAGGGCGCGAGAGGTCGCCGCCGCCGAACGCCTCTACGAGGACACGGCGGTGCTCCGCCCAAGCAGGGCATACCTCGACCGTATGCTCCACCGTGTCCTCCAGGTGGTCCTCACAATGACGACACCCGGGCGTGTCCTCCCGCTGAATCCGAAACAGGTACCTACCAAAACAACCATGTCCGGTCAGCACCTGCGTCAGGCGGAAGGTGAGGACGCCGTGGCCTCTCTCCAGCCACTCCTCAAAGAGAGGACTTATCGCCGCGATTGCGGCGTGCCCAGCCTTCGGTTGCGACAGCCGCTCTTTCCATACTGCCGTGAGATCGCGCCGGAGTTCTATCCGCTGAGCCGCGACTTGCCGCGGTAGCGGAGTTTCACCCCGGCTTAGCACCTCCGTGCGCCAATTGTGCACGCGCGCGAGGGCTACCGCCTCCAGATCCCACGGCATCAATCCGACAAGGAGGTTCGCCGCCTCCCCAGAGATCGTGCGGTATCCCCGAAACATCCGGATAGCCATGACCCTCTGAGACGCGACCAGCTGGCGAGCTGGTCACCGCTGTAGATTCAGCGCCCACACAGGGGCCCCATAGACGGCCATGGACCGCACAATCTCCGCGTATAGCCTCCGGCAGGAGGCGTTTGGCCCCCCTAGATTTGGTAGGAGCCGCTTGAGTGCAGCCCCCGCCCGGTCCAGTCTTGGAGCCAAACGTCGGAAATGTTCGACGAAGTTCCACCGGCTGTCGAGGACAAGTCCCAGGTACTTCATCGTCGTCTCGACGCCGATATGAACCCCTCCCACCGTTACTTGGGAACCCGAAGGTGGCGCGTTCCGACGGCCATGAAAACACATGGCCTCGGACTTGTGCAAAGCCACCTCGAGTCCCAGTTGCCGGATCCTTTCTACGACTGTCGCAACCCCTCGCATCGCCAGTTCGGCCGCCGCCTGGTGCGACCTCCCATGCGCCAAGACCAGCGTGTTGTCAGCGTAGCAGACTACGCTGACGCCTGTAGGGAGGTCGGCGCGCAACACCCAGTCGTAACCGATGTTCCACAGGGGTGGTCCCAGGACTGATCCCTGTGGGACACCGCACGACATCTCTCGCCGATTCCACTCTCCCTGGTGACCAGGGTAAATGACGGCTCTGTCCGTCAGGTAGGCCTCAACCACACGACAGAGGTAGGTCGGCATCCGGTGATACCGGAGTGCTTCCCTTATGCAACTCCAGGGCAGGGTATTAAAGGCATTAGCGATGTCGAGAGACACCGCTAAGACGACCCCACCCCGGGACAACGCAGCCTCTGTCGAGAGAGCTCTCACACGCATGATGGCATCCACCGTCGAGCGCCCCTTGCGGAAACCAAATTGGCTATCCGCAAGATCCGGCCCTACCCTCTCCAGGTGCCCGACGAGGCGGTTTGCAATAAGTCTTTCAAAGATTTTGCCCACCTCGTCGAGCAGCACAATAGGCCGGTATGCGGACGGAGTGTCCGCAGGGCACCCCGGTTTCTTGATAAGGACCAGTTTTCCTGTCTTCCAGCGAAGCGGAAACTGGCCCCTCTCCAAACATGCGTTAAAGAGCCCTATAAGTCGAGGCCCGAGAGCCTCCGAGGCCAGGACCCAGGCTTTGCCAGGTAAGCCGTCGGGTCCCGGGGCGGTATTTCGGGCATTCAGCCTGAGTACCGCCACTCTCAGTTCTACCTCGGTCACCTCTGGAATATTGTCGTCGTCGTCGCTGTGGCCCACGTCGGGCACCGCAGGTGGCGGAGCCATGGGCGGGGGAGTATGCTCCCCTCACGAGGGGAACAGAGCGCTCACCACGTCCTCAAATAGCTGGGGCCGGAGACTCTGTGTCAGCGGGGGAGCCCAGGGGCGAAGTTTGTCTCGCACCATTTTGTATGGGCGTCCCCACGGATCCCGATTGAGAGTCTCCAGCATCTCCTTGCGGGCCAGATCTTTAGCCCGCCGGATTTCCACTTTGAGGACGGTCTTCGCTGCTCTGTACTCCTCGTATAGCTCCGCCTCTCTGGCCTCCGTATTTATAGGGCGAATGCGTAGCCTGCGGTGTCTAGCGTACTGGCGTCGTGCCACAACGCAGGCTTTGCGAAGTGCGGATAGCTCCTGCGACCACCAGTACACTTGGCGCCGGGCACGTACTGGCCGGACCCGAGGCATTGCCACGTCACATATTTCGGACATGGCCTCCTGGAACCATTCCGCCTCATTGTTGATGTCGGCAGGCCTGTCCGGTGATGCCACCCAGGCCTGCACGATCGAAGCTTCCAGGAGAAGCTCCCAGTCCAGCTGCCTCAGCGCCCAGCGCGGGCCACTCGGGGCCTGTCTGACCGGTGCATCCGGGGTCTGGGCGGAGACGTCAAACCGGATATACCGGTGATCAGAGTACGTCTCCACCCCCTCCAAGACGTGCCAGTCGACGACACGTGGTGACAGAGCAGAGCTGGCGAACGTAATATCCACCACGGACTCACCCTGCATCCGCACGCACGTGGGGACAGAGCCCCGGTTCAGGACAACTAGGCCTGTCTCCAGAGCCCAGTCCTCCACCATCCTACCCCGTGTGTCCGTATACCGGGAACCCCAAACCAAATTCTTGGCATTGAAGTCCCCGAGGACAATCACAGGAAGCGAACGGAACCCAGCAACGACGACACTCAACTCCATGAAGGAGTTGTGAAATTCGGCGAGAGTTCGGTTCGGAGAGAAGTACACGCCCGCTACGGCAATCTCTCCGAACCGGGCTGCCACGCAACCTCGGCCTATCCTGACATCCTCAAGAGTCGGGGTACCGGCGGCGGCCGACGAAATTACGACCACCGAGCCGCTCAAGTCCTCTACCCAGTCATCCCTGGGCGGGACAAAGTACGGCTCGGCGACCACGGCGATATTGATCGACCACTGCGCCACGCTCTGGAGCGAAAGATCTTGAGCAGCGGCGCAGTGGTTGATGTTTGCTTGGAGGAGGCGTAATGGGGCCGTTATTGATAGTCCATTACAGCCCCCTCCCCTGAGCCCTCGGACGGGCCCGCCGCATTATCTGCGACGGCGGCAGCAACGGTGGCAGCGGCGGCCACGGGGGCGGCGGCTGCAACAGAGACGGCGGTCGTGGTGCGCTTACCTTTGCCCCTGACCTTGGCTGGGGGAGCACAGGCCTTGCTCCCAACCCGGTGTTCGGCTGGCTTGCCAGCTGCCGCACATATGACACAGTGCGGTGTGGCGTTGCACGAGCCGGCCTTGTGACCGGAATGACAACATCGGAAGCACAAATCGCTACGGTTCACCTCCGAGGTGCAGTGAACTCCCACGTGGTTGCCAACGAGGCAGCGGAAGCACCTCAGGGGCCTGGGTTCCAAAATTTTCACCTGTGCGGAAACCCAGCCCACCAGGAGCCTTTGGCCCTCTATTTTCTTGGCCGCAGAGACGGGACAGCTCACCGTAACGGCTCGCAACCCTGTAGTCTCCGGATGTATGGTGCCTACCTTGACTTGTTCGGCAGGGCACCCTCCGTTTCTGATAACTGCGGCCACCACCTCCTCCTCCGTAGTGGAGTCGTCCAGGCCCTGAATACGCATCGTAACACACTTGATAGGCCTGGACACTCTGACCTCCTCCGCATTTAGGGACGCCCTGAGCTTCTCTGCCAGAGCGTTAGCGGTTGAGCCGCTGGCCGCACCGGGGACCTCCAGCATCCGGGCCCCTGTGGCTGTGACCTTAACCCGAAGCCCGCCGGAGACGCCAAGCTCCTCGAGGTTCACCGCCTTCTTCGCCTTGGCGAGGACGTCGCGGTAAGTCACCCCCTTCTTCTCCGCGTCCGGCTGTATTGTGATCACCACAGCCGCGGTTTTTGGGGCGCGAAGCCTGGCCGCGGCATTACGCTCTTTTCGTCGCTGCCGTTTCCTTGCCGCCCTGGCTGCCTTGCCCGCCTTCTTTTTCTCCCCAGCCACCTGCCATTCGGCGTTTGTTGCAGGAGAACTTGCAGGGTGAGGCGTGGGCGGCCGGCTTGCCGCCTGTGTCCCCGCCTTGGCTCCATCAGATTGGCGCTTGCCCGTCTTCGCTTGTGGCATCTTCGTCGGGGGCTCCTTCGCCGGAGGTGTTTTCACCGGAGGCGCCTTTGCCGGAAGCACCTTTGCCGGAGGCGCCTTTGCCGGACGCGCATTCGTCGTCATCAGCCCGGCGGGCCCAACCGCGGCCGCCGCAGCGGCTGCATATGTTTCCTTCCGGGTTGATGATTGAGCCGGCTTGCTCACTCCTAACGGAGGGCGCAGAACAATGCCTTCCAGTACGGAGAACCGTGACTGGAAGGCAGCCAGCTCTTTCCGGATCAGATGGAGATCTTGATTCTCCACCGATTTGAGCTGGTCTTGCCCCTTTTCGGGCGCCTCCTCAGGGCGGGCTCCTCGGAGTGCCACTAGGTCTGCACGGAGCTTCTCGTTCTCCTGTTGGAGAAGCTCCATGGCACCTGCCATTCGGGCAACTTTTTCCCGCGACTTAGTTACTTCATCCGAAGCCAGCGGGCTCGAAGCGAAGCCGGTGGCCTTTGCTACCGCCAATACGGAGGCCGTGGCTTCTGATATGGCCCTTTTTTTGGAAGACTTCAGCTTCTTCAGGGCCACCTTCCTAAGTGCTGTAGTCACGGCCTCCTCCAGCTTGCCGAGCGCTCCCACCTCGGGATTGACCTCTTCCAGCTCGCTGGTCGAGGGAGACCCGGAGACGACCAGTTCCGGTTGCCGCCCCGCCACGGAGAGTCTCTCCGCTTGCTCAGCCGCCTACTGGGTGATGAGCCCCCTGCCTCTGCTGTTGTCGTCTCGGCCCTTACCCCGCTTGCTTGTCGGGATCTTTCGAGCCGAGACAACGTCTTCGCCCGAGGATGACCCCTGGCCTTCCTCCCTACGGGGGCGCTTGCGGAAGAACTTACTGATCTTCGCACCTCCCATCAACCTGTCGCGCCCGGAGCCCTCAGGGCTCCCCACACTCAGCGCCTCAGATGCGGAGTCCGAATCCGACCCCACATCTCTCCTCCCTTAGAGACGGACCCCTGAGTTTGTTTCGGTTTTTCTTCTCTAGGAAACACCGGCCTCATCTAGTTTAAATTTACAAAGAAAAAGACGTGTAAAAGTGTTATTTAATAACCAATTTGCAAAATAAAGATATCTTTTTATCATTTAATGCCGTTTTTTTATCGAATTATATGTGTTATTAATGATTTGACCACTGAAAGAAATAAGATATTGTTTCTTCTGGTTGGCAACATCATTATTTTTGTCCTTGTTCGAGTTGCCAAAATCGCTATTTAGGAAAAAAAATCCTCCATTGAGAATCCTAGTACAGTATCCGTATCAGTTTATACTTAATTACCTAGAAAATAACTCTTTAGACTAGCTGGAATTCTATTGCGTTGCAATTGCCGTTTTCAAGTTTTTCATAATTGTATTCTAGACTATAATTTCAACGTAAGCAGCAATGGAAGATAATTCTTCTACCGATGACGAAATTCCTTATTCTCCTACAAGCCCTCAATTTGGTGGAAAAAAACTGAAACTGAATGATGGAAGTTCGCAGGATAGTTTCAAAGAAACAGGTAAAAGTTGGCGCTGGTAACGACTCCAAAAAAAAAACGTGACGTAAAAATTTCGTGTCCATTTTGATGTTTTTTTTAGTTGTGTCAGCGAGTAAAGATGAAAATGTGGACAGTGGAGTGTCTGCGGACAAGTCTGAGAGCACCAGTAGTGAGGACCGTGGTCAGGCCGCGCAGGAGGGTCCTTCCAACGAGGTAGTGAATGCAGCGCCCTCAGGTAGCAACGTACGTGCGATCTTGCTGAACCTTAGACGTCCTAGATGGGGCAGAAACTACAGGAAACGAAAGACTCCTGATAGGGACACGGACAGTAACGGATCCTCGAGGGATTCCGACGATTTGTCTGTGGACGAAACTACTCCATCTTCAAGACTTAATGAAACTCATTCGACATCTGAAACTGAGAGTGATGAATTAAGAAGATTGGCTGACTTCCTTTCCCCAGAGACTGATAGTACTTGTAGTGGGTGAGTATCCAGATTTTCATGAAATTCCATATTATTATTATAAAATTGGTCTTAAAGCTGACATTCATATATTCATATACACATAACTTTCTGGTGTTTGTTTTTAAGTAGTATTTTATACACTTCTTCTGACCTGAGTGATAACCTACTGATTGATAAAGATGAACCCATCAGTAATACAAATTGTTTGATATGCAAGCAAATCCCACAGCATTGAAATACATATTCCTATGTGGGATAATTTCACACAACATTCCTAAAACCCATTTTTGTTTCATTTATAAAAAAATCTTTTGCATAGGTATAAACAGACTAATCTATACTTAATATTATAAAGAGGTAAAATTTGTAAGTTTGTATGTATGGGGTAATCTCTGAAACTACCAAACCGATTTTGAAAATTCTTTCGCTTACATATAGCTGCATTATCCCTGAAGCCCGATTTACACTTCAACAAGTACAGTAGCGAGTTAACTTGCGTCATTGGCGGTTAAGTTGTTAATGTACTACTACTTAACTCGCTTTTGCCGTTCAAACTACAATAACAACTTAACTCGCCGATGACGCAAGTTAACTCGCTACTGTACTTGTTGAAGTGTAAATCGGGCTTTAGTGCCTATAAATAATCTTAAAAATATATGACTATAAATTATCTTTATATCATGCATATTAGCCGAGCTATTATAATCTTTGTCAAGCAAGTCGGGGACGGGATCCCGTGGAATATTTTCGACTTCTACGCGGACAAAGTCGCGGGCAGAAGCTAGTATATTACACTAATATTTAATACTAGCTATTGCTCGTGACTTTGTTTGTGTGGGAAGTTTTTTCCTTGTAAATCCCGATCCCATGGGAATTTCACAAAATCCCATCTTGCAAGCATCTGCATACTAAAAGGAAGGACCATGCATAATTTGAGAGCCCTATCTACTACTTGTAATTTCTGAGATTTCGTGATTACGTGTTATTTCACTTTTATACATATAATTATATAGATAGAATATAATATGAGCACATAAAAGTTGTTTTATTGTAGTCCTCATTAATCACTTACCATCAGGATTGAGGTTAATAAAGCTCATGTATAATAAAAATAAAATATCATAATAATAATTGATTTAACTGTCATATTGCAACATAATTTTATATATGTGGCAATAACAAATAAAATTCTGAGTAAAATGAAATATCATTATTATTTGCCAAAAGATATGTTTAGAATAATGTATTTATTAAGTACTTTATGTGGCATACCCAACCACCCTTATTTTCATATTTTTCATCAAATCCTTTCCTTAAAGATCTAAGTTGAGCTATACCTGACAAATGCTTGCACTATCTGGACAGGCCTACTCAAATCTGTACGCCTCAAAAGATCACTTTCTATACTTATAGATAGGTAATGATAACACATTCGTACGCTTTGTGATTTTCGGTACATATGTACATAGATTGCATTCAGTTAAGCTGAAGAAAGGATTCAGAAATCAACAGATATGTTGGAGAAACCAAAGTGTGATGTAGCATAATGTTCTGTACTCAAGTAAAATGTAAAACAAGTGTACTACACTTCTGGACACATCTATTGGCCCACCTTAGAGTTTAGGTTTCGATGGCCCCTACCGAAATATGATTGCTAGATTGAACAAAAACTGTTGATGCAGTTTTAAACCTGATACATTTTACCATCTTTTTCGATCGTATAGTTTTAAATTTGAATTCAGAATACCATACGACATGGACCTACGCCTAACAAGTCGGATATGCGCCTTGTTAAAGGCAATTAATTTTTGAATAAAAAACATGTTTTATCAAATAAAGGTTTAATTTAATAACGCGTGTTGCCTCCATGGGCATCTACCACAGCTCTCATACGATTAGGCATAGAGTTTATCAACCGCTCTATGAAATTTTGAGGGATCATCTCCCATTCCTCTTCTATGGCAGTTTTCAACTCCTGCATCGTCTGGGCAACTGGCTGACGAGCCCTAACACGCCTTTTTAGCTCGTCCCACATGTGCTCAATGGGGTTCATGTCTGGGCTTCTGGCTGGCCAGTCCATAACTGTGATGTTCACATCCCGAAGATATTCCCTGACGATGCCGGCCGCATGGGCTCTTGCATTATCATGCATAAAAAGGAAATTTGGGCCCACATAGTCCGCGTATGGTATCACGTGAGGTTCTAAGCACTCACGAATGTATCTTTCAGCATTTAATGTTGGCAGCCGTGGTCCTGTAACAACCTCAAGTTGAGTTTTGCCGCTCGCGGATATACCGCCCCAGACAGTCCATGAGCCACCGCCATAAGCAACCCTCTCTTCAAAGCAGCATTGTGCGAAACGCTCTCCCTTACGCCGGTAGACCTTCTTCCTTCCATCATTGCCATGTAACACAATTTTAGACTCATCAGAAAAGAGTACACGGCTCCAATCTTGCTGTGTCCAATTTAAATGACTGCGTGCGAAATGAAGGCGCGCTGTTCGGTGGGCTCGCTTTAGTTTGGGCCCATTAGCTGGCTTGTGTGGTACCATATCGCGTTCTTTTAACCTTCTCCGAACAGTTCGAGCGCTCACAGATACTCCGTGGAAGTCGCGAAGTTGGTTTTGTATCTCAATGGAGGTAAGGTGACGATTTCTCAAGCTGGTCGTCACGATGAATCGATCCTGCCTTTCAGTTGTGACCCGAGATCGTGGCCTTCCTTGGCGACGAACAAAGCCGCCAGTCTCTAGGTACCTCCGATAAACATTTTGGACCGCAGATCGACTTAAATTAAGTTGAGCACTCACGTTTCTTTGGCTGTGTCCGGCCTGAATAAGTGCCACAGCTTGGGCGGCGATTTCAGGTGAAGTATCCATAGATTATTGATAGAACCTCACCTTAATGTTAAGAATAAGTAATGTTTGTTGCAAAAGCAAAGATATCAATCACTTTTTCAAGAATTAAATCCAAGTAAACCAATAAAACCAAGTTTTCTTAGTATTCGATTGTTTGATATCAACAAACAGGCTCCAAATTGTCTTTTGTTTCTTTAAATTCTGTGTTCGAAATTCAAAAAAAGACTATTGAATGAAATTGTGAATGTGCCAGGTTCAAAACTGCATAAAAACTTTTTGCTCGACCTAATATAAAATTTTAGCTAGGACCAAACGAAACTGAAAATACAAGGTGGGCCAATAGATGTGTCCAGAAGTGTATAAACATGAGATTGGAGATTTAATAAAAATCACTATTAATAATGTTTTGTTTTCGGTTTTTATTTGCATATTTTTTTTAAATTTACGTTTACCTTTTATAGCTTAAAGATTTTATCAATTTGTGGCAACACTAGGTTCAATTTGCATATAAGATAATATTTACATTAAACTTAAACAAGAGAACACATTATTAATAATATATATCTGACAGGCCTGTTGGTCTAGTGGTCAGTGGCCCTGACTGCTATGCACAAGGTCGTGGGTTCGATTCCCACCCAGGACAAATGTTTGTGTGATGAGCACAATCATTTGTTCTTTGTCTGGGTGTAATTTATCTATAATATGTATGTATTTAGAAATATATATGTATTTTTATCAGTTGTCTAGTACTCATAGCACAAGCTCTGCTTAGTTTGGGACTAGATGGCGTTGTGTGAAAGTTGTGGAATATTATATTATATTATTATTATATTATTGACAGGCAGACATAACAGTAATAGTAAAGAACAACAAAAACATTTATGTAAACATAATCTAAATTTTCTGCATTCTCTTTATTTATTTATTCTAATATTTCTCCTTCAGATCATCAGGGAGCTCATCCGGGAGTGATGAGAACAGTTACGAATCTGACAACATACTGGACCTTACCGGTAACTCAGATTCTGAAGATGAGCTGCAAATGCACAGGACTATGACCACAGCTTCTGCAGAGACGGAAGAAAGTAAAGGCAAACTGCCCCCCGTGCTACTCAAAACAAGGCCCAAACACAGTTATTTGTTGCTTAGAGGTAATTATGATCAAAATCCCTCCATCTCCCTTTTACTTCTAGTCTACCCAACATGCTGCAGGGTACTAGTGGTCTGCCGGGTTCTGACGAGATACCGCAGCCCCGGAACTGAAAGAAGGGTGGGTTTTTTAGGGTTCCGTAGCCGAATGGCAAAAAACGGAACCCTTATAGTTTCGATATGTCTGTCCGTCTGTCTGTCTGTCTGTCTGTCCGTCCGTCCGTCCGTCCGTCCGTCCGTCCGTCCGTCCGTCCGTCCGTCCGTATGTCACAGCCATTTTATTCCGAAACTATTAAGACCATACATGTGAAACTTAGTAGGTAGATGTATTCTGTGAACCGCTTTCCGATTTTAAGAAAAAAATTAATAAATATTTAAAATAAAGGGGGATACATGGAACTAAAACTGAAAATATTTCTTTCATGAAACCTATGCGTGTGTGGTATCTATAGACAGGTATTTAAAAATGATATAAGGGTTTCTAAAACCACTTTTTCATAAAGTCAATCGTTTAAAAGATATAAGCTTCCAAAGTGGTAAAATGTGTGTCCCCCCCCTCTAACTTCTATAATAATGGAGTTAAAAATCTAAAAAAATAGATGTCTATAGATCTTAATATAAACTTTCAACCAAAATTAGTTTGAACGAAATCGGGTCAGCAGTTTTTGAGATACAGCATATTTTATAAAACCGCAAATATAACTTTGTAATTCATACAAACACTATGAAAAACAAAGTTATTTAGTGTAGTTGTAAAAATGTAAATAAGAAAAGTCTAGTCGATTTAAATAGTAAAGATACGGTCATCAGAACATTTGACGGACGCGGTCGCCCTACAAAACACACTAGCGCCATCTATGATAACTAAGATGTCAATCGGCGTGGTCTGCTCCTAGACGTAGCCTTGTAAGAGCGGGGTGTGGTATTTTTCGAGGTACAAAGAAACAAAAACAAAACCTTTTAGTTTTAAAATTTTATATTTGTTATACATAAAAATACATTTTAATTTGCTTTTAATAAACAATAAAAATTATTTTGTACATAATTTAATCTTAAAGTAATATTATTAAATCTTTTTATTTCATCGGCTGCAACGCGCGCCGCTGCAAAGTTATGTCGCACTTTTACGCGGCTTCGCGTTGTCTATGCTAAAGGTTGAGACAAACAAGAAAGAAAATTGTTTTAAATAATGTTAGAAGTTGATTTAATGACATATTTTTAACTTACCGGTGATATGAAATGTTATATTTTTTTAAATTGTGCTTTACGTCGTAGTTCACGCAACCCTTCATGACACAATTTGGCATTTTTGCTTGTAAAACTGACGACCCCTCCCGAAGATAGCCGATCGCGTTCTAGTTCACTTCAATAAAGGTTAGACCACTTTGGGACCAAGTTCGAGGCGTCATTATAACATGCGATCCGCCCAGTCCTTACGAAGTAATATATATGTCAATGAATCTAGTGCTAGTCTTACGGAACCCTTCATGGGCGAGTCTGACTCGCACTTGGCCAATTTTATTTAGTAGAAGTCTGACACTCCCTTCCGCTCCACACAGAGCTGGAGAAGTCATTCTATAATTTTCCCTCTCGGGGGAAAAAAAAGAGTACGATAAGTGGTGGGCGTTAAATAAACGAATAGTTTTTTTAGACTGTATTTTTGGCGTAAATGGACAAACAGTCCATTTAATCGTTTCTCTGACAAACTAAATAACCAATTAACTACATGCAACGCGTCTCGACTAGTCTCGATAACGTTCGGGACGGTTCATTTTGTGGAACGATCGGCGCAGCTACACTCGATGAAATACGAAAGTGACCGATTATTACCGAAGCAGTTCGCCGAGACTGGTTGTAATAATGGTAATTGAAAATAGACTATAACTTTGAGCTTAGGTACATTTTGCTTTAACCTTTTGCAGCGCCATTTTACGTTACTTCACCCCCGACGCCAAGCCCAGTAAAAAATATATGTGGTAGGCATTTTCGCTAGTGATGGGACATTTTCAATTATTATTTAGTTTATTATTGCAATTTGAGGTAATGAACAATGATTATTACTATGCATGCGCGTGCACAGGATTATGACAGGGTATGCGGTGGAGTAATCGGTCACAAAAACTTTTTTTTTAGATTTTTAGCATAGCCACAGCCACGCATCGCCAACATGCTACGATGCGTGGCTGTGGCTATGCTAAAAATCTATAAAAGGCAAAGTTTTTGTGACCGATTACTCCGCCGCATACCCTGTCATAATCCTGTGCACGCCCCTGTTACTATGTAACCTACAATAAAATATTATTTCATAGCAGTTTCGACCAGATTTTATTCGAAATCTAAACAAAACATCAAGAAAAAGAAAAAAACATCTGAAATTGTATGTGATTACAAAGTAAAGTTCACAACACTAGATGACACCTTTAGTTGCTTACGGCGTCACAGATATGTATCTTTTTAGAAAAAGTAGAGTTGGGATTACTATAATATCGATTGATACAAAAATAATCTTATACTATAATCTCAAAGTAGATTAAACTAAAATATTAAGCAAAATTTTAAATTCTTATTAAAAATAGAATACGTGAATAAAGATTTACTGTTATCGTCGTATCGCTCGAGTGGATATATTTTTATTTAATGCGAAATTCATTTGACTATTTGTTACTCAAGTAAACAAAATAAGATTCTCTGCTCATCTATGAAATTTAAAGTATAAAGGTACTTACCTCATAATCTAAGTAATTATTATCAAAATCCAAATCCGACTCAAATAGCACATCATTTGGATTAACATCTAGAATATCTATAATTTCTTGTGCTGAACTCATAATTATCTTAACGTTTTTACTTTAAACAACAAAGAAATAGTATAAATAACGAACAAGAAACAAGGTAGGTAAGGTACCTTAGGGTTGCCAGATGACCGGGATGGCCAGTCCCAGAATTTTGTGTTTTGTCCCAAGTCCAGTAATTAAAGAAAGAAAAATAGTTTTATCTCGCACAAACATAACTCACATTACAAATAAAATAATAATAATAATAAAAAGTAAACAAGAGAAGGAAATTAAAATTAATTTTGTCTTTTGTTGTTTTTAATCAAATTTTTTTAAATAACGTGATTGATTATAAATTGCCTTCTGTTTGAGAGGATTCTGCCATGACGGTCGTGCTAAAAAAAAACTTTTTTTTACAAAGAATTGAACCGACTTCAAAACTTACAAAAAAGACTTGCACTACAAAGTGAGAAATAACCTTAAATATTGTTTTATTGGATGTCTAATTCCGTTAAAAATAAGGGCTAGGTATTTACTCACAATTATGGCTTAAAAGGTTTTTTCCTAACATGGATATTGTATAATTCATAGTTTGATGAAATATAATTTTATTTTACATGGCTGAAGTCGGTGCCAAGCCAATGAATAGTTTTGATAGGCAAAGAACGCCGCATTCTCGGGCACATCCGAGGTGATGAAACCTATTCTTTTACCATGGCGTAGGAATGATCATTCTTTACAAAAATCTAGAAACGTCTATAAGAGTATATCGATAATAATAATATCAACGTTTTTTGATTCAGTCTGTGGTTTAAGGCGGCTGGTAACTAAACTATTTATTTATTTTTACAGTAATAATATTATAATAGTAGTTCAAGTTGTTTTTAAGTGTTGGTTCATGACTACAAGTGAAATCAGTACGTTTAACGAAAAAATACTCCGATATTATTGAAGCCAGTCAGGAGGAAGGTCCAAGTTCCCCTTCAATTTTGTATGGCAGAAAACGAAAGATAACCAGCGAAGACAAAGCTTCACAATAAATTAGTCAGTTAAAACGTCATTTGTTTTACTTATTCTACGTGAGTACATCCACAGAAACATCGTATTTTTCAGTCGTACTCGCACACGAAAAATACAAAAACAAGCCTTACATAAACTGTAGGTAACTTTTTTGCAAGTTCTTGTAATTTTTTAATGTATTTATTTTTATGTAAGTTCGATTCGCACTTGGTCCCATTTTTAATAATAATTATTATGTTATTTAGCGATATTATCCCATCACTAGCTGACATCTAAAGTTGTCATCGGCGGCGCCAAAAAAAAGGAAGAAATAGTTAGAATTCAATGCTTATTTTAGGCACCATTTAATACGTTACTATATAAATTTATTACACAAAATTTATTCTAAACGGCATTTTCACTTAATGAATATTTGAAACTCCATTAACAGTCAGTATGGAGTCCCATACAAAACAAAAATATTGTTATAAAAAACTTTTTATCAAAAAATTAAACCGACTCCCAAAAACACTGCAAAGTGAAAAATAACTTTAATTTCGCTAGTCGGTGTCTTTAGTTTTGGATTTTCGTTTTTGGCACCGACTTCCGTAATTAAAGTTATTTTTCACTTTGCAGTGTTTTTGGGAGTTGGTTTAATTTTTTGGTAAAAAGTTTTTATTTCACTCTTTTTAGTTGGTCGATTTTTAATTTACCTAGACAAAAGAGCCTAAATGTCAACTACTTATAACCTTTTACAAAATATTGCATTTCCCAATGCTGGGCCGTTAATTGTTGAGGAGTTCTCCTGGTACTTCACCATCAGCTCTACATCACCATATGCATTGTGACGAACATAAAGTGCTTAACATCCATATTCAAGTAATCGAATCGCAATCCACGAAATACTTATTATTGAGTAGGTTCGGTGGCCATCTGTGGTCTTCATCATCAGTTCCACTTCCCCAAATGGTATTTTTTGAGAGCAACTAAACAAGTTACTATAAGAAATACCCAAAACGCCATAGGTGTGCCTATAATATTTGAAGAGTTCCTTCGATTTATCCAGGATTCCATCATCAGATCCTGACTTGGTGACAATGGGACCAATTTCGAAGTATACCCTTTCAAACAAAAAAAGAAATTTCCAAATCGGTTCAGCCGTCTTGGAGTAATCGGTGATCATACATTAAAAAAAATATATACGCGTCGAATTGATAACCTCCTCGTTTTGTCGTCGGTTGAAATTAGTAAAATTCAGACAACTTTAGTTGTCAGTGGCGTCTCAGCCACGCGACCGTTTTGCAACTTAAGTGGTCAATGGCGTTCAAAAGGTTAATTGAATTGAATTTTGTTTACAATAAATTCCGATGAATTTCCCGTACAGGTATTATTGATATAATGATATAGTAGAAATGACATAAGCTGCCTGTAAGCAGAAACGTCTGACCGTTAGAAAGAGAGAGAAGATCGCGGTTACCCCATCTATCTATAATACCTGTCCATAGGGATATATAGGGTACCCGCGATCTCTCTGTTTTTATTAACCAATGTACAGCTGGAAGCCTCCTTCTCTATTTATAACTAGCTTTTGCCCGCGACTTCGTCCGCGTGGAATAGTTACTTTGGGCTAACGTTAAATTTAACCCCGATTTTGAAGCATTCTTCATTGGCGCTCCGCTCCTATTGGCCTTAGCGTAATGATACAATATAGCTGTGCCCGCGACTCCGTCAGCGTAAGTTAATGTATTGGTAATATTGTTTAGATCACGTTCACATGAGGCTTAAGTACCTAGAGAACGCTTCGACCGCGAGACGCGTCGAGCGCGGCGACCGATTCTCAAAAATAATCCTTATAGCATGATTCAGTATTCACGCGCGATGGCTTATTATTATAAGCGTATTTCATGTATAACTTTGGTGTTTCTATACCGATTTATATGATTCTTTTTACGGTTTCGTAGCCGAATGGCAAAAAACGGAATCTTTATAGTTTCGACATGTCTGTCCGTCTGTCTGTCTGTCTGTCTGTCCGTCCGTCCGTCTGTCACAGCAATTTTATTCCGAAACTATTAGGACTATACATGTGAAACTTGATAGGTAGATGTATTCTGTGAACCGCTTTCCGATTTTGAGAAAAAAATTAAAAAATATTTAAAATAAAGGGGGGCTCCCCATACATGGAACTAAACCTGAAAATATTTTTTTTCATTAAATCGATGCATGTGTGGTATCTATAGACAGTTCTTTAAAAACGACATCGGGGTTTCTAAAACCACTTTTCCATTAAGTCAATCGTTTAAAAGATATAAGCTTCCAAAGTGGTAAAATGTGTGTGTGGCGGACACAACCTCTAACTTCTATAATAATGGAGTGAAAAATCTAAAAAAAATATATGTCTGTAGATCTTAATATAAACTTTCAACCAAAATTAGTTTGAACGAAATCAGTTCAGCAGTTTTTGAGATACAGCATATTTTCTAAAACCGCAAATATAACTTTGTAATTCATACAAACACTATGAAAAACAAATTTATTCGGCGCAGTTGTAAAAAATGTAAAAAAGCCAGTTTTAAGAAATTTGTAAGGTTTTTTTTTTTTCAAAACAAATTTATTTGGCGCAGTTGTAAAAAAATGTAAATAAGCTAGTTTTAAGAAATTTGTAAGGGTTTTTTTTCCGTCAAATAAATTTGCATATTATATTATAGTTACTACGGAACCCTTCATGGGCGAGTCTGACTCGCACTTGGCCAATTTTTTTATGGAATAGTTAATAATGTTAACTTTTTCAATTAGGGGTGACTTAGAGTGTTATAAACGTAAGAGTAGACAAATATTATAATCAGAAAGCTTCGAACTGCTAAGCTATCGGGAGTTACACGTGTTATTGTGAGTCAACCATAAAAGTTAGACATATGCTGTCGTGGGATATTTTTTATATAATTTTAAGGAGAACATTTCCGTCATGAAATGATTTGTGTAGCTTTAACCATTAAGGTTGCACACGCGACGGAAGCTTAAAAAATGGAGTAACTTCTCCCGTTTTCCCAACATTTCCCTTCACTGCTCTGCTCCTATTGATTGTAGCGTGATGAAAAGTATACTATAACCCGCTCAGGAGTATGAAAAATAATTGTACCAAGTTTCGTTAAAATCCGTCGAGTAGTTTTTGTTTCTATAACGGTTATACAGACAGACAGACAGACAGACAGACAGACAGACAGACAGACAGACAGACAGACAAAAATTTAACTGATTGCATTTTTGGCATGAGTATCGATCCTTAATCACCCCCTGATAGTTATTTTGGAAATATATTTCATGTACAGAATTGACCTCTCTACAGATTTATTATAAGTATAGATATAGATAAACACCTCTATGGGCTTTCCAGGAAGATTCAAACCACCTGTATCTCATGAACCGTGATAGTTAGACAATTGAAATTTTCACAGATGATGTATTTCTGTTGCCGCTATAACAACAAACACTAAAAAAACAATAAAATAAATATTTAAGGGGGCTTCCATACAACAAACGTGTTTTTTTTTTTGCCGTTTTTATAGATAATGGTACGGAACCCTTCGTGCGCGAGTCAGACTCGCACTTTTTTTTTATGGCAATCTGCCGAAGACTTCGGCAATTTCTGCCAGGCCGGTTGTTTTCGTAAACGTAAACATAAATTTGACGTTAATTTGACAGCTGTCAAAAAACTGAAACATTACGGGTGTACTAACCATAAACGTATTATAAGAAGAGCCGGGTTGCTAGGCTCCAGCTGGACAGCGGTTAAGAAGAGAGATCATGGGCTATCTATCCATAAAGGCATAAAGCTTTGGTTTCGTAGGAAAGCGGTGTCGTCATATAGCGGCCGTAATATTACGGACGCAAAAAGGCGGCCGTCTTTACGGTGATGACATGTGGAAAGTTCCACGGCCGTTTTAACACAGTCTGCTTCATCGCTATCAATGAAACGTTCACGAAACCATCTGTCACCGACAAGACGGCCGTCATGCAAATGCGGCACCGCTTTTTGACGTTACGGTGTCAGTTACCGCTCTCTAGGAAACCGCGCCATTTTATTTACATAGACAACGTTCTAGTGACGTTATTCACCGCTGTATTACGGCCGCTATATGACGGCACCGCTATCCTAGGAAAACAAAGCTTTACAGATATAACGATAGGGTACCCGCGATCTTCTCTCTCTCTTTCTAATCGTAGGACGTTTCCGCTTACAGGCAGCCGTATGTTATTCCTACTCATAATACCTCTATGGTCTTGATACCTCAGTGCTGCCAGCTGTTGAACATTACCACAGAACACCTTGACTGCAACATTATTTGTTTGGATCCTTGGCAACTCTGATTTGGTACAGAATAGAAGGTGTTACTTTGCGGAAATGCATAACAAACTGTTACTACAGAAAACTATCTAGTGTTAATTATGGGTATAACTTGCTGCATATTCTTATATTTCTAGGCACGACGGGAATGCTTCATACTGCATGCAGGCATGAACAAGCCGTATTAACACCAAATAGTTTTCTGTAGTATTTATTCTCATTTGACTGCTGCTAGCCATCTTGTGCAGATATTTATTCCACCCAGTAAAAACACATTTTATTTTCACCACAATTTACCTCTTCTCTCTGATCAGTTTTACGAATTCCATTGAAAATGTGCAACTTATAAATGCCATATACATATCTTCAAATTTCAAAAATGTACAAATACCCAATTGCATTGTTAACAGAAATAATAAACCGTGAGATGGGGCTGACATTTCCGTGCGGCAAGACCACGCAAGAGGACCTCATGTTCGAGAGAAGGTTCTATGGGTCCTTGCACGCGGTCCACAGAATGAAGAAGCTACACACTCTCAACAAACACAGGGGTTGTGTCAACTCCATAAATTTTCATCCAGAAGGTAAGTTGGTTATACAGGGTGACATTCAATACCATACATTCCTGGTAAGAGTCAATTCTCACTGAAAGAGCAGCGGCCGGCAGCGGCTTTTTGTGGCAAAATATTACAGATCATTTTAAATCTTATTTACGTGAGTAAAAGTTCGTAGTCATTTGAAGGCAAAGGAGCGCACTTCTTGCTGCGCCGCGCTCAGCCCTCAGTTCTTACGGCAGCTGCGCACCGCTGTTCTTTCAGTAGGAATTGACCCTAAGGGCTTAAAGTAGAAAACATTTGGAGCAAATTCAGTCCAGGGATACTGTGTCTGATTACTGGTTATTTAGGAACTCTCTGCCAGCTTCTGTGTTCCCTGCCACATATGACCCGTCAGCCTTTAAAGCAAGAGTGAATAGACATTTTCTGGGCTCGCTCGTTCGATCGTAGACCTCATCTTACACTTACCATCAGGTGTGATCGAGATCAAGAGCGGACTCATTTGTAATAAATAATAATAATAATAAATAAATATAAATAAAAAAATTAATTATAAAAATATTTAATTTCATCAAAAGTTCTTGGGATAAGTCGTCGTTTGACGGCCACGTTAAAGATGGTCAGTAGACATATTAGTGATAGCTCGCGTTTTGCCACTATATTACCTGATGGAAAGCGGTAATTTGGTCGACGATTGAGGATATTTTATTTGGAGTTATCTATTCACACTTGACGTGGGATTGTAACTATCACAAAATATATACTCGGACAGGGAAATCAAAAGTTAAAACAAGTCTTGTTGCGGCTGCGAGAACACTTAAATACTTTTCAACGCGGCCCATGTCAGAACTTGGTCTCTAAAATTGTTTCTCGATTTGAATTCTTTCGCGCTCCCTTCATTCCAACAAGAGGCAAGTTCTTGTAAAGAATACTGCTTTGAAAATAGGTGTGGGAATCGAAAGGATATATACAAGGTGTCAGGAACATCGTAACGCAAACTTCACGAAAATATACGCGTAATTGCATAAAAACATTACGAGATGAATGATCATTCTTGTAAATAATTTGATTCCCAGATGGTCATTTTTAGTGCGCAATGTATTGAAAACGTCGCAATTAGTGTGAGCTCGTGAGCGTAGCCCGTACTTCTTTCAAATTGATTATTTCACTAAAATGTAAAATCTAAACAAAACGATTTTACATTTTAGTAAAATAATTACTTTTTATTGAAAATATCATTAGATAGGAATAACAATTATGAACTAACAAGAAAAAAGGCAAAAAAATATGGATAAAGTAATGAAAAATTTCAACACTACCTGATCCAGAATCATGTGCTGACTCCATGGTATCCGTTGTTCCGTCGATTTCACTTACACCCTGTATAGTAAACGAGTTTTGGCCTAAACAAACTTGAACTGTGTCCGCGAGAGTGCGCCAGAGGGGTGTCCCGGCAGTGGATGATTATTATTTACGTAATCTTAAGTATTTTACCCTCTTGGCACAGCTTCGGCTCATAGTTATGAAGAACATACTAAAATTTATTTATAAAAGCTTAAAATGTAGTATAAGCCTAGTCGGTTCTAGAAATTGTGTGCTATATCGTTTTATTGACCAATTTAGTACAGATGCCATTTATATTGCAAAGTTTCCGTTACACATTGTATAGCCAATTTTAGACAGTTTTCATTTGAAGAAAAAAGACATTCATAAAGAGATTATTTTGATCCTAGTTTGTCCCTGTTAATCGTTTCAAGAGTAAGGCCGGCCGCCCATTACAACTTTTTGTCACCGTGACTTATTGTTACTGTCGCCTGCTGTCACCCACGATGCCGCTCACTGAGGTGACTTCTTGGGTAACAAATCACGTTCTAGACATGGGCGTTACTAGTTATTTTTGTTAACCGTTATCTAACCGGTATTTAGTGGCAATAACGTTATTGATAACGGTTGCTGAATAACGATATCACAAATGCAGTTAATCTAACTATTCAGTTGTTGTATCTCTATAGTTATTACAACAACTGGATAGCTAAAATAACCACAGTATGAATATAACAAGGAGTGGAGTAAAGGGATTATAACGATACTGGTAATTTCCCTTCATAGCTTTCTTCTAGGCTTAGGACTAGCACATTTTTAGGGTTCCGTAGCCGAATGGCAAAAAACGGAACCCTTATAGTTTCGACATGTCGGTCCGTCTGTCTGTCTGTCCGTCCGTCCGTATGTCACAGCCATTTTATTCCGAAACTATTAAGACTATACATGTAAAACTTGGTAGGTAGATGTATTCTGTAAACCGCTTTCCGATTTTAAGAGAAAATTTAAAAAATATTTAAAATAAAGGGGGCTCCCCATACATGGAACTGAAACTGAAAATATTTTCTTTCATGAAACCTATACGTGTGTGGTATCTATAGACAGGTCTTTAAAAATGACATTAAGGTTTCTGAAATGACTTTTTCATAAAGTTAATCGTTTAAAAGATATACGCTTCCAAAGTGGTAAAATATGTGTCCCACCCCCTCTCACTTCTATAATAATCAAGTGAAAAATCAAAGAAAACCATATGTTGTAGATCTTAATGTAAACTTTCAACCAAAATTGGTTTGAACGAGATCGAGTCAGAAGTTTTTGAGATACAGTATATTTTCTAAAACCGCAAATATAACTTTGTAATTCATACAAATACTATGAAAAACAAAGTTATTTGGCGTAGTTGTAAATATTGTAAATAAGCTAGTTTTAAGAAATTTGTAAGGTTTTTTGTTTTTTTTTTTCAAATATATTAAGTATATTATATTTATCATAGTTACTACGGAACCCTTCATGGGCGAGTCCGACTCGCACTTGGCCAATATTTTATATGAAAAATATACAAAATATGCGGCGCATTTAAAAATCATCATATTCACATTGATTGATTAAATTAACATGGCTCGCTAACTCACCTTCACCTAATAATCACTATCATCATAATTATACCATTTACACAATAGTCAATTAATCAATCCTACTGTTATTATAAATGCGAGTTTGTGAGGATGTATGTATGTTTGTTGCTCTTTCACGTAAATACTATATAACGGATTTCAATGAAATTTGGTAAGTAGATAGTTGAGATACTGGAATAATACATAGAAAACTTTTAATCCCAGCATTCCCACGGAATCGGGATTTATGCGGGAAAAACCTCCCACGCGATCGAAGTCGCGGGCAGTAGCTAGTATCATCATATTATTACAGTGTTAGCTCTATATAACTACACTCAAGGGACTTCGTGTATTTTGATATTATAGAAGAAAAAATTATATTAGAAAATGAAAAAAGAAATATTTCAGACTAGTGTTAGAAAAAACAAATCTTATTTGAACGCTATTTCGTAGTGTGTTTTTTGTCATTTTCATCTGACGTCTTTTGCTGCACCAGTAATTTTGTTGTATTTTTTAGTTTGTAATCCACGAATCCTACTAATAACCGTCTACACGTGCAATTTGTGAATAAAAGAACAGATGTCGTAAAAAGTTTAGTATTTATGATGCCGACAGTCGAGTTTATTACGTACTAGAATAATAAAGTAACAAAAGAACCTATAGCTCCGCAGTTTTTACTAATTTCGGCCACTTAAAAAGTACATTTTATTATTTAATTGCTGTCGTTATTGAGACTGGGTGTAACGATTATAGAGTGTACCATTGTATGAAAGACAAGCTAAGCTTTAGGGAGTTGAACGACACTCGATTTATGTCATTAAATTCATTTTTATAAGTCAGTTTATGTCTACACGAGTATATCCAGCACTAAAAACTATTATTAAACTGTGTTTGCATTGTCTATTTACACACTTAAATTTAATACACAACTACGATTACGCACTTAACTTTTATAAACTAAAGAATTTGAATAGTCTCTTCTGAGAAAATAATAAATCGTCTCAAATCTCCAAAAACAGAAATCATAAAACAATTAACAAGTTCTTCAAATAACCGACACGAAAGCAGACAACCGACACCAGCACAAGTATAATTCATTCAATAATTCGAAACAGACACACACACAGAAACATGTTGGAAAAAACGTCATTACATTAAACATAATAATAATAAGTAAATTATAACAAAAAAATGTAATCACAACAACATTTTCCACATATTACATATACATACGCTAAGAGGTATGATGTGATGAAGAGTCAAGCTAGTTAGTTCAGTTTAGTTCACATTCAAGTAAACTATTATATTTTAATAACTCAACAAACTTTAAAATTAGTCAGCAACTTCAAAATGACTGGTATCTAATATATTCAGTTCCTTAATAACTTTAGTTCGAAAAGTATTTCTATTTAGTAAAAATATCTGTGACTGATAAGTCTGATAAGCGACAAACACATCAAAATTGTTCATCATTAGACCAGCAATTGGTATATACAACCATATTATTTCCTTAAGATATCCATGATAACCAATGCATGCCAACAAAACGATAATCGCATCTTCTCTTTCTTGCACCTAATTATCGGCTAAGTGAGAGAGGGAAGGCATGGTTGCCAGTTGCCGGTTGGTTATCATCGGTTTCGGTTTCTAATGTTTTCGTAGTTGCGCGTTGAGTTGTAGCTACTCGTACTCTGCAGATTGATAACCGTTGCCGGTTGAGACGATACCGATACCTAACGTTATTGCTACGGCAACCGTTTTCAGTTGCGTTTTGTTATAACTGACACATGTATATCGCGTTAATTTTTGTAATGGACTTCAACGAGGTTGTCAAACTAATCTGCTTATACGCTTATTTTAAATAACATGTTTTATTATATGCTTTTCGTTTAAACGCCCATCTTTACGGCTGAGTGACAAAAAGTCACCAGTGAGCGGACTCCCATAGTAATGTACAGGGCGAGTGACAGTCACGTCACTCCGGTACTGCCTGTCGGCTGTCGCTGTAACTTTTTGTCACCGTCTTATCAAGTCACCATAATGAGCGCACTCAGTATAGTTTTCATAGCACTTGACTAAGTGACAAAAAGTCACGGTGACAAAAAGTTGTAATGAGCGGCCGGTCTAAGAAAGATTTGCAGCGATGTTTCGACACTTCATTTCATCGCCTTGTCATGTGATGCGTTTACTAATTAAATAGCGTATTTTGACCGATTATGTCAGAAAATATGCTAGAACCATTGATTAATCTGTACAAATAACATTTTATTCGATTTTCGTATTTGAAACCTGAAAATATTTCTTGCCGACGGAACGAAATCTTCCCATGTGACAGGTTTCTACGGCTATGGTTTTTATGTTCTAATGTTTCGCAATGAGGCAAATGCCTCCGTTCCGTTCAGGTTGGATTGACACAATTGCGTGCTTAGCCTTTCTGTGACCGACTAAGCCAATGCCTACATACATTTTCACTAAAGGCGACAGTTTTTTTTTAAAGATAATTATCAATCAATGTGGGTAGAATTCACATTACTAGCAATCCTGTTAACCCCTCCAACTAAGCTAAAATTTAGCTTAGTTATATTTAGATATTTAATATCGTCGCTGCGCCTGCCAAATTCCATTTGTGCATTTTTTCATTTTTATGTGCAATTTTTTGCTTAAAAAAATTCTAAGTATCCCTTTAAATGACTGATAGTTTTGGCAACTTTTGTATTTTTATAACATACTAGCTTGTGCCAGCGGCTTCGCCCGCGTGGGAAGTTTTTCCCGTGTAAATCCCGATCCCGGATCGGATCAGCGGATGCCTACGTCATAACATCTACCTGCATGCCAAATTTCAGCCCAATCCGTCCAGTGGTTTGGGCTGTGCGTTGATAGATCACTATGTCAGTCAGTCACCTTTGAGTTATATATATTTAGATTAAATAAACGTCTGTGCTGTGGTATCAATAATTTTGCCGAGTTTTTTATTTTCAATTCAATAACATGTTTTTTGTTGTTTCCTAAAACCTTACAAAAATCACTTATGGAACTTGGCAGACGCAACGACGATATGCACATGTTTTTTGTTGTTTCCTAAAACCTTACAAAAATCACTTATGGAACTTGGCAGACGCAACGACGATATGCTTGTATCTGGAATGGGTTCAACGCAATAGTGTGGTGCTCGAACCCGCGACCTCTCGATCACAAGTCCGACACCTTAACCATTGACGACTATTGACGCCCACTTAGTACTTCCACTTTCTTTCTGTTCCGTGCTTCACCCCAACTTCACCAACTTTCCTCCGCAGGGCACCTCCTAGCCTCGGGTTCGGACGACACGAACGTGGTGGTGTGGGACTGGGCCCGCAACGCAGCCATACAGACGATCAAGACGGGCCACAAGTCCAATGTCTTCCAGAGCAAGTTCCTGTTCCTGAACGCTAAGAGCCAGTTGAATATTGTTACGTGTGCCCGTGATGGACAGGTAAGGAGTCTTCACTCAACCTATATTGTTTGCTGGCGAACCGTTTTATTCACATAGAAAGAGAAAGAAAAAAAAATTCAGCATGTTCCACAAAGCACACAACAGTTTACAAAAGGCCCGATAGGGCTACTGCCTTACGGGGTTGCGGGAATGTTGTAACGAGATAGCGCGGCCCCGGAACGTAATGGCAACTGAAGGAACAGGGTGGGTTTTTAGTCAGTAGAAGTCTGATACACCCTCCCGCTCCACTCCACAGCGGGAGGAGTCATTCGATGATTTATCCACCCAGAAAAAGGGTATTCTGAGCACCTTGCTAAATGATAACAGTCACAAGGGTAAGCAACGGTTGTCGAGTTTGGTGGTTTGGATGAGTGACCTAGGGTTGCCAACTATACAGTTGAAAACAGTGTTATACTGTTTTTGACTACATTATACTTTTTACTGTTAAACAAAAATAAAGTATACAAAATACTCTTTTCAGCATCAAAATGCTTAACACTATGTGTGTTAGACTTAGACGCTCACACATTTTTTTTTCTGTTTAGTCAGGGCGCGCTCAGTGCAGCGCAACACAAACAAATCACAGTTTCTATATTCAGAACTAACAAATTTCAAAGTAATTTACTAAAAAGTATCACAAGACAGATTTTCTTGAAATGAGTACTGGCCAAAAGTGGAAGAAAAGTAAAAACTTCAGAAGAATTTAAACACATCACTAAGATTGTCTCATATCTACTTTCTGTTCGCGCCACCTCAGCATTTACTGAAAGAGTTTTTTCAGTAGTGAATGCAAAGTGGCGGGAGGATAGAAATAAAGCAAGTATTAATTAAATAAAAAATGAGCTCTTCGTTTATTTTAATTTTAGTAATAATTGTGGTGAGGCATATGAAGTTAAAAAAAAAAAACTAAATTAGTAAGT
Organism: Tholera decimalis; assembly: GCA_943138885.2. Lineage (NCBI taxonomy): Eukaryota > Metazoa > Arthropoda > Insecta > Lepidoptera > Noctuidae > Tholera > Tholera decimalis. The sequence continues at coordinate 4,254,169 of OW964557.2, read as the reverse complement.
TAAACGTTAAATAAATAAAATACTGTTCATTTTTCAAAAATACTGTTTAGTATTCTTCTCACACCTAAATATACTTTATTTTTTGTAAAAAAAGTTGGTAACCCTACAGTGACCTCCTTAACATATAGAAATTCCTCCGTACCTCGAAAGTACGCTATTATTTATACTTTATTGTACGCCTTACAATATACTTATGGATACAAAAATAATAAAACTAGTGTAGAATGGGCGGTCTGTCAATGGTCTCTTAGTCCCGGCTGTCATTTGTACATCTTTGACAGTCTTCAGAAGCCAGAAAATCTGACACGAGTCTTACCAAGGTATATCGTGTTACTTAGCTACTAGTTTGTGAAGGTCAGATAGGCATTGGGACACGAAAAATGTATCGATACTTTGTGGTATCGAGTACGTTTCGTTTCGATACCGATACTTTTTACTCGATACTTTGTATTTGATACTTTTACTCAATGAATACTTCTTGACAGGTATCGTATCGAATAAATCTTGGACGGCAACGCCATTTGGTTCAATTAGACTGAACCTTATAAATCATTACATTGAGCTAGAAATCGTACCTTCAGTCTTTCTGTTCACAGTTTAGATCGTTTCCTTCACTAATCAATTACTCAATCGTTCGCCGTTAGAAAATTGTTTTGTTATTATTTATTTATTGTTTATAAGGTACAATGTAGTTCTTATAATGTACAACGATATCCCACAAAACCGTGTTATTTATATTATTCTTCGTGTTCGTCTCGCGATTTGTTTTTCTCCGGTTGATCGTTATTGTGCTTGAATATTATTTTACTTATTAAATGTGAATGTGTGCTATCTAAAAGTACCTATTGTTCCGTGCTGTGTATCTATAAGCGATTGTACGGAGGAGGAATGGGTACTATAATATGTGTCTAAAGGAATAAATAATATAATTGTTTAAATAATTTGTAAAGTCACAGTTGTCTTATTTATAGTACTATTATCACACTAGTGTACAAATACCACATTAGAGTTGATGTTCTGTTCTTCTGTCCTACTGTACTGAACGTTACTGACTGACATTGACGGCCTGACGTATGCGCATTAGGCTCTAAGAAAAGTACTCGATACTTTGAAGTATCGATACTTACTTTTGTTTCGATACATTTATGAGTTCGATACTTTTTTTTCGGTAATAGTCATGAGTACAATATTGATACTTTCTTATCGATACCGTGTTCTTAGATAGGCAGTAACTCCGTTAAAAACCTAGTATTTTTAATGGAGTGACTTTTTATTCAGCTGCATATAGTTAGATTGGAAGCCAATCCCGACATATTTGGGAAAAAGACCAAGCAGATGTGTGAACTTTATTTATTTATCGGCCTATCTACAATTGTTACACTGTTTATCCTAATAATATATGCAATACTAGCTGTGCCCGCGACTTCGTCCGCGCGGAATAGTGACTTTTAGCAGCATTTTTAATTTTTTAGGCAAATTATTTTGAAAATAAAACTCATACATTATTTGAATGTCGTATTTATTAATATCTAATCAAAAGTCTTGAAAATAAGTTTCAAGCTTCTAGCTTTAAAAATGACGTAATTTCCATACAAAATTTCATCCCCTATTTCAACCCCTTACAGCCCTTTTTTCGCATTAAAAAGTAGCCTATGGCCTTTCTCAGGCTCGAAAGGCCATAGGCTGCTTTTTAATAAATAAAGAATAAATAAAGAATATGTCCGTACCAAATTTCATTAAAATCGGTTCAGTAGTTTAGTCGTGATTGCGTAACACAGACAGACAGTGCTTTCGCATTTATAATATTAGTAAGAATGTTACAAACATCACCTGTGCAACAAGTACCATTCAACCTATTTCTTGACAACGTAAATGCAGTGATGGAATCAACTGGAGAAGACGTAATTATTGCTGGGGACTTCAATCTTGGCTTCATCGACTGGTGTACGGACAATATTCTCTCCAGCTCAACGTGTACAATTCCTAAGAACTTTGGGAATAGATTAGGCTACTCATTAATAGATTTTTTGTCTTCAAATAGTTTTATGCAAATTAATGCCATTAGGAACTGTAACAACAGAACTTTAGACCTTATTTTATGCAATTTCCACGGTGGGTCTGTGTGTGAATTCAAAAAGCCAATGTTACTAATAGATGTTCATCACCCTCCTCTTGGTGTCACCATCAAAAATATTTCACCAGCAGTATTAAAAAGTAAGAGTTCTTGTAAATATAACTTCTGGGAGGCAAACTACGCTCTCGTAAATGAGAGGTTAAATAACATCATATGGACGCGTTTGTTGTCGGATCCGTCGGACGTCGACCTAATGGTAGATACGCTATACACTCATTTGAACAGAATAGTAAATGAATGCGTTCCTAAATATCTTACACGCAATAACAAATTCCCTATCTGGTTTCCTAAAGGTTTGATCAGACTCTTCAACGAAAAAGAAAAACTAAGACTTCGTTTTAAATAATACAAGAATCCCAGGGACAAACATGAATACTTACAGTTTATTGGAGGAACGTTCTAAAGTGATTATTAAAAAATGTTATAACACGTACGTCAATAACACTGAAAAGAACATAAGACTTAATCCGAAAGCATTTTGGTCATTTGTCAAGGCCAAAGAAGCCAAGACAAATGACATTCCATCTGAGATGCATTGGAACCAGAGCGTGGCTACTTCTGGAGAGGATGTGAGTAAACTATTCGTTTCTCACTTTCCTCAATTTTTACATCTCCAGCTGGTACTCTCGCTGCACAAATGAAGTGTAAAAACTACCCGCAGCTTGCATTAGGAAGCCATTACTTCACAGAGCGAGACGTACTCAAAGAATTAAATAAACTAAATACTTGCAAAGGTGTAGGGCCCGACGGCTTTTTTTTTTTTTTTTTTTTTTCAAGGGGCTTTCCAAAATCGTTTCGTGGATGAGTGACCGTCTTACTATATCGAGGTTATTCCGTGCCTCGAAAGGCACGTTAAACTGTATTTTGCTTGTTAAATAATAATATAATCCACAACTTTCACACAACGCCATCTAGTCCCAAACTAAGCAGAGCTTGTGGTATGATTACTAGACAACTGATAAACATACATATATATTTCTAAATACATACATATTATAGATAAATTACACCTAGACAAAGAACAAATGATCGTGCTCATCACACAAACATTTGTTCTAGGTGGGAATCGAACCCACGACCTTGTGCATAGCAGTCAGGGCCACTGACCACTATACCAACGGGCCTGTCAGCACAGCTTGCCAGCACATTTCATAAGACAGTGTGTCAAATATTTATCGTTACCCCTAAAAATAATATTCAACAAGTCTCTTATGTCTTCCAAGTTCCCCACGTAGTGGAAAATAGCACACGTACCGGTATTTAAAAAAGGGAAGGCCTATGATGTAAAAAAACTATCGACCCATATCGCTCCTTTCAATTTTCTCGAAATTTTATCCCGTATTAACTTCGATAATTAAAACTCAACTGGCTACACAACAGCACGGTTTCTGTACCAATAAATCCACTACCACCAACTTACACTACATTAATGATCTGAGTAAATCTGTGGACTCCCGTGTACAAGTAGACTCAATCTACAATGACTTCAGCAGTGCGTTCGACAAAGTGAACCATGCTCTCTCAATACAAAAGCTTAAGAACTGTGGCATGCATGGTCAATACCATGCATATACCATGCATGCATATATATACCATGGTATATTGCTACTCTGGTTTGAATCATACTTTTCTGAACGTCAGCAGAGAGTAGTTATAAAAGGCTATCAGTCACAACTTTATCAGTTCACCTCTGGGGTACCACAGGGATCTCATCTCGGTCCTATTCTCTTACTGGTATTTGTGAATGACATCATACACTCAATAAAACACTCAATGTTTGCGGACGATCTAAAGATATACTCGTACAAAGAGATTGTTTCAAGTATCGACATTGCCTTCCTCCAGGAAGACTTGGACGCAATTTACGAGTGGTGTCTCAGTAACATGATGACTCTCAATGCCAAAAAGTGATACCACATAACCTTTACACGGAACAAGCTAATTTAGCCCTCAGCATATCACTTAAATGGCATAACTCTTCAGAGAGTTGATACCATTCGTGATTTGGGAGTCCAACTTGACAGCCAACTTACTTTTGCATATCACTTTTTTTAATTATTTTGACAACATCGTTGCTAAAGCAAATAAAATGTCAGGTTTTGTGAAAAGGACTTGCAGACTTCCGGTCAACCAGCACCCTTAAGGTTCTTTACAACTCTCTGGTGAGAAGTATTCTGGAATATGCATCTCCCATGTGGAATCCAACTTATCATGTCCACATCGACCGAATAGAAGGCATCCAAGAAAAAAATTCGATATATCTGCGCTACAGAACAGAACTGTGATCGTGAAGCTGGATATTCTCAAAGGCTCTGTTATTTTAAAATGAGTTCCTTGGAGCAACAAAGAAGCTTCTCGGACTTAATTTAGCTGTTTAAGATGTACATAACTTGGCAATTGTACCGGAGTTAGTTTCAGAAATTATTCTAATCGTGCCCCGCCGTACCGCTTACAGATCCAATTTAAACAAAACAGTAGTCATAGAAAAGAAAGTATAGTAGATTACTTTTAATGGACTTGGCAGGCAAAACAGGCTTACTGTTTACCGTCTGTGGCTATTGAAAGTGCCTTATCCACCTTTTCCACCCACAGGTTCGTCTTCTCCAGTGCCATCCAAGCGGCGGTTCGTCCGTGTTCCGCAGAAAGCTGGCGTCCCACTCCCGCGCAGCCCACAAGCTGCACGTGTGTGCCTTAGACCCACACCTGGTCATCTCTGCCGGAGAGGACGGGCTGGTGATGCAGTGTGACGTCAGAGCCGAACATGCGTCTAGGTAACACCTTATTTCATTACTTAACTTTTTTTATAATGGAACTAGCATACGATTTCTAGCAATCTTGTTAACACCTCCAACTAAGCTAAATATGCATGTGTTTGTAGTGGGTTCACATTCACGGCAATAATGTAAGTCCGTTACCTTAGTAGTCTTTTGGCGTGCTTGGTGCTTGCCGTGGTTTTATTGCGGATTTTTTTAAACTATTATATCGCCTAATATATTCATTGAAATCAAATAATGTCGAGGGCAATACTATTCCAAATTAAATAACGTATTTATTTAATTTAGGATTAATATATTTATAAAAACACCTTCGCAAGTAATGCTTAATTTTATAACACATCAAATTTAAATCCCGGACCCGTAGAGATTCCAGGATAAAAATATTTATAGGCCGAACAAACCCGAACAGACATAATTTTTAAGAACTTTTTGTTTTAGTATCGTGTAAATAATTAATAACCACTTGAAAAAACGCTTATTTTGATATCACAGTCAGACACTTCAATTTTATTTATACATATAGAGCTAGCCAAAAGTTGTATAACATTAACTAAAATTGGCCCTTTTCAATAACAAACTTCTGTCCGCGGGTGTTATTTTTAGATACAAATGTGTGTGAATGTGATGCCTATGTCACTCAGTGGTAATGTAACATACTATTGGTGATAGAATTTTTGAAGTCGGTACCGTAGTTAGATTTTATTCGTTACAAATATTAAAGAATACAAATATTTCCTCTTTTAAAATGAGTGTCCTCCGGGTGGTCCCCACAATGACGTCACTCCCGAAACAGCCATGTCCGGTAAGCACCTGTGCAGGCGGAAGATGAGGACGCCATGGCGTCTCTAGCCATTTGTAGGTCTCGTCACATAAGTTGGCAAGGTTTTGGCGTAGTGGGGGTAAGTTCGCGCATCGTGCACTTAGTGGAAGAAAAAAGTGGTCACTTCTACTGCTTGCCATTATTCTATGGTTATTGCCATTATTTATTTTTAATCATATCTGTTCAGAAGAATGTTAAAGAAAGAAGAGGAATTCATTTGTTAATTTGGTATTATAAATAAAATAGATATAATACATAAATACATTTAAAAGTGAAAAAAATGTATTTAAAAAAACCATTAAAAATAATATGTTCTCGTCGTCACAATTAGTTAATAAAACTGCTACCTCTTTTAATCTTCTTTTTTCCCGGTGTGTTAAAGACTGACGAATTCGGAATTTCAATCTTCCTTAACTATACTGTCTAACTGTTCTTTCTGACATTTTAATAGTCTGCGTAAAACGGTATTTGGTCCTGGCGTTGTAATAAAGTAACAAAACTAAATTTAAAACGACTACTCGTAACAAAAACAAAGGGTACAACTTTCGTGTACGCAAGTGTATTCGGGAGCAAATTGAACGAGAACTACTGACGCACCAATCGCGCGCTCGGAGCGGCGCTACGTCATACCCCGCGTCCCGCTGACAACCGCTGACACCTAAAAATCGACTGCGCATTGAACGACTCTTGCCAAGTTATTTGACGAGAACGATACCGTCGCATGTCTATTCTGAAGCGTAAGGTGTGAGCGTTGTTTGCAGACTGTTCCAAGTGAAGGACCGCAGCGTGATCATCCCGCTGTACAGCGTGAGCGGCAACCCGCGGCAGGCCAGCGAGCTGGTGGTGGCGGGCCGCGACAAGTACGTGCGCATGTACGACCGCCGCAAGTCCACCAAGCCGCTGGCGCTCTACTGCCCCGCCTCCTTCCACGAGACTTCCGTAAGATTCTTTTTTGTTTTTAAAGAGACTAGCAATGTGGGTATAATCATTACTAGCAATCTTGTTAACCCCTCCAACTAAGCTTAATATCCTTGTGTCTGGATTGGGTTCACCGTAATAGTGTTGTATGGGTAGGATACATTTGAAACTGATAAAATGAAAATAATGATATATTTAAAAGTACAACGATGGGGTTGACATATCCATGCGGATAAAAACCCCGTTAAATTCATAGAATAAAAAAAAAACTTAACAAAAAGGAAAAATTGATATACAAAATGATAATTGATCGACACGTGGCGAAAGCGTCTTTGATAAGTATTTAGCCCGTTATGTGTAAATCGCGACACTTTTCTGATGCTACTAACTCGATGCGTTGAATTAATTAGTTATAAGTTGAACATGATTTCGCCGCGCGTCGATGTCAGCATAAACTTAAAACTACTGTTATTGTACGGCTTCGCTCGTACAAGTGTAATGGGTGGGGTTCGAACCTGCGACTTCTCGATCACAAGTCCCGACACCTTAGCCTTAGGCTATTAACGCTTTATTATTTTTTAAAGATTTTAACTTTAAATTAATCTTAGCTATCATTGTCGTCACTTACTCTTTAATGTTTTTGCATACACTTGAAAAAATTAACAGCTAATAACAATACACGACTATTTATGATTATGTAAACATGGTTAAGCTATATTGGTCTTTTATTATCGTCATACGCTGTGTATATTTGGTAGGTCTAAGAATAGGGCGCGGTTTTTTTTTTGTTTCACTAGAAGTAATTTATACGGCAAAGAATATAAATAATAATGAATCGCTGAAATGTATAGACGCGCATAACTTGGGAACGCTTGCATTAAATTGGATGACTTTTTTTGTGGTATACGTTGACAATCACGTAGAACAAGTTTAATTCAAGGAAATTTTAGAAAAATGTCCAAATTCTACACATGAACGCAGGCGAAACCGCGTACCAGAACTAGTCTATACTATTATCATAAAGAGGTAAAATTTGTTAGTAAGTTTGTGTGTTATTGAGTTTGTACGTAGGGGTAAACTTCGGAATGAATAATCCAATTCTATAAATTTTTCATTGGTAGTAAGATGCATTATTTGTGAGTGATGAAGGCTATTAATGATTACGAAATCCATGCGGACAATGTCGTGGGAGAAGTACTAGTAAAAGGTAAAAATAGTTTTGTACGCGAGTCACATTCTCACAATCTACGAATGGCATGAGCTGATGATGGATGGATAAATACATTCCATTTTAAAACCTGTAATATCCAAAGCTTACATCCGTTTGTATTAACTGCCTCGTTGTTCGGTTCCCGGGTCAGATAAAAAGTGCTATTGGGTTGTTCTGTAAGGAATTTCTCAGTAATAGACTGCACGCGCTTGAATCTATCGAGAAACGGGCCAGGACTCATTGGCAACGATTCACTGGTTGAATCAAAGCTCCAGCTCCTTGAACATCGACGACGAGTTACAAGTCTATCGGTTTTCTATCGGTGTTGTATCGGGAATTAGATTGTGTAATTCCAACGCACACTCCCCGAAATGTAGGGAGTGTGCGTTGGAATTACACAATCTAATTCCGCCAAGCCCGTTCCATTATCGGACTACGAGACAAACGGCGATGCGCCATCGTTACATGGTGGACACTTCATTGTGCGTACGGCTAAGGAGTGGAATTCCTGCCGGAGTCTGTGTTTCTTGATCGCTATAACCTGGGAGTCTTTAAGTCAAGAGTGAATAGGTTACTTCTAGGCAAGCGTGCTCCATCTTCGACCACATCATCACTTACCATCAGGTGAGATGGTGGTCAAACGCGTGCCTATTATCAATAAAAAAGAAAGTAGCCTAGCTATCTTATATCTGTGTCTGATGGGAAAGGAGGAAACGCCTGGGTGTCACCACTGCGAGGGTCGCCCTGAGGACACAGTCGAGCACACGGTGCAGGACTGCCCCGCTTGGGCAGAACACCGACGTGTCCTCACGGCGGCGATAGGCGGAGACCTCTCGCGCCCGGCATTGGTCGAGGCCATGCTGCGGGGCGAGAGGGAGTGGGAAGCGGTCGCCTCCTTCTGCGAAGCAGTCATGCTTCCGAAGGAGGAGGCGGGCCGCGTGAGGGAGAGGATGGCGTCCTCCCTCCAGCCCAGCCGCAGTGGTAGACGCCCACGGCGTCGGACGTCGGCTGACGATCTCCGGCCACCGTAGGCGCGGGCATGCGGACAGCGCGTAAAGGGCAACTCGCTGTCCGACCATGGACCATGCCCGGGTCGACGGCGCGTTGTGTTCCACGCGCGCCTCAAAGAGCGTCAGCAACATGACGAGCCCCCCCCTGCAGAGGGCCGAAGCCTGCCGGGGTCGTGGGACTTATCCCATTACCGTGACCCCGGTACGTAAAGGGTTATTGAAGGAACACCGTGGATTTTAGTCAGTAAAAGTCTGACAGTCCCCCCCACCCTGCCCGGGGTGGGAGGACTTATTTGATAATTTTACCACGTAAAAAAAAAAAAGCTATCTTATATCCTATCTTTAAAAGTCACTACGGGTATTCAGAAGCCAGTAAATCTGACGCTGGTATATAGGGGTACCATATATACGATAACCAAGGGGTATCGTGTGCTTCTGGGTTGTCGAGGTCAAATAGGCAGACGCTCCAACATAGTTGGGAACAGGCTAATAAGGTGATGATGTATCCGTTTGTATTATTATAAAAGTTGTCTCTATTATTTCAGACCACAGTGAAAAAGAAAGTGCGGTTGTCTATGATGCACCTCACCTGCGCTGTGTACAACTATGACGGCACGGAGATACTTGGCTCTTACAACGACGAGGATATATACCTGTTTGACGTGAAAAACGATATCTATCAAAAGTAAGTGAAAATATTTGGGTTATAACAGTCCTCATTTATTTTACTAAGGGGGGGGGGGACTCGTTAAATGGCTTCTCACGATCTGGGTGGAGCGGAAGAGAATACTGACGTTCCCTTCCGATCCACTTTTAACTCTACTAGCGTTGCTGTTTGCACCCTATTTTTTATTAACCCCTCAAGTGTCGCATGTTGAATGTACTTTTTGATTTTTGGGTAGGACTTCAGTAAAAATGATAAATCGGCCATTTGTGGCCATTATCATGGTATATATTATATTATTTATATCATTCAATAAGCAAATCAAACTGACCTTATTTCGCAGTGATGTGATATGTTTTCACTTTTATAATTTTCACTCATATTCGAAGTCATACACACGTAAAAACACATATTCACGAAAAAAGATACACGATAAAACAATAATGTGTAGGCAATGTTAGCATTGGCTACACATTATTGTTTTTTAAAATTATTCCACTTTGATACTGTAAAAAGTAATAAAAACTATTTGATAACACAACGAAAAAGTCTGCGGCGTCACAACAAAAACCACAGATGCATTTTGTAAACATTTTTTTTTCGTTCATATTAGCGGTGTTCCCTTTAAAATGTTACTAAAACCGGTCAAGTATGAATTGATTAGTCGAGTGATACAGCCACATCGTGTTACTTGCAACATAAACGTAAAATACCATCGTCCAATGCGAGCCGTGACGTTATGTACAAATGGTGTACCGTTGACACTTAAGGGGTTAAGGGCGGAAAATATCAAATGACTCCTGATTTGGGTGGAGTGGAAGGAATTATCCAAGTTCTACTGACAAAAAAACACTCTGTCTCTTCATTTGCCCTTACATTTCAGTGTCGTGGTATTTTGTTAAATCATTCCCGCAACTGCGGTAGGGGATTATAACAGGGCTGTTATAACCCATTAGCAAGTGTGCATTTGTTTCATCTTCCTGCATGCAGGCTCTGCAAAGTAACCCGTGACCAGTTAAAGCGGCTGTGACCAACAGCATTTACCGTTTCGATGGGCTTAGAACCGGCTGTCAATAAAGGGGATCCCATTGAAAAGTGAGAGATCCTTTGAGCAGACAGATGTATTTGTCTGGTGGGAAACTGCCCGATGTTTGATATCGGGTGATTTGCAGACAGGCTAGTTGTGCGGTAAGCTTTTCCTGCGCGATACTACAGGTTTTTTTTTTAATAAATGGAACGAGCAATTTGTGTAGAATTCATATTACTAGCAATCTTGTTAACGCCGCCTACTAAGCTAAACATGCTTGTATCTTGAGTAGTTTCACGGCAATAGTGTAATGGGTGGGGTTCGACCCGCGACCTCTTGATCACAAGGCCGATACTTTAGCCATTATGCGTATGAATGAAGTCAGTCACGTGACGTGAGGGGAAGTTGGGGAAGTAGAATTACCAGTTTTTTTGTTGTGTTGTTAATTATTATATTGAATGAATATAATATTTTTATTATATTCTATGTTATTTATACTAACTAAACTGTTTATTTAAATTTTAGATTGCCAACACAGTCCAGCCCATTTTTTAGTTTATCTATAATTTAAGATTAAGGTTTTTAATTTTTGTTTTATAATAATTGCTTAAAGGTGCTCTCACACAGCAATTATATAATGGTTTATAACCTTGTACGGTCGGCCAAGAAAGTGGTGTACCAGTTTTGATTTAGTTTCCCGGTCATCGAAAATTACAACAAGGTTCGTTATAAAAAGATATTACTGAAAGAGACAACATTATCATGACGTAAACCTATGTATTTAGTATTCATACGTCATATGTCACATATAAGTACATGACATTTTAACCTTTAGTATAAATGAAAAGGACATTAGTTTCTACAAAGCAATTGAAATGTTTCCAAACAAAAGTAATAAAAACTATTTAGACAACCGAATTCCATTTGAAAAAGAAAACTGACAATTGACATTTTGTCAAATATATGCAAAAAATCGATATCAAAGAGTAAAGTAATATACAGGGAAAAGAGAGCCCTCTTACGTGATAAAAATGCAAACCTATTTCAATACGCCATCTGTAAATTGGCCCCAAACTAATCACACACACACATAGCTATTTATATGCATGTTAACATGTATAATATAACGTTTCGTCTTATCTCTGTAACATGTTCTAGTAGAACATGCTACAGAAATAGGACGAAACAAAATAGTCCTAAGGGAATGTAGATAGTAAAAGGTAGAAAGAAAACAAAGAATTGTTACGAGCTGGGGTTCGGGATAGAAATAATTAACGCCAATTAGACCAAAATTAACACTTTAATTAAATAAACACAAAGTAAAAATGAGCACAGTTATTCATTCGTCTATATCGCACAGAAAAAATCGCACAGTAAAATACAACAATTTCGGAGTAAGGTCCTAATAGTAAGGGGGAGGAACACAAGGCTTTGCACAAGGCTCAAATCAACGCACTAATTATACTTGTGGTAATTACTTCGAAATACAACAATACGGATCGGGAATTACAAAACGCACATATACAGAACATATAAATATTATATAATATGCAACAAACCGCAATTTGTTACTGTTTATTTTCAAATTTCATTTGTCAGTTCAAGAACTGTCACTTTATAAATCCTAAGTAGAATCTGGCACCAGGTCTTTTTAAATAAGGTTGATTTTTGTGCTTTATCAAATTGTATTTCATTTATGTGTCTATTTGAATTCGTAAGAAGATTCTAATATTTTTGTCAAACTTATCTCCAATTAATATTACATCAATAATTTTATTTCAAGTAAATATTTTTATCATGATATATCGCCATCTGTTGACAATTTAACGTACCCGGTAGACAGTAAATAGTACTGGGGCCAATTTATAGAAGGCAACTCTTTCTTTACTTTGCTGTCAAAATGTGCAGAGTGTCCTCCCCCTGATCGATATATTTTCCGTGTTATTTTTCAATCAACTGCATATAAAATCATCTCAATGCCTGCCAACTTGACCATTGCCGAAAGAGCACAAATAATTGCCCAATTTAATGAGGGAAGCAGTATCAGTGCGATATCCCGGAATTTGAATATATCGAGGCGTTCTGTCCGCTTTTGGATTCGTCGTGAAGGAGAGGAGGGAAGTTTGTTGGATCACAGAAGAAGTGGTCGCCGGCCTGCACTCTCCAGTAACGATAGAGAATTCATGAGACGGGAATATGAAATCAATGGTTTTAAGCCCACAAAACATTTTGCGGAGATGTTCGATGTGAGTGCCCAAACAATAAGGAATCATCTACATTACATGGGGTTGCACCACAGGCATTACGCCAAGAAAATATATTTGACGGATGCTCACAGACTTGCTCGTCTGAACTTCGCCAGAGAGCACTTAGAGTTTGATTGGTCTAATACAGTGTTTTGTGATGAAAAAACGTTTAAATCCAGTCAGCATGGACGTCTTCACCTTTGGCGATATAATTCAACACGGTATAAAGATGATCATGTAATCCCAAATAGAGAATCAGGTCGAATTTCCGTAAATATTTGGGGCTGGATGAGTACGGATGGTGTAGGAGAATTGTGTTCTCTACCTCCTCGAGCGACGGCTGTAAATTATATCGACGTGCTTCAGAATGCAATGCTACCGACAGTCCGTAATGTTTACCCGGAGAACGAAGTGCCACAATTTGATTTTGTTCAAGATAATTGTTCAATTCATAATGCGAGGATCGTAAGAGCCTGGTTTCGTTCACACACTGACGTAAGGGTAATTCAGTGGCCCTCAAGATCGCCGGACCTCAACCCGATAGAAAATCTTTGGGGCCTTATGGTCCAACGATGGTCGCATCAAAATGAAAGAACCAAACAAGCTCTTATTAGTCACTGTAATTATATCTGGGAGGAAATGCGGGGAACCGATATTTGCTCACGGCTTGTTGGTTCAATGAGGTCTCGTCTTTTAGAGGTTATAGAGGCCAACGGCGGTTACACCCGTTTCTAATTTTTAAAAATTTTCAATATCTTCTAAATATTACTATATATGCTATGTTTTTGTTTGTTATAAGTATTTTAAAATTGATTGTAGAAATTTAATAAAAGGATAAATCTATTTTTAGCTTGTTTTTTATTGATATTGTAATTACAAGTTAACAGAAATTGTAGGTTTGTGGACTCGCCTTGTGCCTTTACAATTTTATGTAACTTGTTGATTACAATTCTGAATTTGTAGATACAATTTTGTCATCAAAATCTACAGCCCCCCGCCGTTGATTTTACGACGTCATTGGTTCCATCAAGTTCAAACTAAGAACAGCTGTCACGTTACAAACAGTAATAGTCGTTATCAATAATCAGATAAAGACAGCAATAGAAGTTGTCAGATCGATCTGCAAGCGAAACTAATCTTTATCACCTATGAATCTGCAAGCGATATTCAACCTTAGGGTGGTACACCACTTTCTTGGCCGACTGTACAACACGATAACATTTCATAACAGTTTGTAACATTTTGCTACAACATGTTAAGTATAACATAAAAAAAAAACATAACTTGTTACAATTTATTAATAGTGATAACAGTTTGTAACATTTTGTTACAAAATGTTAAGTATAACATAACAAAAAAAACGTAACTTAATTACAATTTATTAAAAATGTTCCAGGCAGCAGTTATATAATATATACAACATTATATAACTGCACCTTAACAATAATACTACTGTTGTGAAATATTACATTATTATTTATAAATTAATATAATATAATAATATAATATAATATTCCACAACTTTCACACAACGCCATCTAGTCCCAAACTAAGCAGAGCTTGTGGTATGAGTACTAGACAACTGATAAACATACATATATATTTCTAAATACATACATATTATAGACAAATTACACCCAGACAAAGAACAAATGATCGTGCTCATCACACAAACATTTGTCCTAGGTGGGAATCGAACCCACGACCTTGCGCATAGCAGTCTATTAAAAATACTATTTTATACAATAATCAAGTGTCCTTCTTTCCCCACATGCTTCTGATTGCTACGTCACACATGCGCTTGACCAATAAGCATGCAGCGTTTCATCGGAACGTAACTAAAGATGTATATTCATCTCTCTCTTTCATCAGGTGTACCTAAAGGTGACATTTATTTTCTTTCCCTTTTTTACACCTAATCAAGTCAAATCAATTTTATTTGTGTAACATGGTAGTAAATACAGTTCTTAAATTAAAGATAGGTCGCTATGTTATGCCAAGAGGCGTACAAATATATGGTTGCAGGCGAAATAAAGAAAAAAAATATTAATCATGCGAGAGGTAAACACAAATTATTTGTATTTACGTATTAGATAGTAATTCTCTAAGTGTGTGTTTCGTGCCGTTTTTGAGAGGTGCTTTGTGGGAATATGGCGCGTCTATATTATAATGCGTCATTGGTTGGGATGCCCACAATGAAACGATGGCCCACTGTCGATCGTCTTGTAGTCCGATGATGAACGGGCCCGGTGGAATTAGGTTATACAACTCCATCACAAACTCCACGAAATGTAATAGATAGAAAGCCGATAGCTTCTCGTCGGCAATCAAGGCTCTGGAGCTAAAACTGGACTAGTGCCTCGTTGCCAATAAGCGTCTTGGCCCGTTACTGGACACACTCAAATGCAGCTGGAATTTGGCAGATCTGTCACAGAGATGACAATGATTATTAGCCCAATGCTTTAAAAATATTAAAAGAAAACGTTTCTATCTTTCAGGGACGTCACGTCTGAAAAGGATGGGTACACACATCGGTATAGTGGACATCGCAACAGCGCAACGTTTAAAGGCGTCGCGTTCTTCGGACCAAAGAGCGAATACATCGTGTCAGGCTCGGACTGTTCCTATATCTACATGTGGGACAAGAAGACTGAATCTATTGTGCAGTGGTTGCAGGGAGATACGAATGGCGTTGTAAGTGAACGTGTTTATTAAGTTTTACATACCATATCATGATGGCTGTTATGTATTGCGGGGCTTGTGTAAAGGCGTATAGTCGCGGGTCTACGCGCTATCCGGGTGGGTTCGTGAGAACGTAACGGTCCCCGCGGATACAGGATTACTGCAGATAAAGGATTATTTTATTTACGCAGAACAACTCGGCTGTTATGCCCGTTTATTGAATCTAGGTTGGTGTGCGGGGTATTGGTTGTAAATATAACTAAATTAAGAACGTAATGGAGTGCACAAGCCCGTGTGCCGCTAGCGAGCCCCGCGGGTCCCCTCGCGACGAACGCCTGTGGCAAAGGATTCTGGATGGATTTGACAAACGATTAGAAAGAATAGGAGGACAAAGCTGCAAAGGTGTTGTTCGCGAAATATAATTTTAATTAAATTAAAATAGCTTTATTGATTCCTTACAAAAAACAAATGATTTATCTATACTTAATATTATAAAGCTGAAAAGTTTGTTTGTTTGTTTGCTTGAACGCGCTAATCTTCGAAAGTTCAGGGTGGATTTGGATGAAATTTGGTATGGAAGTAGCCTGTAGCTTGAGGAAGGTTATAGGCTACTTTTTACGCGGCTGCAAAAAGGAGAGTTATGTTTTTACCGTGATAGAATCCACGGGAGCGAAGCCCCGCGTGAGTACTAGTAGAAACATATTTTGGTAGTATTACACATGCATTATATTTATATTAATAAATTGTTCATCATTTCATACAATATAATTATTTTGACACATACATTACCCTAAATGTTATTTTTTTTATTATTAAATATATCGTTTAGTTCAGTTTAGGTATTATCATATTATTTTCAATTTTTCTTTCTGTTAATTTCATCATTGTTGTTATGGTTATTTAATTACAATCTCAGATAAAGTAGTTATTAGGTTAGGTTTTTAGTTTGATATGTGTGAGGACCGCCTGTTGCGGTAAAAGCCTCCTCCTTTTTCTTCCATATTGTTCTATGTTTAGCAAGTCTGGCCCATGTTTTGCCCACGTGTTTTTTTATATATTGGGTACCAGTTAGATTACTGTTCCGTTTTTTTTGCCATTCAGCTACGGAATAGGGCCGCCGTAATTTTGATAATTACCTCTAATTTATATTGTTTTTAGGTCAATTGTATTGAGGCTCATCCGCGGTGTCCAGTGCTGGCGACCAGTGGACTGGACAAAGACGTCAAGATCTGGGTGCCTAAGTCTCAACACGACCCCACTTATGACGGTTTAGAAAGGGTAAGACAACCTCAAGTACATAATTATTGTTAGAACACTATCAGACACGTGAGGGGTAGATCTTCAAGGTTATGGATGGGTGACTATCATAACATATGGAGACTCGCGCACGTAGTTACGAGTAGTCAGTCCGAAACCTTGGGACTGGTCTGGGTTGTGGAGGTAAGATCGGCAGTAGCTTCATGAAACCCACTAATACTTAGTTGCATCTGGTTATACTGGAAGCCGACCCAACATAGGACAAGGCTAAAGCTTTGTTTTCCTAGGAAAGCGGTGCCGTCATATAGCGGCCGTAATATTACGGACGCAAAAAGACGGCCGTCTTTACGGTGACGACATGTGGAAAGTTCCACGGCCGTTTTATCACACTGTCTGCTTCATCGCTATCTAGTGTATTATATTCTCTTTGGAAACGTTCACGAAACCATCTGACACCGACAAGACGGCCGTCATGCAAATGGCGGCACCGCTTTTTGACGTTACGGTGTCAGTTACCGCTCTCTAGGAAACCGCGCCATTTTGTTTACATAGACAACGTTCTAGTGACGTCATTCACCGCTGTATTACGGCCGCTATTTGACGGCACCGCTATCCTAGGGAACCAAAGCTTAAGCAGATATGAAACGGTGCTTGCCTGTCTATCTTCTACAGATTGTACTTCGGAGTGTGCACAGGAGCTCCACGACTTGATCCCTTCATCCCCCTTTTACTACCGGTCTACCAGACGTACCGCATGATACCATCCACACTTGGTCGATATACCGTCTTGTCGTACAAAGCGCTTTTCTTCAACATTAATTGTGCGCACAGCCAAGGTGTGGAACTCTCTGTCGGCTTCTGTGTTCCCTGCCACATATGATCCGTCAGCCTTTAAAGCAAGAGTGAATAGGCATTTTCTGGGCTCGCTCGTTCGATCGTAGACCTCATCTTACACTTACCATCAGGTGTGATTGAGGTCTAGAGCGGGCTCATTCGTAATAAAAAAAAATCATGATATCAGTTACTAGTATAAACTTTAAATAGCATTAAAAGAATGCGAACAAACCGCCGATCAACTATCATCACATCGTCGGTCTAATTATCAAAAGCCGTAACTCCAAAAAAAAAAACTTTACTTTTAATGCCATCTCGTGCAGTATTTTATAATCTGTACAATGGAATACTTCTTATTTCCCAAAAACGATTATACGATGAGATATGTGCATTTATCAATCTATAAAAATAAAAAGTCGTACTGCATTTACACTTCCTAACTCCAAACACCGTGGCTAGAAAAGTTGAATTGAATTCAATTAAAAAACAATTTATTCGGTGATAAACACACACAACAATAGAAAATTACAAACATAAAAAAATAACACTAAAAATTTCGCTGAGCATGTCTACACCGAAAGGATTACCAACTCAGCATTTGCTGATTTTGAATTTTTTGAATGCATTTGAAGTTCGTACTTAAGTTAATTTTCTTACAAATACAATGCAATATTAAAAAAAATAATAAATAACTTTCTCTAACAATTCTACCCTTAAACCACAAGTTGAAATATTGCAATAAATGAACAAATAAAACAGTTTTTTCTTGCTCCTGTAAAATTTACTCAAATGAAGTTACGAGCTCTGATATTTAGACTGTCGATATCTCGCGCGCGTGTGGCCTTTTGTTACATTATCCTACTTCCTACTATCCTACTAATATTATAAATGCGAAAGTTTGGGAGGATGGATGGATGTTTGTTACTCTTTCACGCAAAAACTACTGAACGGATCTGGATGAAATTTGGTAAGTAGATAGTTGACATTCTGGAATAACACATAGGCTACTTTTTATCCCGAAATTCTCACGGGATCGGGATTTGCGCGGGAAAACCTTCTCACGCGTACGAAGTCGCGGGCAAAAGCTAGTAATATAATAATAATGTTTATTTCTTCTCATATAAGATCACATAAGGTTGCATAAATGTTGTGGTTACAGATGTGATGTTAGAGACTTAATTAAGTAAGACCTCTGTTCTTCAAACTAGGAACATCCTGCGTCTTGAAGAACAGTTACATGAATTAGGTAAATTAGGGCAGGTTGACACAATTTAGTAGCAATAATAGTTAGACTTAGGTACATTTACAACAAGTAATAAACATTTATCTTTGTAAGGGTGATTTTTTACATTTATACATATCCTACGATTCTTGTGTAGTTTCCTTGTGTGAGTGAGTTGGTAAGGAGTACGTGTAGAGAAATGCAGTACCAGTAAGAATAAAATATCGTTTGATTGTAATATATGCACATATCGAATACATATTTAGATAATATAAATAATGAATAATGGAATAAAAATAACAACAAACATTCGATCGCTTATTGGCCAATAAGAAGGATCAAACAAACATTCGATATTTTGAACACTCGATGTATTGAGTGAACGATATATTGAATGTTCGATTTATGAAGCATTCGATATTATGAACATTCGAGTATTTACATGTTCGATATATAGTGGTCGATCCATTGATATATTCGATTATTTGGCATTCGATTTGGCGTAGTATATCAAGATGAGAAGCTGGAACTTGTTAGACGGTGCACTTTGATTAGTTACTTTTAGTCATACATGTGCTTCTACAAATTGTATGATATAAAAAAAAATACTGCAATCCCAATCCTGTCACAATTTCTGCCGGAATAGCTTCGGAAAAATACTTCCGGAATAACAGTAACCTATGTACTTATCCTGAGCAAAGTCAATAGGTCCATTAAATTTTGTCTAAATTAGTGGCGGATGCTACAGTGATGAACAATATACATCCAGACTTATTTTGATATCCTGTTTTTGACCATGACAGAATTTTTAGTACTAATACCGCTATGATAGTAATGTGTTGCAAACCATAGTGGATAGATAACTAAGCGTTATCAGGTTTACGGCTATCAGTAAATTTTAGATAACTGCGCATCAAGATTATATGAGTGTGTCACACTATAAAATTCAGTTATCATTTAAGAACAACAGTTGTAGGGGTATACTGCAAGATAAGATGCAACGGTGCTTCTGATGACTGTTATCTAGCGAATAGAAGTGACTTATCTCTCTCGTGATATCAAGAACACTTTATATACATTACACATACATTCTTACGGTGTTTCGCGTAGTTTTTATTACACTTACGCGGCTTTAGCTGATTTTAATCAGATTTTTTTTTAATGTATCGATAAAACGCACAAATAAAAAAAATATAAATAAAAAGTTTATTATCTATCTCCTTGCGTCGTATCCTTGAGTCATTACCCGTGGTCCCGTTGAGCTGAGCCATTAACGGGTCCACGGGTAATGTTTATTACCCGTGGTTCCATTCCATTAGGGATTGATTCCTGATATTTTGATTATCTATACTAATATAAAGCGGAAAAATTTGTTTGTTTGAACGCTTCGAAAGCATTGGTGGATTTGAATGAAATTTGGTATGGGAAGCTTGAAAAAAAAAATTGACCAAGTGCGAGTCAGACTCGCCCATGAAGGGTTCCGAAGTAACTATAATAATATAATATAATATGTATATTTATTTGACGAAAAAAAAAACCTTACAAATTTCGTAACACTAGCTGATTTACATTTTTACAACTAAGCCAAATAACTTTGTTTTTCATAGTGTTTGCATGAATTACAAAGTTATATTTGCGGTTTTAGAAAAATGCTATATCTCAAAAACTGCTGACCCGATTTCGTTCAAACCAATTTTGGTTGAAAGTTTACATTAAGGTCTACAGACATATATTTTTTTTAGATTTTGCACTCCATTATTATAGAAGTTAGAGGGGGGGGACACATTTTACCACTTTGGAAGCTTATATCTTTTAAACGATTGACTTTATGAAAAAGTGGTTTTAGAAACCCTGATATCATTTTTAAAGACCTGTCTATAGATACCACACACGCATAGGTTTCATGAAAAAAAATATTTTCAGTTTCAGTTCCATGTATGGGGACCCCCCTTTATTTTAAAAATATTTTAATTTTTTTCTTAAAATCGGAAAGCGGTTCACAGAATACCTACCTACTAAGGTTCACATGTATAGTCTTAATAGTTTCGAATCTGTATTGCAAGATTGAAGTCTATAATTCCGTCTGTAGTTATAGAAAAAAATAATATTTTATATCTCTCCAAAAAATCACTAATAGATAGCATGTTATTTTCTTTTTTAGTTATATATAATGAATGACCGACTTCAAACGCTTAATGATATCGATGGCATACAGATTGCGCGTAGCTTTGAATGTAATAGTTCGGACTTAGCAAAACGGATGACTATAAAAAGAAATGACTTAACTATTGTATCACAGAATATACGAAGTATTTCATGTAACTTTGACGACTTATTACTCACACTTTCGACATTCAATTTCGAAACAGATGTTATTATTTTGACAGAGTGTAGACTAAATCCTGGCGTAAATATTCCACATCTTAATAACTATTTATCTTATGCTACCACAAACCACCTAAATCAAAATGATGGAGTAGTTGTTTACATAAAAAATACTTTAAAATCGAAAGTAGTAGAAATTAAATTAACTCATGCATCTTGTCTACGACTGGATTTACTCAACAATGTTATATTTTGTATATATCGGTCTCCGGCTAATCCAAATACAGAGAATTTTATAAACTCTCTATGTACTCATCTTGATACTATACAAACTCAGAAAAATATTATTATCGCGGGTGACATAAATATAAATATTAAATATAGGGATACAGAATCATCCTATGAGCAAAAAAACAGAACCAATTATCTCAACTCTCTATCTCTTTACGGAATACTGCCTGGTCACACTTTGCCCACCAGAAATGAAAACTGTTTAGACCATTTTATGCTCAAGATAAATAAGCAAAAAAATTCAGCATCTATTGCTATCTTACACACAAGCATAACTGATCACTACACCACTCTTCTATCCCTCGCTAAATCAAAACAAATCGTAAGGCCTAACAAAACTAGATCTATTATAGATTTCGAACAAGCACATCAGTTTTTACTTAATAACAATTTAGCAGACTTACTTCTCTGTGATGATGCTGAAACACTTACAAATCTTCTCGTTTACAAACTATCAGAATCCGTAAATAAAAACACTATTTTTATAAAAATTCCAAATAGTAAACGTATTATAAAACCTTGGATAACGCCAGGTTTATTACGTTGCATTAAAAACCGCAATAAGTTACAAAAAAATAGTAAAATGGATCCCCACAATGATATATTAAGAATAACGTATACAAGATATAGGAATTATTGCAATAATCTCTTAAAAAAATTAAAAAGAAAACATGAAAGAGAATTGATTACTAATTCAGTCACCAATAATAAATTGCTTTGGAAAAACATAAAATTAATTAGCTACGGAAATAATTCTAATAATCACAGTACCGAATTGTTAAGTATTAAATCATCCCCATTAGAATCAGTAAATTTTATAAATGACTATTTTGCGAATATTGGTAAAAACCTTGCACAGCAAATCCAGCCGCCATTAAATATAGAACACAACCGCAATTGTTTTTCTACATCACAATCTAATTCTTTCGTGCTGTTAGACACAGATGAAGCTGAAGTGAAACATATCCTTATGAGCTTAAAGTCAGATAGTGCTTCCGGTTGGGATAATATTCCCACTGGTTATCTGAAACATATAAGTAAGGATATCGTTCCAGTGATAACACATCTTGCCAACACTTGTTTTAAGCAAGGCATTTTCCCGGTTGCTTTAAAAAAATCGATTATTACTCCAATATACAAGTCAGGGGACAGAAAGGATGTCGGTAATTACAGGCCTATATCCGTTCTACCTTCAATCTCAAAAATAATAGAAAAATTAATAAATAAAAGACTAATAAAATTTCTTAATGATTTTAATATACTTTCGGACTCACAATTTGGTTTCCGGCAAGGTATTTCTACTGAGGATGCGGTTACTAGACTAAGTACACTAATAACAGAACAACTTGATAGTGGCAAAAAATGCGTGACTGCATTCTTAGACCTAAAAAAAGCCTTTGATACTGTTTCTGTCCCCGTCCTTATAGGTAAATTGGAGACTATTGGTCTACGTGGATTACCTCTCGACCTGTTTAAAGACTATTTGACTAACAGAAAGCAAAGGGTGAGAGTTGATCAATACGTCAGTGGAGACGCTGATATGTCATACGGTGTCCCTCAGGGAAGTGTCTTAGGGCCGACTATGTTTCTCATTTACATAAATGAATTGTGCAACATGCATATCCCTAATTCACACATCTTTTCCTACGCCGATGACACGGCTATCGTCTTCACTGGTGACTCTTGGTATGACGTTAAATTAAATGCGGAATCCGGTTTAACTCAGGTTTCAACTTGGTTGAGACAAAACTTGCTTACGCTGAACATTTCAAAAACCAACTACATATGCTTCAGCGTGAGCAACCGCGCTCAGCCTAGTGTTGACTTTAATTTGAAGGTCCATTTGTGTAACGTTGACGATGGCTCGGACTGCAGCTGCTTAACTATAAATAAAGTACCCCACACTAAATACTTAGGTGTTATAGTTGATCAGAGACTATCTTGGCATCCTCACCTTGACCAAATCGCAAATAGAATTAGGAAATTATCTTGGATATTTCGGACCCTCAGACATGCGATCCCTAAGAAAGTTTTTAGTCCTGCTGGCCGCTGTAAAAATCTCCTTAACCTAACATATGTTGCGCTTGCCCAGTCAGTGATAATTTATTGCATCTCAGTCTGGGGGGGTGCAACAAAAACAAAGATGTTGGTGGTGGAGCGTGCTCAACGCGCCCTTATCAAGTGCATGTACTTTAAACCGAAAAGGTATTGTACTGAGAAGCTATACCAAATAAGTGACTTGCTGTCGGTCAGAAAGCTATATATTATTCAAATAGTATTAAGACAACATAAATCACTGACTTATGATCCAAGTATACAATTAAAAAGGCGTAAAGATATAATCCTGAAAATACCACAAACAAGGACCATGTTTGCCAGTATGCAACTCCGTAAAAGGTCAGCTCACCTATATAATATAATCAACAAACACATTTATATATACCCAAGAAATAATTACGATGGTAAAAAAATGTTAACAGAATGGGTGAAAACTCTTACCTACAGTGAGACTGAGAAACTTCTCCAACATTCACACTAACACTACCAATTGCATGTATACACATACACCCTTTCACCTCCCCTCTCTCACACATACAAACATGCACACACACGCACACGACATATACACACAATGCTACATCACTACTCAAAAACACACAGACACACATCACAACTTAAACACACACGTTCACAAATTTTCATTTTTTTTTTAATTGCTTTTAAGTTCCTTTTACAGTGTTTAATAGTATTATTCTTAATTGTATCTATTAGTTATGGAAGAGCGGAGTCTCCTAATACAGACATTGTTTGTCTAAAAGGAGGCTCCAATCACTATGCTATGTTGTACGAAAACTGTTTTTTTCAATAAATAATTATTATTATTATTATTACTAAAATGGCTGTGACATACGGACGGACGGACAGACAGACAGACGGACAGACATATCGAAACTATAAGGGTTCCGTTTTTTGCCATTCGGCTACGGAACCCTAAAAAGACCCGTTAATGGGTCCATGGGTCCATGGTCCCGTTGAGTTGACCCTCATTACTCGTATTGAGGGTCGTGAGCTCCCTTTTGCATCACGTTTTCACGTATTATTTTTCTCCAATAATTTCTGTCTCTTGCGGTGTGGAAGGCGTTGTGTACTGTAGTGTCAAGAGCAGTACGGACCTGCGGGCCTAGACAAAATCCATTTTCTGTAAGCGTTAACGCCAACGGAAAAATTAAATTGTATGGAGTTGACATTTGCTAACCACATGTCACGTGATTGTCACGTGTTAGTAAATGTCAACTCCATACAGTTTAATTTTTCCGTTGGCGTTAACGCTTACAGAAAATGGATTTTGTCTAGGCCCGCTGGTCAGACGAATGTATTGGGCTGCGTCCAAAGTTTATGTAGTAACTCAAATTTAGTGTACAATAATACATTATTGAACATCCTTTTAAGCAAGAATAATGCTTGTGTTTGGACATTCCGCTCATCCACTAGTTTTTAATGTTCAACCATGGGAACTATCTATTTCTTCATTGAAAACCTCACATAATAATAATAATCTTTATTAATACACAAGAAAACGCTTTTGAAAAAATAAAATATATATATATTTTTTTTTTCAAAATCGTTTTAATTTAATTATTTAAGTTCATGTTCATACAGTTAGTGGAAATCCTGACCCCTGAACTAGGTGATCCTGTGACTCAGGAGTCAGTTTTCTGCTATCATTGAGATACCAAAAACCTTTTAATCAGTAAACAATAAATCATCCAGGAGCCAAAAGTACATTGAAGATAAGTAGAAGTGTAATGTGAGTGTTCTTGTGTGTGAGGGTCTGTGCATGTATATGTTGGAGGTATGTGTGTGTTTTTAGTGTATTTAAGCTTAGGTCGGATATGCTGATAAAAGAAAGATTTTGTCATCTTTTTTCTTATTATATAAAAATCAATTGTTGTTCGTTTGTCTCGCTAAAACTCGAGAACAACTCGACCGATTTGACTGATTTTGGTTTTAAAATATTTGTGGAAGTTTAGGGAAACTTAGAAAGGTGAGAAAAATGGGGGTACGAAGTTCGCCAGGTCAGTTAGTTTACTGCTGGTGGTTAGTTTTCCTTCTGTTTGATGATATTTCTGATTTTATAGACAACTGTGTAATTTAACCCTGACTTCGTGGTGATCCAGCCAAGCTAATTCGATGTTTTTAGACACATGAAATGGTTTAACATTTCATAGCATATCCAAAAATTAGTTTCGGATATGCTATACAAATTAAAAGTTGCCCATTGCTCGGCTGATAAGTTTTTATTTATATTTATTTTCGAACCCGCCGCCTCTCGATCACAAGTCCGACACATTAGTCAATATGCTATTGACGCATAAACACAAACTTAAATTAACACCAAAAAATCTAATACAATCATTCTAAAATTGCAGGTAGTCCGAGAAAACAGCGTATCACAGCTGAGAAGTCCGTTATTCAACGATTTTTTACCTACACTATATAGCGCGTGGAGGGGAGAGAATCGACTATTCACAGATGAAGACTCTGCGCCCCCTCTCGGTGGAAACATCGAGTTCGATGGAAACGTATGCACGACCTTCTAGTAGGAACAAGCCCAGCGTTGGGACTAGATTTAAACGCAGCTTCACGTTGGTTTGAGTTATTTTCGTAGTTATTGTTTTGTTAAATTGGTTGGTTAGTTATGTAAGTGTTAGTTAGTGAACTTTGATGGGAGGTTACAACATAGCATGCCTAATTTATAGAAAAAACTAACCTATATCATCACTTTAATGTTCAGTTTCAATTCTCTTTAGCAGATTCTAAATTCTAATTTGAATAGAACTAACCCATATGTTGATTGTTCGCTCCATCTATCAACTTATGGGTTCTTGATTCAAATTTTCTATTCAATATTTGAATTGAACAAGCTGCTATTCTGTATTTAAATACACATGATTATGTTTAGTTTTTTTTTTATTGAAGTGAAATGTTGTCGATGCATTGTTGATTCGTGCATTTTATTTACAGTCATATAATTTAATTGGCAACACTCCTCAGGTTATCCATTTATTAGTATAATTTGACGTGTTACACATCTGTTGGGATTACCCTAAGTAGGTATTCTATTCTATCGTACATTTAATTAATGTTTTAATATGTATATGTAACTCAAGTTATATCATAAATCTGTCTCAATAAGTTAGTATTTCATTCATCGGATATGGACAAATTGGAAGTTCAAAGAAACATGAGACATGGTTTTTGAATTTTAAACAGGTAATAATAAACATACAGATTGAAATTGAAATCATTGACATCTTTCCAGGGGTTGAAAGTAATCATGACTGAAAATAACTTTTGCTATGAAAACGAATTTGAAATGTTTAAAAAACCAAATTTATATAATTTTATGTTTTTTTTTTACAATATTTCAAAGTTGTTCTCATCCCCTGCAAGTTGGAATGAAGGCAAAGTCAGTCTGTATAATCCGTACATACAGATTGAAATTGAAATCATTGACATCTTTCCAGGGGTTGAAAGTAATCATGACTGAAAATAACTTTTGCTATGAGAACGAATTTGAAATGTTTAAAAAACCAAATTTATATAATTTTATGTTTTTTTTTTACAATATTTCAAAGTTGTTCTCATCCCCTGCAAGTTGGAATGAAGGCAAAGTCAGTCTGTATAATCCGTAGCGTGTATTAACTAGAGCGGCTAATACATTGATATAGGTATTTAAGATTTCTTATTGGTATTGTAGTTTACAAATTGAGCTTGCAACAGATTTATAAGACATTACAAACTTGGTAAACTGAATCTTGGTAGTCTGTTTCAGTCTTTAAATTTTTATTGGTTATGTACACTACAAATGATACATGCTGCATTTAAATCTAGACTTAACAAACTATTTAACTAGGAGTTAAAAATTGTCTTAACCTGTTTTATATTCACGACTTAGTTAAAATATTGTAAATGTAATGCCAAACATACATGTCATGTTAATATTAGTTGTTTGTTTGTAATCGAAGGACGCTTGTGGTTTTTGTAATATGATTGGGATAGATAAAAAGTTATTTTTGTACAATCTGTTATCTTTAATGTTTTAAATGTTGCTGAGCTAGTACCAATTCGTTTTTAAATATTAAAATGGCTGCCAACTCATAGCTGCATCTGTTGTAGGTCTGAGGGAGTTTGTCTATAATTAACACATTGTGACTCGACTCAACTGCCTATAGATACTAATTTCTGTATCAATATTTATGGGCGTACATGAATCTAGTAGTATTCAGGACCGGGCTTATACTTCGATATGAGTCCGGCTATTTGGAGGCCTGAATATAAATGTATACAACATACACACTCTCGTTCGAGAACCCAGTACGAAAGTCTGATTGGAAAGCAACCGGAAAGAATTATTATAAAAACCAGCTAGAAAATCAGATGGTCATTGTCTTAACGTCATATAATATTGCATACCCTAAGTTTGCAGAGTGCGTTTTAACTGTTATAGATAGTTTTGGATTGACGAATGACAAGGGACTGCAAGGAAGAAAGCAGATTTCACGTCTCATAATAATACAAAAAACGCCACAAGAAAATTAAAAAGGAATGAGTCTCGCCAATTTCACTGGGAAAACCGTAATTTGGCACGTGTAAAGTGGCAAGAATTTTGAATTTCGCTCCAAAACTAAAAGGTTGCCAGTAACAAAATTGTAAAAGCTGGCAACAAATCATAGGTGTGAATGATTGAATAAAGGTCATGTGTAATCTCTGCACGTATTACGAGAAGATTTGTTGACGCAACTATGACTGGCCTCTTAGTCATGATGTATTTAAAATATCCAACTCCAAAAGACCTGTATCATGTACTAGATTTAGTTGGTATACGCGTGCCTGCCTGCTTTCCGTTATAGGCAGTATAAGCAATGAGTCTGCCTATAATTATTATCTCAAGGCTAAGTGATGTGTAATAGCAATTTTAGTAGTATTCTATGTTATAGTTATATGTGAAAACTATTGACAGTGCTTTACAGAACTCTTTTCAATTGATCGATGTCGTGCAGAATAATACACGTATCTATTATATTTGGACAAATATATTTATAGACAACATATTTATATTACACCAATTAAACGTCAAGATATATTTTAAATAACTATTTTATAAAGAGCAGAAGTATATGTATTACGAAGGCAATGGATAACAAATTATAAAAGCTAACTTTAAAAATGCAAACGAGAAAAATGTATAAGTTTTCTCGTAAAGTTAGTCCCATTTTAACGATTTCACAGGCTGTGTTTTTGCTAAAGGTCATTGAAAATGTCTAGTAGCAAGTACGCCTAGGCGTATTGTTAATGTAATTTTATTGATAACGTTTGAAGTCTACAAATAAGAATAAAAACCACAAGAGTCTTATAGTTTGATAGTTTTGAAATTGTAAACGGTAAAACAATTAAATATTATATATAAATAATATGTATATGCCTGTGATATATTGATTTGATGGATATTTTGATTCATAAATTAGAAAATATTGTGTTTATAATAATTAGTTTTGAAAAAATAAGTAGACGTAACGCACTATGCGTCTCATTTTATGTGCATATATCAATATTCTAAAAATGCGCGCTATTCTTAGCGTTCGCAGTACACTTTTTCTCACATTAACACTTAACACCCAATAGAAATAAGTACTTATTTAGGAAAGTCCTAGAATTATCCGATGTTTCTTAAATTTAATATGGCTGACGCTATCCGATTTAAACTGTATCTTCCATCATATTATTTGCCGTAAAGTATAGATATTTGCACACGCAACAGAATTCCTGCTTCTTAAACTTTTATTTACCCTTTAATTAAATTATATTGTGATATCTCATCTCTTTAGGTTAGGAAGCAGGATGGCTTACTGATACTAAACACAAGATTATAGTTTGTAACAGGGTAATTCCCGGTCAATATAAATCAGCTGTATCTTCGTGCTTTGTGCTATACATAAGTGTGAAATAAAATAAAAATATAGTAATGAAAAGAACAGTTTGAATACAAAACAAAACTGAAGTAGGCAATAAGAAATATACGGCTTTGAAGTAGTACAGGGCACGACATCTTCACTGCATAATTAATAAAAAAATAACACCTTTCAAGTCGCTCTTGTTTTATTATGTTATAAACATTACCAATATCTATTTTAGACATCACGTGTGCAATTTTGACTTAAGATTTATGCAAAGTAATAACTTGTTGTTTGGTTACAAAAAGAATTAGGTTACAGATAAAAAAATGTAAGAAAAAGAAACACCGTTACGTCTAAAATAAATATTTTTGCGGGATTTATAAAGATTCCTTTTTTCCTTGACTACATTTGCCACCGCTCATCTAGGTCATACGATTATATTTTAGTTCGAGTGTATTTAATTTATCGTTTACGAACGCCTCCCAATGAGTGCGTAGCGAAAAATGTAAGGTTAGTCCCAATATGTAAATAAATGATGATTTGAAATATGTTTTCTGTTTATTTTTAATTAATTAGCATCAGGAAAGTAAGCGCCGCAATTGATTAGGTACCTAAGCAGTTATGATAATGGTGGTTATAAAAAAACTCTTATTGCATTTTCAATATGGCGGCAAATACAAACAAAAACTACTAAGGAAAAGTTTCATGTTTGTATGAAAGTATACGACTCGACAAACAGCATAAGGGTGTTCAATACAAAACAGTTTTCAGCACCGGCTTTCAGCTTAAAAATCATTTTAGCTACAAATGAACAGAAAATCAGAGGTAATGATAAAATCAATAAAGTTATTGATGCGTTGTGTTATCGCCGAAATTAGTGTTTTCTTTCATAGTCGATGAAAACTTGTCGATCTAACGTACTACCTATCGATCGTGGAATTTCATGATTTTCCTGACTAAACAAATTAAACTCTGCAATACATTATTTTATCACAGCGAACTTTTTATTTTCCCGCTTTTCTATGATTGATTGCAGCGCCTAGTTGCGTCAAAATTTGGAACTAATTGAAGCCGACGCGATCTTATTTTTAACTATTTCTCCGAATAAAAACCTTTAGGAACACAAATAGTTTAAAAGATATCATTAAAATTAGTTTTAACACCGTTTTAACTTTTTACCTAGCTGCTGAATAGTCAAATAACCAATATATAATTCAATATTTTTACCCACATGCTAGTCATAGCTTGTTAATGGCGGACGATTTGGACCAATCGGCGTCGAGGCGTGCAGAAGCCCGCGCCATCTTCGTTTTCAAACTCATCTGGCCGCTCGCTCACTCGCTCAGTCAGTCGCGCGTCGGATCCGGGCAGCCGTACAACTTAACTTACTAATTCTAGTAATTAACACCAAAATCAGAACAATCATGAGCACCAATGAGAATAACAGTGAAGTGGCCGTCGACAAGGTCGGCGATGAGAAGAAGGCTGACGCCAAAAGTGACCTAAAAGGAGCCAAAAGGGCAGCAGAGGTGAGTGCACATGTCAAACAAATGTATTCGATAGAATCGCTCGCCATTTTATTGAACGCTGTTATAAAGGCTCCATTATATTAATTTTCACATTTATAGTACCTTCGTACATCATTCCACGTGGTAAACAGAGACCTATGTGTGTTGGCACCGAAACGATGCTGACTCTTGCCGGCGTATTTTTGGATGTCATTTCTGTCGAGTTGTGCATTTTAGCGTGTGTGGGGGAAATCGATTAGCCAATAACATGATGCCCTCTGAAGAAACAAACATATTTTTTTTTACCAGAGGCTTAATGTATTTCGCGGGGCACTCGTAGTTTAGCTTTTGTTTACTCGTTTTCGATACGGAGGCATGACCTTGGCGGAAAAAAAAACATGGCGCGAGAACGTACGCTGTCCTCATTGATGTGGTTATTATAGAAATTATGTCGATATGGGTGTCGTAAGGCTTAGCTGTAGAGTGCTATCGATTATAATGCGTGGAAATAGTTATTTTCGACTTTCTCAGGGCTTGTGTTCATCGTAGCGTGACGCTAGATGGATGGGTAATATGGCCGGCGCGAATGTCAGTGTTTGAGTTGGATGGACTGTCACAAACTCACAACCGCCGCGCAAATGTAGACTTCGCGTTATCTGCTCGCAATATATTCTTATTATTATCTAATGCAATATTCAAGTCTACCATGACTGAGTCACGCTTATGCCGTGTAGAATTGTTATTTTATTTCGGCGGTTACACTGAAAAGTAGTCAATGACCCGGCATTATTTGCATGTAGGTGTAGGCATAATGTAGTATGTATCCTTTGTTCTAGTAGCATTTGTACATAGCACGCAGTCATGTAAACTCATCGACTGCACAAATTGAGCGGGAATCCTGAATATGCTATAATTTACTAAAAATGGAAATGTTTTATATCCTCCGTCCTGTTCTCTCTAAATATCGTACGTACACGAGGACGCATGGCGTGCTTTACGGGCTTACCGCTTGATTCAAGACTAGCGTTTGTATAGGTTAGCTATGTCGTAATACAACCAACTAAAACGTGTATGTTAATAATATGAACGAAACAACAGAGGTTATGTATAATTATTATTATGACGGTTTTTAGTTATTTCTTATGTATACGGCGACGCTTTGCGAACGGATAGGTAGGTATGCGCGGTGACCGCGTTCCGCTCAACTTTGCCACGGAAAAAAGGGCCGTATGATGCCGGCCCCGCTTTACGTCGCTCTTTCCCCCACACAACAACTAATGACCCACGCTTCTTTATCGTTACGAATCTTTGTCACCTGCGTTTCATTATTATGCAGGTAACTTTCATCGTTTTCCCACAAAATCATGCTTAAACAGATCTCTCAGGGCATTCAAAATTGAAATAATATTGGCTAATGGCCAGTTATTGCTTGTTTGATCTTGAGTACGTCAAGGTGCATTGTATACCGTCGTATATGGTGTGTAAACAATTAGAAATATAGCAATAATTTCTGGCGTTTTAGGAGAAAACGACGGAAGCGAAAAAGGCGCGAAAGGAAGAAAATGGCGGAGGCGGTGATGACGAGCCTCACAGTGAAGAGGAAGACCTAGAAGGAGAGGGCGAGGGTGAAGAAGACGATGACGAAGAAGTGGAAGGAGAGGATGATGACGAAATCATCGGAGAGGGAGAGGACGACGATCTCGAGGGTGAGTAGAGCCTGCCCGTTAATCTAATGCCATCATTTCACTCTAGTTTCGCTTCTAGGGTTGCATTATGTTTAGCCATAAATCATAAGCTAAACATTGACGTGCGTCGACGAAATACACGAGCTAGTAAGGTTATCGATTGCTATGTGACCGCCTTTAAATTTAATTATAATATAAAGATCTAAGTGAATTTAATGTATTTATTGGCAATTTGACTATTCAAAACACTGTTAAAAGAATGTTTTCCTTGTTAGCTAATTGAAAAGTAATTGATACACGATACAAATGACAGCAAGAGTATAAACTAAATCGAGAGGCTTCCTAGGTGTTGTCAAGTATATAAAAAGCTTTGTTCGATTGTTGTGGCGCGTGCGTGCGACGCTAATATCACGTGTTGGTTGTTACAGACGAGGAGGTGGAAGAGGAGCTAGGTGAGGAGGAGGAGGAGGACGCGTAATACGCCTCGTGCCTCTTTATGGACAATGTCACAGTGATGTGTTGTGCTCGTGACGCCCCGGACTGGCGCGGCCTCGCCTCGCCTCAACTGTCCACACACCGCGACAGCCCCAACTACAGGACACTAACAACAGTTGGGAACACGCGGGGCCGACAACGCTCCCACCTAAAACGGGTGCAGTTCTATTTAAATGACAAATGTAATTAATTAAGTCAAATTCAATGCAGATTTTCTTTTTTTTACAATGTTTAAGTTCGGTACTGAATGCTGTATCTTTACTTTTTCGCCTCGTTATCGGGCGTGTAATTAATTAAGACTTAGTAGAATGCTGTTGAATTTTGTCATGAAATGTACAAATGTGTTTTTCGGAAGTAAACTTTATTCTAAGTGAAATCCGCTCTGTATTCTAGGTCTACCTGTGAGCCCGTTGTATGGTGAAGTTGTGATATTTTTCTATGCTGTAGGAACCTATCCGTTATTAAAATATAGAGGTACGCCAGATTTAGCGCGTTATAGTAAATAAGCTATAAGTCACAAAGCTCAATTCTTCATTTTCTTGTTGTCGATGAGAGTTTGTGTGTACATATTTAGCATAAGTGAAGCCTGTGATTTTTTAATCAGTAACAATGTAACAAAGTGTGAACGTTGCATTCAGGTAAATAGTTTTCTTTTATACAGTAATATCCACAGTCGCGTTTAGATTACACAATCGTTTCCTCGTTCGACTCGATCGCGCATTGGATCGAGTGATAAAGTATGATAACGAAATAAAACATAGAAAATTAGTCATTTAGCGATAGAATCGGTACGAATGGGGGTACCGTCCAGGGCTACCGGGTCAGGACGAGGAAATGTTACCTCAAGCCGCGGCGTCCGCCGCCGGTCGAGACGCGGTCGTTCGTAGTCCACACGTCAGTTTACTAGAAAAACATCACAATTTTGCCATTATCTTGCGCCCATCGCGCGCCGGCCGCTCGACCGATAAAGAGAGCGCGACGGTCGGCGAAGTGCGCGATAGCGAATAACAAAAATATATCAAACCGGCCTGTAATTTTTGTCCATAACTGTTAATTAGGATAGAACCTTCAGCTCGGTACTCCAGTGTCTCACGGTGTGGAATAAGAGATTCCTAGGTTAAAGTGATTTAGTATGTAGGATGTACGTCATTTTTTATGAAAGGACGCCACGGGCGGGGCGGGGCGGCGGCGCGTGGCCTCGTTCGATTTGCCGGCGGCGCTGCCGCTCCGCGCCCGCTCGCCGCAACCCCGCACCACGACGCGGCGACGCGCTCTCGAGCGTGGAAAAACACCCGTTGTGCGCTATACATCGCTGCACGGGTTCGCCGATGACCTGCCAGCGATGTACTCGCACCGCCCGTCTAAACGCCGATCGTCACATGAGCGTTTTTGATACTTATTGTTGAATCCGTTTTCACTCCGTTCAGTCCTTCGCGGGGCGTCGGTGTGCGGACACCTACTTGAAATGACTTATTTTCACGCAGCCGACCCCCGGCGAAGGCGGCGAGATGTTTTGAGAAGCATTTAGCTAATAAATTGTTCCATTCGCGATCGAATACCAAAGGGAGCAAAGATGTTTTCATTAGAGAAAATTGACATGGAAATCAATAAAAATATCTTATGAGTAAATCTTATTGTCCCGCCTTTTCATTTTTGTGGTAAGAATGAGAGCTGTCGCATATTTGTACTATGTACGACTTATGTGATTACCTTAGTACGATTTTATTTATTTGTGATGTTGAACACTATTGATTTTCTACAATGGACGAAATGTAAATACAACCGATTTTAAGTAAAAAGTTATTTTGTTTTTAAGCTTATTTATTTGTCCCACAGTATCGGATTGAATGAATCCCGAATGTGAAATTCTCATTTTCGAGAACCGATTATGATGACGTTAAAGATAGCGTTACAAAAATAAATATGGCGCATGTCTTGAGAAACGCAATTGATTAGGCTGTATTCATACTGCAGCAAATGCATTTAGTTCAGGATATCAATTTTGTTCTTCCGAGGCACATAAATTGACGAAGGGTGACTGAATATCCCTTCACACTCCCCCTTTCAATAAGAAACCTTACCCTACGAGGGTCGTTCATTGAACTTCCGTTTGGTTGCGTAATACACTCACCAATGTTAAAATACAAAATTCTATCTACCTACCGAGCAACGTTTCAACGTCGGTAAATCAAACTTCCCAATGTTATAACTTGCTTTGAGACAGTAGGTACCTATCACAAAACTTGGAACCTACT
This sequence comes from Tholera decimalis, assembly GCA_943138885.2. NCBI lineage: Eukaryota > Metazoa > Arthropoda > Insecta > Lepidoptera > Noctuidae > Tholera > Tholera decimalis. The sequence continues at coordinate 4,218,851 of OW964557.2, read as the reverse complement.
ACCTAAGTAGGTACCTATCTACATTTATAAACGGGCGGTTCGGTAGATAACGGTAAGCTATCATGTGTATACAGCCTTGTAACTGTGGGAACGTTATACTAGTGCCATCTATTGCGTGGTATTTCTAACAAGTTTCGTAAAATGTACGATAGATTGCGCTACTTTGTACTCAATTTATTAATATTCGTGTGTACCTACTGGTTACATAAATAGATGGCACTAGCGAGCTAAAAATGGCGCCAGTTTTTGGATTTTATAGCAGGTGTTCATTTTATGAGAATCATCATCACACAGTATTTAAAAATTATTTTATTGGGCTACGGATATTTATAAAATCATTTGAGGCAATGGCAACCAGCTTTGCCGATATGTTATTATTTTATAAAATACCTATAACAAATCAGTAGAAATTAAAGTTTCAAAACTTCCCGTTTTCTATAACACTAGCCTATGCCCTCGGCATTGCTCGCGTGTAAAGGGTTTTCAACGAGACATGAAGCCTATGTCCAAATAATGTAGCTTTTTATTGGTAAAAAATGTTCATAAACTGTTCAGTAGAATTAGAGGTTATTTCCTACAAACTAACACTTAACAGACTACAATATTATTATAGATAGGTTAATCAAACACTAGCTCTCAAACTGAATAGTTGCTAGTTGTAAACTATATCTAAATACAATCAAAATTCAATTTCTTACCTTATATTTCGTAATTGTATGCAATTTTACACACTTACAGACTACCTATTATGTAGGTATCCAGTTATTCTTCAGTAAAATGTGTTCTTAAGAAATCACGACATTCATAACTTTTGATCATAAACCTGGAAATCTGCATAGATTTGAAAATAGAAATAAAACTTAACCGAATTCAGCCAGTGGTTGACTGTCTGACATTTCAGAAAAGCATAGAGCAGTGTTGGTTATGAAATCGGTCATAAAGTTGTTTCGGGTTTATCCAAAACAATAGACAAAGAAACTGATAAAGAGCCTGTAAGTGATGAAGTTACTCTTTCTATACTGTTACAGTGTATTTATTTTTTGTCCTGCCCTGTAAAATAAAATCTAATATATACTTATATAAATCTTGTATGACAGTGTGATATTGAAGTCGTCCGAAACGGGTTGGTTGACCCATTTTTAAGAATATTATTCTAGTAACTAGGTCGGAGAATTGGTTGTAGGTTTTGTTTCAATAGAATTATTTAAATAGTAAAACAACTTTTGCCGTTCAATATTATATCTTTATATTATTAATTTAATACATTTCAATTTTGGTTTTATTACATTAATAATAAATAAGCAATCTAGCCTCTCAACCACATTACGTCACCGGCGGCCAGCTTAAGTTGACCTCTAAAATTTTTTCCCCTATCGATTTTAGAGGTCAACTTAAGCTGGATGCTTGTGGCCGCCGGCGGCCTTCCGTGCGTTGAGCGGCTAGAATATTATAAATCAGGTATTCGTTGATTACAACATTCCAAGACTGACTATTACATGAAGAATACAAATAAATGTTTTGATAATATTTACTGTTTTATTTATTTTAATCAATTTAGTTGACCAAATAAAAAGCATAAAAAACTGTACTACTCGGCTGCTAACATAAGGCCGTGCGCGCACTGCGTTGCGTTTTAGGCTGGAAACAGTGCTTGACCGACGGTCGGCGCTGACCGTCAGTCGGCGTAGCTATATCTATGCAAGCCTATGAATGCGTACTCAGCTACGCTGACGATTTTCACAACCGACCGACGGTCAAAATGTACGGTCAGCGCTGACCGTCGGTTGAGCACTGTTTCCAGCCTTAGAAACGCAAAATCTGTGAAGTATGGAGTGTCATAGAAGTGCGCGCACTGCGGTGGAATAAACGCGTACGGTAGAGTCACCGGTGGCCCCTCGCTGCAAAATTGCGGTGAGTCTACCGCAATTATTTTGTATCGCATAGGAATGTATGTAGTACCGCGCACTGCGGTGAAACAAACGCACGTTTTGTCTGATAATGTTGCCATACATACAGATTCCTTTGTATTTATACATATTTATGAAGTGTGATACAGATCAGCACTCGATACAGATTTATATCTAAATTTCACACTATATTGATAGATAGACAACCTTTGGAAGGACTTTAAAAACTTTAATTAAAGTGGGGAGGGCAAAATTAGTGTACTTACTACTCATAAAAACAGAGAAAAAAAATATTAGTAAAGTATATATGCAGATAACTGTTACAACTAAAACAGAACTTAGCAAAATAAATTACCTAGATACCGCATTTATTACGTTACACACACCGCTGAACAGAACAGAATGATTGAACATTATTCTTTAAACTTATTAAACCCATACATGACATCTATACAGATGACATATTGACCGTTGAACGAATCTATTCTTTATGGTTATTTTTTTATAAACAACGTTAATTTAAATATTCTAATTATCTTAATTTATTATTTTAATTAATTTCCGTAGTACATTATTTTAACATGGGCTGGTGTCTATTGACGTAGTACTTGCAATGTGCTAAAAATCGTTTTTTTTTTTTGGCAGCATCATCACAATATAATAATATATGGAATTTTCTCTATAATACAAATACTTAATTAGAATGTTTAAATTAACGTTGTTTATAAAAAATAAATAAAAAATAACTATAAAGAATAGAATCATACAATGCTGTGTGTAACGTTATTAATGCGGTATCTAGGTAATTTATTTTGCCAAGTTCTGTCTTTAGTTGTACCATTTAATTTTATCAATACAGTGTGAAATTTGTATAAAAACCTGTATCGAGTGCTAATCTGAATCAGACATCGAAAATATGTATAAATACGAAGAAATCTGTATGTATGGTAACATTGTCAGACAAAGGGTGCGTTTTTCTCGCCGCAGTGCGCGCACCTGAGATTGCGGTCATTCTACCGGTGCGGTAAAATTACCGCAATCCGCGAGTTGACAGTATGTTTAAAAATTTAAAATAACTATTTAATTATGTAAATCTATTGATATGAAGCACAAAATAGTACAAATGAAGAAAAGATTATTAATTATTTATTTTATTTTCCCTTGAGAAAAATGAGACTTTTTTCTGTGAGTCACGTGATTAGAAACACCAATCAGAAAACGAGACGTCATCGTTCAATATTTTGACAGCTGACTGGTTATCTTTAGTTGGTGCGTAAGACAAAATAAGAAATACATTGACATATATGGGCATTTTCACTTTTAAGTGTACCCTGATAAAAATACGAGTATTTTTTTAAAGTTATTTTTTTAACATATTTAAAGGTCCTAGGCTATACTACATAGTCTGACGGACTGAAAATAGTATTTTGTTTTAAATAAATAGCATATTTTCCTTATGAAAAATGGAAAATATATGGACATTGTAGAAAACTACTGGTCAGTTTGGTGACGATTTAAAAATCGTCCTGTTTTTATGTTTTAAGTAATTTGACTTAATTTTTATTTTCTATTGCTACTACATATTACAATCTATCGAAAAATACGGATAATCCCCTTGAATTGAAAGCTAATTTTTATCAAATGAGGTTTCAACTTCAGTTTGGTGACAAGTGATGCTACGAAGATTGTTTTTTATATTATATTCGTTTGATTAAGTGGTAAGTTTTTTTATACGTTTTGTAGTGTTCAATATTGTAACTGGCTAAAACAATATTTAAACAGTTATTTAGTGAAACAACAAAACAAAAGTTGTAAAAAAATATTTTGTCCACATTTAAATTGGGACAGTCACCAAACTGACTCACTGAAAAACCTTAAGCTGAGGTTACATGATACAAAATAAAACATCTTTTTGGTTTACATTTTTTATTAAAAGTTTAACATATGTATTAATATATCTTAATCTAATGAATTATCTATCGACAACCAAGGAACATATTTTTGGCAAATAAATGAATCTAATCTAATCTATTAATCAATATGCAAAAGGAACAACCTCCCTAAATTTGTGATTAAATATAACTGCAAAAATACCTACAGTAGGTTTTTTAGTTACCTTTAAAAGGAATTTAATCAGTCTAAAGTTAAGTAGTCTTTGATATAATGAGAGTAGGTATAATATAATTTAAATAGTAAGTAAACTAGCCAACTGTTCCACTTCTTAAGAAAACTAATTTTGGCATTTTATTTAATAATATTATGATTACTTACAAGTTTCATTTATTATCAATCAACTTAGGAATGTTATATCAACGATACCTATATAATTATATACCAAAACATATTAGTTTGGTATCTTATATAAAACTTCAAAAATAAGAACTCAAAACGTAATAACAAATTAACCATATAAATTACAAACATCACATTCATCTGGAGTAAAATGGTCATAAACAAAATATTTACAAAAAAAAAAACACCAGAAGTATGAACATTGTAACAAATTCCAAATTTATATCCATTTTAGTCATTTTCAAAGTGAAATGTTGTAGTCTTGTTGAATTGTTTATCTCTTGTTGACATCCAATAAACTTTTTAACTAAAATAAAATGAGTCATGGGCCAGGGCCAGTTAGCGTCATCAATATAAAACTGCATCAAATCATGCATTGTGAGTACCTCATCCACGTCATGGAAAATCACCATATTTTGCGATATACCTAATTGCATCGGACTTAGGTACTCAAGTGTAAGCGTTCAATCAATCTGAAACAAAAATAAATATATTTATAGAAAAAAAACTTTGATTGAATTAATCTTATAGAGCTCTATTACAAAATATAGTACCTCTCAATTCCAAACATGATTCGCAAACATAATTACGGCAGTTAGGTTCTGCCATGCACTCATAACAAAACCAGTTTTTGCAAGAAATAGATACATTTTCCTTTTTGGTTAAGAACAGAAGAAAAGCATTTATGACTATATACTATCATGTTCTTTCCGCGCCACTTAAAGGCATTGTGAGATATACCTACTTAAAAACACTACCTGAAAATAAATATTGCAAATGGTGCATGTGATCCCATCCTTATGTGTCAGTTTAGTCACATTTTGTAGTCAGTCTTATATGTGACGCAATAAAAATGTCACCACACGGACGTCACATTCACAGGCAAGATTAAAAGAAATAAGTTTGCTTCTCACAGCTAAATGTTTCGTAAGAATAAAGTATGTGAAAATAGTTTTGAGTTATATCTGATTCGTTTATAACAGTTGAAGGATATTAAACATCCTGCATTATTAAGGAAATAACATAACAAACCTGACAAAAAAGTGGAGACAGCCGCCGACACGAACTAAAAAACCCTTTCGCTCGAGACACTGTGGCAAAACTCACGTTTTTAAATGCTGGCCTAGATCTTCTTCACAAAATGTTGGTATTTTAGGTACTATGAGTTTTTTTGTAAATATTTTGAACAACTGGAACCGTCACTAAACTGACATGTCCGTCCGGCATCAGTTTAGAACATATTTTGAAAATGTATTTTCAGTATGTTTTATTAGATTTTAAATTGTAAAAAAATAATTTTTGTGACGAGAGGAACATACACTATGATTGCACCAAAACTTTTAAATATATTCGTAGTACTTTTTTAGTAATTTCGGCCAAATCAATGTTGCTAAGGGGTGGGACATGCCAAAAACAGTTACTCGGAATATTTAAAATACTCATAAATAAATAATTTAAACGCATTTTACTAGAATGGCATATGGATTCGTTAATTTAATATATATTTTACCTTTTTATTGAAAAAATTACACAATATCCCCACTGTTTATTTTGCTATTTAATTTTGAATACGTGGGACAGCCTCAAAATGGCGGGTACACTTAAAAGTGAAAATGCCCATATATTACTTCGTAAGGACTGGGCGGACCGCATGTTATAATGACGCCTCGAACTTGGTCCCAAAGTGGTCTTATCTTTATCGAAGTGAACTAGAACGTGATCGGCTATCTTCGGGAGGGGTCGTCAGTTTTACAAGCAAAAATGCCAAATTGTGTCGTGAAGGGTTGCGTGAACTACGACATAAAGCACAATAAAAAAAAATAGAACATTTCATATCACCGGTAAGTTAAAAATATGTCATTAAATCAACTTCTAACATTATTTAAAACAAAATCTTTTTTGTTTGTCTCAACCTTTAGCATAGACAACGCGAAGCCGCGTAAAAGTGCGACATAACTTTGCAGCGGCGCGCGTTGCAGCCGATGAAAAAAAAGATTTAATAATATTACTATAAGATTAAATTATGTACAAAATTAATTTTTATTGTTTATTAAAAGCAAATTAATATGTATTTTTATGTACAACAAATATAAAATTCAAAAACTTAAAGGTTTTTTTTTATTTCTTTGTATCTCGAAAAATACCACACCCCGCTCTTACAAGGCTACGTCTAGGAGCAGACCACGCCGATTGACATCTTAGTTATAATAGATGGCGCCAGTGTGTTTTGTAGGGTGACCGCGTCCGTCAAATGTTCTGACGACCGTATCTTTACTATTTAAATCAATGAAGAAATAACTAACTAACTGCTTTCACTGTCTGGACAGGTCCGCTCAAATTTGCGTGGTTATTTCCTCAAAAGAATACCAAAGACATGAACCTACATGCTTCTCATATACAAATACAAATTGTTTGGACTTTAAAAGAGACGTTGACGACAAACTCAGAGGGAGTTTGTTTCGGTGTTTCTTCTCAGAGTAGTCAGTTAGGAAATACCGGCCTCATCTAGCTAAACTAAACACGCAAAAAAAACATGACGTGTAAAAGTGTTATTTATAACCAATTTACAAATAAATATTTCATTTCATTTCATAACTAACTCTCTTTCTTCTGGTTCATTTGTCTTATCGTCCTGTAATAGTTGTTCGATGAGTTCCTTTTTTTGTCTTTTTAAAAAAGCAGATAGATATTTATTATTTATTGTACACCATAACAGTAAAACAAATATGGACTTAACAACTAAAAAGGGTGATACAATGGGCGGTCTTATCGCTAAAAGCGATCTTTTACAGACAACCTTTGGATGGATTTGACACAGAAGTTCTAACCACTTCTTGCGAATATCTCTTTTTAAAGGGACATGAATAAATAGTTTCGTTGGCGTTTTTATAGTAGTATTCACACAACAAGGTACTGCACAGCACTGATAATAATTTTTCACGTTCATAATAGAGTAAAATATCATAAAATACCCGAAGTACATTTATGTGCCAAATGCCAGGAAAGTTGTTTTTTGAACGATGACGTCATACATAGTCAAGTGACCACAATGCCACGATTTAGACCATAGTTTTTTAATAAACTAGCTTTTGCCCGCAACTTCGTTTGCGTGGGAGGTTTTTCCCACGTAAATCCCGATATCATGGGAATTCCGGGATAAAAATATTCTATGTCCGTCTCCTGGTTCTATGCTACCTCCCTACCAATTTTCAGCTAAATCGGTTCAGCCGTTCTTGAGTTATAAATAGTGTAACTAACACGACTTACTTTTATATATATAGATTTGTGTGTTTATTTTTTGTTTATGTGTAAATGTATCTCTATATGGACTTTGGTCTGAAAAGAAATTATTTTATATATGGTAATCGGACGGGGTAGCTGAAGAAGCTCGCGCTCGGACGCCCCGCCTTTTTAGGGTTCCGTAGCCGAATGGTAAAAAACGGAACCCTTATAGTTTCGATATGTCTGACCGTCTGTCTGTCTGTCTGTCTGTCCGTCCGTCCGTATGTCACAGCCATTTTATTCCGAAACTATTAAGATTATACATGTGAAACTTAGTAGGTAGATGTATTCCGTGAACCGCTTTCCGATTTTAAGAAAAAAATATTTAAAATAAAGGGGGGTCCCATACATGGAACTAAAACTGAAAATATTTTTTTTCATGAAACCTATGCGTGTGTGGTATCTATAGATAGGTCTTTAAAAATGATATAAGGGTTTCTAATTTTTCATTACTTTTTCATAAAATCGATCGTTTAAAAGATATTAGCTTCCAAAGTGGTAAAATGTGTGTCCCCCTCTAACTTCTATAATAATGGATTTAAAAATCTAAAACAGATATATGTCTGTAGATCTTAATGTAAACTTTCAACCAAAATTGGTTTGAACGAAATCGGGTCAGTAGTTTTTGAGATACAGCATATTTTATAAAACCGCAAATATAACTTTGTAATTCATACAAACACTATGAAAAACAAAGTTATTTAGCGTAGTTGTCAAAATGTAAATAAGCTAGTTTTAAGAAATTTTTAAGGTTTATTTTTATTCGTCAAATAAATATACATATTATATTATATTATTATAGTTACTACGGAACCCTTCATGGGTAAGTCTGACTCGCACTTGGCCAATTTTATACCTTCGGCCGTGAGACGCGTCGAGCGCGGCGACTGATTCTCAAAAATAATCCTTATAGCATTATTCAGTATTCACGCGCGATGGCTTATTATTAGCGTATTTCATGTATAACTATGGTGTTTCTATACCGATTTATGTGATTCTTTTTTATGGAATAGTTAATAATGTTAACTTTTTCAATTAGGGGTGACTGAGAGTGTTATAAACGTAAGAGTAAACAAATATTATAATCAGAAAGCTTCGAACTGCTAAGCTATCGGGAGTTACACGTGTTATTGTGAGTCAACCATAAAAGATAGACATATGCTGTCGTGGGATATTTTTTATATAATTTTAAGGAGAACAGTTCCGTCATAAATGATTTCTGTGTAGCTTTAACCATAAAGGTTACTCGCGACGGAAGCTTAAAAAATGGAGTAACTTCTCCCGTTTTCTCAACATTTCCCTTCACTGCTCTGCTCCTATTGATTGTAGCGTGATGAAAAGTATACTATAACCAGCTCAGGAGTATGAAAAATAATTGTACCAAGTTTCGTTAAAATCCGTCGAGTAGTTTTTGTTTCTATAACGGTTATACAGACAGACAGACAGACAGACAGACAGACAAAAATTTTACTGATAGCATTTTTGGCATCAGTATCGATCCCTAATCACCCCCTGATAGTTATTTTGGAAATATATTTCATGTACAGAATTGACCTCTCTACAGATTTATTATAAGTATAGATTATGGGAATTCTGGGAATAAAGACGGTTTCTCCTGCACCGCAACCTGTTAAAATTTGAGCCTCGATTATATTTTGTTGCAACTGGGTTACTTTTAGCCGAGTTCCATTGCAAAGTTGTGGTGGTTTTAAATTTCGGAGCAGAATAATAATCAGAAAGCTTCGAACTGCTAAGCTATCGGGAATTACACGTGTTATTGTGAGTCAACCATAAAAGATAGACATATGCTGTCATGGGATATTTTTTATATAATTTTAAGGAGAACATTTCCGTCATAAATAATTTCTGTGTAGCTTTAACCATTAAGGTTGCACACGCGACGGAAGCTTAAAAAATGGAGTGACTTCTCCCGTTTTCCCAACATTTCCCTTCACTGCTCTGCTCCTATTGATTGTAGCGTGATGAAAAGTATACTATAACCAGCTCAGGAGTATGAAAAATAATTGTACCAAGTTTCGTTAAAATCCGTCAAGTAGTTTTTGTTTCTATAACGGTTATACAGACAGACAGACAGACAGACAGACAGACAGACAGACAGACAGACAAAAATTTTACTGATTGCATTTTTGGCATCAGTATCGATCCCTTATCACCCTCTGATAGTTATTTTGTAAATATATTTCATGTACAGAATTGACCTCTCTACAGATTTATTATAAGTATAGATTAAAAAATTACTTATATTCTAATTGAGTGATGAATAAAATATTATTTTACGAGTACACCTGAATCGCTTCGAAGCGTTTCAAACAATTTTTACAAAGTTGTCAACTCGCGGATTGCGGTCACCGCAAGGCAGTGAGCGCACGGCCTAATACAGGGCACACGCTGCCGCGCCGTCAGAACAACAACAAAAGACATTATCTATCACTCGTCTAAATTGAGTAACACTTTCCTCATTTGAAATGTTCACTGAAAAGATGACATCTGTAACAAGTCGATTATTATGTTGGAGCAAACATTTGTGACAGATATGTGTCTACGGATTTGGCTTTGATTCAGCGCAGTACAATAATTTAGTGCGTTTTACGCCGCGAGACAGGGCTTACGTCTATTCAATATCAATTCGTCCTTGTGAGGTGCATTCACTTTTCGTGTGTACAGTTCATGAAACTAATCTCTGTGCAAATAGTTTATTTTAGAGTAAACAAAAATAAGTTTTGTGTATTTGAACGCAACCATTGAAAGTCTATAAATGATTTTTTAGCGGCAAAATGTGAAACGGATGTGCAAGCATTCATACAGTTTATTTTTTATTTTATTTAGGTGCTGATAAAAGGTAATAGAAAATTGCTTTAATAAAAAAAAGTATCTTTTTGTTATGTTAAGAAGTTTTAGTCCTATTTAGTTAGCGTTTAAAATATGAATTTATTTACATTCATATAGTTACTTTTGAGAGTAACACTTGGTACATACTTTGACTACAGCGTTCTTCGTGATTATTTTCATCAGCTGATGAAAATTACGAATTGAAAATAGAATCAGCTTTACGTTTTTAATTATATTTTGTCACAAATCTGTATTATTTTATTTATACTTAAACATAGGTATTTAATGTGACATCTAACGATTAGTTTTCTTATGTTTTTGACTTTGACGAAATTATTTTTAGGGTGTTTTGAATCGAGAATATTATGTATTTATTAAGGGATTCAGTGCTTTTAATGATCATCTTAGTTGTAGGTCGTTGATATTAAAAAAAAATTAACTAACCCGTTCTAACAACGGTGAATGTATAGTGAAATACCTAAGATTATATGAAGAAGAAAGTAAGTATTAATAGAACAATTAATATTGTAGGTAAAAATGATTATAATGAGATCGCAAATGTTTATTCGTACGTAGACCAAATTGTAACTTATTAAAAATTGAAATAAATTAATAAAAAATATAAAATAATTAACGATTAACACATCTTCAATGTGATATCAACCTTAGGACCTATCTAAATAGTTAGATTAAGTACTTAAACTTTGCTACGGAAATTGATTACTTAAAAATGAGTAGAGCAGATACAAATGAGAGTAACACTACCAACTTGTAGTAGGTAGGTATGTCCTCTATAATTATTAGGTGGGTATACAAATCAGAGCAGTAGAGACTCAGTGGTTACGGGCCCGAATGGTGAGTTACCGTGGGGTCGAACCCAGTACCAATACCACTGCTCTCATATCGGCGACGGAAAGCATCGTGAGGATCCTGACATGACTAAAAAAAGTAAAACTTAAGACCAAAAATTCGAAGACGTAACAACCACCGATCCAACCTATAGGCCCGCGTGTGCGTGTGTCATTTCCTACGAACCAGGGGCGTAGCTACTTTCCGTATCAGCCGTGTCAATGATATGGGGCCCCGGGGCTACAGAGGCCCCTAACCTGTGCAAGTAAAAATTAGTAAAATGTTATCCGCAAAGTCACAGTCAGTGTGCTTCCCGGAAGCAATTGTATAAAACGCTGGGCAATGAAGAGTAGCGATTCATTTGAAAAATATAAAATTACCCTTAAAAAGGATGGTCGTCAAAGAACGACGGTTTATTAGCGATAAAGAAAAAATATTTATTTATCAGGAAAACTTTGTTTTCGTACCAACTTTCAATTCCACTAAAAAAGATGAAAGTGAAGAATGTAAAAATATAAATGACAATTTATGTATAAGAGTTGTGATTTTTTAATGCTTGTATCATTTTTTTCTGCACTATTTGAAATAATTAATCCTATTTCTAAAGCTCTACAGCATGATAATAATGACTTACAGAAAGCTACTATTTTATTAAGTAATCTTTTGAATAGACTGAGCGAATTATGAAATCAAAATTGGAATCAAAGTGATAAAAAGCGCTTCTGGAAAACATTCGGCTAAATACAGTTAAAACATCTCAGTTAATATTTTTGAACAATTATTTGCTCTGAAAACATGCTTAAAATTTGAAATCCAAAAATTCATGTCATTTAGGAACTCATGGAATTATTGCTGATAAAATTCAATAGCCTTGTTTTACGGAGGGAATAACCGCAGGCTTTCTATTATTGACCTTTCCAGTTACAACCACAACAGCTGAAAGAAGTTTATTAAAATTAAAACTGATAATAAATTACCCAAGGACTTTGATGGAGCAGGGACGGCTATCAGACTTGTCACTATTGTTTATAGCGGTAGAAGTTTTAGAAAAACTGAAATCGTCTTCAGCTATAGATGATTTAATAAATCAATTTGCCGAAAAAACGCAAGAAATGTGTATATTTAATTTGAATTATTTGGCTAGGTCAATTTCTAGGAGGAAGCGATAACTAATTTTATTTTATTAAAACTTCATGCAACACAAAATGTACGAAGGTGGACTTAACGCCTTAGGCATTTTCTACCAGTCATCCATGGGTGGTGAAGAGAACATGGCAGGTGCATAAAAAAATAAACAGAAAAATGTTATAATCAATAATTAATATTTATCTTAATTTATTGCAAGTATTTTTGTTTCTTTTGTGAGAAATCCTTAGAAATCCTTTATTTGGGCCCCCAACTAATCTTGATACAGGGCCCCTCTAAGGCACGCTACGCCACTGCTACGAACGTTAATAAGCTGAATGATTATTATATATTATATAGATTCAATTGGGAATGTATTTGACACGGACACAAAGCAACAGTAGCACAAATTTACAGAAAAGTAGAAGTAAGCATGTTAAATATAATTAACTACCAATCTGTGTGCACACTGCACAATGCACATGTCCATGATATTGCCCAGGCCGAATGGTGTAGTCCAAGCTTGGTTTCTGGTCAGAAAAATCGTGAAATATTGTCAAATGCGCATTACCTGCTGTGCACTCGTTTCAACAGATAGTCGAATAACTTAACACATTTATTCGCTTCGCTAGCGTGACTAGTTTGTTTTCAGCGAAAATAAGTTAGCCTAGGCTACTCTTCCATCCATCAACTATGTAGGTATCTCTACACAAAAACCACATCGATTTGACGTGAAAGAACAACAAACAAACACCTATTTTTTTCTGGACTTTTAAACCTTCCCTGAGTCAGAAGAAATATTATACAAAAAGAATTTCTGAAATGTGTTCAGCCGTTCTCGAGTTTTAGTGAGACTAACGAATATTTTTATACTAGTAGTCGCATGGGGCTTCGCTTCCGTTAAATTTATCACGAGAATAACATAACCTCCTTCTTTTGCAGTCGGGTAAAAAGTAACCTATAACCTTCCAAGCTACTTCTAGGTATACCTAACGTGACCAGACTTCCCGTTTTGAACGGGGACTATCCCTTTTTATAGTTACAAGTCCCGATGTCCCCGAAATGAACTCTGGGACGCAAAATTGTCCCGTTTTCTGAAACCGTGCGAGAGTAGTCGAGCCGGCTGGACGAATATATATATAATATAATAATTGAAAAGGAATATAGTTATTAACTATAATAAAGATACAGAAGTTTTTGACGAATTTTCTTTTTTTACTACATTACATAACAGAAAGTAACCGAATGGAATAATCTAAATGTTTCCACTGAAACTCGTTTGGTTTGGTTATTTTCCCCTTTCAAGCCCACAATTTTCAGCATGAAAACTTTTCTATTTCAATTGAATACATTTTGTTTGCCGCTACAAATGCTCCAGTTTTTTCTATGATGAACAAATTGTGGACATCTGAGAAAACCCAGTTACAAATTTCAGTTCTAAAGGCGATGTTGATAATTAAAGTGAATATAAAAAAAACATGCCAAGAGTTTAATTCTTACTTAAAATCACCTATATTAAAGCAAATTTGTTTCTTTGATAACTATACATAAACGTTTCGGGTATATATTTTTTAATTTGTAACTTTTAAATAAATAAAATATAACTTTTAAAAAGTGTTGTTTTTTCCCTGACTACCTACCTGTTAGTTTGTAAAATTGTTTTTTATTTATTTATTGACCTAAATAAACCGTCCCGTTTTGAGTTAAGGAATTAATGGTCACGTTAGGTATACCAAATGTCATCTAAATCCATTCAGTACTTTCAGAGATTAGCTCGTTCAAACAAACAAATCCGTTTGATAATATTAGTATAGAGTTTTTGCCTGCGGCTTCGCTCGCGAGACAAGTTTTCTTACAGCAAAAATGCTATCCTGTGTCACTTTCCAGCCCTTCAACTATCTCTACACCTATAATCACATCGATCTGTTGTTCCGATTTTGCGTGAAAGATGGACAAAAACACACATTCGCATTTATAATATAATTATGTCAAGAATGAATAGGTTACTTCCAGGTAAACGTGCATCATCTTCGACCACATCATCGCTTACCATCAGGTGAGATGGTGGCCAAACCCAAGCCAATAAAAATAATTTATAATGTCTATGGATCTTTTGAGAATCCAGTTGTCACTACCGGTACCGCCCTGCCAAGATTACATCTACCGGGAAAGTTCTAACGGCCGCGACGCTGTAACGCAGGTCAACTTTAGGAATAGGGTGGGTTTTTAGTCAGTAGAAGTATGACACTCCCTTCCACTCCACCCAAAGCGAGAGGAGACCTTTGATGACTCTCCTGATGACCTTTCCATGAGGTTGGTCTAATAGTAGCATTGTTGTTGTTATGGACACGGCTCTTTGTCAGACTTTATCGAACTAATGCCGTTATCTGATACTGACTAGCTATCTGTAACAGTGAACAAAGGAAAGCTGAAATATTTATCGTCGGAACATCGTGATCAAATAACCATATAAGTACCTACACTAGCCCTTCGCCCGCGACTTCGTCTGTGTGGTTTTCGTAATAATTTATAGCACTCACAAGTATTGCACCTTACTACCAATGAAAACATTTTATGAATTGGATCGTTACTTCTGGAGATTACCCCCTACATACAAACTTACAATCAAATTATAAGGCTCAATTTACACCGCCGCGGAATGGAATGGAACGGAAGCGTCAATTTTACCTCATGACGCGAGAAGGCGCGCAAATTTCGCTGGAATACTCGAGCATTCCAGCGAATTCGTGCGACTGCGCCATGAGGGACGTTCAGTCTAGATCTATTAGTTGGCAGCACACTTCTGTGACCGACCCAACCGACTCCCCGTTCGCACAACATCCCGCGGATTCCACAGACGGCGCCAACAGTAGCTAGGGGAGTTCTCGAGAATGCGCGAGGATTTCCCGGAAGACGCGCGACCTTTTTTTGGCTCCTATTTAGTTTGTACCTATGTAAACGATTGACAAAGTTCATTATGCTATGTATATGTACAATTTAGTTGCAAAAAGTCGCTACCATTCCATTACGCGGCGCGGCAGCGCCGGCGGTGTAAATTGAGCCTAACTCTATAAAATATTAGTACAGCTGCAAGGCTCGATCTCCACGGTTAAGCAACGCTTGCGGAGGTTAGTCCGTGGGTGGGTGTCCATCACAATCAATCGATATTCCTGCGTTACTCGTGCTCCCGGCCGTTATTTGCACATGTTCAGCAGTCGTTGCAGTTTTTTAGAAGACGGAAAATTGTCATCAGCTTCACCAAGGGTTATCGTGGTATCCAGTTAGGTATTGGGTTGTGCAGGTCGGATAGGCAGTCGATCTATGTAACATATCATACCTATAGGTCGTTCGTACTGAGGTGTATGTATTCAGAACGTAATGGGATCCCGAAACGCGTCGTCTGCGCAAAACTGAAGAGGACAGGGTCAGGTTATACGTGGTTTCCCGATCAAATCCAGGCGAGATTGAGCATTTTTCAAAGGCGGATGTTTATGAAGTTGTAATGTTGTTTTAATATAATCATGGTATTTTCCTAAGCAGATGCATTTTTGTATTGATTTAGCCCACTAGTAGGCTTCGAATGTTTTACACCTAAAGTCCTTGAATCAGTTTTGTTATCGTTATTTCACAATTATAGCGTACTAATGAAACATCAGGGCTCTTATTTAACATTGATTAAACAAAATGTCAAATATTGGCCTTGTCGTATCGATTGGAGATTGCTTCAATGTAGAATGTAGATATCTCCTAATTCTCGAGTAGCAAAAAAGTTGCCATCAGATAACATTTTTTTTTCTTTGTCATTAATCCCAAATGTTTTCTTTGAATTCTAAAAACCTTTGTTACCTTATTACGGGTAGACCAAGGATCTTCTACCTACTAACTGGATTGCTTACGAATGATTCAAAGAATACAGAAAGTCTTTCTTAACTGTTAAATAATAGAGTATAAACTTGCACGCATAAAACTGAAGGAACTATTCGTTCCGAGCGAGACAGTGCCGTGTGTGGACTGTGTCCCTTTCTTCTGTGTGGCAGATTAAAAATATTTATTTCAATGGTAATTTTTTCGCCCTGTCTGTTGTAGTAATAACACCTAGTTTTATACTTCTTTGGAATTCTATCTTTAAAATGAATTACCATTATTACTGTATGCATATTAATGAAAATTAAAGTTATTTTACCATGCAAACACAAGATGTTTAAACCAAAAAAAAAAATGGAATTTGTAAGAATTAGTAGTGATATATTATGCTATACCTGGCAATTACTACATTGCCGTCTGACGTTTACTTGACATCTGTATGTTTGTAAATTTGAATTATATTTAATTTTGTGAGTTTTCGTAATATTAAAGTGCAAGTTATTGTAACCATGGTAAGAACGTGTTTTGTGGTTAATTGCAAGAGTGAAAAGTGTACCCCGGGTCTGGAATTTCCTTTTTTAAGTAAGTTTTGTGACTTTGTTTACAAATTGCATTTAGGGTGACTATGTTTTCAATGTAAAAGTGGATGTTCTTCTCTTTATTCTTCTTATTTATTATTTTTCTTTCTTCTCATTATATATTATTTTTTGTTATTTTAAGCTTTCCTAAAAATGATGATCTTCGAGACCGGTGGCTCAGTGTTCTACACAGAAAAGGGTCAGAAACGGTTCTAAAATTTGTAGCCGCCATTTCAAGCCCGAAGAAATATTGCATTTCGAAACAATATTATATGATGCAATTCCATCCATTTTCCCTAAAGTAAGTTATCAGTCTTTACAAATGACATGAAGATAACGGTTTGAAATAGAATATGCATAGAATATAGCAAGATGAATTTTCATTTTGAATCTATCTTAACCATAAATACTAAAATTTTGTTCTCATCAATCTATTATTATTTTAGATTCCTGTTAAAGCGAAACAAATAAATGTTTTAAGTACTATAATATTGAAACCCACTAAAAAAAGAATATACAACTTGTACTGGGCACATTCAAAGATCAGTAAGTGAAAGTTATGAAAGGAGTCAAATTAATAAGCATAAAAGTCGACATTTTTGTTGATTTATTTACTTTTGCTTAGCAAATTGATGGCAAACATATTTTATATCATTTTGGCCAAAAACTCAGCTACGCAAACTTGCTTACAAGTGTAGTTTATTATATTCATAATTACTTATAACTTAATTACTTAACTTTTATCCACTGCAGTTAGTTAATGTCGACAAATAATAATAATAATACATAATTTAAAGATTATTTCCATACTTTTAACTAATAATAGTGTAATACATTTTTTAGGGTTGTGTGTCAAGCCAATCTTGTAACAAACCTGCAGCTGCAACATATGAGGAACTAGAAAATATAGAACCAACCTAATAATAATAACCTTATAATTGTCCATCGATCTGCCTCCTTCATGTTTAGAATTATGTATGTTAATAATATTGATTTCTAACCTTAAATAGCACATATGGTGTTAGCCTGTAATTAATTGTTACACTTATAAATGTAATATGACTGTTTCATACAAATGTATAGTGTAAGCAATTGTAGGTTAACTAACCTAAATAAATATATATATCTCTTCTGTTATTCTTTCTATTTATAATCATCGTTTTTCATGAAGGGTTTTAGTAGTTTTAATTATATATAAACATTGCATCATTTTATTTTTAGTCTACTAGTTCTGACCGTACAAGTGTCGAATAAACGTAGATTACCAATTAATGCACGTTTGTTTGGACGTCTATACCACTGCCTATCAAGGCCAAGCCTTCGAAGAATTGCCAGCTGGTGATTCTGTTATTAATTCTGTATCTGCAATAATTGTATTTGTATCGCGGGTCTTAACCACTTTGAAAGTTTATAATTCCACGCAATAAAGTCTGCTTAACAAAACCAATTTTGCGTTTAGCCCGTATAAGGAAAGGTTTATTATAGAAATTAGCGCGCTCAATATAAGTTCCTCAGATATATATTGAGAACTAGCTTTTCACCCACATGGAATTCTGTTATATCGCGCTACCGAGCATTTTTTTTTATTTATAATTGAATTTATTTCTTTCTTTCTATGTAATACGTTATTAAGAAAAAAACCGGCCAAGTACGAGTCGGACTCGCGCATGATGGGTATTTTTATAGGTAGGTAATGAATGGTACGGAACCATTACCTATAAAAAGCGCCAAAAATATCACAACTGTTGTATGAGAGTCTCCCTTAAATATTTATTTTAATTAATTTTTAGTATTTTTTGTTATAGCGGTAACAGAAATACATCATTTGTAAGGTTAATAATAAGTGTCTTAAAAAAAACCTGCAAATATTGCATCAAATAAAATTGTCCTTACGTTTATCGCGAATTGATATCCACACTACTAGAAAGAGATAGCTAGGTCCTTCGAGGGTATACTCTTCGGAACGGATTTGAGCTTCGCGTCCGCATTCCAGTTTAGGTACAAGTTCCTTGGGGTAGACAAAAACCAAAATTATTTTGATGTTACCTACATCTCATGTAGCAGGGCTTAAGATTCTTACAGTTAGTCTGTTGGGATTTTTAGTCTATGCTAATAATATGGCAACTTTACGTGGTCTAGCTACTTGATGATTTTCATTTAAAAAAGAGGTCTGATCTGATTAAAATATGCTGCTTTGCATTTAATTATAAAAGGATAACATAAACTTAATCAATACATCTTCAATTGATATCGTCTTCTTTAGTTCATTGCTTATTCAATTAACTCCTAAGCCTAGAAATATATTAGGTAATTGAATAGTTTGCCATATATAAGTCTTATTTGAATAATAACATGGTGCTTTCCTCACGTTTACTACAAAAAGATAATAAAAAAAATATTGCCTGTCGAATTAATTGCTAAACCTACAAAATAATTCGGCAATTTTTTTTAATTTATTTATTAACTCAACATCACTATCATTACAGGAATTTCCTAATTCAATAGTGTGGCCATAATTACAGTTTTATTATTTACCATAACATATCTATCTACGTCAATTTTATATGATGGTCCTTGGTTTCAATGTGTTAAGGTATGGTATAAAGACACATTCAGGTTTCTATATGTTAATAAATGCTCGCGTTATGGACAACTGACAAGGTACATGTACTTCATATATTCGTAACCGGGTCAAAGTCATCTTGCACAATTTTGCTTACAATATGTCATTTTTCAAGTCATGTTCTTCCTCTGTTATTGTTATAACTTTCGCTTAGTCTCGCAACTTCACAGTTTTTTTTAAATATCTTTATCTATTACCACCATCTCATCTAATGGTAAGTGATGATGTGGCCGAAGATGGAGCACGCTTAATTAAATGAAACCTATTCACTCTTGACAAAGACCTATCGGGAAACACAGACTCCAGCAGTAATTCCGTATCTACACATTATTTTTATTCTCGGAATTATTTTACCGCTAACTGGATTCAAAAATGGTTCACGTTATTCATATTGCACCCGATTCACACCCATAATCAGGCAAATGTTTGATAAGAATGCTATCAGGCTATTGCTAGTTTGGGTAATTAAGGTGAGAATAATAATCCGATTAGGAAGGTCTATTTCGACAGAGATTATTGTAATTTTTATTGACCAATAAATGAAATGATTATGATTTCGACAGAGATTTTCATTGATGAAAGGGCTAGGGTCCGAGGTCGGAAAAGGTCGTTAGTACTGATAACTTTTTACTCTTTTTTCTTGAGATGGCAGTTCTCATGGATGGCCTCCGTCAATCCATCGATGGCCTGGGGCGAACGAAGGGGTCTATTAGACTCTTGACTGACTAAAACCACCCTGTATTCCCTCGCACACTTATGCTGGGGGCTGCGATAGCACTTAATACTCTTTAACGCAGCCCTCGACTGATCTGCTGATGACAGAGCTATCAAGTTAGAAAAAAACCGGTCAAGTGCGTGTCGGGCCACGCGCAGTGTAGGGTTCCGTAGTTTTTATAACAGCCAAGTGCGTGTCGTATTCAATATGAAACTAGCGCGATACAACTGACGCTTAGCGCCATCTATCGACATTTCTATGGAGTTGTTCGAAATTTTCGAGTCAAATACAATTGGTCGACTATTACTCGTAAACTTGTAAAGCCCACTTATGTGTGATAGTTTTCCTTTAAACTTCGTTATATATAGGTACTACTGCCGTGTCTGTTGAATTTCTAACTACAACCGTTTAGTTGATAGAGGGCGGGGACACTTGACTCTAACGAAAATTGGTACTTTAAAGCTTGATAAGTCACGAACGGTTTGCTTAATCAAAAAAAGGTCTTCCCTAACGCCTAATATTTTTGAAAGACCTATCCAACGATATCCTACACTATGGGAAAGACGAAAAAATAAAATTATCATCCCACTTTACATGTAGGGGAGGTACCCTAAATAATCGTTTTTTTTCAAAATTTTATTTTACCACTATTTCGGCATCATTAACGTGTATACTCATGCCAAATTACAACTTTCTAGTACCAATGGTTTTTGAGCTAAACCGCGGACAGACGGACAGACAGACGGACATGGCGAAACTATAAGGGTTCCTTGTTGACTACGGAACCCTAAAAATGAAATTAAAATATTTTATTAATTCATAACGTAATTACGCATTGATTGGAGCCACCCGTTAAGGGCCTATACTACCTCAGCGCTTCTCACTCTTTATCTCGCTCGCATACTAGTGGCCGCGGTAGGGCATCCAATCCCGCAGCCTGAATTCAATCTCGGTATTTGCGGGACTACGAATTTTCAATCCCGCGGGATCTCGGTATTTGCGGGATCCCGTATATTGAAAATATTCACATTTATATAAGGCAAATAAAACAATGAATTAATCAAGTAACTCCACGTTTATTTGCGTAGGTACTAGCTTGTGCCAGCGGCTTCGCCCGCGTGGGAAATTTTTCCCGTGTAAATCCCGATCCCGTGGGAATTTCGCAAAATCCTTTCTTAGCGGATGCCTACGTCATAACATCAACCTGCATGCCAAATTTTAGCCCGATCCGTCCAGTGGTTTGGGCTGTGCGTTGATAGATGTCAGTCAGTCAGTCAGTCAGTCACCTTTGAGTTATATATATTTAGATTACTATTAGTATGAGATCAATCTAATTACACCGTTTATTTATCACAAAAAAAAAGAATTAATCAACTAACTCCACATTTATTTACGTATTAGTATGAGATCAATCAAATTACCTACACCGTTTTTTCTTCACAAAAAACAGTAACAAATACTGAATAAAAAACTTTACTGATATTTTAGGCTACATACTTAGGCTACCACTGACTGAAATTCGGCTATATTAGGCTACATAAGCTGTGAAAAACGGGCGACATCGGCCCCCGCGTTGTTTGCAACACTGCCGGCCGTCAGTCACCGAGCGATCGCGCTCGCGAGAGGTCGTATGCATGCTTTTTTTCAGTACCGCAAATCCCGCGGATCCCGCGCCCGTAATCCCGCATCACGCGGGATTGGAAAATGACGCGGGATCCCGCAATACCGAGGTTTCGGTATACCGGGATTGGACGCCCTAGGCCGCGGTCACGCGAGCAAGCGAGACAGGGTGGCAGGGAAAAGACTCCAAGACACCGATAATTTAGTTTATTTTCTTTTTACGGTGAAAATAATGGTAATTTAAAAAAAGTAAATAACATAAGACCTGCTTTATAGTTAGTTCAATTAATATGCAAAGTTTCATTATCTAATTTGAAGTTATTTTTGAATACCAGCGGTTTATTGTTCGGTTTAGAGGTAACTTTGGATTTTTTTCTATCAAGAAAATTTCATGGAATCGTGTTTTCGCCAAACATAGTACCTAATATTAATCCTCAACTTTACCATATATTTATTTTAAAATTATTGCTGCAGTATTTTCGACATAACGGAGGATCATGCTAAGCCATTTGAGGTAGTACTACTGAGAAATTCCGTACAGAAAAACCCTATAACAATTTTTGCCTGACCGGGGATTGAATGCGAGACGAGAACGAGGCAGTCTTGATCTGTCGAACTTGGTAGATTAGTATAGTAAAGATATTATCGTCATCTTCCTACCCTTATCTCAGTTACTTGAGGTCGGCGCAGCACGTTTTCTTCTTTCATTCTCCCCTGTCAGACGTCACTCCATATTTTTCTTATCATTCCTCTCACAATCCATCCATCTTTTCTATGGCCTTCATCTACTTTTTTTTATTGATAGTAGGCTCGCGTTTGACCACCATCTCACCTGATGGTAAGTAATGATGTGGTCGAAGATGGAGCACGCTTACCTAAAAGTAACCTATTCACTCTTGACTTAAAGACCCCTAGGTAATAGCTATCGGGAAACAGACTCAGGCAGAGAATTCCAGTCCTTAGCCGTAAGCATAATGAAGGTATTCCTAAAACGTTTAGTGCGTATAGGTGGGATGTCCACCATGTAACGATTGCGCATCGCCGTATGTCTTGTAGTCCGATGATGGAATGGGCTTGACGGAATTAGATTGTGTAATTCCATCGCACACTCCCCGAAATGTAACCGATAGACTACTCGTCGCCGATGTTCAAGGCTCTGGAGCTTTGATTCGACCAGTGTATCGTTGCCAATGAGTCTTTTGGCCCGTTTCTCAATAGCCTCTTCATTCATCAACATTATAATAATTATAGTAAAATTACATTTCGTTAATTATTTTACCGAAGTACCCAAGCCAAGGCCACGGTCTTGAAATACAAGGTCAAATTAGAACTGATTGCACAGTTATGTTAATTTCGGTACGCAAATAACTTGTCTATGCTAGATTGATTCCGTTGGCTTCCGATTCGTTGGTTGAGATCGCGAGCGGCCAATGTTGGGCCAACCTAAGTAAATCCAATCGATAAATTAGACCTGAATGTAGAAATTCATTAGTAACCATACAAAGTGTCGTCAATGCGTTAGGATTAAAGGCAATTATAACCTCCGAAGTATGGAATACTGATGTAATTGAATACCCTGGATATTCTTCTCTTTATTTGTAAGTCTAAAATAGATCGTAAGTTTTTATTTGTGGAAGAAAATAGAATAAAATAATTCTTATTATTCTTATATTTATGTGTCTCATAAATAGGTAGGTACATTGGAATTTTACTGTGTATTAGACTGGTGGCGTAACTTCTCTAACTCACATTTTCGCACAATGCTGGCGACGACGCGACAATATCTTAGTCAGTTAATACCTAAGTATCTATAATTCTTGGTCTTAGTATGCAAGAATCATTTAGGTAACTAACTATTACTACTCATACCTAACGTTCTTGAACTCCTAAAAGGCAAAGTCTATCCCAAAATGGGCCTGCCGTAAAAAAAGCTCCCGAATGAGGCGCTAATATACTTACCGGATTCGATTGTGAATCGTAATCAATCAATAAGTATAGGTAGTTGTAAAGTGGATAAATAAATAAAATAAATTTTTCAAAATCGGTTAATCTGCTAAAAAATGCCAATGTTAAGGTCGGTATACAATCGAGGTATCTAATGAGATTTTTGTGGGCTCCAAATATAAATTCTGTGTGTTTTATATTACTGCAGGTTTCTCGAGTTGCAAACATCTGTTCCGATTTCCAAGTAGGTACCATCTAGGTAATAACTGTAAATTGCTAGTGATGTTCCGCTTATGTCGATAGTGGAAAAAACATATCCATCTACCTTTTGTGGGCTCAATGATGTAGAGATCTTTTTCAAATTTTAATATCATGTCTATTTTTTTCACAATCTATCCGATTTGTACATATCCAGAGCAATATTGCAATATTACATATATTTAATTACCTATGGGTACGCAATACAATCAATGTGATTATACTGATATTATACGTTTATTTTGAAAGCTACATTCAAATTCAAATCAAAATTTGATTTCAAAATGATGTTTTGCAAAGAATGTCGCAACGTTTATGGTAATGAGTTTTGCTACAGTCTTAAAGAAGCTACTGAGAATAGGTACATATCTCTTCTCTGCTTATTCATCTTAAATTGAGTAACGCATTCGGATATACAAGATAATCGAGACCCTGACCGTTAGTAATTGAACAAGACTTGAGTCGAGCTGACAAGCACAAACTGCATGGAACTACAAACAAAAATAAAGTTTAATTTTCACGTCTTTTTTTAATATTTTACGAAAGCAAAACGGCCTTTTTTACGCACATGATAGTATCATTTATTGAATAATATTTATGCTCTTGTTTGACACTGGAATGACCTTCCTTTTAAAGGTTAATTTGATGACTAAGTTCACCGTTGGTTTTACGATTACCCTTCATCGTTTAGCCGTGTAAGGTGATTTAATAAAAAACCTGAAAAACAGTTTTTATACTACTACTGAAAATACTTCTTGATGAAAATGTGATTTTATGCAATATTAAAGATTATTATGATCTGAATATTTTACATATAAAAATATATGTAGGTACAATCATTTAATTATTAATAATCCATTTTACAATATTATTTTATATATTAGTATAAATAACAACCATTACAAGTACAACATATCACATTATTGTGCTTTCTAAAGAATTCGGGTAATTAATAAAACTGTGTCAATATCATTCTATTTTCAATGCCATTTCTAAAATAAATAAATGATTCTGATGATAAAATTCAAATTAGATGAGTCTGTCCGTAATAGGCGTGGCTTTTTAAAAATAAAACCTGACCTAAAGTATAGAATTATTAGATATTAGAAGAATATAATTGGTCTGAATTTTGAAGTTAGAGTTTAGTTATTTTTGCTAAAATAGTTGAGTTATATCAGCTGCCATGCTGCCAACCACAAACGCTTTTAAATTAGTCCGAATAGTCCACACACAGACAGTAACGTAAAGCTCTTGTATGTTAATAATATCTCGCCTGTCTTGCTGCATGACCCCACTTAAATAAATTTCCATCAATAGCTTACATGAATAATTTATCGACCTTTTATTTAATCGATAAAAACTTTCTCTTAGGATATTTGTGTGGACCATCTCTAACTGCGGTGTAGGCAGCAATGGCCGATATTATGAAAGTGCACTAAAGTGCATCTAGTCTCGCTGCCTGATTGCTAATGGTTTGTTTGTATATCTCGCTTTCGCTGACGTGATAGGCAGGTGTCTAGGTTGGTATGAATCTTCAATGGAGACATGTTCTATTGTATCCAAGGTATACAGGATCCAGGGCCCGGGTCGGCGGCGCGTCAATTCAATTCAATTCAATTCAATTCAATTCAATTCAATTCATTCTTTATTGCAATAACATGTGTTAACAAGATCTTAATAATATATAGGTAATAGCTCACATGAACCCTGTGGAGCACAGCAATTTTACATATTGTATAGATTAGAGTGGCTTTATACAAACTCGAAAATCAAAATAAAAATAATCACAATAATTAATGTTGCAAAGCTCTAAATGTAATAATTCATCAGTCAAATTAAAATAGGTATTTTAAATAAATGTCAAATTAAAATAGCAATGTCAGTATACATTATGGTCAAATTATTACATTACGCACAAAAAATATAATAAAATGCAAATGTCTTTCGGTACTACGTTGTAAAGTCAGAGTCAAAAAATTCATTCAATGTATAATAGCATTTATCGATGAGTAGTTTTTTAATGCGATTTATAAATATTTTGTCGTTTTGCTCGGATTTCATGTCATTCGGTAGTTTATTGTATATTTTAATGGATGTCACAAGAGGGCTCGTGCTGTGTAACTTTAATTTTGATGGGGGTATTACAAGCGTATGTTTAAATCGTGAACGCTGTGCGTATCGGCGAGGTAGATCTATAGTTTTTTGGTAAAAGTTTGGGTTCTGTCGTACAAATTTACAGTTTTCTAGAATATAGATAGATACTAGAGTAAGAATTTCTTGTTCCTTGAAATGCGGTCTACAACTTTCGTCAGTGTGAATGTTTACGATAATTCTGACACATTTTTTCTGAAGTATAAACAAGTCGTTGCTATCTACACTATTTCCCCAGAGAATTATGCCGTAATTTAGCCACGCGTAAGCATATGCATAATAAGCAGATAGTGCTGTTTTAATATCGGTCGTTTTTTTATGTTCACGTAGCGCGTAAATAAAACTAGATAGTTTTAACTTGATTTTATTTATGTGTGCTTTCCAGGTCATGTGAATGTCTAAATCCAGACCAAGCAAAGTAAACGTGTCAGCGCATTCCAGTTGAATACTGTCAAACGTAAAATTTATATTTAAAGGACTTTTTTGACGAGGTCTTAATTGCATTAATTTGGTTTTTGAAAAGTTAATTTCTAAATTATGGTCCTTCATCCAATGTTGTATATTTTGCAATATATTTGTTAAATTTACATTTAGATTTTGAGAGTCAATACAGGAAGTAATCAAAGATATGTCATCAGCAAACAGTACACACGAATCAGTCATAATTTTTGGGAGGTCATTAATATAAATCAAGAACAGTAAACATCCGACTACACTACCTTGCGGGATAGAATGTCTAATCCTAAGTCCATTCGAACGTATTAGGTTAAGTTCGCCAGAGTATTCATTGAAATGTTCAATTTCTACAAACTGTTGTCGGTTTTGTAGGTAAGATGTGAACCACTTATGTGCTGTACCTCTTATCCCGATACCGTATAGTTTGTCTAGTAGTATCTTATACTGAACTTTATCGTATGCTTTGGTCATGTCAAGCAAGATACCAATAGCGTATTTTTTATTATTTAAAATATTAAGTATTTCTTGCGTGAACTTATATGTCGCTAAAACGGTTGACCGTTTTTTCCGAAAACCATTTTGGCATTCATCAAAAACATTGAATTTTTCACAGAAATTATATACGCGATTACACATAGCCTTTTCAAATATTTTAGATGACGTAGGTAATAATGCGATTGGACTGTAGTTATTAGGGTCTAACTTCGAATTTTTTTTGTGAATTGGCTTTACAATGGTTTTTTTTTTAAAGCATCTGGAAATTCTCCTTCAGAAAAAGATTGATTTACTAACAAGTAAAAAGGCAATGTTAATTCCTCAGCACACGTTTTTATTAATATCGGGGGTAGTTCATCTGATCCGTGACTATATTTACTTTTTAGATTCTTAATAATATTTTTTATTTCTTGCGGTGTGGGTGGATCAAGAAACATAGTGTTTACACTGGGTTGCAGTACGGGTCGGCCGCGCGGCTCTGCGTCATACTGCCTAATTTGCCCAACTGATGCGAAAAAGTCATTTAACAAGTTAGAAACTTGTTTTGGGTCGGACGTAAATTTATTATGGATCTTTAGTGTAATGTTTTGTCGAGTTTTATACAGGTTTTTATTAGTACGTTCCTTAATAATTTTCCACATCGCTTTAGTTTTATTAGTTGAGTTTTTAATTTGATTAATGTATTGTAACTTTTTTGATTTATTGACTATCTTTTTTAATGTTTTTTCATATATTTTGTAATGGTTTGTTAATACCGGATCTTTACAATAAGAAGTAAGAATTTTGAGCAGCCGCTTATTTTTGCATGACATTTTAATGCCACGTGTCAACCAGCTTTTTCTTTTATTTTCATTTAATTTTATTGTTTTTATGGATATACAGTCATTTAATATTGCGAGTAATTGGTTTTCAAACGAGATATAGTTTTCATTCATGGTTTTATCCAAACTTATTATTAGATTCCAGTTAATTTTTTGTAGTGCTAATCTAAATTTCTCCATGTTTTTACTATTAAATAATCGTTTTTTAGCTTTCCATATTTTAACATTTGAGTTTATCGCGTCATTTCTTTTTAAGTTTATTATTGTTCCTTTATGGTCAGAGAATCCGAAATCATTTACGTGAGTAGTTGCTAATTTACGGTCAAAGTTTATAAATATTAGATCGAGACAAGTGGACGTGGTTTTTGTCACTCGAGTAGGGTTTGTAATACATTGAATGAAGTTATATTCTAACATTAAGTTTAATAGTATTTTAGATTGCAAACTTTTATCCAAGACATTTACATTAAAATCTCCTCCAAATATTATTTTATTTTTAGAATATTTTTTTAACATCTATTCTTGTATTAATTGTAATTGTTTATAAAATACATCAGGCTGTCTGTTATTCCAATACAAAGTAATGAGTATAGTTTTAAGTCTAGGCAATTCTACGGCACACACTTCTATAATGTATTCGACCGACATATCCATAATATCCCTACGTTCAATAAATTCGATGTGTTCTTGTAGCAGTATGCATACTCCGCCGCCTCCGTAGTTCTGTCGACAGTATGATGTAGCGAGGACGTATCCATTGCAGTTAACCGTGTCTTTTTTTGCATGTGATAGCCACGTTTCCGATAAGCATAGAGCTTGATATTTTTTTTTATTTTCATCAAGAAACTCTTCTAATAACTCAAGTTTATTGTTAATACTTTGCACGTTTTGAAATAATACTGTGAAGTTAGCATCTTTAGGAACGAAAGGTGCTCGTTTCAACTGTGTTAGCTCGTGAGAAGTCTGTGTTACGTTTATTTGAGTTATTTGTGTGTCCGTTTTTTTGGCAGTCAATAGTTTGGTTTAATTCTGTTGTTTTCTTTTCGTCATTAGTCTTGTCTATATTGGGGTGGTATTGTTTGCCATCTATTATTAATTTATTATTTTTGATAATTGCATGATGTCCTTGTTGTCTGGCTAAACGTAGCTGTTCTTGTAGTGCTTTTTTTTGTCGAAGTGCAGTCTCATTTAGTAGAAAAGTCCAGTTTGTTTAAAATAAATTGCGTTATCTAATAGGTATTTCGTCATTCGCTTGCTTATAAGCTCAATAATAATAGGTCTTCGAGGGTTGCTGAATTTTCCTATTCGTGAAAGTCCTTCAATATATCCAGTCAGGTCTACATTTAATATGTCTTTGAATGCTTCAATAATGCGATACTGTAATTGGTTCTCAGATTCTTGGTCATATTCCGTGAGTCCAAATAGTACTCATTTTTTAACATTGGTGTCCCGTTGTTGATGGTCGATTGTTATCAACTTTTGTTGGATTTCGTTTAATTGTCGTTTTAATTCGTTATTTTCTTCATTGAGTGTTATTAATTTCTCGTTAAGTGTGTTTATATTATTCTTAACTATTTCTTGCTCACGTGTTAGTTTATGAGTATCTTTTAAAATATCTTCTTTTAACTCTACAATGCTCTTTTGAATTTCATTTTGGATGGTGTTTTTCAGTACAGAAAGTAGAGATTGATTATTTTTTTCTAGTTTTGAATCAAGCAGTTTACTGAGGCTGTCCAAGGTGATAGAAGAACCTTCTGTTGCGATTTCTTTTATTTTGGTGGTGAATTTATTGTTCTGAACAGGGGTTTTACACTCGGAACCGGTCGTAATGTCTATGTTAGATTCGTTATGTGCGTCGTCAATTGACATTGTAGTGTCGTTTAGTGAGGATGACGTGAGTGTGCGAACGGGAGTATTATCGTGTCTTAAGCGACGAATGACATTTACGCAGTCAGGGCAGCGCCAGCTTTTTTGAAGTTCAAAATTGTTCTCTAAAAAATAGGCTGATGTCATATTGAGACAGGCATAATTATATTTAGTAGAACATCCTGTGCACTTTAAAGCCTCTCCAGCATATTGTATTTTTCCACGGCAAGCTGGGCAGTTCATTTTAAAAACAATTCAATTTATTTTATATTTTAAAAATGTAGAGTGCTTCTATCAAACAAAATTCCTTAAAGAGTTGGTGTCCAAGTTCATTAATTATAAAGTTTTTAAGTTTCTGAACGACGATATTTGTGTCAAAACTTCAATAGTCCGTGCTGAGATTTGATTGGTCAATTCGTAAGTCAGCAAATAATGAGTCAGATATCGTTTGTTTACGTTTTGTGAAATCTGTACATTTGAAATCCCAACTGATTCTTGAGAAAAAATATATAAATGTTGTTGTTATTTCATTGTTAATTTCACCGTTTTTTAATGAATTAGTGTCACTTTAGTACTTATGTATGTTTAATTATGCTTACAAATCTTCGTTTTGCTTCCAAAGTCGCCAACAGTCACATAATTTCTTAATATCACTTTCATCAAGATTCGCAACTGATCACCGAGATAACACTTCCACTGGTTATTTATCCTAAGTAAAGTGTATCCGTTTACGTTTTAGGTTCATTAGTGAAAAATAACAAAATTAAACAATTATTTACCACGGAGCAATTTAAACCTTGGTCAGTGTTGCCACTCCAATCGTCGTGTTCCACGCGCGCCTCAAAGAGCTGTCAACACCAGTGACGGGGCCTCATAGGGCCATTGCCTGCCGGGATTTGCGGGAAAGTTCTACCGAGTTACCGCGGCCCCGGAAATTTAGGGTAGCAGAAGGAAAAGGGTGGGTTTTTAGTCAGTAGAAATCTGACACACCCTTCCGCTTGACCCAGAGCGGAAGAAGTCATTTGATGATTTTCCCACCCAAAAAGAAAAAAAAAGGGCCATAGCTTGTTTTGGTGAGTTGATAACAAAACACAGTAGAATCATCATTATGTGGATTTGTTTTATTCGTTTTGCAAAATAGTATTGCTTAAATAATTTAGTTATGTGTATGTTTGTGTCTATATCCTTACTATTGTGATGTTATTTTTTCATTGTGTACAAGGTATCTTTATCCACCAACAAACTGCATTGAGCTCGCGTGGTGTCTAACAACCCATTTCTACACAGAGAGGAGGCCTCTGTCTCTGCTCTCCATGAACTGTCTCCAGAGCCGGATCACGTACCGTGGCCGGATTAACCCTGTCAGAGGCCCTAAGGCAATGGCATTCTCGGGGCCCCTTTTTCTTACTTTGAGTGACCAAATCGTGTGTGAACTGAGGAAACGCACATTAAGGGCTGTGGTGTCAATATATTCGTTTACTTATTCCCAGATTTGTTCTAAAATTGTTTTAATTCTACTACTAAATCTAACGATTTGTATTTTGTGAGATAAGAGTGAGGTCCCTAAGTTCACACGCACATCAAATTCTCGTTCGAAGAAACATGTTTTCTTGGTGCGTGCACTGGGCCTGGGCCCGTAGTTGATGCAGGGCCTCTAGGCAGTTGTCTACTCCGCCTAATGGTTAATCCGGCCCTGACTGTCTCTCTACTATCCTAAGTTCGACTGGTAGAAAATGCCTTAGTCATTTACCTTTGTACAGTTTTTTTACTAGTGTAGAGTTTTAAGTTACCTACCTAGGTACCAACAGGAATTTTGTGTTAGTTCGTTTCCATTGTTCGTAAGCATGCCATAAGTATAAACTGACCTAAAATCCCAGTATATTCCAACTATAAGTTCAATTGATCAAAACGTAAGCTGTTTCACTCATGGATATATCTCTAGAAATCAGATAGGTATTGCAAAAACTTTGTATGTTCTGCCTTGAAAATATTTAAGATTGCATGCAAGTAGGTACTTATGTTGGTTGCAGACCAGTGCACGTTCAAATAATTTGAGCTCTGCTTAATATGACCCTGAAGGCAACTCCTTATGTAGATATGAGTACTTACTAAGTAAATTGCTAACTGCAAGCTTGCATTCAGGTTTACGATGTCTAAGTATTTATAAGTACATGACAATAATGGTTATTGCACTTATACAAGACTAGCGACCCGCCCCGGCTTCGCACGGGTGCAATGTTTATATTAAATATACTATAGAATCTCTTTATATACATCGTTGACAGCCTTTTTGTAATTTGACATACATGTTCTCTTTAGTAATTACTCTTGACAGTGCGACACATAATTTACCATAGGAAAAACATTCAACGCTCAAATCTAAGCAACATAGGCACGCGCGCCGTGCCTCCGCCGGCACCGCGCCGCAACCGCTATGTCCTTGCATTTTAAATCTTTAATATCTTCGAAACTATTTATTTAAATTATATTCTGTAAACGGCAATATTGATTTATATTAAATGCACAATGTATTTATGGTACTTAATTGGATAAGGATTAATGCTGTATTGCTTAAAATCGCTTCGTAAAATATGCTCGTATTTCTCGTAAAAAGTAAAGGATAAAAAATGGTTGTTGTGGGTTATCTATAAGAGATAGACAGATGCCATCGAGGATTTTTTTGTTGACCTTTTTAAGGTGTACAATACTGTAGTACATTATTTTGATCTGTCTCGTAGGATTCAGCCAGCGTTTGCAAAGCAAGCGCAAAAAAATGTGTTTATTTGCGACATCACATTAGAAACCTCAAAAATTATCAGTGTTCCTCTACTATATTATGCATGTTATATACTTAAAAACCTTCCTATTGAATCACTCTTTCTATTGAAAGAAACTGCATCAAAATCCGTTGCGTAGTTATAAAGATTTAAGCATACATAGGGACAGACACAGGGAAGCGACTTTGCTTTATACTATGTTAAGATTTGAAGCAGTTTCGCGTGTCAGTGTAGTCAAAATACTTAATTATATTATCTTAAGTTTTTCCCGCAAGCTCTGCGGTCTTCCTGACATTCAAAAACTCTCTGAAATCTTAGTTGTAACTTTGAATAATGTGTAATTATCAATGTGATAAAAATTTAAATAATGATTATTTATCTTTGGGTATTTTTTAAATTATAAGATCAGCGATGCGCCATATTTACATGGTGGACATCTCACCCATACGCAAAACGCTTTGGAAATACTTTCATTGTGCGTACAGCTAGGGAGTGGGATTCCGTATCGAGGTCTTTGTTTCCTGATAGCTATAACCTGGGAGTCTTAGTCAAAAGTGAAGTGGTTACTTCTATAATAAGCGTGCTTCATCTTCGACCACATAATCGCTTACCATCAGGTGAGATGGTGGTTAAACGAATCTCTGCGACTTCGTTCACGTGGAAATTTCGTTAGATAAAAAGTAACCTATGTGATATTTTAGTCTATAATCTATTTCTGTACCAAATTTCATCCAGATCCCTAACTAACTACTATCAACCGGGGCACGTTTCCCATAAATTGATGGCCCTTCCCATAAAGCTAGTTATAACTTTTTTTGTTGATAATATGTACTAACCTTAGCCTAAGCATTATACTAACACATCTATGGAGTTTTAATTATCTGAAATAAAGAATTTGAATTGACTTGAATTAAATTTTACTGTTTAATTTCTCATGAAATCTTATCAATAAACCATATATCTCTGTCTTCAGAACTTTGTCCTTTTACTTAGGTCTTAACAGAAGCCCCTCTTCTCAAGCCAGTGAAACAAATTTAAAAGGATTTAATAAACATATTTATTTATAGAAATACATATGCATAAACCTCAAACAATACAGGGTTTGCATTATCCTTATGAATTCGTATGGCAATAATGTTACTAAGTTCTGAAATTATTAAGAAATATTGCAACATTTTAGTAAGTACCTAACAATGTGCGTCCTACGTAAAATACTCTACAAAGTATAAACATATTAATCACAATGAAAATATTACTTGTGGTCACAGACCCTATGTATTGCGCTAGTGTACTCGGAATCTTAGCTCATCTCCTGGGTGCAGTTACTCCTCTTACAACACGATAATGATGACATAATTTACCAATACACAAACATAATAAAAATATATAAACATAATTAATTTAAATAAATACACAATTTAATAATGATGACAATAAAAATACCTGACATAATTTACTTACATGAAGACATTCTAGTTATGCACATACATAAATTAATTTAAATATTAACATAATTTAATAATAATGATGATGATGAAAATAAACAAAATATCTGACAAAATTTTAAAACTTGTACATATCCATAATAAATAACATGCATACACAATTTAATTTAAATATATGGGTACATAATTTAATAATAACAATGATACAAAATAAATTAAAATATCTAACATAATTTACCACACAATAATATACATATACATCTATTAGATCTACCTATAATAATAATTAATTCCATGAATTGTTACTTAGCCTTCATCCTCTCTCCTAACTTTGCTGTGCCCGACAGGGTCCATATTGATCTTGAAATTATTTTATATCACCTATATACATAATATGGAATGCAATAAAGTATTGAGTATTGAGTATTGACATCCAAAAGATAAGCATTACAATGCTCTCTTGGAAAACCTCAGCGGCATAAATACCTCCCTCGTTTGGGTTTGGAGTCGAAAATGGCGGATCGTGGATCTCTCGTGCTTACAATTTTTTAAAGAAATTTCGAGGCTTGTTGACACTTTCCGTGGCACAAGCGCAGACTATTACTCTAGCTAAAGGCTAATTGCCATTCAAATTGGCAACGCCACAAGACTCTTAGGGTACATTACCAGCCGACAGCGTTGAAGACGAAATTTTTGATGCTTTATTGTAGACTAGCTTTTGCCCGCGACTTCGTCCGCGTGGAATAGTTACTTTGGGCTAACGTTAAATTTAACCCCGATTTTGGAACATTCTACATTGGCGCTCCGCTCCTATTGGCCTTAGCGTAATGATATAAATTGACTATTTAATTAAAAAATATTTTTTCAATTCGAACCAGTAGTTCCTGAGATTATCGCGTTCAAACAAATAAACAAACTCTTCAGCCTTATATTATTAGTATAGATAGCTGTTGCCCGCGACTTCGTTCACGTTTCCGTCGTTTTTCGTAAAAAAAAAGTAACCTATGTCCTTCCTCACGGT
Source organism: Tholera decimalis (assembly GCA_943138885.2). Taxonomy (NCBI): domain Eukaryota; kingdom Metazoa; phylum Arthropoda; class Insecta; order Lepidoptera; family Noctuidae; genus Tholera; species Tholera decimalis. The sequence continues at coordinate 4,183,912 of OW964557.2, read as the reverse complement.
TCAGTGATTTTGATGTAACAGACAGATTAACTTTCGTAATTTAGTAGGGAAATATAATATGTCAATCTATAATACTGTTGAAAAATATCGCAATACCGAACCGCACTCTATTATTGTTAATAGCTGTGCCCGCGACTCCGTCAGCGTGTAACTCCTTGTGTGTTATTAAGTTAATGTATTGGTAATATTGTTTAGATCACGTTCACATGAGGCTTAAGTACCTATAGAACGAAAATACTTCAGCGCAAAGCTTCCGGGTAAACTATGTTGAAAGTTGACCCGTCCGGCACGTGAACATAAAGATTTCTAGAACTGCTAACCCGGGAAAGAGCGACGTACAACTGACCATGCGAGAAACAACTGACACCGAGATCTACTCCAGCAACACGAAAAGTCTGCCCTTGAGCCTTATTAATTGTCATTGCATAACACACCGATACTGGGAATTGGGTCCTTTTAAATTGGAATGGAAAATGATTTGGTATTATGGGAATTCTGGGAATAAAGACGGTTTCTCCTGCACCGCAACCTGTTAAAATTTGAGCCTCGATTATATTTTGTTGCAACTGGGTTACTTTTAGCCGAGTTCCATTGCAAAGTTGTGGTGTTTTTAAATTTCGGAGCAGAATAATAATCAGAAAGCTTCGAACTGCTAAGCTATCGGGAGTTATACGTGTTATTGTGAGTCAACCATAATAGATAGATATATGCTGTCGTGGGATATTTTTTATATAATTTTAAGGAGAACATTTCCGTCATAAATTATTTCTGTGTAGCTTTAACCATTAAGGTTGCACTCGCGACGGAAGCTTAAAAAATGGAGTAACTTCTCCCGTTTTCCCAACATTTCCCTTCACTGCTCTGCTCCTATTGATTGTAGCGTGATGATAAGTATACTATAACCAGCTCAGGAGTATGAAAAATAATTGTACCAAGTTTCGTTAAAATCCGTCGAGTAGTTTTTGTTTCTATAACGGTTATACAGACAGACAGACAGACAGACAACCAGACAAAAATTTTACTGATTGCATTTTTGGCATCAGTATCGATCCCTAATCACCCCCTGATAGTTATTTTGGAAATATATTTCATGTACAGAATTGACCTCTCTACAGATTTATCATAAGTATCTATAGATTAGATTAAATCGAAAAAAAAATATTATTATATGTATATATTTTTATCTGATATATATACATTGAGAAAGAATACGATTAGAGTAGTCAGTTAGGAAACACTGGCCTCATCTGGCCTCATCTAGTTTACATTTACGAAAAAAAAAGACGTGTAAAAGTGTTATTTATAACCTATTTGCAAAATAAACATCATTATTTCAATTTTAATTTAAATAAAAACCCTAAACTACATATACACACTAAACTAAAATATTGCATCCAGAAATTCGTGCGCATCGCTGTCCACTGGTAATGTGCCCAAAAGACTGGCGGCATTGCCACGTTGTATGGCAATGCTTAACCTCTGTCCAAGGTAAAAGCCAGCCCTTGGGTCACGCGAAGTGTCAACTAGGCGTCTGGACAGATCTTTAAATAATTTGTGAGCACTCGGACCCCACGACCCCAAGGTTTCAACCCCAAACGGCTCGAAAATATAACTACCAACAAGGTTATTATATTTCCGCCGCTTGAGGTTCTCAGCAATCGAAAAAAGGGGTAAATAATAACATGCTTCTTTTTTCTTTTTTTATTGAAAGGGGGTTTTTTCAATAGCGAAAAGGTCACCCCCATTATTGAATACAAAAAAACCTTAACCTAACTTACTCGTAACCTTAAGCCTAAGATTACAATTTTGAAAAGCTTCCTGTTTTCATCCGACAATGAACAGAACAGCATACTGTTATAAAATCCTAAATTATAAATATGTGGGATTAGCTCAATGGATTTCCAATTAAACGGCTGATTTCTTGTTAAAAACTGTATTTATTTCTCCTTTAGTACACACGTCTTATCGTCTTGGTATCGTCGTATCGTCTTAGTAGTTAGTTCTCCTATTCTATATCCTTTACTTATTCTACATCTTCAACATTCATTCGCTATCTCTTTCACTCCTTGACTATTTCATATATTCATCTCTGTCACTCGTTTATGCTTTACATCTGTCATTCATCTTCACGTCTCATTTCACTATCCTGTCATAACGTTCCATTCCTACAAATATGATCTCCAAAATTGACTGTCTCTGTGGCCTCGTCCGGGCGCATGTTGGGCGTCTTCCACAACCCCACACACGCTGCAGTTAGGCGACTCTATCCACACGGTTGCCGAGGCCGGTGCTTAGATTGGTGATTTATCAAGATTTCTCCGTGCTTCGGGAAGCACACTAAGCCGTTGGTCCCGGCTGTTATTTGTACATCTTTTTCCGTCGTTACGGGTAGTCAGAAGCCGATTCATACATGTCCAGTACTTGGCTAATCCGAATATTGAAATAGCTAGTATTGCACAGCTGACATTTTACTGCAGTAACATGCATTTAGTTGTAACTGTCTCCCAGTTGAAACGCTATGATTGAGCGACATTGTAACAGGTGAAATTGTGAAACACAGCCATCTTGCACGATGCGTGAGCAAAGAATATTACCTAGATTGCATTTTTATGATATCGAAAAGAAAATAACCAGTAACGAGGATAAGGTGTCGGACTTGTGATCGAGAGGTCGCAAGTTCGAATCCCACCCATTACATTATTGTCGTGAACCCACTCCAGACACTAGCATATTTAGCTTAGTTGGAGGGGTTAACAAGATTGCTAGTAATGTGAATTCTACCCACATTGCGAGTAATATTATTAAAAAAAAAAAAAACTTCGGATTTGCGGGAATGTTTTATCGAGATACTGCGGCCCCGAAACGTAAGGGCAACTAAAGGATCAGGGATCAGGGGGGGGGTTGGTTTTTAGTCAGTAGAAGACTGACACTCCCTTTCTCTCCACCCAGAGCAGGAGTAGTTATTTATTTGTTTACACCAATGCAAGCATACTAGGGAAGCTCTTAGCAATGCCATTTTTAGGGACCTGGGTGTGCGAAAGGGTCAGACTAACTGACTAAAACCACCAGCCAGGGGCTGCGCGAGCACTTAAATAATCTTCAACGCAGCCTCCGACTGAACGCAGCCTCTGACTGAGCTCCGTAACCAAGGCCAACCTCAGTAAAACAGTGCGAATCTAAATGCAGGACGAACCAGTTTTTTTTATTGATAATAGGTTCGCTTTTGACCACCATTTCACCTGATGGTAAGTGATGATGTGGTCGAAGATGGAGCACGCCTACCTATAAGTAACCTATTCAGTCTTGACTTAAAGACCCCTAGGTTATAGCTGTCGGGAAACACAGACTCCGGCAGGGAATTCCACTCCTTTAGCCGTACGCACAATGAAAGTATTCCCAAAACGTTTTGTGCGTATGCGTGGGATGTCCACCATGTAACGATGGCGCATCGCCGTTTGTTTTGTAGTCCGATGATGGAACGGACTTGGCGGAATTACATTGTGTAATTCCATCGTACACTCCCTGAAATGTAACCGATAGACTTGCAACTCGTCGTTGATGTTCAAGGCTCTGGAGCTTTGAATTTACCAGTGCATCGTTGCTAATGAGTCTCTTGGCCCGTTTCTCAATGGACTCAAGCGCATCCAGTTCGTATTTGGCAGATCCATCCCAAAGAAGTCCCAATCCCAAAGAAGATCAATCAATCTAAACATTCACAAGCACAACACATACTCTGAGGTTTAAATGTTATCGTCGCGTCGTTAACGTACCGTTTATGTTATGTTGATTGTTTTGTTTAAGTTCAAGTTCATGGTCATCGGCTTTGTTGTGTGAATCAGAATCATTTTTTTTTGTTTCTTCTTATTATACTTTGAAAATAATAGTAAAATGTTTGAGTAGGTACCTACTAGAAAATCCAGTCCGTGTGCAAACTAAAAGTCTGATTTTAAAATAGAAAGGGGTCCACTGGCTGCTTCACTGGCTGGGTCAAATTGATATGTGGAAGTTTTGAGGGCTAGCAGTGGTGGCCCAGTAGTTACGGATCTGACTAACGAGTTGTTGGTCATGAGTTCGAACCCAGTCAGGCAGATATTTTTTTTATTACGGATGAGCCCGCTCTTGATCTCGATTTCGCCTGATGGTAAGCGATAGATGAGGTCTACGATGTGACGAGCGAGCCCAGAAGATGCCTATTTACTCTTGCTTTAAAGGCTGAAAGGTCATGGAAGGGAACACAGAAGCCGGCAGAGAATTCCACAACTTGGCTGTGCGCACAATAAATGTGGAGGAGAAGCGCTTGGTACGACAAGGCGGTATATCAACCAAGTGTAGGTGGTACCCAGCCGTGCGTCTGGTAGACCGGTAGTGAAATGGAGATGGAGGAATCAGGACTTTGTTTAATGTATATCATCACTACTGTTCTCAAATCAGTGAAGGTAAACATCGTGAGGTAACCGGCTTATCCTCTGACCAAAAATACGAAGACATGTGATATTTACCAACCCGTAGTAGGCCCCCGTGGTGGGTTACGGTCACAGAAATCAAAAATACAGAGAAGTGGTAAGGGGGCGTATCGGTGTCCGCGCGACATGGCCACAGGGCTCATGTCACAGGCAAGTGGCCGTCTCCGCGAACTAGTGCGCTTTCGACGGCGATCGTGATAACATAATATGAATGCCGAGTTGTTCTGTGGTATCTTGTAAAAACCGAAGCCAAAATCAAATCTATGTGAATCATGGAATCACTTACCATATGTAAGTACAAGTATTTTACAATATTTGTCTTTAAAATCATGAAAAACAATAAATCGTAAAATATTTCTTGGTTTTACTATGTTATTTTTGTTTTCAAATATCAGAGCGACTGTACTCCTTGTGCTATAAATACATTGCTCCTTAACCACTACCTGAGTTCGTCACTAAGTAACTGGACAAGCAATGTAAACATAACATACGAAACTGTATTACGCGGATTCATCGCGTAGTGAGGCCGCCACTTCTTGCGACGAATTAGTGATGTGCTTGTGCAGATCCACTAACGTAAGCTATCGACAGCAATGTCGATTGACGAATGAAATATTGCTATTATAGTTTAGGGGTTTTTCAACCGATGACATAAAAAAGAGGAGGTTATCAATTCGACGCGTATATTATTATTATTTTTTTATGTATGATCACTGATCACCGATTACTCGGAGACGGCTGAACCAATTTGAAAAATGCTTTTTTTGTTTGAAAGGGTATACTTTGAAATTGGTCCCATTGTCACCAAGTCAGGATCTGATGATGTCCCATCATCAGATCCTGACTTGGTGTAATTTTTTAGTAAAAAGTTTTTTATAACATACGGAAACCTCTAAGAAAATATGTTTAACTTTTATTTTACATAGAGATGACAGAAATAAAAATACGTTGAAAAGTCAAGTGTACAAAAAAGTAAAAAAAAAAATAAACAATTTATTTTACGCCCGCAGCATGCGTAAGGAGTTCCGACGTCGCCGTCGCTACAATAGTTTATTTTTCAATCTGTCAACCGTTTTAGCCCGGTTGGAAGATCGATGTAAATAATGTTTTTTTACTTATTTTGATTTTTTTACAGATTAGTAGAGAAATGCGTAACCAATATTCGTAAAGTAAGTTACTTTAATTTTAGGTTAATAATCGGTGGTGTTTTTCGGTTTAGAATTATCGTATGTTATGCCTTATCCTCATGCTGTTTCTTTATTTTTTATGGTTTTTGTGTTTTGCTTCCATTGAAGCTTCGAATGCGTTATAATAATCGGCATGGTTCAGATAATATATTTGTGAATTGAGCTTAAAATAAGTCAATATATTCATGCTATTTATTTGTTATGCATGGATGTGTGTTTGTTTTCATATATTTAACAATTTCTCTACTAACTAGGATTTTTCTTATAACAAAAACCTATTATAACCTACTAAACTATTACCTGCGGTTACCCCGCAGGTAATAGTTGCGTAACACACTTACAGTAGGAATCGGTTTCATTATGCTAAATCAACAACACTCACTGCGGTATTTACGTTGTTGAGCAGACCAATATTTCGAACATATGAAGCAATGGATTAGCAATATACGTCAAAATCATTCAGATCTTGATTTATAGTGTGTTACGTAATTATTGCGATGCTTATTATATGGTGACGTTTAGAAGTAGCTTAGGATGTATGTAAATGATAAATAAGTGCTTTTCGTACTTTTCAGCTTCCCAAAAGATGGTAACATAAAAAAGGAATGGATTGATGCCACAGGCATGCCACCTAACTGGTACCCTACAAAAAATAGCACCATATGCTCGGTTCACTTTAAAGCAGAAATGTTCTAGTCTCTAAAGAAAAGTCGCAGGCTTTTTGAATGGACAATTCCAAAATTAAGAGTACAACTGATATTTGCAAAAGTGTGTTAAATTTTATTTTATTACTGAAAGCTATTCTCATGATTTAGGGTATTCATAAAATCAGTCATTCAACTTTTCAGGATACTATACAACCTATACGGCTGGTATGTTCCGATCAAGGGCGTAATGTAAGTTAACATCGACTTCTATTTGACCTATCACTATGATAATTAAATATTAAGATTTAAGTCGAAAGCGCCAGGGTAGCCCTTAATACTTAGTAGGTAGTACTTAATAATAATTATGTAATGTAATGTTCTTAATAATATGTTTATTGTTATTGTAATATTTTCTGGACATGCCATTTTTTATTTGGTTCATTTTCAGGTGCCCAAAAAAAATTGTACAATAATAAATGGAAGAATCGATAACTTTCCGATTTAGTCAATCACTAGCGTATATGTAAAATAAATTGCTTTTGCACAGCACAACGATAGCGACCGATGTTTTTGTGTGGGTAAGTTCTACGGTGCATGGTAAATACACGCTGTGTTTGACGGAATAAGGTTTATTATTGATTGAATAGTACGTTCTGATTTAAGAAATGCGGGTGTGTGCGCGAGTGCGTATCTATTGATTTTATTAAACTGCATGTGTAGTTGTTGCCCCGCCCAGCGCCTAACTGGAGACACACGGTTCCGATATAATTTCGTCTGTTGACCATATCTAGTTATTTATTTTATCTATGGTTACGGTCCATTCTCTATCATAGAGAGGAGGTCTCAGCTTGTGCCCCAGCCCTGGGAAAGCTATAGGCTGAATTATTCTCTAAATGATGAATATTGTCATTAAAACCAGGGTAGAAGACGCTGACGACTGTAACACAGTTAATAGTAGCACAGTCGACAACGACGTGACCTCTTACCATTTTGCTATAAATTAATTGTCTTATATAAGTTTAGACTAAGAGTAATTTGTATATTTAGAGTAATAAATAAATAAACTATAAAAAAACTATATTATCATATTATATCTCATCTATAGAAAAAAAAAATCGGATCTAAGTAATGCCATCGAAATGATAAAGACATCCTTTGAGTACATTTTTCTTTTGGGATCATTCGCTATTAATTTTTCGTTCTTCCCACTATCCGGTTTAAATCAAACCGTTTAGTAATTTTTGCGTATTTATATTGGAATATTTCGATATCTAAATCAATATTCGAATGAGCCTGCTGCTTATTATTCCTCGGAAGTAGGCCAAACTTGATACTATTAGTACGAGTAGTTACTCGTATTAGGCCTGTCCTATTGGTCTATGTGCGTTCTACTTTGAACGAAGCCGGAAAATACAGAATGTGTAGTCATGGAATGTTCTTACTACTGACACTTCCTAATGTTGACAACTGTTAGGGTTACAGATTACTTACTGCAGTTTGTTAACCTCATCTTGTACAAATTTTTGTCTAGCCTTACGCCGGCTAGACAGTTTTAATAGATAATTGAATTTGAATATGAATGCGAGTTGCAATGAGGGTTAAGGAAACATTTAACACAATAGATATACCATCCATAGGTACGCACAAAACGTTTAAAAAATACTTTCATTGTGCGTATAGCAAGGGAGTGGTCAGTGGAATTCCTCACTGGAGTCTGTGTTTCCTGACAGCTATCTGTACCATGGTGATCTTTAAGTCAAGAGTAAAAAGGGTACTTCTCGGTAAAGATGCTTAATCTTCGACCACATCATCGCTCAAGATGAGATGAGCCGGTGCTCAAACGCGACCCTTTCAACAATAAAACAATGTAGGAGACGATTGAGAGAAGGGTAAACAGAGAAGCCTAAGGAGGAACTAGTCATCCTGATTGGTGGATTGGCTACATTTTACGCGACTGCAAAAAAGGAGAGTTATGTTTTTACCGTGATAGAATACACGGGAGCGAAGCCCCGCGTGAGTACTGGTATAGAATAAGAGTATATATATATACTAGTACTCACGCGGGGCTTCGCTCCCGTGGATTCTTTCAAGGTAAAAACATAACTCTCCTTTTTTGCAGTCGCGTAAAAAGCCTATAACCTTCCTCAAGCTTCAAGCTACTTCCACACCAAATTTCATCCAAATCCACCCAGTACTTTCGAAGATTAGCGCGTTCAAGCAAACAAACAAACAAACAAACCTTTCTGCTTTATAATATTAGTATAGATTATAAGTAATATTAATTTAGAGGTTTTTATCTTCCATAAATTCTAGAATACTATAATAACATTTTTCAATTAGTAATGATTTTAATTTAGCTTTAAATATACATAATGTTTTGGTGGTCCTCATACATTCCGGTAGTTTATTATAAATTTGGATGCTGCGGTATTCTGGGCTATTTGTATACATCAGGAAATGATAGACGATATTATTTATTTTGCGTGATTATAAATAAAACTGTTATACGAGCACGGCATTGTTTTTCTTAGGGCGATACCAAAATAAATTAGGGGTTTTTTCGTCACCATTTATTTCACTATTCCAGCAAGTATGGATTTAATTTTTGGTAATATGTTTATTGACTATTTCATTAATACTTGGACTGAAGGAAAACGCAATTGGGTTAAATTTGCTGCATCGAATTTGATTACAAAAAGACCTCTATTTTTTTTATTTTTTCCTGTAATTCTAAAATCCTAAGGAATTTCATTTCAAAATTGCATTCAAAATGTGCATAACAGGTAATTGAAAACTCTGACTGAAAATATTTTTGATACATAGCTTAATTTATTTTTAAACAATTTTTATTTGGTTTGGCGCTTACGTTGTTTTATTTTGGTTCCAGCGCATTGTTGCGCTCTCTTTTTTTCGCACGTGGAAGTAATAGACTCTGTCACTTTCTTATGCCCGCCCAGTTCGCCTGCGGTCTTTGTCAGTGATAGACCTGTGTCGGTTCCTCCCGCAACCGTGATTATATTTTTTTATCGAAATAGTTATTGTTTAGTCTTGTTTTTCTAATTTTATTTATCTATATTTGACAAGTGAACAAGGTTTATATAACATTAGTTTACCGATATGGGGAATAAGCATAAAAGACAACGAAAGGTGAAAAAATTGGTCAAGTGAGAGTTGGACTCGCCCATGAAGGGTTCCGTAGTAACTATAATAAATATATTTATTTGAAAAAAAAAACCAAAAACCTTACAAATTTCTTAAAAGTAGCTTATTTACAATTTTTACAACTACGCCAAATAACTTTGTTTTTCATAGTGTTTGTATGAATTACAAAGTTATATTTGCGGTTTTAGAAAATATACTGTCTCTCAAAAACTGTTGACTCGATCTCGTTCAGACCAATTTTGGTTGAAAGTTTACATTAAGATCTACAACATATGGTTTTTTTAGATTTTTCACTTCATTATTATAGAAGTTAGAGGGGGGACACACACATTTTACCACTTTGGAAGCGTATATCTTTTAAACGATTAACTTTATGAAAAAGTAATTTTAGAAACCTTAATGTCATTTTTAAAGACCTGTCTATAGATACCACACACGTATAGGTTTCATGAAAAAAAAAAAATTCAGTTTCAGTTCCATGTATGAGGAGCCCCCTTTATTTTAAATATTTTTTAAATTTTCTCTTAAAATCGGAAAGTGGTTCACAGAATACATCTATCTATCAATTCTTACATGTATAGTCTTAATAGTTTCGGAATAAAATGGCTGTGACATACGGACGGACGGACAGACAGACAGACGGACAGACATGTCGAAACTATAAGGGTTCCGTTTTTTGCCATTCGGCTACGGAACCCTAAAAACCGACATTTGGAACGCCTGAGGGATCATGCTCGTAAAATGACGGAAAATAATTGGCCAAGTGCGAGTCAGACTCGCCCATGAAGGGTTTCGTAGTAACTATTTTAATATAATATAATATTATGCAATGACGTATTATAATAGACGCGTCATATTCCCACAAAACACCTCTCAAAAACGGCACGAAACACACACATAGAGAATTACTATCTAATACGTGTAAAGAAAGGGACAGAAAATAAATGCCATCTTTAGGTACACCTGATGTTAGAGAGAGATGAATATACATCTTTAGTTAACAACCTCCCCTAACGTCACGTGACTGACTTCATTCATAATTTCATACGCTAGCCGCCATTAGCCGTGTAGAAAAATAAAAATTAAAAATGTATTTCTGTTGATATTTACCTATGAAATGACACATTTTGACCTCTCACGGAAGCAGTATAATTAGTGCAATGTCTAAAAACACACAAAGGCATGCTTTTTTCCTAATTTTTTTTTAAAACACATTTTTTCTTAAGATGTGTAGTGTAGCGATCGCGACACAGGTTCGTGCGTAACTAAACAGACACGAGGCACTTACCTTGATTTCAACTTGCCATTTCAGAGCGCGGACAACGTATCTATAGTTTATTATATATCTTTGATAATATGTATATTTATTTGACGAAAAACAAAACCTTACAAATTTCTTAAAACTAAGTTATTTACATTTTTTACAACTACGCCAAATAACTTTGTTTTTCATAGTGTTTGTATGAATTACAAAGTTATATTTGCGGTTTTAGAAAATATGTTGTATCACAAAAAATGCTGACCCGATCTCGTTCAAACCAATTTTGGTTGAAAGTATACATTAAGATCTACAGACATATATTTTTTTAGATTTTCATTCCATTATTACAGAAGTTAGAGGGGGGGGGGAGGTACACATTTTACCTCTTTGGGAGCGTATATCTTTTAAACGATTGACTTTATAAAAAGTAGTTTCAGAAACCCCTATGTCATTTTTATAGACCTGTCTATAGATACCACACACGCATAGGTTTCATGAAAAAATTTTTTTTTTCAGTTTCGTTTCCATGTATGGTGAGCCCCCCTTTATTTTAAATATTTGTTTTTATAAAATCTGAAAGCGGTTTACAGAATACATCTACCTACCAAGTTTCACATGTATAGTCCTAATAGCTTCGGAATAAAATGGCTGTGACATACGAACGGACGCACGGACAGACATGACGAACTATGAGGGTTCCATATTTTTTAATATTTACATAGGTACCAGTTTTATTTTACAGAGACAAAATCACAGCGCCGGAGCAGACCTCGGATAAGGCCGTGCGCGCACTGCCTTGCGGTGGCCGCAATTCCGGTAGTTCTACCGCACCGGTGGTAGACTCACCGCAGTGCGCGCACTTCTATGACACTCCATACTTCACAAATTTTGCGGTACCGCAATTCCGGTAGTTCTACCGCACCGCAAAATTTGTGAAGTATGGAGTGTCATAGAAGTGCGCGCACTGCGGTGAGACTACCGGTGCGGTAGAACTACCGCAATTGCGGCCACCGCAAGACAGTGCGCGCACGGCCTTAGGCCGGATGGGATTAGGAGAATGACCGGGGCCACCGGTGACTCTACCGCACGCGTTTATTCCACCGCAGTGCGCGCACTTCTATGACACTCCATACTTCACAGATTTTGCGTTTCCAAAACGCAACGCAGTGCGCGCACGGCCTTATACATGTGATTCGGAAAACAGAAGATTAGAGTCGCCATTATAATTTTTAAATTTGGATGATCAACAGTGTCTAACTACTAACTTCTTGGAAAAAAATTAGTCAGTAAACTGTTTATTTCCTATTAAGATAGAAAGAAATACATTGGCGCGGATTGTCTTGTTCACAAACTAAACTAAAGTTCAGTGCATCTTTTTCTTACTATTTCATTATAAAAAGGACAGAAAATATTAGTTTATTTCTGTCAAATTAGTCAGCGCCTGACGTAAATTGACGTATTTTTAGTAACCAATTTTTTAATCGAGTCTAAAATTGTCTATGGAATATCTTAATTTGACAGGACTAAACTAATATTTTTCTTCTGCTTTTTTCTTAATGAAATAGAAAGAAAGTGCGTTGGCAGGGCCAAAATTCGTGGTGGCAAGGCATCTGCCGGAGATTTTTCACTCTTACTTTAAAGGTGGCAGACGGGTCATATGTGGAAAAGAACACAGAAGCCGACAGAGAGTTCCAAACCGATTCGAAGACCGGTCGAAGTCCGACCGAAGTCCGACCGACAAAGTGCGCACAATAAATGTAGAGGAGAATTAAATAGTATGACAAAGTGGTATATTGACCAAGTGAGGATGGTGCCCTGTAGTACGTCTGGTATATTAATACTGAAAGCCATTACCAATGATATTGCCGTTATTCATGAAATCAGTCATCGTGTTTTTTTCTATATATTTTATTTCTATTTATCAAAGTAATCACCCATGCAATCGATGCATCTTTTCCAACGCACTGGTAGCTTATTGATACCCTTCTTGAAGAAATCAGTTGGACGGGAGGCAACAAATTCTGCAAAGGCATTTCTACTGCCTCTATGATGTTGATTTTTTTCCGAGAAGTTTAGAATTCAGGAAAAAGTAGAAGTCTGTAGGTGCAAGGTCTAGTGAGTACGACAGATGGTGGAGAACTTCCAACACCAGCTCTTGTAACTTGTAGACCGTCTGCTGTGTAGTATGAGGACGCGCGTTGTCGTGCAAGAGCAGCGGAGCCGAGCGATTGACCAAAGCTGGTTGGAGATGTGCGAGCTTCTCCATAATTGTGTTCAGTTCTGCAGTAATGCTCATCCTGTTTGGTAGATAACTCATTACACCAGGGTTAGACCACCAAACAGGGACCATCACTTTTCTAGGGGTCAGTTTTCGTTTAGGAAAACGTTTAGATGCTAATCCAGGATCCAACCAATTTCGCATATAATAAAAAATATAAAAGATCAAAAAACGAAAAAAGAAATAATTAAATACAAAGTAGGTACATACAATACTTTAGAAAGTCAATCATTAACTCAGCAAAATATATTAAAAAAGAGCACATAAGTACGTATATCATTGGAGCAACTAATTCCCAAGCCTTTTAATCCTCAATATAATCTTTGACTGTGTAAATAGCTTCCTGAAATAGCTTACGTTTTATAAATAATTTTAATTCGATTAGAATAAGTTACTTATCACTTAATAGCACACTAAATACCCATACTCACACACAGTTGTGACAATTAAACACTAAGTTTGTATTTAGATGACAATAACAAAATTGTGGCGGTACAACCCAACGCAATAGGGTAGTTTCCTGTGTTACAAAATAATTATTTTATTTGGTTCATCAGGTAGAATTTCAAAAAATATTGATCACGTATTTTTTGCCCTTTCAAGTCAAGAAAAATTCACAAAATGGAAAGCTTCAAAGTATAGGAGTGGGGGCTGCTGACGTCACACAGTGCCAAGAATTATACCGGAGTGTGACGTCACGCGAAACTTCAACTCACTGTATCGTCTTAATTTTTCAATTACGTGAAAAAATAAAAAAATACGTATCGAATGTTATTGTTAAACTACGTGACGGACTAAATAAAATATTTTATGAAACTACCCTACGCCCTTCCTAGGAGTATTTTTTAACACTGAATACCCGATCATTATAAGAGACAAGGGAATTCCCTGCTTCGTTCTCGATAGTCGCACACACGGATTGGCCGATTATGGCGTTGCCAAAATTGTGTTTGAATTTTACATATTTTCGATTTATTATATAATATAGATTTAAAAGTATCGTCTATTTTATTAATGAAAACTGGCAGGGGGGCCCTTATATCCATGGGGCCCTGGGCTGCAGCCCAAATAGCCCATAGGTAGATCCACCCCTGATGCAAGCAAGCATGCAACATGCAGCAGGCATAGTTTCTGTCACGGCTCCGGTGCTGCAGGGCTCCGGCGGTCCCATGCAAGCTTATCCTCGCAGATGTGTTTCACGCTCACCACCGCGGCTGCGGCTTGCTGGCTGGCTTCGCCGACCAGCCTCAGCCGCGGGGGCGAGCGTTAAAACCACCTGCTCCTCACCTCGCGGGCCGCCTCGCCCCTCCGCGCCTACGCGATTTTAAATAACACTCTAGGGGTAGGACAGACATGGAACAGACGTGGAATCGGTTTCGCAGCAATTCTTTTCTGTCACGCCGCTTCCGCAGCACGCTCAATCAAATTACTCGCAATATTATATATTTTAAACGATAGGCTTAATGATTTTCGATTAAATAAACGTTATATCCAATAACGTTATACGAAATAAGTTTTAGAGTATATAAATGTTATGTCTAAAGAAATTACATCAACAGTTGGTATAACTCACTATCTTGTGAACGTTATTGAAATGAAAATATACCAAATAACTTTTTATGATATGAGACGCACCCCGCTAAATCAGTACGGATTTGTTTCAAACAGACCAGTTAAAAAATCGTGTTCATTTCAATTGCACACTATTTTGTAAAACCTCTTTTAACGTTGCTTGACCGCAAAAACGTACTCATTTGACGCGAGTTGAGCACGGATTGGTTGAATTGTGTAGTAATACAAAAGCGTGTGTATTTCGCGAGAACGATGTCGCCAGTTGGACACGGAAAGGGAAAGACGCGACGATGATTTGGTGCATTCACTATAGTGTTGCCCAAACGAGAGTCTCGCAAGAGTCTTGCAATTAGCGATTATCCTATTGCTATTTATTAAACGGTAGTTGAGATCTCAGAACAATGTAACAGAGTCTGTTACATTGTTCTGAGATCTCAACTAATAACTAACTACTAATTCACTAGAGGTCAGTGAAGATGATGAGCCTCTACCATATGAAATAGAGATTGAAAATAATGATATGACTGGTAGATCCTCGGTACATGAGAGATCCGTGGTCCAGAATATGTAATCAATAAAAATAGGGGCAAGGATACAAACAAAGAAAATACAACATGCGGGGGAAATGTCTCTGATGAAATATTAAATGAAGGCGAGAGACATGTATTCCAAGAAAATAGTGTAGTTATAGATTTAAGTAATTTTTAATTAAATCTTATATATTTTACATACTCTGACTTTTATTCGTAAGAAAATATCCATCAAAAAATTTAATTGGATGAATAATCTTTAATTAAATAATAAATTAATAGTTTAAAAATCACTAGAAAATCACGCTTAAAAACAAAAAATTTGTTCGCGCTTTTCCTTTTTTTTTGTAGCCTCCGTTTTCTTTGTGTTGCTGTTTTTTTTTTTATATTATTCCCACGAGTAGTGAACAATTAAACGGTCAATCACCCCAGAGGATTTGAAAGTGACATCACAAAAAGTTGACAAAAAGGTTAAGAAAACCGATAACGGATTTTCTTTAGGTTTGTTATCCTGAAACCTGATCCTGTTTGAAACCTGATCGTGTTCAAAATCCATTACGTGGCTTTTCTCACAAGTACAAACACGACTATGATACGATATTCCATCATGGAATGCCACTGCCTATCTTCCGGCTTCATCATCAGACCTTGAAACCTAATCGTGGTCAAAGTTCATTACAAGACTTTTCTAAGAAATCCAAAACAGCTATGATACGATTTTCCATCATGAAGTTCCAGTTCATATCTTCCGGCTCCATCATCAGATCAGTTCGACAGTACCATATTATTGTATTGTCATCAGAACTACATACAGTTGCTAATTTTCATTACGCTACGACTCTTGGAAGATGGTTAAAGTAGTTACCTTAGATTCCATTACATAGTTAGTTACATACAGGTCGACCTAATAAAAGCGTGTTAAAAAGCGTAGTTTTGAAGCAACTTTTTGTTACTACTCATTTTAAGTAAATTAATTAAATAAAATCATAGTAAGAATTTGTTTACTACACTAGTAGTTCTTTTTCTTAGGTCAATATGATAATTTACTGTTACGGTCTGTTCATTTACACACGTTATATTATTTTTTGTCATTCTTAAATAAAGTAAAACACTAAATACCTAACAATATAATGAATAAGTTAGTTTAATTCAG
The DNA here is from genome assembly GCA_943138885.2 of Tholera decimalis. Classification (NCBI taxonomy): domain Eukaryota; kingdom Metazoa; phylum Arthropoda; class Insecta; order Lepidoptera; family Noctuidae; genus Tholera; species Tholera decimalis. Next base: position 4,167,659 of record OW964557.2, on the reverse strand, counting down.
ATTAAAAAGAAATGTATTTGATTTTGGCGACTCCGTGCCTTCTCTATTCTAAAACATCAAAATACACAAACTACATCGCAAACTCACCGCGAGCGTGCGCTCGAGTTTGCAATGTATTCTAGCGGGGGTGCTCCCCGCGTCTTCCGTTAAGCTACGCCCCTCGAGCTATGTCTTATTTTTTACGTATCACCTTAAATTTAAAACTACATGAGCATTGTCGTCGACTAACCTGATAGGAAACATCAAAACAAACTCAGAGGCCGATGTCTCTTTTGAAGTTCAATTTGGTAGTGAAATACCGGGAAGAGCATTAAGATACGGCTATATTTCTGGACAGGTAATACATGAGTGAGACCAAGGCGTTGCTTCAAGGAAAGGGTAATTGTAGGTTTTATTCTCCACCGGTAACTACAGCTAACACGCGATGGTCTAGATCTAGTTACGAAGGAGTTTGTATGTACTATGCAGTAAACGTCGTATGGTTGTAGGGTACCTGTTGCCTGCGACTTCGTCCGCGTCCGAAATTTAAGCCACTATAATCTAAGACTGTGCCAAATTTCAGATCCTTTGATCTATTATTATTATAAAAAAAATAGAGAATGCCTTGCTGCATTAAGTCCGCCCATGTAACACTATTGTAAATATAGTTTAAATAAATAACATCCAAACTTTCATATTTGTAAGATAAAATCCTATTTTCCGGTTCGACGTGTTCCACGCGCGCCTCAAAGAGCGTCTGCAGCAATGACAGGGCCGGCCAATGCCTGCCGGAGTCCCAGAAATGTTCTAACGAGATACCGCAGCCCCGGAAAATCTGGTCACTTTCTTGCGCTCCACCCAGTGCCGATGGAATCATTATATGATTTTCCACACAGAAAAAAAGGATAAATCCTATTTATGCAATCCATTTTCTTCACCTCAAAACGGACAGTAGATCGTTTTGACTTTTCATGTGGCGATAGTTGAACATGGCTATTTTTTATAAGTTTTCAAGCTAACATGGTCCCTAATAGTATCATTAGAATAATACACATGGTAAATGTCTCGTTTTAAGTTCTAATGATATGGCTACTTTTTACCTTTATTTATATGCGAGCGAAGTCGTGGTCAGAGGCTAGTTAATTAAATGATTTTAGTTTAGAGACTAGCACGTTGAGTTATAGTATCTTTTAAAAAGTGTACAGGGAGTTGGGACAATAAATCGGGAGCAATGGAGTTACGGAGGAATCTCCGAGTAAGGAGGAAAGGATGGTCAGCCATCTAGGAACCAACCTCAACAAGACATGCCTAACTTTAAAAATCGACCCTTGCGGCCATTATTCTTTAGCTACGAGATCCTATTTAGTAACCTGTAAATAGGGTAATTTTTTTGGACAACTTCATTTACTTACATTTAAATGATTATGTACGTATTTAAAAATTTAAGGATCTTGTTTTTTTATTTATTTCTCGCTTCCTGTTGATAAATAATGGACCTATTACACTATCACTTCGCCGCCCTTGATTCACTAGTAGAGAATTTGTAGGGTCCGCCTTTTTACATATAAATAATTAATTAAACAAATTTCCTCATTCACGACCTCATAAATAGTCTTACATTCTCTTTTACCCTCTGAAAATTGTGAAGGCAGCTGATTCAATAGCATTGTATTATAGTAATTGTGAGAATTATGAAATTAATATTTGAGCGGAAAGGTTATCGATGGTTTGCCTGAGTTGAGTCAAACTCAAATAAAAAAATATTAATCACTACAGTATAAAACAAAGTCACTTCCCTGTCTGTCTGTCCCTATAATAGGTAGAGTGATTCCTGAGGAAGGTATTAGTGTATAATAAGTTAAGGTTTTGTGTAGATTGAATGAAATACGACGATATTACTTCAAGATGTCGGAAAGAATTAAGCCTATCAGGAGCTTTAATCGAAAACGCTGCCAAAACCTTTTGAGTAATAAAAATACAATGTATGGCGGGATTGTTTCTCTTTTATAGATCTACAAAAAAGTCCGCGATGGCACATGTCTATCTGCCAAGAATAACCCACAATAATAATTTTTTCTTTTACAAATTACATTAAAATGGTGGGTTATTTACGAATCTTTTTTATAAACAGTAGGTACAGTATTATTCGTTATCCAGTTAAATACGTCAGATATGTTGAGGATCAAAATTGCTTTTTACACTATATCAATAAAATGAATATCTTATGAGTTATCGCCGATATATGAATGTGGCAAATTACCGGACGAGAAATTGATTAAGCAAAATCATATATAAGCAAATATAAACTTTATTACCCGAGCGAAGCCGGGCCGGGTCGCTAGTGAGATGATTTATTATTTATTATTTATTTATTTATTTATAGTTAATTAAAACGATTAAAACCAATTACATTAATTAACTTAGAAATAAAAGGTACATATAACAAACACATAAACTAGTATATACATTACAAACTATTACAAATTATTTTGAAACTAACACGGAACCGAACTAACACGGAACAGTAGACACTCTCGCATACTTTCTCTCGCAAAACATCAAACACACTCGTATAATTTCTCTCCATCCATCAACAAACACATCACATTCAGGATATTCAATCAGGAATCAGGAAATGATATGATTAAACTAATGATTTGAATGATGAGATTATACTAATGATTTATTTCTGGGGGAAAGCATCAAATGGCTTCTTGAGCGCAACGCTTTCGGACCTCGGTCCGTGGATCAGTGACCATCGTAACATATCGAAATTCCTCCGTGCTTCGGGAAGCACGTTAGCCCATTGGTCCCGGCTGTCATTTGTACATCTGTGTCAGTTGTGACGGATAGTCAGAAATCAGGAAATCATCTAGCACAATGTCTTGTTATTGGGTATCGTGTTACTGAGCTCTGGTTAAACTGGAACCCGACCCCAACATGCTTGGGAATGTTGGGGCAAGACTCAGTTTATGATGGCTACTCCTGCTCTAGGAAGACCACAAAGGAATTGTCAAACTATTACCGACTAAAACTCGGCCCTTGCGATCCGCGGTCCCAGTATCTAGTAATGACCCCGGGCGTTCCCGTAACCCCGGACATTCCCGGAATTGATGTTTTGGGTTCGAGGAAAATAGTGAATGGCTTTAAAACTTTGAAGTGACTCAAGTTTCTGTTGATGGCTTTTTGTTACTAGTCCGAACTAATAAAACTTGACTTGTCTAAGCAACGAATGATTTCAAACATACAGGGATTTGTGTAAATAGGTACTATGCGTTTCAAATGCTATTAGGAATTTCAATAACCTTTATCTGTCAAATGTCACTCAAAAAGTACGGTTTGCAAAGAAAACTTAATGGCGAAAAATAATTGCTTGTTATTTTACTTTCTTTAACCAAGTGTCACATCAAATTCTATTATATAAAGCTTATTCAATTAGGTATTTAAAGTAAAAATTAGTTTTTTTTAAACATACTTTTCTTACTTATTTTCATTGTTGGCAACAATACGCCCGAAAGTAAAGAGAACGCTTGGCGCAAAGGTCCAGAAGTCATGTCAAAATTGTTAAAACTTTATTTTATTTTATTTTTGATGCTCGCGTTTGACCACCAAAATATGGAAAGTATAGTTTTGTTTCGCTCAATATTTGTAAATAAATGATTTTTTATTTGTTTGGTGTTGTTTGGTTATGGTTTCAACATGAAAAATGTTTCAACACAAACCATTACTTTTTCATTTTAATTCATTTAGTTAGGTACCTATATACTCACTACTGAATACAAGAGCTATTTTGAAAAAAATTATATGTAGGCTCGGTTTTAAAATAAAGATATAACTCAGATGTTATATCAAGAATCACCATTTCAATAGTTGGACGTTGTGTTTAAGTTGGATAAACACACGTCATCCAAGACATTTCACACAGTTGATGTCAATGAATCCGGTCAGTGACCTTATCCATACTTTATTAATATATATTTTAAATATGCGAAAGTCCGTCTGTTACGCTTCCACGATTGAACCGCTGAATCGATTTTGTTGGAATTTGGTATGGATATTGTAGAAGATCCGAGGGCACACATAGCATTTTTTTCTAAATTCTCCACCTCTATGGGGCTGAAAATCGTATGAAAAACCGAGTGAAGTCGACTGCAGTCTGCAACCGATGCGCGATGGTAAGAATCATAATAATCAATTCTTGACAACGAGAGCTTTTAAAAATATATATAAAAAGCAACGTGGGTAGAATTCACATCACTAGCAATCTTGTTAACCCCTCCAACTAAGCTAAATAATTATGCTTGTGTCTGGAGTGGGTTAATAAATGGAGTGGGTTAGGTAATGGGTGGGGCTCGAACCCGTGACCTCTAGATCACAAGTCCGACACCTTAGCCAAAGCCAAGCTTCAAACAAACACTTCTAGTACATTCTAAGCTCCTAGAACTGAGGTTGTCTATTTAATCAATGTTTTACCTGCAGATAATATGTACCTATGTAGTTCCGTGTCAGAAAGGTCAATGATTCCTGTGCGTATAGCGTGGTACTACTCTACATCTGTGTGACACTTTTCCTCATTGTTTTAAACTCCATCAAAATGGCCATGAATTAAACTGGTCTGCTTGATAAGTAGATAACAATAGTATTGTGGTGTGGATAGTGAATTGTGTGTGGAAGAAAACTGGTGATTAGGGTGGTCCAATTTCTTTTGTAATTATCACGTATACATTGAGTTACATACATATGGTTAATATTGAGATATTTCAAAGCCGATGACCACATTCTCGTATACTATAAGATAGGGGGCTGAAATTTCGAATAACTAATAGGAGTGGTAAGTGATCACTTCATCAGTGATGGAGATATATTTTTATTCATATTCATTTATTTATCAAATATATGCTAACAGTTTACACCAAATTGCTTCTAAGACGAAAAAAATAAATACATAGGTACAAAAAAAACGGAGTAAGATAAAATTAGAAACTAAACAATTATTTTTTCATATTTAAATAAATATACACATGTTTAGCGATTGTCCATTGAGAGTCAAAAAAACTTTTTACCAAAAAATTAAACCGACTCCCAAAAACACTGCAAAGTGAAAAATAACTTTAATTTCGGTAGTCGGTGTCTTTAGTTTTGTATTTTCGTTTTTGGCACCGACTTCCGAAATTAAAGTTATTTTTCACTTTGCAGTGAGTGTTTTTGGGAGTCGGTTTAATTTTTTGGTAAAAAGTTTTTATTTCACTCTTTTTAGTTGGTCGATTTTTAATTTACCTAGTTAAAAGAGCCTAAATGTCAACTACTTATAACCTTTTACAACATATTGCTTTTCCCAATGCTGGGCCGTTAATTTTTGAGGAGTTCTCCTGGTACTTCACCATCAGCTCTACATCACCATATGCATTGTGACGAACATAAAGTGCTTAACATCCATATTCAAGTATTCGAATCGCAATCCACGAAATACTTATTATTGAGTAGGTTCGGCGGCCATCTGTGGTCTTCATCATCAGTTCCACTTCCCCAAATGGTATTTTTTGAGAGCAACTGCACAAGTTACTATAAGAAATACCCAAAACGCCATAGGTGTGCCTATAATATTTGAAGAGTTCCCTCGATTTCTCCAGGATCCCATCATCAGATCCTGACTTGGTGATAAATGGTACCAATTTCGAAGTATACCCTTTCAAACAAGAAAAGAATTTTCCAAATCGGTTCAGCCGTCTTCGAGTAATCGGTGACCATACATAAAAAAAAAAAGAGAAAAAAATAAATATACGCGTCGAATTGATAACCTCCTCTTTTGGTCGTCGGTTGAAAAATAAATCTGCCTCAGGAATATATTTTAGAAACTCATTTAAATATTAACTTAATTAATTAATTAATTGCTCTGTAGTTTATACTGGCTTCTGCTCGCGACACAGAAATAAAAAGTATAGTAGAAGTGGTAAGGGGGCGTATCGGTGTCCGCGCGACATGGCCACAGGGCTCATGTCACAGGCAAGTGGCCGTCTCCGCGAACTAGTGCACTTTCGACGGCGATCGTGATAACATATATGAATGCCGAGTTGTTCTGTGGTATCTTGTAAAAACCGAAGCCAAAATCAAAACTATGTGAATCATGGAATCACTTACCATATGTAAGTACAAGTATTTTACAATACTTGTCTTTAAAATCATGAAAAACAATAAATCGTAAAATATTTCTTGGTTTTACTATGTTATTTTTGTTTTCAAATATCAGAGCGACTGTACTACTTTTGCTATAAATACATTGCTCCTTAACCACTACCTGAGTTCGTCACTAAGTAACTGGACAAGTAATGTAAAAATAACATACGAAACTGTATTACACGGATTCATCGCGTAGTAAGGCCGCCACTTCTTGCGACGAATTAGTGATGTGCTTGTGCAGATCCACTAACGTAGACTATCGACAGCAATGTCGATTGACGAATGAAATATTACTATTATAGTTTAGGGGTTTTTCAACCGACGACAAAAAAAGGAGGAGGTTATCAATTCGACGCGTATATTATTATTATTTTTTATGTATGATCACCGATTACTCGGAGACGGCTGAACCGATTTGGAAAATTCTTTTTTGTTTGAAAGGGTATACTTTGAAATTGGTCTCATTGTCACCAAGTCAGGATCTGATGATGGGATCCTGGAGAAATCGAGGGAACTCTTCAAATATTATAGGCACACCTATAGTGATTTGAGTATTTTTTATAGTAACTTGTGTAGTTGCATTCGAAAAGTACCATTTGTGAAGTAGACCTGATGATGAAGACCACCGATAGTTCATGTATTCCGCTTCGATTACTTGAATGTGGTTATTAAGAACAATATGCTAGTCACAATGCATATGGTGAAGTGAAGCTGATGGTGAACTACCAGGAGAACTCCTCAACAAATAAAAGCCCAACATTGGGAAAAGCAATATTTTGTAAAAGAATATAAATAGTTGACATTTAGGCTCTTGTAACTAGGTAAATTAAAAATCGACCAACTAAAAAGAGTGAAATAAAACTTTTTACCAAAAAATTAAACCGACTCCCAAAAAACACTGCAAAGTGAAAAATAACTTTAATTTCGGAAGTCGGTGCCAAAAACGAAAATACAAAACTAAAGACACCGACTACTGAAATTAAAGTTATTTTTCACTTTGCAGTGTTTTTTGGAAGTCTGTTTAATTTTTTGGTAAAAAGTTTTTTATAACATACGGAAACCTCTAAGAAAATATGTTTAACTTTTATTTTACATGAGATGACAGAAATAAAAATACGTTGAAAAGTCCAGTATAGAAAAAATTAAAAAAAATAAACAATTTATTTTACGGCCGCAGCATGCGTAAGGAGTTCCGACGTCGCTGTCGCTACAATAGTTTATTTTTCAATCTGTCAACCGTTTTAGCCCGGTTGGAAGATCGATTTAAATAATGTTTTTTTACTTATTTTGATTTTTTTACAGAGTAGTAGAGAAATGCGTAACCAATATTCGTAAAGTAAGTTACATTAATTTTAGGTTATAATCGGTGGTGTTTTTCGGTTTAGAATTATCGTATTATTTTTTTATGGTTTTTGTATTTTACTTCCGTTGAAGCTTCGAATGCGTTATAATAATCGGCATGGTTCAGATAATATATTTGTGAATTTAGCTTAAAATAAGTCAATATATTCATGCTATTTATTTGTTATGCATGGATGTGTGTTTGTTTTGATATATTTAACAATTTCTCTACTAACTAGGATTTTTCTTATAATAAAAACCTATTATAACCTACTAAACTATTACCTGCGGGGTAATTGCGTAACACACTTACAGTACGAATCGGTTTCATTATGCTAAATCAACAACACTCACTACGGTATTTACGTTGTTGAGCAGACCAATATTTCGAACATATGAAGCAATGGATTACCAATATACGTCAAAATCATTCAGATCTTGATTTATAGTGTGTTACGTAATTATTGCGATGCTTATTATATGGTGACGTTTAGAAGTAGCTTAGGATGTATGTAAATGATAAATAAGTGGTTTTCGTACTTTTCAGCTTCCCAAAAGATGGTAATATAAAAATGGAATGGATTGATGCCACAGGCATGCCACCTAACTGGTACCCTACAAAAAATAGCACCATATGCTCGGTTCACTTCAGCGCAGAAATGTTCCAGCCTCTAAAGAAAAGTCGCAGGCTTTTTGAATGGACAATTCCAAAATTAAGAGTACAACTGATTTTTGCAGAAGTGGGTTAAATTTTATTTTATTACTGAAAGCTATTCTCATGTTTTAGGGCATTCATAAAATCAGTCATTCAACTTTTCAGGATTCTATACAACCTATACGGCTGGTATGTTCCGATCAACTATGATAATTAATAATGACCTATCACTATGATAATTAAATATTAAGATTTAAGTCGAAAGCGCCAGGGTAGCCCTTAATACTTAGTAGGTAGTACTTAATAATAATTATGTAATGTTATGTTCTTAATAATTAGTTTATTGTGATTATAATATTTTCTGGACATGCCATATTTTATTTGGTTCATTTTCAGGTGCCCAAAAAAAATTGTACAATAATAAATGGAAGAATCGATAACTTTCCGATTTACTCAATCACCAGCGTATATGTAAAATAAATTGCTTTTGCACAGCACAACGATAGCGACCGATGTTTTTGTGTGGGTAAGTTCTACGGTGCATGGTAAATACACGCTGTGTTTGACGGAATAAGGTTTATTATTGTTTGTATAGTACGTTCTGATTTAAGAAATGCGGGTGTGTGCGCGAGTGCGTATCTATTGATTTTATTAAACTGCATGTGTAGTTGTTGCCCCGCCCAGCGCCTAACTGGAGACACACGGTTCCGATATAATTTTGTCTGTTGACCATATCTACTTATTTATTTTATCTATGGCTCGCGACTTAGTTCGCGTGGACGAATTTTTACGCGTTAATTCCGACCCCTGGGAATTCCAGGATAAACGGTAGCTTATGTGTTATTTCAGGATGTTAACTATCTACGTACCAAATTTCATTCAAATCCGTTCTGTAGTTTTTGTGTGAAACAAACATGTATACATCCACCCTCAAACACATTCGCATTTATAATAGATATTAGTAAGAAAGATAATATATTTCATCATCGCTAACTAGAAAACATAACAAGTTATTTGCTTAGCAAATAAAAAACCGGCCAAGTGCGAGTCGGACTCGCACATGAAGGGTTCTGTAACATTATATATAAAAAGCGGCAAAAAAAATTACGTTTGTTGTACGGGAGCCCCACTTCAATATTTATTTTATTTTGTTTTTAGTATTTTTTATTATAACGGCAAAAGAAATACATCATCTGTGAAATTTTCAACTGTCTAAATATCACGGTTCATGAGATACAGCTTGGTGAGCGACAGACAGCGTAGCCTTAGTAATAGGGTCCCGTTTTTAACCGACTTCTAAAAAAGGAGGAGGTTCTCAATTCGGATGCATTTTTTTTTTTTTTTTTTTTTTTTATGTTTGTCCACGCATAACTCCGTCGCTTGCCAACCGATTTGAAAAAATCTTTTTTTGTTGGAAAGGGTATACTTCCCAAATGGTCCCATGAAAATTTTATCGAAATCGGACGAGCCGTTTCTGAAAAATCAAAAAAAGTCGAAAAAAATAATTTACCTTGATGATCTTTTCGTTTACTCTGCATTGCGTTTTTTGTTCGCGCATAACGCCGTCATTACGAATCGATTTGGAAAATTCACTGACCCACTAAAAAGCGCGAAAATAAAAACTTTTTTGCAAAAAATAAAACCGACTTCCATATCAAAACACTACAAAGCCAAAAATAATTTTAATTTCGGAAGGCGGTGTGAAAAAAAAAGAAAATACAAAACCAATAACACCGACTGCCGAAATTAAAATTATTTTTGGCTTTGTAGTGTTTTGATATGGAAGTCGGTTTTATTTTTTGCAAAAAAGTTTTTATTACCCTAAACAATACATGCATACTCCCAATTGTGTTAAATTTTAATCTAACTCAGGTTTATTGTCAAGGCGTACGTACGTTGTTGCCAAGTTGTTGCTACATTTTTGCGATGTCAACAAACTTGATGTTTTCCAACTATTCCGTACAAGTGCTATCGTATCATCATTCATCACTCATTTATCGTACGAGATAATTGTCGGTTGTTGTTTTCTAGTATTCTTTTATTGTTCATAAAATCAAATAAAGTGTGTGTGTGTATATAAGAAGTTGAACGGTGTTTTTCATTTGCATATTTGCTATAGATATATATCTACTGTGTTTGAAGAAAGTTTTCTATGTAAGTTTAAATAGAATATCATTTATCTTTATTTTCTTTTGATCTGATGTAGACTATGTTACATTTAGTAATGTATTCTAGAATCGTGCCTAAACCTTTGTATTTTACTTTGGAATTTATTTACTTATGTATGCAATTTTGACATCTAAGATTTACAAAGCTTAGCAATAGTGTATAATTTGTATTCAGGTAACGAAGCTGAAATAAATAAGTTTGATTTTAATATTTTAATGGTTTAGTAGGGTCAAGGGAGCAATGACCCTGTCTGACATTCTATTTAGATTATAGGGAAAACGGAATACTCGATAGCGTTAACAGTGTCCTCGTGTTTCAAATTGTTATGAATGAGTTGTTGTTGTGTTGAATAGATGCGCGGGATTGTTTGCTTTACGTGATACAAGTATGACAGGTGGTTGATTGAAATTTTTGCTTTTTCTTAATCAAGGATAAGTACTGAATTTTGCTATAATATTTTGTTTTTAGAACCTTTACGCTATTTACATGGTACCAAGACTCATGTTTAAAAAACTTCATATTTTTTAACTAAGTGTATCAAGTCTACTGAAAAATAAAACAATAATTAAAACATGAGGCTCGAAAAATCAATCAAAATACAGCCCAAGTATCAGAGACTATTAACTGATACAAATCACGTTGCACGGAAGATCCGATTGTCAATGACATTGATCTGAGCGACCATGCGCGTGAGTTGAATCCTGATTGATTTTGTTAGATCAACATTACTCAAACTTTAGCTTAGACACGTTAATTATTGTGGTGTATAATGAATGTATTAAAAAGGATAAATTTAACAAAATAAAAAAAATAGTGGCAGAGTGCTGGACATATTGGTAGAAAACCGGGAAACCAAAAAGATTTTGATTTTCAACCGCATGAAGCAGGAGTAGGTAACTTCGGATTAAAAAGACTCGAATAAGGTGGACTAATACAAGCCACTAGAGCGGTCCCGTAAATAGAGCGGTACGCTGGTGCCTAGGCACAGGGCGCAGAACCTATAGGGTTGCAGAAATGACTAGATCCAATCAGAATACTCTTACCGAGATACCGTGGCACCATAATGCAAAGGCAACTGAAGGAACAGGATGGGTTTTATCTATGGTTTTTAGTCAGTAGAAGTATGACACTCCCTTCCGCCCACCCAGAGCGTAAAATAAAGGCGGAAAAACAATACGGGGTTTCCCCGATCACAAACGGGCTTAGAACATTTCTCAAGGACGTAATTATTGGAAGTCGGTCTGGGCGAAAGACTTATTTATTACGGTGCGCGGGAGTTCATTGCATATGAGAAGCACACTCGATGACCGGTTGAAGTGGCGCCCGGGCAAGCTATGTCGAGCACTGCAGAGGACAACTCTCTGATGTAACAATGATGAATGAGTAAAGACTAATGAGTATGATAAACTTATCGTAATATTCAGTGTGCACATAGGATCCTCATTAACTCGATCGGAGATACTTTTTATCTGTAAAGAACTTTTAGCTACAAACAAATTAAATCGGTATATTATTGACGAGAAAAGGGCCAGAGGTTAATGTTGTTTTGAATGGCCGCCAAGACACTTTTTTATCTGGTCTTGGAATATTAACAGCTTTTTATTGTATTCCTTATCATGCATAATAATATAAAAAAATACTTATCAAGCTTATTTTTCGTAAACGGCTTATTTTTCGTAAACATTTGCGTTTGTTTAGATACAAATCATGTACACATTGAGAACCATAGACGTACCCCGTTCTTTATCATTGTCGAGTCATACTTAAATATGCAGTAGTTAGCAATTAAACTCAACCCTATGTTTAGAACCATAGTCTTATTTTATTTTTTGCTTTAGCAAATGTTGTTTTTGTATTGAAATAATCAGTAGGTACCTACCGTTTTTTGTTGAATAATTAATTTGAGATTATTTAGCACATTTTAGTCATGGTTCGAATAATGATGTCACAAGCACGTCAGATACTCTATTTAAGCACTATCAATTCACCCGCGACTTCGTCCGCGTAATTTCAAAATAATTTATGTCCTATAACACTACACTCACAAATAATGCACCTTACTATACCAATTAATAAAAATTGCAGAATTTGATCATTAGTGCCGGAGATACCCCTACATACGAACTTACAATCAAATTTTACGTCTTTATAATATTAGTGTAAGAGGGTTCCTTTAAAAAAATAAATATGAATCTTAAACAGACAGTTCACAAGAACCATTTTATGTAAATGACGACATCGACAGGCAGGTACTTCATTGTAGTGTTGACGTTTGTTATGTCAATGGAAATGGCCGTAATAAATCATCAATTCCCAACAAGTTCAACTGTACCAATTGAAGAAACAGAGACTACCGTTCCTGTTCTGATGTTAACTTTTTTCTTTTCTAAATCCATTCTCTCTCTAATCATTAATCATACACACTTGTTTTTCCAATTTACTTTAGACATTGGCAGAATAGTCGACATCGGCTCCACTTGCCATTAACCAAAAATAGAATAGAATATAATAGAATAGAATCATCAATTGTTTGCCATTGACCGCTAATCAGTTTGTCGTCCTAATGAACTCATACATCGACTGGTGTATCATTCGAAACTACATTATTATCATCTTCACCGGCACTATCATCGTCATCAAGCCAGAATATGTCTAATAGGGTGGGTCGAAAATTTATTTTACTGTATTTTGTTTTGTAATAGTGCTGAAAACGTGACCTGATTAGGGACTAACAAACTAATGCTTTTATTCTTTTTCTTACATACCATTAATTACCCGCGCATCACGTTTGAATTTGTAAAAAAAATGGCACAAATCAGATTTCTCTGATCTCTGAACGTTTATCTGAAAGTCTAAACGATATTAAATTATGTTAAATGCACAATTAAACTTACAAGATAAACAAAATCATAAACAATAGTCGAATTGACATTTGAGAATAAACTGGCGGGGAGTGCGGGGGTTGAAGAGTACAGGTAACGAGCAAAATCGAGGTCGCGAGCGTAATTGCTTCAGTTCGCCGTATTAGTTCAAGGTGTAAGGTCACGCGCATTTACATATATTTTTGGCTATTTTTCGTATTATTTGTTTGTTTTGTGACGTCGTGCATTATGGAAATTTCAAGTAATACCCGGAGGGCCACAACTTGTCCAATTTTTGGTACTTCTGAAGAAATGATTGAAAATCAACTCCCCACTTACAAACAAGTAATGAAGTACTATAATTTAGTCAGACATCGGCTGAAACTTGAATACAATTCAAAAAAAGAGCCATCTATCAATGAGATTTCCGAAATAGTATCAAGTAAAGTTGAAAATTTGTGGAAAAAGGCTTCTATTCCTATCGTATCGCATAATCGTGTGATGCAATTAATTAAAACTTACCACGGAAAGTGCAAATACTTAATAAAATCTTTGAAGCGACTGTCGGAAGAAAAGATACAAGATTTTCAAGAAAACTCGGAGAAACTGTTTGATGTGAGTTCATGTAAGTGTAAAAATTTTGAGTCGTGTAAATGTTCTAAAGTTGCAAAGGTTCCTAAGGAAGAACAAGCTTTTTTAACCGATCAGAGAACAGAGAGAAAAATGATAATTGGAACTGTTGATTTATGGACAACTACGAGAAAAAGAAAACTAAGTGAACGAAAAAAGCAGCTGAAATCCTATTACGATTCTAAAGAAATTTACGAACCAGGTCCTTCTCACGAAAATCCTGACTCTTCAATAATGACTGAATCAAGCGATGAAGAACAAAATTTGCCTCAACTTTCATCAAATATAGAACCAAAAAAGCAGAAAATACAATCTCTGAAGAATCTATCAACTATTTGTGATCGATACGGGATATCTGATAGAGCAGCTGCTGCTGTCGCTTCTGCAGTTTTGCAAGATGTCAAAATTGATAACGAAGTAATCGATAAGTCAAGATTACGACGGGCCAGACAAAAATTACGACAAGAAACTTTAGTTCAAGAACAAATTGATACTATTCCTGCCTTGTATTTTGATGGGCGAAAAGATAAGACCCTCAAAATCATTACAAAAGGCGGAAAACAATATCGATTAACGACAGTTGAAGAACATATTTCAATCATCAAAGAACCGGGGTCACTTTTTGTTGGATATGCCGTTCCAAGCCACGGAACCGCAAAGGGGTTAGAGTTTGCTATCTATCAAATGATTAGCGATCAGCAGAATATGTCTTTACGGGATACTCTTGCCATAGGTTGTGACGGGACAGTAACAAACACTGGTAAATACGGCGGAGTCATACGGCTATTAGAAAAGCGTTTACATCGACCACTTCAATGGATTATTTGCCTTTTACACATGAATGAACTACCCTTAAGACACTTATTTGCAAAACTTGATGGCACTACAACAGGACCTTCTACTTGTTCTGGAGCAATTGGCAAATTATTGGATGACTGTGAGAAGCGCTCTGTTGTAACATTTGAAAAGATAGAAGGTATGTTACCAAATGTTTCAAATGTAAAAGATCTAAGCTCTGATCAACGTTATCTTTATGATATAACATCTGCCGTTATTAGTGGCACGTGCCCTCCTAATCTGTACAATCGCTCTCCAGGAAAAATGTCGCATGCCAGGTGGCTTACAAAGGCAAATAGGATCTTGAGGTTATATGTTTCAACTGAAAGTCCTACAAATGAACTAAAACAACTTGCAACTTTTGTGGTAAAAGTTTATGCTCCCATCTGGTTCGAAATTAAAGTACAACCGACATGCAAAGATGGGGCAAGACACTTCTGGAAATTTGTATTTTATTCTAGATATCTTCCTCAAGAACTAAAGAGTGTTGTTGATCCTGTTATTAAGCGGAATGCCTTTTTGCACACCCGGAGAACTTACTTTTACCTATGCTGTCTGATGAACAGAAACACGTGAGAGAACTCGCCGCTAGGCGCATTTTAAAGGCAAGGATAGCATCTGATTCCAGTCAGCTTCGGGTTTTCGAAGTGCCTAAAATTAATTTAAACGCTTCGTCATACATTGATTTGATTGACTGGCAGCAAAGTTATTCCCAGCCACCTATATTGAGCAATGTTTCGGATGATACTCTTCATTCCCTAGTAGAGTCAGGTGGTGATGAAGAAATCCTTTTTTTGCGACTACCATGTCATACACAAGCTGTCGAGCGGGCTGTAAAGACAGTAACAGAAGCGTCTTTACAGCTTTGTCACAAAAAATCAAGAGAAGCTATGATAAAGAACAAAACTTGTTCTCGAAAGCAAATGCCTAAGTTTGAAAGTAAGAAAGATTTTAACGTAAATTGAATTTTCTTTTTGATTTTCTCTGAATATTATGTTTAGTTTTCCTTTTGAATTATATTTTTTGTCTACAAACTGTGTATTTATTAAGTAGCTTAACTACCTTTATTTAAAATCAAGAAGAACAGGTGTCTAATCTATTAACAAAAAAAAAAGAGAAATATTTCAGTTTTTCAAAGTTAATGCGCGGGTAGAAGGAGTCTACTCAGAAAGTTTCTTTTTCGATATTTTATCACTAATAGGGTTGGGTCATGTTTTTATTACTATTACAAAATAATTTGACAATATTTTTTTTTCTCCATACTATAGCGACCCACCCTAATGTCTAAACTGCAGAAAAAATGTTCGTGAACTTAGAATAACAACGCAAATCTTATTTCTAGTCTTATAAAGACATTTTAGATGTCAACATCTATACCATTGTCTACATATAGTTCTTTTCCTTATCTCAACCTTAGTGGAATCAGTCACTTTCAAAGCTTTCCATTGGTCACCAACTTGGTAAGATCAGAGCCCCGGTTGTTGTGTCTAGATTTTTGACAGTCAGTACGGGAATTCAAAAGTCTGCCACTAGGCTCGTTAGGGGATTATGAGGGGTTTATTTGTATTCTGTTATGGTGTACAACAAAGAGTATATCTATCTACCGTGTTAGCCAGTAACTGAGTTGGTGAAGGACAGACGAGCAGTTGGTTCATGTCAAATATTAGGATTTATTTATTGAGTGAAACAATGGGTACCCATTGTTTGATACCTACCAAATATCAAAATACCATAGTTGGTTCATGTCAAATATTAGGATTTATTTATTGAATGAAACCAAAGAAATACCCATTGCTTGATACCTACCAAATATCAAAATACCATTATTAATTATGTCATCATTCATAGATTCTATGCTACAACAATTTTTGTTTTACATGAATGCTGTTTTTGAATGTGGTTCCGTCATGTCATTCATTATCTTTCCATGTGCTCAACTCAGTGTCATTCGCTTTCAGCTCAGCATGTTGTCCGCGTGGCTGGTGCTCGCGTGCGCGGCGTCTGCGCAGGCGCTGCGCGTTGGCGTCGGCATCGCTGACGTCACCGGTCCACCTGCTGAAATCGCGTTTGTGAGTATAGCATCTATTTCTTTGACATTTTACATTTCTGTAAATCTGTGACATCGGTCTGTTACTACTTACACTGTAATTCATCATCATCATCTTCTTTTTGCTCTTGTCGCATAAGAATAATATTTAAAATGATTTGTTCTCTGATTAGTAATACACTTTGAGTTTTCAATATGCACATTTTTTCGGGAGTACTCATGAAATGAAGGAATCATTCAATCCCGCTCTGGATGGAGCGAAAGGAAGTATCAGACTTTCACTGACTAAAAACCTTGTTACTTAAATTTTCTTTAATTCCCGCGTGTGGGTAAGATCAAGAATTATTCTTTTATATTATTATGTAAATGATCTAGTGTTATTTTCTAGTGTTGTTTTATTGTGTGACAAATCTCTACCATTATTGACGTGATTATTATTGAAACTTACGATTAACTGATTACTTTCTCATTATTATATTGACATTTATTTCATTCAATAATACGTTTCTAACTGGATTATAAGTTTATGTATTTTTATATTTGCACGCCGAAATTAAAGGCAGAATAAGAGAGCAACATTGTACACTTTACCAACCTTCTGTACCTTATTTAAGCAAATAAATGAATTTGAATTTGAGAACATATTCGCATCCTCCATAATATGCTTGGATTATGTCTTGCTCAATCTCAATCTTATCCAAAAAAGTGCTCTTGCACCAAGTTATAGTTATTTTTATCAAATTTTAAGCACAAATCAATAATTATTAGGTGAACTACATAAGTGGGTCTAGTGTTGTAAATAATTCCGTTTAGACAGTTTAGAAAACATTGCGCAAAGTCAATTGCTTAGACTTTCAATATTGATGGCATTCATTGGTCCACGGATTTTGTAAATATAAGATTACTATAAAATTTTCCATTAAATTCTATCTTGAATCACATTATGATATTTTTTTTTTTTTCGCTGACCTTTCCTGAACGTGATAAAGCAAGACTTTTCTTACTATCATTGACCTGTTGACAATTCTCAAGTTTAGGTATACACTATTATCACGCCCTGCAGGTCAGCACCCTCTTTTTAGATCTTTCTTGATTTACTCACAGCTTCGACGTTATTTCAAAAGTATTCTTTATTTACTCATGTATTGCACCGTGAGTACAATAACCAGCTGTTGCAAATAGGTTTATGAAATCATGTACACTGATTACAATTGCAATTAAAGATTGGTATGAAGACGTATTGGCGAAGAAAGCCTTGACATGCAATAAGGAGGTATCTACCGTTGTTAAATTGTGCACAGTGTGAAGTGTGACCGTAAACAAAGGCTCGTTATCTTCTATTCATTGTTGTTTTGAGAAAGAAAATTATGTGATCCCAGAAAGGAGATCAAGGTGTATCTATCTATCGTTTCTGTGTTGCAGGTGTTGCTGATTTCTTAATGTAAATATTACATCCCAAAATTAAGTTGTTTTTTAAATATTTTTTTGTGAAACTTCTGCCCTTTCTTCTGTTCTTGTGCCTGTCTCTGTCAAATGAACCGATAAGCTGTTATGAACGTTTACACCTTTCGGTGTCTCATACGAACATTCAAGACCTTAGAAATTAAGGAATCGATCTTAATGAGGACGATGAGATGTAAAGGCACACAAAAATACAAAAAAAAAATAAACTAAAACAAATCATTAAAAAAAAGTTGCTCGGGCAAGAACGAGTACTCGCTCGAAGCGAGCACTGCACCATGTGCAGCGAAGGTCGAACTCGGAAGCATGCAATGCAGCCACACGTGGTATTTGACTTATATGGACTGAATGAAAGCGGAAGCAACTATAATCACCCTCTAAGTCTCAAAATCACCTAACTCTAAATTCCTGTAACTTCAGATTATGAATAGGGGTTTAAGTTACGAGTAATAAAGGGGCAGCCTAATACATCGGTCACGGGAGAGATACCTATAATTATGTACTTTTAAATGCATTGAAACTGCCAGATAGATATACTTTCCAGCTTCTATAAAGTAATCTGTGCAGGTATAGGTCGATTCAAACTTACAGTCTGTGGTGTCATCCGTTATGAGCTACCATGACCTTCGATTCTATCTGTAATCTCCGTCATCTTTATGTTCCTGGCCTTGTGCCATGTTACTTGAGGTCGACGCGTTTTCCTCTTTGTTTGCCGTTACGCTATCATTCACTTCCTTTTCCTTCATCTTTTGTGACTATTAATCTCACTAACACCTGGCTGGTAGCTCGTGCTGGCTCCCTCCATCATATTTTTTGTGGATGACTACGCGTTTACAGATCCGCACACCTGCCGCGTACATGTATACATCTGTGTCTGTCTGTGTTTTCGAAATAACTGCTTTTTCTAATTATTTATAGTTATTTACAGAAACTTAGGTGTAACATTTTTGAACAAAATTTGTCTGTCTGTCTGTCGCGGTATGTCCTCTGGAGCGGCTGAATAACGCGACTTTCACTGCCATATAGAGAAGGCTATAAGCTCGCATATAAGCTGCTATTTTTCATCCTGTAATTTCTGCGGGTTCTTGATTTACGCGGGAAAAGCCTTATTGAATGAAGGCGTCGGCGCAGCTAGTAAAAAAACTTATTATTATTATTACTTATATTTAACATTTTACAGAAATATATTTATTTACATCGACATAATTATATTTATTTTAAAAACCTTTAATTATAACAGTACAATAATTGTGTAATAAATAACATCCTACAAAAGCTGCAGAGATAAAAATAAATTCTCCGACGTGGTCCACCTATCTGGGGCACTGATCTCGATGCGTCTCAAGGTCAGACGTGACTCACCACCACACCGATTCATAGTGGCTGGATAGGAAGCTAGTAATTGTGATTAAACATTGTTTCTAGTGGTAATTTATTGCGCATTGTCAGGTTAACGTCTTCTTTAGTTGGAAATTGAATTAGTAATTGGCAAGGCTAAATTGATTAATTAAAAATATGGTATTTGGTTAATTTGTCACAGCTCAAGTACCTACCTTCTTAAGCTATTTATTAACTCTAAGATATTCGAAAGATACTCCTCATTCCAGTATACCTATCACAATATCCCAATCTAGAGAATCATGCTCTTGTTACTGTATTGATTATTAAAAATCTACGAGAGTATCAACTAAAATTAAGTATATTCTATCCTCAGACAAACAAAAAATTGGTCTGAGATTCTAAAATGATAACAACAATTTAAAGCTATTCACGTCGAAACACAAAGTGCATAAAAATTAGTTAGTTCCCAGAATGAGCACAAAGGGGTGTGTCGGCTCCGTAACACTACCGTACTAATCAGCATTACAAAAGGCTTCATTGACGGTGCATCAATAAAACCCAAACAAAATCCACCATTCAATATATCGGGCCCACAGACCCGACACACAAAAGATGTAACGGCCTGAAGAAAGTTCTGGAACCTTTTTTCGTTCCAACGGTATTGCATGGCATTATTCCGATTGTTCGAGAATTTGGAGGTCAAGGCAAGCGCGTTGATTGGTTGGTTACGTTCTGTTCCCGCCACCGTGCACCGGTCACATAATGCGGTCAATGTTACCACTTACCAGCGCGTGTTAGTGTTATGATTTTACTATCATTGTTTATAGAGAAACTGCACGGAGCTAAGCTCAATTGTATCTTGTTTTTAGTTTTCTTGATTGATTACTTAAATATATATAGATAGAGACTAGAAAGTTGGTTTATTTTAATCAGTTTGACTTATTTTCACTTCTTCTTTTAAGTCTCAAGAACACTCTTAACGATAACACCAAATAGGTTAAAAATAAAACTTTTACACGTCATTATTTTTGATCACTTTAAATTAGATGAGTTCCGATAGCTTTTCAACACTCGGTGTCGTCATAGGACACTTGTTTACCATCTCTTTTGTCAATGTCGATATGTGTTGGTTTCCACGGAAAATGAGAGAGAATTAATATGAGATGTATATGAGCTCATCTTTCTTCAATATTTATCTATGTGTAGGTTTGTGTCTATATCTTCAATGTCTTGTATGGATGTGTGTATTTCTCTGCATATGATTTTATAGCACGTACTTATGCATAAGTAATGTCCACTGGGAGTT
Organism: Tholera decimalis; assembly: GCA_943138885.2. NCBI lineage: Eukaryota > Metazoa > Arthropoda > Insecta > Lepidoptera > Noctuidae > Tholera > Tholera decimalis. The sequence goes on along the minus strand of OW964557.2, from coordinate 4,146,855 downwards.
TATACTTGACCATGATTAGAATGTGCATTTATGATTTATAGTAGGCTTGCCATATACACACATCAAAAGTGTCTAGGGATCAAGCATTTTTATGCGGATTTCTTGAAATTGAGATGTGGCTTGGTAATAAATTTATGATTTTATAAATTTATATGGATCCTTTTTGGTGCATTTCATAATTTGAAACAGGAACTGATAATCAAATGATGAAAATCAGCTGTCAATATTTTCCCTATAAAAACATACAACGCATTGAAGACATTATTAGTGCTACTGTTTCCCTACTACTGATTAAAACCAACGTTATTATGGAGTGGCGACGTCATTTAAGCAGGGAAGAAATGCTCAGAGCCGTGGGAATGATAGAAGCTGGTTCCCGGCAACGTACTGTGGCTTTAGCTCTGAATACAAGTCAGAGTGTTATCAGTCGACTTTGGACACGTTACCGAAGCACTGGTACCGTGGCTGAGCGCCATGGAGGACGGTATCGCTGCACCACACGGAGACAAGACCGATACATTCAAATCTTAACTCGAAGAGCTCCAACAATAACCGCCATGATGTTAGCCGTGAGGCTTCATCACTCTTCAGGGAACTTAATTAGCGACCAAACAGTCAGAAACCGCTTGCATGAAGTGAACCTTCATTCCCGAAGACCGCTACGGGTACCACCTATAGCAATGCACAATCGTAGGATTCGATATCAATGGGCTCTTGAACACAGAAATTGGGCAGAAGAACAATGGCGTTTCGTGTGCTTTTCTGATGAGTCTCGTTTTGGTATGAGACCGGATACAAGACGTATACGACACTGGAGAACCCCTGGACGCCAACAGCGATTAAAATCCTGCCAGGAAGTCCATCCTTATAGTGGTGGAACCATCATGGTATGGGCGGGTATTTGGATCGGCGGAAGAACTGAGTTGATTTGGATCAGAGGCAACCTCAACGCTCAAATTTATGCTGAGACGATTGTATCTGACGTCATCGTTCCTCTACAAGTGCAAATCGGTCCCTTATTTCAGTTAATGCATGATAATGCACGACCGCACACCGCAAGAGTTGTAAGACAGACTCTCGCCGCAGCTAACATCAATGTCCTGCTCTGGCCTGCTCAGTCGCCAGACTTGAACCCGATTGAGAATGCATGGGATATGCTACAGAGAAGAGCTCTGCCGAATATGGAGGGTATCCAGTCGCAAGAAGACCTTTTTTTGTTGTTGCAACGAACATGGGCGGCCATTCCACAGCGTGATTTGGATGAACTCATTTTGAGTATGCCAAACCGATGTTCTTGTGTTGTTAGTGTTCGCGGTAGAAACACGGATTATTAATTGTTTAAGTTACCCAATAAAATTTTAAAGAAAACTGTTATTTCAGTCTTTTTTTCGAACTTTAATGTTAGTGGTTCAAATGTCAAAAATCCCTTTATTAGGAAAATGGCAAATTTCTTTATTAATGCAAAGGTGACTTGGTTTATCGTTACTGTGACAAACGAAAACACTTTATTTGATGAATCCTTAAAGAAAATTTTAATTAATATCAATCAGGAGAAAAGTTATTGCAAAAATAGATGTTGATCCCTAGACACTTTTGATGTGTGTATATATGTATATGTATTATGATGCCCAAAATTGCTAAATTGCTTTTTTATTGAAGGGAAGCAAATTATTGTTTGCTTTAGTCATAAAAATCTTTAAAATTGTTGCATGTTCCTTTGAATGTCTTACTGTAAGCGTCATGTTGTTGAAAATATATACGAGATCTATTTGATATAAGTAAACATTTTCTAATATTTTGAAGGCGGCTCTAATAACATAGTTAGGATAAATAATCCTAATAATGTTATTAAAGCCACATAGATATTGTAAACCTTTACCTATATCAAATAGGTAGTTCTCGAATGTATTTGTAACACCACGGTGTTTACAGTAACAAATTCAAAGGAACATGCAACACGTTGCTATATGAAGGTCACTTACTGTCCACTAAATCGTCAGTAGGCAATAAAAGTTACAATGCGGAAATTGTACTCAACTTCCCATTGAGTGGTATTGTGTTTTTCAACTGTTAAGGTGACCTTAGTAATTTAGTTGATAATTCACAAGCCTGCTTTGTGCAATATTAGCATCAGCAATCCAGCTGCGATTGCAGTCTGCCATTTTTAAGGCAATAGAAATCTTAGAATTTGATCTAGTTGTCATAGATAGATAGATATATTCTTTATTGTACACCATAACAGTAAAACAATAAGCACTTTACAACTAAAAAGGGTAATACAATGGGCGGTCACAACTGTTGACGATTTGATGAAAGTATGTTCTGAGATTTGACTGATGAGGTTCACGATGATAGCCAGCAGAGTAATAATGTAGTGTAGCCATTTTTTAATATTCTTTCATATCGTTGGAGTATAGCAAAAACAAATCTGTCTTATTTCAACATCTATCATTTTCTTTATAACCCGTACACTTGCCGTACAAATTTTTTTTAATGGTCCGAGCCCCGTATCACCACTTGACTGTTCTTTGTGTGCAATAGTAACTGTATTCCCTTAGCCCCTGGTTTGGATCACACGTCTTACGTAATATTATTGAAACACACCTTCCGTTATAAATAAAGTAAAGGATAATAAACTTTTTTTATTAAAAAAAGCTGTTGTTCATGCGTGTATCCAGTAAACAGCACCACCCTGCCGCCAGCAATTATATGCAAACGCAGAAAGTGATGCAATGAAACACATCAACAAACTGAGTATCTATACGACACGTGCTTCGCCCCTCCGCGGAGCATCTTCAGGAAATGTTGACTGTTAGTCACACTGAACAACTGGTTGTTGGCAATTAGATTACATTTTTTTCTGTGTGTTTGAATTTCCGCAAGGTAACGCCTGATTCCATGGAAATGTATTTGCGAATAAAGTACTTTTGTCCTAATTAGACAATGTTGACTCAGTCGACAAATATTATACCTTTGATCATGTTTGTTATTGCTTCCTAAGGCAATGCTACAAAGAACCTATGCTAGTATACCTCTGTTAATATTATCCTGTATATGAACTTTGTACTACTATAGTACGTTAATTGTTTAGTCATATTCTACTTGTGTTCACGCCTTTGTTCTATTAATATATGGTCATGTACTCGTCTCAGATCCGTCTTAGATAAGGCCATAGTTTATTATTTTCGGTTATTAATTGAAATTGAAAAAATATAGCTTTAAAATATTATCTATCAATATTATAGCGTTGTTTAGGGAGGTAATTCTGAAATCAATTATGACTGAAAAATAATACATGATTTTAGTCTGTAGTGTAAAGTAATTCTGAAATCAATTATGACTGAAAAATAATACATGATTTTAGTCTGTAATCAAAGAAGCGGGTAATTTTGATTAATTAATTAATTCATAATTTTTCTGAGATGTTGGTCCGTCACGAGGACCTGATTAATTTTCTCTAAAGAACTGACGATGATCTTATTATTATCTACATAATATATCTAAGCTTCATAAATATTTATTTCATTACTCACAGACCTTCTAATATGAATAGAGTAAGCGATTGTTAGATATTTTTCTGCATTATGTCATTATAAGATACAAACATTATCATGTGGTCATAAAAAAAGATATTAAATAGAGCAATTTATTGTATGGTTCATCTAAGTTCATGTCTAGTGTATATTATTATCATGATAAGGAACTATACAGAATCGAAAGACGTCGCTCGCTAGCGAAACGAAACATGAATAAAGCTAAAACAGAGTTGTAGTTTCATGTTCATGTTAAGCCGGGTCCAGACGTGTGTAACGTGTAATGTAAGATTACGTGTAATTTAGCATCAACAGTGTGGACGGCACACGAACTCAAAGCAAATTGTGAACGCGAAAATATTTCAAAAGCTGTTTCCACTCAGTTGCTACGAACATGCCGAATAGGAAGGTCGTGATAGCTGGTGCGGCTTTTATTTTCATGTATTTACTAACTGAAGACCGCAAAAGTCGGAAGCGTCGATGGTGGAAAACTAATTTGTATAAAAGAAGATCTTCTTTACTTGTGGAACTAAAATCTCAACATATAAGTGGTCAATATAAAAACTTTACCCGGATGTCGCCTACTGACTTCGAATATTTGTTAACAATCATTGCGCCTAAAATATCAAGACAAGGCACTATAATGAGATCTGCAATTTCGCCGCAAGATAGACTGGCTCTAACACTAAGATTTTTGGCAACAGGAGATTCATTTACAAGCCTTCAATACACCTTCAGAATTTCAAAACAGTCAATGTCTTGCATTGTACCAGAAGTTTGTGAAGCGATTATAAAATCATTGAAAGAAAACATTAAGGTGAGTTTTACATATTTTTATTTATTTATTAAAATAACAAATTAAGCTATTGTATTAAGTAGGGTGAGCAAAATTAAAATTATTCCAAAATTAAAATTAGAAAGTTAAATCAAATTGTATCTTCAAATCATGTAGTACAATATTTATTCTTTTCAAATCAGGTCATTCACAAAATCTACATCTTCATATGAAGTTTGAGATAATTCTGAGGGAACAGGTGAAGCATATGGAGCAGTAGGGCAACTTGTCTGATTCTGACCTGTTGAATACCCTGAAGTAAGTTCTGAGCGATTAGACAAAGAAGGTGGTTCATTGCAGTATCTTGATGAAGGAACCGAGCCTGTTGTATACCCACTGTAATTGAATGCCGATGGATAATAATGTTGAGAAAAGTTAGTGCATCCTTCATCGGCTTTGAATATTACGTCCATTATTGCTCGCTGCCCGGCATTTTTAGTACTTCTGTTATATTGTTGCATCTTGCTGCATATAAAATTTGAAAAGAAAAGGGTTTCACTGTCAAAATTGTTTGGATTATTGTTTCGGGGTTCAGGAGTAGGACTAGAAGCAGCACTCTTAAGCAGGCCAAGAGCCTCCGAAAGCATACCCATTTTTTTATTTTCGTCTGATTTCTTTTTTTTGGGGGCCTGACCAGTTGGTGATATAAATTCTGAACTGTTATCATTTTCTACACTTGTAGATGCACTCTGTTCCGATTCATTTGTAATCTGTAATTAAAAAGAAATTCATTGTTTCAGCTGCCAAAAACAGAGTCAGAATGGATCCAGATCTCAAACAGATTTGATGAATTGTGGAATTTTCCCCATTGTGCCGGAGCTATGGACGGTAAACATGTCATTCTCGAGGCTCCGGTACATAGTGGCACAGAATATCGTAACTACAAATCGAATTTCAGTATAGTGATGTTTGCTTTAGTAGACGCGGAATATAATTATAAATTTCTGGATGTCGGATGTCAAGACCGCGTTTCAGATGGTGGAATTTTTAAAGAAACTGAATTATATAAAAAACTAGAAAATAATTCGTTAAGATTGCCTGCACCTGAAGCACTGCAAGGTAGAAACAAAGTAGTACCATATGTTTTTGTAGGAGACTCTGCCTTCCCTTTACAAAACAATATAATGAAACCCTATCCAGGAGAATACCCCAAGGGATCGCCGCGAAGAATTTTTAATTACCGGTTAAGCAGAGCTCGCAGGATTGTAGAAAATGTATTTGGTATCACAGCATCTGTGTTCAGAGTTCTACGAAAACCTATGCTTCTTCAGCCCAAAACCGTGGAGACTATAGTCATGGCTATTGCACACTTGCTAAATTTTTTGAGAAACACGGATTCATCTAAAAACTTGTATGCACCCCCTGGTTCACTTGACAGCGACCAAAACGGAAGATTATGTGAAGGCAGTTGGCGGAGAGATTGTGAAATGTCATCTTTACTTCCATTGAATAATGTACCTAGAAGAGCTGTCTCAACGGCAAAACAAATTAGGGATGAGTTAAATGACTATTTTATGAACGAGGGTACAGTTTCTTGGCAGAATACATATTGTTAAGTTTTTTTATCAAGTCGAAGGAAACTAGTTCAATGCAGTTACCTCTGTGTTGCGTCGTTTCCTTGGATTATTTCGATCTCCTAAAAATGCCAGCGCCTCGTAAGCAAACCATGTACTTTTATACGTTTCATCCCCACCTGTGAAATAAATTACAATAAATAAACAATACAATAGAATATAGTACATATATGTATAGTAATATAGTGGGTATACAATAGAAGTAATAATTGTACTAATAGCAAGTAAGTGATAATACCTAAGTAAAAACTAAATTAATAAATAAAAGTGTGTAATATGTAAAGCAACAGAAATTTATAATAAAACATACCTTTTCCGGAACTATGGCTCTTCTTTACTTTTCCTTTTTCTCTTCGATGTGAAGCAAGCAAACTAATCATTTTGTTTTTGCATTCTTCTACATCTCTTTCCAATGAATGAGCAATATCACTCCAAGCATCGTGTTTCAGATTTTTTTTATAGTATTGCGGGTTTTTTGGATCCCAAATAACAGGTTTTTCTTGATACAAACTAATAAGTTCAAGCGATTATTCGTCACTCCACATCATGAACGTACATACGACACAACCGTCACGCACGCCGTCCAAACGAGCACTGCGAGCGTCTTTGTGTTCGCGCGAAAAACCGACAGCCGATGGATCAACCCCGAGCGCCGCGCGAGCGTTAAGCCGGCTCTACACGTTGGCCAACACAGTGGCGAATGTAGTGGCCAGCATATTGGCCAAGAGTTCGTGATAGCGTCCACACGTTGGAAGGTCGTTCAGTTTGCTACGGTTCAGGCCAATGTGCGGACGTATTTATTAAAATGGATATTAAGGCGCTAACTGCTGCTTCTTGGGTTCCACAAACAATTTATGGCTTGGTAGAGCTCTATAAACCGAAAAGTTTCTTCGTTATTAGTCATTACTGACATTTTGTTTACACTAGTTGTTACCGACGCGTGACTATAAAAACTTTTTAACAAAAAATAAAACCAACTTCCATATCAAAACAATACAACGCCAAAAATACCTAACTTTAATTTCGGTAGTCGGTGTTATTCGTTTTGTATTTTCTTTTTTTGACACCGCCTTCCGAAATTATAGTTATTTTTGCCTTTGTAGTATTTTAATATGGAAGTCGGTTTTATTTTTTGTTAAAAAGTTTTTTTCACGTTTTTTAGTGGGTCGGTTTGTAATTAATCTAGTTACAAAAGCCAAAATGTCAACTACTTATCACCTTTTACAAAATATTGCTTTTCCCGATGCAGAGCTGTTAATTTTTGAGGAGTTCTCCTGGTACTTCACCATCAGCTCTACATTACCATATGCATTATGACGAACATAAAGTGCTTAACATCCATATTCAAGTAATCGAATCGCAATCCATGAAATACTTATTATTGAGTAGTTTCGGTGGTCATCTGTGGTCTTCATCATCAGTTCCACTTCCCTAAATGGTGCTTTTCGAGAGCAACTGCACAAGATACTATAAGATATAACCAAAACGCTATAGATGTGCCTATAATATTTGAAGAGTTCCCTCGATTACTCCAGGATCCCATCATCAGATCCTGATTTCATAACAATGGGACCAACTAGAATGTATACCATTTCAAATGAAAAGAGAATTTTCTAAATCGGTCGAGCTGACTTCGAGTTATGAGGTAACATACATAAAAAAAAAGTTCAAGACGAACTGAGAACCTCCTTCTTTTTTTTGAATTCGGTTAAAAGGTTTAATCAGGTGCGTGCGATCGTTCTGGGAGCTCGTAGCATACTAAACGCGCGGCCAACGTGTGGACGCGGTAGCCAATACTCGGCCAACAACCCTTTGATCTTTTGCAAAAAACCGACACCACACGGATCTCGCGCCAACTCGTCGGCCATCATTCCAATACAACCCAAGATGCACAAACACCCCCTCTACACGTTGGCGAATAGGCACTGGCCACTACATTCGCCACTGTGTTGGCCAACGTGTAGAGCCGGCTTTACATGTAATGCTCGTAGTGTCGTCCACACGTAGAATTCGTGTTACATTACACGGTGGATTACATTACACGTTAGACTCGTCTGGACCCGGCTTTAGGGAAAGGGTCCATGGTCAAATCTCTTTTGCACGCACAATCTACGGGCGAAAAAAGAATAGTAGCGCTTATCCCGTTATTTTTATAGTCTGGTTCAGTTTTTTTTGCTGTTTTTGTGTGGAATATTTTTAAGTGCTTCAACTCAATTATGTTTTGTAGTAGCTACCGATACCTGAGATTCACGTTTATTACGGTGATCTCAATAACAATGATCGTGAGTTCATAATAGTTTAGTAAAACAAGCTTCCACTATTCGTTGCTTCCACTAAAGGATTAGTGATGGATCGCCTTTGAATAGTTTGTGATTTCAGCTCAAAATTACGAGTATTATCATAATATCTGTAACGTGAATAGTGCGATATTCTGAGCAGTCAGCTTCGCCAATAGTTTGTACTTTCCATGACTGATGGTCGAGAATATAAAAAATATATTTATCTGTTATACGAAATGTGTATCCTACTTTTAAAACATCATCGATGTAGATCTAACTAGCTGTACCCACTTTTTTCGCGTGGGTTTTTTTCCGTGTAGGTAAATCTCGGTCCGTAAGAATCTATACTTAATATTATAAAGCTGAAGAGTTTGTTTGTTTGTTTGTTTGTTTGCTTGAACGCGCTAATCTCAGGAACTACCGTTCTGATTTGAAAAATTCTTTCAGTGTTAGATAGCCCATTTATCGAGGAAGGCTATAGGCTATATATCATCACGCTAACACCAATAGGAGCGGAGCAGTAATGAAGAATGTTTCAAAATCGGGGGATTTTTTTTTCCACGGGGACGAAGTCGCGGGCGGAAGCTAGTTCCAGGATAAAAAGGAGCCTCTGTATTATTTCGGTTCAGCTATCTACATACCAAATTTCGTTTAGATCCATTCAGTAGGTTTTGCGTAAAAGAGTAACAAACATCCATCCACACCCAGCCACAAAATCTTTCGCATTTATAATTTTAGTAAGAAGAAGTAACATAATGGAAGCTATCATTTTGATAAATGTTTTAAAATGCTCTTTTAATCTCCTGTTATTAACACTGTTATTGGCAAATAAACTGTTAGTTGTTTGTAATTTCGCTTTTAATCACAATGCCATAAGCGATGATGTGGTCGGAGATAATTTAAGCTTGATATAGCTATTTATAGTATATACCTATGTTGACTGAATTTAGAGACTACCGATACAGAGAGACAGAATTTCAACTTTCAGTCTATTAATAAAATATCATTAATTATCAGGCATACAGATATTACAAATCTTGCCCTTACTAGCTAACATAGGTACATATTTTAATGAAACAAATTGAATTAGTAAATAAAAACCTAAACCATAAGTCACAGTGAACTTGTGTGGACTCTTGCCCGTAGAAGCGACGGAATAGTACGCCATGTGACCAAAAGTCCTCTGCCATGAAAATGTTCAGGAATGTATGTCGTCTTATGTGTGAAAACCATAGCTGGGTGTATTTCGCCAACAAACGCTGAGTTGGTAACCCTTTCGGACGAGATTTTGATAATGTTGTAACTTTCTATTGTATTTGTTGTGTGTCTCGAATAAATGTGTTTCTATTCTATTCTTATTTCTGATTTGGTACTTGCACCACGAACGCCTTGAAGATAGCTGCACCCTCGCTGTGCATGTATATTCCTTTCTTGTTTATGTGTATTCTCTTTCTTAAACCCTCTTGTTTTTCTTTCCAGATGGGCTACGCGCAGCTAGAGCAAACGGGTCATGGCATTCACTTAAGACAGTTCTCCAGAGCATTTGTGATAGAAGATAACAGCGAGGACACCACTCAGAGATTGGTCTTCGTCTCCGTTGACGCTGCGATGATGGGCCATGGTGTGAGAAAAGAGGTGATATACTTTTCGAGGAAATTGAAACATTGCATAGTTATGGCTGATAGAATAGTTTTCAATATAATCAACACATCAACATATTCCAATTATTGTTTATCTTTCACCATCAAGTTCATCAATCAGCAGTTTACTTTTCAGTTTGGGTCTAAGTCGACAAAATGGTAACTTAATAATACTGAATTAAGTCATCAATGTTGGATTCTTCAGTTATTTTACTTTACATACCAATCACAAATGATGACAGTATATTACTAGCCTCAGTAGCGGTAAAAAATATTTATTTGTCAAAAGATTTACAAATTCACTAACAGAGTAAACATAAATAAATAGATTTTGACAATGTTATCTGCCAGTAAGCGTAGAAAAATAAAATAAGTATGTATATTAAAACTAACATTACAAATTTAATTATACCTACTTCGACTAAAAACATACGCTTATCGGTTTGGCAAGACCAGTAAACATAAACAAATCAGACGAAGGTAAGTGACACACAAGAAAAAGCAAAGAAGAAGAAGTAAGCCAGAGTACTGATGATCTAGGTGACACATCAAGCACCACTATTGTACATAAAGTTTAAATAAATAAATCAAGCATTAACATCCTTAATTTAACTTTCCAGGTTATCAAGCGTCTTCAGAAGCGTTACGGCGTCCTCTACGGAGAACACAACGTCATCATCAGCGGCACTCACACACACTCCACGCCTGGAGGATTCCTCATGGACTTCCTCTTTGATCTTCCGATCCTCGGCTTCGTTAGAGAGACATACGCTGCTTATATTGTTGGGATTTATAAGGTAAACGTGGTTATAAAGTATAATGTAGATCGAGATACAAAATACTTGGAAGAATTTTAAACTGTCTTAGTAACCAACAGTATCATTAGAACTTAAAACGTGATATTTACCTACTATGTGATCATGGCGCTTGCAACAATAGTGCCGAAATATCGGAAGCTTGAAAATATACATGGTTAATATCCCGTTTCAACTTCTAATGATTTTTAATGCAAAGATGGTAAAGGGCTAAATTTTAATAGCGTTAATTTACCGAAAATCGAGAATCATCTTTTTACTGACTATTGTAAATGATTCCGTCTATAGAAACACTCTTCTACATAAAAGTAAGAATCCAGCTAAGTAATGAAATTTCATAAAATTTATTCATGGCAATTATTATTCAGAAAATGCTTATTTGTTACAGAGTATAGTAATAGCACACAACAAATTAACAGAGGCGCGTGTGTTGTATGGAGAAGCGGAAATTTTAGATGCTAACATCAATCGCTCCCCTTCGTCATACTTGAGGAATCCACCAGAAGAAAGGGCCAGGTATGGTTAATAATATAGCTGATGTGACATCTGTTGTCCATGAGACGAATCAGAGATATTTTGGGTACTATGGTGCGCATGGTGCGATTAGCGCCACGCGAATGTTCTTGCTAACTGCGACAGTTTAGTTTCAACTACTCTGCGATAGATGGCGTTGTGCATTTACGTCACGATCCTGCTGAATTGCGGTGTTAAGATTCTCCGCCGTCGAACGACCCTCGCGTTCTTCGGTAATGAAATCATACTTACCTGGCATAGGGGACACCGTGATCAAGAAGGCGGTTCCCCCAGGGCGAGGCCTTTCCATTGCACTGCGGTTAGGTTGACCCCTGCGATTATCCCTAATGTGGATAACTCGGATGCGTAATTTTTGGTAGTGAGGGACTGCGTACGCGCTGTCCCTCTCAGAATCTATGGAATGAATATTAAAATATTATAATTAACCAACTAGATGATTGCTTGCTTGTAAAAATCGGGGGCTCCTTAGCCCGAGATGCTCAGTGGTGAAACATCTATAGATTTTGTGATTTGCATAGCTCTTGTTTCTATTCTATTAATAATAAACACTCTTTAGCGTCCATTACATTTTTTACTTAGCAAGTGAACAAGAATCTCAGTATATGTATCATATGTATCATCTATGAACAAGAAGGTCGGTACTAGAGATGAGATATACTTGCAAATATCAATACCAGGGCTTGCAAGTACGAGTCTGTAAAAATACCAGGGTTGGAAACCAGGTATTAAAATACTAGAAAGTATTTTGAGCCACTTCGGATTTCAGTCTACTAGTCCAGGTCGTACCATGCCACAATCTAGTACGGCTTTTGTAGATGAAATCTTTCCTTCCTACTTAATTTACAGAAATTAATAATTCACTTAATTAAATTCACGGAAATATGTTTTCTTTGCACATGTAAGCATAAGGCATAAGGTTTGACACTCCCGATTTGTATGATATTAATGCTTTGCACATTTTACATTCAGCTTTATTTTAGCCAAACTTTTCTTAGGAGCCATGGTTTGTAACTGTATTTTTATTTACAACTAGTAAGTCTTATCAATTTTAAAAGAAAACACTTAACTACAGTTCAAAAATCGTCTTTTACCTATTTAAATATTTACATTCCTAACTAATAAACAAAGTCACGTACACATAAAAAAGCAGTTTTGTTTATTTACACACTAACTGTTAATAGTTTAAATTCAATAAACTCGCGAAATAAGAAAGTCACGGTCAGTTGGTAAATTGCATAAAGCCGGCTCTACACGTTGGCCAACACAGTGGCGAACGTAGTGGCCAATGCCTGTTGGCCAACGTGTAGACGGGATGTTTGTGCATGTTGGGTGCACAAACACCCCCTCTACACGTTGGCGAATAGGCATTGGCCACTACATTCGCCACTGTGTTGACCAACGTGTAGAGCCGGCTTTACAAGCTCGCACTCACTACACAGTATTTATATGTATCATCTATGCAACTCACTCACTCACTCACTCAAACGACAACTGACGAAAGAAAAACAAAAAACGTAAACATAACAAAATATTTTCTAAAATACTTTCGTTCACGCAATAATGTGTCTTTTATTAATAGTCATTAGGGTGAATGGCGCCGCAAACTACTCAAAAGAAAAGAAAAAGTTCCCTGATGCACACACCTACACAGATTTCGGTTTATGTACTCAGACAACTTTGGAATATTTAGAGAACTACTACACAATCGCATTTGCAAATGAAAAATACTTTGAACCTTGCAAGTATTTTTTTTCTGATACGATTATGCTCCTTTTTGCTGAGGCAAAACGAATCAATTTCCTATGCAAGTATTTTCACATCAATCCAAGCCCTGTTGGAAGAAAAAATACTTGCATAGGAAATTGACCCGTGATTTCTTATAAATAAGAAGCACAATCGCGTTTACATATAAATACTTGCAAAGACAAACCGTATACTAGAATAGACTTGCATACGAAATTGAAAGTATTTTCTATCTGTATAGGAAATTGAACCGTGATTTCCTAAGAATAAGGAGCACAATCGCGTTTACACATAAATACCTGCATAGAGACGAAAGTTTCTACTTTTATTCAATCCAAGCCCTGTTGAAAGAAAAAATACTTGCATAGGAAATTGACCCGTGAGTACTTATAAATAAGAAGCACAATCGCGTTTACATATAAATACTTGCAAAGACAATCCATATACTAGAATAGACTTGCATACGAAATTGGTGTGCGTTACCCTAGCAAAATAATGTCGAAAATAGTCATTTAAATCTTATAGATAATTAGTTGCCCAACTTCTGTAATTGTTAAGCACATTTTTAAATTTGTTACACATATAGTTTTTTAGTTATTACACAAAAACATATTCTGCTGGGGTAACGTTTGAAACGTTACCGCAGCAAAACTTTTTTTTAAATAATGGGAATATTGAAATAAATATTAGCTATACATTTAGTTGTCTAGACGAGGTAAATGTTACACGTTATTTTGTTTTTGTTCTTTCTTCGGCTGCGAAGTTATTCGAGATTTTGCTGGAGTAACGTTTGTGGTTTTGCTGGATCTCTGAAACGGTTAAGCGGATTCTTATCATCTTTTGTACATGACTTCTTAGGAATTAGTTTTAATTTGTTTCGCAATAAAAATAACAAAATGATATACCGTTTAAAAGTTATTTAATGAAATATAAAAACACTTCTTTAGGTCCTAACACTCTGAATATGAGCACTAAAGACTTATTTTAAATGTTATTTTGTAGCTTTTAACTACCTTCAAATGTGTATGAAGTTTTATTAGTATCCTGTAGGTAATTAACAAATTATGATGATATTCAGTTCTTCACGTTCACGGTCACAATGCGCGCGGAGTTATTTGGCCACCGATAAACCTGTATACGGTTATATAAACTGAATGTTATATCAATATTTAGTTGCTTAATTCAGTTATATACCTGTAAAATTTCAGAGTAGTACAAACAATAATTAACGAGATAATTAAATAAAAGTCATTAGGAACTTCAAGACCGTAGTAATCCGACCAAGTTTAGGTGGTTACAAAAAAGCGACCGCGTAGAACAATATGCTATCTTCTAAAATATGTAGGATAATACACCTTAAAATTTCGGTACAGACGCGTACACTGTTAAATACATAACAATATTATAATATCTGTACTATAAACATTATTGTCATTACCTTTCAGCTACTTATTAGATAGGTATCTATTGTATTATGTGCACCAGTTCAATGGCACAGTTGCACGGGTTCCTTCTATTTGGCAGAATCTTGATACTCTGAAATTAAATTGGCATAACACACTTGGTATAATCTTCCTTAAACGAATATTTTTAAGGCATACAAATTATTTAGTATGTATAATTATTATTTAGCCGAATGTTTATATGTTCGAATTCACAATGGCAAAAATTACTTTTGGCAGAGTTAAAATTCTGCATAATTTCGTTTAGCATAACTGCATGCTTGCTTGCACGCTGCATCCTTGCTTGCATGTTTGCATGTTTCTTACAGGGAAATAAAAACCACGTATGTTCATAATCAAATGTTTTATTTAATGTATGCCAAAAGATTGTTCTAACTGTAAACTTTCTGAAAGTAAACGTTCTACGTTTTAATTATTATGGATATGAAATTTATGCCTAAAGATGATTAGGATGATTATGATTAATTATTATTATTAATTATTCCTTAATTTAAGTTAATCTTAGAATACAACTATCTGTAATATATATCTAGGAAAACATTGTGATATTTGAAATTTGTCTACAAAATAGTAGGACTTACTGTTTTTAAGTTTAAAAATTATTATTTTACCTATAAATAAAAATTCTTTAAGAAATATGTAGTTTTTTTAACACTTGTGTACACATCTCTACTAAACTTGTAACACTATCCTACATATTTTAGAAGATAGCATAATATTCTACGTGGTCGCTTTTTTGTAACCACCTAAACTTGGTCGGATTACCACGGTCTTGAAGTTCCTAATGACTTTTATTTAATTATCTCGTTAATTATTGTATATACTACTCTGAAATTTTACAGGTATATAATTGAATTAAGCAACTAAATATTGATATAACATTCAGTTTATATAACCGTATACAGGTCTATCAGTGGCCAAATAACTCCGCGCGCATTGTGACCGTGAACGTGGAGAACTGAATATCATCATAATTTGTTAATTACCTACAGGATACTAATAAAACTTCATATACATTTGAAGGTATTTAAAAGCTACAAAATAACATTTAAAGTAAGTCTTTAGAGCTCATATTCAGAGTGTTAGGACCTAAAGAAGTGTTTTTATATTTCATTAAATAACTTTTAAACGGTATATCATTTTGTTTTTTTTATTGATAAACAAATTAAAACTAATTCCTAAGAAGTCATGTACAAAAGATAATAAGAATCCGCTTAACCGTTTCAGAGATCCAGCAAAACCACAAACGTTACTCCAGCAAAATCTCGAATAACTTCGCAGCCGAAGAAAGAACAAAAACAAAATAACGTGTAACATTTACCTCGTCTAGACAACTAAATGTATAGCTAATATTTATTTCAATATTCCCATTATTTATAAAAAAGTTTTGCTGCGGTAACGTTTCAAACGTTACCCCAGCAGAATATGTTTTTGTGTAATAACAAAAAAACTATATGTGTAACAAATTTAAAAATGTGCTTAACAATTACAGAAGCTGGGCAACTAATTATCTATAAGATTTAAATGACTATTTTCGACATTATTTTGCTGGGGTAACGCACACACGAAATTGTTACGTAGTCTCTTACAGATAAGGAGCATAATCGCATAGTCGGGCGATCGTCAAGCCCCGACCGGACCGAGTCCGAAATACTTTGAAGTCTTGCAAGTATTTCGGATCGGTACCTGGTGTACGTACTTGGAAGTAAATACCTGGTGTAAAAACCTGGTCGCGTAAATACGTACCATCCCTAGTCGGTACCCGTATGTTTTTATTTCTATAAAATTATTTTTGTTTTAATAGAGATAACAGAACACGAAGCAACATAACATGCTTGAAATTCCTGAAGAGTTATAAGCAGAGTTGGTGGGATGCCTTGATTAATAAAATTATTCCTATTATGTTGATTATAATTACGGTAAAATAAAATAAACATGTCTTGGTGACCAAAAAACAAAATAAATGTTGTTTTTGTAGAATTGGAGCTCCTCAGCAAAGTCTAAATAAATGTTGTTTTGGTAAAGAACTAAAGAATTGGAGTCAACCGAGCAAAGGAAGTGTAAATTTGCCAAATTACATGATAATATTTATACCATGCTTGCTACTATTTGATATGAATCTACATCAAGTTCATAACACTGTTTATAGTTCTTTGTTTTTGGAGTGACATTGCAAATTTTATTTATTTATTTGGAAACTCAACAGCTTTATAAATTTGAACTTCGCTATCAATGAATAGTTTGATGTAGTTGCGGTAAAGTTACTTGCATTTTGAATCTGCTTGTACTGTCAGTGATAGTGAGATGATGACAATAGTCTCGTAAGCCAATAACAGAGTTTTACGGCATTAATAAAGCTAGATAAACTAGAAAGTGACGAATAACCTACCAAGCTATTAATAACAAAGTTATTGTGTTCCTATGTCTACACATTATGGCTATCTGACATTCTAAAAATGTTTCTTTAGCAATTTAGAATGTCTTATAAATTGATAGGTATCATGTATAATCTTAAGAATGAGTTCTTTTTATCAACCGACGACCAAAAGAGGAGGTTATCAATTCGGCGCGTATATTTTTTTTTTTTTTTAATGTATGATCACCAAGTACTCGAAGACGGCTGAACCGATTTGGAAAATTCTTTTTTTGTTTGATAGGGTATACTTTGAAATTGGTACCATTTGTCGCCAAGTCAGGATCTGATGATGGGATCCTGGAGAAATCGAGGGAACTCTTCAAATATTATAGGCACACCTATGGCGTTTTGGGTATTTCTTATAGTAACTTGTGCAGTTGCTCTCAAAAAGTACCATTTCGGGAAGTGGAACTGATGATGAAGACCACAGATGGTCGCCGAAACTACTCTATAGTAAGTATTTCGTGGATTGCGATTCGATTACTTGAATATGGATATTAAGCACTTTATGCTCGTCACAATGCATATGGTGATGTATAGCTGATGGTGAAGTACCAGGAGAACTCCTCAAAAATTAACGGCCCAGCATTGGGAAAAGCAATATTTTGTAAAATTTTATAAGTAGTTGACATTTAGGCTCTGGTAACTGGGTAAATTAAAAATCAACCAACTAAAAAGAGTGAAATAAAAACTTTTTACCAAAAAATTAAACCGACTCCCAAAAAATACTGCAAAGTGAAAAATAACTTTAATTTCGGAAGTCGGTGCCAAAACTGAAAATACAAAACTAAAGACACCGACTACCGAAATTAAAGTTATTTTTCACTTTGCAGTGTTTTTTGGGAGTCGGTTTAATTTTTTGGTAAAAAGTTTTTTTTAAGTATGATTTCAATTTACACATTCATTTCCATGCCATAGACACCAACGCTTTGGAACGGGGAACTTTCTTCTGTTTTCTATACGTTTCTTTTTATAAGAATTATGATAATTTTAAAGAATTTTTAGAATTTATAAAAAGAAGGCTTTCAGTCCGTGACCATTCAACGATGCCTGTAAATGTTTTCACTAATACATATGAGGGAACTGACTTTGGGAAGCAACATGTGTTGATACTCTTGCACCATCCTAAATTTCATCATGTTGTTCTGATGCTTCCGCTGCGGCTACATAAAACTTCAAATTAATCTCAGTGATAAAAATTTTTTCGATCTGTTTGTGGTTCAGTCTATATGGGCCCTGTGCTCACAGTTTTTTGAAAGAAATTTCGAAATAGCTTGTTGACCCAAGTACTGCTACTTTGAGTAAGGCTAAGAATTGCCATTCAACGTGGCAATGCCATCAGTATTTTGGATACGTTATGAGCCGACAGCGTTGAGGACGAATTTTTTCGATGCTTTATTTTAGTTAGTAGTTAAGTTTATTTCTAATAGTTTATAAAATATAACTAACGACTGTAATATTACTTTTCACTTTATTGTTCACAATTTCAGATACAAATACGACACAGACAAAACGTTATCGCAGATCCGCTTCGTGTCTCCCGAGAACAAGATCTTGGGTGTGATCAACTGGTTCGCGGTACATCCGACTAGCATGAACAATACGAACAAGCTGATATCGTCCGACAATGTCGGGTATGCTTCTATTTTGATGGAGAAGGCGTTGAATGGAAACCATACGCTGCCTGGTAAGGTAAGAATCGATCTAAAAATATTAACAAAAAACCGTAAATAAATAAATTTAAAAAAAATCTTTTATTTCAGACAGAATCCATTTAGTTAGTACACGAACAACTTATAAAACTAACGTTAGTACTTAAGACTACAAAAACAATTAATTATTATACGCCACAGTGGCAAGTAGGCATATTCAATGTCTCAGTATGTCCCACCTGTCCGCAATAGTGTTCAGGATGTGGTTGGGGCTAACCCAACAAGCATTGTCTTGCCCCATACAAGGAATTTCTCTAGTATCGTGATCATTTTTACAAATATCAAACAAATATTTATAGGTCTGACAAACGTTTCTTCTGGTGCTGGAATCGAACCCTTGCCATGTAGCGTAGAAGCTAATCACTCAATTACTGCGCCAACCGTGTCGTCAATTTTACGATATTACTTTGTAGCATACATGTTAAGTATGTCTACTAATTTTAATTGGATGAAATTATTGGTGCTTGTTGTTGGTATACCATGGTACATATAATATCATCTTCAGGCTGTGGCTGCGATAGATATAATTAATTTAATGATCTTCAACCGTCTTCCAATTATTCTAAGAGTAGATGACACTTCGCTATTACTCTGGATAATGGCTAGTATTGCCATGCAGCGTGGCAATACCTCTAGTCTCTTTGGTTGTACATTACTAGCCGTTAGATAGATAGATATACTCTTTATTGTACACCATAACAGAATTAAATGAGGACTTAATAACTACAAAGGGTGGTCACAATGGGCGGTCTTATCGCTAAAAGCGATTTTTTACAGACAACCTTTGGATGGATTTGACACAGCAGGAGAAAATAAATACGCGGGTAGTCCATGGTGTACTATTCACTTATATACAATAAATAAGTAATAACCTACATAATTCAATACATATATACATAAAAAAACAAAGCTGAGATATATAAAACATAGTAACAAATTAATGAGAGAGAGAGATGTTTTACCATGTTTTTGAAAGAGGGAAGGGTTTGTGCTTGTCTTACTGACACGGGAAGAGTATTCCACAGTCGTACTGCTTATCTTAGTTTGTAGTTTAGTTTTAGATTTTTTCTTGTATATATGCTGCAAGACGTTGCTTCTTGGCAAATTGCATGATTAAGAAATCGCAAAATATGTGACATAAACGGTCATATATCTTTGGATCGCGTTAACTTACAGGTTAAATATTTAAATTAGTTTAACCTTCTAATTATATTAACATTATAAAGCGGAAACAATATTTGTTTGTTTGTTTAAATGCGCTAATCTTTGAAAGTACGTGGATTTGGATGAAATTTGGCGATGAAGTAACTTGAAGCTCGAGGTAAGGTTATACGCTACTTTTCACTCAACCGCAAAAGAAGCAAGTTATGTTATAATCGTGAGAAAGTCGACGGGAGCGAAGCCCCGCGCATATGTTAGTTATACCTTTATAGATCGTTAACGAACTCATCCATTTTATCATCCTTAGGTTCTAGCAAAGGATACTAACAATCAGATATTCACAGCCACCCTTTCTCCTTCCAGGGCAACATAGTGTGTGCCTTCGCCTCCACAAACCTGGGCGACGTGTCTCCGAACACGAGAGGTCCTCACTGCGAGTTCTCAGGCAAGGTGTGCGACCAGGAGAAGCTGCTGTGTGAGCTGCCTAAGGAGAAGTGCTTCGCATCAGGACCTGGGAGAGACATGTTTGACAGCACCAGGATTATTGCTACTAAGCTGTTCCAGGCTGGTATGGTGAGTTGTACTTTTGTATATTTGAAAAAAGTTTTGATTTTATAAATTCTTTAATATTAACGACATTATAACTATAGGGTTTAGCATTATTTTAAAACAGTTGTGTTATAATTTTTGGTGTAGGTTTAAATTATATTCTATCTAAATTTAGATTATAATTTTGCTGCGGTACAGAATATTTTACTTCCCAAACAGATAACCAGAATTTCGCCTTTGTTCACACCCGCAAGATTCAAAAAATAAAACGTATTTACCTGAGAAAACGAAAATTTATAATAGTACTTATTTTCGCATCAAAAAAACACAGTCCAAAGTGAAATGGAATCGTTACATAGACTGGTCTTGTTTTAGGTAAAACCTGTATGACAGGTGACACAAGCTTACCCGTCGTTGTACAATTCACTTTTAATCTAAAACTTTATTGCTTGAAACTATGTAAAGTTTCACAGAATAAAAAACATTAATTAGAACGGTAACAGGAATAACAAAATTAAAAACAATTTAAATTATAAACCACCACTGCTAATAATAATTGTTTCTTAATTTTTTTTTTAGTATGTTGTTAAACTCATTGTTCAATAAGTCACAAAAGCTCTAGTTTTGTTAGTTTAATGTTTGTTTCGGTGTTTCTACTCAGGTTAGTCGCTTAGATTAAATTTACAAAAAAGACTCGTATAAATGTTATTTAATAACCATTTTACAAAATAGATACCTTTACAGTATGTTAACTAACAGAGGGCGTTCCCGTTAACCCGCAATAGTATAGCATCCATACATGCTAAAAAATTATTACCATTCGAAAATAGAATGTTTTTTTTTTAACATTCAAATATTCACTAAAATTGTTAAATTGATACGTACAAGAAACACTCTGTACACGCGTACGCATTCATAAATAAATTGCGACGTTGCCGTCCTTCAAATACGCGTGTACAGAGTGTTCATTTTACGTATCAATTTAACATTTTTAGTGAATATTTTAATCTTAATAAAAACATTTTATTTTCGAATGGTAATATTTTTTTGGAATGTATGGATGCTATACTATTGCGGGTTAACGGGAACGCCCTCTGTTAGTTAACATACTGTATAATAATAAAATCATGATCAGCCTCTCCTATTCCTAAATATGTTGAGGTCAGCATCCACCATGCAGATGAGAGCCAATATTTTACGGGAAGATACCTACCTATATCTGACCTCCACAACCCAGTAATTATAATGTCTTCATAAACACTTTCAGAAAGTTCTGAACGAGCCGGGCGAAGACATGACAGGCCCTCTGGGCATAAAGCACCAGTACGTCAAGATGCCTGAAGAAGAAGTATCGCCTTTCGATCCAGTCACCGAGACCTTTAATCAGGTGAGTCACAATCCAAGATCTGATCCTCCCTCTGGGTGGAGTGGAAGGGAGTGCCAGACTCTACTGACTAAAAACTCACCCAGTTCCTTGAACTGCCGTGGTATCTCGCGGTATAGCTTATGTGGAGGAATATGGCCACTTGCAAAGGTTCTATGCGATGCGTCTCCAATCTTAGCAAGAACGTTTCAAATGTGTCTGTGGTTAACAAAAGATAAATTGATTATATGCACCTATTTAAATTGCATTTAATAAAAAATAATTAGTTGTAAAAATTAGGTACTGATTTCTCACAAAGATGCTTTTAAAACTTAGATCGACCATTCGTGTAGTACAATGAAAAGAAAGTATTTTCTTATAATTAAAGCATCTTACATATAAATTTGTAGAATCTGTCTGTGATTTTAAAATAACTATGTTTTCTGAGTCGGTTATTGTTTTATAAGTCATTCACGCGATATTAAATACCGAAACCGTTTTTATTTTTGTCTGTCTATCGTTTTGTTTGTCCGGACTAAGCTCTGAAACAGCAAAACCGAATTTAATGACAGTTTCACTGAAAGATGAGACAGGACAAAATATGAACTACCTTTATCCCGGATTCCCCACAGAATCGTGGTTACCTGCAACATCAAAAAAGCCGCACAGCTCATAATATGAACCTACTCGACTTCCGTTTTCCAAAATTTTAATTAATTGTAAAAATACTGATTTTACAAAAAAAAAACGTTTAATGAAAAACAAAGTATCTCAAACAAAAAATTAAAACATTTACTACGTCGTCATAACCATCAACTCTCCTTTTTTTCAATCTTGTATTTCAGGGACTTTTATTCTATGAATATGTCAGCCCCGTTGAGTCATAAGTAACATTACAGCTACACAAAAAATATAAATCTAAACTAATCAAAATATTAGAAACAAGATCTCACTGACGCGCGAACATATTGAACAGTTTGATAGCAGCAGACGAAATGGGATTTGCTAATATAACTTGGAAATTCCCAACATCCAGCATATTCAGTTTGAATTCACGTATAAGTGATTCCCTGTCTTATATCACTTCTCTTTTCTAGAGCACCAAAGTATACGGCTGCCTGCCCGCCATGGGGTACAGCTTCGCAGCCGGTACCACGGACGGCCCGGGAGCCTTCGACTTCAAGCAAGGCACCACCACCTCCAACCCCCTGTGGAACGCCGTCAGAGACTTCATCGCTGAACCAACCAAGGAAGACATCAAGTGTCAGGCTCCGAAGCCCATTCTGCTGGCTACAGGACGGGTACGAAGCTATTTTGATTCAACATATTAATTTATTTATTATACAGTATGTTAACTAACAGAGGGCGTTCCCATTAACCCGCAATAGTATAGCATCCATACATGCTAAAAAATGTTAAATTGATACGTAAAAAAACACTCTGTACACGTGTACGCGACATAAATAAATTAAGCCGTTGCCGTCCTTCAAGTACGCGTGTACAGTGTTTTTTTACGTATCAATTTAGCATTTTTAATGAATATTTTAATATAAAAAAAAAAACATATTGTTTTCGAATAGTAAATTTTTTTTTAGCATGTATTCATGTTATACTATTGCGGGTTAACGGGAACGCCCTCTGTTAGTTAACATACTGTATATCATGTTAGAGCATTCCCACAATGTTTTGAATACCTATGTTTCTATCTTACCTATTCCCTGTCCACTTTAACCCCTTCTTTCCTCTGCTGTTGTGGATGAATGCTTACAAGAGAAGTCAATTTAAAAAATCTGGTAAAAGAAGGGTATGTTCTTGGAAAGATTTTTCCAGGTGGTTTGTGGGATTTCTAGCTCTTGTGGTACTTATATAGGAGTGTTTAAGAAAAGCAGTGTCATAATTGATTCATTTTTTCTGTGATGTACAGTGTGAACAAAATAAAATTACTTGACATATTGAAGACCGGACCATGAAACTACAAAAAACATACAAACAAATAAATTTTCAAGCTGTTCTTGATTTTACTTCAATCATAGATTTGATGCACGTATTTTTTTATATACTTAAGTATTCCTTGAAATTAATTATTTCTATATTGTGCATTTATGCCAATAAGACCTTAAAATATGGCAATGCTTTTCTAAAACAATCTCCTTACGATAGGCGTATTTAAATATTAAATTCAGCCTGGTCTCATTCTTCCATCATCTCCAGTAAGTGAAAATCTAGTTTTATTCTCCTGTACATAGCAGTCCTTCTTCCAGGCAAAATTCCCTTACGAATGGCAGCCGAAGGTAGTGTCCTGTTCTGTCGCGAGGATCGGCAGCTTCTTCCTTGCAGCAGTTCCAGGGGAGTTCACCACCATGTCGGGCAGGAGACTGAGGAACATCATCGCGAAGACTGCTCCCGAAGCCAAGAAAGTGGTGATAGCTGGACTATCCAACATTTATTCGGATTATATTGCGACGCCTGAAGAGTATCAGGTAATTGGGACATTGTTTTTATTTTTGCATGTGATGTTTTCAAATGCGGAGCTTGCTTTGAAGTAACCCATGCAGGCTTTAGAGTCATTTTCAACTGCCTTCAAAAATAAGGTGGAGGTTCTCAATTCGAATGGTTTTCTTTTTATGTTTTGACAAACAACGGATGTAAAGGGGCCGATTTGGACTTCATGCTATTGTTACGCCAGTCGCTTAGCGAAGTACGTCGAGAAACTTCGACAGAAATCTAGAACGTTCGAGACACTAACGCCATCTAGCGGCGAATAGCAGTACTGTGTATATCGAGTCGAGACACTAACGCCATCTAGCGGCGAATAGCGGTACTATGTATCCCAAGTAGCTCTGGAATATTCTAAGCAGTATAAGTAGTGAGTCGATTTTACAGGAATGTTCTGGAACTCATAGACCGGGGTATAGATAGATCGCAAAGGGGCGCAGAGAGTCAGTCTTATTACGAGGCGAATACACGATATAATCGAAGCTTTACTAGTGAATTTCAGTGCGATTTAAGTGTTAAGTGACAAGTGTTGTGGTACGAATAATTGTGTAAATTTTTTATTTTGTGTTGAATTAATTAAAGTGTTAATTTTGGTTTAATTGGCGTTAATTAATCCTATCCCGGACCCCAGCTCGTAACACTACACATATTTGTAAAGTTATACTTTCGGATTGGCATTAATATTAGGTGCTCAAAATCTAGTACTTCTGATGGGATCCTTATGAATTAAGGGAACTATTTATTTATTATGCTGCTGTTCGTGTGAAATATCACACATATTCCCGGTAGAGATGGGTTTTTGCCTGGGCATTTTGGGACGTATTGAGTAAATGCCCAATAAACGTCCATTTACGCCCAATAAACGTCCCACAACAGGGCAGTTATTTTAATTGTAAAATATCACAAATTATTACATAATACTATATTCAAATTACTTTAAACTGTTTTTTTTTTTTTTTATAAAGTAAAACTACTATTCGAACTATAAATACCTAGTGTTGGACAACCTCCACTATGGAGACAGTTTTACGAAAAACTGAATTTTAAATTGCCTTCTAGAAAGACTCTTGCTACAAAGTATTTAGATACGCTGTACAATGAAATGTCCAAAGAATTGTGTGACGATCTTAAAAATGCGACGTTTTTACACTTGCAATGCGAAGGGTGGAGCAACATTCGTAATCAAGGTGTTATACATTTTTTAATATCCAAGCCAGAAACGGTATTTGTCAAAAGCTTTGATACTGAAGACCATCGTCATACTAGTGAGTATTTATGCAGCGAAATAGAAAAGGTTATGAAATCTTATGGGGAGAATAAAATTTTCGTCCTTATCGGAGATAATGCAAAAGGCTTTTCAGATGTTGCAAATCAAATATCCTTCGGTAGTTCCTTTGGGTCACTGCACACAGTCTTAACTTATTATGTGCAGATGCTATGAAACTGCCTGTAATTAAAGCTTGCATCGATCTTGCGACAGATGTTATTAAGTGTGTAAAAAGAAGTCAGGTACTCAGTGCACTTTTAATTAAAATCAGAAAAAGACAATAATATTGACGGTGAAGCTTTAAAACTACCCTGCAAAACTAGGTGGGGAAGCTATGTTTCTGCACTAAAAAGCGTACAAACCAATAAAGCTGCACTTCAAAGTTTAGCAGTCAATGAACACATTCAACATCAACTGAGGTCAAAGTTGCAATTCTTGACGAAAACTTTTGGATTATGGTGAATCAATGTGTGAATGTATTGAAGTCAATAACAGAAAGCATATTTCAACTCGAAGGAAATTATTACAATATTAATAAAGTTTTTATGGTATTGAAGAACAACAAATCAAAAGTGCAATTCAATTTAGCTACAACATCAGTTTTAGAGAATGCGGATAAAGAGCTATTGATGACTGCCATAGAAAATAGGATCGCACAGGTAATTAAGCCGATACACTACGCTGCACATTTACTGGATCCTACAGCTATAGGACATGAACTTGATCAGGATCAGGAGATTGATGCGATGGAGTTCATCTATGATCTTGCGAATAGTATAGTAGTAGTAGCAGCGATATTTAGATATCGATTGTGTAGCTGACTTGGCTCAATATATGTTGAGGACGAGGTGGTTTGTGGAGTAAGCAGTTTACATAGAAAACTGCAGAAACTGTAGATTCTGTAATGTGGTGGAGAGGAATTTGTAGGTCTTCTGCTCTGAGTAAAATAACTGTTTGTATACTTACTGCACCCTGTACATCAGCTGCTACAGAACGATCGTTCAGTACCCACAACTTCATTCATAGTGTGAAGAGGAACCGTCTTACTACAGAAAGAGCCGCTAAAATTTCATTTCTGGCATTAATTGGAATTTGTTGTACAGAGACAGTTTCTTGGATGATCATGTTACTTCGGATGATGATGTTTATGTGGAGAATACATCAGATGACGAAACTGATGTAGACACGACGAATGAAACAGCTTCAAACGAACCGCAAGCATCAACTTCTACATCCAGAACATTTGAATTTGTCCCAATTGATGCTCTTTCTTATGATAGTGATAGTGATTAGCAGTGATCGGAGTAGGTAGATTGAAATGGGGTCATTGGTCCGAAACGTATATATTAATATGGACATTCCTCCGGAATTGGTGGATTATTAAAAAAAAACCGGAACTTATGTAGGAATTTTATTCTGCCAGAGTGGAAGGAGTCATTTGATGATTTGCCATCCTCAAAAAAGGTAGGATTTGTAATAAAATGAGCAATATTATTCTTTATTATTCTTCATATTTAATATTTAATATTCTAAATATTTAAATTTAAGTGCAACAATTTATGTCTATCTATAAAAGTTCTAGCCATAAAAGGCTAAAAATAAAAAAATAAAAATTAAAGCTTCGATCGGAATTAGATTGTTTTTATTATTCAACAGATAAATAATGAATTAATTTAGTTTTTATACCTTCCTTTAAATTTTGAATTGAGTAGGAATAATATCACTACCAACATTAACAATGTTTAATTGAATCCGGAAATACCGGAATTACTTTCCGGGAAAATGGCTTATCCATGTTATTCTTTCTGTGTGCATTTATGATACAAGTACCAAAAATCAATCTACCTACTCCGATCACTGGTGATTAGCATGCACGAATCTCTTATTCCATGTACGGTAAAATGTTGATTTAAATAATACTGACCGACTGTGATTTTAATTGATAAGTGTAACTTAGCAATCAGCTAAATAGTTTTAACTTTTTTATTGTGTTTAGTTTTAATTGGTAAAAAATTAATCTGTGATTTTATGAAATTAGTTTATACGATATACGATTTAATTACGAGTCTACATCAATTATTTAGCCATCCGAAGAGTTTACGTTTTCAATTAAATATAAGGAGATTTCATCATACATTTAATTGAGATTCTCCTTTTTGGTCAATACCATTGTTTCTAATATTATACTTGTATAAGTTGGTAAAAAAGGCTTAATAACTTGGAATTTAACTAATTATAGTATCCGCCCTGTTTTTGGGCATTTAAAAGGACGTTAATTCGTTTTTGCCCTATTTGTCCAGTTTATGCCTTTTTCGCCCAGCTGGGTTTAAACCCTCTGCCCATCTCTAATTCCCGGCATAAAGTAACCTATGTAGTTGATTCCAGACTGCAATAGATTTTCTACAGTCTGGAATAGCTCAAATAGATATAGATCTCTGTGATAAAATTAATTAAAATCCGCTTATCGATTTTGGCGTAATTAATAATAAATATCATTACCTATATCCGTTTACACATTCAGAGATAAACATGTTTTTATCAACAAGTAAAGCAAATTCATATACACTTCTGGACACATCTATTGGCCCACCTTGTATTTTCAGTTTCGTTTGGTCCTAGCTAAAATTTTATATTAGGTCGAGCAAAAAGTTTTTATGCAGTTTTGAACCTGGCACATTCACAATTTCATTCAATAGTCTTTTTTTGAATTTCGAACACAGAATTTAAAGAAACAAAAGACAATTTGGAGCCTGTTTGTTGATATCAAACAATCGAATACTAAGAAAACTTGGTTTTATTGGTTTACTTGGATTTAATTCTTGAAAAAGTGATTGATATCTTTGCTTTTGCAACAAACATTACTTATTCTTAACATTAAGGTGAGGTTCTATCAATAATCTATGGATACTTCACCTGAAGTCGCCGCCCAAGCTGTGGCACTTATTCAGGCCGGACACAGCCAAAGAAACGTGAGTGCTCAACTTAATTTAAGTCGATCTGCGGTCCGAAATGTTTATCGGAGGTACCTAGAGACTGGCGGCTTTGTTCGTCGCCAAGGAAGGCCACGATCTCGGGTCACAACTGAAAGGCAGGATCGATTCATCGTGACGACCAGCTTGAGAAATCGTCACCTTACCTCCATTGAGATACAAAACCAACTTCGCGACTTCCACGGAGTATCTGTGAGCGCTCGAACTGTTCGGAGAAGGTTAAAAGAACGCGATATGGTACCACACAAGCCAGCTTATGGGCCCAAACTAAAGCGAGCCCACCGAACAGCGCGCCTTCATTTCGCACGCAGTCATTTAAATTGGACACAGCAAGATTGGAGCCGTGTACTCTTTTCTGATGAGTCTAAAATTGTGTTACATGGCAATGATGGAAGGAAGAAGGTCTACCGGCGTAAGGGAGAGCGTTTCGCACAATGCTGCTTTGAAGAGAGGGTTGCTTATGGCGGTGGCTCATGGACTGTCTGGGGCGGTATATCCGCGAGCGGCAAAACTCAACTTGAGGTTGTTACAGGACCACGGCTGCCAACATTAAATGCTGAAAGATACATTCGTGAGTGCTTAGAACCTCACGTGATACCATACGCGGACTATGTGGGCCCAAATTTCCTTTTTATGCATGATAATGCAAGAGCCCATGCGGCCGGCATCGTCAGGGAATATCTTCGGGATGTGAACATCACAGTTATAGACTGGCCAGCCAGAAGCCCAGACATGAACCCCATTGAGCACATGTGGGACGAGCTAAAAAGGCGTGTTAGGGCTCGTCAGCCAGTTGCCCAGACGATGCAGGAGTTGAAAACTGCCATAGAAGAGGAATGGGAGATGATCCCTCAAAATTTCATAGAGCGGTTGATAAACTCTATGCCTAATCGTATGAGAGCTGTGGTAGATGCCCATGGAGGCAACACGCGTTATTAAATTAAACCTTTATTTGATAAAACATGTTTTTTATTCAAAAATTAATTGCCTTTAACAAGGCGCATATCCGACTTGTTAGGCGTAGGTCCATGTCGTATGGTATTCTGAATTCAAATTTAAAACTATACGATCGAAAAAGATGGTAAAATGTATCAGGTTTAAAACTGCATCAACAGTTTTTGTTCAATCTAGCAATCATATTTCGGTAGGGGCCATCGAAACCTAAACTCTAAGGTGGGCCAATAGATGTGTCCAGAAGTGTATATATATATTAATTATACAGAAATTATTATTTAGGTAGTATCATTTATCATAGGAACTGATGAAATAGACACACAGATACGAGAGTACAGATGGCTAACGCAACTCCTCAATGATAATATTTTCACTGGTTATATCTGCATATACCATATTCATCACACAATCTAGGTTTAACTATGAAATACCATGATCAAACCGAGAAATGTAAAAACTCGCTAACTCTGGTATTGTTTCTTCTTCTTTGGCACCAACTTTGGAAATTAAAGTTATACTTACTTATAATGAAACAAATGACTTTCAGGCGCAGAGGTACGAAGCAGCTTCCACTATCTTCGGACCAAATACTCTGGATATCTATCTCAACAAATACGTGGAACTTACGGATGCCCTGATTTCGGTAAGTAGCTGATAAAGGTCGGAAGATAATACAAGGGCACCCTGATTAGACTTCTATTAAATTATTTTGTTGTGGGGATGTTTGTCGCATAAATATCTTTCAATCAAGTTTAAAATTTAATCTTTTATTTTTAAAGAGAACTAGCAGTGGGGTCAAATTCGCATAGCAATCTTGTTAAGAGGAGGCTCCCTAAATTGTATGTAACTTTGCATTAATATTCTGAAACAATCACGCATACAATAAAAATGGAGCTTTAGTATATGATTTATTGGATCTTCTTCTTTACATGTCTAAGACCAGTTACGTAATCGGAACATTTTCGCTCGATTCATTTTTTAATCGAAAATCATGTCTTTTTTAAAGGTTATTCAAAATTTAATCAATATTACTCGGCTTTTATGTCTAAAATTAGTATTGACAGTAAGAAAATATAGTTTATTATCCAAATATAAGGAATTTTTTCTCTAGATCAATTATTACTTTAGTTATAAACGAAATAAGAATCGAGACTTACGACATTTACTTTCGAACCCGAACATGGTGAAAGAGCGCACGCGAAATTCAACTTTATTACTGCTGCGTTAGCGTTTAGTACACAACGGCCTAACCGGGGTACATGGAGGCGCAGCTTGCGTGAAAATTATTTTAGAGTGCCTGGTCTTAACCCTTCCAACTAAGCTAAATATTCTTGTGTTTGGAGTAGGTTTACGGCAATAGTGTATTGAATGGGTTTCGAACCTGCGACCTCTCGATCACGAGTTCTACACCTCAGCGAGTAGGCTATTGTCGCTTTGCTCAACTAACATCTCATCTCCGTGTAAACTGCCAAATGCTACAATTTTCAGAGTAAGGACATCCCTTTGGGTCCAGAGCCCCCTGACCTGAGCGGGCAGCTGATCTCCCTGGTTCCTCCAGTGCTGTGGGACTCCGCCCCCTGGGGCCATGAGTTCGGCGACTGTCTGAAGCAGCCCTTCAAGCAGTACAGCTATGGAGATATCGTTATGACACAGTTTGTGAGTACTCATGCTGCAACTTTTAGAGAACTAGCAATGTGGGTAGAATAGGGTAGTTTCCTATATTAAAATCCCAAAGTTTCCTATATATACTTTATTTATATTATTCACATATTTCAGGTAATACAAATTGTAAACTTAGGAAGAGAATTTCGGTCGACTGCCGACTGCGGTTGCATTACCAGGGTCTGGGTCTTTTATATGCACCGAACCGCGGGGGGCGCGAATCGGCCATATTTTGCTATCGACCAATGGAAACGCGTGAAGCGACTGACCATATAAGGTAAAGTGACGGCGGGCTCCGTCGCTATCTACCGTTCTACCTTGTCGTTACCTTATATGGGTACGTGGTAACAATAGCAGGCGGCGCTATATAAAGCCGGGTCCGCTGCGCCAATGTTCTAACAAAACATGTTATCAAAACATGTCAGCAAAACATGTTAGTAAAACCGCCCGTCCGCTGCGCCAATTGTTGTAATGTTTTTGTTTAGTTTTAGATGTTCAGAAAGTGATTATCAAGAGCTGTTATCATTAATTTTACCAGATATAGAGAAGAAAACAAAGTATTAAAAAACAAAGTATTTTCTTTATTCCACTCCATCACAAACCAAAAAGAATTGTCATAGACAATCAACACACTCTTCGAACGATTCCGTCTTCCTCTAGTGAGCGCGAAAACAAAATGCGTCACTTTCCCTCCCCGCAGGCGAACGCGGGGGATGTTATCCATTCGTCTCGGCAAACATGTTATTGTGTTTTTGATAACAAAACTGTTAGGCCACGCCTATATTCTGTTAGCAAACAATGTTATACTGTTTGCAAACACGAAAACACGTCGCAGCGGACCCGGCTTAACGTTGTTGTCGTGCACATAGTGTAATGGGGTTCGGTCCCGCGACTTCTCCATCACAGTCTGACATTATAGCCATTAGGATTTGACGCTATTAATTTAGTTTGAAAATAAAAATGACTCATATGCTTACCAACATATAAAATATTCAGTTCACATTTATCAATGGAGGTGCTCGTATGTAAATAATAACATTCGCATAGGTTGTTCTTCAAGGTAAAACCACGTTGTCTGAGGTCCATGGATGGTTAATAAAATAAAACTAAACTTTATTATCTTTAGCATTATGTGTAACATTACAGCGATTAGAGTCATCTTTTAAGCAAGGAATTGGTTGTGATAGGTGACACCGTTTTACCATTAGTAGTGACTAATTTAATAAAATAATAACAATACAATTTAAGTTGTGGTGAATGAAAATAACATTTGGATGTATGCCTGTGAAGTAGGCTACAGTTACAAAAATTGTTCAAAAATAATAACAAAGGAGTAATAGTCACACTTGTGTGTGTAGTGTAGCCTGTGTAAGTGTGAGTGTGTGTGATTGTGGGGATATTATGAGATGTGTGTAAGAGTGCAGAAATGGCGTATAAGTTGGATTTAGCACTTCCAGTGCATGTAAGTCGTAGGTAGGTGGAAGTAATGGTTGACTATACTTCACTTATCAAGACTCAGAAAGCACGTTAATTAAACTAAATTCAAAACATTTATTTCAGAGTACATTCTGTCCATAAAGTGTTAGTATTACATTGAAAGAAAAGACTTGAAAATGCGTTAGTAAATTATACACACACATACATAACAAGAAGAAACTGAAAACAATTTAATAAATTGAGAGTCAAAGTTATATGCACGTTAATCCAGTCTCTCCATATCGGATGTTTTCAGCAATAGGGTAGTTTCCTAAAATATTTTATTTAGTCCGTCACGTAGTTTAACAATAGTTATTTGTTATACAAGATTGCAAAGTTGCTTTTTAACCGCGTGCTCAATTTTGATGACCGAGCAAGCGAAGGATTCTAAAATTGAATCACGAGTGCAGCGAGTGATTCAAACATTAGAATCCTGAGCGTTAGTGAGGGAATCAAAAGAGCACGAGGTGAAAAATATTTGCACTCGAGTGCAACACGTAAATTTTCATCCCACCTCAGCGAGGAAATGACTAAATGCAAAAATAAAGGCGCGCAAAGCAAATTAAAAAAAGTAAGTACACCAAGAAGGTTCCAGAGTCTGAGTTCTTAACAAATTAAAAAAAGTTGTATGATAAATTCGGCCCCATGGAGGTAGAAGTAAATAGGTTTAATGATGTTTTGAATTCACAAACTTAGTACACACGATGTTCTAAATTCAATTTACTTTATCCTCTAGCGGATAAAAACGGCTTTTGCACTCAGATATCGAAGAGCAAAAATACTCTTTCCGAGATGGGGGGATGAAAAAAACATTAGACACGTATTTTTTATTTTTTGACGTAATCGAAAAATTAAGACGATACAGTGAGTTGAAATTTCGCGTGACGTCACACCTCGGTATAATTCTTAGCAATGTGTGACGTCAACAGCCCTCACTCACGTACTTTGGAGCTCTCCATCTTTGTGAATTTTTCTTGACTTGAAAAAGCGAAAAATACGTGACCAAAATTTTTTGAAAATCTACCTAATGGACCAAATAAAATAATTATTTTGTAACACAGGAAACTACCCTATTACCTAACTGTAACTGTTGGGATTGTCCCTCACCCTTTTCTGCCTTTGGACCCACCAAACAACATTGAAAAGACTAATCAGATGATGAGTTTCCATTTATCAATGCTACTAAAGTTGAGGATCTTAATTCAAATTCTCGTGATCTGCAGGTGTCAGGTCACCCTCGCAACAGCATCCGGCACGGTCGCTGGTTCGCCACGGTGGAGCGTCTTGAGTCAGAAGAAGATGATGCATGGGTCACAGTTTTCACTGATGCTGATTGGGAAACCAAGTACGTATTAGAAAGAAATAATGAAAAAGGTTCAATTGTTGTTCTTAGTTTTTCAAACGCTCTAAGTGAAATTGAGACTCTCTTCCTTTTCCATGACTGTAACAATTGATTGACTTAAATACATTTTTTTATAATCATAACAGTGCCACGATGCAGCAATTAATTTGTATAATTACAATATTGATTGTATACTGGCTTTATGTCTTTTATAGCAGCTATTCTTTTACTACCCGTGGCTTAAAATTTTTTTTTCAGTAAAAAATGTAAGTGACCTATATACTTTTCCATGGTTTAATTTATCTCAGTACAAAATTTCATCAAAATCGGTTAAGTAGTCATCGAAATTAACTCTATCACATTGGATCTAAAGTATGACAGATAGAATTTATTTCGCTTTCATAATATTAGTAGGGATCCCCAGCAGTTAGTAGAACATCTCCCAATACGCCTGGAATAAAACAATAATTACTTTTCTTATTCAACAGATTTACCTGGATCCGCGACTCCAAAGTGCTGGGCACAAGTCGCGCCGAGATCGAGTGGGAGATCCCCGTGGGGACTCCCAAGGGAATCTACAGGATCCACCACTTTGGGAACTATAAGTACGTGCTGGGTGGTATCTACCCCTACCATGGCTTCACGGATAGCTTCGAAGTGTCTTAGGGGTTTTAGACCATAATCAACTCTGCAAATTTTCGTGACTGTAGAATTACTATTTGCTCCAAGATCGTTTACCTACGTCGTAGGAATAAAACTTCATTATGACTGCCACTATAGGTATTTCTAATTAGTGAAGTGTGGAACTCTCAAGGACCTATCCTCGGGCCACATTTGATTAATACTATCTTTGTATATAAGTCCAATTTTGGATATACTTTATTGAACGTTGTGTTTAGACATTTAATGTCTTAAGCTGGAGTGACTTTTGGGACCAATATGTGGATAGTTGAAATTCAAGGTATATAATGAACATTATTACGACATGACAGGCTAGTGACAATTATTAGTAGATTTTTGTTACTGTATTGAATATTCTTTTATTCACTTGGTAATTGCCGATATAATTGTAGTTTTTAATTTAATGTCATGTAATGGAACATATTAACTTGCGCAGGCGCTTTGACTTTAGTGGAATTGTTCCGTAGAATCTTTCAGTAGTTTAAGTAAGATACTTGTATGTATATTTGAACATACATTGTACTTTTCACATGTCGATTCAGAAGCGCGGTGTCACATTTACCGGTGATGTTCAGTATGGTAAATAACAATAGAGATATAATTGTAAATATTCGCCAAAAAGTTTATTTAAATATTAAAAAAAAATAGATAAACCTTTATTCCTTACTGTGTATGACATAAAGAACATCACTCTTGAATATGGCTACGATCTTCCGAAACACCCCGTATACTATGACGCCATTACTAATATAATGTCTATTTTTTTAATACATAGTCAAGGATTCATATTTATTAGTGTAAGTCGGATACCAACGCGTATGCCATTTAAGTCGACTAAAATAAGGAAGTACACAGCAACTGGTATGTTACGAATTAGCACAACCAGTTAAAAGAGGCGTATTATATTTATTTTATGTTTTCTTCTCATAATTATCACGGCCATAAGTAAAATTTTATTTTTAAAAATAAGATTAGGTTTACAATTAAATAATATATTATTATACAGAAAAAAATATTAGTACAGTCAGTTTCCTTTCTTCTAATTTTAATTACTGGTCAAAGTAATAATAATTTTTCTATATTGTCTTTTGCTTAACTAATTTCTTTATATTAAACCAAAGTGAAATTGTTAGTTTTAATATCTTCTGTAGTGTCTATGTTAAATTATATTTTGTATAGTCTAGTCGCTAATTCACTATGTGATTTTATTGCTTCATACACTTCATTTTTAATAAAAAAATTTGAGAATTTTATTCTGTACATGTAAGCCTATGTTTTAATAATAAGATCGTTTAATCAAGTATTAACTTGTTATACAAATTCAGGGTGGATTTTTTGAGAAAGTAATAAAATCCTATATATATCTTCCTATTTCTAATTTTACCTATATGTCAATCAATGAGATTTGACTGGCCATCTGACGTTTTGTTATTGATTGATATCTAGAAGTAATTGCAAATTTCAAGCTAGCACCCAAACTTACCTGACACTATACACCCGGTATACTTAAAGATTTTTTAATGTTAGTCATCAGGTTCCGGACGTGTTTTTTCATATATATTTTTAAATTACTTAAATCAAAATAAACTGTCTTCAAGAACCATGGTTTTTAATGTCATTTAACGCAAATCGAGATAATTAACAATTAAAGACTTACCGGGTAGTGTTGATTGAATTAAAAAAAATGTTTCATTTTAATGTTTTATTTAACTTTTGTCAATTTTATTTGCTGACATTGTTTTTTATTTTTATTTTATTTAATTTTGATCCTAGCATCACTATTTTGTATGCCTGTCGGCGGAACATAGGTTGGACCAAACACTATACACATATACATAAGATCATTGTACCCTGTGTTCACAAAATAAATAAATTTTGAATTTTGAATTTTGAATGATTATGCTATATATATGCCGTGGGCTTATCTTAAGATAAAATATCATGCAAATGACAATGTAAATTATTTTTCTGTTTCATGTTAATATCTACTTATTAATTTTTTTACAAAGTAGGTACCTTCTGTGTAGGTACACAGAAGGTACTTTGTAAAAAAAATAAAATAAAAAAATAAAATCTATCAAAATGTAGGTACGTATCACATTTTGATAGATTTTGTATTTGACATGGAAGAGAGATAATATCCTTATAGGTAATACGTGAGAAACTATAAAGTGTATGTGATACACGAGTATAGGTATATTTTAAAATAAGATATGCAATTAAAAATTATGTTAGCTAGAACTGATTTAGCCAAAATCTTGATATATAGATTTATATTAAGTGCCAATTATTATATGAAATAAATGTTTCTAAAACTTTTAAACTTTGTTTTTTTTTTTTAAATATCTCAACTGTTGTCATGAATTTGGAGTTTCGATTTGGCGTCCACCCGGTTAATTCAAAAATAACTTGAACATAGTAGAAAAGTATTAATATATGTTCTAAGAACTACACGGGATGGCACACGGTAGTTGAGATCTCAGAACAATGTAACAGACTCTGTTACATTGTTCTGAGATCTCAACTACCGTTTAATAAATAGCAATAGGATAATCGCTAATTGCAAGACTCTTGCGAGACTCTCGTTTGGGCAACACTACACAGTGGTAAAAAGATGTGCTGTTGCACTGTGTATTTTTATGACCTTCAGATAGCTGTTGTGGATCTGTGTGTTCGTAAAAATGCACTCACGATTCAGGAGGGGCTTTCCCTAGTGAGGCATTGTTGAAAAAGAAATATACATATGTTTATAGACCCTTTTCTCACTATGTATGGCCAACATGCATTTATTTAACGCAACTCCAACCTCTATGACGCAGGCGCTGCATAGGTTGGGCCGGGATTTATTTATTTATTTCGGGAAAACAAACAGTTACACAAATCACTTAGTCTCTAGTATCATTAAGCAAACAATAACATATGTGTAACCCACTGCGTTTTCCACAGATTACATTTTACGACGTGATAAGGTAACAACACTCACAATTAAATGTTTATTTATTATTATTTTTATTTATTTAGGCACAACATGGCATTCTTACTACCTATTGACAGAATGTATGACATAATTACTACCTACCTATTGACAATGACAAAATGTAAATAAAAAATTAACGAAACCAAATAAAAAATTGTATAAATTAATGTTTTTCAAACGTTACGATTCATAAAAAGTTATTGAATTGACTTAGAAAGATTGCCAGTTACGACATTTTATGATGGGGCTGACGTGAACTGTGTTCAATAGCCCCTTAAAATAAGGATTTAAAAAAAAATCTGTGTAATTCTACCACTGAGACAAAATTTTAATTGTTAAATGGCTTAACTTATGTGCAATAAATAAAAAATAAACATTACAGACAGATTTGTTACTGGGGAGTTGCGTCACTTCTTCTTCCCAGTTAAAACATTAGGAAGTGGTGACGGGCGGGGATTGTGGGGTCTGCTTTCCTGTACATTTTTGACGATCAAAGTGTTGATTATTAGCCTAGTGTTATATGTGAAATGCGGCACTGTTACACATAATAGCCCTTCGTATAAGCCGCGATCATGTAAATTATCGCCGTGAAATTTTCGTGGGTCTGCACTTACCAAAAAGTTATCTATAAGAAATTATCGCACAAGATATCTCGGATGGAATGGTATCTCATACGTGTATTCAACTAATATTCAATTAACAGAAAGATACAAGGATTAATAAATTTAATCTTTATTTACAATAATAAAGGTCTTAAAATAAAACATAGTATATACGTAGAAATTATAGGGCATCGAAAAATTCGTCAACTTCGCTATCAATGAGAAAAGTGTCCAGAATACTGGCCGCATTGCCACGTTGAATGGCATTGGCATTGCTGATTCTCTGTCCAAGGAAAAGGCCAGCCCTCTGGTCACTTGTGAAGTCGACTAATCGTTTGCCGATGTCACGAAAGAGTCGGATTAATACTTATTTATTAATAGTTGGTGCTCGCGAATCCGATGATAAGCGATATCGATACCTGCACTGGGCTCGCGTGGAATACCTACTTCTCTCTCATATAGGGAAGGTCTGTGGCCTACCAGTGGAATCGCTATAAGCTGATTTTGTTATGTTCTTCGTGACTTCATTCGCGTTATGATATTTGTATCAAAATTTCTATTTTGATACAAATATTCAACTATCCTATAGTTGCCCTATAGGTACCTACTATCTTACGTTAACTCGGAGCGGCAACACGTCGCATCCCAGACAGAATCAGAAACTACTGCAACAAGCTTCTGATATCGGTTTTACCTGCGAGAAAGTAGAACATGATCTCAAGAGAACGTTCTCCTGGGATCCTTAGTCTCAAGTCTGGACTTTTGTCCAGACTTGAGACTAAGGATCCCAGGAGAACCTAATATGTCTACATAGTTTTATCCAAATTCATTCACCCGTTGAAATGCGACGAGGTATCACACAGACAGGGTTCGTGTAGCATTTTTAATATTACAACTGTCAGCCCATGGATTCGCTCGTATGAATTTTTTTTTACAAAAAAGTCGTCTGTCGGTCTCAAACCCTTAACTATCTTCATATCAAAAATCGCATCGATCGAATGCTCCGTTTTGATGTGAGAGAAAAATAAACAAAAAAATCATTATCGCAATAATAATATTAGTACGGATTAGTTTTGATTAGTATCAATGGATTAGTTCTGATTAGTTTGGGTTAGTATGGATTAGAATTGATTAGTATCGATTTACTACTAAACATTTCTGTTTTTTCCTTATCTGTATATAGCTCAGCTAGGATATATGTAATGAGCGTTCTCAAGAGGCTTTAATCAGGCGGGTATTTGATACCGCTGATCTGGCTGACTAAGCTTTTCATCACGATGTGTCAAATTATAAGCGATTATCATGGCTGCAATGTATAACAAATGCTAAATTCATTTAACAAATCCGGTGATAGAGGATTACTCGCTTATGAGGATGACGTTGAATTGCTGATCGCTTTCGCATTACAAGCTGGATTGAACAGTGCTTACGGTTTCTATGGCACAATTTGCGTCTCATTTCAAAATGTTTTCTCCTCATGTTGGTTGTGGTATGACCAGTTTCTTCACGGTGTTTTAAGTAATGAGGAGCAACGGGACAAAATAACCATTGAGTGGCTCCCAACTGGCTGGAAATGACATCTCGGCAGTCACAAAAGAAGATGACGGGATGAGCTAGGCTCATTCCTAGAAAATTGGCCTACAATCACATTAAATCGCGAAATGTGTAAGGAGGGAATGAGGCCTTAGCCCTGCAGTAGGACAGCATAGGCTCATAATAATAATAATATGCCTGCCTGGATTTGAACCTACAACTCATGATCGTGCCTGTAACTCCATAGTTAGGTAGTTGTAAGTTACATTATGACCACAGCTCTTAAAAACACAGTGATGAAACTGGTATGTCCGAGAAACCGAAATATCCGAAGTCATGCTACATCCATCAACTAGCACGAGCCCGCGTGGTAGATTACGGCATGGCCCATTCATTCCTATAAAGAAGAAACTAATGGTAATTGTAATTAACCTTAGCTTTTATAGCGGATTAGAGATAAATGTCGGATTGTACACGATAACTTATCATTAAACAATTACTGCAGGTAAATAAAGTATTTCAATATTATCATATTTGATATCGAAATACTCATTCAAAATATTTTGTTGATTAAAGAATTAGGAGCTCCATGGGAGACCAATTTATGTCAAGGAGATTAGTTTTTACTCGCTATTTTAGTTTTTTTGCCAGTCGAGACTGTTCTCCAATGAGAAAAGCGTCAAATCCGTACTGCTCGATTGGTGCGAAACAAAGGCCTCTTACGCCAAATCCAAGTCTTCGTCAACTGCTGTCTCCAACGAGGAAGTGCTGGGGAAATGCCACGATAGCCTAATCAACCGCCAGATTAAGCGTCGCAAGTGGAAATGGTTCGGCCACGCGCTTCGGAGAGATTCCGACCACATACCTAAACAGGCGATGGATTGGAATACTCCACGAAAAAGGAAGCGTGGCCTGTGGACGCTCTGTACCCTGTCTAGGGGTCATCATATGAAAGAAAATAAGTCAAGTGCGTCCGTTATTATTTAGCCTCCAGTGCCACCACCTCCTCTATGGTAGGTACTTTGTCTAATTCAATTTAATTTTATGATTCTGATTCGGAGCTGATTTTAGAATCTTTGTCATAAATCTACTAGCTACATACATACCTACTATTAATTCCTGTGTATTTTTCAATTTTGTTTTAAATTTTTCAGTGTCAACGTATTGACCAAATAGGTAGTTATTTATCTCGAATAGAAATAATTTAGATAGTTGCTTATCGGCTTATACTGATTGATTAATTACATAAATATTAAGAATTATAATGTATCTGATTTTCATTATTAGGTTTGTTCAGTTTGTATGTGATGGTGCGGGATTCCGTGGTTGGTTTTAAATAAAAATCGTTTTTAAAACTTTTGAAGTGCAGTGGAGTCTTTAAGATTTAGTGAGTTGGCCTTTCTAAACATGTGAGTATTATACTGTTCAGTAGAACATTTTGAAATATACATAATAAGTTATGATTACGATTTATTGACGACTCAGACCTCAAGTGGCGGGACTCTGGTCGGTGATATTTTGTAAAAAAAACTTAAGGAAATAAATAACTTAAAAAAAAATCACTACTTCACTAAAAGGCGAAAAACAGACTTAATAAGATGATTAATTCAAAGAAGAGGGATGCACAAGACGTGTCTTTGGATTTGGCCTACCCATCCGATAGTTGTCGCTGTCGTTGCCGCATTCGTGATGAGATATGGGGAGCGCATAGCCTACCTACCAAACCTATCAATTTGCCTTGGCATCGACCACATGAAACACAATCCTCAATTAATGGAGAAATATTAACAACAAACATCCTTCTTTAGAAGTCGTTTAAAAAAAAATATACGCGTCGAATTGATAACCTCCTCCTTTTTTTGTCGTCGGTTGAAAAGTAACTGTGAAGTATAACTGAACCATAAAAATTTTTCAATCATAATTACATTTCTGCGTCTGTGACACCGGGCTGTATTTAATTGTCATAGGTAGATAGTTGAAAGCTCTTTTATTTCACCGAATGTGTATTTCTAATATTAAAATTATGACGTACAACGTGCAACAAAATAGGTGTTAGGTAGAAGTAAAATAAAATTTACAAGACACGTTTTTTATTCATTATAGAGTATTTATTAACGCGCCTTTATCTTGCGATAGGCGTTTTCAAACAATTATCAAATTGTCATCACAGCGAGTTGTTTTTCTATTTCATTATTCTCCACTGATATGTGTTACGCTATCACGCTCGTGTTTCTGCCTTCCCTGAATGTAATTTTAAAATTAGCAGCCTTTAAAGGAAGAGTGAACAGGCATCTCCTGAAGTCGCGCTATCCATCGAAGACCTCATCCATCGTTTACCATCAGGTGTGATCGAGGTCAAAAGCGGGCACACCTGAAAAATAAATAGTCCTTTAGCAAAACAATTTTCTGTTGCCATCCCGGATAGCACTTGACTGTATCAACCTGAGCTGCTCATTATCTTACACACATTTAAACAGGCTTAGCATTAACATAATTAAGCAAGTGATCAGTGATTACATCTATGTAAATACGTGTGATACCTATTCAATAATACTTTGAAGTAAATTGATAAACATACATTTTATATAGTGCACTTTCACTTAATTTGTACCGATTTTAAGATTTATGGGAAAGTAAATGGTTTCTTCAAGATATTTCCCTGAAATGGTAATGGAACGAATTTGTTTAAACTCTGCAGACCACAAAAAAAAAAAGAATTTTGAAAGTCGGTCTACAATTGGCGGAGAAGTCGGTAAACATACGATTGATGATGTTCTTATCCAACCGACTTCATTTTATATAAGAACATCATCAGCAAGCTATTCATCAAATCTCGGTCATATTTAAATGGGATCATACGACAAGTACCAGTTTAGGAATATGAAAGGAAAAGCCAAAATCGGTAAACCCAGTAAGAAGTTCCGAGGTAACATACATAAAAAAACAAAAATCAGTCGAATTGAAAGAGTGTAGCTAGTGTACCCGTAGCTCAGCGCGCCTTTTGGAATGGGCCTCCTCTAGCGACCAAAAATGCTTCTGTATTGTGTCCCCCTTCTCCAATGGTCTCTAGCTGTTAGTCTTAGGTTGTCTTCCAATGTCACCTGTTAGCAACCTTGGCTACGTTTGTCGTCTCTGAGGTACCAGTCTGAGACAGTTCTATTTGTTTCGGATCATACCCAAGCAGCAAAATTGTACTATAACCAAAGCTTATTTCGCAAAAAAGTTTTGTAAACGTTATATAACCGTGTTTATGGTGGCAGCATGTTGAATAAAGGCGTTTGACTATACTTTTTTGCTCTATAAGCTTATACAGCGAAAACGTTCTATAAGCTAATGATGTAAACATTTACATTACCATTTTGTACAACTTTTATAGACATATACTATATAAGGCTTAAAGAAAACATGTATAAAACTACTTTGTTCTATATATTTGTTGATCGGTGCCCTTTTGTATCTAATTTGATCTGTAAAACTTATATATTTACCGTTATAGGCCTGGGTCATTAACGGTTATTGAAATTTGGCAATAGGGCGATTTGATAATAAAGTGGGTTTTTAAGTATCTGCTATAGTACTATAGCAGATGTACAAAGTGTTTTAATAGTCACGGCTGCTCAAAAATAGAGCAATTTGGTGATATAACTGAGTTTTGTGTTACTCCTTATGTGAGAAATTTACGCTACAAGAGTTTTTAAAACACTGTATATTTACCTTTTTTATACTGGTTACGAAGACACTCTTTTAGAGCAGAATTATTTTGTAACAGAGTTTTAGATACCTATAATACACTGTAATTTTTATTAGAGTTTCTCTATCTACTATAACATCATAATGATACATAAAAGAAGCAAACAAACACTAATAAATAACTAATGTGATTTAAACAAGAGTTAGCATTTCCATTTTAATGCTACTGCGGGTTCTGCAAACAACAAAATT
Source organism: Tholera decimalis (assembly GCA_943138885.2). NCBI lineage: Eukaryota > Metazoa > Arthropoda > Insecta > Lepidoptera > Noctuidae > Tholera > Tholera decimalis. The sequence continues at coordinate 4,103,316 of OW964557.2, read as the reverse complement.
ATATGATGATCTTTAGACTGTGCTTATACTATGAATTCAGTAGGTACTTAAACGTCACTTAATTTTTAAAGTGTAGTCCATTTCCGAGCAATGCGGACCGCAATACAATCACAGAGGCTCTGTCGCTGAGAAAATAAAATAAATTGAACCAACTCTTAAATTTATTTTATTTATTAATTAATAAAATAAATTTGGAGGATCTGCTTTTGCTTCACCGCGACACAGGTGCTGCTGCTGTGTCGCAGCCATTGACATAATTATATATTACTGCGTAAGGACTGGGCGGACCGCATGTTACAATGACGCCTCGAACGTGGTCCCAAAACGGTCTTCCCTTTATCTAAGTGACTAGAACGTGATCGGCTATCTTCGGGAGCAGTCGTAACTCGTAATGTCGTTTTACAAGCACAAATGCCAAGTTGTGCCGTGAAGGGTTGCATGAACTACGACAAAAAGAACAATAAAATAAATTATAACATTTCATATCACCGGTAAGTTAAAAATATGTCATGAAATCTACTTCTAATATTATTTGAAATAATTTTTCTTTGTTATTTGTCTCAACCTTTGGCCAAGACAACGCAAAGCCGCATAAAAGTGCGACATAACTTTGCAGCGGCAATTCAAAGGAACCCTAATATATATAATCACAATGGCGGATACTACTTTGATCATAGTACTATAGAAGGCCTGTAATCGCCTATGTTACACTTTTTGCTCTATAGTAGAAAATTATGGAACTAATCTACGATTTATTTTAATTCAGATAAAACTTATTAATTTGGGAGGGGCATTAAAAATTAGATACTAATCTATGCCTACTTTGTTAATAAAATTATAACCGTAACACTATTTCAATGCCTGGGTTGCTACTACTAGCGCATTTTGCTACTTGATAGACGCCATAATAAATATTTTGATATTGTAATTTTACTTACCACGATTTGTTGAAATCTTCTTCTATTCTTCTATACTTATAATAAATCTGTAGAGAGGTCAATTCTGTACATGAAATATATTTCCAAAATAACTATCAGGGGGTGATTAAGGATCGATACTCATGCCAAAAATGCAATCAGTTAAATTTTTGTCTGTCTGTCTGTCTGTCTGTCTGTCTGTCTGTATAACCGTTATAGAAACAAAAACTACTCGACGGATTTTAACGAAACTTGGTACAATTATTTTTCATACTCCTGAGCGGGTTATAGTATACTTTTCATCACGCTACAATCAATAGGAGCAGAGCAGTGAAGGGAAATGTTGGGAAAACGGGAGAAGTTACTCCATTTTTTAAGCTTCCGTCGCGTGTGCAACCTTAATGGTTAAAGAAATCATTTCATGACGGAAATGTTCTCCTTAAAATTATATAAAACATATCCCACGACAGCATATGTCTAACTTTTATGGTTGACTCACAATAACACGTGTAACTCCCGACAGCTTAGCAGTTCGAAGCTTTCTGATTATAATATTTGTCTACTCTTACGTTTATAACACTCTCAGTCACCCCTAATTGAAAAAGTTAACATTATTAACTATTCCATAAAAAAATTGGCCAAGTGCGAGTCAGACTCGCCCATGAAGGGTTCCGTAGTAACTATAATATAATATGCAAATTTATTTGACGAAAAAAAAACCTTACAAATTTCTTAAAACTAGCTTATTTACATTTTTTACAACTGCGCTAAATAAATTTGTTTTGAAAAAAAAAACCTTACAAATTTCTTAAAACTGGCTTTTTTACATTTTTTACAACTGCGCCGAATAAATTTGTTTTTCATAGTGTTTGTATGAATTACAAAGTTATACACTTCTGGACACATCTATTGGCCCACCTTAGAGTTTAGGTTTCGATGGCCCCTACCGAAATATGATTGCTAGATTGAACAAAAACTGTTGATGCAGTTTTAAACCTGATACATTTTACCATCTTTTTCGATCGTATAGTTTTAAATTTGAATTCAGAATACCATACGACATGGACCTACGCCTAACAAGTCGGATATGCGCCTTGTTAAAGGCAATTAATTTTTGAATAAAAAACATGTTTTATCAAATAAAGGTTTAATTTAATAACGCGTGTTGCCTCCATGGGCATCTACCACAGCTCTCATACGATTAGGCATAGAGTTTATCAACCGCTCTATGAAATTTTGAGGGATCATCTCCCATTCCTCTTCTATGGCAGTTTTCAACTCCTGCATCGTCTGGGCAACTGGCTGACGAGCCCTAACACGCCTTTTTAGCTTGTCCCACATGTGCTCAATGGGGTTCATGTCTGGGCTTCTGGCTGGCCAGTCCATAACTGTGATGTTCACATCCCGAAGATATTCCCTGACGATGCCGGCCGCATGGGCTCTTGCATTATCATGCATAAAAAGGAAATTTGGGCCCACATAGTCCGCGTATGGTATCACGTGAGGTTCTAAGCACTCACGAATGTATCTTTCAGCATTTAATGTTGGCAGCCGTGGTCCTGTAACAACCTCAAGTTGAGTTTTGCCGCTCGCGGATATACCGCCCCAGACAGTCCATGAGCCACCGCCATAAGCAACCCTCTCTTCAAAGCAGCATTGTGCGAAACGCTCTCCCTTACGCCGGTAGACCTTCTTCCTTCCATCATTGCCATGTAACACAATTTTAGACTCATCAGAAAAGAGTACACGGCTCCAATCTTGCTGTGTCCAATTTAAATGACTGCGTGCGAAATGAAGGCGCGCTGTTCGGTGGGCTCGCTTTAGTTTGGGCCCATTAGCTGGCTTGTGTGGTACCATATCGCGTTCTTTTAACCTTCTCCGAACAGTTCGAGCACTCACAGATACTCCGTGGAAGTCGCGAAGTTGGTTTTGTATCTCAATGGAGGTAAGGTGACGATTTCTCAAGCTGGTCGTCACGATGAATCGATCCTGCCTTTCAGTTGTGACCCGAGATCGTGGCCTTCCTTGGCGACGAACAAAGCCGCCAGTCTCTAGGTACCTCCGATAAACATTTCGGACCGCAGATCGACTTAAATTAAGTTGAGCACTCACGTTTCTTTGGCTGTGTCCGGCCTGAATAAGTGCCACAGCTTGGGCGGCGACTTCAGGTGAAGTATCCATAGATTATTGATAGAACCTCACCTTAATGTTAAGAATAAGTAATGTTTGTTGCAAAAGCAAAGATATCAATCACTTTTTCAAGAATTAAATCCAAGTAAACCAATAAAACCAAGTTTTCTTAGTATTCGATTGTTTGATATAAACAAACAGGCTCCAAATTGTCTTTTGTTTCTTTAAATTCTGTGTTCGAAATTCAAAAAAAGACTATTGAATGAAATTGTGAATGTGCCAGGTTCAAAACTGCATAAAAACTTTTTGCTCGACCTAATATAAAATTTTAGCTAGGACCAAACGAAACTGAAAATACAAGGTGGGCCAATAGATGTGTCCAGAAGTGTATTTGCGGTTTTAGAAAATATGCTGTATCTCAAAAACTGCTGAACTGATTTCGTTCAAACTAATTTTGGTTGAAAGTTTATATTAAGATCTATAGACATATATTTTTTTTTAGATTTTTCACTCCATTATTATAGAAGTTAGAGGTTGTGTCCGCACACATTTTACCACTTTGGAAGCTTATATCTTTTAAACGATTGACTTTATGGAAAAGTGGTTTTAGAAACCCCGATGTCGTTTTTAAAGAACTGTCTATAGATACCACACATGCATCGATTTCATGAAAAAAAATATTTTCAGGTTTAGTTCCATGTATGGGGAGCCCCCCTTTATTTTAAATATTTTGTAATTTTTTTCTCAAAATCGGAAAGCAGTTCACAGAATACATCTACCTATCAAGTTTCACATGTATAGTCCTAATAGTTTCGGAATAAAATTGCTGTGACAGACGGACGGACGGATAGACAGACAGACGGACAGACATGTCGAAACTATAAAGATTCCGTTTTTTGCCATTCGGCTACGAAACCGTAAAAAGAATCATATAAATCGGTATAGAAACACCAAAGTTATACATGAAATACGCTTATAATAATAAGCCATCGCACGTGAATACTGAATCATGCTATAAGGATTATTTTTGAGAATCGGTCGCCGCGCTCGACGCGTCTCGCGGTCGAAGCGTTCTCTAGGTACTTAAGCCTCATGTGAACGTGATCTAAACAATATTACCAATACATTAACTTACGCTGACGGAGTCGCGGGCACAGCTATATTGTATCATTACGCTAAGGCCAATAGGAGCGGAGCGCCAATGAAGAATGCTTCAAAATCGGGGTTAAATTTAACGTTAGCCCAAAGTAACTATTCCACGTGGACGAAGTCGCGGGCAAAAGCTAGTTAGTAATATAAGCCTAACACACAATCACTTTAATAACACTGACAGTATGAGAATGAACGAAAGATTGAACGATTTGTTGTGATATGGTAATCTAAAAGAACCACAATCACTTCTTTAAAACATAAAAGAACAATAACAGCGTTGCAGTGGGTACTACATCACCGTTTGGTGACATCTTTCACTGCAATATCGCCAAAGCTGCTATATATCTGTTATATCAGCGATTAGCGATATAACTGCGCCCAATCTGGGTTGTGTAAACGTTCTTTGGTCTTTTATAGAACCGCTCAGCAACATCAATTAGTTCTTTGAAAAACGTTCTATGAGCTGCTTTAGGACAAGGTTTTGCTGCTTGGGTATGACCGGTCCATCACCATTTTTGTTAGTCTATTCTAGAGATGATGTTGAGTACTAGGTACAGTTTTATTTCTTCCCACCATTTTAACTTTCTCTCGTTTTTTTAACTATCTTTTATACAAACCTTCTCCTCTAAATAACGAACACTACCAAACATATAACAATTTGGTGCAATCGTTCCTAAGTTTTGCGCATACATACATTTCGGCTATTCATTTTTGTTTATAAATATAATGCCATTACTAACACTCTATATGGATCAATGGTCTGAGACAAGTAAATAAATAAAATAAAATAAAGTTACATTTTATCAAGATCATTCATTTCAGAAACAATGCCGTGCACACTAACGGCTAAAGTGGTGATCACTGTAGTGGTTCTCGGAGTCATAGGTGGCATGACAGCCACTTTCGTCCTACTAGGCAGGGAGGGTGAGGATTACCAGGAAACCACGACATCATATCCAACAACGACAAATGCACCAACGACTGAAGAAAGCGACTTACCGTACAGAGTTGGAGTCGGAATAGCTGATATGACGGGACCCTGCGTGGAGATTACTTTTGTAAGTGCTGATTAATAGTTTACATACGAGTACTACATATTGTTACGAGCTGGGGTTCGGGATAGAAATAATTAACGACAGTTAGACCAAAATTAACACTTTAATTAAATAAACACAAAACAAAAATTAACACAGTTATTCACAGTACAATACTTGTCACTTAACACTTAAATCGCACAGAAATTCACTTTTAAAGCTTCGATTATATCACCTCGTATCTTGAAATAAGACTGAATGTCCGCGTTCCTTTACGATCTATTTATACCCCGATCTGTGTTCTAGAACATTCTTGTACAATCGACTCACTGCCTATTCCATAAGCTACTTGAGATTCACAGTACTGCTACTCGCCGCTAGATGGCGTTAGTGTCTCAAACGTATTAGAAGTCAGTCGAACTTTCTCGATATACTCAGTACTGCTACTCGCCGCCAGGTGGCGTTAGTGTCTCGAACATTCTAGATTTCTGTCGAAGTTTCTCGACGTACTTCGTATTACATTCAAGTGTCTGTCTGTGATTTCAAAATAGCTGTTTTCTCATGTGTATATTATAATTTACTAAAACCGTACTAAAATACGGTATTATTACTGTTACCCAACTTCTGGGTTGTGGAGGACAGATAGTCATGTAAAACACTCAGCTGCATCCGGTTAGACTGGAAGCCGACCCAGCATAGTTCGGAAAAGGCTAAGCAGATAATGACAAGGTACAAAAATACAAACATTAAAAAAAATCTGAACCGATTTTAATGGGACTTTCACTGGAATAATACAGGAGGCTATAGCCTAAAAGTAACTTAAATGTTGCCCATTTAAGCTTTTATCCCCACTTTTATCCTTTTCAGTCGGTTTTTGTACTAAGTAATAAATATTATTTATAATTTCAGATGGGTTACGCAGAAGTGGGTCAACGTGGTCGTGGTATCCACATGCGTCAGTTCGCCAGGTCATTCATCTTCGTGAAGGGCGACACCAGGATAGTGCTGGTCTCCGCTGAGGTACAGGCTGTGGGCATCGCAGTCAGGCGAGAGGTAACGATGGATGAAATTTTTTTTATAAATTTTGTACGATACAATTTGATTCCGAGTTTCACAATGCCTTACCTTTTGTGACGCTCCTAAATGTATGAGCTGATTGTCGTAAACTACGCGAAACCAAAAAAAATAGTTGCGAAATAATAACACCCGCACGAGTTGATCTTTAAGATTAATCAATGCTTGCCGAGGTGGATTCATGGATGGGTAACCGCCTTAACATATCTAGAATCATTCGTGCTTTAGAAAGCACGGGAAGGCGCTTGTACCGGCTGTCGTTTATACATCTGTGACAGTCGTTACAGATAGTCAAGAGCCTGAACATCTGACACCCTTCTAGCTAAGGTTGTGGAGGTCAGATACAGGCAGTAGCTAAGGTTGTGGAGGTCAGATACAGGCAGTAGCTAAGGTTGTGGAGGTCAGATACAGGCAGTCGCTTCATGTTAAACAATAGTACTGAGCTACATATAATTAGATTGGAAGGCGACCCAATTACAGACGAGAAAATGTTAAGCAGATGAGATAAACATAAACAAATATCTGCAGTCTGATTGATTAAGTAAATATACGTAATAATCATTTCTTACTCAGGTCGTGAAGAATCTCCAAGAGCGGTACGGTGACATGTACTCCTTGAGGAACGTGATCCTCACGGGCACTCACACGCACAGCGGCCCCGGAGGTCACATGGTGGACTTCATCCTGGACATCAGCATCCTCGGCTTCTCAAGGGAGACCTTCAATGCCTATGTAGCTGGAATAACCAGGGTAAGTCTCCTTTCCCGTGGTATAGGTTACTTTTAGGTAAGCGTGCTCCATTTTCGACCACATCATCACTTACCATCAGGTGAGATAGTGGTCAAACGCGACCCTATTTTTAATAAAAATAAAACTACCTAAATGTATCTCATTCGTCATCTTATTATTCTTTTTTAAAGATAACTATAAAAGCAATTTGGGTAAATATAAACTATATAAGCAATGTGGGTAAATTTCACACTACTTGCAATCTTTGGGGGTCTTTTAGTTAAGACTGTTAAGAGTGAATAGGTTACTTCTAGGCAAGCATGCTCGATCTTCGACCACATCATCGTTTACCGTCAGGTGACATGGTGGTCAAACGCAAAATTCCAACAATTAAAAAAAATATTAACCCTTCCAACTACGAGCCATTAAAATCAATCTATATGTCGCAGGTTTTTCATAAAATTAGGTTTTTGATCAAAAACCTAGGTTTTTGATGAAAAACCGGAAGATGACACATTTTAAACCCAATTTCATCATAAACCTGTAACAATCCAGATTTTTGATCAAAAACCTGAACTAGTCTGGTTTTATGATAAAGTTCTTGTCAAAATCACGGTTTTGCTATCATCATAATATTAAGTTTGTGCCTATTCTTCCAAGTTCTCAGACGTCCTATTAACAGCTTCGTAATAATATTTCAGAGTATAATACGGGCACACGAGAACATGGCGCCAGCTCGTCTATTCTTCGCGCAGTCGCAAGTGTCGGGCGCGCACAAGAACAGGTCTCCGTACTCCTACGGATACAACCCTGAAGAGGAGAAGATGCGGTAAGTAGCGGACGGAAGAATCAGAATAGGATCTTAGGAACCATTTAAATTATTAGGTATAAGAAAGTATCAGGTTTTTAAGTAGTATCTGATGGGGTTAAAGAAATGTTCTATAGAGGTACCGCTGTCCTGGAACGCAAAGGTAACTGAAGAAACGAGGTTGGTTTTTATTAGGTAGAAGTCTGACACTACCACAGATCATACAAACACAAGAGATATGGCAAGGGGGCGTGGCGAACTCATCAAGCCCCAAAGCGCCTTGATGCCAGTTTCGGCCATTAGTCAAATGTCAAATTGCGACGTCTTCGCTGCTTATGATTTTTGACAAAATGACGCGTTGTTCAGTGCTCGTGTGTCGTTCTTATAGTTTTTGCTTTTGTGTTAGTGAATTGAGTGGGAGAAATGTGGAGACACCTCAACACGAACTAATCCTTTACAAAGAATATCTTTGTGTTTATATGATCTGTGGACATTACCTTTTCTCCACGCTTTTAAGGATTGCCTCCCCCCAAAACAGGTTTGTTAATAGTAGGTAGAAATCGATAATCTCATTCTGGCTATAGGGGTGTTGCTCTATCGTTAATTATGCTAGTAATGTAAATTGTACCCACATTACTAGTTCTCTTTAAAAAACACCATATCTGCAAAAACCTTTCCCCATTGACTTTTCCTATCATCATTACACTCTTTAAATGTAGTTGCATTCCTTTCTCCCCAGTTACGCAACCAACACAGACGAAACTCTCACGCAAGTGAGGATCGTGAAGGAAGACGGCAGCCTGCACGGCGTGATGAGCTGGTTCGCCGTCCACACCACCAGCATGAACATGACCAACCGGCTGGTGTCCTCCGATAACCTGGGGTACGCGGCGCTGAAGATGGAGAAGGAACTCAACCCTGACAATTTGCCGGGGAAGGTTGGTAAAAGTTTTCAGAGATGCGGATTGAAATAAAAACAATTTTTCTCGAACCCGAATGATAGGTCAATATTTATTATTTTTGGTCCTGTTAAATGGATACACTTTTGTAACAAGGTGCATGTTTCTTCTGTTACAAGAGATTATTGCATGCACATATTATTATGATAAGCGAGTAATATACAATGTGTAATTTAAAGGGTATATACATACCAAGTGTACGGCTTCTTTGGATGATAACAAACGATATGGCAAGGGTTTTCTAATCCTATGTGTACATGTGTGGAGCATATTAGAAATTTCAATACATTGATACCAGAGGCTGAATTTTTCAAATTAGAGTATTATCGTTTTATTGGTAAGTGACGTGGAAAGTGATGACCCTCATAGTGCTGTGACACGTTTGATATTACTGGTATTCAAGAAACATATGAACCCAAAAATTTGGGGTCAATTCTGTGAGTCAATTATTTTGAGCTGAAACTTTGCATAGAGACTCCATACCAGATGTTGTCTTCAGTCCTTTTGGATAGATATGGGGTTTCCGTTACACGTTGTATATATATATATATATATATATATATATATATATAACATTGTTTGCTTCTCTATTCCATTAAATTAAACCAAATTATTTTCAATTAAAATTAAAATTTAATACTTAATCAATTTTGCAGTGGATATTTTTATATTATATTTTGAGTCCAAGTGAAAGCGCTTGTGCCAAATCGTTTTATTGCTAACAGTCTTGGGAGAGAAACGAAGTGTTTGATTGGTTTCAGACTTCAAAGATCTTTGCGGCAGACGAAAGTCGCGTATATGAAAGGTTTCCCTTTGAATATTTCATGTGAAAGTATCAGGTTGCTTAGATTCACCGTTGGATTCAACACGTTCTTCTCTAAGAGAATATATATCATATCTGATTAATATAAGTTTCTACCAATAAAGTCATTGAAGAAACCTGTTGCACTGCAGCCTATCGTCAGATCCATTTATTTTTAGAAAAAACTAAGTATTAGAATATCATCAAAAGACTCCTTGTAGCCCAACATAGTTGCTGGATTCTTCTCCTCCAACCAAGGCGACGTGTCCCCCAACACCCGAGGGGCTCGCTGCGAGTTCTCTGGCAGGGAGTGCGACAATCAGTTCCTCATCTGCAACCACATGGAGAGGTGCTTCTCTGAGGGTCCTGGCCGCGACATGTTCGAGAGCACGAAGATCATTGGCACTGCTGTGTTTGACGGGGCTTGGGTGAGTAACTTTATAGTACTTAGGGAACGGAGCTATACTATGTGACTCACTTTTATCCTCCCCCTTTTAGGTACCACTCGTAGTGTATAATACCCGAGTTTGAGTTTTCACGTACCTAGCAATACAGAAATTTATGGTTTAATGTTTTTTTCGCAAACAGAATAAGATACGCAGCAAAAACATAAGACTTCCTTAGCAGTCGGGTAATTTTTATTTTTATAAGTTGATATTATGCAATGCATTTGAACATTGACAATGTATGAGATTAGTTTTTGGTTGCTCTAAGTTGGCTCCAAGTTTTCGAATACAGAACTCAAATACAACCAAAGAGTAAATTATAACACAACACAATAAAAAAATATGTAGTTAGTGTTAGCTAGTACGAAATGTTGTTTATCAGTAAACTCAGTACAAGTTAAGTTATATTCCTACTACATAGGTAAGACTATGATTAATTTTTGTTGATTTCAGAGAGCACTGAACTCGCCTGGCGAGGAGCTGACAGGAGAAATAGCAGTGGTGCATCAGTTCATGAGGATGGCGGACCAGGAAGTGGCCAAGTACGACCCGGTGGCCCAGACCTTTGACGAGGTAAGTAACTCAACGGTATGTTTTATATTGCCATCCTCCTCCTCCTCAAGTCGGTTCCTCAGTGCTGAGGATGGTGGCTTCGACGGAAATGTTGTAACAGGCTCCTCCACCTGCTACCATCTTCAACTTGATAGAGAGCCTGGGGCATCGGCATCTGCAGTCCTTCGGACACCTGGTCAGCCCATCTTCTGGAACTACGTCCTTTTGGTCGTTTACCATCTACGTTGCTGGTAACAATGAGCTTTTCTAGGTTGTCTGTACTACAGTGTGCTATAGTGCCATAAATAAAAAAAGCAATTCCATTAAACAGTCAAATTAGAATAAAGATATGTTCTTGACAAGCTACTTGTGTCGATGCTCTTGCACTGTTCCATCTTCCCAGCTCGTTGTAGTAAAAGGGCTGCCGCTGCAAAGAATCTCAACCGGCGGAAATATGATTTATAACATAATTTCGTTGGTAGATATATTTTTGAGCCGTTTGAGGTCCAAACTCGATCGTAGAGGATCGTGGGGTACGAATGCTGATCTTCTCCTACGCCTGGTTGGCACACGTTACTCAAGGAGTGGCTTTTAACTTGGACAGAGGTTAAGCATTGCTTTACAACGTGAAATGCCGCTAGGCTTTTGGGTATATTACCAGTGGACAGTGGACTGTATGAGTTTTTCGATGCTATGTGTATTGTATAAGATTGAGTTTAGATTTATTTAGGTCTTTAAGAGTTTTTATTTTAGTTAAAAGGGATTTAAAATAAAGCTTGATTAAATAATGTAAGCTAGGGACCCTGATTCATACGGTCTCAATTAGCTATTTCACACAAAATCTTATAAATAACCTGTAGTTGCGACTTCGTTCACGTGGGAAGTTTTTCTCGTGTAAATCCCGATCCCGTGGGAATTTCGCAAAATCCCGTCTTAACGAGCATCTACGTACTAAAAGGAACGCCCATGCAAAAGTTTCTGAGATTTCGTGATTAATATGAGCGAGTGGTATTTCGCTTTTATATGTATAGATTAACAACCTTATAACCAATAAATTGTACACTAAAACTTTCATCATGAATCAATCCAATCTGTTGAGTTGTTTTTGAGTTTATAGCAAACAATCAGACAAACGGTGGCTGACTTTCTTTTAAAAGAATAAGCTAATTAGATACCTTGACAAACTAAATGTGTAAAATTTTGTTATTCCTTTACAGGAAGAGAAGGTCAAAAGCCTGTTGTTACCTTGACAAAATAAATTTGTAAAATTTTGTTATTTCTTTACAGGAAGAGAAGGTCAAAGGATGTTACCCAGCGATGGGGTACAGTTTCGCATCAGGGACGGTAGATGGAGCAAACACGTTAAACATAACACAGGTATGTGTGTATTTCATAGCATTCATATGAACTTTTAGAGACGTACAACAGAAACTAACAATAGGATAAGAAATTGAGAGAGTTTTTTGACAAAACTTCTTCTGTTTATCCTTTGCCTTACTATTTTGGGTCGGCTTCTGGTCTTACCGGATGCAGATAAGTATGAGTGTTTTACATGGAATTTAACACGTTCGCTGACAGTACGTCGTTAGGCGGGAAATTAAAATAGTGCGTTATAACAGTACGTCGAGGGATGGGCTACTTATTTTTAAAAGTACGTCGTCTCACGATATTTTTTTATATAGGTATTATGAAGAGCAGTATCCACTGTCATATTATGAGCAATTTCATATTTCTTACTGCCGTAACACGAGTATTTTGTAGGTAGTTTCATATTGCTTGCTTGTGCACGAGTACAACGTTGATTTGTCATTTAGTATGGAAAATTCTACTGTCGAAATGTGGTGTCAGGGTAAGTGCTCACTGTCAGCGAACGTGTTAATTTAATTATTAATTATTACTGATGAGCCCACTCTTGACCTCGTTCTTGCCTGATGGTAAGCGATAGCTGAGGTCTACGATGGAACGAGCGAGCCCAGAAGATGCCTATTCACTCGAGCTTTAAAGGCTGAAAGGTCAGTCGCTGGAGCGACAACCCACAACCTAGAAGCTGGTAGCAGGATACCTCTTGGCTAGACTAGGGTCACATTATACTTATTATTATTAGATTATTAAGACCATCATTGTAACCATATTTTGCAGTATTTTAAATCAAGTGTGTGTTTAAATTATTGGTGTACAATCTATATTTCTGGCTTCTGTATACATAACGACGGTTAAAGATGTCCAAATGAAAGCCGGAACCATAATTATGTTATGAAACCGATTCTGCAAGCATTGCTTGAAGAACGAAAACTTAAAAAAATAGTAGATTAGTAGCCAAGGGCTGTAAGGCATCAACTGCAGCCCGAAATATTTCGAGTTCGAAGTTCGAGGGTGCAATTGATGCTTACACCCGAGCTAACTACTCTGCTTTACATTTCGATTGTGAGGTAAGTAGAAAAAACCGGCATTACAAGAATAAAACATTTTAAAGTAAAAGTTTTCTATTCCCGCCTTTTATCATCTTTGTTTTTAATTTTATTTTTCAAGAACGAAATTGAGCTTCGCCTTTCGATATTTAAAATTGATGACTATTATACTCATACGAAGACGAGGCTGAATAGCGAAGCGACCTCTTTTGTCATTGGGCTGAATGCATGATGTCTGGTTAGATGTACGCGAACTTTTTGAAAGAGAAAAGAGATTTTTTTTAAATTACTTACCGCCCTAGGGCTTTTCTAGCTACATTATTACCCTAGAGCGCTAATTGGTTACCTACAAGCTCCATTTGGGGTAATAAGGACCTACTTACCGAATATGAGAGATGTAAAAAAAAGTTATTTAAATAATCTAAAAACCGCGACTGCTCTACTAAAATGCAAGAAACAAGCACATTTTTATTTTAAAAAATGACAAGCAGGCGGAACCCAATTGAACATATTATTTTTTGTAATGGAATGTGTCCCGCCGCGCGCCGTGTCGCATTGGCACCTCATAGGATTCAGAAAGGGAAAGAGCTAAGTCCATATTTTTAAACTTTCTCATTGTATTATTTTTATTAGGATTACAGTAATGAACATCATGATATAACTTTTTGACATCCTTGTGTTGAGCACTTTAATTTGATACCCATGTTGTAGTATTCGAAAAAATAAAATTGTTTTTCACTTAGTACAATGGAGTTGCACAGCCGCCCTGTTTGATTTTTTTTAACGTCACCTATCTAAGAACACTTGGGCTGCTAAGACAAATCTAACGATACCTAAATTATGTAAATCCGTTTAGCGGTTCTGGAGATATGAGGTAATAAAAATATTACATACATACTTACATACAAGATACGCGCGAAAAACATAACCCTTTCTTTGCAGTCGAGTCAAAATGTTTGATAGAACTTAAAACGAGATATTTACCATGTGTACCATTTCGGCTGTTGCAAGCGCCACCATGATAACGGATAAACTCCTGGATGACTCTGAAGTAATTGCCGGTGGATGTTTAAGAGCAGACGAATTGGTCTACCCTCTTTCTCGTTCATTTTTTTGTGATATTGTCAGTGTCCATGTTAGCTTAACACGTTCGCTGACAGTACGTCGTTAGGCGAGAAATTAAAATAGTCCGTTATGACAGTACGTCGAAGGACGGGCCACTTATTTTTAAGAGTACGTCGTCTCACGATAATTTATCATATAAGTATTATGAAGAGCATGTATCCACTGTCATATTATGAGCAATTTTATATTTCTTACTGCCGTAACACGAGTATTTTGTGGTTAGTTTCATATTACTTGCTTGTGCACGAGTACTACGTTGATTTGTCATTTAGTATGGAAAATTCTACTGTCGTAATGTGGTGTCAGGGTAAGTGCTCAATGTCAGCGAACGTGTTCAAAACTTATATTTTTAATATGTTTGTTTGTGTTTTAGTAGATATCGTGTATAGTAACTATAAGCACTTGAGAAAACGCATTTATTTTGAAATCACAGACTGACAGACTTCAATTACTAAAGACAGACTTATTATTCAAATGTACGTACCTATAAAAGATAGTTAGTAGTTACATAAAGAGTTTTCATAAAGCGGTTAGCACATAAAACAAGGATTAGTATAACGGGGTGTTTGAAAGGATAATAAAGTCCTATTGGAGCATCTCCGCACTAGCTTGACCTAAAAATATAATTTGAATGTCCTTGGATTTTGTATTCATTGGTTGTGATTTTGATTTGCTTTCCCCAGGGCACGCTGGAAGGTGAACCCCTGCTGGACTTCTTGGCGAGTCTAGTCGGTGCGCCCACTGCAGAGGACATTGCCTGCCACGCGCCGAAGCCTATCCTACTGGCTACTGGACGGGTTAGTATATTCCATGCTTGCGGACGGCGAGAACGGGTAGCTCACCGTCCGGTTAGGAACAGCCCCAGTTCGATGGTGCACATGCGCGCCTCAAAGAGCAGTCAGCACTAATGACAGGGTTTAGACAATTGCCTGCCAGGGTTGCGAGAATGTTCTAACAAGATACCGCTACCCTGGAACGCAAGTAGAAGTTTGATACTCCCTTCCTATCCACCCAGAGCTGGAGCAGTCGCCGGGCAGATAATTTATCATAAAAAAAATACCGTGCTAAATTATTCAAATCTAAAGGTGTGTCCAAACATTGAGCGGCAATTGAGCGCTGCGTGCGACCCGCCGCCCTGTGTTTAGACGATAGCCGCGCAAACATTAGTCGGCTTTGTCCTAACTAAAGTGCGGCAGAAATGTGTCCTAGAAATGCCGCGTTCTTGCTGCTCAATGTTTGGACACACCTTAAAAACCATACATTTTATAGGAGTAAGTTCAGTTAATCTTAATTTCAGGCTAACTTCCCGATACCCTGGCACCCACACATCGTGTCAGCTTCTCTCATCTGGTTGGGAGGCTTAGCGATCCTAGGCGTGCCAGGAGAACCTACCACCATGGCCGGAAGACGAATGCGCTCTGTGGTCAGCCAAGTCATGGAGAACAACGGGTTTGAGCCCCGAGTCATTGTCTCAGGGTTGACCAATGAGTACATTCATTACGTTGCTACTCCTGAGGAGTATCAGGTGAGTAATTTAATTATAATATCTCTATTGTTTGAGTAACATTCCATAACTCATTATGTTAGTAACAATATTGTTTAACCCTATGTAAGTATTCCTAATCTAATGACTTAACCGAACAACTAAGAAGAAATAATATAAACAGTCGAGTCAGCTCACCACAAAAGGTTGAGGTTTCCCCGTACACAGGTAAGCGCATCGTTTTCTCATCGCTGTATAAAAACAGTGTAAAATAAATAAAACATGAACAATAATGTCCAAATAGTAGTCCAAATTATTGCTCAGGATGCACGACAAACACCTGTAGAACCTAGTTTATTCACATGCGTTCTTCCTCTTCTAAATTGTAACTGATTTAATAGATACAAAGATACGAGGCAGCGTCCACGATCTATGGACCGAACACTCTGGACATCTTCCTAAACAAGTTCAGTGAATTCGCAGAGGCTGCTATACAGGTATGTGAACAAAAGGAAATCAAACCAATAGGCTTTTATACGTTTTTTTTTTTTTGTAAAATTAAACTAAATGAGACCGGTGCTTCATAGCTACCAAACTTCATATGTCTGTTCGATGATTCGATCTGATCAAATATGAGAACCATATTCCCCATTTCTGGAAAAAACAAATTCATTTGAGCGGATCTGTACATTTAGTGCAAGCATTTGTCAGTTATTGCGGAGCTAGTTTAGAACTTTAAGGTCGACAACAGTATGTTTGGGTAGGCCACATAAAGTACTCAAACTGTCAAACTACTCATAACATTCGTTATTTTCTATATTTAGATTAAAACACAGAACTTCCGTGAAGTCTTATGAATTAGGTCATACGAAACTTTAAAAGCGGGCCCGTAATCTTTTTGTGACCCCGAACAAAGATAGAAGGCGGTAATTTTATTTATTTATTTTCTCCCACAAAAGACATAAAACAAAATTTCCTTAAACAATTTTTTTGGTAGGGATACAGGAGCCCATACTAAGAAAACTTGTGTTATGGGTCTCCTGGCCACCTTAACCCAGACACATTACAGAACAGGTCAAATTGGAAACTTAGAATTAAGGGAGCGTGTTAGTTTTGAAAACGTTTTCGTGCATGTGTGAATGTGTGTGTTTATGTGCGTTTGAGTGTGTTTGTGTGTGTCATGTGCTAGTATGTGTGTACCTTTACCTCAAAAGTCTCTGTGTTTATTAAGTAGTCTTTCTGTCTCCTCATACTTAAGCCCAAGATGCCATTTAGTGATCTTCCCTTTACATTCCCTATTCGTATTGGGATAGATATTATGCAACTCATTAGCCAAGTTATACAGCCGTGGTCCTTGAAAGAAGGAGAAATAACCGCTGAAGGCTGTTCTGGATGGTGCAGCATGACATACTTGGATGTTGCGGCGTCGGATTAAAACTGGGTTATTATAATTGTACTGTAATAGTTTGTGTAATGTGTAACGTTTAATACTTGAAAATCCTAGTCCATGACGAAAATGTTCATCAATATACAAGTTGCACCACATACTCTTTCTCGCCCAGGGTACCGACGTGTCCGCCGGACCGGACCCGATGGACAACCGCGACAGGCTCCTGTCCCTCATCACGCCTGTCATCTTCGACACGTCTGCTACCGGCATGCAATTTGGTCAGTGCCTGCAGCAGCCGATGCAGACAGTACGGAGGGGACAAGTCGTTACTGCAACGTTTGTAAGTAGTTAAATTGTTCACCGTGAAAGAGCTTTACAAGGCTTATGCTTAATCTCTCTAAGCTCATTTATGATTCCACCAAGCCTGTTTCATCATCGGACTGCAAGAAGAACGGTGATGCGCCAATTTTACATGGTAGACCCATTCGCACAAAACGTGGAATGGAAGGAAGTGGAATTTCCTGCCAGAGTCTGTATTTCCTGATAGCTATAACCTGGGGGTCTTAAGTCAAGAGTGGACAGGTGACTTCTGGGTAAGCGTGTTTCATCTTCGACCACATCATCGCTTACTATCAGGTGAGATAGTGGTCAAATTCGAGCCTATCATACGCACAAAAAAAAAACAATCAGGAATAGCAATGCAAGCAAGAAACTACATCTTTTCAGGTGGGTGCCAACCCTCGCAACGATCTGAAGCAGGAAGGTAGTCATGCATACGTGGAGAGGTTTGAGCTGACGCAGTGGGTGGTGATCGCCAACGACGCAGATTGGGACACCAAGTAAGTGTACCTCCTTGACAGGTGTCACTATCTCGTTTCACAGTATGCTAATGTTTACACCTTATACATAGTAGCTGTACCCGTTTAGCCAATCTATCAAATGATAAATGTATTTATTCTTTATTAAAAATATTCTAGTGAAGGTAGAACAACCAAAATATGTCCCAAATAAAGCAATCCTTATTTGCCGTCAACCAATGTTTTGATATCTCATCAACCAATATCGCGGTATCCCATTTGGGGCATATTTGTTATTCTTATTCTGTGCTTGTTGTTGTAGATATGTTTTGCAGCAAATTATTTAAACAAAAAGTTTTTCTTCGTTAAATTTCTTCGATTAATCTAATCTGATTGTCATTACCAGGTTCACGTGGGAACGTGTATCTACGATCACCGGCAGGAGTCGAGTGACGATCGAATGGACAGTACCCGAAGACGCCATATTTGCTCCCCACCGCATTGTGTACCACGGAGCGTCCAGGACCTTGGGAGGAGTCATCAGGCCATTCACAGGAACCAGCAATAGCTTCCAAGTTACTGAATGAAATAAATAAAAGAACACACAAAAAGATCAAGGCGTTCATCGAGCGATCCGAAATGTTATGAGCGTTCACATATTTCGGTATTTCATACAAACTTTCATCAAAGAACCGATTGTAATGAGACTTAGTACACATACCACCTCGTTAGCGGGAAAGATTATTCAAATTATATAAAAATCTTAAAATTGCTCTCTCTAACTCTTTACTATCTGTTACAACCGTAGACAGAGAAACCTGTCTACGATTACAACTGACCTACTTGAAATAGTCACACATTACAAAGAGCTTTTACTACTTAAGTACCTACGACTAGTTTTAATGTACAGTGTATACTTTAAATTATGATATTATTATATGTAACTTATTTGGAAAAGCTTGTGTTTTTATTTCATAAGTTGGGCAAATTGATTACTTATTGAGAATTGGTGAAATAGGTAACTATTCTTCGAATACTATCATGAAATTGAAATTGTCGAATTTAAATGCAAAAATACTTACGGTCTATCTTAGCTATGACTCCGCGCGCATATACCTAGTATTTCCCCCTTTAATTAGGATATAACGATGGGTCCTATGTATATGGGCCAAAATGCTAAATTACAACTTTACAGGAGAGGCTTCCAAAGTATCTATTTACTATAACTTCAGATTGATAAAACCGAAGTTTACGAATCTTTGCTTGTTTGCTAAGACAACTATCCTCCTCATTTGTACTATAGTTTTTTCCCAACGAGCACATTAGTGGAAATAGCAGCCTATTTTGTTACTTTGGGTTGTAAAATAGCGGTTTAAGGGTTCAAAAAGCAGTTCAGAGTTGCATATCTGCATCCGTAAACGTCTATAATTATAAAAGTTACTTAAGGTGCTATAAGCTGAATCAAATACTACCCTAGCCTTCACAGTAGTCCACGGTAGAACTCATTTACCACTTACACCTTTATATGAGAGTTACGAAGGTCATTCTGCCACTCACAGCTGCACAGTAGTTTCCATTGTAACTTGTATAGGTTATCTTGTCAATATCACGCTGTATAATAACATAACTTGCCGTATCGTCGCCGCGTCTGTTTGCGCAGATATCGCGCCTGCACCGTACCTGCGCCGTATCTGTTCCTTACCTACGCCTCGCCGCTTTCTGTTTGTTTTGCTCCCTAGACTTTGTGTCACCGCCGCGTCGCTTTCATTTCATGTCAAAGGTCGCCGCCACTGTCCATGTTCCAAAGAATAAAATAAGTTTCCATCCGGAAACTTGGAATCTATTTGTGTCCGTTCTGCTTCTGAGCACCCGCTCAGAAGCAGAACGGACACAAATAGATTATGTTGTCCTCGCAAGGAAGATTGTAGTCGTAAGGATAGGTAGATATTATAAAAATTGTAGTAAGTAATAATAATATACCTAGTTTATATTATTATTATTACCTATTATACCTTTTTAAAGGACATTGCACTGCAAATTTGGAAATGGGTGATTTTAACAAAATGGAAACATGGAAAAACTCCAAATATGAGCGACGTCATATTGCTTTACGCATTTTGTTTTAAAATCACACACTTCCAAAAATCGAGATTTGCAGTGTCGGTTTATCAACTTCTATCGCTAGTAGCGAGTAACCTCCATAAAAACAGCAGGCAACGTACCGGAACGGAACTTGCCTAGTTCCAATAAAAGAGGAACATAATAAACAATATTATTTGCATAATTATCTACACTTTATTTTTGCGTAGGCACAAAACCTATCTGATTCTGATACTTCTGTTTTTTAATCTTTCAAAGATGTATTCTATCTATCAAAGAATGCCACATTTTCTAGTGTTGCCCAAATGAGAGTCTCGCAAGAGTCTTGCAATCCTATTGCTATTTATTAAACGGTAGTTGAGATCTCAGAACAATGTAACAGAGTAGGTACATTTTGAACATAGCAATAGGATTGCAAGACTCTTGCGAGACTCTCCTTTGGGCAACACTAATTTTCCTTTGTCGGTCTTCGGCTTGTGCTTATAAATATGAGTTTTTAATTCAATTTCAGTCATTTCCAATTGAGCTTCGCTTCGAGTCTATCTTATTTATTGTTCTCGCCCATTTACCTAGCTAGGTACTCTAAATCCTAATTGCTTTCGGAGTGATCATAGATAAATTTTGATTTCTGTGGGAGTGATTGTTTACAATTTGACATGAGTGACGAAGATTCAAATAGCTCTAGTCGGAGTAGTGAGAATTGCAGAATTAGATCTAAAAGACCTAAAAGCAAATTTGACGAGTTTTTCGAAATAATTCATGCGTCCCAAATTGGTATGTGTAAATTGTGCCAACATAAAAAAGTTGAAATAAAAATGAAAAACAGAAACACTTCAGGCTTAAGGAAGCATCTACTATCTTTTCACGAGAAGGAATCGCAAATATTTCTTCCTGTAAGAAAACCAACATTACGTCAAAGTCAAAGTGGAGATATCACAAGCTTTTTAACAACCACTGCAAAAAGTAAACAGGTAAGAAAAAAATATGTTACGTAAATACTAGGTAGGTACTCAATTAATAATTACAGTAATTTACCAAAGTAAAGTACCTAGCTGTTTCTCGTAGGTACTTTATTTTTGTAAATTGATGAAAAAAACAATGCAAATAAGGGTGTTTCATAAATACCCACATTAAAATTTATGAGTTTACTTAGGTATCTACTTTACTTTTTATACTGCGCGATCCTCGCAGTGGTGACACCCAGGCGTTTCTTCCTTCCCCATCAGACACAGGTACCTCCCGAAACTTCCGTGTCCGGTGAGGACCTGCGTCATGCGGTAGGTCAGGACGCCGTGACGCCGATCTAGCCACTCCTCAAAGAGGGGTCTTACCGCCGCAATTGCGGCGTGCCCGAAGACAGACGTGCTTGAGCAAAAAACAATACAATTGAAAAAAACAAAACATACTATTGGGCTTTTTACTGTATGATTTGCCCTAAGGAGTTATTGGCTAAAAAAATACAGAGAAATAACTGCAGCACAATGGGAATTTTCGAGGTTCATCAGCGTTTGCCGAGGTTGGGCCTTGGATGGATGGGTATTGATATAAATATATCCTATATATGTTACTTGCTGATTATATTGGTGAAAAAAGGCAAAAGAAAAGATGGATGGTGCCCTACTTTCAGAGGTGCATCTGTACCTATTACCGACCGCCTGGAGCTCTTGGGCATGGAGTTGACGTCTGACCTCAACTTTGGCTAAACCATTGAGTCTAAAGCTCAGACTGCAGCCAAAAAGCTGGGCATCCTACAGAAGGTGGGGCGATACTTCACACCTGGACAGCTTTTGAATTTATATAAAGCACAGGTCCGTTCCTGTATGGAGTATTGCAGTCACTTGTGGGATGGCTCGGCCAAATACCAGCAAGCTGCACTTGACTCAATCGAACGCAGAGCTAAAAGGCTCATAGGTGACGTTGCTTGCCTGTCTATCTTCTACAGATTGTACTTCGGAGTGTGCGCAGGAGCTCCACGACCTGATCCCTTCATGCCCCTTTTACTACCGGTCTACCAGACGTACCGCAGGATACCATCCACACTTGGTCGATATACCGTCTTATCGTACTAAGCGCTTTTCTTCAACAATCATTGTGCGCACAGCCAAGGTGTGGCACTCTCTGCCGGCTTCTGTGTTCCCTGCCACATACCTATGACCAGTCGGCCTTTAAAGCAAGAGTGAATAGACATTTTCTGTGCTCGCTCGTTCGATCGTAGACCTCATCTTACACTTACCACCAGGTGTGATCGAGGTCAAGAGCGGGCTCATTCGTAATAAAAACAAATGGATTGTGTGAGGAACAATGGTGAGGAATGATATGAAAGAAAAGAAAAAGAAAAGAGTAAATGATGCTATGACGTCTGACAGGAGAGAATGAAAGAAGAAAACGTGTTGCGCAGACCACAAGTAATTGGGATTGCCGGGGTTGCGGGAATGTTCTAACGAGATACCGCGGCCCCGGAACTTAAGGGCAGCTGAAGGAACAGGGTGCGTTTTTAGTCAGCAAAAGTCTGACACTCCCTTGTATTCCCCCAGAGCGGGAGAAGATTCGATGATTTTCTCACCCGTAAAAAAAGTAACTGGGATAAGGGCAGGAAGACGATGATAATCATATTAGGTAGGTATAGTGAAAGAATTTTGAAATCATTCGAGTAGTTTTTGACTTGATCGATTACAAACAAACAAAAATCTAAATTTTCTTACTTATAATACTAGTGTACATTAGTACATTAACAACCCGCCAATGCGATCTATCGATCAATAATTTTAGATTATGCATTTTCCTCAATTTCTTATGTCGATGAGTTGAGATCCATGTGTTATCCTACACAATGCTTATTATGTATAATAATGTTAGTGAAAACTTTAATGACTTGCGACAAGATAATTTTGAATGTTTATATTTTTGTTTGCGCAGAAAAGATGGAATGCTTAGAATAACGATACAGAATATGTTATTTAGGGTAAAATACCCAATAGTCAGCCTTTTAGTGAGGAATTAAATTTAGTTTATTAATATTTTAAACATGAAACACTATGCATAAAAACAACCACTCTTTTGTGAAAAGTTATTTATTATATTTACTGAAAAAATTAACAAAATATTATACTTTTCTTAGAATTATAGAAAAAAATAACAATAATCCTAGTATGGCACTTTTTCCCAGTGCTCAGCCTCATTTCTCCACAAGTCAGCCATGGCTTACCCTAAAGTCAGCCCCTCACTAACTTTGCATATTTGGCATAGAAATTTCCTATTGTATATATTTTCATACATATTCTCAGCGAATTCAGTGCATTTTAAATAGTACCCATGCAGGGCAATTATCACATCCAATATTTTTCAAGTCGTTTTTTTTTTTTATTTCGGTATCGCTAGTCATTTCCTCTTCACAATTATTACATCTTATTCTGTTAGAATTCAACAGCATTTCCGCTTTCCTTTTTGTATTTCTTCTTTCTTATTTTGTTTCTCTTCTTCTTTCTTTGCCTTAATTTCAAGTCTTTTAAGTATGTTACTTATTATTTCGTTATTTTTCTGTTCCTTCGTCTCTTCTTTTTGTCTTTCAAATTGTGTCCACTCTTTGGAATTGATTTTATCTTATTTTTGTTTGGTCTTTTATCTTCAGACTTTTTTTTTTTATTCAGAATGAGCTCACTCTTGACCTCGATTTCGCCTGATGGTAAGCGATAGATGAGGTCTACGATGGAACGAGCAAGCCCAGAAGATGCCTGCTTACTCTTGCTTTAAAGGTTGAAAGGTCATAAGTGGCAGGGAACACAGAGGCCGGCAGAGAATTCCACAGCTTGGAATTGCGCACAATAAATGTGGAGGAGAAGCGCTTGGTACGACAAGACGGTACATCAACCAAGTGTGGATGGTGTCCAGCCGTGCGTCTGGTAGACCGGTAGTGAAAGGGAGATGGAGGGATCAGGTCATGGAGCTCCTGCGCACATTCCCCGAAGTACAATCTGTAGAAAACCGACAAGCAAGCAACGGTTCGCCCATGAGCCAGGCTATGAAGCTTGTCCGATAGCGCCTCGTCACCTGTAAGCCTTTTAGCCCTGCGCTCGATCGAGTCCAGTGCAGCAAGTTGGTATTTTGCAGAGCCATCCCACAAGTAGCTGCAGTACTCCATGCAGGAACGGACCTGTGCTTTATATAGAATCAGAAGCTGTCCAGGCGTGAAGTACCGCCTCACCCTGTGTAGGATTCCTAGCTTTTTTGCTGCAGTCTGAGCTCTGGACTCGATGGTATAATATTATGGACGGTATTGAGGAGATCATCACGTTTTAATGGGAAGCCACATTTCGCTAATGCTATACACCAGTCTTTCAATGTAGTTTCTTCAGTTTTGGTCAGCACTGAATCCGGTCCCATTTTAGGGTGCGTTTCCACCAGAGATGTGCGAGGATGCGTAGCGAGGGATGTGTTTGTAAAGAACCAATAGAATCGCTTCATTTACCTCGCCTCGGTTAGCACAGCTCTGGTGGAAACGGCTCAGCGGAGCTAGATTTTTGCGCATACAAAACAAGCGAGGGATGTGTGCGAGGGATGTGTGCGAGAAATGTGTTGCGAGGGATGTCTTGCGAGGAATGTGTGTTGAGAAGGATGTGTTGCGAGATTTGCGCATCCTCGCACCATACAATAATGCGCATTTTCACAGCTCCGCTACACATCCTCGTAGGCACATTTTCATCGCACAGCTTTGGTGGAAACGCCCACACATTTTCACAGCACAGCTAGACATCCTCGCACGACACATCTCTGGTGGAAACGCACCCTTACGGGGCAAATCTGGAACCCGTAAATGTAGTCGATCCTGTATTGTCCCTCGCGGAACCTTAAAAACTCGACTGGCTTCTCTAATTTTCATTCCTTTTCTAATCGCCGCCATAGCCTCTGTAAATTGTTCTTCTTTATATAGGTGGATTGGTCTCTTGGACATGATGGAAATCTAAAACAAGTGATTTTCAAACTAAAATAACTGTGCATAAATTGAACTCTAATTAAAAAGGCTTTAAGGTGCTTTTAGTGTAACAGGACTGACGGCTGGTTACTGGATTCGTAGACCCATTGGTCGGCCACTAACATGCAATTACATTTGTATGCGGCTGACTACTGGTAAAATACACTTTTCGTGTTAGAAAAGTTAAGCCCAAAGTAATGAGCAAATTGAAATTAATTCGTTTCGTTAATTCTAGCTAAATCTAAGATATTCCCAAGAAAACTAGTAGTCAGCCACTTATGGCTGAGCACTGGATCTGCAATCAAAATTCGCAACCCAGCAGTCGGCCACCTAATTTACAACATATTAAACAAATAAAATGCATGTAATAGTTGATTTTATAGCAAAATAAACATTTTATCGTAATACAATATAATCATCCACCGCAAATAACAATATATAAACACAAAAACTTACCGAAAACTTTGACGGGTCTCCTGAAGAAAAAAAACAGTAACAATGGCGTGTCTCGTCATGTCCGTGACGGCGGTGCAAATGAAAGAGCATAGCTCGTCTACTTGATAGAATATTGGTTCGTATGTGTCCGTATTAGCCAATCAAGAGATAAGGATTCATTTAAATGATATTTTAGTGATGTATACAAATTTTAACACTATTTGTAAAGAAATAAAGTCTTCAAAGGCTGAGTACTGGTGCACGGCTGACTATCGGGCGTTTTACCCTATATAGAATCTCTTCTTTGGCCATCTGTTTTTTTCTAAGGATGTTCTCTTCTTTGATAGGTAGTAATTTTCCTTGCTAGCTTTGGAAAAAGAATTTTCCAAATTACATTATGTCTTTAGACATTCCCATGTCTACAGACATAGATACCATACAAGATAAAATGCATCTACCTGTCT
This sequence comes from Tholera decimalis, assembly GCA_943138885.2. Taxonomy (NCBI): domain Eukaryota; kingdom Metazoa; phylum Arthropoda; class Insecta; order Lepidoptera; family Noctuidae; genus Tholera; species Tholera decimalis. The sequence goes on along the minus strand of OW964557.2, from coordinate 4,077,542 downwards.
TCTAGTAGATGGATAGAACGCCAAGATAAATGGAATGTATAGTTTAGTTTAGCTATAGCTATGCAGTACCAACCAAGACTAACATTGAGAGACGAACCAATTCAGCCAATAGGATAATCGCTAAACACAAGTGAAGTTAGTTGCTCCTTGCCCTTATACCGACACGGACTAAACAAATAATATCCGTTGCAGGCTTTGTTAGCAAATCCATTAACAGTTTTTGCTGTTAATTTGCGATGGTGGGGTGAATAACAGTTTAGTGTTTGGGTATTTTTATGTTTTGAAGATAGAGTGAGATAGTCAGGGGTCGTAAACTTTAGTGTTGATAATGACACTATCTGTTATGTAATTGTTTGGTTCCGTTCAGTGTGTTATCACGAGTTGTGCTGAACGCAGATTTTAAGGTAAGTCGTGTTGTCTCTTTTAATTAGCGATGACTGGTTAAGGAAACTAAAAACGTTGTGGTTAATTGGTAATGTGTGTAGGGTGAATCCCTAGCATAAATGGATGTCAAATGACAATGTAAATGAATGCAAATGTCAGTGAGTGAACAACGGGATGAGACGAAAATAAAAATGCAAGTAGTCCGACCCAAACCACGTCTAATTGAACACTAATAGTTAAAAGTAACATTATTTAAAAGATGCATAGAATAATGTAAAAGTGTTAATGCACTGTCAAATGTAGGTCGCGTTCAAAGTGCACATGCGCGAGCCTACTAGCTAACTTAAAACAATCCAATATTTTGAAATAAATGCAATATTTTGAAAATTCATGTACGTGCACCGTACATATTGCCACAACTAAGGATAAAACAAACCGTCAACCAAATGTAAACATGTAAATAAAAACAACCTTAAAGTACGAAATAATTAACAAACAATGTAAAAGGAATATGTATATCACTAATGTACGAAACGATTAAAATCAAATCAAAATATATTACGAAAACTGCAACGTAAAGTCTCTAAATAGAATGTCACCATAATTATATATTATGACAATTATCACTGTGTTTTTCAGTGTCAAATTTCACTTCACTTAACGTAGGGTTGGCACTCGACACTTTATGCACTTTAGCTTCCCGTTTTTCAATCTTGCAATCACCCAGCTCGATGTCGTGTTGTCCTTCTTCTTCTCTTCTGCTTCTTGCGTGTTGCAAGCCCTCCCCCTGTCTTAGGGTTAATATCTTTCGCCATAGGTACAACGTTGTTACTAGCAGTGCAAGGCTAATCGCAACGATCACATATATTGCTGTGTAGTGGTGGAAATCATGGGAGGATAACGTTTCTAGGTTCGATTGTTCTTTAAGGGAGCGTAATTGGTTGTTAATCTTCTTGAATGCTTCTTCGTGTGTTTCAAGGTGAAGTGTTGAGTTACGGATCGAGGTGTTGATGATATTGTTGATCGGTGAGATCGTGGGTATGGTCATGGCATAAGGTTCATTGACTATGATATTACTTTTGTACTCCATATATGCATGCAGTGTAAATGAGTCGCCTTGCAAGGTGCATCCTTGTTTGAGCGTAATCAAACCCGAGTGACGTAACGTCTCCGATGACATTTGTGTGCCACACGCTAATTGTAGTTCGCACGTGCCACAACAATAATAAAACCAGGTGTTTTGTTTATGTAATTTAACCCATTTGTCGGCACATAGTTTTATTTCCGTATGACAATAAGTGCTGTGTTCTTCGTTGTCTCGAATCAGCTGTACATCGCAAATAGATTTGTGCCGATTTCCAGTGTTGTATATAGGTTGGTTTATTTTGCACATTAGAGTTTGGTCATGTAATTTTTGGCAGGTTTGAATATCATATTGTTCTAGAGGTATAAATAAATAGTGGTTGACGTTAAATGCTATTAATGCAGAGTTGGGGATCACGTACATTACCCGATTACTATCAATACGTTGAGGTATGCTTATTAGTTGATTTAGCTCATATAGAGTATCACTTAATATCGGTACTTTTATTTCCATCAATAGGTAATGTTTTGTAATGCGTGCATGTATCCTGAATAGTCTGTAGATATCTCTGACGTCATTTTGGACATCAGGAAGCGTAACATCGCGAGGTAGTAGCCGAGCTACTCTGTCTAATTCACTTTGCATTTGGGTTGGTGATAGTAAATGTACGTCCATATGCCCCTGATACATATTTGTCAGTGTGTTGATGAGAGATTGTTGAATATCTTTTAAATTTTGCGCCATTTTTCTGCAGCTATGGCCGATGTTATAATGTAAAATGCATTTGTAGTCTCAAGTTTCTCTAGGAGCGTCTTATTTTCCAGTGCAGAGAGGTGATCATTTATCAAGGTTAATTGCTTTACCATTGTCGCTTCGTTGCGTTGTACAATGTTGTTTTCGGTTTCCAGAATACTTGTTTGGTTTTTTAGCAATTGTAATAGATGGTTTTCATTATGATGAATTTTGTCAATATCCTGTTCGTATTGTTCTGCAAAATGCTGATCTAATAGTCCAAATAACGAGTTGGCAACGTATCCTACTCCGTCGATCAATCCTCTTTTGAATCGGTGTTGTATTATCTGTTGAGACTTCAGGAGTTCATTGTAATAATTTAATTCATTTGTGCTTTGTTCTAGTTGGTTAATTATTACATGAAATTGCATTAGCCACTCTTCGCACCGAGCTTGCTTAATGTGAGATACGAATATTTGCAGAGTATCCACATTACGCCAATAGTTTGTCATATTGTAATAAAATACCAATTTCCATTCATCTCTAATTTCCTGTAAGTCTGCAATCTTGTCAAAATAAATTGTTTGATTTTTTGTCAATGGAGTAAGCTTCATATTTTGCTGGACAGTGGGTGTAATCAGTGTCATAACCAACATCAATGTGTAGCATAGCAAGCTGTTCCAGGTCAATCTTTTAGATCTATTTAGTTTATTTTTGTCAGTGTCAATGCAGTTTGGTTTCTCGGCCTCAACTAAGGGTACCAATTTTGTAATAGGACGTTTTGTTTCGCCTTTCGCAGTTTGCAATGTGACGACTCTAGTGTGGCCGTCCTTCCCAGGGTGTAGCTCCACTACGCGACCTAATGCCCATTTTCCTGCAGGAAGCCTTTCATCCTTAATGGATACGATGTCATTTTTCTGTGGATCAGTCTTCTGTCGTTTCCACTTTAATTTTGCTTGTAGTTCTTCAGAAGTTAAATATGTTGTCAAATTCGAGCCAAAGTTCGAACAGCTGTTGCTTATAAAGCGTTTGATCCAGGCTATTACCCTTGTAATATGAGTCAAATCGCTGTGTCTGTCTAATAGTTCAATTACAATCGAAGATGGTTCATATTTCACAACATTCGTTTGCATATATTTTTGTTTTGATTCGCAGGTTGTTGGCGTAATTACAATTTTGTCCGAGTTTTCTTCACTGTAGTTTTTGATCCACTGGGGTCCTTGCCACCATAGTGGATGTTGCATTAACTCGGAACAACTGATACCGCGTGATGCACAGTCCGCAGCATTTTCTTCAGACTTCACGTATCTCCAATGTTGTTTTGGAATGACGTCATGCACTTGCTGGACTCTGTTGCTGACAAATGATTTCCATTTTGTGACGTCTCCATGTAGCCAACCTAGTACAATCATAGAGTCCGTCCAGGCGTATGTATAATTGTGTACTGTGTCCCATTTAAAGGCTTGTAAGACCCTTTTCATGAGCCGTGACAGTAGTAATGCTCCGCAAAGTTCAAGCCGCGGAAGTGTTAGTTTTTTGTTAATCGGCGCTAACCTTGACTTTGCTACAATAAGTCTTGTCACGGGCTCGTTTCTGTCATTTAACGTCACCCGATATATAGCGCAAGCGTAAGCCTTTTCTGACGCATCGCAAAACCCATGGATTTGAAAAGGTTTTGTGGTATCTCCCAGCCACCTCGGTATTTCATATTTGCTGATGTTATGTAAATTGCTAGTAAACTGCTGCCATTCTTCTTGCATACTGTTAGGTAAAATTTCATCCCAATCACACTTTGATAACCAGACGCTTTGGAACAGCAGTTTTGCTTTCACTGTCAATGGTGTCAACCAACCCAGTGGGTCGAATATTTTCGAGATCTCAGATAGCAACTTCCTCTTTGTTAGTTGATATTTAGTGTCAGATTGTATTTTGTTTGTGAATGTAAATGTGTCAGTTGTAGGATTCCACTGGACTCCCAGAGCTTTTGTAATTCCATCGTTCGTGAAGTGCATTGTCATTTGGTTCCGATCTAGTGAAGATACGTTCTCAATCAATGTAGGGTTGTTGCTTGACCACTTCCTTAATGTAAGACCAGCTCCTCCCAGCATGTTGATAAGTTGATTTTGGATTTCTTGTGCTTGTTCGATGGAGTTATTGCCACTTAATACGTCATCAACGTACATCTCATTAGAGATGATGCCAGCTGCTAAAGGATATTTCTCTTGTTCGTCATTTGCTAGCTGTTTTAATGTTCTAAGAGCCAGAAATGGTGCTGCCTTAGTACCATACGTCACTGTGCATAACTGGTATTCTTTTAACGGATCTTGATTGGATTCTCTCCAAACAATCTTTTGCAGGTGTTGATCTTCTTCATGCACTAAGATCATGCGATACATCTTCTCGCAATCAGCAGTAAACACGTACTTATATAACCGCCATCCCAGAAGTAATGTCAATAGATCTTGATGAAGCTTAGGACCGCACTCCATCAAGTCGTTCAGGCTGTAGCCTGTGTCAGTTTTCTGGGACGCGTTAAAAACTACCCTTAACTTAGTTGTCAATGATTCCTGTTTAAGGACTCCATGGTGAGGTAAATAGCATGCCGGATTATAGCCGGGTATGCTCTCCTTCATGTGTCCCATTTGCAGGTACTCTTGCATGAATTTTGTGTAACTGTCAGATAATTTGTCATCCTTGCCTAATTTTCTTTCTAACTGCATGAACTGTGCTACTGCGCGTGGCTTTGATTTGCCTAGCCGCTGATGGAAATTAGGCTTCATTGGCAAACGAACTGCATATCTGCCATTACTCAATCGCTTAGTTGTTGCAGTGAAGAACTCCTCACAATATCGCTCCTCTGACGTCATAGTATTGCATGAATCGCCACTGATGTCTTCTACTTCCCAGTATCTTGTCAAATCATTAATTTCATTTACTACGACGTTGCAATTAAATGTTTTAGTCACGTTGCCTGACAATATCCATCCCAAACGTGTTTGTTGTGCCACGGGTTCGTTAACCTCCCCTTTGACCAACCCATTCATGAGTATTTCCGAAAACACGTGTGCATCCAAAACCATTGCCGTCAACTTCAACTAGGTCAAATAAAAACGTACAGAATAACTTTGCATCAAATAATGACGATGAAATCTTGTTAGCTACAGCACTATTACAAGTAGAAACAGCTAGAGGCGATTACATCACACGAAGACCATGTTCGAGTCATCCATCCGGCTCGAAGGACCAAAAAAAATTATGTAGGGTGAATCCCTAGCATAAATGGATGTCAAATGACAATGTAAATGAATGCAAATGTCAGTGAGTGAACAACGGGATGAGACGAAAATAAAAATGCAAGTAGTCCGACCCAAACCACGTCTAATTGAACACTAATAGTTAAAAGTAACATTATTTAAAAGATGCATAGAATAATGTAAAAGTGTTAATGCACTGTCAAATGTAGGTCGCGTTCAAAGTGCACATGCGCGAGCCTACTAGCTAACTTAAAACAATCCAATATTTTGAAATAAATGCAATATTTTGAAAATTCATGTACGTGCACCGTACAATGTGCATACTTAGTTAGATATTCTAATCACTAGTCAGGCATGCATGTGGCGTGCGACTTGCAAGCGAATGGGCATTAAATGTTCTACTGTATGTAATAATTAATATTATCAATATAATTGTAGCTGATAGAAGTACCTATGTTTTTTTGTGGAACTGCAATTTTCACTTTACTGAATTAATAATCTGAGAATCAGTTCTGAGGTCTGCTTGCATTTTCAACTGACATAGTTTATCATATTTCCGATATTGTAGTTTTATGAATGCGACTTCTTTCGCGTGAAAATTTCTCCGGAACAATAAGTAGCTTAAATATGTTGTATTCCAGACTATTGGCTATCTCTTTGCCAAATTTCATTTAGATCCGTTCAGCGGTTACAGTGTATCTGAGTAGCAAACATCCATATATTTATTCAGATAAACTTTCGTATTAATTTATAATATTAGTAGGTACTTACAGATATCAAGATAATGACAAGCTCACAGTACTGAGGTTATGGTAATGTTACAGATGTCTTCGAACAAACCAATCACCAAGAAGATCATAAACTCGCTGGAGACGTGCGTGGATGACAACCTGCGAGGTGTAGTGGCCACCTACCCCGCGCTGCAACTGCACCCCAAACACAGGGTGATCACTGTCAGACAGAAGGTGTGTAAAATAAGGTTTAATATTATATTAGCCCGTAGTGTCCTGCTGGGTAAAGGCCTCTCCTACCTGTGCCAGTTCGCATGTGACACATATGTGCTGCTCAGTCGCATTTTAGTTGGGCAGCCTTTTGCGCCACATACATAGTTTAGACTTTTGAAATATCCAAAAGTGTTATAAATATTATGCGTTGTCTAAACACTTTCCATAGTGATTAGGCTATAGGACAGACGATAGGTGAGAGTATAGACGTGAGGACAGACGAGAGGACAATATGTACGTGAGGATTAATACGCGATAACAGGTCAACTCCAGTCCCAGGTCGGGCAATAAGGTGGTTGGGTTTTCTATTACGATGTTTAGGTAAGAAACAGTCACCATCTTGTCTATTGGTGTCCTATGATACGAATACGAAGTACAGCTAAGTTTATATATGTCGCAGGTTTTTCATAAAATTAGGTTTTTGATCAAAAAGCTAGGTTTTTGGTGAAAAACCGGAAGATGACACATTTTAAAGTCAATTTCATCATAAACCTGTAACAATCCAGATTTTTGATCAAAAACCTGAACTAGTTTGGGTTTATGATAAAGTTCTTGTCAAAATCACGGGTTTGCTTTGTTTTATGACAAATAAATCAATTTAAATAAAATAAATAAAACAATCCATTATCATTTGCAATTTAGTAGAAAGAAAACAATTAATTATAATATTTTTATTTATTTTTTTTTATTTTTTTTTATATCAAAATTTTACATCCATGATCCAATCAATATTCTCCTCCTTCAATCCAATTACGAAATTAAATGTTTCAATTTCACGTAACTATATTATTAATCTGATTTTGATAAGCCGCGAAAATGAAATTTCGTAACTATTAAATGCGACTAAACTGAGTCAAAATTAAAAAAATAATAAAAATGTAATAAAGGAACGTTTACCACGTGGTTGCTTTTTTATAAATCTGCTAGTATGCTTTATTTATTATAACAGTTTGTTGACTTGTGACATCTAGAGTAGCATAAAACATATTTTTTCTTGCATGCACATCGATTTGTCTTGCAGCGCACTTAAGATATTTCGCACGAGCATTTCTTAAAACCTTGGCCTCCTAATAAAGACATCTTTGAAGTAATTTCACGCTCACTCAGTTCATTTTGTCGATACAGGTTCGTTAAAGGCAGTAGTTGATATTTGAATAGATGTTTCGAGGCAGCCAGTTTTTTAGAACCCCAGCTGAAGAACCAATTTTGAATTAATCGTTCTTCTTATCAATTACCTTTCCTATAATGTTACTTGCATCCAGTGGCCCTCTATCTATTTTCAGCACATCAACTAAAAACTGTTCTTTTTGAAATAAATCACACAGAATCTTTGATCCATACCCTTCAACAACCAGTTCATCAAATTCGCAGTAAGATATTATCAGAAGAAAATGAAGGGTGTGTAGTACAGGCCTCGGCATAGCGGAGTCGTTGGTGGAGAGCAGCAAATGGTCAGGCTGGGTCATATTATTATTAATTGGGTTAATTATTGCTACTGGCTCAGCATTGCGGGCTGACTCTTTTGGCAAAGGTCAACCCTCCCCGGTTGACGTTACAAGTACGCGGACGTCGCGATGGGCCTCGTCGGCGAGGCCGGAATACGGCACGCGTTTTGTTTATGTATTTCTTTAGAATGCTAGATTCCCTACTGCTCTCTTGTCAGATTGTCGTGGGAAATTTTTGAGGGTGTGTATCGGGAGGCCGATGCAATCAGGGGGTTTGTGGGCACACTGAATGGTGTTTCAACACTTGCTTTATAGTCGGTATTTTGAGGTCTACGTGGAGATCCTCCTTTCTCAAATATCAGGGCGCGCCCGTGGGCTTTCGGAGAAATCGGTTTTGGATAACTTGCATCCTATGGATCTAAGCCGGACTAGCATGAGCAAACACCGGACAGGCGTATGACAGAATAGGGCGTATGCACGTGGTAAAAATGCGTAGTTTATATTTTAGGGAGAGTTTGCTGTGTGCATTCAGCATGCAGTGTAACCTACCGAGAGCGAAAGCGGCTCACGAGCGAACCGACTTTATATGCTCTTTTAAATTGACTTATTTGTCATAAAACAAAGCCGTGCCCGTGATTTTGACAAGAACTTTATCATAAACCCAAACTAGTTCAGGTTTTTGATCAAAAATCTGGATTGTTACAGGTTTATGATGAAATTGAGTTTAAAATGTATCATCTTCCGGTTTTTCATCAAAAACCTAGGTTTTTGATTAAAAACCTAATTTTATGAAAAACCTGCGACATATACATCGATCTTCTTTGAGATTGAAAGAGCATCACAGATTTTTTTAAATTATTTGTTTATTATATTATTACCATCATAAATCTACATGTTTCTCATATGCTTTTATCAGTACCTACGGATGGTATGAATTTCAAAAGACCTAAGAGTTCGTTTCGGTGCTTCTTATCAGGATAGTCAGCCAAGGCTCACTAGCCTCGTCTCAATAAAAATATGTCTCACGTGTGACGTGAAAGTGTTATTTGTAACCAATTATCACTTATTACAAAATTTATCATGACCCTGAGAACTCTAGTGGCAGCTCCTTAAGAACAATGGAAATGTCTGCATGTCTAATATTTGGAAAGTTATTTACGCACAGTTGTAACTAATAACACCGCTTGTTTAGTAAGTACATCATAATTATGCTAAAACCAAGATGTTTCTTTCAGGGTGACACTGGCAGAGTAGCTATTCTTGGAGGTGGTGGTTCAGGACATGAGCCTTTTGCTTCAGGTAAGAACATGTCGCCAATTTAATGGCTTGTATCGCTGCGGCTAGAGCTAGCCGTGATTTTCTTTCCTGGGTCATCCTACTTCAAGTGCGGCTGTTTGCCAGATATCGTCTTCTCATTTGAGACGCTGTCTCCATTGCAGCCTTTTATTATGTCTTGGGCACCATTCGTAGGATATATTTTAATGTTTCTTATATTGTCTACTACTTGAGGTGGGACGTGACAATAGTCTCATACCACCCTATGGAAGTCGCTAGAGCTGGCCTATGCCAAAAGGCTTTCTGAACTACGAGAGATCCTCTGACCAAGTAGTTATGTCTAAAAGGATAATTATATTTTGTCTACTAGGATTCTTGGGAGCTGGTCTCCTTGACGGAGCGGTAGCTGGTGGTGTGTTTGCCTCTCCTCCGACAGGGCATGTCCTGTACGCGATAGCACAGCTTTATAAATATAATTCAGGTATGAATACTGTCTCTAATTACCCACCCATTCATACAAAACGTATTGGGAATAGAGTTTTAAATGAGTGTACAAGTTGATAAAACTAATAAGGGTTTTAATGGATTATAATATCACAGCATGTGGGCTATAGTTATCACGTATCTAGGTAGGTAATCATAAAAGATCTATAATACATAACAAAAAAGGACGTGTTGGGACTTCCAGAATAATATACCGTATCGTATTTGCCCGAACCAGGTACTACATAAGTAATCCAGGACCAAGGATTAAATAATTAAAAACAGAAAAAGTGCATCAGTGCTATGTTTGGGTTAAAAAGCACTGACACATGTAAGCCCTTCTTTTTATAAAACACAAAATACTGACATTACCTTCGTTGTATATTTTTGAAGTTGCAGTATTTGTTAAAACCAGAGAGTATTTAACCTAGAGACCTTATAGCACAGAACATATATTTGACGCCAGAGAGTATTTATCCTAGAGAGCTTATAGGCCGATTTCTTTGAAGAACACAACTCATCAATACGGGTTGGGAGGCGAGGAAAAAATGCGTCACTACAATTGGTCAGTTCAAGGTCAAGCTTCATAGTTAGGGATTGCTCTACTTGATTGAGGGAAAGTTATCGATATCGATAAAATGAAGTTTAACATTATAAAAATACTCAATAAAATCACATAATAATATTTAATCATTATCAGTCTCAATTACAAAAAGAAAAACAAGTATGCTGTTATTATTGATTTTTAAAATGAATTAATTTGGTAAATGTTTTTCGAATTAAATTCTTAGGGTCCTGATTGTTTTTGCTCAAATATGATAACCGAGCGTCTATATATTTCTGATTTATGCATCTTGCTAATTCAATCAAATGATTGGTAGTTTCTATTTCATATTGATGAAAATTAATATCCGGGAATAAATTATACCCAATCAGTGATTTTAAAACCGACCTCATAAAATAATTGGAATTATATTTCTGAGACAGCACTTTCGAACCACTCTCGTTGATCGCCCTTTTAATATAAATTTCACAACGACGACAAATTTCTATTACTGTGGTAGATCCGTACAATAACTTGTTTTAGTGTCTTTTTGAAATTGTAAGGCGTTTTGATTTGTAACACCAATCAACGCTCCAATACAAGTTAGGCATTTTATTTGCTTTATCAGAGCATAGACAATGTAGCCGGCCATATATTATTATTTTTTTATATTTATTTTATATTCCATTATAAATATATTTTCATTAAAATCAGTTGTGTCAACAACTGTAGCTTCAGCAGGTACTCGGTAATAATAATTTTTTTGGTGGTGAGTCATTAGATGATTTATCTAATGACTCCTCCCTCCTACATACACTTAACCCGTGGACTCGACATCGAAACAAAGTAACCTGTTTCTTTTTCCTGGGTGGGAAAATCATCGAATGACTTCTCCCGCTCTGGGTAAAGTGGAAGGGAGTGTCAGACTTCTACTGACTAAAACCCCACCCTGTTCCTTCAGCTGTCCTTAGGTTCCGGGGCCGCGGTATCTCATCAGAACATTACCGCAACCCCGGAACCAAAGTAACTTACGAGGGCGATATTGTAATGCAAAGGTCCAAGTTAATTAATATTAGACTCCGTCATACTATTTGAAGCCTAGAAAGATTGGATATAAGTGTCTTATATTATTTTAACTTTTCTCAACATTATATCAATATAAACCAAACTAGAAACCAATATTCCCTAGTAACCTTATCTATCCACTTTTCGTTTAATCTGGAATCTTGGGAAATCTAAAATGAAAACATGCATGTCACACAGAAGAAAAAATATCAGAACTTTCTCCTTTTTTTAAAGTCGGTTAATGTAGATAGGTATTTTATGACAACTATATAGTTGTTTTATATATCAAATTAAACTTATTTCTCTTTTAATTCAATTCATATGAATTAAATTAAAAAAGAAATAAGTTTAATTTTATAATTATCGATATCGTATTCAGCCGTTATAGGTAACAGTACAGATTTTTACGATAAAAATACGAAAGAAAAGACAGGGATAAAAGAATTAGAATTTCTTCATGTAAGAAAGAGACATTTCCAAAAGACATCAACGCGCGACACAATTTTGTCCTTGACCACCCAAACCACCACTTTAAATGGACCTCTGCGGTAGCTTATAAACTGATTAAATGATAAATAATTTTCATATTATTTCATTACTGATGAACAGTTATGTCATCCATTTGGTATCTAGATGTCTGGGAATGTTTTCCACACCATTTCAACGTGCATGAAAGCATTATTATGCGTTATAAATTAGATACAAAAATTTAAAATTTGTGATTGTTTAGCATGCACACAGGCCTAATACTTGGTCACAACTAAAATGGTTCGTATATCGTAGCCAATATACAACGTGTAATTTAAAGGGTATATACATATCAAGTGCATGGCTTCTTTGGATGATAACAAACGATATGGCAAGGGTTTTATAATCCTAAGTCTACATGTGTGGAACTTATTACAAATTTCAATACATTGATACCAGACACCGAATTTTTCAAATGAAGAAGAACGAAGAGAATTTTAACACGCTTTTATTAGGTCGACCTGTATGTAACTAACTATGTAATGAAATCTAAGGTAACTAATTTAACCATCTTCCAAGGGTCGTATCGTAATGAAAATTGGCAGCTGTATGTAGTTTTGATGACAATACAATAATATGGTACTGTCGAACTGATCTGATGATGGAGCCGGAATATATGAACTGGAACTTCATGATGGAAAATCGTATCATAGCTGTTTTAGATTTCTTAGAAAAGTCTTGTAATGAACTTTGACCACGATTAGGTTTCTAGGTCTGATGATGAAGCCGGAAGATAGGCACTGGCATTACATGATGGAATATCGTATCATAGTCGTGTTTGCACTTGTGAGAAAAGCCACGTACGTACGACTTTGAACACGATCAGGTTTCAAGGTTATAACAAACCTAAAGAAAATCCGTAATCGGTTTTCTTAACCTTTTTGAATTACCGCGTAATCCATAGATTTATTTTTTTATAGATGTCACTTTCATATCCTCTGGGGTGATCGACCGTTTAATTGTTCACTACTCGTGGGAATAATATGGCAAAAACTACAAAAAAAAAGAAACAGCAACACAAAGAAAATGGAGACTACAAAAAAAAAGGAAAAGCGCGAACAATTTTTTTGTTTTTACGTGCATTTATAAAAGCGTGTTTTTCTAGTGATTTTTAAACTATTAATTTATTTGTGTTATTGGCAAGTGACGTGGAAAGTTATTGACCTTCGTAGTGCTGTAACACGTTTGTTGTGATTGGTATTCAAGAAATATATGAAACCGATACTTTGGTATCAATTCAACAAAGATATGGGGTTTCTGTTACACGTTGTATAGGAGCAAAAACTCGCATAGTTTTCGTGCGTCGGTCGGGGCAACGTATGTGCGATCAAGTGGTTTTCAAATCAGTGGTTAAAACCAACCCAAAATTATTCCCCAAACTATCTGACAGAATTAACCGTAATCGACGACATTCCAAAACAGCACTGATGCGTAATAGTGTTTTTTGCATGGCGCCAATCATCTATGACCACATACCAGAAACATTTTTTTTTTAAGTAAATTAGTTCCTGACGGAAAAGGCTAAGGTCTTAGACCATGCTGCCTAGTCATCAGTTAACATTTTTCTTGAGCCTACCCTCAAGAAAAATGTTAACTGATTGAACTGTGGAATTGAACTGGATCTACATCCAGTTCAATTCCAAGGGTACACTTGATTACTTTAACTATGGTAAAACATGTCAAACATTTTTTTAAATAGGACTTTCACTGGATGATAGAGGAGGTTATACGGTTGTATACAATTTTTTATGTCTGAATTCCTACAAGATCCGAGAACGAGACTTACGCTTACGCGGAATAAACCTCCTATGCGAACGAAGTAGCGGGCAACAGCTAGTTTATAATATTAGTAAATATGGAAGTACTAATTTAATTACCTACATCAAACGCACCATTTCCAGGTGGTGTCCTCGTCATAATCGGCAACTACACTGGAGACAGATTAAACTTCGGCAAAGCAATAGAGAAAGCAAAGATTTCGGGTATCAAGGTTAGTTCATCTGGATTTCTTTCTACAAGGTTTTTCTGAAGGGCGTTGACGTTTTATGACAACACAATGGCGTAGTGGTTGAGCGTTTGCCTGCCACGGTGCGTGTTGCGGGTTCAATACCACTGAGTTTTAATCCAGTAAGTCTCCCTTCTGGTCCACCCAGATCTGATAGTCATTTGAAGAACAATTTCGATAAAACGATTAATGAAGTTTCTTTGGATAACAGGTTGAAGGTCTGATTGTCGGCGAGGATGTCGCTTCAAGTCAGAATAAGACAGGTGGACGCAGTATGGTTGGAGAGGTGCTCTTTTATAAGGTAAGATGAGATGATTAAAAGGTGAGACGATTATTAATGTGTGCCTGACCTGCCTTGAACTCATGACCTTGATCTACAAGAATGTTTCTATACTAATATTTAAAGCGGAAAAGTTTGTTTGTTTGTTTGAACGCACTTCACTTTTTACCCGACTGCAAAAAAGAAGGGTTCTATTTTTATCGAGATAAAGTCCACGGTAGCGGACCCCCGCGCGACTACTAGTTAGGAATAAGAAAAAAAAATGTTAAGAGTACGAACAAATTTATTGAACCTTAGTTATCTACAATAAATTTCTTAAACTAAATAATTAACGATACAAGTACATTGTGATCAGAAACAAAACTTGTTTGTTAAAAAGAATTTCCAGGTTATATTGGTAGGTTATTAGATTTTTCCTACAAAAAATCTAGATAGTACTCAACCATTTAGATTAGTTTTGCTATTTTACTGATCTGAGGATTGAACCCAAGAAAGGTCCAACCTGGCTTTAGCAGTGATAGCCTACAACAAGGCTACATACCTACCCTTCTTGCATATGCTAACAGATGTTATTTTTTTGTTGTATTACTTCTTCTTTTCAGTAGTGTCTAAAGTATTGTTCTTATAGGTGCATCGTCCTCACATACAAATGAATATAAACATGTTTGTATACCTACTGAATATTGTAAAACCTTTATTTGAAAAGAGTAACTATAAAGTTTCTTCTTTATAAGATTCTGTATTTGCTAATGGACTTCAGAGTGATATATTATTATTATTTTAACTATGAATGTGGACGTTCAATAGTGGTCTATCTATAAGTAAAAGTAAATCAAAGGGTCTTTCGGTGATTTTAAAAACAAGAAATATCTAAAAAGAATATTGTGTATTTCTGTTTGTGTGGGCCCGTCTTTGACTCTCTGAAGCGGCTGAACCTGTTTCAATGCAACTTTCACTAGAAGATAGAGGATGTTACAGGGCAACATATGGTCTTTTCTAGTTCCCGTGGCAATTGACGCGGGAAAATCTCCCAGGCGAATGAAGTCACGGGCGCAGTTAGTTTGATATAAATGAATTGATTTCGACTTTGTTTCAGTTAGCAGGAGCATTGGCATTGAAAGGCTACGACCTGGCAGCTATTCGGAGGGAGGCTGTGGAGTTTAACAAGTACATGGCCACTTTGGGCGTCTGCCTGAGTGCCTGCTCTTTACCTGGTAAGACCTTCCATTGACATCTGTGAAGGAATCCTTTGTGAGAGTAACATAACATCTATACTTATAAGCATAGGCGTAGGCTATCTACGTACATACATGTGCATACGTAAAATCATTAAGTGCCTCAGTTCATTTTTAAGATTCTACTCTGTACACGCGTACACATTCATAAATAAATTGCGACGTTGCCGTCCTTCAAGTACACGTGTACAGTGTTTTTTTTTACGTATCAATTTAACATTTTTAGCGAAAATTTTAATATAAAAAAAATTACAAACATTTTGTTTTCTAATGGTAATATTTTTTTTAGCATATGGATGCTATACTATTGCGGGTTGACGGGAAAGCCCTCTGTTAGTTAATAACATACTGTATATTTCCTGCATTTAATAGCTGATAGTCCTCCATACTTCTAAAATAAATAAATAAATGTCACATAGGCCTACATGGGCACTTGTAAAACGTCAGAAACTAGTACACTGTTCGAAATTGATCGTTTCCTATGCAGAAGAACCGGCAAAAACTGCATCCTTTTTCTCAACATTCTGAATTGTATTTTTAATGGCAAAACGCTAAGGGAAGCGCACTGCTCGCCAGTTGCTTATATATTATCATCGTCTTGCTACGTCATTTCTGATAAACGATGTTTATTTTTCAAATAGAACACTTTTACACGTCATTTTTTCGTAAATTTAAACTAGATGAGGCCGACCTATCTTCTAACAGGCAGTTATTCTGAGAAGAAATACCGAAACAAATTCAGAGATCCGTCTCTTTTTCGCTCTGTGATATTGTTACTTGGTATTCAATTAAATCGTTTTCAACTTAAACACTAAGTTTATGGTCTTTGAACATTAAAACGCAAAACTACTATTCAATACCTAATCAATTCCAGTCTCCATCAAAATTAATGTAAAATAGTTCTTTAGCTGGCATAGAAACAGTTGCAGTTACTTCACTATAATCTTCTTAATTAATAAAAAAAATCGGCCAAGTGCGAGTCAGACTCGCACATGAAGGGTTCCGTAGTAACTATAATAATATAATATAATATGTATATTTATTTGACGAAAAAAAACCTTTCTTAAAACTAGCTTATTTACATTTTTTACAAGTAAGCCAAATAACTATGTTTTTTTATAGTGTTTGCATGAATTACAAAGTTATATTTGCGGTTTTAGAAAATATGCTGTATCTCAAAAACTGCTGACCCGATTTCGTTCAAACCAATTTTGATTGATAGTTTATTTTAAGATCTATAGACATATATGTTTTTAGATTTTTCACTCCATTATTATAGAAGTTAGAGGGGGGGGGGGGGAGGGACACATTTTACCACTTTGGAAGCGTATATCTTTTAAACGATTAACCTCATGAAAAAGAAGCTTTAGAAACCTCAATGTCATTTTTAAAGACCTGTCTATAGATACAACACACGCATAGGTTTCATGGAAAATAATATTTTCAGTTTCAGTTCCGAGCCCCCCTTTACTTTAAATATTTTTATTTTTTTCTTAAAATCGGATTGCGGTTCACAGAATACATCTACCTTTCAAGTTTCACATGTGTAGTCCTAATATTTTCGGAATAAAATAGCTGTGACATACGGACGGACGGACAGACAGACGGACAGACAGACAGACGGACAGACATGTCGAAACTATAAGGGTTCCGTTTTTTGCCATTCGGCTACGGAGCCCTAAAAAATACTAAATTAAATCTTAATTCAACTTCTTGTTCATAAGGTCAGCCGCCTCTATTCGAGATAGCCCACGATGAAATGGAGCTAGGTGCTGGAGTACACGGGGAAGCTGGCATCGAGAAGATGAAAATGGGAACTGCTAAGGAAGTCGTGGCCATGATTCTTGACAAGGTTTGTTACAAAGTTCAGTTTTGTCATCATCTGTTTAGCCATTTCCCAACATGTTGGTGTTCGACTTCCATTTGAGTAGTTGTGTTTTACATGGATGCATTTGAGTAGTTGTGTTTTACATGGATGCATCTGACCTCCACAACCCAGTATTTAGGTAACAGGATACCCCTTGTTAAGATATGAAGCTGTTCCTTAGACGGATTAAAAAAATACTACGAAGATTACTAGCACTGTAACACACTAGCAGACAAGTGGGTTCACGGCAATTGTGTAATGAGTGAAGTTCGAACCGGCGACCTCAGTCAGTCACAAATCCGACACCTTAGCCATAGGCAAATTTTGATTGATTCCTACAAGGTACCTACTACATTTTTTCCAGATAATTTCCCACTTGAAGCTGGTTGCTGGCAACAAGGTAGTCGTGACAGTAGACAACTTGGGAGGCACCTCCATCTTCGAAATGAACATCATCAGTGCTGAGATCAAAGATCAATTAGGTAAGTGCAGGCTATGATAACATCCTTATGGTTTTTATAGAAGATCCGTCTTTTGTTTTTTCCATCTTACATCTAGGCAAATCTTGAGCAAAATTCTTTAGGACCTAATTCTACTCAGGATCTTAGCCCATGCCATCCTCGGGGTACGATGATGCGCCATCTTTATGTGGTGGACGCCCATATGCACAAACGTTTCATGATTTTTTTCATTGTGTTACATAGCTCAGGAGAGTAAATCTCTGCCAAACTCTGTTTCCTGATAGCTGTAACCTTGGCTTCTTTAAGTCAAAAGCGAATAGGTGGCTTCTAGGTAAGTGTGCTATATCTGCGACCACATCATCGTTTACCATCGGGAGAGATGGTGGTCAAACGCGAACAATCGAACATATTACCAATAATATCCTTACTGGCTGTTCCTTTTACATAATGATCATTATGTTTATTACTCCACAGATAGTAAGAAAATCACAGTAGAGCGAATATTCTCCGGGCACTTCAAAACTTCGCTGGAGATGCAAGGCTTCCAGATTTGTCTGCTCCACCTGCCTCAAGACAAGGGCGACTTGTGGTTAGAGCTGCTGGATGCTCCCAGTGGGGGCAGCGCCTGGACAGGTGGGCAGCTGTCAGTGAGGAGTGAGGGACTGCATGTGGACGACGATACACTGCTGCAGTCTGATGGCAGGAAAGTATGTTGACTGGATTTTTGAGCTACAATATATGAGATTAGGCTTATTTGGCTGTTCTAAAAAACTTTACCTTCCTCGAGTCCCATGGTTCAATAGTTTTCAACTTAGCTGGAGTAGTTTGGTTACTTAACTAACTAACTAAAATAACTAAAAAAAATTCTTATACAGGGTTATGGGTTAAACACTAACAGCCTCTCAAGGTTGTATTACTGATATCATAAACAACAACTTTTGTTATAGTACCATTAACCTACAACCAACTACTCGTAAGTCCTTGGCCACCATTACTCGAAAAGATGAAAAACTTCTTACCTTACAGGAAGCATCCGGACCAGCTCTATCACCAAAAGAACAGGCACTGCTTCGTGGCAGTCTGTTAGCTGCAGCAGAAGACCTGACGAAGAGTGAAGCTCTGCTTAACAGGCTGGACTCAGGATGTGGAGACGGTGACTGTGGGATCACATTGAAGAATTTGGGTCTAGGTAGGTAAATCACTAGCTGTTTTCTTATATTTTCAATCTAAATGCTATTCAAAAACATGAATATCGATCTTACAATCAAATTGAGAACCGAATCGTTTGAATCGAATACTTATTGACCAAAATATCATTCACAATAAGGGGATTAATCGTGTCATATGTTCAAAAAATTGCTGCTCGATAACGGATTATTAGTGCATCGTGTTTTAACAAGCAACGAATATACGATTGCGATATCAAAATGAAAGCATAAACGACTGAGCACATTGATTTTGTATAACGTAATTAAACTGCAGGTCGTGGTGATGATACGTTGTGGTCACTATGACTAAGAGTGTATGTCTGAATTTTGCTTTCGACCGATTTATATGATGATCTATGTACATACGTCTGCATAAGGTTCCTACTAATGCAATAAATGGGAGAAGCAACTCTGTCTGTCTTTTAAATTTACACGTCTAAACCACTTAACTGACCTTGATAAAATGCATACCTATTTTTAGCAATTCAGTCATATTTGAAGACCGCTTCAGTGGAGTATCCTTCCAACGTGTTATGGGACCTGTCAGAAATCGCGGAGAAGGACATGGGAGGGACTTCCGGAGGAATCTACAGTTTGGGGCTGTCGGCAGCCTCTCAAGCTATGGCTAGGTGAGAAATCATCACTGTTCCAGCCTTTCACAGTTTTGGAATAGTTTCTGGGTGAGAAAATTGTCAAAGGCTCCTCCCGCTGTGGGTGGAGCGGAAGGGAGTGTCAGACTTCTACTGACTAAAAGCCCACCCTGATCCTTCAATCGCCCTTGCGTTCCGGGGCCGCAGTATCTTGTTAGAACATCGTTGCAACCCGTGAGGCCCTATCGGATGGATTGTTGGACCAAGAAACTTTTGCATTAGGCGAAATTGTGAAGTCTACGGATAGGAGACTTCACAATTTCGCCGCAAGGATGGTGTCCCCGGAAGTATAGGTTTGATAACCCATTTATTATTTTCAGTGCTAAATCAAGCAACGTTGCGTCGTGGTTGAAAGCATGGGAATGCGGTATTCAAGCGATTTCCAAATACGGTGGAGCGGAACCTGGCGATCGAACTATGGTAATTTTTATATTCTTGTATGAAGTGTTGAAAGCGAAGCTATAACAGCCACACGGGTTGATCTTCAAAGTTAAGCAACGATTACCAAGGTCGATCTCTGGATCGATGACTGTCATAACATTTCGAAATTCCTCTCAGAGAGAACGTTAAGGTGATAGGTTATGTTATGTGATGTTACGGATACATAGGATTGAAAATCTGCCACCAGTCTAGCCAAGGGGTACCGTGTTACCCAGCAACTGGGTTTACGTTCAATTGTATATGGCACCAACGTTCAATGGTATATGATACCAACGTTCAATTGTATAAGGCACCAACGTTCAATTGTATATGGCACCAACGTTCAATTGTATATGGCACCAACGTTCAATTGTATATGGCACCAACGTTCAATTGTATATGGCACCAACGTTCAATTGTATATGGCACCAACGTTCAATTGTATATGGCACCAACGGGCAACATTCAATTGTATATGGTACCAGCGTTCAGTTGTATATGGCACCAACGTTCAATTGTATATGGCACCAACGGGCAACGTTCAATTGTATATGGCACCAACGTTCAGTTGTATATGGCACCAACGTTCAGTTGTATATGCCACCAACGTTCAATTGTATATGGCACCAACGTTGCATCGGAGTTTTTGCGTGCCAGCTCATTGCAAATTTGCTCTATTTTCTAAATCCTACCATTTTTAACCGACTTCTAAAAAAGGAGGAGGTTCTCAATTCGGATGTTTGTATTTTTTTTTTTTATTTTTTTTTTTTATGTTTGTCCACGCATAACTCCGTCGTATGCCAACCGATTTGAAAAATTCTGATCTTGTTAGAAAGGGTATACTTCCCAAATGGTCCCATGAAAATTTTATCGAAATCGGACAAGCCGTTTCTGAAAAATCAACAAAAGTCTAAAAAAATGTTTACGTTGATGATCTTTTCGTTCACGCTGCATTGCGTTTTTTGTTCGGGCATAACTCCGTCATTTACGAACCGATTTGGAAAATTCACTGACCCACTAAAAAGCACGAAAATAAAAACTTTTTTGCAAAAAAATAGAACCGACTTCCATATCAAAACACTACAAAGCCAAAAATAATTTTAATTTCGGAAGGCGGTGTGAAAAAAAAAGAAAATACAAAACCAATAACACCGACTACCGAAATTAAAATTATTTTTGGCTTTGTAGTGTTTTTTAAATGAAAGTTCTACGTGACTATCAAAAAATGCACTTTGTGTGTGTGAGTCATAAGGTCTCACGTTACTCTTCTTCCACAGTTAGACACATTACACAGTGCGGCTGAGGCATTCAAGCAAAATTTAAGTGCGGACTTTGAACTTTTACTGAAGAAGACTATAGAAGCGTCTGAAGCAGGAGCCAAAGCCACCGCTAAGATGGTTGCGAGGTGAGGATTTTTTTTGAGTTGCCTCTTTCTGGTTAACCTTTGAGGTTTTCGGTTGTTTAACCTGCCTTAATATGCTTTATGGCTGCCTTAATAGGGAACGTGCATGGCAAAAATATTTACGATGCTACCAAATTACCATGAAATAAACAAATTACTAACAGTAAAAAAAGAATGGAAATAGATCGAAAAACGAACCAGTCTTAGCAATTTTTAACCAATAGCTCTGTATCTCTTGCGAAAACAATCTTCTATGAAATATCTTTGCGGATTTATGATCGGATTCTATTTCTGTTTTTTGATGATCAACTTTTCTTTCTAGTTTCGAATGACTACATAAAAACATGTATTTGTATTATTCAATTATTTTTTTAATATTTCATGCTACTGGTTATTTCCTTTTTAAGTGAATATTACACATATTTAAACTCTATTTTCAAAAGCTCGTTATCTTCAATTCATTTTCATATTCTTCCACATCATCGCTTACTATCAGGTGCGATGGTCAAATGAGAGCAATTAAAAGCTTTTCTAGTCAGTACATACTTACATTTACCTATGCTTCAGTTTAGCAAATCCATGTGTGTAATTGTACTGCACATCTGAACATAAATTAATTGTTTTAGTTAACTTGTGTAGTCGAATAGAACACATCAGTCTATTTTATATTATGTTAGTTTAGTTTAAACGTAGTCTTTTTAAAATAACTTTGTATTTATGTGTGAGGGTTTGTAATTAGCAACTTAGTTTTTATATATTATTGTTATAATGTTATTAATCTGTAAGCCTTCCGAAAATAAAATAAATAAATTTTTTTTTTCTGTTTTTGAGTACACTAATTTAACCCTCCCCACTTTAATTAAAGTTTTGAAAGTCCTTCCAAAGGTTGTCTGGAAGATATCGCTTTTAGCGATAAGACCGCCATTGTAACCATATAATTAAGTAATATTGTTAAATAGGTGTGTTTAAATTTTGGTGTACAATAAAGTATATTCTGTCTATCTAATAATTGCCTTGTGAATAAATAAAGAATGATGTTGTTGTGTTCAGGGCGGGGCGCGCGTCGTACGTGTCCCGCGAGCACGCGCACGACGAGGACGCCGGCGCACGCGCAGCCGCCGTGTGGCTGCGAGCTATACTCAACTATATTGTTCTCAATAAATAACTACCTACAGTTTACACTTTTATTTTATTTATTGAACATTAAAAACAATAGGGTAGTTTCCTAATAGTAGATTATTAACCAAGGGGATAAAGCAGTGTCTTCTGTCGCGGGTGACGATTTAAATCGCGAGCGTAACGAAGGACTCGAGGTTTACTCCCGAGCGTAGCGAGGGTGTTAAAAACTTAAATCACGAGCGAAGCGAGGGATTTAAGACGAGTCCTGAGTGTAGCGAGGGATTTAAGTTCACCCAAGACTAAGACAGCTTTATCACTGAGGAAAATACTCTACTTTTCGTACCATTTGCGAAAAAATTAACACAATAATAATATGAGATAAGCATTTATTAAAAATAATGACAATTAAAAGTAAAAGTTAACATTCGAAACATTGGTCCAATTATTGATAGAGATAGATAGTTACATTTTTGTTTGGTACATTTATTGTTGATGTGTTGATTTGAGTATTTCTCTGTTCTTGCGTCTGAGGAACTTGCGTTTCATTGTAGATAGTATACGTCGGAGATAGTGGTGGTGGTGCATCGTGAGTTACGGACGAAGATAAGATGCCGGAAGTTGATGGTTGTGGCTCTGATGGTTTAAGTTTTATATTTTTGTTAATTTGACTGCTTAATATGGTTTTGTTCGCCATTGAGCTTTCGATATAACCCTCAGCTACTCCATCAGAGCTCCAACCACCGTGTCTTTTTTTTTACGTAATATCCGCCCCTGAATCCGCCAACAAAGTCGCCGAAGTTCTTCTAAAGCAGTGACCGGTGTAGAGTTCAACATCTTTGAGTTTTAAATATTTAGCAATTTCCTTTGGCATATTGCTAATTTTATTTTTGCCGATGGCTTGTCGAGTACATTTCCCATTCCGATAGTTTTGTCTTGGATAAATAATCAAAATAGACAAATAGTACTGATTCTGAAATCGATAGGTCTTTCGCACTTCTCCACGTTGAAAATTCTTCATAAGTTTTTAAATAATTTTCAATGGATTTTGTTGGAAGCAAATTATTTATAATTGCGGCAGCATTTGCACTGATGGAATCCGACAATTCACTGTCACTGTCGCTTTAATTTAACATTGTAACGTATTTTTAGAACATTAACTTATTTATAAAAATAAATAAAAATAAACTTAACGTTTATGTATTTGAAAAAAAACAAAAACGCGGCAAATTCCTAGACTAATATTTTTTTTGTCGGAAAAGCAAAGGCATCAAGCTCATACGGCCTCGTCGGTTTTCGTAATTTTATTTAATAATCATAACTGCATAATAAATGCGTATTCCTTTTTCAAAAAGATGTATAATGCTTAAATACAAACTCAATGGTGTAAACACAGATGTAGTTCAGTATAAATTTCGGTAAAAATTCCAAAATTAAATCACATTCTCCCCCTAGAGGATGAATGAAATTCAGTACAATTTTCTTTCCCTGTTTTTAACAGATTAAAAATGACTATTGTTATGTTCGCTTTTTGTGGCATAGAATGTCAGTTTTTTGAGCAAGTGGTACGAAAAATATTTTATTTAGTCCGTCACGTAGTTTAACAAAAAACATTGGACACGTATTTTTTATATTTTCACGTAATTGAAAAATTAAGACGATACAGTGAGTTGACATTTCGCGTGAGGTCACACCTCGATATACCTAATTCTTATCAATGTGTGACGTCAGCCATACCCACTCCTGTACTTTGAAGCTTTCCATCTTGTGAATTTTTCTTGATTTGAAAAAGCAAAACATACGTGACCAATATTTTTTGAAAATCTACCTAATGGACTAAATAAAAGTTTTCAGTTTGGCGGCATTGACACGTTGTTTGGCAATGCAAATTTCAGTAATTAATTTTAGGAATGACTAAATAATGTTGTTAAGATATCAATCTCCAGCTCCAGACACACACGTGAACCCACTCCAGACATAAGCATACTCGGCTTGGTTGGAAGGGATAACAAGATTGCTGTTAATGCTAATTCTACCCACATTGCCAATTCTCTTTGAAAAATAAATATTATGTAGCTACATACCCAATATTTGCACGCCACATTTGAAAATATGAAGGTACTATTGAATAATAATTCATTTTAAGGCCTTAAAATGTACCATATTTACACAAATACCTACATGATTATGATAATGGCCGAAGTAACAGCCAGCAAAAGTAATAGAAGTGTCAACCAATCTTTTGGACATTACTTTGAAAAGGCTGTGAGTACTATATTATATTCTCTTTGTGTGAGTACGAGGGCCCGAGTCTAAAGAGATGCGATCCCAAAAGGCTCGAAAATATAGTTACTGTTCACGACATCTACCGCCACCTAGTGACTAGGTGGCACAACGACACAAGGGCTCACCATACGTACAGCTCATCGATCGACAGCGTTACAACACACTAAGTTCCCGAGAGAACCCCGAGATGGCGCCGCCTCGCGCCTATAAAACTGATGGCTCCACGACGAGACTCAAGGACTGCAGCTAGTATTATAGTACTCTATGACTGCAGCCCTACTTTGCATACCTGTTAATTTAACTACATTCAAATATATAACGGCTTTTCAACTAATTGTAATTCGAAGCATTCTAAGTAAATTATAATAATTTTACACCAGGAAGACCGCTTTATTTCCCTGAAGAACATAGAATCCAAAACAGTTACCATTGAGTTTACGGAAACGGTAGGTTCAATTTTCTTGTGTAAGTATAACCCTTCTGTTCGGTTTAATACTTAACAACTCTGGTAGGTATATCGGAGGAAAGCGAAAGTAGGCTCGCAACATATGAACTAAAAAAATAGAGCTGTTGAACCTTTTCACCGCCAACGTACACAAAACGCAATGCCTCGCCGAGCGCCAAGCTATAAATGTATAACTAAATATACAGTAAACAGTAGTGATGGGGATATCGTCATATCGATGAATAAGATTTGTACGCGTAAAGTTAAGATTTAAAGTTGATTTTACGAATATAAATAAAAACTGATTAAATATTTCCAATTTGTTTTATTTCACAGTATCCTTAATGAGAAAAAAACAGTATAAATTATGAGTATCAAAGAAACTAACTTAATTAGAACTATAAGGAATGGGGTACATCTCTATTTGTTTCATGATCTCATTCTTTAACTTCATATCAAGTTATTGGCACTGAGGGCACGTTGAATTCGATTCTGATCAGGGATGGGGTCTATGGTCTTTCTTTCTTCTATTTTTGTTTATTCCTGTGTTTTTTTAATAACTTCAGTCAACGTTTTTTACCGAAGGTCTCTAAGTGGCAGAATTTTTAATTGTTTTTAAAGTGTTTTTGAAATGGAAAGTAAGTATATATTTAAATTCTATCACGCTTGTAGCCGTGTACTTATCAAAGCATTGTTTTTTAAGTGTTGTTTCTGTTCTTTTCTTAACTCATGTATCGGTACTCATGTGTCGGGACCCCGCGCACAGATTGCGTTTTTCTATTTACTCGATTCCACACCTTGCAAAATTTTAAGAAGTTCGTCCGAATCAAGTTCTTCACTCATTTTTCTATTTATTATCAAGTGAAAGAAAGAAAGATGCGTGCGCGCGAATCCGATTTTGTGCTGCACTATGCCAAAGTGACCTTGACAGCCGCACGCCTATGACGTCACTGACCAACTTCTATAGTAGTTCGTGGCACTCGGTGGCGCACAGGGGCATAGACGACTAATTGTTTTGTAGAGATGGGAAAATAACTATCGACAAGAATTGGTAACAACTTTATAATTACGTATCGGCATCTACCTGAAGGTCGAAATTCATATACTATCCTTTGTAATGAAGTAGATAACTAAGTTCATATTTTATTGACCTCAAATTGTTTTCGATATTCGTAACTTTCTGTATTTATAAATATTTCAATGGTGAAATCAACCTTTCACGGCACATCACTGGCCAACTTGATATGAAGTGATTGGCGTTCTGAGGAAAGTAACAAAATTCGGAGTTTCTGTTTTTGCCGATTTTTGGACAAACTAGGGCTTATTTTGTGTAGAAAAATAAAAAACAGGGTAGTAGACAGTGCTATCTTAAATAATAAAATGAAACAAAGCTTTTAATCACAGTAAATTTATTTTAATAAGATAGTTAAAATGAACAACTTCTATAGAAGTTGTGGCGCTGGTGGCACGAAAATCCCGAACTTCTATAGAAGTGCTTGGCGGTGAAAAGGTTAAAATACTTTTCGACAATCAATTTAATTTTTTATAGAATTAATAGATGTACAGGTTGTCTGCACCATACGATCTAAGAAGGTTACAGATGCATGTCTAGATTTATCATTATTAATTTTATTTCTACTCATAGATTTGAATCTGAAATAACGTATGTCGCATCTCGCATGTCCTATTTCTGAAGCAAAGGTGAAAAAATTGAGACAATTTTAAGAGGTATAAGGTATTTTTGGAGAGGAAAAAAAACTCAAGGATAACCTTAATTGTTTTTAATGATCACAGTGACAACATCTGGTCTAATTGAACTAAAATTATTTTTTAATTAATCCTATAAGTTCTTGTTAAAATTTCCCATTATACGCCTCCTTTAGCTAACATATTAATGGCAAACATATAATACAGAAATATATCACACTATATATTTTTCTGAAGTATTAGTTTGGTATGGATTTTCGAAAAGTAACGCAAGATTCCATTGTGTAAATTGTAAACCTTCAAAAATTATATTTAATCTATTTATTAAACATACATTTTGTATAGGTACAGGTCATACAATTTTGCGTTATTTTCGGGGCTAACGTCTTATGTAAAAACTCAAGTATTGCCTGTAGTATTTAACGTCATCTTTAGTAATAATTAATTACCGTAATAAAAATATTAATTACCCATGAATTGAAAGCATGGTTCATGCAGTCCTGGTGACAAGTTGAATCATACGTATCAACGATTTTTGTTGTTGGTTTTAACTTAAAAAAGGCTAAATTTAAATCAAATATAATCAGATCATTTTAAATTACGTTTCGTACTTATGTCAACTAGTCTCAATCAAGTTTTTCTCTAGCGTCATTGACTATTTATTTCAATAGTATTGTATATCTAGTTATAAAATATATTAGTTTTATGTCATCTTCTATTTATTCTATTCAATTATTATTACAAGGTCGGCGATGGCAGTATGATCTAATTCATAAGATTCTGTTAATATTAAGATATCGTTAAAAATGTACTTATTGTGTTAGTTTTTTTTTTTTATTCGGGAAGACTGGATTTTACTGTCTTGACTCTTTGTAGCTCAAGTAATAACAGCGACATGGGTTAATCTTCACGGTTAAGCAACGCAGACCGAGGCCGGTCAATAGATCATCCATCCATCTTTACAAATCTAGATTCATGTGCGTCTCGGAAAGCTCGCTAATCAATTGGTCTCGGCTGTCATTGGTGCACTGCACCCGGTATTACTGGAAGGCTTCCACGTTGTTGGAAAAAGGCTAAACAGGTGATTCGGAAAGACTGGAAGCTAAAATACACCTATAGACCGTATTTGTTGTGGTATTAAACTTTGCAGTCACAGCATACAAAGGTCCTTACTTTGGTATTGTTCGTCAAATTGTTGAGCTCCTTAAGTTCTAAGTTGAGCTACACGATAACTGACAAATGCTTGCACTGTCTGGACAGGTCCGCTCAAATTTGCGTGGCTATTTCCTCAAAAGAATACCACAGACATGAACCTACATGCTTCTCATATACAAATACAAATTGTCTGGACTTTAAAAGAGACTTTGACCTCTGAGTTTGTTTCGGTATTTCTTCTCAGAGTAGTCAGTTAGGAAATACCGGCCTCATCTAGCTAAACTAAACACGCAAAAAAACATGACGTGTAAAAGTGTTATTTATAACCAATTTACAGAATAAATATTTCATTTCATTTCATTTCATAGTGCGCGAATGCATAATGTTAGGATACGATCACGTCAAAGGCGCGCCTACGTAGCATCTACGAGCCAATAACACTAACAGTGGATACACGTTATTGCGCAATGGGTTCAGGTAATCTGGAGCTGTACTTCCTTTCTAGTAGTCGGTAATCCTCGGCCTTAAAGAAATTTTATTCAAGCCTACGATTTATAAAAAAAAAAACTAGCAAGCCTGGCTTTGGTCTCATTCTGCTAATTCACACAAAACCTTCTTCATTAATCACCCTTTTCTTCATTGAAAACTCCATGAAAATCTGTTCAATAGTTTTCGAGTTTATCGGGGACAGACAGACAGACGCGGCGGGAAGTGTAGTTTTTCAATGCAAATCTTCTAAATGTATCATCAGGGTCAGTTCAAAAAGTCAAGTTTCAATTGCCGTATTTAAGGGCACACTATTACATAGCGACGAGATACAGACCTACACAGAACAAATAACACTATCTCGTTTCCTCAATGCAATATGTTTTCGCATTTTACCCGACTTATAGAACGGCCGTACAATTGTCAGACATTTGTAATTGTGTAACATCAACTGGTTGCTCTCAGGAGGCGTATGACCGGGCGCAAGAGTAGTAGAGTACTAGAGCTACGTGTGAGATGCTAGAAGTCCCATTCCGTCGTCTTCTCTATCTCCATCTCTGATAACTTCTCTTGCAGCAGGAGAGCCGACATGTCATCTGAAAAAAAAAGTTAATTTATCAGTAACCTACGGGTTTCTAGTTTCCTAGTTTCATACGGGTAAAAGTTATGGGGTTAAGTTGACATGATTGTTATATTGTTGATAAGTTGACGTTGATTACATTTTATGCAAAATTCTTTTTAAGAAATGTCCTATATAAAAGTAAAAGTCACACCGTAATCCGTTGCGTCGTTTAGAAGACGTTAAAAGCCTAACAGACAAAGGAAATCATAGAGGCGAGAAGCGACTTTAATTTATGCTTTGTAGCACAGTTGATATTCATGTAATAAATAACAAGCAAGCAACTGTATATGCTTGTGTTTAGAGTTCAAGCATGGTCTGACATTAAAGATGTAGATATTGATTATCTATTTATTTTATTATTTATATACACACAGTAAAATACATTAAGATTAAGATACAACATAATTATAATATTTGAGTACAAAGGTACTGCTTATTTCTTAAGAAATTTCTTCCAGCAGACCTGCGAAAGGAGAAGTGAAAAAGAAATGTAGACAATAGTGTGTGAGAACAAGAAGAGAAATAAATATGAATATGTAAAGTCTAAAAGTAAAATATTAAATATTAACACATACTTATAATGCAATAAAAATAACATATAAGTACTTAAATAAATACATAATGTTAGAATAATAAACATATTATAGATTCTAACATTAATATTTAATAGAATTATGAAGAAATACGTCATTTATAACCATTAGTGGAATATCGACTCGTAGGAGCTCAATTGTAATTTTTTTGACAGTCGATACGGGTATTAAAAGCCAGATATTCTGATACCAGTCTTTTCAGGGGGTATCGTGTTACCCAGCTACTGGGTTAGACTGGAAACCGACCCCAAAGTTGGAAAAAGGCTAAGCTAAGAGACAAGTCGTGCCTTAAATGATCGAAATTACTGATTCAGGAGTAATTATAATAAGCAATCTGACATCTACCAATCCTCACAATGTATGCATTGTTGATTACAGCCCACTACCTGCGAATGGGATTGTAACAAGACGATAAATCTATATCTACTAATCTACTAACATCTACTTCTACTTAATATTATAAATGCGAAAGTTTGTGAGGATGGATGGATGTTTGTTAGTCTTTCACGCTAAAACTACTGAACGGAACTGAATGAAATTTGGCAAGTTTACGTCCTGGAATAACACATAGGCTACTTTTTATCCAGGAATTCCCACGGGGTCAGGATTTTACGCGGGAAAACCCTCCCACGCGAATGAAGTCGCAGGCAGAAGCTAGTAGCGAAATACCATTCACTGATTAATCACGAATTCTCAGAAACTACAAGTATTAGGACTCTCAAATTTTGCATGGGGGTTCCTTTTAGTACGTTCCCACGGGATCGGAATTTCCACGGGAAAAACTTCCCACGCAAACGAAGTCGCGAGCAACTGCTAGTTATTTATACAGTGTGTTAAGTAACAGAGGGCGTTCCCGTTAACCCGCAATAGTATAGCATCCATATATACTAAAAAAATATTTCCATTCGAAAACAAAATGTTTTTCATTTTTTAATATTATTATATTCACTAAAAATATGAAATTGATACGTAAAAGAAACATTTTGTTTTCGAATGGTAATACTTTTTTAGCATGTATAAATGCTATATTATTGCGGGTTAACGGGAACGCCCTCTGTTAGTTAACATACTGTATAGCATAGCTTCATGCAACACATATATTCTATCTCTGCCACTCAACCAAGGGTGATTAAGAGATAACATGGCAGGTGCATAAAAATACACAAAGTAGATAATATACTACAGTAAAATAATAGCATAAATATAAGTATTATATTATGTAACAAAAATAAATTTAATTTTCTTAATAATTATATGGAAAGGGATTATTGAGACAACTCTGCATTTGTTACGAAAATAATTCCGCAACTTTGATACTGATTGGTGGTCGTCATCCAGATATTATCAACAGGAAGTGCGTTCCACGGAAGAATAGACTGCATATAAAAGGAAGAATGAACACTGTCAGAACTAAGAAATAGGCAGAGTAGAAGAACATTAGTGGAAGAACGCAGACATAGATATTGATATATAGAAATTAACCAGCTCTCCTACCCCTTCGTTAGAAAAGCTGAATCAAGTGCGGTGGATGAGGCTTGTCTTCAGAAGTTTGTTCCTAGGATAAGCCGGTGTTTTACTGTGGTGAAGAGAAGAATTACACAAAGCCGGGTTGTAACAGACGACCTACAAATGGTAAGTAGTGGCTGTAACAACTACGCAACCACTGCTATCAAAGACAACTTAACCTCTAGAGCCCCAGCGGCACAAAAACGTGCGAGTAAACAAGTATTAGTTGAGCCCCGCTGGCACAAAATTTGTATGCCAGCGGGGCTCAACTAATAGTTGACGTAAATAATGGCGGTCCTTGAGAGGTTAAATTAGTCTTGTTTTTTTTTATAATGAATTCTAGCAATGGGGGTACAATTCACATTACTAATATTCTGGGGTAACTCAGTCAATAGAGAACTTGTTTTTAGAGCTCAAAAAGATGCGTCAGAGCTATATGTGGCCTTAAATATACTGACAGTTGCAAACCATATTTTAAACGATTTAATATTCTTACCCTGCCATCATTATACATCTACGAAACGAATATTTTTGTCAGAACACACATCGCGCAATATAAAGTAGCCTACAAGAGTTACTACAGAAAATTACGTGATAAAAACAAGTTAGAGCTCGAAATATCACACGGCAAAACAGCATTAATGAATAAAAGTACTTTCTGTATGGCCACAAGAATTTTTAACAAGCTGCCGGAGTCATTAAAATCGTTAAACCTGGACAAATTCAAAAGTGTACTATTTAAAATCTTAATACATAAATGTTACTACTCACTAAACGAATATCTCGATGACAATTCTATAATTCTTCCTTATAATGAATATTAGGTCACGTACGTTTACACTAAGCACTTTATTGATATTTAATTTATTTTTGACATTTTAAAAACAATTTTGGTTTCATTATTTCATAAATACTTATTGTTACAACGACTTCACATACATAGATTATTACTGTTATCATGACATTTGAATGATATTATTCCTGGATTTGACATTGCATATTGTAATTTTATATTTGTATCTGAAATTAATTTCGACATTTTTGTTTTGTTCGTTACATTTTAATTTATTTTATATAGAGTTGACAAATTGAGTGACTTGATTTTTTATATTATTTTTGACATCAAAATTATATTGCTCTGTATACCTACTATTGTCACCTCATAATATTATAATTAATTCGTTACTTAAATTCATTATTAATATATTTGCACGCCATATTATGTGGCAAACATGATTGTCCTTTATTTTTACTATGATATCTTGCATGCACGATTTTGTATTCTTGTATGTATACACATGTTTACGCAAATAAATAAATCTGAAATCTAACAATCCTGTTAACCCCTCCCGCTAAGCTAAATAAGCTTGTCTATAGAGTGAGTTCACGGCAGTAGTAATGGGTAGGGTTAGAACCCACAACCTCTCGATCCCAAGGCCAGGCTATTGATGCTTCAAAGTCAACATAAATTATGATAAAACTAACCGAGGTCTGGTTTGATAGGTTTGACTCGTCCGATGAGTCCGGGCAGATAATCTGTCTTCCTGATCTGCTTGAAGAATGGGTGGTTCAATAGCTGTGTCGCTGATGGTCGCTTATCTGGGTCCCTGGAATAGCATTCGTATGATTATTAATGTTACGCCAGTCGCTTAGTGAAGTACGTCGAGAAACTTCGACATAAATCTAGAATGTTCGAGACATTAACGCCATCTAGCGGCGAGTAGCAGTACTGAGTATATCTAGTCGAAGACACTAATGCCATCTAGCGGCGAGTAGCAGTACTATCTCGAGTAGCTTCTGGAATATTCTTGGCAGTGTAGGCGGTGAGTCGATTTTCTAAGAATGTTCTAGAACTCATAGACCGGGGTATAAATAGATCGCAGAGGAACGCCGAGAGCAGTCTAATTTCAAGATACGAGACGATATAATCGAAGCTTTACAGGTGAATTTCGGTGCGATTTAAGTGTTGAGTGACAAGTATTGTACTGTGAATAACTGTGTTAATTTTTGTTTGGTGTTTATTTAAGTAAAGTGTTAATTTTGGTTTAATTGGTGTAAATTATTTCTATAGCCGGCTCTACACGTTGGCCAACACAGTGGCGAATGTAGTGGCCAATGACTATTGGCCAACGTGTAGACGGGGTGTTTGTGCATGTTGGGTGCACAAACACCCCATCTACACGTTGGCCAATAAGCATTGGCCGCTACATTCGCCACTGTGTTGGCCAGCGTGTAGAGCCGGCTTATCCCGAACCCCAGCTCGTAACATTAATTTAAAGTCCTTTATGAAAGTTAGGCTGAGGACCCAGTCCCAAGATGGGTGACCATCCGTCCATCCGACCGTGCCTCTAAAAGCACGCTAAGCCGATGATCCGGGCTGTCATTGGTACATCATTGGCGGTCGTTACGGGTAGACAGAATTAGTGTTACACAGCTACGAGGTTGTGGTGATAGGTTGTCGCCCCATGTTAAAACACTAAGAAGCCCTGACATAGCTGGCAAAAGGCTAGGGAAATGATGTCGTCTGCACCAGCCTGGATGACGTTAAGCTATAGTACATTCACATTTCTCAAGTAATATTAAGGTCTCTTGTTAAAGGGCCCCCTTTAACCCCTCAAGTGTCAACGGTACAGCGTATGTACATAACGTCACGGCTCGCATTGGACGATGCATTTTACGTTTCTTACATTTAACTTGCGACGCGCGAGGGATTAATTAATTTTATTTATTTATTTATTTCAGGCTTCTAAGGCCCATAGAAAATATACATACATAATAAGACGTAACAATAGACTAATACATATTTTTCTAATTCATACAAAAAAAATACATTCTATTACAAAATAAACTACATACTAACACATATTTTCATAACACTATCACTATGCACGAAGTGGCGGCGTCGTGTTACGCTGCGGGGTGTCACGGAGTCTCCCACGAAATCGTCGATACACGACACCCTTTGGCCAAAACTCTTCTTTGAGGAAAGTCTCCAGTTGAAGGGTTGGAACTCGTACCACGAACGATTTGAAATTCGTATTGTGGTGTTGTATTCGTGTTGAATGCAAATGTTTGTGTGAACCTCTGCTACCCACGGAAAAGATTTGACTTGTGTGAACCCATCACACAAGTCCACTAGTATTCTATAATAAAAGACATTCAAACACTTTGACATTCGATACAACGGTTAAGAAATACATATTTTTTATTAAACTGTTGTGGGATTTCTCTATTAACTAAAAATACCTATCCCCACGAATTTTGTCAAAAGTTTCTAAATATTCAAATTAGTAATTAGTTGATGAATATTAAACTTAGTTTAATTCGCACAGTGATATAACGAGCCTACATATTTTTGATTTTTTTAATCAAAATAAGTGTCATTTTCTTATGAAAAAATGAAATGTATTTTGGTATGAAATCAAAAATCCGCCATCAATCCTCTGTGTTCGAGACAAGTCAGACAGTTCTGACTACAAAGGATTGTCTAGAACGACAAATTATTCGCGACTCATTGCTTATTGTCATAATTTTAGCTCATTAACAAGAATATATATACAACGTGTAACAGAATAAAAGCAATTCTTGAAGGTAGTTGGTTCAGAATCGGCTTCTGAATCGATTTCCGTGATAAAAATAGGTGTTACATTTTGACGGAAAAATCTTTCATTTAACTTAAAATGGAAACACAGTATCATGACAAATTAATTCAATCATCAATTCAAGGAAATGCGCTCGTGTGCGTATCAGACGCTAAAATTGCATGAGAGTATGCGCCTGCGTAAGAATATTGTATGACGCACATACGTTTTGCGTTTAGTAAGGATAGCTATTTTACAAAAAATGTCTAGGTTTGGTTTCAATTTATTTAGTTACGGATGTTGTTTTAGACTTATAATTTAATATTCTAATTGGGGTGTCTGAGGTTTTGCGCTATTGCTATTGGCTATTATTGCGCTTAATCTGTTACACCTTGTATATATTATATATAGCATTGCGCTTTATAATATTACATATTAGGTTTTTATTATTTTATTAGTTTTGTAAATTACGGACAAAAACTATCCCAACACCGTCTAAACAGTCCCCTGTCAGCCATTAAAATTAAAACAATAAAATATTTCATTAACTTTAAATACTAAATTTTAATAGATGAATAGATAAGAATAATATTTCTTCAAGTATATTTTTTGAACAGATCTAGTAATGTGGGTGGAATTAACATTACTTACAATCTTGTTAACCCCTCCAACTAAGCTAAATATGCTTGTCTGGAGCGGGGCTAATTATAATAGCCCTCTCCCACTATCCTAATTTGCTGTGCCCGACAGGGTCATTCACAGAACAGATAAAAGAAGTTAGAAGGGAAATAGTTCCAGATTTGTATGAGAACGCGTGTCGCCGCTTGTCTCCCACTTTTTAGCTCCAGTACAAGCAAGAGGCCCGTTACGTATGCGAATTACGCACACCAATAAATTACACACACTTAAATCGAAAGCTTGCTACTGATTGTAACTTATCACTGTCGATAAACATGCCGTGCATAACGACCAATCAGGGCAAAGGACGAAACGGCAATGGATGAAGTGTGGAGGACGCAACGCATACACAGTACATTGTAAGCGGACTTGGTCATTGCGTTGATTAAGCGAGTACACATCGGGTAATGTATATTTTTTGTAACTTGTTGCAATAATGTTGTTAATGTTTGGAATTTCATAGTGATCAGAATATTTTTATGTTTTTTACAAATAAAATTGTAATCAAAAGTTATTTTCGACTTACCGATGGAAAGATATACCTCCTCGCTCTATACTTGCGGACTGACTTTTTGTTTTACAGATTATAATTGCACAACACGGCATTTTAAAGCAGAGCTGTGTGTTCCGAAGTAATCCGAAGCGCACTAAACGCGGTGAATGAATTAATCGGTCGCGCTATGATTTTCGTATCATAAATGTGTCGCGCTCGCCACGCCCACATTGCCATTCCAACCTTATTCATCTATTCCGTGGGGTCATTTATCTATGTATATTTTGTATGTGCCTACCACCTAAGTTTTCACTGTGGAATGCAAATAAATGTATTGGGTATACAGCAATAGTTACATAGACGATAGACTGATGTTACATCTAAATATCAACAAAATTATCAACTTGAGACAATTTGGATACCAAAAAGGCGTTGGCACTTCGGATGCTATAACCACTTTATTAAATGACATAGTCAGTAAATTAAATGAAAAAATGAAAGTAGTTGGACTATTTGTTGACCTAAGTTCCGCTTTTGACACGATAGATCATAATCTACTACTTACTAAACTCGAACATTATGGTATAAGAGGCAATACAACTTATGAAATCGTACTTGCAAAATAGAGGAATGTATGTAGAAATTAAAAGTATAGACGAGAATAATCACGAAATGATACATAAATCAAAAATGACAAATGTAAAACGTGGTGTGCCCCAAGGATCTATTTTAGGAATGATCTACTTAACTTCATGAGTAAAACCCAACCGAATGAGAAAATTGTTGTATTCGCAGATGACACTAATATTATAATTGGGGCAAAGGACATAGAAGAACTGACATTAACTACAAACATAATCATAGAAAAAATTGGCAAATGGTTTACAGCAAATAACTTATTACTAAATACAACTAAAACAAACCTCATGTTATTTAAAACTACGGCTCGCAATAACGACAACTTGGATATACAAATAAATGGAGATGATATTGAAATAGTGGACAAAGTCAAATTCTTAGGTGTTAACATAGATTCACATTTAAATTGGAAACCAGAGCTTGCTGTTATTGAATCATCCATATCGTCAGCATGCTACGCACTAAGGAGCCTTAGGGATGAATTAAATATAGAACAGTTAAAGGCTGTATATTATGCCCTGGTCGAGTCTAGGATAAGGTATAGCATCCTGCTCTGGGGAAATAGTTATAATTATAATTGGCAAAGAGCATTCGTCTTACAAAAACGAGCCATAAGGACAATTGTTAGAATCTCACAACGTGTCTCATGCAGGGATTATTACATAAAATTAGCAATATTAACAGTTCCTAGTTTATACGTATTGGTACTCTTAACTCATTTTGCCAAGTATTTACATGAATTTGAATCACAAGAGGACCGTGAGATTAGAGAAAGAACACGAAGAAAAATTTTTAAACAACTAATGGCACCCAAATTTAGCATAGTAAAACATTGCTGGAAATATCAAGCTGTAGAAATATTTAACCAGTTGCCTTCTGAGTTAAAGACACTAATTTATGACACCCACTTGTTTAAAACAAAATTAAAGGCCTTTCTATTAGAAAAATGTTTGTATGACATCTCGGATCTAAAATCACATAGTAATAAATAAATTATGTATATCTAATATTTCTTTTTTAATCATTTGACATTATATAATTATTATTATTATTTTTTTAACTTATTTACTGACATTTAATACTATTTTCTTTGACATTATATTTAAAGCGTAAACATTATAGGGTTAGTTATGTAACTCTTTGAGATAATTTTTAATACTAATTAACACAAATGTTACCTTCATGGTTGTATTTTTTTTTATGTCTTATAATTAATTGTATATTCAACACAAATGAATTGTTAATGAATAAATAAAATGAAGTAATAATTGGTAATTTGACACAAAATATTTTTATGATTGTTATTTTTTCTGTTTTAATGTACTTTATATAATTGCAAAGAATTAAAGTTCAGTAATTGTTTATATGTTTAGTTATAGAAATTCAGACATGATGTAAAAATCGTTATTGAATAAATGAAATGAAATGAAATAGTGTAATGGGTGGAGTTCGAGCCCGCGACCTCTCAATATCAAGTCCAACACCATACCCATTTAGCTACTGTCGCTTCAATTAAAATTACTATGAATGAGAATAAGTGCTTTTTGTATTCAATGTAAATTGCTGATAAACTTGACAGGGGACTGTTACACAGTTAGTGGAGAAATGTCCACTTAACTATGTCAGAAGTAGCATATAAAGGTTACCTCTGCAGCGCCATCTCGCTAAGATGATGGAAGGTGTCGGAGAGCTTCCTGCCGGCGTACACCTGCCGCAGGCGCGACACGGCGTCCGCGCTGTCGCCCACGCCGCTGTCTGTGTTGTACATGCCTAGAACGACACAGGTATAACGAATAAGTTGATAAGCTAATAATAATAAGTTATATATGCAAATTAACACGTTGAACGGCAACGCGGTCAGTGCTGACCGACAGTGAGCTTTCCCTTTAGGCCAAGCAAAAATCACATTCTATCCAAATTTAGACCAAATATTTTTTTAATTGTTGGTTTGACGAGAAGCCAAACTCAAAAAAAAATGATACTTATATCTAATGTCCAAATGTATGTTTTCATTAACAACAGTCAACTTTAGTCATTAATTAATTAATTATGGAGATATTAAACGCCGGGCAGCACTGACCGACACGGCCCGAACGGCAAGTCTAGTTGTCGGTCATCACTGACCGACGCGGCCCGAACGGCAAGTCTAGTTGTCGGTCATCACTGACCGACGCGGCCCGAACGGCAAGTCTAGTTGTCGGTCATCACTGACCGACGCGGCCCGAACGGCAAGTCTAGTTGTCGGTCATCACTGACCGACGAGGCCCGAACGGCAAGTCTAGTTGTCGGTCATCACTGACCGACGCGGCCCGAACGGCAAGTCTAGTTGTCGGTCATCACTGACCGACGCGGCCCGAACGGCAAGTCTAGTTGTCGGTCATCACTGACCGACGCGGCCCGAACGGCAAGTCTAGTTGTCGGTCATCACTGACCGACGCGGCCCGAACGGCAAGTCTAGTTGTCGGTCATCACTGACCGACGCGGCCCGAACGGCAAGTCTAGTTGTCGGTCATCACTGACCGACGCGGCCTGAACGGGAAGATGCATTTTTTTTTCTTGGCGTTCAACGTGTTAAGTATTTTGACCTGGCTCGCAAGGTTGTCGACATGTGGAATGTGGATACAGCAATCATTGTGCCGATAGTGATCTCAGCGAATGGCATAACAGCCAAGAGCCTCGACCAACATCTGAAGAGACTCTCGTTGGGCAGCTGGATCAAGGGCTTGATCCAAAAAGCAGTACTTCTGGGACACGGCGCGAATTGATAGGAGGTTTCTTTCTCAAGAGCCCTGACCACCGGTAGCTTGGACTCTGTTCCCGATACCGGTAGGCTACTGTTTTTTTTTATATTTTTAAATGTTTTTCTTTTTATAGAAATATTTAATTTTGTTTTCTTTATTGTGTTATGTATTTTATATTATTATGTTTAATTAATATGATTTATGATGTTGTACACTGACAGCCCTTAATTTATCTCCTTCAAGTTCTGTCCATCCAAAGGTTGTCCTGTGCGATAAGACCGCCCATTGTAAACTAGTTTTATTATTTGTATCCATATATGTATTGTAAGGTGAACAATAAAGTATATAATAAATAAATAAGCTCTATATACGTGGTTCTCATTAGTGTTGCCCAAACGAGAGTCTCGCAAGAGTCTTGGAATTAGCGATTATCCTATTGCTATTTATTAAACGGTAGTTGAGATCTCAGAACAATGTAACAGAGTCTGTTTACATAATTATATAGATCATGCATGTTTCACCATTTATTGGCATATAAATATTTGAGCAATAATATTTTATTTTTACTGTACAGCCGTGGTAACATAATAGGCTGATATTATTATTATTTATAACTGTTCATACATAGCTTACTTAATATATGCGCCTATCCCCCATCTTAAGTACGTTACACATAACTGTTTACTAGCGGAAGCTTGTAATTACATTATTATTGGTGTAGACTATATTCAGTTTTGGCCCTTTTTTGTACTAGACTCTCTGCCGAGAAGTGGTTTTGCGCACAGTTAGTGCATTTATTCGTCCATGATTGTTCTTTTTTATATACATTTATGTCTTTGTTGTAACGATTGCACAGCAGTTTGGAAAAAAAAAACAAAAAAACTTGCTCTTTGATCAGGTTTATTCAAATTCAAATATTTTATTTCAGGTCATTTCCATTAATATGTTGACTAATTTTAGAGCAAACTACAACAAAATCGGCTGTGGAGGATGCACAAGCCCGAAATGAACAAAGGAAGGGTTCACTTTTAAGTGGTAGAGTTTCAGGATTATGGCGCATGCCGCACTAAGATCCCCTTCTATTCCCTTTCACTTCCTAATTGGACGGCCATTCTTATCAGTACCACATCCTCAGGTGACTGAAGCCACCGTCACGCGGTTGGATCGCTGGAGGAGAATCCAGCACATCAGGCAGCATTTCTGGCGACGGTTTCATAATGAATATACTTCTCTGCTGCAGGCAAAATCCAAGTGGTTTCATTCCAGAGGTGAAGTGAAGCCGGGGTCCTTAGTCTTGATAAAGGACAAAACAACGCCACCTCTGCTCTGGTCCCTGGGCCGGGTCATGAAGACTTATCCCGGCGTAGATGGAATCACGAGAGTGGCTGAACTGAAGACGAAGCGGGGCACCATTCGTCGTGCCTTCAACTGCATCTGCCCCCTACCAGTCGAACATTGAAGACTTCCCTTCAACCCGAGGAATATGTCGGCGCATCACCTATGCGCGTGATCCACTGCGGGGAAAGCACGGGGTCTCGGAGCGGGCTCGACCCCCCCGGGACCCCGCGCTTTCCCCGCAGTGGATCGCGCGCATAGGTGATGCGCCGACAATAACCTTTTCTCATGTGAACAAGGACTTTCCAAAAATGATCATATGACTGTAGCATATGCATGGCACGGTCTTAAAGGTTAAGCAATGCCTTCTGAGGTCAGACCAGGGATGGGTCACCAACATAGCATTTCGAGATTCCTCTAAGCTTCGGGAAGCACGATAAGCTGTTTTGTCCCGGCTGTCATTAGTAAATACACCGTTGCTTGCCTGTCGGTTATCTACAGATTTGTACTTCGGGGAGTGTGCGCAGGAGCTCCATGACCTGATTCCTCCATCTCCCTTTCACTAACGCACGGCTGGGTACCACCCACACTTGGTTGATATACCGTCTTGTCGTACCAAGCGCTTCTCCTCCACATTTATTGTGCGCACAGCCAAGCTGTGGAATTCTTTGCCGGCTTCTGTGTTCCCTGCCACTTGTGACCTTTCAGCCTTTAAAGCACGAGTAAACAGGCATCTTCTGGGCTCGCTCGTCCCATCTTAGACCTCATCTATCGCTTACCATCAGGCGAGATGGAGGTCAAGAGTGGGCCCATCAGTAATAAAAAAAATACATCTTTGATAATTATTAAAAAATCTGCCACCAGTATTACCCAGCTACTGGGTTTTGCAGGTCGCTGCATGGAGCGAATGTCTATGGCAGTCGCTCCATGCAAAACAACTGCATCCAATTTGACTTGAAGCCGATCCAAACATATTATTTGGGTAAAGGCTAAGAAAATGATGACTCACTCTTCATCCCCCCAACGTATGTAGTAGTCATGCGCAAAATGTGTCAGTGAAAAGAAATGAATGAAGTATATCTTTTCGCTCAACGAAGTAGTCCACTCATTTAGTTCAGTACTTCATTTAGTTCACCAAATCAGAACTAGTACATACCTTTAACATATCCGGCTCACTCTAATTAACCGACTTCAAAAAAGGAGGTTTACAATTCGTCTTGAACTTTTTTTTTTATGTATGTTACCTCATAAC
Source organism: Tholera decimalis (assembly GCA_943138885.2). Classification (NCBI taxonomy): domain Eukaryota; kingdom Metazoa; phylum Arthropoda; class Insecta; order Lepidoptera; family Noctuidae; genus Tholera; species Tholera decimalis. The sequence continues at coordinate 4,035,581 of OW964557.2, read as the reverse complement.
TCGGAGACGGCTGGACCGATTTGAAAAATTCTTTTTGCGTTTGAATGAGTATACTTTCTAGTTGGTCCCATTGTTACAAAATCAGGATCTGATGATGGGATCCTGGAGAAATCGAGGAAACTCTTCAAATATTATAGGCACACCTATAGCGTTTTGGGTATTTCTTATAGTATCTTGAGCAGTTGCTTCCGAAAAGTACCATTTGGGGACGTTGAACTGATGATGAAGACCACAGATGGCCACTGAAACTCCTCAATAATAAGTATTTCGTGGATTGCGATTCGATTACTTGAGTACGGATGTTAAACACTTTATGCTCGTCACAATACATATGGTGATGTAGAGCTGATGGTCAAATACCAGGAGAACTCCTCAAAAATTAACGGCTGTGCACAGGGAAAAGCAATATCTTGTAAAAGGTAATAAATTGTTGACATTATGGCTTTTGTAACTAGATAAATTACAAACCAACCCACAAAAAAGCGTGAAAATTTTTTTTTTGCAAAATATACAACCGACTTCCATATCAAAACACTACCAAGCCAAAAATAACTTTAATTTCGGAAGGCGGTGTGAAAAAAAAGGAAAATCCAAAACCAATAACACCAACTTCGGTTCGGGTCTATTTTTTGCAAAATTTTTTTTTTGTGATTAGTTACGATTGATGCACTTCACTTAGTTCACTTTTCTACATACTTATCTTGATTTCCCTTCATACTTTAAACAGACTGATGACTGTCAGTATATACCTTTTTTACTGATAGATAGATGCTTTCTTTTCTGGGTTGGCGTATTAGGATTCTAAAGAAGTATTTAGGTACCTACAGTGATTTAAAATTATTTACATACCCTCACACCTATTTGGTGATTATTTGCACTTTCTCATTACAAATAACAATTGCGACAGTTTTTTTGGTTGTTAATCGTGTCTTTTTTCATTCAGTAGGTATTTGCCAAACTTTATAAAAAGTCTTTAGAACTGATCAAAAGATATACTGAAGTACTGAACTAACTGAAGGACTGGAGGAGAGACACATTTGAAAGACAACTGAATGAATGATAAGTTTATTTTACGAAGTGAAGTAGTTCATTTACTTCAATCGTTCGCGAACTACCCATGTCTAGTATGTAGCTGGGATGATGCCAAAAAGCAGATACTGACTTATGTCCCAGCATACTCACTCTTCATCTCCGTATCCTCAAGGCAGGGCTCGGGGAAGGTGGAGCAGTCGAGCAGCTGCGGCCGGCTGCCGCGCACCTTCTCCGTGAACATGAGCGTGGTGGGCACCTCCGCGAATGGCACGGCGCCGTTGGCCAGTTCGCAGCACAACACGCCCAGAGAGTAGATATCCGACTTCTCGTCGTAGCCTTTCAGATTCTGGAAATTAGTTTTTTATTTATTTATTTATTTATTATCCACTTTATATCTATCATTACAGGGTAACCCAATGCGATAGTGTACCTATTCTAGTATTTCAACTATTTAATTTTTTTTTATAACAAATTACAAATAAAGCACTCCTAGTGAATTCACCCAGTGAACAACAGAATAAGTCTAACTCGGTCGCAATGATGTTGGTTCGTGCGGAGTGCACGCGTCAGTGGCGCCTCCCCCAACAGATTGGTACGCCCGCGCGGCTCCACCAGCAGCCGTGGCTGCCGACGTCGCCACACGTACTTGTCCGGAACACATAAACTAATTTGCCCTAATACGTCCGCATTATGCACCTTCCCTCTAAATATATTGAATATGTACGAGATGAGTGCGAGTTCCCTCCTGACGCTCAGCTCGCTATATCCTACCATACCCAAAATAAATAAAGTTGGGTACATTAATGGGTAAAAGGGATATACTCCATACAAGCGTCAATATTTACATATTATATACATATTATATTTACCTTACAAATTTATTTTGTACTCGCTCCAGCATGAGCCTATATTTAGATTCATGCGGAGCCCAAATGACTTCTCACCAATGCATTGTATAGAGCTATAACCGCTTTAATATTTGTAAAGTCACGCACCATACGCAACACGAAACCCAAATTACGGTAAGCTTTTTTGCAACAGCTCATGATGTGATCGCGAAACGTTAGCTTTGTGTTGAATTTTACCCCTAAGTCCCTAACATCCGTTACCCTAGCCATCACCGACCCGTCGACACTATACTTATAAAGGATAGGAGTATGCGCGTGTTAGAAGTGATAGATATATAGATATAAACATATATTAAACATGATTACTAGGTGTTTTATAGAAATAATTAGTAGTCTGTATAGCAATATCAGTTTATTAATTTACCACCGGTTCGGAAGGTAGTTATCTATGGAGAAGAGCCGGCAAGAAACTCCACAGTTACTCTTTTCAAAACATCGTCACTTTCACATAATTTCAAGTAAAAATTAACACAATATTATTAGGACACCGATACAACCACATAATTCTATATATAAAAATATTAGAAAATATTAATAAAAGTTAGAAACAACACAAGTTCACTTAACTTAGGTCCGTTCGGTGTGACTGCTCCAGAGCGACTGAGAGTGACTGTGTCTAGAACGACTGAGCGGCGGCTTTTATACACAGTGGTAAACAAGTGACGTCACATCGTACGATTTTAAAACAGATTTGTTAACCTTTGTATTTTAACATTAAGCTATGATTAAATGATATAAAAATACAGTAGATATGTTGAAATTAATTAGTTCAATTACATATTAGTCTTACAATGACAGATGATTCAACACACAAAGAAGGGTTATTTCTAAGTAACAAATTAGTGTTTTATACAATAAAGTTATTAGATTAATGTGAATATCTTTAGCAAAATATAATATTAATTATATAATATAATAATCAGTTACTATTATCTAACACGCGCGAGAGAAAGTGATGGTTACGCACTTAGAGACGTTAAATTGCAAGAGGTTCTCCTTGCTCCAGGTGACCACTCTGTCTATATCAGCCTGCAGCCTAGCACAGTCATCCAAGCTGTTTATCGTGAGCGACAGTTTGAGATCATCAGCAAACAGCAAACACTTAGCATGTTCAACTACTTCTGGCAAGTCATTAATTACTAGAATGAACTGCAAAGGCCCAAGGTTGCTGCCCTGACTCACTCCTGACCTGGTAAAATATGGTTCTGACGTGTGCCCCGCATATTCTAGATATTGCTGTCTGCCGCCCAAATAACTCGCAAAGAACCTTAGCAGATGTGGGGCGAAACCAACTGCTGCTAACTTTTTAAGTAAGACATCATTATTTACAACATCAAATGCTTTTTTATAATCGAAGTAAGCAGCATCGACCTGCGCCCCACTATCCACGGCTGGCACAATGTGAGTCATGTGGCTAAGGAGATTGCTAGTAGTGCTCTTCGCAGGCCGAAACCCATGCTGAGCGTCTGCAAGCTGACTGCTGACCTGTTGCAAAATGCATTTTTGTATTGCAGCTTCAAAAACCTTTGCAGGTGTGGACAACACTGCAACAGGTCTGTAATCCTCCACTGTCCCTCCTGAACTTCCCTTAGGTACTGGAACGACGCGGGTAACCTTCCACCGTTCGGGAAATACAGCTAACTTCAAAGACTTATTGTAAATATCCTGTAACGGTTTGGCTAGCACTGAACGACAATCCTTAAAAATATAAGGTGGTATGCCATCGGGCCCCGAAGACTTTTTGGGCTTGAGTCTTTGAAGCGCGCTGTATATGTCCGATAACTCTAGGCATTTGACTTGTACCCTCGCAGCTCCGTTATGCCCCCCCGCTTCTGCCATGGCCGCATTCACGTCTAACTTAGGCTCATGTGTACAATAGACCGAATAGAAGTACTCGGCAAATTCCCGGGCACACTGCTCACCAGTTAATTCTTCGCCATTCTTTAAAATCTTTCGCGGATTTCTACCCCCCCTTCTAGATTTGGCGTAATTCCAAAACGATTTTGGGTCATCCAGCATCTGATTTTGAACGCGGTACTTATATTGTTCCTGAGCGCTTAAAATCATCTTTTTTACTTTAGTTCTACACAGAGCAAACGCTTCGTAATCACTCCGCGCCCCCGTTATTTTGTATCGTTTATGGAGATCAGCCTTTACTTTAATGTCGCGAATCATTTCAACAGTGTGCCACTCAGGGTAAGCATACCTTGAGGTTACACGACTTCGCATTTTTTTTGGAACACAGACATCGAAAACCGAATTAATCACTGTATAAAAATAATTCAAACTCGTTTGAAGATCTAACTCGTACATTGGACTCCAATCTATGGCGGCTATAGATTGATACAGTAAAAAAAAAATTTTTAGCAAAAAATATAACCGACTTCCATATCAAAACACTACAAAGCTAAAAATAACTTTAAACTTTAAAAATAAACCAATAACACCGACTTCCGAAATTAAAGTTATTTTTAGCTTTGTAGTGTTTTGATATGGAAGTCGGTTCTACTTTTTGCTAAAAAAATTTTTTTCACGCTTTTTAGTGGGTTGGTTTGTAATTTATCTAGTTACAAAAGCTATAATGTCAACAACTTATCACTTTTTACAAAATATTGGTTTTCCCTGTGCATAGCCGTTAATTTTTGAGGAGTTCTCCTGGTATTTGACCATCAGCTCTACATCACCATATGTATTGTGACGAGCATAATCCGCATCATCCGTACTCAAGTAATCGAATCGCAATCCACGAAATACTAATTATTGAGGAGTTTCAGTGGCCATCTGTGGTCTTCATCATCATTTCAATTTCCGCAAATGGTACCTTTCGGAAGCAACTGCTCAAGGTACTATAAGAAATGCCCAAAACGCTATAGGTGTGCCTATAATATTTGAAGAGTTCCCTCGATTTCTCCAGGATCCCATCATCAGATCCTGATTTCGTAACAATGGGACCAACTAGAAAGTATACCCATTGAAACACAAAAAGAATTTTTCAAATCGGTCCAGCCGTCTCCGAGTTATGAGGTAACATACGTTCAAGACGAATTGTAAACCTCCTTTTTTGAAGTCGGTTAAAAAGAAATTTGCTTTTTTTAAATTCCAACTCGCAGGAGCATATGTACCCGCGGCCGGTACAGATGAGTCAGGTTGCATGCCCAGCCGGTTACGTAAACTCACCGTCACATCGAGCGGCGGATGATACGCGTCCACAGGCACGAGCGGCACCTCCGCTGCGCGCACGCACACACTCCCTTCCTCATTAAATGCACTCAACACTAAATCCAGTTGCCGACCATTGCAATTGCTCACTTTGTTGCTCTGAGTAAATCCACAATAAGCTTGAAAACATTCAAAATAGTTATTTACATTCACTGGGCAAGAATACAAATTAAAATCACCCATGACCACTACATTATTATACCGTTTACAGAACTGTTCAATAATCCTAAATAAAAACATGTATTCAGTTTCATTACTGTTAGGTAGGATATAAACAACGCATAACAAAAACAACAGTCTATTACATTGGTACACTGATGCACAAACTAGTTCAAACACCCGATTGTCGATAACGACTTCACTAGGTGGGGACACTTGCCGCAGCTCGAGATCCGGTGTGGCCACGAGACAAGCGCCACCGTGTTTGCGCCCGTCCGCACGGTCACATCTTATTATGGAATATCCCGGCGGTACTAATTCTGCGTCCTGGATAGATTTATTGCATCCTGTTTCCGTTATTGCAAATAAGTTTGCACTTGATGATAGCACTCCAGCATAAAAATCGTCTAATTTAGTGCGAAGACCCCTGACGTTTTGATAAAATATCTCCACCGATTTACTCCGGGGGTTTTGATTTATTGTTATGTCTCCGAAACCACACCCATTCGCAAAACTCGATGTTGACAGGCCAACTTTCTGGTTGACACAATACGTCATATTTGCTCTCTGGAACTCCTATAATAAAGGAAGCATAATCTCTTTCCGTCTTCTGTTTAATTCGCTCTATTTTTGCCGTTACTTCTCCATCATATAACTTCTTCACGTACTTTTCTAAATTTTCCACACTAGTATCCTTCTGCAAACGCCATACATGCAAATATTTCTTTTTCTCAGTACCAAAATTTCAGTCGAATTTGTGCTACCTCCTTTTCTCACCTCGCTGTTCGGATACCTGCTTTTCCTTTGAACCAAAGTCCATTTTCCTTCTATTTTCGCATTTTCACATTCTTTATCTACGCTTCTCTCATTTCTTGTTTCATGTATGTTTTCTTCCAATATTACTATATTGGCGGGTTTCGTGGCCACACATTCCTTCGCCGGTAAATTACTAATTACCTCCGTTTGATTTTTCTTAACGATTTTTGCAAAGGTCATTGACGATGTTTTAGGTGCTTTTTCACTTGTACTTTTCTCTTTTATGTTTCTGGAACAAAAACTAGCTTCCAATTTTTCACTTTTTTCAATTAGTTCCTGTATTTTTGTTTCTAAAATATCCACTTTATTTGCTTTTTCTTGAAGTACCTTCATAATCAATTTAATTTCTTTAAGTTCGGTTTCTGTAGCAACTAACTTATTCTGTAGTAATATAAAATCCGTCCTTTGCTCCTCCAGGCGCCCGCCGATCTCTAAACGAAATTGCCGTAGTTCATCCAGCACTAGACTCTCATTCTCAATCATCGAAACCTCTTTTCAACCGACGACAAAAAGAGGAGGTTATCAATTCGACGCGTATATTATTTTTTTTTTTTTTTTTTTTTAATGTATGATCATCGATTATTCGAAGACGGCTGAACCGATTTGGAAAATTCTTTTTTTGATTGAAAGGGTATACTTCGATACTGGTCCTATTTTCATAAACGTCAGGATCTGATGATGGGATCCTGGAGAAATCGAGGGAACTCTTCAAATATTATAGGCACACCTATGTCGTTTTGGGTATTTATTATAGTAACTTGTGCAGTTGCTCTCAAAAAGTACCATTTGAGGAAGTGGAACTGATGATGAAGACCACAGATGGCCGCCGAAACTACTCAATAATAAGTATTGAGTGGATTGCGATTCGATTACTTGAATATGGATGTTACGCACTTTATGCTCGTCACAATGCATATGGTGATGTAGAGCTGATGGTGAAGTACCAGGAGAACTCCTCAACAATTAACGGCCCAGCATTGGGAAAAGCAATATTTTGTAAAAGGTTATAAGTAGTTGATAATTAGGCTCTTGTAACTAGGTAAATTAAAAATAGACCAACTAAAAAGAGTGAAATAAAAACTTTTTACCAAAAAATTAAACCGACTCCCAAAAAACACTGCAAAGTGAAAAATAACTTTAATTTCGGAAGTCGGTGCCAAAAACGAAAATACAAAACTAAAGACACCGACTACCGAAATTAAAGTTATTTTTCACTTTGCAGTGTTTTTTGGGAGTCGGTTTAATGTATTACGACGAGTGCCGCGCTCAGTGTTTACGTAGCTTGGTGTAGACGTTTTATCCATCGTTGTGCTTCCTCTTACCGGTGTTTCGGAATTTCCTTTCTTCGGGATAGTGCATGTACATTCCGGACATATCCATTTGTTCTTAAATTCTTAAATTCCTGTGTGAATGCAGTAAATTGAACCTCCGACCAGGCAAGACATTCCAAATGATATAATTTTCTGCATTTGGCCCGTGAACATTTCATATGCAATAAATCAAGAATCACGGCATCACAGCCGTTACATTTCGTTTCCATTTAGTTGTAACAATAAACAATTAAAAAACAATAATTAAGTATCCGACTCTAACACACGTCCGTACGCTAACTCGGTTACCGCGTAATCAGAGTTAGGAAGAATGGGTTGGGAATTTGGAACAGTGTTATTCATACAAAAATATTTAAATAAAAAAGTAATTTAAAAATCCAATAAACCCGTCTGCTCAACAGTAATGCAAGAAACAAGCACATTTTCATTTAAAAATGTGAAAAGCTGGCGAGACCCATCCTATTTTTGTACCTAATTATAATTATTTTCAACTGAGTCTCGCCTTCTAATATTTCTATTTAATTTGAAGCTTCCACCCTTATTTTGGTCTGTTTAGCAACGTGAATCAATCTGAATCAAGCCCAGGTTCGCTCATCTTTGGGATGGATCTGCCAAATACCAACTGAACGCGCTTGAGTCTATCGAGAAACGGGCCAAGAGACTCATTGGCAACGATGCACTGGTCGAGTCAAAACTCCAGAGCCAAGCATCAACGACGAGTTGCAAGTCTATCGGTCTTCTATCGGTTACATTTCAGGGAGTGTGCTACGGAATTACAGAATCTAATTCCGCCAAGCCCGTTCCATCATCGGACTACAAGACAAATATCGAGATCCGGCTGCTAGAATCTGCAGGTATCTGTTTTTTTAATTAAACTTATTTTTATGAATGTTACATAGTAGCAGAATAGATTACAATACGGTTGCCTAGCAAAATTTGGCCGCAATTACCTTTAGTTAAATTTATGGTAATTCGTAGTTCTTAATTACTTGCAGGTACATGTTTTTTAAGTGAACCCAACATCATTTGAAAGGAAATTATGTATTCAGCCGCAAACCATAGGTTGCCAGGTGTAACAGGTATCTTATTGTTAATTATTTACGCTTATTACACGTGTTTAACAGCCGGATCATAGGCTAAAACGGCGATGCGCCATCGTTACATGGTGGACATCCCACCCATACGCACAAAACGTTTTGGGAATACTTTTATTGTGCGTACGGCTAAGGAGTGGAATTCCCTGCCGGAGTCTGTGTTTCCCGATCGCTATAGCCTGAGGGGTCTTTAAGCCAAGAGTCAATAGGTCACTTCTAGGTAAGCCTGCTCCATCTTCGACCACATCATCACTTACCACCAGGTGAGATGGTCGTGAAACGCGAGCCTGTTATCAATAAAAAGCATATAAGATCCCTTTGAGAAGCCCTTTATTTTGATACCCCTCAATGGGTTTGAAAGAAAAAAAAATCTGTGCCTCTTAATATGGCCCTCAAAATCCGTTTTAAAACGTTATATATATAAATGGTTGCTTAAAATGAAATATGGTGGAAGAAACCTCAAAATAATTTTTAAAGACTTATTCAACTATCCCCACCTGATAAAGTTTGTCAATATTTATTGTTTTACTTTTGACTATATGGCGTCTGGTGAATTTTAATATCTGTCATGTCTTTAGTGACACTCGCAAGATTAAGACAAATTGAGTGACGTAAGAAGCAAAAACATACATACATAGACTGTGAAACACATATTTTTACCCTCCACAGTCGGGTGAAAAAGCTATTTAGCAGCAGAACACTGATATTATAAGTTTTTGAACTACATGGTCTCTAACAGTATCATTAAAACTTACAACGGGACATTTACCACGTGTATTTATTGTTCCGATATTTTGGCACCGTTGCAAGCGCCATGATCACGGATGAACTGAAGTTACTGCAGGTGGACGTTAATGAGCAGACAAATCGATCTACCACTTTCTTTTAGGAAACTCGAAACAATAAATACACCTGGTAAATACCCTGAACTTCTAATGATGACACTGACATTGAGCAAAGCCAACATAATCCTTCGTTGTGAAGCGAGCAGGCTCGACTGTGTGTTCGTGAATCACTGTTGCAAGTTGTCCACGTTGGTGTTGAGCTTGTAGCTTCGATTCGCGAACCAACCTTGTAATTTAAGTTAAGTACTAACGATTAAGGAATTTTGTTACTAACCAATTGAGTTTTGTTACTTGCAAAAAAAAAAATGAAATGAAAGGAGACTCAAAAAAATAAGTATACATACACACCCCCTCTCATTCTAGCGCTGGGGTTTGAACATACTACATAACAGACGCAGCCTTAGATTTGTTATCCATTTCAGCAACTCCAAAACAATCTGTTAACGATGTCAATGACTACTTCGCGGAGATTGGTAAAGACCTTGCTGAGAATATCATGAAGCGGTCAGTGGTATCGCCTAGTAATATCTCTTGCAATACCTCGCACTCTATGGTTCTGTTGCCAACAGACGAAGCGGAAGTTACAAAATTAATATTGTCGCTTCGCAATGAATGTTCTATGGGATGGGACCGAATATCTAACAGTCTCCTTAAAAAACACATAGCCATAGTAGTCCCACCTGTAACTTATATTTGCAATCTCGCTCTCAACACAGGTAAATTTCCCAGGGCATTTAAAAAGGCTATTATACACCCGATCTTCAAGGATGGGGACAAAAACCGTGTCAACAACTATAGACCTATAGCCGTGCTGCCGGCTCTATCCAAGATTCTTGAACGGATCATGAACAGTAGACTAGTTGATTACTTGGAGAAATATAACCTTCTCTCTCCCTCCCAATACGGATTTAGGCCCGGTAACTCGACTTCCGATGCTGTTCATGATCTAACCAATTATATCGTCACAAATATGGATGCTGGCCGCAAAGTCTTGGGGATCTTTCTCGATCTTGCCAAAGCATTTGACACGGTTTCTGTACCTGTACTCATTGGGAAGATGGAACGGCTTGGAATTAGAGGGGTCCAATTAAAACTATTTGAGTGAGCATACTCAGAGTGTGAAAATAGACAAGCACGTTAGTAATGAGCACCTAGTCACCTACGGCGTGCCTCAAGGCAGTGTACTGGGGCCAACCCTATTTCTCCTATATATAAATGCCCTGGGTATGCTCACCCTCCCCGGAGGCAAAATTGTAACTTTTGCAGACGATACTGCATTATTATTCAACGCGGATACTTGGAGTGAAGTCTATGGGCTTGCTCAATCAGGGCTCAATCAGGCTTCAACTAAGTATCAGAATGGTTACGAAATAATATCCTCACACTTAACGCTGCAAAAACCAATTACGTCACTTTCTCCATCAAACAAAACCGGCCAACCTCGGATACTTCCTCCATCGTAACTCATACTTGTCCGTTGCCACACTCTACCACCTGCTCATGCACTCACATCCACAAAGCAGATAATGTAAAATATCTGGGTATTATCATAGATAGCAAGTTAAACTTTCATGAACATATTCACTCACTGAGTAGCAGGCTGCGCAAATTAATCTACGTCTTTAAGACCCTGAGACAGGTGGCTGATGAAAAGTTGAAGAAATCAGTGTATTTTGTTCTTGCTCAATCTTTGCTAGCGTACTGTGTCACTTCTTGGGGAGGTGCCCCAAAATCCACTATACTTGAATTAGAAAGAGCCCAGAGAGCCATCCTGAAAGTGTCCTTATTCCGACCCTTTGACTACTCCACTACTCTTCTATATAAAGAAGCGAAAGTTTTGACCGTACGCCAACTTTTCTTACTGCAAACAATACTGAAACAGCATAGCGTCCTTACATATAGCCCCCTTCTCTCTCGTGGCAAAAGGCGGTTCAATCCCGTAGACAATCGACAAACCCGGCTGTCGACCAAGTTTGCTCAGTGATTTTTTTTGTTTTCTCGGTCAATACATTTATAATAAGGTTAACAGGATCCTGCATATTTATGATTTTAACAGAAATAAATGTAAATCGGAAGTAACTAATTGGATCCAAGAACTAAATTATCGTGACACTGAAGATATGCTTGCTATCCCTGTATAGACAATGGAAAAAAAAAAACTATCACATTCACCCACTCACTCCACACACACTCACTATACATACACATTAACTATACATACACACTATACACGCACCTACGTCTCCACTTAATACTAATCCCACTAAAAACATTATTATTATTTTTTGTATTTCGATTAATTTTTAGTTTTATTTTCTTCCTAAATTTTTAAAAACTTGTAAATTATAAGGTGACTCCTGACCACTAAGATATAGAGCACTTGAAATGTTAACCCAAAGGGTGGAGACCTGGTGTCCTGAAATACAGGCCCTGGCCTAGTTTAGGCACCAGTCTCCCACAATGTTTATTGTATGGAATATGTCCCTAATAACTGTAAAATTGTACATAAATATTGTGGTGAGAGAATAAAGATTATGATTATGATTATACTCTTCAATCCGGACCCCCGACTGAATATTATGTACCTGTTCCAAGAGTTCAGGGCTGAGCCACATGAGGTTGGTGTTGTCGGCGTCTGGGGGTGGAAGCTGGTGCAGATGCCGCTGCCTGCGCCCGCGCACCATGAGCGACGCAGCACTGCGCAGCCCTGACAGACGCACGCCGCCGTTCGCACCCACCAGGACATGGCTGGCGCGGACACTCCTGAACAAAGATAGTTAAGAAAATCATCATTCATTTGCCGAGTATTAGTGTGTTACATTTACCCATCGTTACATGGTAAACATCAGGGGCGTGCATAGGATTATGACAGGGCATGCGGCGGAGTAAAAACACACAAAAACTTCTTCTCTTATAGATTTTTAGCATAGCCACAGCCACGCATCGTAGCATGGTGGCGATGCGTGGCTGTGGCTATGCTAAAAATCTATAAAAGAAGAAGTTTTTGTGAGTAATCAGTCACAAAAACTTCTTCTTTTATAGATTTTTAGCATAGCCACAGCCACGCATCGTAGCATGGTGGCGATGCGCGGCTGTGGCTATGCTAAAAATCTATAAAAGAAGAAGTTTTCGTGTGTTTTTACTCCGCCGCATGCCCTGTCATAATCCTATGCACGCGCCTGGTAAACATCCCACCCATACGCACAAAACGTTTTGGGAATACTTTCATTGTGCGTACGGCTAAGGAGTGGAATTCCCTGCCGGAGTCAGTGTTTCCTGATCGCTATAACCTGGGAGTCTTTAAGTCAAGAGTGAATAGGTTACTTCTAGGCAAGCGTGCTCCATCTTCGACCACATCATCACTTACCATCAGGTGAGATGGTGGTCAAACGCGAGCCTATTATCAATAAAAAAAAGACTGCCTGGGCTGTGAGTAGCTGGGTAACACGATACCCCTTGGCTTGACCATTGTCAGATTAATTGGCTTCTGGCTAACCGTAACGACTATCAAAGATGATAGCCGGGACTAACGACCCACACAGTTATCACACCTCCAACTTTCAAACTCCGGGCTACTACTGAGAAATTCCTTACAGAAAACACAATAGCACTTTTTGCTCGCCGACCCGAGCCCGAGACCTCGTGTTACCACCCTACCTTAATGTTATTGTTGTTTTTTTTTAAAGTCTATAATACAATATGTTAACTAACAGAGGGTGTTGCCGTTAACCCGCAATAGTATAGCATCCATACATGCTAAAAAAATATTTCCATTCAAAAACGAAATGTTATTTTTTTAATATTAAAATATTCACTAAAAATGTTAAATTGATACGTAAAAGAAACACTCTGTACATGCGTACGCATTCATGAATAAATTGCGACGTTGCCGTCCTTCAAGTACGCGTGTACAGAGTGTTTCTTTTACGTATGTCGCTTAGCCCCTAGTAGCACAGGGGTTCTAATTTCTAATAGATATTCGGATGTCTAGGTGTACCTACAGTAGATTTCGCTTACCTATCTACCTAATATCTATAAATGAAAAGTAAAGGTCACCACAGTTGCTGACCATCTGGTGGATGTAAACACAAAATAAGAGAGCTCTTTGTATCTTTGGAGGCCGACTCCGGTCGCAATATCTGCATGGGATTTCTGAGGTACAAATTATTCATTAAAAACAGTTGCTACACCCGAACTCGACGTTATATGCAAAGTCGCTAGTGTTGTATTTTGTACTAAAATATGTACCTGCATTTAAATATTTTAGCCAGGCGACTTGTAAAGAAAGAATGCAGCCCCTCTCCACTTTCTGACCATTAATCTGAATAATAACATAATATACCGGCTTATAATGTTCCCAATGCTGGGACACAAGCCCAAAACGGGTTTATGGATGTCACAGATTTTTTGGTCCAAATGATGGAAATTACACAAAGTAATGAGCCTGTCTGGGTTTAAACCAAGGACCTACAACTCGTACCTAAGTCTTGCTTGTTACCACTGGGCCATCATTGCTCTCTGCTCTTAGATTAACAACTACGGAATGGGAATTAATTTAGGACCCCCTATTCAGCATTTAACCCGGCCCAGTGGGGCGTACCGATCCTCATTAACATAAGAATCCAGAAACAGAGAATAGATCAATGACAATTGTTAACTGTCAAGATGATAAATTACTGTTGATTTTTATCATTAATTCATTACTTATATGTTTAGACTTTGACCAACAATGTAGGAAGTTAAAATCATCAATGCTAATGTGAAATGACTCAGGTCTTAGTCTAGGAAAATTGGCATTGTAAGTATTTGTAAATACTATGTGACAATGCAGATTTCTTTTTGTGTTCATTGTTTACTGTATTTTTGAGTGAGCGCCTTTGTGCTCACTCACAAAAATACCCTCCACAAAAGATTTCTTTATGTAGGTCACAAAGAAATCTTTATTTCTTTATGTAGGTAGCATATGGATACCAACTGTGTTTAGCGGTCAGGTCTAGGCCCGAGTCAACGGCACGCCGTGTTCCGCGCGCGACTCAAAGAGCAGTCAGCAACATTGACGAAGCCCAATATTGCCTTACGGGGTTGTGGGAATGTTCTAACAAGATAACGCGGCCCCAGAATGCAAAGGCAACTGAAGGAGCTGGGTGGACTTTTGGTCAATAGAAGTCTGACACTCCTTTCCGCTCCACCTTCAAGAGTCATTTGATGATTTTCCCACACACAAAAAAGGTTTGTAGGGACTCCTTTTTTCTGTGTGGAAAAATCATCAAATTAATGATAAAAGTAATTCCTACTTTTTTAAGCATGACATATTAAAATTGAAGTCTTGTAATTGTGTCTGCTAAAATCTTACTAGCCCAACATTATACCAGGTATGTATGTATGTTGGGATTGGCATCCAGTCTAACTACATACAGCTGGGCACAAGTGTTTTAGATAGAGCGACTACCTATCTGACATACACAACCCAGTATCTGGGTAATACGATATTCTGGCTTCTGACAGGACGGACCAACAAACTTTCTGAAGCACGGAGGAATCTCAATATGTAATTAAAGACACCCAACCAGGAATTGATCTCTGAAAGTGTTGTTAACCTTGATTAACAACAAGGGGGGTTGTTATTATTATTCCACAAGTTCCTCAAAGTGTCTGTCAAGGAGTGAATGCTCTCAGATCAGTTTGGTAAACATACAAACTACCATGACCCAAATGTTAACGAGTCAAAATTTGGTACCTTATCTTTAAAATGTAAAATTTAAATTTATGTGTTAAGAAAACCCATAGATTTAAACCTAATAAAATATGATTATTGCTAGTTTGATTCTTTGTGTAGTGACTATGCTTTGCTGTTTTTCTGCATTCATGGACAAGATATTAATTCATTCAAGGACCTATTTGTTGCCCTGAATCTATTGTATTGTATCTATTGTATTCTGTGTCAAATCCATCCAAAGATTGTCTGTAAAAGAGCTTTTAGCGATAAGACTGCCCATTGTATCACCCTTTTTAGTTGTTAAGTCCATAATTTTGTTTTAGTGTTATGGTGTACAATAAAGAATATATCTATCTATATATAAGCAAAAATGACTAGTGATACTAAATAATCTATTAAAAATAATCATACCTATGAATATACAACTGTTTGTGCAAATACTGTAGAGCTTGCAGTGCGTCTCTCAGCACAATAGCACAGGCCAGCTCTGGTAGTCCCTCCTGGAAGTACCGGTCCAGGATATCTCGGCAGGAGCCGAATGTCATGAGCGGAGACACTACATACAGCTCCCGTCCATGTACAAAGGAAGTCAAATATGGCAGTATGTTTACATGTTGCAGTTCTTTCCTTGTGAGTATATCTTGCTGAAAGAATTTAAATGGATTTAATAGAAATCTTGCTTGTTTTTACCACAGGGAGAGATATTACGGCAACATTCACAGATCAAAACGGGATGAGTTTAAAAAGACATTTAAAAAATGCAATTACATGTGCCTAGTATTTAGTTAGGGAGTGCCCTTTAGAAGCCCTTGGATGACCTATAAAAAGGATGTGTTCAAATATTCAGGGACAAAAACTGGATAAAATGTATCTGTAATTACTTAGAAAATTAAGAAGTCTTTTATTTGCATTGTCTTTCCAGGGGACTAAAAAAGAAAAAACCTAACTATTACATACCTGTATCAAACTAGCGTTTTCCTTCGTTTTGTCAACAAAATACCTCTTGATAGCGACATTTTGATTGCTGGGCTTGTACAGTGCTGAATAAACAACTGCTACTCCTCCACAGCACTCTGTTATTATTGAAGTAAGTTGATAGTCATTGATATCAGGGTTATACATTTTATTTCGATCTAATCACTTGTCCAAATGATCGTCAATTTGATGCTCCCTTCGTCAACAATACATAATGGATAAGATATTTTCTAAACAAAAATAGTATTTAATAAAATGACAGTGTTGTACTAAAGTAAATATTAATTAGCAAAATAAAATTGGTCAATGTTTTTATTATTTGACAATAGTCGCAATCCATTCCATTACCGTCAAAACGGGCAAACGTCGTATATGAAGCATTAATTACTGCAATTAATGCTTCATACACGATAAACTATTCAAGAAAGTAAATTGTAATTTAGTGGACATGTGGACTTTATTTTCGTTTAATAAATCTACAAAATGTTTACTTGCAAAGGCAAAATTAAGGATTTAAAAAAAAAACAGTGTTTGACAAGCATTTATGAAATTCAGAAAGTTCGAAATATGTAGGTATGCTTTAGTTGTATAAAAAACTGATATTGGAATGTTTTGAGGGCGTGGAGTGACATTGATTATTAAGTGCTGCATGTAACGAAAAGACTTTTGTTAGAAAGTTTTTTGTACAGTATCAACGAAATTAAAAGATTTAATATAGAATCATAACGTTTGTTATAATTTTAATATTTGTAAAAATTCAAATACCTTTGATGTAATTCATCATTTGATTAAAATTATATAAGATTAAAAGTGAAAAAAATAAAAACATCCTAGGACAGGTCTCAATATTTATAACCTGTGGAAAAGTCAAAATTTGAATTCGACCAGTTTTTTTTTTATTTAAGTTATATTCTAATTAATTTGAATTTCTTAGTTTCGTAATTTGCGATAGTGAGTTAGTGTTTGTTTTTATTAATTCGGCATTCACACCATGGATTGCAACAAAACAACGATTCTGTTGTATCGCAATGAGGTATTTTTTATATTTGTTTTCATGTTGTTATCTAAGTTATCTATGCGCAAAATCATTATCTTCTGCACTATGTACCTAATATGCTTAGAATACAGAAAGAACCCTGTATTCTGAGCTAATATGTATGTTTAGCCTTAGCAGGACTCTGCTGAAACAACATTCGATGTACTTTAAATTAAGCTGCGTTGTATAGTTCTCGTCAAATAACTTGGCAAGAGTCGTTCAATGCGCAGAAGTCGATTTTTAGGTCTCAGCGGTTGTCAGCGTACCTTACGTTGTACCCTTTGTTATTGTTACGAGTTGTTGTTTTAAATTTAGCTTTTGTTACGTTGATTACAATGCCAGGACCAAATACCGTTTTACTCAGACTATTAAAACGTCAGAATGAACAGTCACTATAGTTAAGGAAGGTTGAAATTCCGAATTCGTCACTGTTTTTAGGACACCGGGAAAAAAGAAGAATAAAAGGGGTAGCAGTTTTATTAAATAATTGTGACGACGAGAACATTTTTTTTTAAATACATTTTTTTCACTTTCAAATATATTTATGTATTATATCTATTTTATTTATAATAACGAATGAATTCCTCTTCTTTCTTTAACATTCTTCTGAACAGACATGATTAAAAATAAATTATGGCAATAACCATAGAATAATGGCAAGTAGTAAAAGTGACCACTTTTTTCTTCCACTAAGTGCACGATGCGCGAACTTACCCCCACTACGCCAAAACCTTGCCAACTTACGTGACGAGGACTATAACCTGGTCTTGTCTCAAATGTTTGTTTATTTTTTACCGATAATTCAATTGAATAGGTTATTCAATAAAATACTTACAGTGCAATTTCACTAAGAATATCGATCGGCAACTTAGCGCCCGAGGAGAATATGATACCTACATTACCTACACTATGTTAGCGCCATATTGTGACGTCATATCTAAGTATAAACTATTAAAATTAAATCTAAGAAGATTGAGCGCAATAAAACCGAATCTTCAATTCTACTCATCACTGTATCAGTTTCCAAGTAATTGTCGTCGTCGTCATCACAGTCATGATCGTCATCACTGTTGCTTTCTCTTATAAATTTAAATATGGATTAGGTCTCAGATTATAAAACAAAAGGTTTAGTTTTATAATCTGAGGGATTGGGTATAGTAGGTTTTTTAAAATTTACTCCACCAATTGTTTTTTTGTATCATATGAGACATCGGACCCCACAATCCGAAAGATTCGGCCCTAAACGGCTTGAAAGTATAACTATCAACGAGGTTATTATATTTCTGCCGCCTGAGGTTCGCTGGAGCTTGTAGCGTAAATAAAATTAAGTGCTCAGTAAAACACAAACCGCTACTTAACACGTTTAATTTTGATTAAAAGGAAAAAGATAGAAAACAAGTACTAAATTAAAAAAAATAAAAAAGTTAATTATTAGTTATTATTGGGAACCTTTCAGTGATGGCGTGGGTTAACTTAGCGGAAAGAAAAAGAATGTTATCGAAAGTATTATGCAAATATTTTTAACTTACCTAACAAAAAAATCGATTGCAATCGGTTATAGCTAGGCGAATACGCATTATTAGTAATTTTAATTACAAAAACACTAAGAGCATCCAACGCGTCTTGATAGGCCTTAGGTTAGAAAGAGTTTTTGACGTGAGAATTTTAGATTAGAAATATACAAATTAGGTGCACTATTTAAAATAGAACTCCTGCTGCGAAAACTCGGTAATTCCTGGACGGCTGAACACGACTGTGGGAAGTAACGTAGAAATCACGGAGCCACTGCGCTGCGGAGTCCGCATCTACCTCGTACTCGCTTCAGGCCTTTGAGATGGACGTCTCAGGCACAGGATGTGCTCGGATATCGGGCGAGAGCGCCCCGACCTCCGTCGTCGATAACCGACGTCGCTTGCCCGTAGGGTGGAGCCAAAAATTGGCTTGTAACGGGATCTAAACAAAAAAGAAACTTCAGACCACCGATGCAAGCTGAATCTTTGATTAATTATGAAACTAGTGCGAAATGGATCGAAAAGAAAAAGACGACAATACATACCAAATTAACCAGAAAATCACCCACAGACTATACTTTTGCTAGGACACTTTATATTTTTTTATTGGGTTTACACCAACAGAAAAAACTTTCACTTCATAATTTCGATATTAATCACAAAAAATAAGGTCGACCATCACTTATCGGGTCCCAAAAATGTAATGACGCCGTCAAAAGGCAAACAACCGACGATTTTTTCACGATTCCTGGTTCAAATGTGAATAACAGCTATGAAGAAAAAATTTTTATTGAAAAGTTTGGATTAGGATTGGAGGAGGTTTTAACCGTAGCGGTTTCACGCTACAGTACCCCATTCCCAGTAAAAAAAAATTGAGAGTAGCAACCCTAAAGGTGAGTGGCAACCCTAAAGGAAAGGTTAGTGACAACCCTAAAAGAAAGGTGGTTGACAACCCTAAAAGAAAGGTGAGAGATCAACCCAAGTGAATGTATCAACCCAGTGAGAGGGTGACAACGCTATAACAGATTGACATCACAACAACAGATTGAAAACACAACAACAGATTGAAAACACAATAACAGACTGACAACACAAAAGGGATAGCATCAACCAAGAGTGAAAACCATAATATACAAATTAAATAAACTAGCCTAACTAACTTTAAACTAAATACATCAAATCAACAACATCGAAGTGCAGCTGATACTGAATAAAATTGAAAGCCGGCCTCCAGTTTAGACGTTAACAGTGCGAGCTTCAGATGCGTCTCCTAAACCTACATTAGAATAGAAAAACAAACGATAGATCTAGAGTAATATTCTTAAATATATATAGGAACAAAGAACAATAATCAACACGAAACAAATAAGAGTTGAGATTAAGAAATAACTTAAAAATACGACGAAAACTCAAAGGAAGTCAAACAAAAACTCGAAGTCGAACACAAAAGCTCGAAGTCAGATAAAAACTCTAAGTGAGACACGACTCAAAGTCCAACACGACTCAAAGTCAAACACAACTCAAAGTCAAACACGACTCAAAGTCAAACACGACTCAAAGTCGAACACGACTCAAAGTCAAACACGACTCAAAGTCAAACACGACTCAAAGTCAAACACGACTCAAAGTCAAACACGACTCAAAGTCAAACACGACTCAAAGTCAAACACGACTCAAAGTCAAACACGACTCAAAGTCAAACACGACTCAAGACTGAATTTAAGAGCTTAATTTATAGAGGGATGAGTTAGAAGGTTAAGTTAAAGAGAGAGGGTTAAGTTGAAGAGGGTGGACCTTAAATCAAAATCAAAAATACGACGCCTAATGAGAGGAAATGGTTATGAATAAATATTAACTCCAGGGAGGAATGAGGGTCGAAATAATAAAAGAGGTGTCGTTAATTGAAAACTAATGGCCTAACATAAGTAATGCTGATTAAGTTAAGAATATGGAACAAATTAATTCATTTAAGTATGTCTTTTATATGATATTGTCCAATATGATGAGAATCACAGTCTTGTAGGACATATGTAGTCATGGAGATGACTCTGATCACACGACATTTAATGAAACGAGGAGCAAGCTTTCCTGTAAAGTATTCAGCAGCTGACGATTTTGAAAAATTACGCCTCCATACAATGTCGCCGGCATTAAGTGTAATAGCCGTCCGGTTCGTATTGTAATTTCGCGAATTACGGAGAAAAGCAGAAGAAAGATTGTCCGCTACTTTTGCGTAAATCTCGGCGAGCGAAGTCAGATTACTCGCGTGTTGTTCCCGACTTTCAGCTAAATTAGTGCTTAGAGTCTGGTTATTCGCACGCGATGAATCCATACAGACTTCTCTACCGAATATGAGAAAGTTTGGCGTAAACCCTGTGGCTAAATTAATACATGAATTGAGGTAAAGTTTGACCTTGGGTAACAATTTAGCCCAATTCCTTTGGTTCTCGCCAACCAATATGCTCAAACAAGTAACGACACTTTGGTTATAACGTTCTACCGTGTTTGCTTGTGGAGTGTAATAAGGGGTATATGTAGGGGATTCAATGCGAAACGATCTAAGAAAGTTTAAAAACTGATTAATACGAAAAACGGTAGCATTATCACAGAGAATAGACCGTGGAACTCCGAAGTTAAAAAATATTTCAGATTCCAAAGCTTTTATAACTGAATTGGCGTCAATCCTTTTAAGGGGCACTAACCAAACATATTTAGAAAAAACATCGACCATAGATAAAATGTATTTGAACCCATAATAAGCGATTGGAAGCGGTCCAATAACGTCGATAGAAATCATTTGTAAAGGTAAAGAAACTTCCTTTGGATAACACATATGACCACGTGGTTGGGAATTCGCGATCTTATAAGCTTTACAAACCTCACATTGCCTTAAAGTCTCAGAAACATCTCGAAACATATTTGGCCAGTAAAAGTTATCCTTGAGCTTAAAATAAGTCTTTGAAACTCCAGGATGTATAGAGAGAGGATTATTATGAGCTTCCCATATAGCGGATTTAACTTTTTCAACGGGTAAAACTACGCGCCAAGGATCAGAGCACAATGGGTTAGTGATTGGCATGCGTCTTAACAGAACACCGTTCCGAATGGCGTAAGCTGGAAACGTTTGAGGGGAGTCACGAGCCCCTAAATACACCTTTTTATACCATCTATCATTGGTATGGTCAGGTCCTTGATCGAATGTAACCGGACTCGCGTACATTCTAGATAAAGCGTCTGGAACGACGTGTTGCGACCCTTTGCGATGAATGATATCAAACGTGTATTGGGAAATCACAGTAGCCCATCGCGCCAAACGCCCTGAGGGATTACATAGTGTGAGGAGCCATTTCAAGGCCATATGATCGGTTATAACAGAAAACTTCATTCCATCTAAATAACAGCGAAAATGTTTAATGGAATCAAGAACGGATAAAAGTTCACGTTCAGTTGTACTATAATTGCGTTCTGCTTTTGAGAATAAGCGTGAATAATAAGCGATAGGATGTTCAACACCATCGAACTTTTGAGAAAGAACTGAACCAAGACCAACAGCTGACGCATCACATTGCAAAATGAAGGGCTTCGAGAAATCTGGACAAGCCATAACGGGAGTATTGATGAGCGCATCCTTTAATTTTAGGAATGCTTGATCGGCGGCATCATCCCAACTTATAGGGTCACGACCCTTCTTTTTTCCTATAAGGGCAGTGAGTGGAGCTATTATAGAAGAAAAACCATCAACAAAACGCCTATAATATGAGCATAACCCAATAAAACCACGTAGTGACTTAGCTGTAGTAGGAACGGGATTGAGAGTCAGAGGGAAGGGTATGTGAGTCAGGAGGTAGGGAATTAGAGTCGGGAGGAAGGTACATATTACCTTTGATATTTTTGTTAAAAGCTTGACTAAAAACTGAAGTCAAACCGAACTTATTCCAAAATTCGATACCTAAAATAACTGAAGAAGACATAGAACGTGCTACTAAAAAATCGAGGACAAAAGTCGTACCATTAAACTGGGAGAAAGATAGTTCCTAAAATATCAATAGGAGAGTTATTAGCGGAAATAACACGTGGGAACTGAACGTTTGATTTTAAAGAAATACCCAGTTGTTGGGTTAAACAATCACTAATAAGGGACATTTGTGCACCAGAGTCAAGTAGGGCTTTAACGACCCGGTTACACAATATGATCTCGATGAAAGGACGGTTATCAGACGAATCGGACGCTATCACCGGTGACACTGTACGGAGTAATGCGTGTCGCCGGTGGGCTAAACATTTTTTTGGATTGCATTTTGGGCAATCACGAGTTATAAAACCAGGTGTGCGGCATTTAAAACATAGCATACCAGGGAAATCAGGGCAAGTACGATAGGGGTGTCCCGTTTTATTGCATTTTGGACAGATTTGTGATTGATTTGTTGCGCTTGAAACTAATTTTATAGATTTGGGCAAAAAACTTTCAAAATGCGATGCAGTGTCAATGAGCGCATCTAAGTCAGTAAATTTATGTACCGATAAGCATGGAAAATATCTAGGATGCATGTTGTGAGTGATAATTTCTAATAGTTCAGATTTATCGACTGGTTTACGTAATGTATCATTCAATTGAGAAATCTGATGCACAAAATGTAAAACAGGTTGATCTGATTTCTGTTTTGTATTTCTAACTTGTTGACCGGTTTTAAACTCGAAATCAATTTCTCCGAATGTATTGAAGAAATTTTCTTTTAATTCGGGGTAAGTCATATCAGGTCGACGGATTGACCTATAATAATTCAAGGCGCGACCGGATAACACTTCGTGGAAGCGTTTAAGCAGATATCTGTCAGTTATGTCGTCTGAATCCTTCTCTTCTTCGATACTGGTAAAAAAATTTCGAACACTGGTATCTCCAGTATAATTTATGTTCCATTTTCTTAGCGAAAATCGTTTTAGAAGGTAACCGGGACAGTCCTCGGATTTCATAGGAGAAGGTAAGTTAGAACGACTAGTACCCGGAGTGGGCCTAGGTGGAATGGGAGGAGGTCTAGAAATAATAATACTTTCGTGTAAAGGAGTCTCACCGATAGAACCTTCTTCGGACATTTTTAAACACAAAATAGAAATAGATTAAATGAAAGAGCGGGACTTAGCAGGAAATCGTTAGATATCGTGCCGTAATATCGATACGGGAAGAAGACAACATAATGAACGTCAAAGGAATCCGCTGGGCTAAGAATCCAACAAAAACAGATACTAGCAAATAGCAGAAAAGCAAACAGTCGGGCTAAAAAATAAAAAAGGTAGACACTAGCACACGACCATTCAAAAAGCTTACCTTTGGTCACGATGCCTAACCATCCACACATCAAACACACTCTACGGGAAACTAACTACCGCTACCTACTGGGATAAAATAAAACTCGGGATAGATACGTATATTTTGGGAGAAAATAAAAGAATTGGAAATTGGGTATAGTTACAAAGTTAATCTTTAAAATTGAATTTCACAAACATCACACAATTAAGCAAAGAACATAAATTCAGTTAGCAATTCCGTAGTCCAGTCGTATGAATCGGGAAAACATTCAAGACAGGTAATCCTTTTAACTTCCATACGGGTATCTGACCAATTCTAAAACCTGAAACTCACAACAAGAAAGATGAAAATTAAAGATTGCTCTCAAGAGCAACCACACACGAGATAACAAAAAAAAAATAGGTATTTTAGTAATAATTAATATGCAAACTTACTTTAATTCGGGCGCCATATTGTAGCGTAAATAAAATTAAGTGCTCAGTAAAACACAAACCGCTACTTAACACGTTTAATTTTGATTAAAAGGAAAAAGATAGAAAACAAGTACTAAATTAAAAAAAATAAAAAAGTTAAATATTAGTTATTATTGGGAACCTTTCAGTGATGGCGTGGGTTAACTTAGCGGAAAGAAAAAGAATGTTATCGAAAGTATTATGCAAATATTTTTAACTTACCTAACAAAAAAATCGATTGCAATCGGTTATAGCTAGGCGAATACGCATTATTAGTAATTTTAATTACAAAAACACTAAGAGCATCCAACGCGTCTTGATAGGCCTTAGGTTAGAAAGAGTTTTTGACGTGAGAATTTTAGATTAGAAATATACAAATTAGGTGCACTATTTAAAATAGAACTCCTGCTGCGAAAACTCGGTAATTCCTGGACGGCTGAACACGACTGTGGGAAGTAACGTAGAAATCACGGAGCCACTGCGCTGCGGAGTCCGCATCTACCTCGTACTCGCTTCAGGCCTTTGAGATGGACGTCTCAGGCACAGGATGTGCTCGGATATCGGGCGAGAGCGCCCCGACCTCCGTCGTCGATAACCGACGTCGCTTGCCCGTAGGGTGGAGCCAAAAATTGGCTTGTAACGGGATCTAAACAAAAAAGAAACTTCAGACCACCGATGCAAGCTGAATCTTTGATTAATTATGAAACTAGTGCGAAATGGATCGAAAAGAAAAAGACGACAATACATACCAAATTAACCAGAAAATCACCCACAGACTATACTTTTGCTAGGACACTTTATATTTTTTTATTGGGTTTACACCAACAGAAAAAAACTTTCACTTCATAATTTCGATATTAATCACAAAAAATAAGGTCGACCATCACTTATCGGGTCCCAAAAATGTAATGACGCCGTCAAAAGGCAAACAACCGACGATTTTTTCACGATTCCTGGTTCAAATGTGAATAACAGCTATGAAGAAAAAATTTTTTATTGAAAAGGTTGGATTAGGATTGGAGGAGGTTTTAACCGTAGCGGTTTTACGCTACAAGCTACAGCGGCAGCACCAGCACTTGCATAGCCGATCGAGTTAGTAAGAGGCATAGATAGTCTTTGGTAAGAGGGGATGGTGCAAGAGTATCCACTCAAGTAGTGTGAATGCGGGTATTTCCATGGAAATAAAGACATGTCCTCCGGTCTCTTGCCATAATCGCGAGCCGGGCTATTTGTTTCTAATACAGCCGGAACAACGGAATAGAAAATATAATATAGAGAAATATAGAATAGAGAGAGTGTAGGGGCACTTCTTCTTAATTTTCTGTTCTGTGGCCGGAACGCCCGCGCCGGCCGCTGTTGACAAGAGCTCGTCGGAATGTCGGATGATGTCGTTCACATTCGCGTGATGACCGTTACGGCTGCATGACAGGCCGCGGTGACCGAGGCGAGTGCTGTGGCAGCGATGTGGAGAATAACAGGAAAAGCCTGGACGAAGGGAAGCAGCGAGGCCGAAAGTAGTAGTAGGCCTATTATGTTTGACGACGGTAGTGCAAGAGACCCTACTCCTATTCACTCATAGCAGTAGTTAGCAGCAGTAGCGGATGTGGCAATTAGGTCGTTCTGAAACGGCATATGCCTCTCTGACCTCTGTAGACTAGCTACAGAGGTCAGAGAGGCATATGCCACCGCTTCTGAGGTAATGGATTTTCGGATGGATTAAAATTCGGGATTATATTGTATTATGTTAGCCGTAATCCAGTAATTCCTACTTTTAATAACATGCATCGGGCTATTTTGTTTGCTGTATATAATATATACCAAAAAAAAAATTGCATTCTTTTAAATAAGCGCATTACGCGCTCAAATTTTGGATCTAACCTGAAGGATAAACCTGTACCTTAGGTATCGTCAGAGCTTTCTTTTTATATTACGAATGAGCCCGCTCTTAACCTCGATCACACTTACCATAAGTGTAAGATGAGGTCTACGATCGAACAAGCGAGCCCAGAAAATGCCTATTCACTCTTGCTTTAAAGGCTGACGGGTCATATGTGGCAGGGAACACAGAAGCCGGCAGAGAGTTCCACACCTTGGCCGTGCGCACAATAAATGTAGACGAGAAGCGCTTCGTACGACAAGACGGTATATCGACCAAGTGTGGATGGTATCCTGCGGTACGTCTGGTGGACCGGTAGTAAAAGGGGATGAAGGGATTAGGTTGTGGAGCTCCTGCGCACACTCTCTGAAGTACAATCTGTAGAAGATAGACAGGCAAGCAAAGTTTCGCCGATGAGCCAGGCTGTGAAGCTTGCCTGCGAGAACCTCGTCACCTATGAGCCTTTTAGCTCTGCGTTCGATCGAGTCAAATGCAGCTAGCTGGTATTTGGCTGAGCCATCCCACAAGTGACTACAATCAGGGGCGGATCTACCTATGGGCTATTTGGGCTGCAGCCCAGGGCCCCGTGGATATAAGGGGCCCCCTGCCAGTTTTCATTAAAATATGTAACGAATGTAAAAATATGTAAAAAAAAAGAAAATGTGTAAAACACAATTTTGGCAGCGCTACAATTGATCAATCCGTATGTGCAATTATCGAGAACGAAGCAGGAAATTCCCTTGTCACTTATAATGATCGGGTATTTAGTATTAAAAATACTTAATACCCCTAGGAAGGGCGTAGGGTAGTTTCCTAAAATATATTTTTAGTCCGTCACGTAGTTTAACAAAAAACATTATACACGTATTTTTTATTTTTTCACGAAGGGAAAAATTAAGACGATACAGTGGTTGAAATTTCGCATAATGACACACTCCGGTAAAATTCTTAGCACTGTGTGACGTCAGTAGCTTCCACTCCTGTACTTTAAAGCTTTACATTTTGTGATTTTTTCTTGACTTGAAAGGGCAAAAAATACGTGACCAATATTTTTTGAATATCTACCTAATGGACTAAATAAAATAATTATTTTGTAACACAGGAAACTACCCTATTGCGTCGGGTAGTACCGCCACAATTTTGTTATTGTCATCTTAATACAAACTCAGTGTTTAATTGTCACAACTGTGTGTGAGTATGGGTATTTAGTGTGCTATTAAGTGATAAGTAACTTATTCTAATTAAATTCAAATTATTTATTAAACGTAAGCTATGTCAGAAAGCTTTTTAGAATAGAATAGAATATTCATTTATTTTCTCAGAATGTAGGTATTTACAATAAGGTGTTACAGTAACATATAAGAATCCTTTTTTCCCGCGGCAGGACGGTTACGCATCAGTAGTAGCATCGAAACATAAGTTAAACTTAAAATTTTTTTTTGATCTTTTATATTTTTATTATTATGAATGTGAGGAAAAAGTAGATTATTATTTCTTCTTATGTAATTTTCATTATAATTTATAGTTGATGTATGGCAGTTTGAGTATTTGTCTGACATACCCAAATGTCCTTACTTTGGTACTGTTCGTCTGATCGTTGAGCTCCTTAAGTTCAAGGTTGAGTTACTCGATAACTGACAAATGCTTGCACTCTGGATGGTCCGCTCAAATCTTTGTGCTCCATTCCTCAAAAGACACAACAGACATGAACCTTCATGCTTCTCATATGGTTTGACGAATACGAATTGTGTGGACTTTAAAAAAGATGTTGACTTCTGAGTTTGTTTCGGTGTTTTTTCTCAGAGTAGTCAGTTAGAAAACACCGGCCTCATCTAGCTTAACTTAAAACACAAAAAAATGACGTGTAAAAGTGTTATTTATAACCAATTTACAAATAAATATTATTGTTTCATTTACAAATATCAGAATTGAGCCTTGAAGATAAGTGAATTATCTTACTTATAATAACTGAAAGTAATCTGATTATGAAAAGATCCTACAATGCTCCTAATTTAGGAAATCTATAGTCTATACTAATATTATAAAGCAGTAAAGTTTGTTTCTTTGAATGCGCTAACCTTCGAAAGTACTGGGTGGATTAAGATAAAATTTGATATTGAAGTAGGTTGAAGCTTGAGGAGGGCTTTTTTTTACCCGACTGCTAGTTATGAATAATTTTAAAATATTAGTTATTAATAACAGAGTATGAAAACTTATGAAATCGCTGTTTTAGAAATTATAATATCAAATCATATACTGTCCTCTTAACCCGTATCATGGATACTGTGGAGTTTTTTTGCCGGTTTTTCTCCATAGAAAACAACCAATTTCAAACCGTGCACTAACTTCTGACGTTTTGTAAGGGCCCATGTGGGCCTATGTGAAATAAATATGTTGAGTTTGAGTTGGATAATGATATTTTTTGGCTAAGAATTCTAATTTCAATTTAATTTTATTTTAGAACATGGAATTCTTGTTTCAAAGTTTGTCATAACCATTAGTTATACACATATAGTTATGACAAACTTTGAAACTTGTACCTACGGCCCACAACCTCAACGTCGTTTACAAAACGAACTCTAAAAATGAATGCACCACCCGTTATTAGTTTGCTCGCTTCCGATCTGGAAATTTCGACC
Organism: Tholera decimalis; assembly: GCA_943138885.2. NCBI lineage: Eukaryota > Metazoa > Arthropoda > Insecta > Lepidoptera > Noctuidae > Tholera > Tholera decimalis. The sequence continues at coordinate 4,006,667 of OW964557.2, read as the reverse complement.
AGAAAAATGAACCCCGTTGTTGTCAATGACGAATTAAATGCGATTGTGGGAGCTAATGATCACCCAATCTGAGGCTGAATTAGCAACAGCTTACAATGCTAGTATCAAAACAATATTGATTCACTTGGCAAGGTAAAAAAGCTAGACGTCCGCCCTACGAATTGAGTGATCATCACCGCGAAGGACGCATCGAGACGTACCTTGCACTGCTTAACAGGCACACAAACGAAAGAATTTTGTTGCCTGCGGCGAAAAATGGATCCTGTTCGATAATTGTAAGCGCTCAGCAAATTAATTGGATCCTGGATTAGCATCTAAACGTTTTCCTAAACGAAAACTGACCCCTAGAAAAGTAATGGTCTCTGTTTGGTGGTCTAACCCTGGTGGAACTCATCACTACCAAACATGATGAGCATTACTGCAGAACTGAACACAAGTATAGAGAAGCTCGCGCGTCCTCATACTACACAGCAGATGGTCTACAAGTTACAAGAGCTGGTGTTGGAAGTTCTCCGCCATCCGTCAGATTTTGTTGCCTCCCGTCTAACTGATTTCTTCAAGAAGGACATCAATAAGCTACCACTGCGTTGGAAAAGATGCATCGATTGCATGAGTGATTACTTTGATAAATAGAAATAAAATATATAGAAAAAAACACGATGACTGATTTCATGAATAACATTGGTCAAGTTCTAACATATTCAGATGAACACCTGACGTAAAGAAGAAGTACCTAATCTTATTTTGGAAAATAAAGTTGTTCATATTTTCACTAATTGCTGTATACCATCTTAAATATTTTTTTTTTTGTCATTAACAATCTCTAGCTAATAAGAAGAGCGCTCTTTCGCCAAGATGTCGTATATTGAAAACAAATACCTATACGAAAAACAAAAGTCGAACGAATGACGGTCTAAATCATTGGTCAATTCTATCTACAGGGTTATTGGAAATATGTCCCGATCCTGTTAAGGGCGTGTAGATGAGGTCATTAACTAACAAATCAACTCTAAGTTTCTAGCCTAAAGTATACCATTATCGAGAAAAAAATTGTTTTTAAATATTAAAATAAAATAGGACTTTCTCTTTTAAAAATTTATAAAAAAAGTGAATACACGTTTTAGCATTCTTATTTATTAAATAGCAAAAAAATTAAGTTGCGCATAATAAAAAAATATAAAACAATTAAAAACCTCCGTACTTTTGAAAAAAGAGATCCAATACTTATTTTATTTTTATGATTTTTGCAACGTCTTATGAAATAAAAACTTTTTTGCAAAAAATAAAACCGACTTCCATATCAAAACACTACGAAGCCAAAAATAATTTTAATTTCGGTAGTCGGTGTTATTGGTTTTGTATTTTCTTTTTTTTCACACCGCCTTCCGAAATTAAAATTATTTTTGGCTTTGTAGTGTTTTGATATGGAAGTCGGTTTTATTTTTTGCAAAAAAGTTTTTATTTTCGTGCTTTTTAGTGGGTCAGTGAATTTTCCAAATCGGTTCGTAAATGACGGAGTTATGCGCGAACAAAAAACGCAATGCAGCGTAAACGAAAAGATCATCAACGTAAACATTTTTTTAGACTTGTTGATTTTTCAGAAACGGCTTGTCCGATTTCGATAAAATTTTCATGGGACCATTTGGGAAGTATACCCTTTCTAACAAGATCAGAATTTTTCAAATCGGTTGGCAAACGACGGAGTTATGCGTGGACAAACATAAAAAAAAAAAAAAAAAAAAAAAAAATACAAACATCCGAATTGAGAACCTCCTCCTTTTTTAGAAGTCGGTTAAAAATGCTTTTTCTCCTAAAAATCACTAATCTATTTTGACGGCGGAACATTTTATTTGTTAGTTAATGACCTCATCTACACGCCCTTAACAGGATCGGGACGCATTTCCAATAACCCTGTATATAGTACATATGTTTAAAAAAGAATCTATACTAATGTTATAAAGCGGAAAAGTTTGTTTGTTTGTTTGTTTGCTTGAACGCGCTAATCTTCGAAAGTACTGGGTGGATTTAGATGCAATTTGGTATGGAAGTAGCTTGAAGCTTGAGGAAGGTTATAGGCTACTTTTTACGCGACTGCAAAAAAGGAGAGTTATGTTTTTACCGTGATAGAATCCACGGGAGCGAAGCCCCTCGTGAGTACTAGTGAGTAAATAAAGGAATTTGCAGAAAATGCAGAAAGATCGTCAGTATATGATTGATTCTTCCATCTCCCTTTCACTACTAATATACCAGACGTACTACAGGGCACCATCCTCACTTGGTCAATATACCATCTTGTCATACTAAGCGATTCTTCGCTACATTTATTGTGCGCACGTTGGCCGTGCGCACAATAAATGTAGAGGAGAATCGTTTTGTCGGTCGGACTTAGACCGGTCTTTGAATCGGTTTGGAACTCTCTGTCGGCCTCTGTGTTCTTTTCCACATATGACCCGTCTGCCGCCTTTAAAGTAAGAGTGAACAGGCAACTTCTGTGCTCTATCGTCGTATAATAGACCTCATCTGTCGTTTACCATCAGGCGTGATCAAGGTCAAGAGCGGATTCATCAGCAGAAGCAGAAGTTCTTGGTATAAATAATAAATATTTTCATTTCATTTCATCAGCAAAAAAAAATATAAATACGAACTCTTATTAAATAAATTCAAATTAATCCATTTTAGCCCTGTACCGTATTTTCATCAAATAGAAAACAGTTTCTTGACAAAATAACAATTATTTGAATGATTAAGGGGCCCCATAGCAGTTGTAGCCCAGGGCCCCACAAATTCACGATCCGCCCCTGACTACAATACTTCATACAGGAACGGACCTGTGCTTTATATAAATTCAAAAGCTGTCCAGGTGTGAAGTATCGCCTCACTTTCTGTAGGATGCCCAGTTTTTTGGCTGCAGTCTGAGCTTTAGACTCAATGGTTGAGCTGAAGTTGAGGTCAGACGTCAACTCCATGCCCAAGAGCTCCAGGCGGTCGGTAATAGGTACAGATGTACCTCTGAAGGCAGAAGGTAGTCTGAAGGCTCTTTTTAGCGGAGAAAAGACAAGCCTGTGTTTTTAAAGAGTTGAATTTGATCAGATTGTCATCGCCCCCTTGGGAAACGAGATTCAAGGTCAAATTCGTTCTAAGAGCGGCTATTTCGTCCCTACCAGCTCTAGCACTGGACAAGTATCTCTCTGAGACTGTGCTGTAATAATATTCATAAAAAATATCTATACTAATATTATAAAGCGGAAAAGTTTGTTTGTTTGTTTGTTTGCTTGAATGCGCTAATCTTCGAAAGTACTGGGTGGATTTGGATGCAATTTGGTGTGGAAATAGCTTGAAGCTTGAGGAAGGTTATAGGCTACTTTTTACGCGACTGCAAAAAAGGAGAGTTATGTTTTTACCGTGATAGAATCCACGGGAGCGAAGCCCCGCGTGAGTACTAGTATATAATATAAAGTAAAATAAAATAATAGAAAAGCTAATAATATTCATGTAATTTTCATGTAATTATTTCCTAAAATTGTTACTATAAGTAACAGTAACATAAAATGGCTTTAGTGGATTGTCCCCATAAACATGGTGGCTGTCTCAGTGCCAAAAGTCCGCACTTGGAGTCCTTCAACGAGCTATGGAGTGAAGTATACTGGGTGGCATTTATGGATCGCATCAGAGACTTTATACTTTGCTCCAAAATACAAACAGCTGATACTAGCCTCAACCTACCTGCTAGGTAAAAGTGTAACTGGACTGGTCATATCTTTCAAATGCAAGAGGAGCAATGGGCAAAATAACAACAAAGTGGATCTCAACTGGCTGGAAAATACAGCGCATGGCTGAATTACTTTTAGAGAATTGGTTTACTATCGCAATAGATCGCGAAAACTCATGGACAAAGTACGAAACGTGCATATCAGATGGAGTTATAAGGTCGCTCCCATTGTCGATAAGGTGAAAAAACGCCTGCGATGGTGTGGCCATATTCTCTAACGCCCTGAAGATCACTGAAGATACGTATAAGAAAATATACAAAGCATGAGCTGAAAATAGAAACTTATGGAAAATGCAGACAAGGAAAGCCGACCCCAGATACTGGGCAACGGTGTAGAAGAAGAAGAATTTTTTCTAGTACAAGTTGGTGACAAGCCAATGAATAGTTTTGATAAACTACGTACTTACGTCGCATTACGGCGCGGGTGCGAGGTGATGAAACCTATTAATAAATGGATAAAACCTATTCATTTGACTTTCCACGATTTCAACCAGGTGAATAGGTACCTAGCGATTATTATAAACGAAATTAGGCATCCAATGATTACTTTTCGCTTTTTAGTGCAGTAGTGTTTTTGTTTGTTTTGTAGTCGGTTCCAATTTTTTTGTATATAAGTTTATTTTAGTTACAATCATTTACACGGTCATGCTGTAAAGATAAGATTTGTTTTTATTTACTTCACCAGTGCACCCGTGCGATGCTGGCGCGGGCCGCTAGTTTAGAACTAAAACAATAAATAGCTCAATCACTAATCACTAAATATTATACTAAACATATTTTTGCGTCATGGGTTTCCGCCTGTTTTCGTTCTGTTACTAATAAATTCTCTTACCTACTAAGAAACATTTTGAAACATGATTAAATAATATTTTTTAATTCATTTTATAATGCACTAGTTGTGCGAGGCTTCGCTCACGTGGAGTTTATCACTATAAAAAACATATCCTGCTCCTTTTGCAGTCGGTTAAGAATGTATGCGACATTTATTTTATAACAAATCCTAAAGTGGAGAAATTAATTCAAATTTTGTCAAAAATCGCCGCTTCGCGCCGCCGACCACCATTCATCCACCCACACCGCAAGAAATAAAAAATATTATTAAGAATCTAAAAAGTAAATATAGTCACGGATCAGATGAACTCCCCCCGATATTGATAAAAACGAGGAACTAACATTGCTTTTTTACTTGTTAGTAAATCAAGCTTTTTCTGAAGGATAATTTCCAGATGCTTTAAAAAAAAACCATTGTAAAGCCAAATCATAAAAAAAAAATTCGAAGTTAGACCTTAATAACTACCGTCCAATCGCATTATTACACCTACGTCATCTAAAATACACACATCAAAAGTGTCTAGGGATCAAGCATTTTTATGCGGATTTCTTGAGATTGAGATGTGGCTTTGTAATAAATTTATGATTTTATAAATTTATATGGATCATTTTTGGTGCATTTCATAATTTGAAACAGGAACTGTTAATCAAATTCGAGTAAAAGATGAAAATCAGCTGTCAATATTTTCCCTATAAAAACATACAACGCATTGAAGACATTATTAGTGCTACTGTTTCCCTACTACTGATTAAAACCAACGTTATTATGGAGCGGCGACGTCATTTAAGCAGGGAAGAAATGCTCAGAGCCGTGGGAATGATAGAAGCTGGTTCCCGGCAACGTACTGTGGCTTTAGCTCTGAATACAAGTCAGAGTGTTATCAGTCGACTTTGGACACGTTACCGAAGCACTGGTACCATGGCTGAGCGCCATGGAGGACGGTATCGCTGCACCACACGGAGACAAGACCGATACATTCAAATCTTAACTCGAAGAGCTCCAACAATAACCGCCATGATGTTAGCCGTGAGGCTTCATCACTCTTCAGGGAACTTAATTAGCGACCAAACAGTCAGAAACCGCTTGCATGAAGTGAACCTTCATTCCCGAAGACCGCTACGGGTACCACCTATAGCAATGCACAATCGTAGGATTCGATATCAATGGGCTCTTGAACACAGAAATTGGGCAGAAGAACAATGGCGTTTCGTGTGCTTTTCTGATGAGTCTCGTTTTGGTATGAGAACGGATACAAGACGTATACGACACTGGAAAACCCCTGGACGCCAACAGCGATTAAAATCCTGCCAGGAAGTCCATCCTTATAGTGGTGGAACCATCATGGTATGGGCGGGTATTTGGATCGGCGGAAGAACTGAGTTGATTTGGATCAGAGGCAACCTCAACGCTCAAATTTATGCTGAGACGATTGTATCTGACGTCATCGTTCCTCTACAAGTGCAAATCGGTCCCTTATTTCAGTTAATGCATGATAATGCACGACCGCACACCGCAAGAGTTGTAAGACAGACTCTCGCCGCAGCTAACATCAATGTCCTGCTCTGGCCTGCTCAGTCGCCAGACTTGAACCCGATTGAGCATGCATGGGATATGCTACAGAGAAGAGCTCTGCCGAATATGGAGGGTATCCAGTCGCAAGAAGACCTTTTTTTGTTGTTGCAACGAACATGGGCGGCCATTCCACAGCGTGATTTGGATGAACTCATTTTGAGTATGCCAAACCGATGTTCTTGTGTTGTTAGTGTTCGCGGTAGAAACACGGATTATTAATTGTTTAAGTTACCCAATAAAATTTTAAAGAAAACTGTTATTTCAGTCTTTTTTTCGAACTTTAATGTTAGTGGTTCAAATGTCAAAAATCCCTTTATTAGGAAAATGGCAAATTTCTTTATTAATGCAAAGGTGACTTGGTTTATCGTTACTGTGACAAACGAAAACACTTTATTTGATGAATCCTTAAAGAAAATTTTAATTAATATCAATCAGGAGAAAAGTTATTGCAAAAATATATGTTGATCCCTAGACACTTTTGATGTGTGTATTTGAAAAGGCTATGTGTAGGTAAACGCGTTTATAATTTCTGTGAAAAATTCAATGTTTTTGATGAATGTCAAAATGGTTTTCGGCTAAAACGGTCAACGGTTTTAGCGACATCTAAGTTCACGCAAGAAATATTTAACATGTTAAATAATAAAAAATACGCTATTGGTATCTTGCTAGACATGACCAAAGCTTACGATAAAGTGCAGTATAAGGGCATTTTCACTTTTAAGTGTACCCGCCATTTTGAGGTTGTCCCACGTATTCAAAATTAAATAGCAAGATAAAAAGTGGGGATATTGTGTAATCTATACTAATATTATAAAGCGGAAAAGTTTGTTTGTTTGTTTGTTTGCTTGAACGCGCTAATCTTCGAAAGTACTGGGTGGATTTGGATGCAATTTGGTATTGAAGTAGCTTGAAGCTTGAGGAAGGTTATAGGCTACTTTTTACGCGACTGCAAAAAAGGAGAGTTATGTTTTTACCGTGATAGAATCCACGGGAGCGAAGCCCCGCATGAGTACTAGTGCTATTTATTATACATTGAATGAATTTTTTTACTCTGACTTTACAACGTAAGTACACACATCAAAAGTGTCTAGGGATCAAGCATTTTTATGCGGATTTCTTGAGATTGAGATAGGCTTTGTAATAAATTTATGATTTTATAAATTTATATGGATCCTTTTTGGTGCATTTCATAATTTGAAACAGGAACTGTTAATCAAATTCGTGTAAAAGATGAAAATCAGCTGTCAATATTTTCCCTATAAAAACATACAACGCATTGAAGACATTATATTTATATGTATCATCTATGACCAAGGATCTTCTTACAAGTTCCTTGTCTATGACATTATTAGTGCTACTGTTTCCCTACTACTGATTAAAACCAACGTTATTATGGAGCGGCGACGTCATTTAAGCAGGGAAGAAATGCTCAGAGCCGTGGGAATGATAGAAGCTGGTTCCCGGCAACGTACTGTGGCTTTAGCTCTGAATACAAGTCAGAGTGTTATCAGTCGACTTTGGACACGTTACCGAAGCACTGGTACCGTGGCTGAGCGCCATGGAGGACGGTATCGCTGCACCACACGGAGACAAGACTGATACATTCAAATCTTAACTCGAAGAGCTCCAACAATAACCGCCATGATGTTAGCCGTGAGGCTTCATCACTCTTCAGGGAACTTAATTAGCGACCAAACAGTCAGAAACCGCTTGCATGAAGTGAACCTTCATTCCCGAAGACCGCTACGGGTACCACCTATAGCAATGCACAATCGTAGGATTCGATATCAATGGGCTCTTGAACACAGAAATTGGGCAGAAGAACAATGGCGTTTCGTGTGCTTTTCTGATGAGTCTCGTTTTGGTATAAGACCGGATACAAGACGTATACGACACTGGAGAACCCCTGGACGCCAACAGCGATTAAAATCCTGCCAGGAAGTCCATCCTTATAGTGGTGGAACCATCATGGTATGGGCGGGTATTTGCAACTGAGTTGATTTGGAGCAGAGGCAACCTCAACGCTCAAATTTATGCTGAGACGATTGTATCTGACGTCATCGTTCCTCTACAAGTGCAAATCGGTCCCTTATTTCAGTTAATGCATGATAATGCACGACCGAACACCGCAAGAGTTGTAAGACAGACTCTCGCCGCAGCTAACATCAATGTCCTGCTCTGGCCTGCTCAGTCGCCAGACTTGAACCCGATTGAGCATGCATGGGATATGCTACAGAGAAGAGCTCTGCCGAATATGGAGGATATCCAGTCGCAAGAAGACCTTTTTTTGTTGTCGCAACGAACATGGGCGGCCATTCCACAGCGTGATTTGGATGAACTCATTTTGAGTATGCCAAACCGATGTTCTTGTGTTGTTAGTGTTCGCGGTAGAAACACGGATTATTAATTGTTTAAGTTACCCAATAAAATTTTAAAGAAAACTGTTATTTCAGTCTTTTTTTCGAACTTTAATGTTAGTGGTTCAAATGTCAAAAATCCCTTTATTAGGAAAATGGCAAATTTCTTTATTAATGCAAAGGTGACTTGGTTTATCGTTACTGTGACAAACGAAAACACTTTATTTGATGAATCCTTAAAGAAAATTTTAATTAATATCAATCAGGAGAAAAGTTATTGCAAAAATATATGTTGATCCCTAGACACTTTTGATGTGTGTAGTAAGTACCGAAAGACATTTGCATTTCTATTATTATTATATTTTGTGACATATACTGACATTGCCATTTTAATTTGATATTTATTTAAATTTCCTAATTTGATTTGACATTTTATTTAAAATACCTATTTTAATTTGACTGTTGAATTATTCCATTTAGAGCTTTGCAACGTTAATTATTGTGATTATTTTTATTTGATTTTCTAGTATGTATAAAGCTACTCTAATCTTTATCTATACTATACTAATATTATAAAGCGGAAAAATTTGTTTGTTTGCTTGAACGCGCTAATCTTCGAAAGTACTGGGTGGATTTGGATGCAATTTGGTATGGAAGTAGCTTGAACCTTGAAGAAGGTTATAGGCTACTTTTTACGCGACTGCAAAAAAGGAGAGTTATGTTTTTACCGTGATAGAATCCACGGGAGCGAAGCCCCGCGTGAGTACTAGTTTTATATATTACTAGTACTCACGCGGGGCTTCGACGGCAGACGACTGGCAAGCCCGCCTTGCAAGCCCAGTCAGCTTAAGCGGGACGTGAGGTGTTTAAATTATGACGCCCGCGACGACTAAAAGGTGCGTGGAACAATGCGCGTCGCCGCGCCACCCCGGATTACGTTTATAAGGAAGCAGCGGAAGTCCCCGAGACCATCATCTATGGACCCATGTAGGGGGGGGGGGGGGCGAGGCGCCAGAGGGCATTCGGGCGCCCGAATCTGCTTCTGCGGGCCGGGAGAACACTCGAAATCCTCCTCTCCCTTTTCGAAACCTTGTTTGTCTTGACAGTGCAGAGATCACTGCATTTCACAACGCGACGTTGCTCTGCCAACCGATATGATAAAATCATAGCTGGCAGCGACAGGCAACAGCAACTGCTCGCAAGCTGCACACCCTGCAATCGTTTGCAACGCCGCTGGTTCATTCCGACAATGGTCACAGTGATCACACCCTGCGTCTGGTTGGTCTGGTTCCCTACCTATGCTGTGCAGGTACTTCTCGAAGCAGGCGTGAAGTACCTACTAAATACATTTAATAAAGGTAGCGCGATTTGATGCTAACAAGATGGTCCTATTTTGAGATGACACGATATTAGTCTGGTTCTATAATATCGTCCCTTTATTGGTAAAACCCGATTATCTACACTGTTTTTTCAAAAATGAGTTATTTACACCAAGCTACTCAACTTTTTGAGCTCTTACAGATAAAACCGATTTTTCGATATGATGCATAGTTTCCGAAATAGATACGCAAAAAAACTAATTATAATATAAGCTTTTAAGTAACATCTGCATTCAATCACAGCTAAAGTCTTATACCTTTTTTACACTTTTTGGGCGCTAGAGGGTGCCACATTGGGTTTTGTGACACGTCACGTAGCCTATGTTCAGCGGACGGTCAAGACGGTTCTAACGATACCTCATTTGTCGAGTTCCGATAAGTAGCTTTTGAGCTATGAGGGAACAGATGAACATGCACACATACATACATACATACATACATACATACATAGCCTATCAAAATCATAACCCTCCTTTGGCTTTGCCGTAGTCGGGTAAAAAGGGAAGTTCAGAAATCGGAACTATTTTGTGTCACTATTTAATTAAATCTGTAGCAGAGGAAGTCACGGAAGTCAGTTTGTTCTCTGACGCATGTGGATGATAAAACAGGAATCAATTCGTGGCTGCTATCCTATTGTGGGTAATTCAAAACAGCAACCGTTTACAAATCATAGAACACAAGTTCTTAGAGTCAGGTCACAGTTACATGGAAGCTGACTCAATGCACAGTGCGATTGAGTGCGAGTGAGCGATTGACTGGATTAACATTTTCAAACGTGCTAGATAAAAAAAAAATACAGGAAAACACAAAGACTATAACAAAAAAATAGCTAATACAATAATTTTGAATAGAACCAAAAACACAGATAAATAGAAAAAAAAGGACAGCAGGTGAAATGGTTAAAAATAAAACGGATGAAGTATGAAAGAGGTCGCAAGTTCGAATCCCACCCATTACACTATTACCGTGAACCCAATCCAGACACAAGCATATTTAGCTTAGTTGGAGGGGTTAACGGAATTGCTAGTAATGTGAATTCTACCCACATTTCTAGTAATCTTTTTTCTTTAAAAAAAAAGGAGACAAAAAATATACTATAACTATGACATGTCAAATTCATTTATGGCAATGGATGTAACTGTTTCAGACACACAAAATAATATTAATATAAATTCAGCATCGACATCTTCAACACATGGACACCACAGCTATTACAACAAGAAACAAAGCAAAGCGATTGGCAGCAGTACAGGTAATTGAACTACCAACTACCTCAGAACTCCAGTTCCCACCGCTAGAACAATTGTATGATGGACCTCTTCCAATAACAGAAGCTAAGAAAAAAGATATCATTAATCTATGTGAGAAGGGGGTTATACCAGAAGAGTACCATGGATGGTACAGAAGTTTGCTTGTAGATAGGGATCGCATTGAACGCGTCCCTGATGTGGCCGCCTCTGAAGCGTCACAATCTGAGTCATCTGTGGACTCATCAGCTGATGAATGAAAGATACATTATTTTAGTTTTTCTATCTAAGTATACTAAACATTTTTTTTTAATTGATAACAGGCTCGCGTTTGACCACCATCTCACCTGATGGTAAGTAATGATGTGGTCGAAGATGGAGCACGCTTACCTAAAAGTAACCTATTCACTCTTGACTTAAAGACCCCTAGGTTATAGCTATCGGGGAACACAGACTCCGGCAGGGAATTCCACTCCTTAGCCGTACGCACATTCTGGGGGCACGGCAGTGCCCCCGCCAAGTCGAGCGCAAAACAAACACTGCCGTACCATCCTTTTCTGGAACCATTTCGGCGTATTTTCAGGCCCCTATTTGGGTACCTCTACATAGATTTAGAACGCTGAAATTATCGTTATATAGTAAGCTACCAGCACACACTTAAACCACAAAATTTCATGTTTGTAGCTTGTTTATTTCCTAAGTTATGCAAAAGCAAAGTTGTACTATTTCGACATATATATAGACTCACTGACTCACTGATCATCAAAATAGAACTAGTACTTCCCATAAACCTAGAGAGCTGAAATTTGGCACAGAGGTATAGTTTAGTGCCTATATGAAGGAAAACTATCAAAACTAGGATCATGGAAGATCTGGAGTACCTTACGACCCTGAGGAGAAACCGTAACAGACCAGCCAAACTATTGAAATTATCGACATGCTATGTTCACAAAATGTATTGAGCGTGGTTAGCCCTTTCTTTTGAAATTAAAAAATTGAAGGTCTGAAGGATACTTCTTTACATCAGATGGATAGGATCAGATATGATGAAGAACCCTAAGAGCTCAGCTGAACTATGGAAGATATGGAAATGCGCCTTGACAAAAGTTATTCAGTATGACGAGCCCTTTCTACTGATGTGTAAAAAATTGAAGGTCTTAAGTATCTGATGAAGAACCCTAAGAGCTCAGCTGAACTATGGGAGATATGGAAATGCGCCTTGACAAAAGTTATTCAGAGTAAGGAGTCCCTTCTACTGATGTGTATAAAAAATTGAAGGTCTGAAGTATCTGATGAAGATCCCTTAGAGCTCAGCTGAACTATGGGAGATATGGAAATGCGCCTTGACAAAAGTTATTCAATGTGACGAGCCCCTTCTTATAAATGAATATGAAACTGGAGTCTGAAGTATTTGAAAATGTCTTAGAAAACATTAAAATGTGCTAGAGTCACAAAATAACATAAGCTGGGAGTACCTCCTCGTGGTGAAGGTGGAAACAGGCTAATTCCGCAGTTGAGACAACTTTCTAATGCAGCTTGCCTGGCTAAAACTCCCATTTCTTGTTAATCTTGCCTTCGGGCTTATGTTGTTTTCGGTCTTTGGCAGTTGCTAATTGGAAGTAGCCTACCTGGTAACGCAGAGGAGCAGCCACCAGTCGTATTACATTTCCGCTTTTTATCAATATAAATTATCCATAAACGGTCGTGGAATTTAAATAAACTCGTAAAAATGTCGACAAAATTGAAAGACGACGATGGACTATGTGGCTACCGCGTAGTTGGTATGCCCAAAGATGGTTCATGTCTCTTCCACTCAATATCTTTCTTAGTCTTTGGTAAAACTGACTCAACTTGCAGTGTCAGGTCTGCCATAGTGGCATACGTTGCCGAACATTGGGACGAAATGCAATTTTACACGTGTGATGCTGATGGTAATATGTATACCGACCAGCAATCATACACGTGCGATATGATGAAACCTACATGAGGAGAAATATTGATGTTAGCTTAGGCTTAGTGAATGGATCAATAGGTGTGGTACAAAAAGTGAAATGGGATCCGGAAGACAACACAAAGGCTAAACAATTAGTGATCAAATTCGGAAACAATTTGATACATGATTTATTGCCCATAAGGCAAAGTTTGAGATCATACCCCGGGCATACGTCTACAGAGAGCAATATCCAATTTGTGTGGCGTATGCCCCAACAATTCACAAGAGTCAAGGTCTTAGCCTAAAAATGTTCTCATGGATATTGGAACCTCGATATTCTCTTGTGGCCAAGCCTACGTGGCGATTTCCCGAGTAACCAATCTTCATGGAGTGCACCTCATAAATATTGACTTCAAGAGCATAAAAGCTCAAGCCTCAGCGATCACCGAATACAACCGGTTTAGGCGTATATATCGCTCTGATCTTTTAGAAATTAAACCACCCAAACCGTCTCAAAGAACAAATAATGAGCGTAAATGGGCAATACGAAAACTTATAGCCACTGTACAAGAATCGGAACCGGAAAAAAAGAAAAGAAAGAATATTAATAAAAAAAACTACACCAAAAAAGAAAAAAAAAACAATTCTAATAAGAAAACCTAAAATAATGAAAGGTATAATTAAGAAACTAATCAAGTAAAAAATAGCTTTCTGCATAAAGAACTGAAATCCCACCAAAAACATCCTGAAAAAATTTGCCAAATCTCGCCTAAGCTGCTTGTTTCTCTATAAAAAGTAATGAAATCTCTAAGCAAAGTGAAGCCAAGTCTAAGGATCTTTACTGCGATTTCTTTATTAATATAGTTAGATTTTATGTGACTTGGCCGTTGACGTTCCCAAAAATCTGAATGTAGTCCACATTAATGCTCAAAGTATTCCGGCTCATTACCATGATATGCTTGCGAGTTTGGACTGTAAAGACATCCATGCAATTCTTGTTTCCGAATCCTGGCTGAAACCTTGTCTTCCTTCTACATCTTATTCCTTGCCTGGATTCAAACTAATAAGGAATGACCGCACTAGTGCTGGGGGTGGTGGTGTTGCTATATATCTGCGTGGAAATATTCCTTTTTCTATTATTGACATTTCACCGCAGCCACCACCGTCGAATGCTGGCGAGCATCTCTTTTTAGAAGTGGATCTACAACATTTGAAGATTTTGCTGGGTGTCTATTATTGTCCCTCTCTGCGTATCGATTACTTTTCCTCCTTTGAAAGTCTTATAGTCAACCTTATGCCCTCTTACAGGCATACAATCATTATGGGAGACTTTAACACTTGCCTTCTTAAAAATGATTCGCGCTCTTCCTCACTCCAATCTATTTCCCAATCCTGCAACTTGTCTCTCCTTCCATTAAGCGCAACTCACCATTTTCCTAACTGTACTCCTTCACTTCTTGACCTCATTTTTGTTTCTTCCACACAACACGTCGCTAAGCATGGGCAATGTTCAGCCGACGCTTTCTCATACCATGACTTAATTTTCCTTTCCTACAAAATTCGCCCACCTAAGCCTAAACCTAAAAGTATTCTTCAGCTCAGTTTTGGTGGAATGAATTTGGAAGGTCTTCGGGAAGATGCTAGCAATATTGACTGGTCTGAGCTTGTTCATGCGGAGTCGATTGATGATAAAATTAACCTCTTTAATTCCAATCTGATCAAGCTGTGTGATGTCCATGCACCTGTTAGGTTGGTCAAGATCAAGCATTTGCCTGCTCCGTGGCTATCAGATGACGTGAAAGGAATTTTGCAAAAAAAGGCAGCAGCAAAGTCTAGATACAAGTGCAGACCTAGCTCCTTAAATCGTGAGAAATACGTTGCTATCCGAAATCGCAGCAACTTGGTTTGTAGGGATGCCCAACGCCGCCACATTCATGAGTCTGTTGAAAACGGTGATCCAGCTAAAGTCTGGAAATTTCTCAGATCAATGGGAATTGGGAAGTCACGTCAAGAGTCTATCCCTAAAGATATAGATCTTGAATCACTCAATCATCATTTTTCCACCTCTTGTAGTTTCAATGGAGCTGTTAAAGCTAAAACTCTAGATAATCTTTCGTCTCTTCCCACTCCCGATTATTCTCCTTTTGTTTTTAATCAATTTGCTAGTTGTGATGTTAAGAAGAGTATTTTATCAATTACATCAAATGCTGTTGGTAGTGACTGTGTTAGTCGCAAGATGATACTCCCTATACTTGACGAAATCCTTCCTGTGATTTGTCATATCCTAAATTATTCCTTATCCTCTGGTGTCTTTCCATCTCTATGGAAAGAAGCTCAAATAACCCCTCTTCCAAAAAAAAAGGAATTCTGTTTCTTTTTCTGAATTCCGTCCTATCTCCATTTTACCGTTCCTCTCCAAAGTCCTAGAACGCCTTATCCATAGCCAGCTTAGTGCTTTCCTCTGTAGAAACAGACTCCTTAATTTTTACCAATCCGGGTTTCGTCCAGGGCATAGCACTATCACAGCTCTTGTTAACATTACTGACGATATAAGATCAGGAATGGACTGTGGTAAACTGACAGTCCTTTCCTTACTTGATTTCAGTAATGCTTTTAACTCTGTTGATTTTGATGTCTTGATCGGGATACTGTGCTCTCTTAACATATCTACAACAGCTATTGATTGGTTTCGTAGTTACCTGTGTGGCCGCCGACAACGTATTTGCATTGAAGGTTCATTGTCTTCATGGTGCAATACTACTGCTGGCGTACCGCAGGGGGGCGTTCTCTCTCCTCTTCTTTTCGCCATATTTATTAATTCAATTTCTAATGAACTTCTCTCATCCTACCACCTTTATGCTGATGATCTGCAAATTTATTCACAAGCTCCCGTTGAGGAATTGTCTGAGGCGGTGAAGATAGTGACTAAAGACTTAGCGCGTATTTCTGACTGGAGTTTGGATCATGGTTTGAGGGTTAATCCTGCGAAGACTCAAGTCATTATTGTTGGCAGCCCTAGGCTACGTTCCAAAATTGACTGGACGACCCTTCCCCAAATCGTTTTTGATGGAGCTGTTATACCTTACTGTGACTCAGTAAGAGACTTTGGTATTTATATTGATAAGGATTTGTCTTGGGGTCCCCAGTTGCAGGAAGTGAGTCGCAGACTGTTTGCCTCTGCGGGGTCTTTACGCAGATTGCGCAATTTCCTGCCGACTGCCACTAAAACTACGCTTGCCCAATATCTTCTTCTCCCTATCCTCGACTATGCTGATGCAAGTTATCCAGATCTCACTGAAGTGCAGTTAGATAAGCTTGAGCGACTCCAAAATTTTTGTATCAGATTCATATTTGGTTTGCGCAAGTTTGATCATGTTTCTGAGTTTCGCATTAAACTCAAGTGGCTGCCTATCCGCCTTCGCCGGAATACACATATTTTATCATTACTCTACAGTATTCTTTTCAATCCAACGACTCCCTTTTATCTCAAAGAACGATTTAAGTTCCTTCGTGACACACATGGTAGAGATTTGAGATCATCGGAAAATTTGAGACTTTTGATGCCTACACATTCCACTAAATTTTACGACCATTCTTTTACGGTGCAGGCTATTCGGTTGTGGAATGCATTGCCGGTGTCAGTAAGACAAGCACAGTCACTCGCTGCTTTTAAAAGCTCGGTTGCCAATCATTTTCTTTAAAAATTTATGATTATTTCTTTGTTTTTCTCCACACGATGATAAAGAACACATTACATTTATATATTTTATATAATTATGTATTGTATTTATATATATATATATATATATATATATATATATATATATATATATACTTATATATTTCAATTAGTTTTTTTTTTTCCGTTATGAGTATTTGTAGTACACTAATTTAGCCCTCCCCAATTTCAATTAAAGCTTTTAAAGTCCTTCCAAAGGTTGTCTGGAAGGTATCGCTCTCAGCGATAAGACCGCCATTGTAACCAAAGTTATAGAAATAAGGTTAAGTAAATGTGTTCCAATTTTTGGTGTACAATAAAGTATATTCTATCTATCTATCTATCTATTTATCTAGTTACAAAAGCCAAAATGTCAACTACTTATCACCTTTTACAAAATATTGCTTTTCCCGGTGCAGAGCCGTTAATTTTTGAGGAGTTCTCCTGGTACATCACCACCAGCTCTACTTCACCATATGCATTGTGACGAGCATAAAGTGCTTAACATCCATATTCAAGTAATCGAATCGCAATCAACGAAATCCTTATTATTGAGTAGTTTCGGTGGCCATCTGGGGTCTTCATCATCAGTTCCACTTCCTCAAATGGTGCTTTTCGAGAACAACTGCACGGTACTATAAGAAATACCCAAAACGCTATAGGTGTGCCTATAATATTTGAAGAGTTCCCTCGATTTCTCCATGATCCTATCATCAGATCCAATGGGACCAACTAGAAAGTATACCCTTTCAAACAAAAAAAGAATTTTCCAAATCGGTCCAGCCATCTCCGAGTTATGAGGTAACATACATAAAAAAAAAGTTCAAGACGAATTGTATACCTCCTTTTTTTTAAGTCGGTTAAAAAGTGCATAGAGTATGTTCAACCTTTTACTTTACCAGTTTTTTTCTACACGAATAATGCATTATTTAGGACTTGATTACTAATGATTACCAGGAATTATAACTTAGAGATATATTACCTCTTACAAATACTATTTTACCTAACATTTTTAGGGTTCCGTAGCCGAATGGCAAAAAACGGAACCCTTATAGTTTCGACATGTCTGTTCGTCTGTCTGTCTGTCTGTCTGTCTGTCTGTCCGTCCGTCCGTATGTCACAGCTATTTTATTCCGAAACTATTAGGACTATAAGATGTAAAACTTGGTAAGTAGATGTATTCTGTGAACCGCTTTCCGATTTTAAGAGAAAATTTAAAAAATGTTTAAAATAAAGGGGGCTCCCCATACATGGAACTGAAACTGAAAATAATTTTTTTCATGAAACCTATATGTGTGTGGTATCTATAGACAGGTCTTTAAAAATGACATTAAGGTTTCTAAAATGACTTTTTCATAAAGTTAATCGTTTAAAAGATATACGCTTCCAAAGTGGTAA
The DNA here is from genome assembly GCA_943138885.2 of Tholera decimalis. NCBI lineage: Eukaryota > Metazoa > Arthropoda > Insecta > Lepidoptera > Noctuidae > Tholera > Tholera decimalis. Next base: position 3,988,462 of record OW964557.2, on the reverse strand, counting down.
AATGTGTGTCCCCCCCTCTAACTTCTATAATAATGAAGTGAAAAATCTATAAAAAACCATACGTTGTGGATCTTAATGTAAACTTTCAACCAAAATTGGTTTGAACGAGATCGAGTCAGCAGTTTTTGAGATACAGTATATTTTCTAAAACTGCAAATATAACTTTGTAATTCATACAAATACTATGAAAAACAAAGTTATTTGGCGTAGTTGTAAAAATTGTAAATAAGCTAGTTTTAAGAAATTTGTAATGTTTTTGTTTTTTTTTTCCAAATAAATATATTAAGTATATTATAATTATTTATTATAGTTACTACGGAACCCTTCATGGGCGAGTCCGACTCGCACTTGGCCAAGTTTTGTTATTCACCTTTGAATTACCTAGATAATATATAAAACAAAAGTGGAACACAAAATAACAAATCAAAATTTTGTAATAAATCACTGGCCCCATGTTGAATAAGACGAAATAACGCAGGATTTTCTCGTAAATTAATCAAATGAAACATAGGAACGCAGTAAGGCTGCATTGCGGCTAACTGAAAATGTCTATATATTCTTATGCTACAGGATAAGTAGACTATGCGACAGTACATAGGAACTAGCAAATACGCAGACGTTTCTACTGACATGCGTATTAGGTATTTAGGTAACCGGCACTTAGGTATTTTAGGTACGTGCCTAAAATACCAACCTAAACATGTCTAATTTAGCTTTGTTAGTAGTAGTAACAAGTCAATATGATATGTACAATACTACTTAGCTATACGTAATATTATATATATAACTCGCACTTGCATAGTTAGCCTGCAGGCCAACATGCTATATTTTCTGAAAGACTGGGTCTAGCCAACAATCTAAATGCATATTTCACTGTACATACTTCACTTAACTAGGTCTAGAACTGCTACCTATCTGTATATTTTTTTATAAGTATCATGCTCACATGTTCTCAAAACGGCAGAGGAAACATCGCGAGAAAACCAACATGTCCGTTTTTTCGGTGGGAAAATAATCAAATGACTTCTCCCACTCTGGGTGAATTGGAAGGGAGTGTCAGACTTCCACTGACTAAAAACCCAGTCTGTTCCTTCAGTTGCCTTTTTGCTCCGGGGCCGCGGTATCTCGTTAGAACATTCCCGGAACCCAGGCCATTCCCGCAACCGCGGCCTGGGTATCGAACATGGGCAGAAACGCTCTAGACCAGGCAGTAATCAATAATATTAAAGCATGAAAGAACAAGAATTCTTTCCCGGCTCTTTCAACAGGAGCTGGTTATTAAATATTTAAATACAAATGTCATACATTAATATTATACAAACATCTAAATATCGCTTTTCTGTGCGACACCTCAAGGTTGTCATTTTGCTTATTTTTACAGAAATCAAGAAATTACGCAATATTAATATTCCCCTTGCGCCTAATTATATCAATATATCTGTCTATACCTATAAATATACGAAAGATCGTCTTGTTGGTCTTTTGACATTCGGATTTTCCACGAAATATAATTCGCCCTGTCCATATTCAACAATATACAAGGCATGCGAAGCCGCGGGCGGAAGCTATGTACTTACTATACTTTAACATTACCAGCGAAATTCTCGCAAGCAAGCATAATGAACGTCTTCTATACTAATATTATAATCAGACAATTTTTTTGTATGTTGTGTGTAGGGCTTTTTTTTCTCTGGGTGGGAAAATCATCGAATGACTTCTCCCGCTCTGGGTGGAGCGGAAGGGAGTGTCAGACTTCTACTGACCACCCTGTTCCTTCAGGTGCCCTTAAGTTCCGGGGCCACGGTATCTCGTTAAAACATTCCCGCAACCCCGGCAGGCAATGGCCCTATAGGACCCCGTCAGTATTGCTGACAGCTTTTTGAGGCGCGCGTGGTACACAACGCGCCGCCGACCCGGGCCTGGTCCTTACCGGAGGGTGAGCAACTCCTGCTCGCCGTCCGCAAGCCCGCGCCTATGGTGGCCGGAGTTCTGCACGCGATCCCCGACGCCCGGGGGATCTCCCGTGGCGGCTGGGGCGTGAAGAAGAGAGTTGCCTCTCCCTCGCGCGTTCGGCCTCCTTCTTTGCTAGCATGACTGCTTCGCAGAAGGAGGCGACTGCATTCCATTCCCTCTCGCTCCGCACCATGGTTTGAACCAGGGCCGGGTGCGAGAGGTCACCACCGCCGATCGCCTCCACGAGGACACGGCGGTGCTCCTCCCAAGCAGGGCACACCTCGACCGTGTGCTCCACCGTGTCCTCCGGGTGGTCCTCACAATGACGACACCCGGGCGTGTCCTCCCGCTGTATCCGAAACAAGTACCTCCCGAAACAGCCATGTCCCGTTACACAATTTGTTTGTATGTTTGTGTGTAGGGCTAACCTCCGTAAGTAATGAACCAATTCTAAAAAAAAAATATCAGGAAAGTGCATTCAATTCATTTATTGCAAGTAAAAAAACTCAATTGGTTACGAACAAAATTCCTTTAATCCTATGTTAGTACTTAACCTAAATTACATTATTTGTGAGTGCTATAAATGATTCCGAAATTCACGCGGACGAAGTCGCAGGCGGAGAGCTAGTTATCTATTTATATAATTAGAAATGAATCGCTGAAATGTATGTACAACTGTACGCGCATAGCTTCCGAACAACTGCACCAATTTAAAAAAAGTCTTTTTTGCAACTGTTAAATAGTTTTAAAATTACAACACAAGTCCGCCCCCGTCCGATTACCATGTACGGCAAGCCGATCCCCTGGGAAAAGCAAGCCAAATACTTAGGCGTGGTCCTCGATAAACACCTTTCCTTCGCTGAGCACATAAAGCAGGCACGTTCGCGCGCCGCTTTCGCTCTAGGTAGGCTCCACTTCATTCTTAGCTCCCGCAGCAAGTTATCACTCAGGTGCAAGCTGCGTATTTTCACCGCGGTCATCCGTCCCATCATGACCTACGCCTGCGTTGTTTTCGCACACGCAAAGCCCTACCTCCTCCACAAGATGCAGACCCTTCAAAACCGATTCCTCCGTAGAGTCACGGGAGCCCCCTTTTATGTTCGAAATGAGCTTCTTCACGTAGACCTCAAGATGCCCACCATCCAGCAGTTCATGAAACGTGTCTCCAAGCGTTTCTTTGATACTGCAATCCAACATAGGAATCCCCTTATCGTATCGGCCGCCCAATACGAACCCTCGCGTATCTCTAAGATTCGCCGACCAAGGCATACCCTTGTCACTCCCGATGACGCAATCACCCTGCTCCAAGAGAGCCGTAGGGAAACAAGTACAGTGGCACACAAAAACAAAAACCGACCGTCCTTCCGTCCTCGCCGCAGAGGCCCGCCGCGACGTCCCCGTAATAGTCCGCCCCGACCCTTGCCAGAGCCAGCCCGCGACGCTGAGCCAGTAGCTTTAAATTCCCTTATTAATAATAAAAATGATATGATCCAGCCTGTCCCTAGCTGCCCTCCCACTGCGACGCCCTAAGCCGAGGTCCGTACCCCACAGGGGGTGCCCTTAGCGTGTAGTCGCCTAGTTTGTAAGTTTTCTAATAAGCCCTGGCTGGAGGCTTTAATTAATTTATTAATTAAGGCAACCACAGGCAAGCCCGGTTAAGCAGCCGACAACCTCAGAGGTTGACCTGCGAGATGCCACACACAAAAAAAAAAAAAAAAAACACAAGTCCGTCTCTTTACCTCAAAGTTATTTCTCGAAAGAAATACTCGTATCGTTTGAAAGATTACGTAGCAGAAGCAGATGAATTTTGATTAATTAACACATTTCGTTTTTAAAAGAAATTATCATGTTGACACGGCTCTGTGTTGTAACTTGAGTAGCATTGCAACCACGGTTAGCATATAATCAAATACTAGCTTTTTCATTGAGTTCCGTTCAGTACTTTTTTTCTGGAAAGAGTAACAAACATACATACATCCTCACAAACTCTCTCATCTATAATAATATTAGTAGGATTGCTCCACCATTAGGTAGGTATAGACTTTTGTACAAAATTGTTGGTAATGTTCATCTTTGACATTGTTTTGCTATAAGTTATTTTGGAGTTCAATATTCAGGCCAAGTTGGTCTGCATTAATTTTAATTTATCAGAGCTTTTGAGGTAAAATAAAGTATAATAATCAATCGCTTTACCGTGTCCAGCAATTTAATTAAACTTGCATGCGACTTGCTTGCAGATGGAAACTCAGCTTGAGATTGCCAAATGCTTTGGAGTGGCTACTTATGAAACATTATCACTTAAGTATAAGAAAAACAGTTTTATCGTGAGCAGTCTACCGGATTGAAGGTATCGTTAACACCTCTAGACTTCATAATTTCAATGTGTGTTCAGTCAATTAATTTCCGCCTATTTATCGGCCACGTCAGAATATTTATTAGACCTACTTTAGTAAAGAATCAAAAGAATTCGTTTTATGCAGCGTGTGGGTGAACATTTAGTTAACATTGCCAAAAAATAGTCGCGCCCGCCTAGAAATATCGGCCATCTCGTACCAACGGACGGTATGCAAAAATTTACAAACCACTCAATAAAAAGTCGTAATTCCTATATATACATATACCAGTTATACCTACATATACGTATACATCTCGGATACGCTTTATACGCGATGTACTCACTGCTATATAAAACCGGGGAGAGAGCCAAATTCTAAATATAAATGTGGCCGAATAGAGCCGAAGGCGTCCGAATCCGCCCGCCCGCCTCAGTCCATCGCTAACTGCCGCTCCGACATTCCCAAACCATCGCAACCGAACGCGCGGTAACGAAACGTTCACTTGGTAAGGTCACACCGTATACGGCATTCGACGGTACACACGAAAAAATTTCAAATTCCTAATTTGGAACGCGTCCGTGAAAAATAAAAATCCAGTGAATTTGAATTCTCGATATCGGTGTTTGAAGTGACAGTGTTGTGGACCTTTGAACGTTGTTCCCTGTTACCGGTAACGTAGTGATTATAGTTTTACGATAGTTTTACGATTTTTCATCTGTTCGAGTTTAAACGCTTTACTAACTGCGGGTAAGCCGGCAACTCGCTTATCGCTCTGGAAGCGAGAGTATTGAGTTTCAATATGTCCGCCTGCCTGTTCCAAAATTATTTTCTCCGTCATTCCCTGTGTGCTGCTTATCGTTGTGATTTTTGCTTCATTTTTCGTCAATAATGCACCGGTCACTTTCCTAACCTCTAAATGTGTGTAGCATATTGTTATTAAGTTTGTTGATTGCATGTGTAGAAATACAGGGAGTAATGCATTTTCTGCATTATGGGTGTGCTCCTTACCCGCATTGCGCCTAAGTTCCTTGTGGGTTACTCGGGACGCCGGTCTTGGCTTTAGTCTAGACATAACGGAAGCTGACCGTATTGATTTTTCTCTCCCAGCATCTAGTAGATTTGTTTTGTATGTTCGCTTCTATGGTATTTTAACGTCGATTAATGAAACGTCCTCACGTGCTTTGGAAGTTAGATATGATGAAGGAAAATAAATTTTTCCTATCTTTTTTGTATTTTGATGGAAGCTTGTATTTGTTTTTGGTAATACTTTGTAATAAATGGGTCAGGATAGCACTCTGATAGACTGTCGAGACATTTGGTAACTCAAAGTGATTTCACGTCCGTGTTTATTTTGAAACATGGTCTACGTGACTTCTCTAGTCTAAAGAAAAAGCCGGTATTTCCTAAAGGGAATATCAAAGGCGTGTATCATCTTTATGCACAATTACCTACTCACCAGGTTTATTACGAGCGATGTAACATACGTATATGGATGAGTATACGGTCATCATCCAGATATAAAGCAAAATTCCAGAAAATAATTATTGTTAAGATAATTTGATTGATAGAAAATAAAGTAAATTCCAATTTCCGTCCGATCAGCTGCTCGTTATCCTATCAAAATTATTATAAAAATATTTCAAACGAGCGGATTGTAGTTGAACCTAAATAGACATTACAGAACTAGTCTTGTCATAACATTGCGCAATTTTATATCATATTTTTATTCAACTGTATTAATTGGTTCTAAATTATTCTCATATATTTTTCCTAACATTATGACAGTTTATTGCCGATAAGACGTTGATGATTAAATTATCAAGATGGGAAAAGTACGGCTTGCGTAAGTGGGCAGGACCGCAGGGCCCACAAGCAAAACTTTGAATAGTTTAGTTCTAAGTTAAGTTGCTCCATGCTTGACTGCCTCATCATAGCTTTAGGTAAGACAGTGATCAAATGTGACACGATATTTAAGATTTATTCCATTAGTACGTCGCCTCACGGGATACATGACTAAAAACACATCCCCTTTACGAGTGATTTTATTTTACAAATTTGTAGGCGTGAACAATATCTATACGCAATATAACGCATTTCAACTTTCGTGTGATAAATGGTTTCTGCAAATCACCCCGTGCTACCTCGCACACGCGCCCTGCCCCTGGGGCTGCGGGAACACATAAGTATTCTTCAACGCAGCAGCTTTTATACTACCTGCTATAACCCTTTAGCGGAAAAAGATAAGTGCAAATCTATGGAGCTATTGTGCTCACATTAAGAAACTCTTCAAATATCTTTGTTTTTAAAACCCATCTGTGTGACTGAACTTCGATTGGTGATGCATTAACTTAACTTTATGTTTACCTCTCAATAGAAACAGGGCTTCCTGTTATTTTTGTTTTGTACTTCAAATAAACAAAGATTGTTAAAAAAAAAACATCTTCCTAAAGTTTGAAGATCCATTAGAATGTCGTAAAGCGGTCTTTGATCAGTTTATGTGCCTTTTAGTTCTACGTGAGGTTTATTTTGGTTCCTTTACACTTGTATAGTGATGGCTTGGTGATAGGTTTGATGAGAACAATTTGAGAGCCATCAAATAATGTCAGCATTTCCAAAAACGTTAAGCAAATTTTTTTAGGGCGTGGTATTTCGCTATACTCGTAGGAGCAAGTTCCTCAATTGATTCGTTTCTTGGTTTTTGGGTAAATAACGTTAATTACACAATAATTAATACTTCACATGCACTACAGAATCTCTCATACCGACATGACTTAAAGATGATGTCAATGTGTCGTTGTTATTTTTCTTGAGGTGTATATCCTCCGCCCTGGAGCGGGCGAATAGGTTAATCCCGTGTTCTTTTGCATACTTGCGGGCTGCGGGGGTACTTAATTTCTGCACTGCACGGCCTTTTTGATTTCAGGTCAGCTGCTCACAGCGGGGTTTTTACGCTGCTTTATCTGTACCTATTTGAAAATGAATGAATTGAAGATTGTAGGGTTACAATTCAGGCGGCCGCGTGTCTTTTCATTCTTATTTCAGTCGCCATGTTAGAGTCACGCGAATTTGCTATCATCGCCGCTTTTTTCTGTCTGTTCTTCGTTTACATGTTTAAAAAAACATAAAACTTTTATTGGACAACAAACAGAAAACACAATAGTGATGTTATATATGTAGATAATTTTAGACATAATCCAAAAAATTAAATCAAGAAACTTATTGAATACTAGCTTTTGCCCGCGACTTCGTCCGCGTGGAATAGTTACTTTGGGCTAACGTTAAATTTAACCCCGATTTTGAAATATTCTTCATTGGCGCTCCGCTCCTATTGGCCGTAGCGTAATGATATATAGCCTTTCTCTATAAATTGACTATTTAATTTAAAAAAATTTTTTCAATTCGAATCAGTAGTTCCGTGGTCGAGTGGTTTAGGCGTTTGCCTTGTGACCCGGTGGTCGTGGGTTCAATTCCCGCGGGAAGCATACTTTGTAAAGTTGTTTCCAGTTTGGCTAGGACTTTGCAGGCCTGAATCACCTGACTGTCTGATAAAAAGATGGTTCCGTGCTTCGGAAGGCACGTATAAGCCGTTGGTCCCGGTCGCCAAATGGCGGCCGTCAAAATAGACCACGTCAGAGGCCCTAGAGGCGGTCTAGAAACTCTGACACTAGGGTGTATGGGGTCGTTAGACCTCACTTACCCACACGATAAGAAGAAGAAGTAGTTCCTGAGATTATCGCGTTCAAACAAACAAACAAACTCTTCAGCCTTATATTATTAGTATAGATAGCTGTTGCCCGCGACTTCGTCCACGTTTCCGTCGTTTTTCGTAAAAAAAAGTAGCCTATGTCCTTCCTCACGGTTCGGTGATTTTGATGTAACAGACAGATTAACCTTCGTAATTTAGTAGGGAAATATAATATGTCAATCTATAATACTGTTGAAAAATATCGCAATACCGAACCGTACAATATTATTGTTAATAGCTGTGCCCGCGACTCCGTCAGCGTGTAACTCCTTGTGTGTTATTAAGTTAATGTATTGGTAATATTGTTTAGATCACGTTCACATGAGGCTTAAGTACCTATAGAACGAAAATACTTCAGCGCAAAGCTTCCGGGTAAACTATGTTGAAAGTTGACCCGTCCGGCACGTGAACATAAAGATTTCTAGAAATGCTAACCCGGGAAAGAGCGACGTACAACTGACCATGCGAGAAACAACTGACACCGATATCTACTACAGCAACACGAAAAGTCTGCTCTTGAGCCTTATTAATTGTCATTGCATAACACACCGATACTGGGAATTACGTTCTTTTAAATTGGAATGGAACATTATTTGGTATTATGGGAATTCTGGGAATAAAGACGGTTTCTCCTGCACCGCAACCTGTTAAAATTTGAGCCTCGATTATATTTTGTTGCAACTCGGTTACTTTTAGCCGAGTTCCATTGCAAAGTTGTGGTGGTTTTAAATTTCGGAGCAGAATAATAATCAGAAAGCTTCGAACTGCTAAGCTATCGGGAGTTACACGTGTTATTGTGAGTCAACCATAAAAGATAGATATATGCTGTCGTGCGATATTTTTTATATAATTTTAAGGAGAACATTTCCGTCATAAATGATTTCTGTGTAGCTTTAACCATTAAGGTTGCACACGCGACGGAAGCTTAAAAAATGGAGTAACTTCTCCCGTTTTCCCAACATTTCCCTCACTGCTCTGCTCCTATTGATTGTAGCGTGCTGAAAAGTATACTATAACCAGCTCAGGAGTATGAAAAATAATTGTACCAAGTTTCGTTAAAATCCGTCGAGTAGTTTTTGTTTCTATAACGGTTATACAGACAGACAGACAGACAGACAGACAGACTAAAAAAATAATTGATATAAAAAAATATTTGTTATAAAAATCTTCATAGTGTAAAGCTACATGCTTTTGTTTCAACGTGTCATTTTCTATTCATAATCTTGAATCTTTTGCGATGTTCGTATAATTTTAAGTTTGCAGTAAAATACTAAGGTTCAGTGCAGGATAGTAAAAAGTTAATGTTTTCGCGAAGAATTTTTATTTCCTCGAAATACTTCACCAAGTTTTTGGTGGTGAGTTGTTTTGCAAATTATATAATTAAAGTTGCGTGACTAGAGTAGTTGAGTATTCAATTATTGTATGAAACTTTATACATTCTCTTTTTGTTTGCATAATTTCTGAAGAAGATTCAGAAATTATGACCGATTAATAAAGGGATGATGCAACTACATATATTCATAATTTTCATAATATTGTGTTTTGTCGTTTTAGTAAAATAATGACTTGCTGCTACTTTATACATGTCTTGCAATAATATATAACTGAAAATTCTTACTTGATGGTTTGTTATTGATATGATGAAAATATTGACTATTTTTGAGATGACAGATTTGTATCTGTACGGTTTAAAGTGTATTAAGTCATAGTTACTATTAGTCGCCCGGCGGTGTAATTCGATTCGAATGTATATTTCGTTTTTTTTTTAATTTAAATTAATTCGAACAATTAATTAAGGTTCGAAAGTTATTATAAAAATATAGACTTTCTGCACTCCTTCTGTATATAAACTTTAACTATGCCAAATTTCATGCTCCTCCGTCCGCGTAATTTTCGTAAAAAACATATAGGATACAAAGTTTTCGCAACTCGAATTAATATAATTAGATAAGTGGGTCTGGGAGTTTTATAATTAAAAAATCTTATGAGTCATACAACTATTTTCAATAAATTTCTCCTGAAGTCACAGTATCTCAAAAACAGCGTACTAAAAGAAAACCTTTTTTTGAAAGAATCCACTAAATATTCTAGAACGCACTTGGGACTGAAATGCAGAAAAAGTTCTAAATAGAAATATATTACACACATTTGCCTGGTCATGAAAACCTATTGGAAAGCTCACGACATCTATAGCTACAAATTGTGTCAAATAAATGACCACTTTGATGTTACGGAGTCCTAGTAATTGGCTTTGCTATGCTCTGCGTTATACGTCTACCATGCTCATTGCAGCCTTTTTAGAGTAAAACCTTATTTATATCGAGAAATAGTTGATCGATATTGCTGCCAGGCGCTCCTGCAAATAGGAAATGTAATATTGTTCATAGCCTCATGAAATTCTGTGGCTAAATGAAAATGTTATTAACTTGCCGCTCCGAAATGTAATTTCCATGCTGATGAGTACGACATATGGTTGCAAACTGTTTGTCGTAAGTTAAATGGTTCATGTTTCATGATCAGGGCATCTGCGTACTTTGAAAGTTGTATATTTAAAGATTATCCAGATTTGGAATGTATTCATAGTCAAAGCAAGAAAAACCTGGTCATGATTTAAAATTTTTTCGCCATTTATCCGCTCTATTCTTGACTTATTATTTCAACTATCCTGCATTTTATCAGGAGCGTTTCGAGCATCTTGTTCTGAGACGGAAACCTAGCCGTTCATGATAATGAATCTTTCCGTGCACTCGTGCAATATTAGAGAACCCAATTCTTGGTTAAACTCGGCTTTGTTCGTAAGCTGTCCTGTTGTAATAGCATTTGTATGTAGTTATGTACGCAATCCCTACTTATAAATCCGAAGAAAACTGTCTCTTACGTTTTCACGTCTAAACCATTTAACGGATGTTGATGAAATTTAGTATACAGATAGATTGGACCTTGGCATACTTATTTTTTTTTGCTGAAAAGAAACTTTTCACGCAAGCGACGCCGCAGATAGACGCCAGTGAAGAATTTAAAAAAAACCGTTTGTGCAAAGACTGATACAGACAGATGGACGGACCTGTAAGTGCACTTGTTTGTCAGTTGGCATGGAATACTAAAAAGACCAAAGTGCAGTCATCGCACAATATTAGCGCCTCGTTATTTCCGTTCCTTCGTCATGCATACTCATTACAACCGAATTGCAAATGATCTAATGAATGATATAACCATGACACGCACGATAACGAGCGCTAATTACATTTGCGGAGAAATATCTCCAATACCAACGAATTATGTAAATTTTTGTGCTGATCTCAGACTGAAAGAGAAACATGGTATTGTGGGAACTTCCTCCCTTTTGTTGTTGATAGGACGCGTTTGACCACTATCTCACCTAATCGTAAGAGATGATGTGGTCGAAGATGAAGCACGCTTACTTACAAGTAATCTATTCACTATTGATTTAAACACCTCCAGTTTATAGAAAACTCTCAGAAAACACAAGACTATAGCAGGGAATTTCGCTCCTAAGCTGTACGCACGGAAGTATTCCCAAAACTAGAATAAATTATTTGATCAGAACTGAAATTGTGGAAAAGAGGCGGTAACTATTCTTGTGTATAATTGCAGACCAACTACCCTCTTTTTCGTACCAAAGATGAATGTAACAACCTGTATCAAAATCATTGATTCAAAAGAACGAGCCCACAATGAAGTTATCCTTTGATCACAACCTGTATGCATTCTTGTAGACACGCATGATTGCTTACAATGTAGAAAAAGCATTTGGTCGTATTCGTGGGGCTCCTGAAATAGTATCGCTGATCGTCCCATTTAGCTGGTTGCGTAAAAACAAAACATTTGATTTATAGCAGTGCTCGGCGTTTTCTGTTTATTATTCTTTTAATTTGAGCTTTATAAGCAGTGCGTGTTTACAGTAAATATAGTCACCCATTCATTTGTTTACTAACAAAAGTTTTATACGGAAGCATAATTTCGGATGAGTGCCTATTTTGGGCGTAGCTCTGCAATAGCGATCATAATGTAATGGATGGGTAGTTTCTAACGGGATTGGTTATTTACCTGCAAATTAAGCTCAGTCTTGGTAGGCCACAATTTTGTTTGAGTTGTTTTCTGACGTTAGTATGGTGGTACTGGTAGTCGCCTTATCGCCAAAAGGTCGTAGTCGATTTTAAACTGCCACTAAGGATATATTGTATGATGTGTAATTAGTACTTATGGAATAGATACCATTACCGGTTAGGTATATAGTACATACATGGTTATCCAAAGTACTCCAACATTTTGTAGGAACGATATAACATCAATTTAATTGCTATCAACTTGTCAAGAAATGAGACAATGGACTACTGAGCAGAGTTAATAATTTAACATCTATAAAATTCAATGAAAAACATCAGATAGACTGTTAGCGAGTGCCCTGTGTAGAATTTCCGATGTACTACTAGTATACGTAAAGTTCAAATAACATTGCCTTAGCTGAGAACAAAACCCAAGAGCTCACATACTCGGCGTATGCACTTAGCGCTTTTGTGACCACTAGGTCAACGGCGCAGCTATTAATCTCATTAGATTTCTCATTAGAGTTATCAATGTGATCGCAGAATAAGTTTCTAGAAGTATAGTTACTCACGTTTTTTCAGTAACAATATTCAATATTCTTATTAAATAATCCATCATAGGTTTGTACCTATGTTTGTCCATTTGATCGATTAGTATAATGGAGAGTCTTCCTCATACCGTTGGCATCGTCCACACTCTGATACTCAGAATTATATTATTGATCTCGTTTCAATACATCAAACGCTATACTGAATTTGATCCGATGATATATTTGTCTATACAAACAAAGCCAAACGGACTTAGTCGTAGATTCAACAGTGTGGTTCTAGATTTTTTTTTACGTGTTTGGATATATTTTTTTGTTACGAATGAGGCCGCTTTTGACCTCGATTACAACTGATGGTAAGTGTAAGATGAGGTCTACGATCGGACGAGCGAGCCCAGAAAATAACAATACATTACGATCATATTCCGAGAGGTTCATCAGTGATAGGTATCTCATTTAACAAGGAGCACGAATCCGGATTCAGGATTTTTTTTATTTTTTTTTATTTTACTTCCTTCCTCTGTGACTCTCTGCGCGGGAGGAGTCATTTGAAGATTATCCCCCCCCTCCAAAAAAAAGGACATCTGACTTCCATCTGGCAGCTAACTAAGCAAATGGTGGACTCCTTGCCGGAGTCTGTGTTTCCTGATAGCTACGTATATATCCTGAGGGTCTTTAAGTCAAGAGTGTATGGTACTTCTAGCTAAACGTGCTTGACCTTCGGCCGCATCATCGCTTACCATCGGGTGAGATGTTGGTCAAACTTGAGCCTAATCAATCAATAATCAAAATCAACAAACAAAATTGAGTCAGTTTAGAATTTTCAATATGACTTGCCGTGTTTAAATATAGGATAGTAACGTTTCTTAATTCCCGGGATCATATTTCTCCGAAAGTCCGCGATTTTCAGTTGTTTTTTTTTTGCGTTTGTAGTCCATATGGTGTGGTACGTGTGGCTACAGTTTGAGACCAAAAAAACTTGCAAACATTGAATAGTTTTGTCTTGTCAATCTTTTTTTTCTGACTTACAAGTCAGAAAAAAAAGATTTTGAAATATTCGCCATTATCTTAAAATTTAAAAGCCCTAGCCTACTCCTGATTGGTTCTTAATATAGTCTTAGGGTGAAGCTTTCAGGCTGCAAAGGAACGTAAAGCATTATAAATATACGTAGTTTATAAGAAAAAAAAAATGAAATCGCTAAACTTGACATTTCGGGATTCCGGAATAAAATTGCATTTTTGCAAAAACTATAATAGCTAGGCTGGTAGGAGTTTTTGCCTCATCTGCATTTTAATACATACATTTTTTGCTCGGTAAAAAAATGAGTTATTCCGACCGAAAACCCTGGTCTGATCCCTTGCTAGTTGCTGGTAATTTTTATGTACATAAATGTTTTATAAGCTACTTACAAAACTTTATCGTTAAAAATTTCTTGGATTCACTAAAGTGATGTCCTTGCATATTAATCATTCTGTAGTTTCAACAATGCATCTTCACATTGTCAGATGGTCGCCTGACCAGACACGTGCGATGCGAATGGTATGGTATGTTGCGGTTGCGGCACGTTTATTGGCATGGGACAGGCTGCTTTGACAGTTTGCTTGTTATAGTAGATTGTTGTACAGTATATACTAGTAGTAGTTATACAGTATTGTTGCCATTTGTGTTCCTGGTAATAGTCGTTAGTATGATGCCATAACAGCCTCAGGGTTTACGTTCCATTAAGTGTCTATCTGCCAGGGTTGCGGCAATGTTTTAACGAGATACCGCGGCCCCGGCATGCACTGGCAATTGAAGCTAGAGTGAGGGTTTTTAGTCAGTAGAAGTCTGATACTCCCTTCCACTCCACCTAGAGAGGGCGGAGTCATTTAATGATGTAGCTAGCCCCCGAAGCAAAAAGTTGTCTACCATAGACTAAAGGAGATTGCCATGGAGCAGGTCCCTTTTGTGGTATCTTGTGCCTGATTTTAATAATAACCTAAAAATATAATTTTAGTTTTTGCGTTCAGGGTATTTTTTATACAATTTCTTTCACCCTGGGAATAAAGTTAAAGTTAATTAATATTAAAAAGTTAATTTATATTAAACACTAGCTTTTGCCCGCGACTTCGTCCGCGTGGAATAGTTACTTTGGGCTAACGTTAAATTTAACCCCGATTTTGAAGCATTCTTCATTGGCGCTCCGCTCCTATTGGCCTTAGCGTAATGATATAAATTGACTATTTAATTAAAAAATAATTTTTCAATTCGAACCAGTAGTTCCTGAGATTATCGCGTTCAAACAAACAAACAAACTCTTCAGCATTATATTATTAGTAGTATAGATAGCTGTTGCCCGCAACTTCGTCCGCGTTTCCGTCGTTTTTCGTAAAAAAAAGTAGCCTATGTCCTTCCTCACGGTTCAGTGATTTTGATGTAACAGACAGATTAACTTTCGTAATTTAGTTGGGAAATATAATATGTCAATCTATAATACTGTCGAAAAATATCGCAATACCGAACCGCACAATATTATTGTTAATAGCTGTGCCCGCGACTCCGTCAGCGTGTAACTCCTTGTGTGTTATTAAGTTAATGTATTGATAATATTGTTTAGATCACGTTCACATGAGGCTTAAGTACCTATAGAACGAAAATACTTCAGCGCAAAGCTTCCGGGTAAACTATGTTGAAAGTTGACCCGTCCGGCACGTGAACATAAAGATTTCTAGACCTGCTAACCCGGGAAAGAGCGACGTACAACTGACCATGCGAGAAACAACTGACACCGAGATCTACTCCAGCAACACGAAAAGTCTGCTCTTGAGCCTTATTAATTGTCATTGCATAACACACCGATACTGGGAATTGGGTTCTTTTAAATTGGAATGGAAAATTATTTGGTATTATGGGAATTCTGGGAATAAAGACGGTTTCTCCTGCACCGCAACCTGTTAAAATTAGAGCCTCGATTATATTTTGTTGCAACTGGGTTACTTTTAGCCGAGTTCCATTGCAAAGTTGTGGTGGTTTTAAATTTCGGAGAAGAATAATAATCAGAAAGCTTCGAACTGCTAAGCTATCGGGAGTTACACGTGTTATTGTGAGTCAACCATAAAAGATAGATATATGCTGTCGTGGGATATTTTTTATATAATTAAGCTTTAACCATTAAGGCTGCACTCGCGACGGAAGCTTAAAAAATGGAGTAACTTCTCCCGTTTTCCCAACATTTCCCTTCACTGCTCTGCTCCTATTGATTGTAGCGTGATAAAAAGTATACTATAACCAGCTCAGGAGTATGAAAAATAATTGTACCAAGTTTCGTTAAAATCCGTCGAGTAGTTTTTGTTTCTATAACGGTTATACAGACAGACAGACAGACAGACAGACAGACAGACAGACAGACAGACAGACAGACAGACAGACAGACAGACAGACAGACAAAAATTTTACTGATTGGATTTTTGGCATCAGTATCGATCCCTAATCACCCCCTGATAGTTATTTTGTAAATATATTTCATGTACAGAATTGACCTCTCTACAGATTTATTATAAGTATAGATTACGTTGACATCCGTTTAATTCAATGTAGTCTGTGGTTTGATTGGTATACAAAAAAAAGTTGCCAGGTATAAAAGAATTAAATAACTAATGCCATCGTTACTCAATTGAGTAATCAATATCACTAAACAATTATTTTTAATTAAGTATATATAACCTATAGGCAGTTTCCATCTCAATTAGATCTCAACATTTGACAACTTCAACGCTACTGTTAGTACACACAAAATATTTATTTTACGACGATGAGGTAGAATGTTATCCCTGTTTTTTTTTATACGTATTATTGTACTATATATTATATATCTGAAATCTACGACAATAGGTGTACGCCAAACATAAGTTTATGTAAAGTATTTTTGAAGATTTATTGGATAAATAAACACTGCTCATAGTCGAGTAAAAACGATGACAATAATAGGTTGCATAAATTCATAATAGGCCTACATTGATAAATAATAAATATTCACAAAAGCAATAGACACAAAAATAATAGCCATATTTATTGAAAAACCCCTTATTAACAAAGTAGTTTTTATCGATTGAACTATAACGAATTATTAATAGATTATAAAAAATATCTGGCAACATTTACCGGCGCATGTCACAGAACCAAAGAGTAAAGTAATATATAGGGAAAAGAGAGCCCTCTTACGTGATAAAATTGCAAACCTATTTGACAATACGCCATCTGTAAATTGGCCCCAAACTAATCACATACTCACACACCTACCCACATAGCTATTTACATGCATGTTAGACATGTGCAAAACAGTGCACCACGAAGTGATGTGATATGTCATTACATTTCGTGCCGAGTAACATGACATTACACCATCACTTCAAACATCACGCGTGATGTTATGATGTAGCGCCATGCGATAGCACACCATCGCGCGTTCTAATATAATGCAATGTAGTGTAATAGGACATGTTATTGAAATAGTAACATAACAGCGAGCGATACGATGTTGTCCGCGTGTCATTATGATGATTCATAATTACACGAAAGAAATGAAATAATTGCATTGCAATTCGAAATAAAAGGACAGTTGAGTATTTACCTACGACCGTACAACGGGTGGTGGTGTCAAGGAAATATAAACCCTTTCATAATAAAAATAGAGTTCTAAATAACATACTAAGTTACCTGACCGGGCGAAATACGAAATCGCACGCGCCTAGTTCCGGACTTCCGATATAAACCGAACATTGCCGATGCGATGCGTTCGGGAGGGCTCGGTACGAGCGAGTCTGCGAGTCATGTCGCGAGCTACTGCGCTGCTACCGCGCGCGTGATGTTTAGTGTGATGGTGTGATGCTTATTTTAGTCGAGTAATGTGTGATGTTACAGTACGCGCTCGGGTGATATTACGCGTAATGCATCACTCGCATTACTTACACATGTCTAATGCATGTTGTCTAATATAACGTTTCATCCTATCTCTGTAATATGTTCTAGTAGAACATGCTACAGAAACAGGACGAAACAAAATAGTCCCACGGGAATTTAGATAAGTAGTAAAAGGTAGAAAGAAAACAAAGAATTATTATACAAAATACGCATTCCCAGAATGCAACAAACCGCCATATTGTGATTGTTTATTTTAGTTCAAGAACTGTCACTTTATATTTCCTAGGTAGAATCTGGCACCAGGTCTTTTTAAATAAAGTTTATATTTGTGCTTTATCAAATTATATTTCATTTATGTGTCTATTTCAATTTGTAAGAAGATTTTAATATTTTTCTCAAACTTATCTCCAATTAATGTTAGATACGTTATTAATATAGTTAATTATGAAAATCTCGTGCTGAAACTGTTAACTATACATTTTTTATCGTATGTAAACGGCGATTCTACACCATCTATGAGTACCTATCTACTTTTTATAGTACTGCTATTATATGTACATAAAGTAATAGAGACATAATCCCATCCCCATAGTGATGTATAGGAGATAGGTAGTAGAAGTAGGTACTTAATCTAAAGAGAATTAGGAGGAAATGTCAATGTCAATTTCTAATTATAACCTAGATTTTTACAACAGAAAAACAATGATATCTCTTGAACCAGGGTGAATAAATGAAAAATGGTTTCTGATTATGAAAATACTATGTTTTTTACTATTATTTAAAATAAAAATCTTTAGGGCACAACAATTTTCCACTGGGACTCAACTGTCCTTACAAATCGGGCAATCTCCATCTGATTCAAAACCTTTGAAATTAATCACGTACTTCTGAAATAAGTGAAATGTTCTGAACGTTTGACTTTGCTACCTTTTAATTTTTACTTTCAATTTCAATTCAGAGCATCATTAAAGATGTAAGTACTGCTAATATTGTTTTCATTTTTTAATACTTTTATTTGCATTTTTGCTTACTATTTCCGTTGGAAAGTTTTCAGTACCTTTTACGTCAATTGAAGTTTTCCTTTATTGAATGGCAAGTTGTTGATATTGCTCACAAAATAGGCGAGCCGAAGTGGGTATGGCCGTAAAACCGATAACCGCGGGGGTAAATTAGTGCTTGCGGGATGTCCGCGAAACGGTAAACAGAAGCGCTTTAGTTTTTTTTTTAAATAATTGATAGGCTTACGTTTGACCACCATCTCACCTGATGTTAAGCGAGGATTTGGTCGAAGATGAAGTACGCTTGCCTAGAAGTAACCTATTCACCCTTGATTTAAAGACTCCCAGGTTATAGATATCGGGAAACACAGACCTATAACCTATTTAAAATAAACTTTAGCCACATTCTGCTACATCACATTCAGCATCAAACTCAAGGCTATCGCTTTTATTTATACATATAATTGTAACAACTGGGTCAGTTTTACTGAAATAACATTGAAAATAATCAGGATTTACGTTAGTTATTAATTATTTGTGTTTTGAAGGTTCGGTACGTTTTAAAATGAAGTTCAGTGGTTCTGGCTACTCTCTGGCGTGGAGCCAAAATACTACTAATACCTTTGGGTATCACACTGTCACAGATGAATAATGTATATTCGAAACTTCTTGTTGGTGTTATTTATTTATTTATGGTATTTCAACGATGTATTCACTACAACATTTAGTCATTAAATTTTTATAGAGTACTTACTAGTTGACCCGGAGAACTTCGTAACGCCATTTTTTTAATATTTCCTTACCTAGAGAAGGTTTAAGCCTTCTCTACATTAGAAAAAATATAATAAAAAAATAATAAATGAAATCGGTCCAGCCGTTCTCGAGTTTAAGCGAGACTAACGAACAGCAATTAATTTTTATGTGTAAGAAGATTACATATATACATTGTGAATAAGCCTCTTACAAGAGTGCACAGCACTGGCACAATAGAAATTAAAATCAAAACAAAATTTAAATCAACAACAAAATAAACAGTTGAGTTATTAAAATAAGCGAATACTGATACATGAAAATAATCAATGACAGTTAGAAAGACAATTATTAAACAACAATTAAATCATAAAAAAAAAAAATATAAAAATATACAATTATCAAACTATGTGAGCTTGCTGATTATGAGTTAAACATTACAATGTGCTGTTATATTCCTCGTTCTGCGAAACTGAATTAGTTATCAATGAAACATAACAAAACTCTTAAAAAAATTTACTAATATTCCAGGAACTACTAATAACTACTAACACTTCAGAAAGGGGATTGCATAATACTTTCATCATCAGACTTAGACTTTAGTCTTCTAAGTTTCGATAGCAGTAGGCCTCGTTTCGCAGTACAGACATTATTGTCTACGATTCTCCTTATAGCCAGCTAACTTTATTCGACGTTAGCATCGATAAGTTGCTTATTAATACTTGGTATACAAAAGATATATAAATACAATTCGGAATGACTCAACAACAATATAAATGTCAAAAAATTAAGAAATGTGTTTTTAGATTGCTTTTGAGATGTGCATGCGAATGTGGCCTTTAAAATTTGTGATTTGGGAAAATATTTTTTGAAAACTTCAGAAGGCCCTTATTCGTATTTAAAAATAATTAAGGTTATAAGGAAATAGAGGAGAAGTATCAAAAATTTTAAATGTGAGAAGGCGATCAGGGCACTGAAAGAAGGAGCAAGAAAGAAAAATGTTATTTTTTTAGACTTGTAATATTTTCATTAGCAAGGGGTGCAGTGTTAAGCGTTATTTATAAATTAAAACCAAGCATACTCAAACTAAATCGTTTTTCCGAGAACATGCGTGAAAATTATAATGTTATGCATGAATTTATTTTTATATCTTTGAACTGATACTGAAACCGGGCTTCGTGGAGAAGTTGATGCAATAATTATGCGAGATGTATGCGGGTGATTCAGTGTGTCAAGTCACTGACCTACTTACTAACTGTTGGATTTATTTTGATGCTAATTTTGACATAATTATAATGTCCATTCTTTAATTTTTTTAGCAAATTCAATTTCAAATCTAAAGGCCACTTTGTCAATTTGGTGTTAAGAACGTGTCAGGTATTACCCGCCACAGAAAACTTAGTTGACTGGTAGAGAATGCCTTGTTGCATTAAGTCCGCCAATGTGCCACTATTGTATATAAAGTTTATATAAATAAAACACTAGTCTCCAATACCATTGGAATTTCGCACGGATTTAGTGTCTATCTTACTGCGACATATACATAGTTTCGACGACGCTTGGCGTAGTGGTGGTTTCGATTTCCTCTTCGGGACAAATAATGTTATTTAGGCTTACAAATGCGCAATATATGTATACTTATTATATACTTAAAATAGTGATACATAAATAAGTGGTGAGTGATATGGCCCCACGAATATCCAATATTTTAGCTCATAGAATAAATGTATTTGTATAAGATTATTTTTTCTCTAATTTTTGTTTTTAGTATGTAATTCATAAAAACGTATGTTTACAACAGAAATACACAATAGTATAAAATATTTTAGTACTTCCAGAAACAACAAACGTCAAATTGTATTTCTTTACTAACATAAAATTAAGAGTATCTCTTTACAAACTTTATTTAACAGCTAGCCATATATTATAAAATATATGGCTAGCTGTTAAATAAAGTTTATTTATATTTACCTATTTAAACTTAAATACAAACTTAAATAACGCATAAAAAATCCTTCTCTACGCTGTCGACTAGAATACCTTCAAATTCTTATCCTTCGGCCAAAATAATAGCCAGCTCTTGGGATCACTGGAAGTGTCCACCAGCAGCGTTTCGAAGTTTCTTTGTTAAAGTTATGAGCACAAAGGCTCGAGAGCTTGGAGCCCAAACGGCTTGACAATAAAGTTATTCTGCGCTATAGTTTACACCGCTTGAGATTTTCACGGAGACAAGTAAAATCAGTTGTCTAATTTAGTTTACTCACAAATTAATTAAATAACCTTGCAGATAAGCTAGGCTACAATTACTCAATAAATGACGACATTCTCGACAAAATCAAATCCACGGTACGTCAGAAAAACGTAATAAAGTTAAAAGAAAAGATACAGAATTAGCCATACATCATGATATGGATAGGATTTTGGTTCTAATTCCGTCGGTTATATCACTGGCACATCGCTGCCGATGCCAATATTAGACCAGTATATTGACTCCAGCCGAGATTGACATACTGATCTAGAAAAAACTGATATTAAACCTGTCAGAGCTTGAAATTGCTAGAACTAATTTGACGTGAGGGTGGGTTGGTGATTATCTAAAAGATGATTAATGTTTTTTTATGAGTGGATGATTCACCCAGAAAAACTATGATAGCTGTCCATTTTTTGAGCGTACAATTTACTTAACTTTTTCACAGCACATTGATTGGTACAAAGGCGGACTTAATGCTTTAGAATTCTCTAACACTCAACCAAGGGTGGTGAAGGGATAGCATGGCAGTTGCATAAAAATACAAAAAGTAGAAATTTATTTCGAATACGACGAAGCCGAAAGGAGGGTTCAAAAGATCACCGTGGTCGTATGCCACCTATCTTAATAACAAAACAACATACATAGCATACGACCTTTGACCATCACTATGAATATTATACATCGACCCCCCCAACAAAGAACTCGGTAATGTGCTATTACGGGCTTTATGCTGTTATGTCAAATTTGGCATCTATAGACCGGAATACACCTTAGCATTTTTTTTTAGATTTTTCCTAATGATATTTACAAAGATATCATGACACACATGATATTTTATGTATGTATAGAATTTTAGGTATATTTTTTCTTGAATTGCTAGGTTTTGAATAAAAGGAATTTCATATCAATGACACAGTGAACATTTCCCAAAAAAAACTAACTTGGGGGATCGACACATATGTATATAAAAAAATACATGAAATTATATGACGTGTAAGTTGTTTATTTACTAGACGATAAATATTCAATTATTTTTTCATAACGGTTTTAAATGAGAATATTTTCTTGTATAGTCGGGTTTTAGTTTTGTGGAAAATGATTATATATACTTTATTTTATTTTATTAGGGATAACAAACAACAGAGTATTTAAAAATTAACAAAAAAGCTTAAGAGTTAGATGTAACAAATACACTGCTCACAACATTATCCACAGATTGTTACATAAAGTAACTAGTTGCAAGACATCAGGCTTACAAAAAAAAACTAGGGCAAACTGAATAAAACTAAACTTATAGATACATATAAACACATTCACATACATTATAGAGTAAGCATATATACATTATAATTATGCATAATTAGCTTTAGCTTCCTTATCTTTTAAGATTGTACATACTTGTTTTTTGAAAACATTCTTACTCAGAAACATAATGTCCACTGAATCAAATTGCTTATTATATGTGTCAACTAAACGGAACAGTGGTGAGCGCGCGCCAGAGTTAGTTCGACAAAAATTGGTAGCAAATAGGCGAGTTGACCGCACCTCACGTTTATGAACAGTACGAGGAACCAGGTAGCACAAACTGTTCACTAAATCGGTACAATCGAATTGATTGCGACATATATTAAATAGCGTCATCATTTCCAGCAGAGTGCGTCTTGACTCTAGAGTCATCAGGTCGTATTTTAGATGAAGGGAGTGGGAAGATATTTTTTTACGAAAGCACCGGTAGTGCATAGAGTGCAGATATTTCCGTTGGATAACCTCAATGCTGTCAATGTACTTTTTGTAGTACGGATTCCAGATGGGAACTGCATATTCTAATTGTGGCCGGATTATGGACTTATATAGGCGTAGATAGGTAGAGGGACGGTGGAAATCACTAGTTGCTCTCATTACAAATCCGAACATTAGGTAAGCCTTATTAATTATTTTGTCGACGTGAACATCTAGATGTAGCTTAGTAAGTATATAAAACCGGAATTTGAACTGTGCTAGTACCTATTTGTTCAGAATATAATTATTCATCAAGTTTAGCTTAAAGGCATACTGACTGGTGGTCGTTCTGATATCAAAATAACGATGAGACAATGTGCTTGCGTATCACTGAGCGTCATCTTTTCGGCGTAGGAAACTAACAATGAACTAAGATTTCTCACTTCACTGCAAGGAAATATTCATGCCACTGTCAACTTTAGAAACCCAGAAAACAAGCCTAACTTTGTCCGTTTTTATTTATTTACTTTATGGAGGACTTACAGCTAATAAAAACATAAAAAGAGGGATACATAGTCGCCAGAGAGCCAATAACAAGTTTCTCCCTTTTAGACTTATCCATAACTAAAGTTATAAGCAAGCCTTCAAAAAGCAATAGTAAAGCTGATTATAAATGAAAGTTACACACAGTAAGAAATACATAATATATAAATATTTGCTTGCAATGAGTCAACAGCATAATATAACCACTAATACTTGAAAAAATTGAGGATTAAGCACGTTCTGGCTGAGTTCACACTAGTTGTGAAAGGATCTAGATCATATGGTCCTTCTTCTAAATCCTCTTTGCATTCCTATGATATATCTCTTAAACACTATTGATTATATTTTCTGCAACTTTGATGGGTGCCCACGCGCACGCCTACTACAGTTTTATAAATATTAGCATTCGTGATTTACAGATCTCCTGTTACACGTGTCAAATATTTATTTTAAAGCATTCGTAGAGTTTTTGTATATGAATATAACATTAAAACTATCCGCTTAGTTGTAAGAAAATTTATTGGAGTGATAAAGTAAGAGACATGAAACATTTTGTACTCCCCTAATGCTGCTTCGGTAAAGGTAGCTCATCACAGCTCCAATATTTGGGACGCTTAGAATTAAATCTCATAAGCCATAAAATATAATAGTTATTTATTTGAACTGTTAATTGCCCATCATAACAATGTTTACGCTACAAGGGCTATTAATTCGGAGTCACCTGTCGTCGTTGATCATTTACATTGTTTCTAACCATAACAATTTCTGGCACATGTTTTTCCAGCTTCTTACATAAGGGGTCTTCACGCTGGCACGGTTGGAGGCCAGCCAGACCTCGTACATTGCCCAGAGTTTTTTTTTCACGTCTGGCTGACGGCCATCTTTGTATGGGTTCGTTGATAAATCAGAAAGTTCAGTATTTCAAACTCGTGATATGAAAATTTCATGAGATACGGTCTGAGTATCGGTCTGTTGTATGTTGGATGGTATATTAGCTAGGCAAGTCTCAGGATTATTTATGTTATTTATGCTTACTCATTTATTTTACATGTAAATGGTATTTTATGATGTATTACCAAAAATTTATGAGGTAATTTCTTAAAAATTATAGAATATGATTTGCTTAGAACCTGCTAAATGCTGGTTTTCATTTCTACAACATTTTTAAAACAAAATCTCTTGCTTTAAGCCAAGTCTTCTAGGCTGGAAGTTTTCTTAATTTATACTGGTTTTGACTGATGCTGATGTGAGCGCAAAAAGCGTTATACGTCTAGACTTCTTACACGAACTGTTCTAGTTTTCTTGTCACCAACCACGTTGTTTCTAAACAGTTTTTTTCATTCCCCCTGACATTGGCTTGTGTCCAATATAATTTATTTAACGTTTATGTCTTTCAAAATACCGCCATTGCACTCTGCAGCCGACGTCAAGGTTCTATGGTTTGACTATTTATATAAATTAGCAAATGTAATATTGTTTGATGCATCCATTTGATATTTTTTGATTCATATCAAGATTCCTCCGTGCCTCGGGAAGCACTTTTAAGCCGTTGGTTCCGGTTTTCATTCATATGTATACGTTACGGGTAGTTGGAAGTCAGAAAATCAGATCCCAGTCTTGCACTATGTTACCCAGTTACTGGGTTGTGGAGGTCAGATAGGCAGTCGCTTCGTGTAAAACACTAGTACTTAGTAGCATCCAATTAGACCGAAGAAGACACCACTATATTTGGTAAAATGATGATGATGATAGATTTCGGCTTGCATTTGACCATAATCTCACCTGATCTTAAGCGATGAAGTGGTCGAAGATGAAGCACGCTTGCCCAGAAGTAACCTATTCACTCTTGACTTAAAGACTCCCAGGTTATAACTATCAGGAAACACAGACTCCGGTAGGGAATTCCACTCCTTAGCTGTACGCACAATGAAAGTATTCCCAAAACGTTTCGTCCCTATGGGTGGGATGTCCACCATGTAACGATGGCGCATCGCCGTTTGTCTTGTAGTCCGATGATGGAATGGGCTTGGTGGAATAAGACTGTGCAATTCCATCGCACACTCCCTGAAATGTAACCGATAGAAAACTGACAGGCTTGCAACACGTCGCCCATGTTCTAGGCTCTATTTTATAATTTTATTGCTTCAAGCAATTCTCTTTATGTACCTAATTGTTTCAATATTATGCGT
The DNA here is from genome assembly GCA_943138885.2 of Tholera decimalis. NCBI lineage: Eukaryota > Metazoa > Arthropoda > Insecta > Lepidoptera > Noctuidae > Tholera > Tholera decimalis. The sequence continues at coordinate 3,962,463 of OW964557.2, read as the reverse complement.
TGCAGTTTCAGATTATCATATTATCCTTTTAGTTTGTTTTCCAGTCTTTCCGGATTTATCATGGTATTTTAACTGGTTAGGTACCAATTGCCGAATATACTAGCTTTTAATTGTATGGTCTATGATTTGAATTTTAAGATAATACGAGTATGTGTTTGTTCTGTAATAAAAAATAAAATGTTGGTGTTTCATCACGTGATATCTTGGTTGTCTTCTGGCTTCAGTGAATCTTCTGACTTTATTCAGTTTTGACTTATATAATCAATCTCTTTTGTATCTATTATACAATTTATTTCAATTACTTGTAATGGTTTAATGTAATGATGACCCATAGTTATTTCTCATACCATATTGTTTTTTTTATTGATAATATGCTCGCTTTTGACCACCATCTCACTTGATGGTACATTGGAAACCGCAGAATATTATGATCATAATAATTAATGCACATGACAACTTTGTATGATATTCTGACAAATATTTGCATTATATTTCGTTTGGCGAGCATTTGTATTTTGGACTTATGAAAACTATCTTTGATACATTGTCCAGCTAAGGACAGTATTAGAATATACATTATTCAACTCGTACCCAAAAATAAAGAAGGCATTAGGCACCCATAATTTTACTGTTTCCTTTAGTAGACTTTGAATCAACGAGTCACGCTGGACAGATTAAGGAAACGATTTATTCTATGTTCAGAATTAACATCAGTAACGACAGGTTTATAACATGAATGTCTTTTAAAATTATTGAAACAGGCATGTCAAACATGTAGATAGTAGGTAGTACCTGCCTATTGTTATCTAACTCAATGTCTAGCGAGTTCATAAAAACTGAGTGATTGACACTTACATATGTTTTTGTTTTTCTTCCAAGCCTTGTATAACATTTGGCAAGAGGTGAAATGATGCTCCCAAAATTCTCACAGCGGCCTCGCACTTTCCCAGTGCACAGACATTCCAACATTATCACGATTCAATAAATACACTTAAGAAGCCATTTGTACATAATAAAAGTATTGGGGCATCTGTTTCGTGCGTATTGTATATAGCGGTGTAAATGTGGGTCGTAACCCCTTATGAACACCTCGAAATAGATTTGTGTAAAACAAACAGGAATAGATGTCTACTGAGCCCTTTAACGTGGAGGTATTTCGTATTTTAATGGGTTTTCGTGTTTGGAATGGATTTGTAATTTATGAATGCTTACGCTTGCTCTTTGAAGATGCTTGAAGCTGGATTCTTCCGTAACAGTTCTTTTGTATTGTTACAGCGATGCACATGGTGGCGTGACACCGGGTTGACGTGAATCAATCCGCGAGATGTCTCAGCCGCCGGGGCGCGGTCGCGCGCGGCCTCCGGGCGCCGCCTCTCCCCTCAACTACCGTCCCCCCTCACCATGGGCCCCGAGCCCACCCCCGCTCATCTCAGGACCCAGGCACTCCACAGCTATTGTGACACCACCTCCAGTCCATCCATCCCCAAAGCCATTTCGACCATTACACTCCCCTCACAATTTACGACAGCATTCTCCATCTCCTAGTTCGCATTTTTCCATCTCTCCTTATCCTATGTCTCCTACATTGGGGCAAAGTCCGGAGTACTATTACTCGTCGCCTTACGAGCCAGTTCGGGAGTACGATTACGCGGGAGTGCCTTTGGAGCCGCCTCCGCCGCCGCGACCCATGATATATGAGGAGGATGAAGAGGAACGAGGACCCTCAACGGCGGAGATTATTGCCCAGCAGTCGCAAGAAGGCTACGTGGACGAGAAACTAGCAGAGTACCAGGCGACTATTCAGTTATTGCAAGGTAAGTTAACGATAGATGATAGCAATTTTAGGTATGATTGCATACCATAATTATGAGAAAATTTATCCACGAAAACTATTTTATAAAACGTTTAACTAAGTTCCTTGAATGTTATTTGGTATTTTTATTGAAATTCGTACAATACGAACTGTTTTTATTACGCATCAACTATTGTAACATTAACTTGATTCATGTATTTCATTCTTTAATTAACAAGTAAGCTATCTTGTCTTTCATTACATTGTAATTAAAGATATTAGGGGTTACCAAGTGCTAATTTGCAATTAAATTCTGGTTTATATTTCTAATAAACTATTTTCGGTGCTCTAAGATAACCAACCGTAAGCCGATGGAAAACTTTCTTGTTGGATCAATTTCCTTTTGAATAAACAAAAAGGGGAACAGCAGATGTTCATAATAAACGGAATTTGGACGGTAAACAGAAAAACAGATTAGTTTTTCTATGTAAAAATAAAATACTTTCACAAATAATAAGAAACCCCGCGAATGACGTTCAGAAATGTGGCAGTTTCTTTACTTACGTCTACCGTAACCATAGCTCGTATTATGAAGGTACTCATCTTGTGCATCTTTACTCTCAAAATAGGCGCGTCATCATGATAAGATCTAATAATAGATAGTGGAAAAAGCTAAGCCGAAAACAGTGCAGCAGTGCACTGTATTCGGCTTAGCCTTACATGACGAATGGATTTATTTAGTACAATTTATATTGAAGTACGGTTCAAGGGCAATTACATTAAATGAAGGCATGTGAAACAATAAGTAATGGAAATTAGATGAATTGGCCGATATATAGAATATACTTTATTATACACCAAAATTTAAATACACCTATTTGACAATATTGCTTACTCTATGGTTACAATGGCGGTCTTATCGCTGAGAGCGATATCTTCCAGTTATACACTAATTTTATAGTACTCAAAGCATATAGACAAAATCTTCTTTCATTCATTCGCAAACACTTCACAATCAGGTTTTGCATCCAAGAGACCGTTGAGCGCGGAGAGTGCGAGGAATTGGGGACTAGGCTCGAGCGGCGGTACGACTCCTAGATACGACTAACAATCTGTGTATCCTATTCCGGTCGTAGATGAAGAGCAAACAGATGGGTTAGGTTAAGGGCAAGGGCATCTGTTTTAGAGCCAAATATTTTAAAATTTTATTGGATAATAAGTACTTGAATAGGCACGTGCAGATTTCAGTTTCAGACACATGACAACATTTTCACTACTAATTTTACCCACTATAAATGTCATTAACTAGAAAAGAAAGAACATCGCTTGTATTGTCGTTAATCTTGGCTCTTACAACCTTTATTACGGCTTTGAAACTCAAGACATTACCTCGAACAACCTGCCGTTTATCACGTTGAACGCCAACGCGGTCAGTGCTGACCGACAGTGAACTATCCCTTTAGGTCAAGCAAAAATCACAGTTCTATCCAAATTTAGACCAAATGTTTTTTTAATTGTTGGTTTGACGGGAAGCCAACCTCAAAAACAAAAAATAAAAATAAGATACTTATATCTAATGTCCAAATGTATGTTTTCATTAACAAAAGTCAACTTTAGTCATTAATTATGGAGATATTAAACGCCGGGCAGCACTGACCGACGCGGCCCGAATGGCAAGTCTAATTGTCGGCCATCACTGACCGACGCGGCCTGAACGGAAAGATGCATTTTTTTCTTGGCGTTCCACGTGTTATAATGCCATGGCAAATAAGATTTTAACTAAACAATTGTTGTTAATAGAACTTCAAGTGTCTCGGTTCCTATTTCCAATACGTTTTCTAAGACGTCAGTCAGTTTTATAGTTTCTCAATCACAGGTGGGTCTTGGAGTAGTTATGTATCAGCGAATAATTTTAGAACCAGTTCCTAATTTTGGAACAATATCGATATTCGAGAGCTTGTGATTCAAAGCTTCGTTACGTCTGGTCTCGATCTGGAATGTTACAGTGTGATCCTGAAATGTTTTATGACATGAATTTTATGATACGTGTTTGGTCAAGACGGTTGCTGTGGATATTCCCGAAAGAATGCTCATGCATTTTTCCGGGAATATATGCATTCTTATGAGATACATCGAAATGTAATATAGAAAACGAGCAAAATGCGTGTCGCACGCACAGTTCCGACGTTACCTCATAACTATGCAAATCCCAAAAATGTCAAGGCATGTCGCCAGCACCATCTTGAAAGTGATAATTTTTTGTCAGCACCACCGTCATTACCAGGTTATTATTAATAAGGTCCCTGGTCTCTAACCTTAAGTCCAGGCGTCTTTTGAAAGGCTAAATTATACATAACTGCGAATTAATCTCACACATCATAAACAGAGAGAAAGAGAGAGAGAGAGATCATCTTTACGATGTTGTTGGTGCTGCTCCGTATCCTGCGTATCAGGAATGCGCATCTCTAACGCATTACTGTGTAAAAGCAATCTACGCAGACTTCTGCAAATATCCCCGAAGCAGTACAGAAACGGGGCAACCCCATTGGCACCCTAAACGCGTTGGTATATTGGACTCGAAGGCCGTGTATTCCTTCCTGTGTCCTTGTAATGATAGATATCAGTTTGTAAATAAATTAAAATTAAGATACTTTTATTACGGGAATATGTTCGGACTTTTCATCGACGTTGCAAGCATACAACAACAAACAGCGGCCCGGTGCAATTTCCGCCCAGGTTCTGGTCTTTCTCTTACATTTTTGTAGATTTCATCACATCACAAAAATTTCGCCTCTCGCTGCCAAATTGCAGGCTTGCAACAAATTGCAAGCAGTACATAAACAAACAGATTGGGCTATATTTACAGGTTCAGTGACGTGAGTCGTTTGGCGTAAACTGAAGTGAATCATTGCTCATTGGTCGTTGGGGTGGTGACAGGGACTTATTTGTAGCGTGATTATTTTGTGAGAAACTCGTGTTTGGCTTATTTGGTTCTTTTTATTTATTTTATTTTATTAATATACAGAGGTGTCACTTAAATTCAAACCCGCCAAACTTTTACGTTTGATGGCGAGAGACTCCACACACTGGTTGACTGACTCCATCGTAAAAAGTAATCTGTTTAATTTTGGTGAATCTTAACACTATATGTTCACAATATTAATGTTGGTGCATTATGTTCCAAGTGCGCCTCATATACCAGTCAGTCCGTACAATAGATAGGGCCAATGCCACCTAGGGTTGCGGCAATGTTCTTACGAAATAACGCGACTCTGGAAGGCAAGGGCAACTGAAGAGGGTGGGTTTTTAGTTGGGTGGAGTCTAACACTCACTTCTGCTCCACAGCGGGAGGAGTCATAATGATTTTATCACGGAAGTAAAATTATTTTCTAATATTAAAGTAAAATCTATTTGAAAAGTTTATTTTAATCATGCCGAGCGTAAAAAATATTAGTAACATAATCTTACTCCATCAAATCCTTTATTTAAAAAACTAGCTATAGCAAACCAACGTTATATTACACTACATTTTTATCATATCATAACACCGTACATATTTTCTTCGACGTAAATGCCATCAATGTTTCGCCAACACGTCTCGTTGGGCGATCATGTGGAAAATTGAATACTCAATGATTACCTTTCATGCACGTCACGACATCGACACCCACAGCCTACCCTGATAGGGAACTCTTGATGGCTTCTGATGGCTTCCGCTGGCTTCTCATGGCCCAGCAAATGTGTGATGACGTAGCCATACTAAGATATAAGTTATTAAATGTAGTGGTTTATGTTGACGATATTTATTCTTATGCTTATCGTGCTCCGGTTGTTTTTGACTGCGGTTTTATGGTGCGAAGTCTTTATGAGTTGTGTGCTTTAAATAGAGGGTATCTTTTATTGTAGATACAATCTAATTCAAAATTTGCCTAATTATTTGTAAGTAATATCGAGTAGGAATTAAATACCTACGTACAATTTTCTAATCATTATATTGCCCTTATCTATACTAATATTATAAAGCGGAAAAGTTTGTTTGTTTGTTTGCTTGAACGCGCTAATCTTCGAAAGTACAAATCGAAAGTAGCTTGAAGCTTGAGGAAGGTTATAGGCTACTTTTTACGCGACTGCAAAAAATGAGAGTTATGTCTTTACCGTGATAGAATCCACGGGAGCGAAGCCCCGCGTGAGTACTAGTCCTATATATTTCGGGTGACGCAATTATTATGAGATTTTAATTTGCGCTTATAGTAGTATAGAGAACGGAATAATATACTTCTCTGATATACGGCATTTTTATAGCCGTCCACTTTCTGGACATTTTACCCTTTCCAAGGTTAATGCGGGATGCGTTGACGCCTCTTTTACTCTTGCTGAACTATTTAACATACATCAAGGAGAATGTTTAGGTGTATGATTGGATGTTTGTTACTCAATCATGCCAAAAAGACTGAACGGATCTAGATGAAATATGGCACAGTGATAGATTATAGTCCTGAAAATATACGAATACTGTGGTGTGATTTACCCAAATACCCACGAGAACGGAGTCGCAAGCCACAGCAATAGCAAACAAAATGTGTTTATACGCATATCATGCCTAGTAAGGTTTTCCAAATCAGAGTCAAGATACCAATACATGTATTATTTTTCATGGATTAGGGCAATACATATTTCACAATAATTGTAAATGTGCAGTTTTATACACATCTAATATAAATTATATTTAAATATCAGGTATTTTTTATAACTTAAAACGGCGTATTTGTTATTCCTAATATTATATGTAAATATCTAGTTTTAATTCCTAATGTTACTGTTAGAGACCGTGTCAGTTTAAGAACTTATATAGGTATTTTTGTACACTGTAACACATATTTTCTGGTAATACCAATTGCATTATTTTTATCTAAAACCAATCCACTTTACCTGGTTATGCTTTCCATATCAGTACATTATCGAATTACTTCGGAGCTTCAGTTCTATTGGTGGAAGTCACGCTATGTTTCGGGATATGTTCGTTTCGCCTTTTATGTAACGGTTGACTTATGTCTGTTTGTTCATTGTGAATAATTTGTATGTATTTTTAGGGTTAGGGTAATAGTAGGTCAGCATTATAAAGGCAAATTATTTATTAGTATATTTTTTATGAATATTGTCTCTCATTATGAATAACAGGTGCTGTTTTATGTTTATTATAACGTCGTGGTCAATTGGGTTTATTTAGGTACCTATTTAGTCTTTATGTGCTGTTGATATACTCGTAATTGGACTAACGTTTCGCTCCAAGGAATAATTCTACCGGGGTTTCTCGAATGTTCTCACCCAGAGCAAGAGGAGGCATTTCATGAAATTTCCACCGGAAACAAGGAGCTCATGATATTAAAATTTTCAGCCCGAACTTAATGAGAATACTTTATGTCGTAGTCGTTGAACGTATGTATGGTCGTCACTCATGGTAGTAATTTTAATGTTCTAACACTTATCTCACATTCACAGACAGCGCATTTGTATAAACGGTGAAGTATGTCACTAACACGCATGCACTAGACAGAACTAAATCGCTACTCTATATCTTTCAGTTAACTAGAGGAGTTAGAGTTTGGTGGTAAGCCAAAAGCGATAATTTGCGAGGCGGTGTACGCATAGCCATCACGTCAATCACTATCGGGGACATGTGTTTTGCTGTCAGTCAAGATGCAGCTTCACTAAATGTGAAATACTTTTGGTTTCTTCATGGCTTGTAGAATGCGTCAGTTGCGGGTAACGCTTCGTTTCAATTTCGTGTACGGGTTATTTGAAGTTTTGTATAGGCTACGCGATGGACGTTATGAAAAGTACTACGATATTTAATCTACTTGCTTTTGTATAGGTTTTGTCTCTTTCATTACAAATTACTTTCACATAAGCTCTATTGTAAAATTTTGTTTGTTACACAATCACGTCATTTTGTATGTATAAATAGTTGAAATTCTGGAATAAACATAGGCCATACTTTTATACTATATTTTTATAATTCTAAACTTTTATCTCGGAATTTCAACGGGATCAGGATTTACATGGAAAAATACTCCCACACGAACTAAGTCGCGGCCTCAGTGAGTTATTTATCACATACATGCAGGTGTAACTTTTATTTACTACTAGCTCCTGCACGCGACTTTGTTCGGGTGGGAGTGTTTTCGCAAGTAAATCCCGATCCCGTGGGAATTTCGGAATAAAAACTATCCTATGTCCTTCACAGGGTCCTACACTATTCCCATGACAAATTTCATCTAATTCAGCGGTTTAGACGTGAAAAGGTAACATACAGACAAAGTTACTTTCGCATTTATAATATTAGTATGGATTTCTTTTTGAATTTATACATTTAAAAAATTATTTGAATTGACATTGTATCTCTATTAGCATCAAGATTATTAAAATTTGTTGGCACTGCCAGTTTATTCAACTGCTATTACATAACTATTACACATTAATTTAACTGGATACTCTGCTAAAATCACATTACTACAAAATTTTATTCCACTCACATCTTTATCGTCAGTTATAGCAATGGATTTCGCATTTCTGATGGGTGTTAAAAGAATCAGTTGCGTCGCCAAAACAAACATAGCTAATGTAACGTGCACATGCATGTAGCAGTGAATCTCTGAGATCATCCACCTTGCCGGATCGGTAAGCGAATGACGAACGCTTCCCGAGTTACGACATTTCTATTCTAATTTACTTATCGTTTGGAGTTGGTCTACTTTTGGTGGGTTGGCAAGGTCGCTATCGGATGTTGTTTCTTCTGTTAAGCCCGATTTACACTTCAACAAGTACAGTAGCCAGTGAAGAACTCAGACAGTTAAGTAATAAGTAGTAAGTAGCGTCCAAACGTAGGCGAGTGAGTAATCATAAGTTGCACGAGAAGAAAAAAGAAAATAAAAAAAACTTGAGAGGTGTCAAGGGACACCCGGATGGAACGAAATTCCTTTCGATTAATTAGTGAAGGAATTGTAAAAAAAAACGTGTGCAATTCACACGTGGTAGAAGTGAAACCTTCAAAAATTTACGAAATTTCTAAGGTATACCGTTGCCCTCTCTCTCTCTCTCTCTTTACCTCAACTCCCCACGAGACGCCCCTCAACTCATGCCTCAACTCATCCCGCAACTCGACCCGCAACTCGACCCGCAACTCGACCCGCAACTGGAACCGCAACTGGACGCTCAACTCGACCCGCAACTCGACCCGCAACTGGACCCGCAACTCGACCCGCAACTGGACCCGCAACTCGACCCGCAACTGGACCCGCAACTCGACCCGCAACTCGACCCGCAACTCGACCCGCAACTCAACCCGCAACTCCCCCCTCAACTCCCCCCTCAACCTACCTGTAACCTACAAATTTATGGACTGTACTAAACTCGCCCGTCTACATGCCAGCCAGTTAAGTTGGAGGGGTGCGGGAGACGCGAGAGAGGGGGCTACTTCGCACTGGACTCGCCGAAAAATAGGATCGCGATCTATTTAACTCAACTTAATCAACAACTTACTACTTAACTCGCTTTTGCCGTTCAAACTACAATAACAACTTAACTCGCCGATGACGCAAGTTAACTCGCTACTGTACTTGTTGAAGTGTAAATCGGGCTTTAGGTTAGGTGTGTTACTGTTTTGTATGTTACGTTAGTTTAACGATATTTCACATTTCTCTTTTCATATTTGTAAGTTAGGATTCCTACTGTCGCCTTATAGATGGCTGCTGAGTGCTGTTATTGTTACTAAGTTTTCGGAAGTTTATTGGTTGTTTGCCTTTTGTACTCGTCACTCCTATGATCACTTCTAATTTTGTTTGACATTCATGAATTTCATATAGCTCACCTCCGTTTCTAATTGTATCGACCTTTGTATTCTCATATTCGTTAGATGTCACCCCCAGAACAAGCTTGTGATTGCATTTCACATTTGGCACTAAATGTTTTAAGAGTTCTTTTATATCTTTTATTTTGATATCATCTTCAAAACGAGTATCATCTGATATAACAATGACATTGGCAGGCTCTTTTATTGCGTTCATGCGTTATTTTTAACTGAAGTGCAGTCGGAAGGCTGAACATTAATCATCGATGGTTCAGAGAACTGATTCATAATCACATGTTGTGCTTAATTAGCGGATGTGTGCCAGAATGTTGATGAGCTCTGAATAATTGGGATTATTTCAAAGGATGGACTCGGATTTTAATATTAAGATGAAAACTTTTCTGTGAAAGTTTCTTTGTTGAAGATTAGCTTTGTTAATTACAAAGTGATAATACAAACGTCAATATCCTAATGGTTAAGGTGTCGGATTTGTGATCGAGAAGTCGCGGGTTCGAGCCCCACCCATTACATTATTGCCGTGAACTCACTCCAGACACAAGCATATTTAGCTTAGTTGGAGGGGTTAAAAAGATTGCTAGTAATATGAATTCTACCCACATTGCTAGTAATTAGAAAAAGGTAAAATACATAAAGGTTTTTATTTGTGACAAAATCAACCTTTCCTCCTGGTGAATTACGGTCCATTCTTTCTCAATAGATGGTAGGTTTGCAACTCAGCAGTGGGAATGTTATAGTATAATTATGTTATATTATTACAAAATCCACACCTCTTCAATATGTTTCTTTGTAATACTTTTAACTACTTTTTGAGTCAATTACGGATTAAAAATTCAGTAAATAATTTACTACTTACCTATCTCCTACAGAAACGTGAAGTGACAAAACAAATTAAGTAGATTACGTAGCTAGCACCATCTTATCCGGGCCTGGTCCTTATCGGACCGTGAGCTCCCCTGCTCGCCGTCCGCAAGCCCGGGCCTACGGTCCAATCTCCGAACGCTTGGAGCGTCTCCCGCGGCGGCTAGGACGCGAGGAAGAGAATTGCTTCTCCCTCGCGCGTTCAGCCTCCTCCTTCGCTAGCATGACTACCATCTTACCGCAGTTAGATGTGCTACTTTTACCCCTAAAAATTATTATTTATAACACTACTAACAAAATACTGCTTAACCAAAAAAAAAACCACAGAACTGGCATAGATTTTGCTGGCTAGGAACGTCAGAATAGATCTGGAAAGATAAAGATTTTAAGATTTCAATGCGAGTAGAATAAATTCAGGTCAAAGGTCACCCGGCATCGTTTCTTGTTAAAACCTTGGGCAATTTCAGGCTAAAAATATTACCGTTTACATGTTTTGCAATTTCACAACAGAATCAAATCTTTCCGCTAACCTAGAATCAAGAAATTCGCCAAGAAGAAATTTATTACAGCACATGTAAAGGAAAAAAATCTGCATCCCGTAAATATGAAGTTAGTTCGGTAGTACTGACCTTATAAATACGTTGTAGATTGTACGGGAACCCTCGGTGTGCGGGTCTGACAATCTCTAGTTTTTTGCTCTTTGAATTCATTTATGTTTATGTCATTTATGTATTTATTCTGTAGTTTTTCCAAATATGTAAAAGAACTTTTTAAACATTTTATTTTTCGATTAGCTGTTATCCGTGACTATCTTCGCGTGGACTTTTCGCACATTTCCCAAGATATAAAGTATTCTATGAGGTTATTCTGATAAATAAGTTTCATCTTAATCCTTTCAGTATTTTTTGCATGAAACAGTAACAAACATCCATTCTCAGAAACTTTAAAGGATTTTATTTCCTGAATGGTGTGAAGTGGAAGGGCGATTTATTTGAATTACTTCCCTGTCTGGCCCAAGCTTCGGCGCCGGCGCCCCCCAATTTTAAACGCTGTGCTACCCTCTGTCTCCTGGCCGACAGCCAGCTTGTCTCATCCTAGATAACTTCATTCAAAGCTCACGAAGTTTCATTTTGAAGTATAGTAAATTATAATTCTTGTAGAAATAACAATTGGGTTGTTAATACGCAAGTACAGCATAATCCATTACTTTTAGTATCGGCCATTTTTCATTTCCTTTTTTAATATGGACTTTTTTGAAATGGACTTTCTTGTGATTTCACTTTAAGTCCTGTTCTTCATGTTGTGCGTCAGGAACAATTATCAAAACAGTAAATGGATATTTCTCTACATATTGGAAAGTGGCTATCCCCATTACTTTTGATATAAGTTTCTGGATCTTGACACATTATAAAACAAAGTCTTCCACTGCGCCTGTTTGTCCATTTGTGATTAACTTAAAAACGAATGGTGAAAACTGCATAAACTCTGGTCAATGACCAGAGTTTATGCGGTTTTCACCATTCAAGTAATTCAAGAGAAGTTTACAATTATTCAGGTTTTTTGTGAATTCGCAGAAACCAGAGTTACGTTTAATCGAGTGTATTAAATCGTTGTTTAATCCGCAAAATGAGATAACGATTCTACACATAGGTTCTTGGATTTATTAAATCACTTTCAATTTCTTATAATTAAATTTTGAAGTCCAGCAACAACAGTCCCCTGATGAGTCTTCAAGACACGTTCGCGAATTTTACAAGGAATGGTCTAATAAAATGAAATATTCGCGACTTATTGCATTTTACCATCATTTTAGCTCAGTATCTAAAAAAATATAACATGGCACTTGATAATATCAATCGAATTCATTTAATTCGAATTAAATTATTGAAAATTCAAGACAAAAATGTACCAAGATCGTGGAAGAGGACATTTGTTAGTAATTTAAAAAAATGCATTTCATAAAGTTTTGATACTACAAGCAGACAACAATAGTATAATAACAAAAATGAAAACAATTTAGTATTCTACATTCGTGGTAAATTGCTGACAAACTTAACGAGGACTGTTCAAAGTTACCCCATTAGTGGAGATGTGCCCAAATACATTTTCATTAGGCTTATTTATTGTTCTGTAAACTTTACAGCACTTGCACAGCACAGCTGAGAGTTGAGAACTACATATTTGTCATAGTCTTCTTTAAGCTAAACTTTGTTACCTCCTGTATCATTTTGTTATAAATTCGTAGATATCATCATAAATCATACACATGCGCAATTTGCTTTCAAATATATCGGTCTCAGCATCTCTTACAGCTGATACGAGTCTGGTCCTATCGTCATCCGCCCCCGCTCTGATCCCGCTGACGTCATCAGTTAATCGTGTATGCGATACACGGAAAGAGTTAGAAAATTCGAGGTCGATGCACGATTCGTTATTTTCCTTCGTCTCATTTCTATTATTGCATGTTTTACCTATCGTAAGATATTTCTAGCTATGCTGTGTCTGTGTGATTTTCTTGTTTGTCTTCGTCGTCTGATATTAATTGATCCTAGTCTGCGAATTTTCTTGTTAGATAAGTTTTTATTGCCTCTTAGATAATAATAAATGGACGTGGCTTAATTTGTTCACCAAAGATTTTCATTTTCGTCCCGTTCATACGACATAACTAATGCATTCACACTGTTTTTCATAAACTGATTCTGCCACAGCCTTTATGTCTAAAATATAAAGGGAGACAATGGTTGCAGTTTAATAGTAATGCATTTAAGACCATTAGCATCACAATTGTAGTTAGGACGGGGGCGTGTAAATTAGTGCCAAAATTCACCACAAACTGTGGCACATTGTGGCTGGTTAGTTCTATTTTAGAAGTCTTGACACGCCTAACGAATGTGGGTTAATATTAACAGAAGCTTCAGAATAGTTAATTGATGTACCAATAATAAACATGGCTGTCCAAAAAATCTAGCCATTGATACTAAAGCAATATAATCGAACTTACTGATTTGTTTTCTTTCTTCACTCTTCTGATAAAAATGGTAATTTAAAGATTCAGAGTATTTTCTAAAATAAGAATATTTATTTTTGCAATGTGACTAATGTATCGTCGTTTGTCATAATGTAAAAATTCAAATTATTTCCGTTCTCAGCATGATCCGCGTTATCCAATTTCATCCATTCACTCGGCCAAATCTTACGGAAAAACTAAGCTCTTTTTCATCTGATACTTGGCATGCTTGTCATAAATTTCGTAACTGCTATAAAGCAGTGACATTCCAAGATTTTGACAATGTTTGAGTAACGTTTGTCACGTGTGTCTTGCTATTTGCGACTGACCTAAATGCGAATCGGTGGCTATAATTGAGATACTTCTTAGAACCTCTTACACTATCGTGAGTGCTCTATTAAGAATTAGCCAAGAGGGCTGTAAGGTCGTTTGTTGGCAAAGAAGTGATACAATTGGAAGCTGTATTATTCATGTTTTGACGGTGGAGTTCACCTTAGCTCTGAAAATAAATGATGTGGCGCCTGAAGCCACTAACAAATTACATTGTGTAATGTAATGCAACAGCGGAATGTTACGCCTACAGATAACAACCCACTATCATTTGGAAACTAATATTTTTCTTTCCTGGCTAAGAATATGTATGTTGTAGGTAAGTTTTATCTCTGGACTTGTAAATATTTTGCGGAGACTGCGATTATATAGAGAGTTCGTAGATAAATAAAATATGATGCAATTACGAATTTGAAAAAATCATTAAATATGTGATTAAAGCTAAATAAAATAATAAATAAACTCATGCAAAGAAGACCGTAAAAAAGCAAGATTAGTTTAGTGTAGTGCCGATCCCAAGTAACTATTGAAAAGATGATGTTGGATTATCGTTAAGATAATTGTTGTAATGAACAAAGAAAAATATATGATGTATAAAATGGCATACTAAATGCCTTCTGTCGGTACGTTAGAACGTATTACTAGCTTCTCAGTAAAACATCCCTTGGGGGAAGGGGTGTCAGTCTTGTACTGACTTAAACCTAATTCTTTCAGTTGCCCTTGGGTTCCGCGGCCATTAATCAATAGCAATACATACATTATTGAAAGAAATAACATGCTATGGGTCTCAACGATATATCCCTGGAGACATTAACAACAGCACCACAACAATAAAAAGAGTCATGAAGATATGCTCTAGTACTCGTAAAATATACGTCTTTGCAGTAAACTTTGAAGTCGGGCTCGTTTTTCGGTTTTACTGTGCCAGCAATGATTGCGTTATAGAGTTTTAAACACTGTGGTAATGCCGTGGTAAAACAAAGCGTAGAGCTAATGAAAAAGCAATGGAGATCTGTAATTTTGTTTGGATTGCAAATAAAATGTTTTATTAATTCGAAATACGGAAAGTTCGACACACATAACCGTTCATTTGACTCATTTGCTGTATATAACTTCATAATTATGTAGCTTAAGCCTGTTCAAACTAACTTCGTATCTAATTATCACGTGATATAGTACATTATAATTAACAGTTATAGCAGTAATCAAATAAAATTATCACCAATTATATTGGATCACCTCATTAGGAAATCCACGCATCTCGCCACAGAATTAACCATGTACCAAACGAAACGATACCTTACACACATATCACAGAGTATAAATTCGTTTGCATGTGACATCATAATCCCATTGCACACGTCCAGTCGAATTTGTATCTACTTAAAGACGTGGTTGTTTTATAAATAAAGTTATTTATATAGAAAAGTACCGTCAGCAACGCCACCTACGTCGCTTGGGCTATTTTTAAGAATTACTATAATGTCGGTATCGGGATCGCGTTGTCGTTGCTTTGTGATGTTTGATCATGTTTGAGCTTCTTGATGGATTTATTTATGGTTGGGGTGCTGTTTTTAAATGTCTCAATATCAGTAACATTGCCCTTTTCTTTGCTTACTTCAACGTAAGTCGTTGTTAAGTGGTTGTAGGTCGTGGGTTCCAAGAAAAATCTTTGCAGGCACATCTCTCAAAACGGTGAAAAAAAATAGACATTTTGAGGAAATCGGTATGTCGTAGGATCATAATGTCCGAAGACATGCGACATCCAGCCAACCTGACTGCCTAGTGCGTTAGGTGGTTGCGGTAGGTCTCCTCACTATCCCTCTGGCGGCCCCCCTAAATGGGTCCAGGGACGGCGGGCTTGGGGATACCCACCGTCCCCTAAAACACGAGACCCGAGGTGGCGGCGCGTTTTGTTCTAAGCGCGCCCTTCTGAGAAGTCACAGGGGTGCCAAACACCTCCCTATCCGGACTAAAAAAAAGATGGGGCCCGCAGAGGCGGGCTGGCACTAGTCGGGGGCTGCGTTGAAGAATACATATGTATTCTCGAAGCCCCCGGCGCATGTGTACGAGGGAAAGCGGGGTGGTTTTAGTCAGTAAGAATCTGACAGACCCCTTCGCCCGCCCCAAGGTGGAGGATACCCATGAGGATTTACACCTCGAAAAAAAGACCTCCTCACTATGCGAAGGAATGGGCAGTGCGCATTGATTATGAAGATAATAGATATGGTGTTATCCAGTTACTAGGTTATGTAGGCCAGATACGTCGATGTAAAAAACTTGTACTCAGTTGCACCCGTAACCGACTGCAAAACTGGAAACCGAACTCAGCGTAGAAAGGCTGATAAAAGTCTCTAAATCTGTTTTTAACCGACTGCGCGACGCAAAGGAGGGTAATGTGTTTATCGGTCTATGTATGTTTGTATCTATGTGGCGTTGTAGAGGCCTAACGCATAGGAAAATTTTAATCATTCTTTTCGATTCGTCTTAATCTTGCGAGTGTCACAAAAAACATGACAGTTATCAATATTCGCCACAACGACAACCATACTGTCAAAACGAAAAAATAAAATAACGACTAGTGGCGTGATTTTCAGGTTTCTTTCATCATTTTTCATTTTAAGCAACCGTGTAGATTATATGACAATTTAAAATAATTTTGAAGGGCTAAGGCTGGGTGCGGTTTTTTTTTCTTTCAAACTCATTGAGTAGGGATCAAATAAAACTTTTTAGCAAAAAATGAAACTGACTTCCATATAAAAACACTACAAAGCTAAAAATAACTTTAATTTCGATAGTCGGTGTTATTGGTCTTGATTTTCTTTTTTTTTCACACCGCCTTCCGAAACTAAAGTTATTTTTGGCTTTGTAGTGTTTTTATATGGAAGTCGGTTTAATTTTTTACTAAAAAGTTTTATTTTCACGGTTTTTAGTGGGTCGGTTTGCAATTTATCTAGTTACAAAAGCCATAATGTCAACAACTTATCACCTTTTACAAAATATTTCTTTTCCCGATGCATAACCGTTAATTTTTAAGGAGTTCTCCTGTTACTTGACCATCAGCTCTACATCACCATATGCATTGTGACGAGCATAAAGTGCTTAACATCCGTACTGAAGTAATCGAATCGCAATCCACGAAATACTTATCATTGAGTAGTTTCAGTGGCCATCTGTGGTCTTCATCATCAGTTCCACTTCCCCAAATGGTACTTTTGGAAAGCAACTGCTCAAGGTACTATAAGAAATACCCAAAACGCTATAGGTGTGCCTATAATATTTGAATAGTTCCCTCGATTTCTCCAGGATCCCATCATCAGATCCTGATTTCGTAACAATGGAACCAACTAGAAGGTATACCCTTTCAAACGCAAAAATAATTTTCCAAATCAGTCTAGCCGTCTCCGAGTTATGAGGTAACTAACATACATAAAAAAAAAGTTCAAGATGAATTGAGAACCTCCTTTTTTTTGAAGTCGGTTAAAAAGGGACTACGTAACCCTGAAAACGGGATGGGTCCCGCCAGTTTGTCACTTTTTTAAATGAAAATGTTCTTTTTTTTTAATTAATTGTTAATTTACAATTTTTATTATACAGTTTGCTGACATGTTTTCAAAATATTTACATATTTGTGAACTGGATGGCTTTCACAAAATTTTATTGAATGTAAGTTCTGAATGCCAGAACATAAAGAGCAAATGCAGAGCAGTTTCAATAAATGTATTCTCTTTTTATGCTAATACTAATCCATAATCATTTGCGTAAATCGTGCACTGTTCCTTTTGTCCTTGCAACTTCATGGTGACTTCATCTTTGACATAATCAAATGGCTTCTGAGAATCGGACTTCTGTCACCATTCTTTATATTTATCGATTAGAATTGTATTCTTAAGTAACTGTTTAAAATGATTCGAATCAGATTAGAGTCTTATTATTGAATTGATTATATTATTTTATCCGACTTCTAAAAAAGGAGGAGATTCTCAATTCGGATGTTTATATTTATATTTAACCGACTTCAAAAAAAGTAGGTTCTCAATTGTCTTGAACTTTTTTTTTTAATGTAAGTACGTTACCTCATAACTCGGAGACGGCTGGACCGATTTGGAAAATTCTTTTTGCGTTTGAAAGGGTATACTTTCTAGTTGGTCCCATTGTTACGAAATCAGGATCTGATGATGGGATCCTGGAGAAATCGAGGGAACTCTTCAAATATTATAGGCACACCTATAGCGTTTTGGGTATTTCTTATAGTACCTTGAGCAGTTGCTTCCGAAAAGTACCATTTGGGGAAGTTGAACTGATGATGAAGACCACAGATGGCCACTGAAACTCCTCAATAATAAGTATTTCGTGGATTGCGTTTCGATTACTCGGTACGGATGTTAAACACTTTATGCTCGTCATAATACATATGGTGATGTAGAGCTGATGGTCAAGTACCGGGAGAACTCCTCAAAAATTAACGGAGCCTATGCATCGGGAAAAGCAATATTTTGTAAAAGGTGATAAGTTGTTGACATTATGGCTTTTGTAACTAGATAAATTACAAACCGACCCACTAAAAAGCGTGAAATAATTTTTTTTTGCAAAAAATAGAACCGACTTCCATATCAAAACACTACAAAGCCAAAAATAACTTAAATTTCGGAAGGTGGTGTGAAAAAAAAAGAAAATCCGAAACCAATAACACCGACTTCCGAAATTAAAGTTATTTTTGGCTTTGTAGTGTTTTGATATGGAAGACGGTTCAATTTTATGCAAAAACAAATTTATTTATGATTGTTCGGGCATAACTCCGTCGCTTGCCAACCGATTTGAAAAATTCTTTTCAAATGGTCCCATGAAAATTTTATTGAAATCGGACAAGCCGTTTCTGAAAAATCAACAAAAGTCTAAAAACGTTTACTCTGCATTGCGTTTTTTGTTCGCACATAACTCCGTCATTTACGAACCGATTTGGAAAATTCTGTTTTTGTTCCAAAGCCTATGCTTTCCAATTAGTCCCATAGTCACCAAGTCGCGATCTGATGATGGAATCTTGGCGAACTCGAGGGAACTCTTCAAATTTTATAGGGAAACCAAAAGCGATTTTGGTATTTTCTAAAATAAGTTAAGCATTTGCGTTCAATAAGAACCATTCTGCTATCAGATCTGATGATGAATCCAAGAGACAGGAACCGGAACTCCATAACAATACAATGTATCTTAGCTGTGTTTGGGTTTGTTGGAATTGTAACGGTATGCACTTTCCAAGTGTAGGTACCACGAATAATAAAAAGAAATAGAATCGTTTTTCATTCTCAGTTTCAGTTCGACGCCGTTTTCTCATAATAGAAGCATATTTACTAGCGCTAACCATATTTTATAAGATTAAAAATATGTCACTAATGTATAAGTGTCCTTCTACCACATACTTTTGGGGTCCTCGCAGTCGCACCTTAGGTACTACAGTCTTTTAACAGTAATCTCAATGCATTCCTACTGCCGGAGTTGCGGGAAAGTTTTAACGGAATACCGCGGCCACGGAATGTAAGGGCAGATGTAGGAACAGGGTTGGTTTTTAATCAGTAGGACACACACTGACACTTCCTTGCGCTTCACCCAGAGCAGAATTGGGCAAAATTTATTCGAGTGACGAATAACGAATAAATAAATTATTTCTATAGTTATTCGCGAATAATAAATAATTTAATCTATTCAAAGGAAAATTATAAGAATGACGAATATTTTTTTTATTCGTTATTCGATTGATGAATAAAAATAAAACAAAGAATATATAGCATGGGTAGCTCATCGTCCGGTAAGGACCAGGCCCGGTTTGGCGGTGTGTCGTGTTCCATGCGCGCCTCAAAGAATCGTCAGCACTAGTGACGGAGCCCCATAGGGTTATTGCTTGCCGGGGTTGCGGGAATATTCTAACGAGATATCGCGGCCCCGGAACTTAAAGGCAGCTAAAGGAACATGGTGGGTTTTTAGGGTTAGGTTTTTAGACATGAGGTTTCCGTTACACGTTATATATGTATATTCTTTTTATAACTTATTAATAACAATATTTTTCTTGTTTGCCGCTACCCGCTACCTTTCATCAAATTCCAGGAATCAGGTAGATTATACTAATTGTACGAAATCGCCTTATCCCCTTTTCTTTCATATATTTGAGATCCTTAAAACAAGAGTCTCCAAATATTGGTAATGTGATATAAATATGCTGTAAAAGTTATTTAAAATTATTCATGAATGAATTATTCGCGAATAATTTTAACGCGAATAAATTTTATTCGAATAATTATTCAGATAAAAATTTATTCGAATAATGCCCAACTCTGACCCAGAGCGGGATGAGTCATCATCAGAGTGTTTTTATTTATAAACAAAACATGATGAATAATCAAGTTCCTTTCGTTCAGGAAACTACCCCACCTTATATATATCTACACTATCATATAGTGAAATGGTAAGGCTAGCTGTATGCTTGTTCAAATAAATAAATGTACAAAAATATCTTAAATTCATATTATATTAATTATAATATCCTTTTTCTAACCCGATACGAAAGTGGTGTGAAACTATCTTTATCTTACGTTTGAACTACTTTCATTCTGTCCAATATACTTTCTCCTATTCTTCGTCTGACAATAAATACATAAAAGTTATAGTAATCTTAAGTAGAGCTTTGTTTGAGATGCTTGTATAATAAATTATGATAAAGTACTGGTTAAATATTTGGTATCAGTATTAATATACGCGGCATAATTTCGGAACGACTGCACCAAATTCGATGATTCTTTTTGATTGCGTTCGTTAGTAGGTAGTGATAATGTACGACAACGAAGTGAGAACGGTGAAGAAGTCGCGTGCTAAAGCTTGCATAATACATTTATTCATTTAAGTAATTCCTTCCTTTACCTCCCAACATCTCTTAGCTAAATTGCTAATGCCATTAGATACACTATCTACGCTTTAGTATATTGGCTCATGAAAGCTGTTGATAAAATAGAAGAGGAGATACTGTTAAATAATAACTTGTATGTGTGGTATGTAATACCTGTAATTTCAAGTTAGTGATCAAATAAATAAATAAAAATAGTACATTTTGACACAAGTGGACAAAGTTTGTTATTGCGGCCGAGGCGGAGTTGCGCCCGAGCCGCTAGGCGAGGGGGTTATGGAGCGGAGTACTGCAGTAACAAATGTCCACGTGTATGAAACGGCGTTTTTCAATACACTTTGGAAGATATAAAATAATAGAACGAAAAGTATTTTTGTCATTAAAATTTTTACCTTTGCGGGTTAAAGTAGAAGCAAAGGTATGCAGCCGCAAAACAGCCTGATATTAAAATAAAAATTTTTTAGAACACTAAAAAATTAATTGTTGATAAAAGCAAAATTATTTTATAAATAGTAATGTTTATTTCTGATATTCTGTTCATAAACACAATTTTAATTTTCATTAAATATAAGGCCTTAAAAACATGCGCAGCCGCCTTAAAACTCTTTGCTGTGAAAAAAAAACAATCACCGCCGAATATAGGGAATTGCATAGTTATTTAATGTTATCTGTGGAAAAATCTGGAATGGTAAACCCTCGTGTGTGAAAAATGAAAAAAATCCACGAGTGTGAAATACATTGCATGTTGAACCTAATCGTAGTGCGATAAGAGCCAGTTTTCGAGGAAGTTTATAGAAAAGATTTTTTTTTTTAAATCTAATTTTATTTAGGGGCTTTTATCAACGACATGTCAGCCCCATCGTACCCTTTTACATAGACTGACTTACTAACACAGTATTAGTTATATTATATATAATATTACTTAGAGTTATATAATAGCTAAAGAATTTGAGTTATTTGTGTAGGACCATAATTAAATGGCACAACTTCTTAATAATCTCCGAAGATGGTAGAGATAAGATTGATTGGATTATTCCCACATCAATTTTATTTATTTTATAATCCTTAAAAAATAACTCGCGTTCTACTCCGTTCCGAGCACACTCCATCAGCAAATGTTGCACGTCTTCGTATAGAATAGTTATTTGTTATACAAGAGTGCAAAGTTGCTTTTTAACCGCGTGCTCAATTTTGATGACCGAGCAAGCGAAGGATTGTAAAATTGAATCACGAGTGCAGCGAGTGATTCAAACATAGAATCCTGAGCGTTAGCGAGGGAATCAAAAGAGCACGAGGTGAAAAATCTTTGCACTCGAGTGCAACACGTAACTTTTCATCCCTCCTCAGCGAGGAAATGACTAAATGCAAAAAAAAATGGCGTGCAAAGCAAATTTAAAAAAAGTAAGTACACCAAGAAGGTTCCAGAGTCTGAGTTTTTAAGAAATTAAATAAAGTCGTATGATAAATTCGGCCCCATGGAGGTAGAAGTAAATAGGTTTAATGATGTTTTGAATTCACAAACTTAGTACACACGATGTTCTAAATTCAATTTACTTTATCCTCTAGCGGATAAAAACGGCTTTTGCACTCAGATATCGAAGAGCAAAAATACTCTTTCCGAGATGGGGGGATGAAAAAGATATTTACGAATATATTGAAGCGTCACTGCGTCAATAACAAGGTGTCGGACTTGTGATCGAGAGGTTGCTGGTTTAAAACCCACCCATTATTACCGTAAACTCACTACAAACACAAGCATATTTAGCTTAGTTGGAGGGGTTAACAAGATTGCTAGTAAAGTGGATTACTAGTTCTCTTTTGTATATTTCAAGAAGACAAGGCCGTTGTACCCTAGCTGACTTCAGGTATTTTAAAATTTTTTAATCACTGTCCCACACAGTCAATACCTCTCTGTCTATTTATTATTATTATTAAGCCATTTATTCCCAAAAATACAATTAAAATTCATTAAATAATACTTATTAAATTAAAACATACATTAAAATAGTTTGATTAATAAAATTACATTTCCAAATAAATAGGATTAATTTCATAGATTAACTTGAATGAAATAAATTAGTTAATAACGTTCAGGTATTATTATTGGGTGCCCATTTAAGGGCGTAGGCCTCCTCCATCTTATGCCATTCCTCTCTGTCTTGGGCTATTCTAGTCCAGGTGGGGCCGGCTATGGCCACAATATCATCGCACCACAGACGCCTGGGACTGCCCCGAGTGCGTGGTGCATCGCGAGGGTACCAATGGAGAACCTTCTCACTCCAGCGTCCATCTGTGGCTCTAGCTATGTATCCCGCCCATCGCCATTTCAACTTGCAAGCTAATTCCACAGCATCTATTATTTTAGTGTATAGCCTTATATCTTTGCTTCTTTTACGGTCTCGGAGTTTAATTCCTAATATACTCCTCTCCATTGCTCGTTGAAAAGCTTGAAGTTTGTATGTAACTGCTTTTGTTAGTGTCCAACTTTGACAACCGTAGAGTAGAGTCGGTAAAATAATAGTGTCCAAAGCTTTCTTTTTCAAACGAATCTCTGTCTATAAAATAAAACAAATAAAAAGAAATTCTACTTTAGTTACCTTTTGCCGAAGAGTAATAGAACACAAATTAGCGATTTGTAATATTGTTTTCGTACATGCATAGGAACATGTACGAAAATACTAAATGGATTATCATGCAGATTCCATAGCAGCAGAATATAGGCTCGTATAGAATATATGATTCTTTAATAAAGGTATCATCATTTTAAGATATCAGTAAACAAAAGGCAAATCCACTGAAAGAAGCTATAACATATAAAAGAAGAATACAAATATAAGGATGGTTTCAGTTTGTTTAGGTAGAGAAAAACACAGCGAGCTTAAATCAAGGCTAGCCTAATAACATCGAATCTGTTTAGAAATCATTTTTCTATTGAGATGTTATTGACATTTATTTGCTTATTGTACATACAAATTCTTTATTTTCAACGCTAGGATATCGTAAAGCGATAGCAACAATAAACTTGTGTAGAAATCCTAACATCTCACGGGTATTAATAGCTAGACGCCTACGTCTCCTGACGACCAACACACTAACCCATTTCTCATGGCCCAATCTTACAAGTTTTGTATGTTAGTAAGACTGTTTTTCTTTTATTTTCAATATTGAGGTTTGTTAGAATGTTTTATCCTTGGCTTACTTCGAAGTTTCATTGACGTAGGTAATGTTTCAGCATGTTTCAGTCGCAATATGTTACATTGTTAGACACTTAAAGCAGCCAGGGTTTTAGGAACGTTTAAGGTGCGAGGGTAGTAGAAGGAACTAGGTGGGTTTTTAGTCAGTAAAAGTTTGATAATACCTTCCACTCCACGCAGAGTGGGATGTGTCATTTGATGATTTTCCCCCAGAATGAAAAGCATGCGTAGCAATGAGTACGAAGCAAAATTCAAACACAACATGTCGAAAAGGTCTCTTAACAGTAAACGAGACCAAAAGATATACATATGCTGTGTTATTAATGACAAAGATATGTTGTTTTACCATAAATGGAGTGTAGAATTAAACAGCATCACCATAACAAAGAATTTATCGGATAGAAGATTAATTACATTATAGTATTTCCTACTTCATCCAAAATCAAAACTCATTTCAGAAACTGATAAATCAAATGGAATCACACCCACGCGCCACCTCTAAACTCAAATGTTCAGTCAGACCATCAACTCGTAGAAGTATAGACAGCTCAAATCATTTGCGTTTGTGTTTGTTCGTGAAACAGCCGGCCTCAACCTTACTTCACTGACGAAAATAAACCATCACACGTCCGCGACTAATCTATCGCTAATTCTTTAGTTTAGTCTTGCCAAATGTATTAATAGAGCGATAACCTGTCTCCTGTAGCACCTGATCGGTTCACTCGGGATTTCAGAGCTGAGTATTAGGTAAAATGTGGTATCTACTCATATCCCTTTTGAATCCTATAGGCCTTTACGTCTCTTGCATATGACTAGCGACAATGTCTGCGTGGTGGATTTTTTGATGGCTATACAACGTGTAATTTAAAGGGTATATACATACCGAGTGCACGGCTTCTTTGGATGATAATAAACGATATGGCAAGGGTTTTCTAATCCTATGTCTACATGTGTGGAGCATATTAGAAATATCAATACATTGATACCAGAGGCCGATTTTTCAAATTAAGAAGAACGAAGAGAATTATCGTTTTATTGGAAAGTGACGTGGAAAGTGATGACCCTCATAGTGCTGTGACACGTTTGTTATTACTGGTATTCAAGAAACATATGAAACCAATAATTTGGGGTCAATTCTGTGAGTCACTTATTTTGAGCTGAAACTTTGCATAGAGACTCCATACCAGATGTTGTCTTCAGTCCTTTTGGATAGATATGGGGTTTCCGTTACACGTTGTATAAACCGATACGGGAGCGGCGCGACTTGCCGCACACCTGTCAAGAGAAGCTCGCGGTAGTTGATGTTGATCCGCGTCGACCTTATGAATACAGAATTCAATATTACGAATTTCACAAATTTTAGGCTTCTTCTTCTTTTCGAGTCGATACTCAAACAGTTTTGGACCAGTATGTCACTACTTGCACAAGCTCTTTCTTTAGCCTCGTTAAGAAACATGATGGACATGACAAGCGGTGGGCCATATCTTGTAAAGGGGCTCAACACTGGCATTGAGTCTGCAATGGATCAAAGAAGCTCTATTTGGCTAGATTGTATTTACAGCGGCAAACCTGGTCTCGCAATCGGTTAAGTAATTTCTAGATTAGCTACTTCCACTGCAGCTCGTGCCCAGGTGGTAGGTGTTCTTCCGGGTTGTAGTGTGCAGGGAAGGGATGTTTGTGCCTCCTCAGTTCACGTCTCTCCTGTAATGCATAGTCTATTGAGAAGGCTATTTAGAGACAGTTCATTTAGACAACATGCTACTTCAAATTCAGAAACCAGGGAACACCCTGGTATACGTAAGGGGAGTAACAACTCCCCTTACGTATACCGCGTAGTGTTGCAGTTGGTTAGATTTAGAAGTGTCTTCTTAGCCATGCATTTCTGATGTGTACGGCCCAGTGGATCTGGGTACGGTTTACGAGTTTGTAGGTCGTCAGTTCAAACCCTGGCAGGCACATTACTTTCATTATCATACCAGTAGTGTGAACGTTATAGGCTGATAAGGGTATTTTATTCCTCGCTTTTAATCGCTGTCAAGGGTAATTCTTGTGGTTTCCTCATCCTGAACGAAATAAATAAAGATTTCATTTCCCAAAGTGCAGTGGCAGTGGTCAAACCCGTTTACGATGACGAATTTGCATTCATGTTTGCTAACCGCCTTTATTTTACGTTATTTTTTAAGATACGCTTTATTTTAATAAAATGCCTATGTTCTTATGATTCAGCCTAAGCAATATACATGTAATAACAATGAAAGAGATTGCTGCTATGGCTTTGAATATAAAAGACTAAATTACAAAAGTGACAGCTTTACAAGTACATGCTACCAATATAATTCAGTGCCAGAGCCTGGGATTTAACGCCTGTCATCCGTAAAATTCTACTGAATCAAACAATGTTAACTTTAAGCTCATCTTGAAAGTGAAACTGAAATGAGAAGAGATTTGAGCTTAGTAGTTATCCAAGTCAAAGTAAAGCGAAATAAGAGATAAAGTCTGAAAAATTATCATTATCTGCTTAGCCTTATACAATATGTAACAGAATAAATGCAATTCCTGAAAGTAGTTGGTTCAGAATCGGCTTCTGAATCGATTTCCGTCATAAAAATAGGTGTTAAATTTTGACGTAAAAATGGAAACACACAGTATCATGACAAATTAATACAATCCTTAATTCAAGGAAATGTGCTCGTGTGCGCATCGGCCGCTAACATTGCATGAGGGAATGCGTCCACGTAAGGATAGTGTATGACGCGCATACGTTTTGCGTTTAGTAAGGATAAGTATTTTATAAAAAATGTCTAGGTTTGGTTTCAATTTATTTGGTTACGTATGTTGTTTTAGACTTATAATTAAATATTCTAATTGCTGAGGTATTGCGCTTAATCTGTTACACCTTGTATATAAATTCCACAATCTGGGTAACACGGTACCCCTTGACAAGATTGATATTAGATTTTCTGGCTTCTGACTTCCCGTAACGACTGTGAACGATGTCCAAATGACGCATGGAGGAATCTCAATATATGATATACAAATGACCGTTGGAACCCACGGCCCTAAGTGCTAAAGGAAGCATGGAGGAATCTCAATATATGATATACCAATGACCGTAGGAACCAACGGCCTAAAGTGCTAAAGGAAGCATGGAGGAATCTCAATATATGATATACAAATAACCGTTGGAACCCACGGCCTAAAGTGCTAAAGGAAGCATGGAGGAATCTCAATATATGATATACAAATGACCGTTGGAACCCACGGCCTAAAGTGCTAAAGGAAGCATGGAGGAATCTCAATATATGATATACAAATGACCGTTGGAACCCACGGCCTAAAGTGCTAAAGGAAGCATGGAGGAATCTCAATATATGATATACAAATGACCGTTGGAACCCACGGCCCTAAGTGCTAAAGGAAGCATGGAGGAATCTCAATA
Organism: Tholera decimalis; assembly: GCA_943138885.2. Lineage (NCBI taxonomy): Eukaryota > Metazoa > Arthropoda > Insecta > Lepidoptera > Noctuidae > Tholera > Tholera decimalis. The sequence continues at coordinate 3,935,084 of OW964557.2, read as the reverse complement.
TATGATATACCAATGACCGTTGGAACCAACGGCCTAAAGTGCTAAAGGAAGCATGGAGGAATCTCAATATATGATATACAAATAACCGTTGGAATCTACGGCCTAAAGTGCTAAAGGAAGCATGGAGGAATCTCAATATATGATATACAAATGACCGTTGGAACCCACGGCCCTAAGTGCTAAAGGAAGCATGGAGGAATCTCAATATATGATATACAAATAACCGTTGGAATCCACGGCCTAAAGTGCTAAAGGAAGCATGGAGGAATCTCAATATATGATATACAAATAACCGTTGGAACCCACGGCCCTAAGTGCTAAAGGAAGCATGGAGGAATCTCAATATATGATATACCAATGACCGTTGGAACCAACGTCCTAAAGTGCTAAAGGAAGCATGGAGGAATCTCAATATATGATATACAAATGACCGTTGGAACCAACTGCCTAAAGTGCTAAAGGAAGCATGAAGGAATCAATATATGATACACAAATGACCGTTGGAACCCACGGCCCTAAGTGCTAAAGGAAGCATGGAGGAATCTCAATATATGATATACAAATAACCGTTGGAATCCACGGCCTAAAGTGCTAAAGGAAGCATGGAGGAATCTCAATATATGATATACAAATAACCGTTGGAATCCACGGCCTAAAGTGCTAAAGGAAGCATGGAGGAATCTCAATATATGATCTACAAACGACCGTTGGAACCAACGGCCCTAAGTGCTAAAGGAAGCATGGAGGAATCTCAATATATGATATACAAATGACCGTTGGAACCAACGGCCTAAAGTGCTAAAGGAAGCATGGAGGAATCTCAATATATGATATACAAATGACCGTTGGAACCAACTGCCTAAAGTGCTAAAGGAAGCATGGAGGAATCTCAATATATGATATACAAATGACCGTTGGAACCAACTGCCTAAAGTGCTAAAGGAAGCATGGAGGAATCTCAATATATGATATACAAATAACCGTTGGAACCCACGGCCCTAAGTGCTAAAGGAAGCATGGAGGAATCTCAATATATGATATACCAATGACCGTTGGAACCAACGTCCTAAAGTGCTAAAGGAAGCATGGAGGAATCTCAATATATGATATACAAATGACCGTTGGAACCAACTGCCTAAAGTGCTAAAGGAAGCATGAAGGAATCAATATATGATACACAAATGACCGTTGGAACCCACGGCCCTAAGTGCTAAAGGAAGCATGGAGGAATCTCAATATATGATATACAAATAACCGTTGGAATCCACGGCCTAAAGTGCTAAAGGAAGCATGGAGGAATCTCAATATATGATATACAAATAACCGTTGGAATCCACGGCCTAAAGTGCTAAAGGAAGCATGGAGGAATCTCAATATATGATCTACAAACGACCGTTGGAACCAACGGCCCTAAGTGCTAAAGGAAGCATGGAGGAATCTCAATATATGATATACAAATGACCGTTGGAACCAACGGCCTAAAGTGCTAAAGGAAGCATGGAGGAATCTCAATATATGATATACAAATGACCGTTGGAACCAACTGCCTAAAGTGCTAAAGGAAGCATGGAGGAATCTCAATATATGATATACAAATGACCGTTGGAACCAACTGCCTAAAGTGCTAAAGGAAGCATAGAGGAATCAATATATGATACACAAATGACCGTTGGAAACAACGGCCTAAAGTGCTAAACGAGGCATGGAGGATATTAAAATGGTCACCTATCCACATTCCTTTCTTAGCAAACGTTGCTTGACCTTGAAGATCATCCCATGCGGCTGTTATTATTTAGCCACGAACTCTAACAAATCTGAAAAGTGACTTTAAAATTTTCAAAGCATGTCTTAATCATCTCCTTAACTAACGAATGTCAATAACCACAATGCTGTCGTCGAGGTCAATGTCCCTGTTCTCAGTTATTCTAAAATAGCGCTTCCATAGGAAACTTCGGTAGAATGCGGTCACAGCGATGACTGACGGGCGACGGTCAAACTCTTCGAACGTTTTATTTCGTTTCCTAACGATGAATGGCGGAAATTTGGACGTTTACCCTGATTAAGATTGTCCGAACTCTTTGATGTTTTCTGGCACAATATCTACCTACGATTAATAAAATAGGTTTGGGAAGTCAATAAATTAATATAGTATTGACTTTTCTGATACAAAGCTTGGTTAGGTTAGGTTAGGCTTTAGGCTGTTTTATTTCGTTACCTACTCTGCAACGGCTTAGCGACAGGAGCTGGGAGTAGGTGCTTTTAGAGAGAAGTTTTTTTTATAACATCTAACGATATACTTTCTTCTTAAAATTAACTTTCGAGTGTCTTAGTTTTAAGACTACCGGAGATCATAACCTTGCATTTATAAAAATATCTGGATATCATTAAATATATCGTTTATTAATAGAATATAATTATACTTATGGTAAATTATTTGGAAAATCAATTTATAAGTAACACTTTTACTTGTAATTTCGTTTCAAATCTAAAGTAGATGAGACCGGTTTTGCCAAGCTGACTACTCTGAGAAGAAACACAGTTACAAACTCTGAAGTTAACATCTCTTTTAAACTCCTTTTAATTCGTTCTGGTTTAATTATATGAGAACCATTTAGGTGCTTATAAAAGCATGCCAGCAACTTTACATTAAGACCCGCGAAAGGCAATTGAATCTTACATACAGCTAAGGAGTAGAATTCCCTGTCTGTGTACATGTTTCCGAATAGATTACTTCTAGGCAAGCGTGCTTCATCTTCGACCACATCATCTCTTGCCATCGGATGAGATGGTCGAGCCTATCAACAATAAAAAAATGTATATGGTACTCGTGTTTTTAGGTCTCTTAAAACTGGGCATGCATTAAAGAGTTATGCATGACCTCCCCCCCCTGGGCTGGGTCCAGGACCTAGGTGGACCACTAATTAACAAATTTAAACATTGTTTCTAGATAATACTTCAGTTTCTGTTATCGGCAGTGGATGGCCAAGTAGCAGCGGAGTCAGGAAATACTAATTATAACTTCTTGTGACTTGACCACAATTAAGTGACCCCCCCTGGCACCAAAGCTGGATCCGCCCTTGGAGTTATGTATCCACATGCAGTTTATAATGTCTGGGTCATTTTGTTTACATACAAACTCACGACTAACCCTTTTACGAGCCAGTTAACCTTGGTAGATGCAGCCATGTAGGTTGATGTCATCGGTGCAGGAATATTGCATACAGATTTTGTTTAAATATTATTTTAGTTCGGCAACATTGTAGATAATACAGATGAAGACAGTCTGTGGTCGTTCTGAATTAGATTGGGTATCGTTAATGTGTGTGTATTTGACAGGCCCGTTGGTATAGTGGTCAGTGGCCCTGACTGCTATGCGTAAGGTCGTGGGTTCGATTCCCACCTAGGACAAATGTTTGTGTGATGAGCACGGTCATTTGTTCTTTGTCTGGGTGTAATTTATCTATAATATGTATGTATTTAGAAATATATATGTATGTTTATCAGTTGTCTAGTACCCATACCACAAGCTCTGCTTAGTTTGGGACTAGATGGCGTTGTGTGAAAAAAGTTGTGGAATATTATTGTGGAATATATTACTGTTCATGAATGTGTCTTCGTTTGCTGCCTTGTGCAATTTTGTCTCTAAATTGAATTATCTTGTTACATTCATCAGTTACTAATATTCTGTCTCTTTGTGTATATTTGCCTGCAATTATACTCTTGGAAGAGTAAAGGCTCCCCCACTTATGCCAATTAATATTTTTAATGCGAAAGTTACTCTATCCGTCTCTCTTACACTTTTATGTCTCAACCACGAAACGATTTGATTTGATTTGAAATTTGGTGCAAAGATAGATTAGATCTTGAAAAAGGACAGGCTTTTACTGCTATACATTTTTTAAAAGAGAACTACTAATGTGTGTTGAATTAACATTACTAGAAATCATGATAACTCCTCCAACTAAGCTAAATATGCTTGTGGGTTAACGGCGGCAATGGCGCGATGGCAACAATGTCGTCCGCCCATCTTGCTGCAAATAAAATTTGTGACAATTCAGTATTTGTGTGTGCAAAATTTCTTTTCTTGGACATTTATCATTCAGCACTTCACGCGAGGTTCATTCATTTCACAAACATTTTAAATTTAGCGTTTGTTACTTCATCGTGTATTAATAAAATTCAACACAAAGTTGATGTCAATGTGCTGTAAATATGTGGGTAGCATTAATAATGTCAGCGTCCTGATGCACTTACATTCACAATGCCAATAAATGTGTCTTCGTTCGCGACATTGTGCGGTTTTGTGAGTTTGTAAGTAGTTCGTGAGAGTTGTATCGGCTCGTGAGGTAATAGAGAACAATGTTATTTGAATATTAGAGGTATTTATATTAGGTTATTCAAGAGTTTTTTTAAATTATTACCTAAGTATTTTTTCAGTATCGTGGGTGCAAACACCCAGATCCAGAATAATTATTTGTAGGCCATACAAACATCCGGGATTTGAAGGGCTGTTCAAGGAACAGGGTGGGTATTTAGTCAGTAGAAGTCTGACACTCCCTTCTGCGCCACCCAGAGCGGAGGGAGTCAGTTACTGATTTTCCCCCAAAAAAAACGGCTATACAAATATTTGTTCCGATGAGGGTATAGAAATCGCGACACTTAGTGCCGTAGCCAGTAGCTCAACCACTTCGCCACCCGTGTCGTCACAATTAAGAGTTAATTTTATTTTATTTCACATTTCATGTGAGTTCGCTAGCATCTGCTTATCAGCAGAGATAATATTAGTCGAGGAAAAAAAGTATCTTTACTTAGCATGCGACGTTATAGGTATATGGGACCCGTATAAGAATTATGGATTTGTTTCGGCAATCTTTGTACCAATAGTCATGACAGGCAATGGGAATCAAGGGCTTGATTCAGTAAGCGGTAGGTACACATATCTAATTACTTTATACTAATACTAGCGCGTGCGCGCGCGTGGATTTGGAAGAAATTTATAGCATACTAGCTTCCGCCCGCGACTTCGTACCGTGGGAAGCTTTTCTCGCGCAAATCCCGATCCCGTGGGAATTTCTAGATAAAAAGTAGCCTGTGTGTTATTCCCGGATGTCAACTATCTACTTACCAAATTTCATTCAGATCCGTTCAGCAGTTTTTGCGTGAAAGAGTAACAAACATCCATCCATCCTCACAAACTTTCGCATTTATAATATTAGTAAGAGTAAGATAAGATAGCACTCACCAATAATGCACCTTACTACTACCAATGATAAACATTTTAGAATTGATAGATAGAGAGATAAAACTTTTATTGGTCAACAGAAAACACAACACACAAAAGCACATTAACATATATAACACATAAATTACAGAAAAAAAGAACAGAACAAACGTATACATACAATCAAAAATATTATAAACGAAAAAGAAACAAACAACCTTTAAAAATGTAACATGGAAAATCGGTGCGGTGTGTGTCTCCAAATTGCACCAAATGGGAGTCCAGCTCAGCATGTGCCAGGCAAATATGCTTGACGCTGGTATTCTGCTGGATCCCAGTAGCCGTACTTACGGACGTCGAGCAGGCGGCGTAGGTACAATTAAATAATAAAAAGAACATGAGCGTGAGAGTAGTGCTCTGCAAAATGATTTGTGCAATATTGACAGCGGCAGCATTTCCGATGCCTATTTAAAGATGATGCTGAGAGAAATATATTGGAATTAGTGTTTAGTTCATAATTTTACTAACATCATGTAAGATGTGAATTGGATCATTAGTTTCGGAGATTACCACCTACACACAAACTTACAAAACGAATTTTACCACCGAGGACTTTCGGAGATTAGCGCATTCAAACAAACAAAACTTTTCGACTTTATAATATTAGTGTAGACTGTAGATTAATAAGTTCTAACCAAGTTCACCCTGATGCAGTATTAAAGACATTTAGCACAAATATTTGAATAAATAATGTCACTTATGTATATATTAAGATAGATAAAGAGTTTAAAATACTTATTATTTGTCTACACATAATAAAAAGAATCGCCGAAATGTACGCGTGCAGTCGTTCGGAAGTTCCTTTTTAACCGACTTCAAAAAAAGGAGGTTCTCAATTCGTCTTGAACTTTTTATTTTTATGTATACCTCATAACTCAAGATGGCCGATTTGAAAAATTCTTTTTGCGTTTGAAAGGGTATACTTTCTAGTTGGTCCCATTGTTACGAAATCAGGATCTGATGATGGGATACTGGAGAAATCGAGGGCACGAGGCCACCGAAACTACTCAATAATAAGTATTTCGTGGATTGCGATTAGATTACTTGAATATAGAAGTTAACATCTATATTCAAGTAATCTAATTAAGCTTAAGCACTTTATGCTCGTCACAATGCATATGGTGAAGTAGAGCTGATGGTGATGTACCAGGAGAACTCAACAATTTATGCGCACTGCACCGAGAAAAGCAATATTTTGTAAAAGGTGATAAGTCGTTGACATTTTGACTATGGTAACTAAGGTATTTGATACAAATAAGGCCTACCTAATTTTAGTTGCTTTTATTTCAATAAATATTAAAGCATTAAAATAAAAACTTAGATGTTTACTAGCATTGATTCTTTAATTTTAGATATCTATTAAAAAACGTTACAGTTTCTAACTAAATATAAGCAAACTAATCGAATTCCGGAAACATACACTTTGGCCATAATAAATATAGTACACATATTAAGGCCTGTATGGTTCAAAATGAAAAATAGCTGGAAACTAAGGTTTCATGACACAAGACATGGTTCCATAACGTTTATTAGCTCAATTTGTTCATTTTATATCAGGTTTTCAAACAAAATAAAATAAAATGCTTTTTAAATCTCTGCCAAAATTTAGACTCTTTTTATTAAGAAATACACATTAACGATTAACAAAGTTAAACATTAATTATAACTATAAGTAACTAATCAAACTCAAGAATACTATCATAAATTCTTCAAAAAACAATCAAAAACAGAAAAGTCTTAATTTTTGGATAGGCCTTATTAAAACACAGTGCTTGAATAGGGCCGCAAACCAAAATTAACTTTATAATCATTTTAGGCAGTTAAATCAGTCTTTAATTCTTAATAACTAATTGAGATCTTAATTTTATTTATTTAAACTTTATGTACAATTGTGTTACATGGGCGGACTTAATGCAGCAAGGCATTCTCTACCAGTCAACCTTTGGGTTAAAAAAAACACACTGTGGTAGGTGTACGAGAAAATGGAATGAAATAATATATTTAATACTAATAAATATAATACTAATATATAATAATACTAATAAAATACACATATATGCTAAAATGACAAACTAATAGATACGGTGCTTTATAATATTCTTTCTGAATAAGAGAGCTCATAATAATTATGACGAAGACCAAACTAAGAATAACAGTCCCTTAAGTAGTGGTTTTTAATTTTACGCTTAAAAGAAAATTTGGACTCAGCCTTCTTGATGTCAAGGGGTAGCAAATTCCAGAGTTTAATAGTAGAAATAGCGTAAGAATTAGATAGAAACCCGGTGCGGTGAAAAGGAATGTGAAGAAGTAAGTTTTTGGATGCGCGAAGGTTAAGATCATGAGAATTGCCCAACAATTTAAAATTTTGTTTTAAGTAAACAGGAGCACAAGGATCGTTCATAATAGTGAAGAGCATACAGAGGGATCTGAGGGATCTCTTTTGACGGATAGGTAACCATTTAAGCTGAGAACGGAAGGAAGAAATGTGATCATATTTTCGAAGCCCAAAAATGAAACGAATACAGTTGTTGAGAAGTCGATCCAGTTTGTTAAGAAGTTCTTGGGAAAGATCGGAATAGCAAACATCAGCATAATCAATGATAGGAAGCACAAGTGATTGGACCAATGTGGTTTTAGTGCTACAAGGAAGGAAATGCTTGAATCTATAGAAAGATCGCAGTGTGTATGTTACCCTCTGGCTAACTTGTGCAATCTGCTTATTCCAACTTAACCTGTCGTCAATATATAGGCCTAAGTCTTTTACGTGCGGCGAGAGAGGGATGACAATATTGTTGAAGTTAAGCGGGAGAAGTTGGCTGGTGTCCAAGTTTCGCAGAAAATATGAGCTACCGATCAGGATAGCCTGACACTTACTGACATTGACAGTAACACCAAACCTGCTTGACCAATCACTGATAGCTAGAAGGTCAGCTTCAGCAATGAGATGCAGTTGTCCAGGTTGTCAACGTCAGCTTGCGCGTAGAGCTGTAGGTCATCAGCGTACAAATGGTAAGAGCATTTGAGGATAGTGGTAATAGAGTTTATGAAAAGAGAAAATAAAAGTGGAGAGAGTATGCCACCAGGTGGGACGCCAGTTTTCAGGGTGCACTACTCAGAAAAAATCTGATCAGCACGAACCGCTTGCTGGCGACCACGAAGATAAGATGAGAACCAATCTTGTGCCAATGAAGATACCCCAATGTGTGACAGAATGGCCAGGAGGATATCGTGATCAATGGTATTGAAAGCATTGGGGAAATCAATTAAAACTAATACCGTTAATCTCGAATTCTCCAGACCATTCCTTACATCTTCTGTAACCTTAAGCAAAGCTGTGGTTGTGCCGTGGCCAGGCCGAAAGCCTGATTGGAAAGGGGATAACAGATTATTCCCAAACACAAAGGAAGATATTTGCTTAAGAACAACTGCTTCCAGAATCTTAGATAGGAAAGGAAGAATGGAGATAGGTCTGTAATGATTTAGCAGGCTGGGGTTGGATGTTTTTGGGAGAGGGATTATGAAGGCCTTACGCCAGATTGTGGGAAATACCCCAGTCTGCAGGAAGGCATTGATAACGTGTGTAATAATAGGAAGAATACTTTTAATAATGAGGGATAGCATAGATCTGCTGACACCATCACAGCCAACAGCCTTGGACTTAATAGCATTGAAAGTCTTGAGGATCTCAGAGTCGGAATTTTTGTCACACTCAGGGCATAAGGAGTCTTCAGAGTCGTCTGTGATTATTCCAATGCAATCCTCGTGATATTATCGCCTGTATTTTTTTTATTAAATAAATCCTTTGTCACTCTTTTTCCAATATAATTTAAAGCTTTTTTCGTGGTCTAGTTTTAATTTCTCTGTAATCAGTTGTTGGCATACATTTTTGATAGGCTGATTTTGTGCTAAGTTGAACTAAAGGTACCCATATTTTTTGGGCTTGGACTAAGATGATAGTGTGCTGTGTCCCAATACGATTCGAATGGCTTAAAACACGACTTATCCATAGGTTGGAGTTCGTGCGTCGTGTTAGACGGCAAGCAGTAGAGCACTATATCGTGTTTTTCAGCTTCTTCCACAATGCGGAAATCCAGATAGCTCTTTGCGCCATAAAAAATGAGTAGACACTTACCAAACGGCTTGAACTTGGGTAAGTGCTGTATGTAAGGCCTACGGTTACTAATATAGCCTACTATGCTGAAATAAGGCCTAGGCCTTATTCGATATAATACCCAAACTTACTTTGAAAAAGTATAATTAATTCATCAATAGCTAATAGTACAGATTAAGGTTATGAACAGTTAACTTAAAAACATTAAGAAACAATTGCCAAGGGAAGCTTAAAATAAAAAGAGTAATTTTAAGCGAAAACTTACCTCGAAAGCGCAGGATTTTTATAAGGCAGCACAAAAACGTTCACTTCGTTCGACAGATGCGTGCTGCTAGCGCAGGGAGTGCGGGACGCGACGCTCGCGTACTCAGTAGGGTTGTAATTGGTGTATGTACGAGTACACGTAGTATTTTGGCAGCTAGATTTATTTATCTTTGTTTTTTAATGTGTAGGCCGTACTTCGAGCGCAGGCTATATTTGTATCAAGTACCTTAGATAAATTACAAATAGACCCACTAAAAAGCGTGAAAAAAAAACTTTTTAGCTTTTGTATTTTCTTTTTTTTTGACACCGCCTTCCGAAATTAAAGTTATGTAGTTATGCCTTTGTAGTGTTTTTATATGGAAGTCGGTTCTATTTTTTTCTAAAAAGTTTTTTAACATATCAAAGACTCATAACTCTATTTTAATAATTGACGAAAATCCGTATGATTCAACCCACAGCTGTCTGGAATTTTTTTTTTTAACAAAAAATAGAACCGACTTCCATATCAAAACACTACAAAGCCAAAAATAACTTTAATTTCGGTAGCCGGTGTTATTGGTTTTGGATTTTCTTTTATTTTCACACCGCCTTCCGAAATTAAAGTTATTTTTGGCTTTGTATTGTTTTGATATGGAAGTCGGTTCTATTTTTTGTTAAAAATTTTTTTCACGCTTTTTAGTGGGTCGGTTTGTAATTTATCTAGTTACAAAAGCCATAATGTCAACAACTTATCACCTTTTACAAAATATTGCTTTTCCCGATACATAGCCGTTAATTTTTGAGGAGTTCTCCTGGTACTTGACCATCAGCTCTACATCACTATACTCGTATGTATTGTGACGAGCATAAAGTGTTTATCATCCACACTCAAGTAATCGAATCGCAATCCACGAAATACTTATTATTGAGTAGTTTCAGTGGCCATCTGTGGTCTTCATCATCAGTTCAACTTCTCCAAATTGTACTTTTCGAAAGCAACTGCTCAAGGTACTATAAGAAATACCCAAAACGCTATAGGTGTGCCTATAATATTTGAAGAGTTCCCTCGATTTCTCCAGGATCCCATCATCAGATCCTGTTTTCGTAACAATGGAACCAACTAGAAAGTATACCATTTCAAACGCAAAAAGAATTTTTCAAATCGGTCCAGCCGTCTCCGAGTAATGAGGTAACAAAGTTCAAGACGAATTGAGAACCTCCTTTTTTTGAAGTCGGTTAAAAACTTTAAAGGCAATTATCTCGGAAAGATGTTTGTGTGGATTGGAACATTTTTGCTTAAATCGGTCCAACTATTCTCTCCGACGAAAAGTATTGCATATAACGTGCAAGTAATAGGTAGCAATGTTTCACAGAAACACAATTTGCTTGTTTTGCTCGTCATTTTCAAAAAGGAGCAAGTTACAGCGTTGGTCGGGAAATTTAGAAAATTGGTTTAAAAACCGTGTTCATATGCACTAACTCTACTAATTATGGCCTACGTATAGTAAAAAATCGTGTTATGAAATTTATATGTCGTGTGATAGTTTATCGAATGGTAATTTCTTGAAAATTGTATGTACTAATTAGGTGTTGCATGTATGCACACTGAACCTAAAGTTCAACAACCGTATTATTATTAAAGCACATGCTAATAGTGAAATCAATACTTCTCAATTAATATTATAATGATGTAAAACGAAGGGGAATTCCGATTAGATTTCGAAGATTCAAATCAAATCAAATCATTTATTCAAATTTTATTACAACTTGATGTATACTTATAGTCAAGCTTAGCTTAAGGTAATTAAATACATGTGCCTGAACTAGGTAAACCTGTGTTTCAGGCGATATGTGCCAATATTATCTTAAATATTCACCTTATAATAACAAAATATAATTATAAATAAAACAAAACACTGGCAATAACTATACAAAAATTACATAACTAGGTAGGTAGGTAGGACGTCGGCCGACGATCTCCGGCCACCGTAGGCGCGGGCATGCGGACAGCGAGTAAAGGGCAACTCGCTGTCCGACCATGGACCATGCCCGGGTCGACGGCGCGTCGTGTTCCACGCGCGCCTCAAAGAGCGTCAGCAACATGACGAGGCCCCCTCTGCAGAGGGCCGAAGCCTGCCGGGGTCGTGGGACTCATCCCGTTACCGTGGCCCCGGTACGTAAAGGGCTATTGAAGGAACACCGTGGATTTTAGTCAGTAAAAGTCTGACAGTCCCTCCCACCCTGCCCGGAGTGGGAGGACTTATTTGATAATTTTACCACGTTAAAAAAAAAAAAAAAAAGGTAGGTAGGTAATTAAGAAGTCTAATAATTACATGATTATAATAAAATTCTTAATTGCTATTTTAGCTCAATTAATACATTTCTGTATCTTCGTAGGACAAACTTTGGAGGGCAGTCTTTACAGCTTTCCTACATTTATTGTATTCAAGTGGATATATGTTCGAAATTGCATTTCGTCTATTATAGAGAAGCCGGTCCCAGATACACAAAAAATTTCGATGTAAAAGCACACTTTGTGCTCACTTTTTCCGTGCAAGCTATATCTTTCCGTATTTTATTACAAATTTCACTATTGTAGGGAAGGGCTGTGTGCTGTTTTAGTACTGTGCTCATTATGAATAGCTGTCGAACCGTTAGTACACCACATGATCTGTAGAGGAGGTTGGTTGGAAAAAGGAAAGAACGGAAGGTTGACACCTTGAGAATTGCTCTTTGGGTCTTTCAATGGTAAGTAATAGTGTTTTACCCACCCCACCCCATGTAGTAATACAGTATGTTAGTTTGAACTGACACAGAGCAAAATAAACCTAACGAATTGTTTTTGGTTCCGTAATGTAACGCAGTTTATTGAAAACAAATATCAGCTTGCGTATTCTCTTGTTTACATACAGTATGGTTTTTTTTTTTTTTTTTTTTTTTATTTAGAATAGGTTCGCGTTTGACCACCATCTCACCTGATGATAAGTGATGATGTGGTCGAAGATGGAGCACGCTTACCTAAAAGTAACCTATTCACTCTTGACTTAAAGACTCCTAGGTTATAGTTATGGTGTTTAAAAGAAAGATTTTCATCTAATATATTTCCTAGGTATTTCACTTAGTTTGTGATTTTAATGTTGGGAGAAATACATTGGTTATTATCGGGAACTCTACAATGATGAGCATATAATGTGCAGTTAGTTTGGGATGTTAGTTTACGCATTGAGAATTTAATGAAATTTGTCTTGTCTGCATTTAGTGTTAGTAAATTATGCTGAAGCCATTTATTAACAGTATTGAATCCGTGTTGTGCATGTTTATAGACTTCTTTCTATACCTGAATCAGCCGAAAAAAGTAGAGCGGTATCGTCGGCATATGATATAATTATGTCGTTGTCTATTTTTATATAAAAAACAGAGTACTTTCTAATATAATTCCTAAGTGCGATTGGCTAATGAAATCAGATAAATAAATATTTTCTTAGATGTTCCTCCTCGCTTCGAGTTCCTCAACGCTGAGGGTCTTAAAGCCACTGTGGAAATAGCTTTTCTCTGATAGTGTTCCGCCAACTATTCTGTTCTTGGCATCGTGTAGTTGGACGTCCAGGGTGGAATGGACCTGACCCACCTTGTTGGACTAACGGCCTCGCAGGAAAATAAAGATTTAAGTACAAACTTTCCTGATGATATTTCAGTGTTTAATTTTCACTGTACTCAAAATATACCTATTTACTAACAGCTTTTCTAAATTCCCAGATACATCCATCAAATCGTCGTTAACCCAACCAGACTAAACGTCTAGCCCGTACACAAAACATTATACTTGAGAGTTCATTGCAGGCAGTTAAAAATAACTGTTGTTTGTGCTACAGTGCATGAACTGTCTAGATAATACATGACGAACATGGGGAAAAGGTTTTAGTGTGCTTTCTTGAGTTTACCAAGAAACTCCCACAGATATAAATCAATCAATCAAATCTTTATTGCTGAATACAGTATATCAAATCCATTTTCCAAGTATTAGGGAATTCTGCCAGGGTTGCGGGAATGTTCTCACTAGATACCGCGGCCCCGGAACGAATGGGCAGTCGAAGAAACAGAATGGGTTTTTAGCGGGAGGATTCGTTTGTTGATTTTCCCACCGAAAAAAATTTAGTTAATTTACACTGCATTCTACCAATCTAGACATGCAAGATTATAAAATGCCAACAATTAACATGAAGCTAAAATAAAACCGGCTGTTAGATTAATAAATTGATTAATGAATTTATTTCCGTTAACCAATAAACATACGGAGCACCGTCATTCAACACCTAATTCCGACAATTAGATCAACAAACACTTCTCAATTAGCAGTTCTAGTTAATCCTAGCTCGTACCTAGGTATTCGTACCTCGATTCTTAGCAGCGAACGTGACTGTTAACCGCTCGCTGATCACGCGTCGCCCTGAAAGGAAATACCTGCTTTTAAACTAATGTTGGTTCTGTTTTGTGGTAGCGTTTTGTAGCATGTAAGTGGAACGGTGTGAGAATAAAATATGACTTGCTTTTACTATGGCTGAATGTTTGGTATCCAAACATAGAATGCGGAATAGCAAGCAGAGATTAGTTTCAAGAGCTATTAAGAAATGTATAACTTTTTTAAAATTTAAACTAAACTAACTAAAATATAGTAACAAAAATCGTTTTCAACGCTGTCGGCTGGTAATGTATCCTTGTGGGGCAAATGTGGCAATGCTTACCTTTTGGCCAAGTAAAAGCCTTGGATCATAAGAAGTGTCCACCAGCGTTATTCAATACCAATCAATACTAATTGGATGCGCTTGAGTATATCAAGAGACTCATTGGCAACGATGCACTGGTTAAGTCAAAGCTCCAGAGACTTGAACATCGACGACGAGTTGCAAGTCTATCGGTTTTCTATCGGTTACATTTCGGGGAGTGTGCGACGAAATTACACAATCTAATTCCGCAAGCCATCATCGAACTACGAGACAAACGGCGATGTGCCATCGTTACATTGTGGACATCCCACCCATATGCACAAAACGTTTTAGGAATACATTCATTGTGAGTACAACTAAGGAGTGGAATTGCCTGCCGGTATCTGTATTTTCCAGAGTGAAAACTTTTAGGTAAGCTTGCTCCATCTTGGATCACATCATCACTTACCATCAGGTGCGATGGTGGTCAAACGCGAACCTATTATCAATAAAAAAACAACAGTTTTTTTTAAAAGGTTGTGGAAACAAGGGCCCCACTGTCCGAGAGTTTCGACCCAAACGCCTCGAAAATTCAGTAACCAGTCATGTTACTATGTATATTTACGCCGCTTGAGATTTTCCGCAGCCGCACCCAGCATAACATGATGATTTTGCGTCTCACACTAAAGGAATCTTCCAAGGAAACAAATAATACATAAAAAAATAAATATTGTATCAATCTATTCCTAATCTCTATTTAGTGGTGCTTAAGTTATAAAATAATCCCAATTATGCATCAATAATAAAATAAGTAAGAAGCTTATTGAAAGAAACAAATCGAACAAAAACTTGATACCTGTCAACATTATATGCACCTCAATACCCAACTCTCTAAGCCATGACAAGAACTGCCAATCATTCATAAACTGATTGACACAGCTTTCTGCTACATGGATCACGAAGACACATATGTACACGGAGTACATACCCACCATCTTACTTGACCTAGCTCTAACAATGCTAGCTCAGATTTCTAGCCCAGCCCGTCCAACCGGTTCCGCTATCTGCTTTGTGCAAGTCTGGATATACCTCTTATACGTAGGCGTTAAGATATGTGGTGCCCTTTATTATAAACAAGCGATCCTTCTCAGCTTCGTTCGCATGGCTTTTAAGGCTTGGAAAAAAACTTTTTACCAAAAAATAGAACCGACTTCCGACCGACTAAAAAGTTTTTTTTCACGCTTTTTAGTGGGTCGGTTTGTAATTTATCTAGTTACAAATGCCAAAATGTCAACTACTTATCACCTTTTACAAAATATTGCTTTTCCCGGTGCAGAGCCGTTAATTTTTGAGGTGTTCTCCTGGTACATCACCATTAGCTCTATTTCACCATATGTTGTGACGAGCATAAAGTGCTTAACATCTATATTGAAGTAATCTAATCGCAATCCACGAAATACTTATTATTGAGTAGTTTAGGTGGCCATCTGTGGTCTACATCATCAGTTCCACTTCCTCAAATGGTGCTTTTCGAGAGCAACTGCGCAAGGTACTATAAGAAATACCCAAAACGCTATAGGTGTGCCTATAATATTTGAAGAGTACCCTCGATTTCTCCGTGATCCCATCATCAGATCCAAACATGACGACAATGGGACCAACTAGAAAGTATACTCTTTGAAACAAAAAAAGAATTTTCCAAATCGGTCCAGCCATTTGAGAGTAATGAGGTAAAATACATTAAAAAAAAAGTTCAAGACGAATTGAGAACCTCCTCCTTTTTTGAAGTCGGTTAAAAATAATGTTTCTAAAACAAGCAAACCTTAACATCAAAACATTCGAAATACGTTCTCTAAATCGTGGTGGTAGCAAACAGAGCTTATATACATTAACGAGTTCAAAAAAATTGTGTGGCTCGTGGCTCCCATCCATGACCCGACCTTGGCAAGCGCTGCTTAACGGACGACCTCTTGATAAGAACTATTCTGAAAAAATAATATTAACCTTTATTTCATTCATTTATTTTATCGGGTAGTTGGTGCCTATGCGAGCACTGAAAAACAGATATTGTGGTATTCAATTTTATGGATGGTAGGTGAAGAAAGAATTTTATTTATCAACGATATCTTAGCTTGCCGTGGACGGACTGCCAGTGACCTGGATGCGAACTATAAAAAACTGCATGATGCATACCAACACAACGAAATAGACATCAGACAACCCACAACCGTGCGGGCTGCGGAGTAGCGCAAAAATACTAGGAGGGCTGACCCTATATGAAACGAGATAAAAGCCAGGAGAAAAAAAAAGAACAATATCTTAGCTAGCCAACTCAACTGTCAATTTAGATAAACATGAAAAAAAAGCAGTGCTATTATCAGAATAATTCTATGAATAAGACGTCTATATATCGACTAGCTTGTGCCAGCGGCTTCGCCCGCGTGGGAAGTTTTTCCCGTGTAAATCCCGATCCCGTGGGAATTTCGCAAAATCCTTTCTTAGCGGATGCCTGCATGCCAAATTTCAGCCCGATCTGTCCAGTGGTTTGGGCTGTGCGTTGATAGATCACTATGTCAGTCAGTCATATATATTATAGTTCGTTATATATATATATATATGGTCTAGGAGACAAATGTGCTAATTACAAAATTTTTATAATGTAAGATTTTAATGCCAAAAGTATTCATTGATCATTTCAATACTTTTGGCATTAAAATGTTACATTATTAAAATGTTGTAGTTAGCACATTTGTCTCTAGACCATCGATATTGCCTATCTAAGTAAGGTTAATCAAGTTGTAAGAACTTCAATATGAGTTAGTGTATCTAAACGTTGAATCTAAACAAGTTTAGAGCCGGTGGGTAATGATCGTAAAAGATATCTTTCAATAGAAGTTTAAAGGTTAATTGGTGTTTGTTTAGCCTCTCAGTAAACCCGTCCTTATTTATGAGAATTTCTCATTTATAACATAGTAACAGTAAGTAGATTTAATGTGATTTAATGGAATTGTTTATTAATGGCACCTTTGCGTTTAAGTGGAACTTTCGCCCATAAATTCTGGAGATAAAAAAGCTTTTGTGCTACTCTGTACTGAAATCTATCTCTGTGCCAAATTTACTCCATATCCGATCCGACATTTTGGCGTGATTGAGTATTAAACATACATCCCTCTATCAAAACTTTCGCATTTAGGTATAATAATTTATATTTGTGTGAGCACCATCATTATTATGTCCTTCTGGTATCAATTACTACTAGAATAGAACATATTTTGTTTTCATACTTCTCAGTTCTCGCGACTTTGGTGATCTTCACCAAAGTCACGAGAACCATTTCATCCTCCATTTTTCTCTCAAGTCAAGTCATCAAAAATGTGTTTTATGTCTATCTATTAACATCGGATCACAAGTATAATATATTAGCGTAACATTAGCTTAAACTAAGATGATGGAATCAGTGAAAGGCAGTCTCATTAGCAAACAGGCACCATAGCAACACGAGCCTCCTCGAAGAATAATTCATGTATAAGAACAACTTAATGTAATCGCCTTTCCGGTTCCTATGCGGGGCGATGATCTCACACGAGTGCTGAATCTAGACGGAATTCCGCTTAAAGACATACTTAGTGATATTAAACTTGGTTGCAAAGATAGTTATTAAACTACGTGTATGACAAGCAAGATACAAAGGGTATATAATATTGTAGTTTTACTCAAGGTAGATAGACAGAATACACTTTATTGTACACCAAAATTCAAATACATTTATTTAACAATATTGTTGAAGCTATGGTTACAATGGCTGTCTTATCGCTGAGAACGATATCTTCCAGACAACCTCTGGAAGGACTTTACAATCTTTAATTAAAGTGCAAGGTACTTACAATGAGAATAAAGTCCCGTTGACCGATATTAATGTGTGTAAATTCTACCTTTTAAATCAAATGTTCTCAATCCAACAATCATTCTTATCTACCTAAAAATAATGAATTCAAAAAACAAACCATGGTTAGGAAATAAAATAATAGTTCGTTTTGATCACGAGGCTTGATTTGATAATTATCTATCATCAAGTTGTCAACTACCTACATTTGAAATAATTGTAGAAATGAAAATATTTGTGTAGTGTAGATCTCTGATGTAATAAATAAATGTTTATTTCAATTACTTAAAAATAGGTTTACATTTTGGTCTTCAGGGAATTTCCATTTAATTAAGAAGTATACTTGTGTTATGAAGTTCCGTTCTTCCAGTAGTAACAACTTGTATAAGCTATTTAATAGACATTCCATTCAATGTGATTCAAAAATTCAAAAAACTTTCCAACCACGCCTCCATAAGATATAGGCTGACCTATTGTAGCGTAAATAAAATTAAGTGCACAGTAAAACACAAACCGCTACTTTACACGTTTAATTTTGATTAAAAGGAAAAAGATAGAAAACAAGTACTTAATTAAAAAATATAAAAAAGTTAAATATTAGTTATTATTGGGATCCTTTCAGTGATGGCGTGGGTTAACTTAGCGGAAAGAAAAGAATATTATCGAAAGTATTATGCAAAATATTTTTAACTTACCTAACAGAAAATCGATTGCAATCGGTTATAGCTAGGCGAATACGCAATATTAGTAATTTTAGTTACAAAAAAAACACTAAGAGCATCCAACGCGTCTTGATAGGCCTTAGGTTAGAAAGAGTTTTTGACGTGATAATTTTTAGATTAGAAATATACAAATTAGGTGCACTATTTAAAATAAAACTCCTGCTGCGAAAACTCGGTAATTCCTGGACGGCTGGACACGACTGTGGGAAGTAACGTAGAAATCACGGAGCCACTGCGCTGCGGGGTCCGCATCTACCTCGTACCCTCTTCAGGCCTTTGAGATGGACGTCTCAGGCACAGGATGTGCTCGGATACCGGGCGAGAGCGCCCCGACCTCCGTCGTCGATAACCGACGTCGCTTGCCCGTAGGGTGGAGCCAAAAATTGGCTTGTAACGGGATCAAATTAACCAGAAAATCACCCACAGACTATCCTTTTGCTAGGACACTTTATATTTTTTATTGGCTTTACACCAACAGAAAAAAACTTTCACTTCATAATTTCGGTATGAATCAAAAAAATAAGGTTGACCATCACATATCGGGTCCCAAAAATGTAATCTGGCCGTCAAAAGGCAAAACATCCGAGGATATTTTTCACGATTCCTTGTTCAAATGTGAATAACAGCTATGAAAAAAAATTTTTTTATTGAAAAGTTTGCATTAGAATTGGAGGAAGTTTTAACCGTAGCGGTTTTACGCTACAGTACCCCATTTCCAGTAAAAAAAAAAAAAAAAATGAGAGTAGCAACCCTAAAGGTGAGTGGCAACCCTAAAGGAAAGGTGAGTGACAACCCTAAAAGAAAGGTGGTTGACAACCCTAAAAAAAGGTGGTTGACAACCCTAAAAGAAAGGTGGTTGACAACCCTAAAAGAAAGGTGGTTGACAACCCTAAAAGAAAGGTGGTTGACAACCCTAAAAGAAAGGTGAGAGATCAACCCAAGTGAAAGTATCAAGCCAGTGAGAGGGTGACAACGCTATAACAGATTGACATCACAACAACAGATTGAAAACACAACAACAGATTGAAAACACAATAACAGATTGAAAACACAATAACAGATTGACAACACAAAAGGGATAGCATCAACCAAGAGTGAAAACCATAATATATACAAATTAAATAAACTAGCCTAACAAACTTTAAACTAAATACATCAAATCAACGACATCGAAGTGCAGCTGATACTGAATAAAATTGAAAGCCGGCCTCCAGTTTAGACGTTAACAGTGCGAGCTTCAGATGCGTCTCCTAAACCTACATTAGAATAAAAAAACAAACGATAGAACTAGAATAATATTCTTAAATATATAGGAACAAAGAACAATATTTAAGACGAAACAAATAAGAGTTGAGATTAAGAAATAACCTAAAAATAACTTCAAAGGAAGTCAAACAAAAACTCGAAGTCGAACACAAAAGCTCGAAGTCAGATAATAACTCGAAGTGAGACACGACACAAAGTCCAACACGACTCAAAGTCAACCGCGACTCAAAGTCAAACACGACTCAAAGTGAAACACGACTCAAAGTCTAACACGACTCAAAGTGAAACACGACTCAAAGTCTAACACGACTCAAAGTCAAGAGCTTAAGTTATAGAGGGATAAGTTAGAAGGTTAAGTTAAAGAGAGAGGGTTAAGTTGAAGAGGGTGGACCTTAAATCAAAATCAAAAATACGACGCTTAATGAGAGGAAATGGTTATGAATAAATATTAACTCCAGGGAGGAATGAGGGTCGAAATAATAAAAGAGGTGTCGTTAATTGAAAACTAATGGCCTAACATAAGTAATGCTGATTAAGTTAAGAATATGGAACAAATTAATTCATTTAAGTATGTCTTTTATATGATATTGTCCAATATGATGAGAATCACAGTCTTGTAGGACATATGTAGTCATGGAGATGACTCTGATCACACGACATTTAATGAAACGAGGAGCAAGCTTTCCTGTAAAGTATTCAGCAGCTGACGATTTTGAAAAATTACGCCTCCATACAATGTCGCCGGCATTGAGTGTAATAGCCGTGCGGTTCGTATTGTAATTTCGTGAATTACGGAGAAAAGCAGAAGAAAGATTGTCCGCTACTTTTGCGTAAATCTCGGCGAGCGAAGTCAGATTACTCGCGTGTTGTTCCCGACTTTCAGCTAAATTAGTGCTTAGAGTCTGGATATTCGCACGCGATGAATCCATACAGACTTCTCTACCGAATATGAGAAAGTTTGGCGTAAACCCTGTGGCTAAATTAATACATTAATTGAGGTAAAGTTTGACCTTGGGTAACAATTTAGCCCAATTCCTTTGGTTCTCGCCAACCAATATGCTCAAACAAGTAACGACGCTTTGGTTATAACGTTCTACCGTGTTTGCTTGTGGAGTGTAATAAGGGGTATATGTAGGGGATTCAATGCGAAACGATCTAAGAAAGTTTAAAAACTGATTACTACGAAAAACGGTAGCATTATCACAGAGAATAGACCGTGGTATCTCCAGTATAATTTATGTTCCATTTTCTTAGCGAAAATCGTTTTAGAAGGTAACCGGGACAGTCCTCGGATTTCATGGTAGAAGGTAAGTTAGAACGACTAGTACCCGGAGTGGGCCTAGGCGGAATGGGAGGAGGTCTAGAAATAATAATACTTCCGTGTAAAGGAGTCTCAACGATAGAACCTTCTTCGGACATTTTTAAACACGAAATAGAAATAGGTTAAATGAAAGAGCGGGACTTAGCAGGAAATCGTTAGATATCGTGCCGTAATATCGATGCGGGAAGAAGACAACAACATGAACGTCAAAGGAATCGGCTGGGCTAAGAATCCAACAAAACAGATACTAGCAAATAGCAGACAAGCAAACAGACGGGCTAAAAAATATAAGAAAGGTAGACACTAGCACACGACCATTCAAAAAGCTTACCTTTGGTCACGATGCCTAACCATCCACACATCAAACACACTCTACGGGAAACTAACTACCGCTACCTACTGGGATAAAATAAAACTCGGGATAGATAAGTATATTTTGGGAGAAAATAAAAGAATTGGAAATTGGGTATAGTTACAAAGTTAATCTTTAAAATTGAATTTCACAAACATCACACAATTTAGCAAAGAACATAAATTCAGTTAGCAATTCTGTAGTCCAGTCGTATGAATCGGGAAAACATTCAAGACAGGTAATCCTTTTAACTTCCATACGGGTATCTGACCAATTCTAAAACCTGAAACTCACAACAAGAAAGATGAAAATTAAAGATTGCTCTCAAGAGCAACCACACACGAGATAACAAAAAAAAAGGTATTTTAGTAATAATTAATATGCAAACTTACTTTAATTCGGGCGCCATATTGTAGCGTAAATAAAATTAAGTGCACAGTAAAACACAAACCGCTACTTTACACGTTTAATTTTGATTAAAAGGAAAAAGATAGAAAACAAGTACTTAATTAAAAAATATAAAAAAGTTAAATATTAGTTATTATTGGGATCCTTTCAGTGATGGCGTGGGTTAACTTAGCGGAAAGAAAAGAATATTATCGAAAGTATTATGCAAAATATTTTTAACTTACCTAACAGAAAATCGATTGCAATCGGTTATAGCTAGGCGAATACGCAATATTAGTAATTTTAGTTACAAAAAAAACACTAAGAGCATCCAACGCGTCTTGATAGGCCTTAGGTTAGAAAGAGTTTTTGACGTGATAATTTTTAGATTAGAAATATACAAATTAGGTGCACTATTTAAAATAAAACTCCTGCTGCGAAAACTCGGTAATTCCTGGACGGCTGGACACGACTGTGGGAAGTAACGTAGAAATCACGGAGCCACTGCGCTGCGGGGTCCGCATCTACCTCGTACCCTCTTCAGGCCTTTGAGATGGACGTCTCAGGCACAGGATGTGCTCGGATACCGGGCGAGAGCGCCCCGACCTCCGTCGTCGATAACCGACGTCGCTTGCCCGTAGGGTGGAGCCAAAAATTGGCTTGTAACGGGATCAAATTAACCAGAAAATCACCCACAGACTATCCTTTTGCTAGGACACTTTATATTTTTTATTGGCTTTACACCAACAGAAAAAAACTTTCACTTCATAATTTCGGTATGAATCAAAAAAATAAGGTTGACCATCACATATCGGGTCCCAAAAATGTAATCTGGCCGTCAAAAGGCAAAACATCCGAGGATATTTTTCACGATTCCTTGTTCAAATGTGAATAACAGCTATGAAAAAAAATTTTTTTATTGAAAAGTTTGCATTAGAATTGGAGGAAGTTTTAACCGTAGCGGTTTTACGCTACACTATCCTGACTCCTGACATCTGCCGCTTCACAACCCAGCTAGTGAATAAATAAATACATTACGCGTCTTAATATAATCTGGTTTCAAGTTCCCGAGAGAGCGTTGATCTCGAACCAGTGCGAAACTTTCGTCTGGTATTGTGTCGCCGAATTCGTTGCATTGTGCTCGAGTTTGTGAAGCCTGGGCTTGCGAGCGTGGGCGACGCTGTGCGTGTGTTTTGGTTAGACAACATTTTGAAATGTCAGTTTTGCCGTTAACTTCACTGCTATTAGTATGTATTGGCAAAAGGAGTCATATCTGTTCATACCTACATTTAAATACAATTGATTTGTCTGTCTGTCATTTCATAATAACTGTGTTTTGTCAAGTGCTATACCGTGCTTTGATATACCGTCTTGTCGTACCAAGCGCTTCTCCTCCACATTTATTGTGCGCACAGCCAAGCTGTGGAATTCTCTGACGGCTTCTGTGTTCCCTGCCACTTATGGCCTTGCAGCCTTTAAGAGGGTGCCGAGCCTACGAGACGCGCGGAAAATAGGTATTTACTGCAGCGGGCTAGTCGTGTGCGTTGTCACACACACAATGACTAGTTCGCTCGAGGCCCGCTTGCCGTTGCACGACAAAGTTTGCTAACTTTGCATTTTTAAAATTTTTGTCGTTATGTTGAATAAACTTGAAAAACGAATATTAATTATTTAGATGGTTTTATTTATCACACTAATATTATAAAGGCGAAAGTTTGTGAATGAATGTGTCTGTTTGCATGTTTGTTACTTCTTCACGCTCAAACGGCTGGATGGATCTAAACGAAGCAAGTAGGTACATAAATCACAAAAATAAATATACCTATTATATAAAAATTAACGTTTGTATTTACTGTAGTAATACATTATTCGTTCCCTCACTATTCATCCTATTGCAATAAAACTTTGATTTTGTATTAAACTCCTCAGATTTTTTTAAAATTATTATAAGCAATGTGGGTACATTTCACATTACTAGCAATCTTGTTAGCCCATCCAACAAAGCTAAATATGCTTGTGTCTGGAGTGGGTTCACGTCAATAGTGTAATGGGTGGGGTTCGAACCCGTGACCTCTCGATCACAAGTCCGACACCTTATCCATTAGGCTATTGACGCTTCGAAACTGGGTAAGTAGGAAGTTTGGGTAGATGGGTATGCAGTACTTATTTGAATAATAAAACCAGTATGAAATAAAAAAAATATATAATTATGTAATGTCATAATAAAACCAGACTGAACTGAGTTTTGTTTATTAAAATTTCGTTTAGTGCTCGTTTAAATTCTGATGTACTGTCATATTTTTGCCATACCAAAAAACCATTTTTTCATTAATGCTGTCTAGCGAACTTACTTCGCAGAAAAGATAAGCGTAATTTATTTCATAACAATATATGTATCAAGTGTAACTTAATTTAAAAGAAAAAAAAATAAATAAAAGAAATCTATAAATCTCATGTTATATTGCTTATTATAACATTTTACAAAAATTGGACAAGTGCGAGTCAGACTCGCCCATGAAGGGTTCCGTAGTAACTATAATAATATAATATAATATGTATATTTATTTGACGAAAAAAATCCTTACAAATTTCTTAAAACTAGCTTATTTACATTTTTTATAACTACGCTAGATAACTTTGTTTTTTATAGTGTTTGTATGAATTACAAAGTTATATTTGCGGTTTTAGAAAATATGCCGTATCTCAAAAACTGCTGACCCGATATCATTCAAACCAATTTTAGTTAAAAGTTTACATTAGGATTTACAGATATATATATTTTTTAGATTTTTCACTCCACTATTATAGAAGTTAGAGACTTGACATTTGACCACTTTGGAAGCTTATATCTTTTAAACGATTGACTTTATGAAAAAGTGGTTTCAGAAACCCCTATGTCATTTTTAAAGACCTGTCTATAAATACCACACACGCATAGGTTTCATGAAAAAAAATATTTTCAGTTTTAGTTCCATGTATGGGGAGCCCCCCTTTATTTTAAATGATTTTTAATTCTTTTCTTAATATCGGAAAGCGATCATAGAATACATCTACCTACCAAGTTTCACATGTATAGTCTTAATAGTTTTGGAATAAAATAGCTGTGACATACGGACGGACGGACAGACAGACAGACAGACAGACAGACAGACAGACAGACGGACAGACATGACGAAACTATAAGGGTTCCGTTTTTTGCCAATCGGCAACGGAACCCTAAAAAACGAGTAATTTCTTAAAATATATATTTTTAATTTTGATACACTACACAAATCACAGTATAGTAAGAAAAGAAAAAAGACAAAAAGATACTATACTTTGTAAGAAATAAAAAGACAATAAAACTTATTTCAAATTTTGAAAATACAATCGTAGAAATATCAATGCATCCAAGGTTTGACTTCCAAGCCTGCTTCGTAGTTTATTACCAACATAAGCAGCAGCTGAAAACGCTCGCTTAGGTTTTACACTGGTTGGAGGAATAGACAATAGATACTTATATGCTGTTTCTAAGTGATATCCACTAATTCCTCTATTTTCAAACAGGCTTATTTCACGTCTAATACTATATTTTGCCAACCCCGATTAATTTTGTATTTGTAGTTCACGATCTGGGGATTTCATACTCTTATCAATTTCCAGCTGTAACTTTTCCTTTAGTGTCAATTGGGGTTGGGATTGGGAGGTTTGTGGCCTTAACTCATCATCTGTTTGTGATCCTGATCTTCTTTCTTCTTCTTCCGTGTCATCTCGACTTTTAAGTTTTTTAACAATACACTTTATTTGCTTCCTCACTAAAGCCTGTGTAGGAACTCAATCAATCAATCAATCAATCAAAATAATTTATTTTCTCACCACAATATAAAACGGTACATTAAACAACAAATTTATTTTACAAAATATTGTGGGAGACTGGTGCCTAAGCTAGACGGAAGGTCTGTGTTTCAGGACACCAGGTCTCCACCCCTAAGGTAACAGTTACATTTATATAAATATGCAGGTGAAAAAATCTGTAACATGGTCAGTACAGTATGTTAAAAGTAGTAAATACACAATAAGAAACCAAAAAACAAAAACAAAAAAAAAACAAAAATAAGTTTACAATTTACAATATCATTTAACATAAATTATTCTAGTGTTAGTATAATTAGTAATTGTGTGTGAACTGGAAATAAGTTATGCCATTCCAAATCCGATAATAACTGATTTTCATCATTTTTTCATGGATTTTGTAATAATTCAACACACCAGTCAAATCATCACTTCGTCGTTGCTTCATACGTTCCACTAAGGATGTTTTCAGTTTTTGGCAAGTGCTGAGTTTATGCGAGATAGCTGTTTTATAAGAAATTTCAAAGCGGAATCAGCTGTGCATAAATTAGCATCTCGCCGACAGATTGCTTCTACTGTCAATTTAATTGGGGTCAGCACATTAACAATTTTATTTACCAATTCAAAATCAACTTCTTCCAAACGAATTGGATGATTGAGATCTATAGGAGCTTTTTGAATGCAGATTTTTAAAAGATAAAATCGCTGCAGCATTGTTAAAAGACTATTCCACCTGGTTTTACAGTCCAAAAGAAGTGGCAACTCTTTTCCATGTTCAATTTTCACATATTTTTGAAGTACTGTTTCATTTTTCAATGGTGATCTTTTGAAATACACTCTACACTTTTGCGGATATTCTTTATCGGCTCATTAATGTTTTCATCTTGGGTTAACTCTGGTATGTGTTATAGCGCAAGGTCATTTTGTGACATTAAGATTAAGTCTGATTCTGGACTGTCTAAGTCTTCTAAATGTTCATCATCATGGCTGTCGTCCATATGATCAGCAGCCACAGATGGTTCATTTATAGTATCATCTGAGGTAGAGCTGTCTTGCAAATAATTATGTTTTTCATAAAGTCAGTATCCAGGGAAATATGTAATTTACTTAGACGCTCTTTCAATATACGAAGACAATTTTCAGCCATACTTTCATACTTCCATAAATAGGAACAAGTCCTAAGTTCCAAATTTTTTTTATATGAATGAACGTTGACAGCCATGTATAGTTTATGGGATGTTGAAGTCCACTTGTCGAAAGAAAGACTAAATCTTTCACCTGCACTTTTCAAATGTTTCAATTCTGCAGTTACTTGCTTTCTGATTTTTTCAATGTAATTCATGACACGTTTATGAATGGTGACGGCTGACTTTGGTAAACCGTGTATTTTGCAAAGACAAATTTTCTCGAATCATCTGAAGTTATGAATATACTGAATAGAATACCATCTAATGCAATCATTCTTGCCAAAACATCATCGAGGCTATCGTCGGCACTTTTAGTAAAATATTCATTTAACTTTCGCTTGGCTCTTTTGCAGTATAAAAATTGAATCTATGTCAGCTGCGGATCCCCCAGTAATATATCATAAGACATGATACTGTGGAAATAAGCAAAATAAAATAACCGAGCTGTCGCTACATCAGTTAATTTGCCTAAAATTGCCTAATTTTTCCTACTGCAGCTGAGCTTAATCTACTAGAAAGAGTCCTAATATGATCGCTCCACTGTAACTTTGAATCCATAGTTATACCCAAAAATACAGTTTCCGTAATAAAATCGAATATTTTGCCATCAAGGATTAAATTGACACTAGCTTGTGGTACATTAAGCAATAAAAACTTCAGACACTTCGGTTTGTTCGCATTAAGTGCGAGATTATTAGCAGCGAACCATTTCGCAAGAACTACCAGACCTTCATTTACATGTAAGGCATCCGCATCTTTCTATCTATTTTAAAAATGAGAGAAGTGTCTTCAGCGAATAGAATTATATCCGGTAAGTTGGTCATCATGTAAGGTAGGTCATTGTCATCATGACATCACTAGAAAAAGGAAAGGGCTAAGAATTGAACTTGCGGAACGCTCATCTTTGCTAGGGATCGTGCAGATGTCGCTCCATTAACAATAACTTTTTGATGCCTGTTTGATAAATAGGAAAGAACAAGGTCAGCAGAACACGAATCCACGAATTCCGTAATGATGTAATTTACAGATCAGTGTTTTGTGGTCAACGCAATCAAAAACTTTGGAGAGGTCACAAAATATGCCAATTGCATCCTGAGATTTCTCCCAAGATTCCAGAATGTGACGGATGAGCGCTACTCCTGCGTCTGTTGTTGACCTACCTTTCGTGAAACCAAACTGCCGACTATGCAGAATCCCATTTGAGTTAAAATGTGACAGCATCTGGTCCAGCATGATTTTTTCGTATATTTTGCTTAATGCTGGAAGCACATATATTGGTCTATAGTTAGAGGGATCACTCTTAGAACCAAACTAAAAAATTAGTACTACTTTACTATGTTTCATTAAATCGGGAAAAGTATCGCTGTCTATACATTAATTAAATATGCCTGTTAGGATAGCAGCAATTGAGTCAATAATATTACCAAGAACCCTAACAGATACACCCCATAAGTCATCAGTGTTTCTTATGTTAAGACTTTGGAATGTTTTTAATTACATCAATAGAAGTGGGCTTAAATGAAAATGTTGTTGTATCCTTATTGAAGTTTTCCTTTAAAAAGATTCTGCTAATGATGGAGAAGAATGTAGAGATTTAGTAACCTCTACTGGAAAATTGGTAAAGTAATTTTCCAACTTCTCAGCCACTTTTGACTTATCTGAGATGACCTGATCATCGATGTTCAAAGTCAAATCATTCTAACCCTGTTGGTTTGTGTTTCCAGTTTCTTTGTTTATCACCTTCAACACAGTTTTTATTTTATTGATAGAAATGCTAATTTTATTACTTACTGATTTAGATTTAGCTTAGGCGCATACTCTTTTAAATATCTTTGAGTAGTTTCTTACATAATTATGGAAGGCTTCATCGAAAGTCAATGATTTTTCATGGTATAAGTTGTATAAATTGTCTCTGCTTATTCTTATTCCAGCAGTGGCCTATTCATTAAATGTAGATTTATTACTCATTTGAAATTTTTTAACTGGACATGCCTTACTAAATTCGTGGCATAGTGAAGAAAATAAGATCCTGTAATTTTCATTGGGGTCATGGGAGTCAAAATTGGCTATTGAAAGATTACTTAACATGTTATCATTAAAAACATTAATTTATTTTTAGTTAGTGGCCTAAACTTAATAGTCTTCTTTAATTGCCGCTTTGTAACCAACTCAAAAGATACAAGTTGACCTGTATGGTCAGACCTAACTCCACTAATTTGAGATGAGTATTTTATAGCACAATTGGTATAAATATTTTCTATGCATGAAGCTGATGTTGGTGTTATTCTTGTTGCTTCCTTGAATGTGCATTTTAAGTTTAATGAACCAAACAATGAAGTAAGCTTGCAGTTTTCAGGTGAATTTACTAACAAATCAATATTTAGGTGACCACAAACGAAAACTAATTTATTATCTCTTATAAGCTTAGGTACTTAAAATTTCTCCCATTATCATTAAGAATGATGACAAGTTTGATGCTGGTGGTCTATAAACCCATAAAAAAGTTTGGCCCTCAACTTCTGTACATGCTACCTCACACAAGCAATCAACAGAGCAAGCGGTGATATATTTTTGTTCCTTATATCTAAGAGAATTACTACATAATATTAAAGTACCACCTCCTACTGAGGACCTGTTGTATGCACTAGTAACTGAAAAAATATTAATTTTAAACAACATTCTATCTGGTTTTAGCCAGGTTTCACAAAAACATAAGATATTTATATCATATTTATCTATTAACATTTCCTCATCTAATATTTTGCCGGAAAAACGATTTATATTCTGATGATATAGTAAAATTGTGTTATTATACCTCTCCTTTGTCACATCTAAGGGTTTAAACAATTAATTACAGTATTATTAGATACGCTAGATAATACTGAATAGTCACTTAACCTAGGATCAGTTAAATTATCAATAACCGAGTGTAAATTGTAAGCTAACAAAGTAGCCAATGAACTTCCGTCGTAAATTCTAAAATGAATGTCAGGATTGCAATCGGTACGCCCAAAAACCTAGTACACGATGTTTGATGCAATATTTTGCAATCGACCACGTTTGCTGAGCAAGCGATATAATGCGGTCGCACTAAGTTCGCCGCGAGCTTAGTGTATTTCGAACAGCAACCGGGTGCACTCATTTTCATCATTTAGCGAAAATTTTTGCCCTTACGTTACTTTGTTAATTATACTTAGCAATAAACCCTTGAAGGTTATCAGTGTATTTAACTTAGTAGACACACACGATATCCATAATGAATGAAAAAAGTTGCATATCGTGTGTGTTTTAAATTGGATTTCAAAATCAAAGCCAGATTTGCAATCATCACCCCCAAAAACCCATAATACGGTACCCATATCGAATGTTTGAGAAAAAGTTGCAGCCGCCATCTTGGATTTTAAAATTAATGCCAGATTTGCAATCACCACCCCCAAAAACCCATTACACGATACCCATATCGAATGTTTGAGAAAAAGTTGCATCCGCCATCTTGCATTTTAAAATGAATGCCAGATTTGTAATCACCACCCCCAAAAACCCATTACACGATACCCATATCGACTGTTTGAGAAAAAGTTGCATCCGCCATCTTGGATTTTAAAATGAATGCCAGATTTGCAATCACCACCCCCAAAAACCCATTACACGGTACCCATATCGAATGTGTGAGAAAAAGTTGCATCCACCATCTTGGATTTAAAAATAAATGCCAGATTTGCAATCACCACCCCCAAAAATCCATTACACGATACCCATATCGAATGTTTGAGAAAAAGTTGCATCCGCCATCTTGGATTTTAAAATGAATGTCAGATTTGCAATCACCACCCCCAAAAACCCATTACACGATACCCATATCGAATGTTTGAGAAAAAGTTGCATCCACCATCTTGGATTTTAAAATGAATGCCAGATTTGCAATCACCACCCCCAAAAACCCATTACACTGTACCCATATCGAATGTGTGAGAAAAAGTTGCATCCACCATCTTGGATTTAAAAATAAATGCCAGATTTGCAATCACCACCCCCAAAAACCCATTACACGATACCCATATCAAATGTTTGAGAAAAAGTTGCATCCGCCATCTTGGATTTTAAAATGAATTTCCGATTTGCAATCACCACCCTCAAAAACCCATTATACGATACCCATATCAAATGTTTGAGAAAATGTTGCATCCGCCATCTTGGATTTTAAAATGAATGCCAGATTTGCAATCACCACCCTCAAAAACCCATTACACGATGCCCATATCGAATTTTTGAGAATATCTTGCATCCGCCATCTTGGATTTTAAAATAAATTAATGATATGAGAGAATTTAAAAAAAAAAACTATACTTTCGCCGTTATTTATCTAGTTACAAAAGCCAAAATGTGAACTACTTATCACCTTGTACAAAATATTGCTTTTCCCGATGCATAGCCGTTAACTTTTGAGGAGTTCTCCTGATAATTCACCATCAGCTCTACATCACCATATGCATTGTGACGAGTATAAAGTGCATATCCATGTAATCGAATCGCAATCCACGAAATACTTATTATAGAGTAGTTTCGGTGGCCATCTGTGGTTTTCATCATCACTTTCACTTCCTCAAATGGTGCTTTTCGGGAGCAACTGCACAAGGTACTATTAGAAATACCCAAAACGCTATAGGTGTGCCTATAATATTTAAAGAGTTCCCTCGCTTTCTCCAGGATCCCATCATCAGATCCTGATTTCATAACAATGGAACCAACTAGAAAATATACCTTTTCAAACGAAAAAAAAAAATCAAATCGGTCCAGCCGTTTTCGAGTTATGAGGTAACATACATAAAAAAAGTTTAAGACGAACTGAGAACCGTCTCCTTTTTTTGAAGTCGGTTAAAAAGCAATAGGTAATAACATTACAAAATAGAAATACGTACTTTTTATGAGAATGGCTTTTTTATTTCGAAAATTTGCGCCAACTTTCTTCTAATAATATTTTATTTACATTTTCCCATAATAAAACCAATATTGAAAAAAAAATGTTAAATACATATATATTGAACAATAAAAAGTAATTGTTGGGTATGCATAATAAATCGTACTCAAAAATCAAAAAATATGACTTATGTTATTCAACGGATTGCTGCAATACATACGTACACAATAGATCGCGAATTATCGTTACCCGCGAAACGCTCCACGATGAGACGTGACCACTCTTTGAGCTCCCGTGGACGACTGAATTTTCGACCGGTGTACGTTGCGTATGGTTCAAAATAGCGCGCAAATTAGAAGAAAAAAATAAAATTAAAAAAACCAAGCGACATTTTGGAAATGTTAAAGTCGTAAATTATAGTATGATAATTAGAGAATAATATGAATTGAAGTTTATGAAAAAATTCAACAGTTTACTATCAAAACTCAGCGAAGCACGAGCATGTTTTGTAAGGATTTTTGTCCAACTTTATGTATTTTTGTTTAATAAACTATAAAATATTTTTAAATTTGGCCAAATACATTTGCTAACACATTTATTCTAGTGTTCATTACATATTTTTGTATGGTAATTAACGTACTATTATAGGTTATATTCCTTTAATAGTGAAGACCGTTTTGAGTTATTTTCCTCGGCGCAGGCTTAAAGCACGAGTAAATAGGCATCTTCTGGGCTCGCTCGTCCCATCTTAGACCTCATCTATCGCTTACCATCAGGCGGGATCGAGGTCAAGAGTGGGCCCATCAGTAATAAAAAAAGTGCTATTTATAGCCATTTACAAAAAACCTTTTTGTAATTTCTGTCTGTTTGTCCGGGTTAATATTTGAAAGGTCTAAACCGATTTTAATGGGTTAAAAGATATAGAATATTAAAGGTTTAAAGGTATAGAATATTACTAAGAATAATGAACGGCAACATATTATAGGCGACTTAATATCTTGAAATTCCTACGTATTCAAGATTTACGCGGGAAAACCTCCAACGCGAGCGAAGTCGCGGGGAAAGCTAGTTGTTAATACAGCTCTAGTTCAGAGCCGTTTAAAATAGGTTTATGTTAGCTACAGCAACAACATCGTTCGTGATGATTGTTTGAGTGTCGTTTACAGTCATACATACAGATTTAACAATATCTCAGCAAGCATACATAAAGTTGGTACACGCAGACAATTCGACGTCTCTCCGCGCCGCGCGCCGCGCCGTGTCGTATTGCGAACCGGACGGACCGGATTGGCACACATTTGTATGGGGACTTAGATGAAGTTTGGTAAATAGTTAAGTTTCGCCTTCAAGCAATATGCTTGTGAACTCAGATAAATAAATAAAATGAATAATTTTAATTTTTAACCACAAATGTATGAAAAGATTCTAACTATATGTATAAGGTACTAATTACAATGTTGCAATATACGCTTATTACAATATTCAAATGTGGACTGTTGTATAAACTAGGGAAGCCCTGTATTTCAGGACTCCAAGTAACTTGCCTACAAACCGCATTCAAATCTTTTGGTGGATTTCCTTTTAAGTCTATTGGTACATCGATATATACCTTTTGGCTAGGATTAAAGTGTAGTGTCTGTTCTTTTCAACTTAATATCTGGTCCTTTAATTCCATTATACTTGTAAACTAGGTGGTTTTAGGAATTATACGTGTTGAAATTTTCTCCCTGACTGTTTATGGTGTGCGAGCTCCCAATAAGATCGCGGAATTCTACCCATTCGAGGATAATGGAAAGCCCATCTATTCATGTAAAGAAACTCTTGGTTATTCATTGGATACGATTAAATTACTCTATACATTTCTATATTTGCAATTCTAAACTATCACCGGCTTCATGTAGGTTGATAATGTGTACATTCAATTAAACGAGTGGTCAAAAAAAACTTTTTAACAAAAAATTAAACCGACTCCCAAAAAACACTGCAAAGTGAAAAATAACTTTAATTTCGGTAGTCGGTGTCTTTAGTTTTGTTGTTTCGTTTTTGGCACCGACTTCCGAAATTAAAGTTATTTTTCACTTTGCAGTGTTTTTTGGGAGTCGGTTTAATTTTTTGTTAAAAAGTTTTTTTTTCACTCTTTTTAGTTGGATGATTTTTAATTTACCTAGTTACAAGAGCCTAAATGTCAACTACTTATAACCTTTTACAAAATATTGCTTTTCCCAATGCTGGGCCGTTAATTGTTGAGGAGTTCTCCTGGTACTTCACCATCAGCTCTACATCACCATATGCATTGTGACGAGCATAAAGTGCTTAACATCCATATTCAAGTAATCGAATCGCAATCCACTTAATACTTATTATTGAGTAGTTTCGGCGGCCATCTGTGGTCTTCATCATCAGTTCCACTTCCCCAAATGGTACTTTTTGAGAGCAACTGCACAAGTTACTATAAGAAATACCCAAAACGCCATAGGTGTGACTATAATATTTGAAGAGTTCCCTCGATTTCTCCAGGATCCCATCATCAGATCCTGACTTTGGTGATAATGGTACCAATTTCGAAGTATACCCATTCGAACAAAAAAAGAATTTTCCAAATCGGCTCAGCCGTCTTCGAGTACTCGATGATCATACATAAAAAAAAAAAAAAAAATATACGCGTCGAATTGATAACCTCCTCTTTTGGTCGTCGGTTGAAAATGGGCCATTGATTTCCACCCGTGGTGACTTATAAGCATGTAGAGGATTTTATAAGCGAGTCATGACTTTAGTAATAAAGTTAATTAGAAACTTATTCTAGGAAACAAACATAGTATATACTATGGTTTTTGTTAGCTAGTCATAAATAAAAAGCCCACGACTAAGTTTGCGTAGATATATAGCACATTTTTTCGAAATAAAGACACTCCATCTCCACCCGTTCAACTGTGTTCATACGAAAAACCACATCGATCACACGAGGGCATCATCTTCTTTTTCGTTTTGGTCTTGGCAGAGTGGTTGTGGTCACGTAGAGGCGTCCGCGTCGGTGGTAGAGACAGACACGGCTCTCCGCACGATCTCCCGCCATCTCCCTTCTAGGCAGTGCATGGTGACGTAATAATTGATTGATTATGGGGGCTGTGCTCAGCTGTGAGATATTCTGTTTAATTTCCCATGAAGTAAAGGCCAAGAACTTTTCGAATTAGGATTATTCTGGACCAGACGTTACCCTTATAAAGAATCAGCAATATCATCCTTAGTGATGATTTCCTTTTATGCCGTCAATTCCTAAGGCGCACGTTAAGCGGAGTCCAATAAGGTGCTCGGTTACCATTTGTGGGACAAGTGGAGCGTGCGTTTTTATTAATTAATATGCTTGTAAATGTAAATATTAATGAAGTATTTGGAACATCGGTTATGGTTAGTTCTGCTTAGATCTTCAAAAGGTTAAAGAACAAGTTTGTTCTGCCCGCGACTGTGTGACGTTGGCATACATATATATTTTGAAGATATTAAAAGTTACATTTCGACAGCGTTTGTCGTATACATTTTTTGACGTATGCATAAAGTTTTGTCATTTCTATAAATTTTTAATCTACGCGTGCCACAAACTTTTGGTATTAATAAATTGTGAAAGCAATAATGCAGCTTTTAGCTCTAACCGTGTGGTAGTACCTACTGGTATAAAAACTAGCCTGTGTATTATTCCGGGGTAAAACTAACTGTGTGCAAAGTGCCCTATCACCAGTGATCGGTGTAGGTAGATTGATTTTTGGTACTTGTATCATAAATGCACACAGAAAGAATAACGTGGATAAGCCATTTTCCCGGAAAGTAATTCCGGTATTTCCGGATTCAATTAAACATTGTTAATGTTGGTAGTGATATTATTCCTACTCAATTCAAAATTTAAAGGAAGGTATAAAAACTAAATTAATTCATTATTTATCTGTAATTTTTATTGTTTATATGTAATTTTATTTTTATCTGTAATAATATTGCTCATTTTATTACAATTCCTACCTTTTTTTGAGGATGGCAAATCATCAAATGACTCCTTCCACTCTGGCAGAATAAAATTCCTACATAAGTTCCGGTTTTTTTTAATAATCCACCAATTCCGGAGGAATGTCCATATTAATATATACGTTTCGGATCAATGACCCCATTTCAATCTACCTACTCCGATCACTGCCTATCACTGAAATTCCTGCAGCCTTTTTTGCGTGAAAAAACACAAGCTTTAGTTACACATTTATATTTGTAGGATTTCGTAATTTCCTTCTTAAATTATTATAGTTCTCTCAATTATTAGTGATTGATTTCTTGAGATATCATAAAGATCTGGTGATACTTAGTTTTTTCTCTGTGTTGTTTAAAGGACTTCTGACGTGTTAGTATGTGTTTTGTGGAGGCGGGGAGGCAGAATCATAATTTATAATCTGATAAAACGCCATAACAAGGTAGTTTTATCGCCCTACAGTATCAGATACCTCCTTAACTTTAGTGTAGTGCTCGTTCAAACGGCACCTACGTAGTGTTCGATAGAACAATATTGTGAGAAATTCAAGACAATTTAAACACTGAAAACATCCTTAAAGTTCCTTTACTAGAGTCCAAAATACTTTAAAAGCTTTAGAAGAAAACTTGGTCAGAATAGAGGACAAACTAAAATCGTTCGTATGACGTTTAAAGTAGAGTCATAAATGCTTTGAAGTAACAAGAAGAAAAGTTACAGGCACTGGAAAAGTTCAAAGACCTTGGGTACTGCAAGCTTGCGTGCGGTCTGTCTAGGACGAAATTTTGCAATTTTTTGCAAATAATAAGACCGCAAATGAATTAATTAGTTTTTAGTATTTAAAGTGATGGAACAGGTTGCAGGACTATTATTTATTTGACGATGTGCTTTAAACAAAGTTAGTATATTTTTAATTTAACCTGAATAGAAATGTTGCTGTTTTGATCATATAAAAGCTTTGCTAAGAATACATCTATTGACCTTAATTCATTATAGGTTAGTTGCCTTATCATTTATCAACATTCACACAATGCATTCATTAATATATCTTTTTGGTCTTTCTTTGCCTTTTAAGCTTTAATTTATAAAACTCAAAATTCAGAAAAACATGAAATATTACTACGTAAAACATAATTAGCCTAACACATTCCTATTACTGACACGCAGGCCTCTATATGAGAGAGAATAGTCCGACGCGTGGTGGATGTCAGATTTCTTCGGATTTTTGGTCAAAGGACATGCCTCCGTTTTGAGAACAGTGGTTATGATGATAATCATATGCGCCTGCATGGGTTCAAACCCACGACCTACAACTTAATAAGTCGTGCTGGTGCCCGCTGGTTACTTGGCACCACTGCTCTACTAAAGTACTGACTGAAGAAAATAAAAATAAAAAATAAAATATTTTAATGGTAAGCTTGTCTCTGTTTTTTAATACAAGTTTTTTTTTTACTTAAGGACAATAAACAGCTTCAAGAATAAATCGTTCATTTTCGCACAACCTATTCGTATTTTTTAAATTCTGGATGAGCCCACTATTTAGTGCTTTCACCATAACGAGACCGCA
This sequence comes from Tholera decimalis, assembly GCA_943138885.2. NCBI lineage: Eukaryota > Metazoa > Arthropoda > Insecta > Lepidoptera > Noctuidae > Tholera > Tholera decimalis. Next base: position 3,897,309 of record OW964557.2, on the reverse strand, counting down.
ACTCCATAAAATCACAATTGCAAATACTTGGCTAGCACGTACTATGCATATGTAGTTTTTTTTTTTTTTTTTTTTTTTTTTTATTTAAAATAGGTTCGCGTTTGACCACCATCTCACCTGATGGTAAGTGATGATGTGGTCGAAGATGGAGCACGCTTACCTAAAAGTAACCTATTCACTCTTGACTTAAAGACTCCTAGGTTATAGCTATCGGGAAACACAGACTCCGGCAGGGAATTCCACTCCTTAGCCGTACGCACAATGAAGGTATTCCCAAAACGTTTGGTGCGTATGGGTGGGATGTCCACCATGTAACGATGGCGCTTCGCCGTTTGTCTCGTAGTCCGATGATGGAACGGGCTTGTTGGAATTAAATTGTGTAATTCCATCGCACACTCCCCGAAATGTAACCGATAGAAAACCGATAGACTTGCAACTCGTCGTCGATGTTCAAGGCTCTGGAGCTTTGATTCGACCAGTGCATCGTTGCCAATGAGTCTTTTGGCCCGCTTCTCGATAGACTCAAGCGCGTCCAGTTGGTATTTAGCAGATCCATTCCAAAGATGAGAGCAGTACTCCATACACGACCGAACCTGGGCTTGATAGAGATTGAGCAACTGTTCGGGTGTGAAGTACCGTCTCACCTTTGCTAGGATTCCCAACTTTTTTGATGCTAGTTGAGCCTTAGCCTCGATAAACGGGCCAAAATTGAGTAATTGTAGTATTTTATTTACATCATTTAACTTAGCATCATTGATGTCTAATAATAGCCGTGCCATGAATATTCTAAACGGGATATGTTCGATCATATTGTAATCTATTTCTAATATAAATGACGGACTCATGAATTAAATATTGCTGCCGCTCAGAATGAAATACGATGGTCTGTTATAAACGATCTTGCCAAAACGTTTTTTGGTGATGTAAGAATAAGGTTATTTACAACAAACATCAATTTGGTCTAGAAAAGTTTAGGAAACATGGGACCTTGAAAATCTAAATTAACTACCGCACTAACTTCTATCAGCGACTTCACCCTCTTCACAAGTTTTTTAACAAAAAAAAAATAGCCTATTCTCCAAGGTCTAATCTATATCTATACTAAATTGCATCTATACGGTTTAGTGGTTAAGACGTAAAAGTGTAACAGACAGATAAATGTGCTAAAAAATGTGACACACCTACTTTTATTTAAATTGACTGCTGGAATATCATATTAGAGCTAAAAGTCTGTAAAATAGAGTTAAAATTATTAAATAAATACATGTTTCTTCTTCGGCTATAATTTTCCTAATATACCATCAAAGCCCACTTAAAAACGTGAAACAATACTCCTCATTAAACGCAATTAGCGCGGAACAGACTGCAAAGAGAAAGTAGTATATTTACAAAAGCTTGCGACTAGTGCTAGTAATTAGCAGTACTATCCCGTTCATTAATCAAAAGCATCCGTACTCAATCAATGCGGAGTTAGATGCCTTGATATATTCCTTCGTCTCGGCCTCTGGGTTAGATACGCGCTTAGTAGAGACGAATAGACTAATAGGTACCTAGTTATTAACTGAGAATTCAAAGTTGAGAGCTTATGGAACTTAACTTGAACAATCGCTCTTCGAGGGAAATAAATTATTAGTTTAAAACACTAAAAACACGCTTTTATTTACTGCAGCCCAAACTCGATATGTTTACTCGTAGGCAGTGCAAGGTTCCATCAGCCACCTTTCAATTACATCATCAGATCAGCTCGATGGTACCATAATATTGTATTGTTATCTAATCTACATATAATTGCTAAGTTTCATGATGATAAAACAATTAGAAGTGCGTGTAATTCAGATTCATTAATGCCGGAGTCCCTCAGGGGTTTGTTCTCTCAGCAACTTTATTCTTGCTGCACATTAACGATCTGCTAATGCCCGGGACCTTTGGGTATGAAGACGACAGCACAGTTTCTGAAAGATATGTGTCCAGCGCGCGAGCTGGTGAATCACAGATCCAGTATCTCCGTGAGGACATGGTTGGGCGCTTGAACTTGTCCTTGAAGGCTGTCTCCGAATGGGGCGATGCCAACTTGGTCAGGTTTAATGCAGCTAAGACCCGGGCGTGTCTCTTCTCCGCAAAAAGGAGCCAATTCGAACCGGCTCCTAGTTTTCGTGGTGTAACCGTGCCGATAACCGATCATATTGAGCTTCTTGGGGTGACTTTAACTTCCACACTCAGTTTTGGCCCGTTTATCGAGGCCAAGGCTCAGTTAGCTTCAAAAAAGTTGGGAATCCTAGCCAAGGTGAGACGGTACTTCACACCGGAACAGCTGTTCAATTTGTATCAAGCCCAGGTTCGGTCGTGTATGGAGTACTGCTCTCATCTTTGGGATGGATCTGCAAAACCCAATACCAACTAGACGCGTTTGAGTCTATCGAGAAGCGGGCCATGAGACTCATTGGCAACGATGCACTGGTCGAGTCAAAGCTCCAGAGCCTTGAACATCGACGACGAGTTGCAAGTCTATCGGTTTTCTATCGGTTACATTTCGGGGAGTGTGCGATGGAATTACACAATCTAATTCCGCCAATCCCGTTCCATCATCGGACTACGAGACAAACGGCGAAGCGCCATCGTTACATGGTGGAAATCCTACCGATACGCACAAAACGTTTTGGGAATACCTTCATTGTGCGTACGGCTAAGGAGTGGAATTCCCTGCCGGAGTCTGTGTATCCCGATAGCTATAACCTGGGAGTCTTTAAGTCAAGAGTGAATAGGTTACTTCTAGGTAAGCGTGCTCCACCTTCGACCACATCATCACTTACTATCAGGTGAGATGGTGACGGTGGTGGATGGTGATGATGTGTAAATCAAAGAAACGTGCAAAACCGATATAACCACGAAGTCGGCAGAGCAATTAGCGTTGATTTCAGCTTAAGTTATTTAGTTACTCTAGGTGCGAATTTATTAAGATTGTTATTAGTCTTAAATTATTTAAAGGGTAGTCCTTTAAATAATTTAAGACTAATTGCTCTTACTCTAACTTAACTCTCACTTGAGACCTGAGTTAATAATTAATTTCTCTCAATGGCTGTAAATTTTACTAATGTGAAAATCTAAGGTAATCAAAGGAATAAGGTACCTTTTTTGGTGGAAAAATCATCAAATAACTCCTTCCACTCTGGGTGCAGCGGAAAGGAGTTTTCGTACAGGGCGGTTTTCTTGTCAGAAGACAGACAGACAAGAAAACCGCCCTGTTTCTTCAGTTGCATTTGCGTTCTGGGGCCGCAGCATCTCGTTAGAACAATTCCGCACCCCCGGCAGGCATTAGCCCAATCAGGCCCCGTCAATTGATTACCTATTCAGGCGTGCGATGAACATGATGCGCTGTGTGCCCAGGACGATTGAGGTGCCTGGGACCATGCTTTATTTTGGGGCTACTTTTCTTTGAAACCTTCCTAATTTACCCGATGTTAAATATATTAACCGTCTTTTCTTTTCGATTCAAATGACAAAAACGCACCGTGTCATTTGTATTTGATCTTCCTTCAGTCATTGAAATGAATTGCATCAAATAAAAGTCTTTTATTTTCAGGCTTCTAAGGCCCATAGTGTTAGTCTAACAAATTTGTTGCGTCCCAAATGTATTTTCGAACGATCTTTGGTGTGGCAACATTCTATTGTCTTTTTGATGTTGACACTTGACATAACTCTTTGACTTGACAGATAGACTTTGGTTCCCGGTTGGAAAAAATGTCCGCGTCGGACCTGTTGATTTAATTGTAATTGGTAAAATATCGTTTGGAATCGCCGTTTGCAACCGATAATTGGGTCGCGATTAACTATTGTTTGAAGTTGTAATCCCGGATTGACGAAAACCCAGGGATATTTCTCGGAACATATCGCCGTATTGCCTCACCGCGTGGCACACGCATTTGCTGGAAACGAGTTAGGGCTGTGATGCTGATCTGAACCGCGCCATCTGGAGACTGACGCCTTGTGACCGTTCAGAACACTTGACTTACATCACACTTTCATTTACTCACCTCATATTTACATACATACCACACTTGGGCGTGACCTAGGAAGGTCGAAGCTTGGCGAACCCAGCACAGAAGGTTAGTGGTACCGATTAGTTATTTGTATATATGGTTGTAGGCCGAAGAGCCTGTAGTTTTGTTTATTGTTGTTGAAAGCAACGGTAGGGCTCCACGAACCGTGGACAAGTTCAGACCGTCCAGTTACCGTTGGCTGGCCTATTGTAGGACTGAACATTTTGGTAGCAGAAGCGTGGTCTTATAAGATCCACTGGTTTAATTGGAAGTTTTGAATATTGTTGAAAATAACTTTGGTTTAATTACTTAACACAACTTATAACTTAATAAGTTTGAATATATTGCTTTGTCAGCCGGGCTCAAATAGTACTTGTAGTTTGTACTGTAATTTGTAGTGCTAGCCCCTTGGTATTGTACAGACAAGTAAGATTTGTTTGTGAAATTAGGAATTATTGGTTGTATTTTGGTATAATTTGGTATATTGTTGTAAAAGTTGTTTGGTATTTGTTGCAATTAATAATTGAATGTCACTGATCTGAATTTAAAAGGTTATCTAAATAATAATTACACATAGTCTAACATAATAGGACTTGAATTGTGTGTATTGGTTATTGCATTTGTGGTACTTATTGGACTGTGTTGATAGAGATTGTCCGGCTCAATATTATACAGTCAATTGTTGTGTTTATTGATGTTTATTGGTGTTGATCCTGCACAATATATACATTGAATTGTTATTTATTTTGTAACTAGCCATCTGTACCAAGCTAGATTCATACTTGGAATAAGTACAGGGTCGGATTTGGACTTGAAATAATTGAATTTGAGTTTTTATTTTGGTGAAATTATTTGGTCGGCTAACAAGTCATTGTTGTTTGTTTAGTTAATTTTAGCCTGTTGTATTAATATTTGATTGTTGCAATGGCCTCATTAAGGGCAGTCAGGGAGGCTGCTGCCGGATTGACCTCACAGTTGAGATGGTTCACATCGGCAGCTGCAACGGTTGAGCGTGTAGAATTGGAAGAGCTCACCCTTGCTCGGTATGGGCAAGTGATTGAGAGGATCAAGTCAGCTGATGCTGCGCTCACACGCTTCAACGAGTACATCATGGACGTTGATTTGGGGGTGATGGATCAGACAGCCCGCGATAAGATTTTGGGTGACTATGACCAGATTGTCCACCTGGGGGATGTCATATGTCTAAGAGCGCGGGAAATTTTGAAGAGTCGGGTGCCTGATGCGGCCAAGCCGCAGACCCCCGTTGTTGCAGGCCCTGGACTATTGGGTAGGCTGCCCACCCTGGAGCTGCCACATTTTGACGGTCGCTTGGACCACTGGCTGGGCTTCCTAAATCTTTTTGAAAGTCTTGTGGATGCACGCTCGGACCTCGGACCTGCCCAGAAGTTGGCCTATTTATTGTCTGTCCTGGAGGGCGAAGCCAGAGCCTTGGTGCAGCACTTGCCGGTGACGGATTCCTCTTACCCGACCGCTCTGGAGCATCTCTCCCGACGGTATCAGAATGAGCGCTGCCTGGCTGATGTGCACATCGACCAGATTTTGGGGCTACCGGCCATTGTCAGCACGTCGACGTTGCGCACTGACTTGCTGAACCCGTTGGTCTCAGCGACCAACGCCTTGAGACGCTTGGAGTTACCGGTAGAACATTGGTCCTACTTGTTGGTGCACATAGTGCTGCAGTTGCTCCCCGCGGAGTTGAGGTCACGTTTTGAGCAGAAGTATGGTGGGGATAGTGCCACCCATCTTCCCCCTTTGACGACCTCCTCAAATTTCTGGAAGACGAGTGTCGGTTTTCGGATAACACTCGTGGCCACCCCCACTACCTTCTCGGCCTAGAGACCAGGGACGGACTAGGGCTCGGGGGCCTGTTGATGTTCACCCCGCCCCCCGTTTTGCTGGCGCCCGGAGTCCTCGGGCTAGGGGGCCTGTTGATGATCGCCCCGCCCCCCGTTTTGCTGGCGCCCGGAGTCCTCGGGCTAGGGGGCCTGTTGATGTTCGCCCCGCCCCCCGTTTTGCTGGCGCCCGGAGTCCGCATCATTGTGACTTTTGTAAGGCAACGGGGCATGTCATGGCGCGTTGCCCGGACCTTTTGAATTTGCACGTAAGTGCCCGCCGCCGCATTGTCAACGCACGCCGTTTGTGCTTCACGTGCTTGGGGGCCCACTTTCATCGGGACTGCCCCGACCCCCGCCCGTGTAGAATTTGTAAGGGGTCCCACTTGGAGATTTTGTGCGCCAACGCGAACCGCTCCAGCAGACCAGCTTCTGAGGGGGGTTCGCGCCGCGGGGGGTACCCCGGAGACGAGCACCGGGCTGAGGCCCGCAATTCTGTACGCCGCACTCCACCCCCCGCGCAAGTTGAACGGGAGCCCCGCGAGCGCCATTTGGTCTCCCCTCGTCAGGGAGAACGCGCATTGGCTGCTAGGCAGCAGTGGCCGGGTCGGCGCCGCTGCCTTTCCCCTCCTTTGGCGGAACGTCTCCGGTTGGAGTCGCGCCCTCCGCCATTCGGGCATTCGATGGGATATGCCCCTCCAGTGATGGCGAGCGGCTCGGGACACCGCGCGGACGAATATTTTGATTGTTGGCCTCGTCGTGAACGAAGGCAGCCTGGATGCGGCGATCGGTCGCCACTCAGGCATCACTAAGAGATTGACGCCTGCCCCGCTAAAGGACCCCCCCGATCAAGACGGTTTTGTTGCCAACGGCCTCGGTCAAGGTCTGGGGACCCTTGGGTGACTCGATTGTGGTCTGTGCCATTTTGGACACGGGAGTCCAGGGTTGCCTTTTGTCGTCTTGGTTAGCGGGACAGGTTGGCCTGAAGGTGAACGACCTTTCAGGCAAGATTTGGGGAATTGGCGAACCGGCTGACACCACTGTTGAGGGAAGGACCTGGTTTGAAATCACCCTTGTGAGTTGTCCGTACCCTAAAATTGGTGCTCCTGCCCTTGTTATAACTGAACTTGGTTGGGACGAGCCACTTCGGGAAACCCTGTTGGAGGACGGTTGAGGCACTCTAGCCTTCCTTATGGGGCCCGTCACCCCCTTTTGTTGCCCAAGGAGGGCCACTTGGTTTAATTGTTGGTGACTGATCGTCACGTTAAGAACTCGCATGCCGGTTGCAATGCGCTGTTGGCCATTCTGCAGCGAGAATTTTGGATTTTGTCGGCTGATCGCGTCAATGAGGCGAGGCCCTTTGCTGGCGTCTTAACGGACTTGTTGGTCCCCTTTTGTTGAAGACGTCTACCCTTCGTAATAGTAAGATTGTTAAGTCTTATTTGTGTGTTTGTCTGCCTGTCAACCAAGGCAGTACATTTGGAGCTGGTAACCTCCCTCTCGACAGAGGCCTTTGAGGCGACTTTGGAAAGATTTGTGTCTCGCCGTGGGTTACCTTCTTTGATTAGGTCTGATTGCGGTACGAATTACAAGGGTACAAGTAACTATTTGAAGGAGGTATACGCCTTCCTTAATGAGAGCCAGGTTGACATTGGTAATAGTTTGGCCCGCCGAGGGGTAACTTGGTTGTTTGACCCGCCAGCCTGCCCCCATTGGGGGGATATTTTTGGGGCCGCGGTGAAAGCGGCAAAGGGATGCTGGCGGAGATTGTTGGGAGACACCATTCTCACCTTTGAGGAACTAGCTACGGTATTTGGCCGCATTGAAGCTGTGTTAAATTCGCAACCTGGTCAAGACTTCCAATTGATTAGCGGACGGGTAAACCCGTCCGGGGGGGGGGGTAGATGTTGCGTCCCAAATGTATTTTTGAACGATCTTTGGTGTGGCAACATTCTATTGTCTTTTTAATGTTGACACTTGACATAACTCTTTGACTTGACAGATAGACTTTGGTTCGCGGTTGGAAAAAATGTCCGCGTCGGACCTGTTGATTTAATTGTAATTGGTAAAATATCGTTTGGAATCGCCGTTTGCAACCGATAATTGGGTCGCGACCCAACTAGCACAAATGGGCTGCATTAGGGCTTTAGAGCGTATCCGATTATTACTTATGGTAATAGACGTAAGCGCTAGAGCGTCTACTACAGACTTAAAGCAGCCGCTTTAGCGCTATTTGGGCGCCATTTTATGCAACCTAAAGTTCCATTTAACCTGCACAACGGTTGCATAAAGGTTCCTTAATAGCTATAACGATTTATTAACGCTATACTAAAGCTCTCATAGCGCTACTTTTGAATGATTTTGAACTACTTTGAACGAATGAATTGATTATAGTTCTTTATTCTATATCTTCAGTTGACATTATTTGTAATATTTTGGTAAAGTGTTTTCGTCGCCATCATGAAAATAAAACAAAAAGAAGTAAAAGTTTGTATTCTGTATTAGCAAGATATATAAAGATACTTAAAACGCTGTCCAGTTTACTGTAGATATATAAGATAATTTTCGAGTAATTTTAACGCGCTTTTATGATATTTAAAAAAATAACAAAAGATATGTGATATTTTTTATTTGTTATACAGAATACATTTTATTTCCGTATTTTTACGTGTCGATAACTTACTATTTGCAAGTGGCCGATTGTTTACCGGTACATTTAATGCACATTTAACTGAAAAACCAATGTATATCAACTCAATTTTGCAAGTGAATTATAAGTTTTCTTAAAAAATCATGGCGTCATTGTAATGTAGTCATAACCTGCAGTTTGAGCTCTAATAACTCCCATTTGAGAATCATAGTGCTAATTTTCACCCTTCTAACGCTTCCAGTGATTTTTGTTACCCTAGTGCAACTCACAGCCACAAAAAGCTCCTATTTTCTTGTTTTTGAGGTTATAAGATGTAGTTACGTACTTATTCGTTTAGCATCCATTTTTATTGTTTGGTGTTTAGTGTTTTTAAATGTTTTATAATAGATACAAAAGCGGCTGTAAAATGGCGAATGGATTGTGCCTGCAAGGAATGACTATTGCTACTAAAGGCCTTAGTTACACTGATGATTTTTTTGTAACCTTAGTATGCATAAGAGTTTCTATTATTTCTATAATGGAACTTCTAGTAGTATAATAGTGGTTACTATAACTATAACCTATAAAAGTTACAATGGAAACCACTGTACAGCTGTGAGTGGCAGAATGACCTTCGTAACTCTCATATAAAGGTGTAAGTGGTAAATGAGTTCTACCGTGGACTACTGTGAAGGCTAGGGTGGTATTTGATTCAGCTTATAGCACCTTAAGTAACTTTTATAGCTATAGACGTTTACGGATGCAGATATGCAACTTTGAACTGCTTTTTGAACCCTTAAAGCGCTATTTTACAGCCGAAAGTAACAAAATAGGCTGCAATTTCCACTAATGTGCTCGTTGGGGATTAACTATTGTTTGAAGTTGTAATCCCGGATTGACGAAAACCCAGGGATATTTCTCGGAACATATCGCCGTATTGCCTCACCGCGTGGCACACGCATTTGCTGGAAACGAGTTAGGGCTGTGATGCTGATCTGAACCGCACCATCTGGAGACTGACGCCTTGTGACCGTTCAGAACACTTGACTTACATCACACTTTCATTTACTCACCTCATATTTACATACATACCACACTTGGGCGTGACCTAGGAAGGTCGAAGCTTGGCGAACCCAGCACAGAAGGTTAGTGGTACCGATTAGTTATTTGTATATATGGTTGTAGGCCGAAGAGCCTGTAGTTTTGTTTATTGTTGTTGAAAGCAACGGTAGGGCTCCACGAACCGTGGACAAGTTCAGACCGTCCAGTTACCGTTGGCTGCCCTATTGTAGGACTGAACAAAATTACTTAAAAACCATGTCAGTACTCGTAAGAAACAATTAGGCATACACAGACAATTTTTTTTTTAATTTCGTCCTATTCAATTAGCTTTTGTTAATAAAACCTCATCTTATAGCAGGTCAAGGCAGACTCCTTTCTATAAAGCGTCGCAATTTATCGATAAATTCTACTATGGCTCATTATAAACTCGTGTGGTAAGTGTCCCTATGTACTTATATGTATGTATGTCCTTATCTCTAACGAGTATATCGTGGGTAGCACTGAGCTTTGAATAAAAACTTTTTACCAAAAAATTAAACCGACTCCCAAAAAACACTGCAAAGTGAAAAATAACTTTAATTTCGGTAGTCGGTGTCTTTAGTTTTATATTTTCGTTTTTGGCACCGACTTCCGAAATTAAAGTTATTTTTCACTTTGCAGTGTTTTTTGGGAGTCGGTTTAATTTTTGGGTAAAAGTTTTTATTTCACTCTTTTTAGTTGGTCTATTTTTAATTTACCTAGTTACAAGAGCCTAAATGTCAACTACTTATAACCTTTTACAAAATATTGCTTTATCCAAATGCTGGGCCGTTAATTGTTGAGGAGTTCTCCTGGTACTTCACCATCAGCTCTACATCACCATATGCATTGTGACGAACATAAAGTGCTTAACATCCATATTCAAGTAATCTAATCGCAATCCACTCTATACTTATTATTGAGTAGTTTCGGCGGCCATCTGTGGTCTTTTCATCATCAGTTCCACTTCCTCAAATGGTACTTTTTGAGAGCAACTGCACAAGTTACTATAATAAATACCCAAAACGTCATAGGTGTGCCTATAATATTTGAAGAGTTCCCTCGATTTTTCCAAGATCCCATCATCAGATCCTGACTTTTATGAAAATGGGACCAATTTCAAAGTATACCCTTTCAATCAAAAAAAAATATTTCCAAATCGGTTCAGCCGTCTTCGAGTAATCGGTGATCACAAATAAAAAAAATATATATATACGCGTCGAATTGATAACCTCCTCTTTTTGTCGTCGGTTGAAAAGTAGCCACGCGGAATTTTCTATAAAATATGTAATTGTTTTGAGAAAATGGGAATTAGCAGAGGATCTATTGAATTACTCTTACGAACTGAGGAAGACGTAGCTAAATAACAACAGCCCCACGGGATATTCGAGGGTAAGCAATGCTTGCTGAGGTTGTGCCCTGGACGGGTGCCCATGTTACAATATCGACATTTCTCCGTGCCTCGGAAAGCACGTTAATTCGTTGTTCCGGCTTTCATTTGTACATCATTGACAGTTTTTAGGTACAGGTAGGCAGATAGATAGACATACTCTTTATTGTACACCATAACAGAATTAAATGAGGACTTAAAAACTAAAGGGTGTTACAATGGGCGGTCTTGTCGCTAAAAGCGATCTTTTACAGACAACCTTTGGATGGATTTGACACAGCAGGAGAAAACAAAAACGCGGGCAGTCCATGGTGTACTATTCACTTATATACAATAAATAAGTAATAACCTACATACTCAATACACATATACATATATATACACAAAAAAACAAAGCTGAGATATATAAAAAAACTTTTTAACAAAAAATTAAACCGACTCCCAAAAAACACTGCAAAGTGAAAAATAACTTTAATTTCGGTAGTCGGTGTCTTTAGTTTTGTTTTTTCGTTGTTGGCACCGACTTCCGAAATTAAAGTTATTTTTCACTTTGCAGTGTTTTTTGGGAGTCGGTTTAATTTTTGGGTAAAAGTTTTTATTTCACTCTTTTTAGTTGGTCTATTTTTAATTTACCTAGTTACAAGAGCCTACATGTCAACTACTTATAACCTTTTACAAAATATTGCTTTTCCAAATGCTGGGCCGTTAATTGTTGAGGAGTTCTCCTGGTACTTCACCATCAGCTCTACATCACCATATGCATTGTGACGAACATAAAGTGCTTAACATTCATATTCAAGTAATCTAATCGCAATCCACTCAATACTTATTATTGAGTAGTTTCGGCGGCCATCTGTGGTCTTTTCATCATCAGTTCCACTTCCTCAAATGGTACTTTTTGAGAGCAACTGCACAAGTTACTATAAGAAATACCCAAAACGTCATAGGTGTGCCTATAATATTTGAAGAGTTCTCTCGATTTTTCCAAGATCCCATCATCAGATCCTGACTTTTATGAAAATGGGACCAATTTCAAAGTATACCCTTTCAATCAAAAAAAAATATTTCCAAATCGGTTCAGCCGTCTTCGAGTAATCGGTGATCACAAATAAAAAAAATATATATATACGCGTCGAATTGATAACCTCCTCTTTTTGTCGTCGGTTGAAAAGTAGCCACGCGGAATTTTCTATAAAATATGTAATTGTTTTGAGAAAATGGGAATTAGCAGAGGATCTATTGAATTACTCTTACGAACTGAGGAAGACGTAGCTAAATAACAACAGCCCCACGGGATATTCGAGGGTAAGCAATGCTTGCTGAGGTTGTGCCCTGGGCGGGTGACCATGTTACAATATCGACATTTCTCCGTGCCTCGGAAAGCACGTTAATTCGTTGTTCCGGCTTTCATTTGTACATCATTGACAGTTTTTAGGTACAGGTAGGCAGATAGATAGATATACTCTTTATTGTACACCATAACAGAATTAAATGAGGACTTAAAAACTAAAGGGTGTTACAATGGGCGGTCTTGTCGCTAAAAGCGATCTTTTACAGACAACCTTTGGATGGATTTGACACAGCAGGAGAAAATAAATACGCGGGTAGTCCATGGTGTACTATTCACTTATATACAATAAATAAGTAATAACCTACATACTCAATACACATATACATATATATACACAAAAAAACAAAGCTGAGATATATAAAAAAACTTTTTAACAAAAAATTAAACCGACTCCCAAAAAACACTGCAAAGTGAAAAATAACTTTAATTTCGGTAGTCGGTGTCTTTAGTTTTGTTTTTTCGTTGTTGGCACCGACTTCCGAAATTAAAGTTATTTTTGGCTTTGTAGTGTTTTGATATGGAAGTCAGTTTAATTTTTTGTTAAAAAGTTTTTATTTCACTCTTTTTAGTTGGATGATTTTTAATTTACCTAGTTACAAGAGCCTAAATGTCAACTACTTATAACCTTTTACAAAATATTGCTTTTCCCAATGCTGGGCCGTTAATTGTTGAGGAGTTCTCCTGGTACTTCACCATCAGCTCTACATCACCATATGCATTGTGACGAGCATAAAGTGCTTAACATCCATATTCAAGTAATCGAATCGCAATCCACTCAATACTTATTATTGAGTAGTTTCGGCGGCCATGTGTGGTCTTCATCATCAGTTCCACTTCCCCAAATGGTACTTTTTGAGAGCAACTGCACAAGTTACTATAAGAAATACCCAAAACGCCATAGGTGTGCATATAATATTTGAAGAGTTCCCTCGATTTCTCCAGGATCCCATCATCAGATCCTGATTTTGGTGACAATGGGACCAATTTCGAAGTATACCCATTCGAAGAAAAAAGAATTTTCCAAATCGGTTCAGCCGTCTTCGAGTACTCGATGATCATACATAAAAAAAATATACGCGTCGAATTGATAACCTCCTCTTTTTGTCGTCGGTTGAAAAACAAGTAACAAATTAAAGAGAGAGATAGAGATCTTTTACCATGTTTTTGAAAGAAGGAAGGGTTGGGAATTCCACAGTCGTACCGCTTGAGCTCCGAACGACTTACCAAAGAAATTGGTGGAGTGACTCGGTACCTCTAGCCTCAAGTTTTGCGATGACCTCAGAAATTTGGCATGTGTGTCATGGAGGTATTTAAAACGTTCTTTAAAATAAGAGGGGGTCTTAGGATTGAACATAATACTGTAAAGGAGAGACAAGATATGTAAGCCAGATCTGATCTCAGAACGTGACACTAGTCTTGCCCAGCTATGGGGTGGTGGAGGCGAGAGGCAGTTGCTCCATGTAAAACACTAGTACTCTCTCTCTCTCTCTCTCTCATCTGTCCATATTCAACCCATATTCATGGTTGTATTATAATCAGTGCTTGAGTTAAAGAGTGAGACATGCTTTTCAAAACCCTAACTGTCCAGTTTTAAAAGTGAATTGATTGTGGATATAATTACGTCATCTACTGCGACGGCAAATTGTAAACCATTTGCCTTTTACGCAGTAAGAATGTTTTGCGTCGCTCACATCTGACGCCCCTTTATGCCCGATGCTTAGGAAGAGAAACGCATTTGTAAATCCGTCTAAACTAGAACGTGATTGGATAAATTCAATTCAATTCCCGTTTATTTCGGCTTTTGACTCCATATTTCTTTGTTGAACTTATAACCCAGTGTTAGTAATAGCCTAGTAACAAATTAAAACTATATTAATATATTAATCTAAACTGCGTGGGACACGCCGACCCTGACGTATGTTTACTTGACTGCATGCAGTCGTATCCATCGTCCCATGGGGCTGGCGCGTACGCGGCGCTGTAAAGAAGTGCATCTCTTGCGCATGATGGCCGCAAAACCGTCCACATTCGCGTCAAATATGTACATAAATGTCTCTACGATACATTACTTAGTTGACACTCAAGTGAAACTAACACATTCACCAGTTACAATGAACCAATTTAACAATTAGCCAACAAATGGGTCACAGTCTGTTGCGTTAGATGTCGAGAATCAAGGGCACTGGGGCTTTGGCCCTTTGGTACTAGACAGGGACGCATGACTGACACACTAAAAGGTGCGAAAAGGACGCGTAACGACTGTACAGCTGATTTTAGTGGAAGTTTCAAACGGGATTTTTGTTATGGTCAGTTATGTTGGTTGGACCCCTTTCGATGATAGCATCTTTTTTTGTAGCCGGTAAATTTGTAGATGGAAAGTTTTGATATGAGGTAGTTGATTACCATATTCAAAGTCCATTTTTCTCTAACTGAATGTAGATCATACTATAATAGCAACAAAATACTGCTGACATAATGATTCAGACACAACAGTAGTCTTCGCAATGACACAAATATGCTCTACAGATGCTTGTTCGGAACAGTTGTTTTTTGGCCATGAGTAATAATCATTAATGATAACTGTAGCAATGTTTTTGTGCGTGTATTGTTTCATCCATTCATAAATTTGAATAAGTCTGCTTACTTTTCCCATCCATATTGGCGTCGGCTTCTAGTCAAATCGGATGCAGCTGTGTAGGAACTTAGTGTTTTACATGGAGCAACTGGATACATGACCTGTTTTTGATTTCGGGGGGAAACCTTCGAAAGGCGTCTGGACTTTCGGGGCAAAGACCAGGAAGTGTGGGATTCTTATCTCACTAAAACCACCCCGGCGATCACCATCAGCACAAATAAAAGGCCTCGTTACCTCTAAAAGACCACTCCGGAGCCTCCTCTGTGCAACGCCTGTTACAGCACATCCCTGGGGAGACTGTAAAGAGGTCTCCCTTGAGTCTCGCTGTGCACGGTAGCACGTGATCACTGTGCCACAGTCTTTCCAGGGATCACTTGGTAGGCGGACAGAGTGTGTGGACAATGAACGCCCACGACCCCAGAGTCCCACCTGCCTCAAATAAAGTAGGCAGGGTTTCGGCGTTTTAAGCATCGAGGCGGTTGCCTCCTCGACGCCTCCTTCTGCGAGCGGGATTGGCCCTCTCACGATCCCTATGCGGCCTCCTAGACCATCACTGTCTCACAGACCGGCACAACCCGGTAGCTGTCTATCACGGCAAGACTAGTGTCAGATCTTCTGGCTGATCTGACACTAGTCTTAACTTGCTTTCCGAGATACGCAGGAATTCGATATATTACGATAGTCCACGGACTGATCTATGCCAGCATTGCTTAACTTTGAAGATCTAGACGTGCGGCTGTTATTGTTTAGCCAAGGGCTCCTCCATCTTTCATCGATACAAATCAATTTTCCTAAATGCATTAAACCAAATAGCCGTCCTGTATAGTATTGAAAAATCTGTGAAGACTAAGGCAGTTGTCCGACTGCCGGCGAGTAAACGACTATCGGCGATTTACTCGCTCAAGAAACCACAATGAAATATACAATCCGTGTAAACGAAAGAGATGAATATATTAATAGTTGCTCTCTGACTGTTCACACTGCCGGCGACTACTCGCTTCACTAGTTTTGTCGCTGAGCAACAAGAGCTGTCAAAGATAATACTCGCTCAGCGATCACTTGGCGGTCAGAACTCGCGCTAAGAGACCACCCAGATGATAGCTCAGCGACTAAACTATCGGATCAATAACACACTCGCTACTCGCCAACTCGTTTTCAGATACTAGCTCTACTCGCTACTCGTTCATCGTCGGCGGTGGGACACTACTAGCTAAAGTTTTTAATGAAAGTCAAGTTTGTTCCATAAACCTTTTGACATTAAACTAGGGAGAATTCGAACTGTCTCGATGACTTAGTGAGGCTGCTTTAGCGGAGGCTATAATAAATTGTATACCAATAACTGGGCCATATGCGTTAGAACGTAAATCTGTCATTACTTCCGACTTTATGATGCTGTCGAAGTTATTGTTTACGAATTATGTGGTGGTATACATTAAGTAGAGTGGGTTTGTTGAAGGCGGGAAACTGATGGGCTGACATGCTTTACTATTAACTCTCTAGATTGCTTGATAAGTTGATGTCAATGTCTGGTTTATGATTCTAGATTTCCAATCGTATAGTTTTCATTAACTCCAAAGCTCTCTTTACTCTAGAGCTCATTATATATATATCCAGTTGATGGTATTTGACAGTCAATTAGATTCTCTGGGTGCAAAATCGAGCTTCTTTTTCACGGCACAGTTATCAAATAACCCTTCCGGGTCTGGGTCAAGCGGAATAGTGTCAGACTTTTACTGACTAAAAACCGCCTTTTCCTTCTATTGCTCTTGCGTCCGGGGCGGTGGTAACTCATTAGAAAGATCCCGCCACCTCGGAAAAAGCGAGACCTCCATTTTCTAAGTTTGTTATGTTCTAGTTTTTAATGTGATTTAATTAATTTTTAATCATGAATGCCCTTTCGACTTTGACGATCAGAGTAGGCTCTGTATTATCTATACAGAGCCTACTCTGATCGTCGAATTGATAAATATGTGAATACTTTGCTGCACTTTGTTGTATGAGTGGTTTTGCAACCTGAAACTTTCATTGGACTATTCTAAAAAATTCCCAAGAAACTAACCTAGATATTGTTTTCTATGACACGTTACGTCCTAAGTCAGTGCGATACGATCACGACATGACACCCGTTCCGTTCGTGTACATGGGCTGCCGTGACTGCGCCGCATAAAGAGGGTTCAATGTACCGCCGCCCAAAAGAACATGGCTCCCACTCTTGCTACTGAAATACTACGGTACTGCATGTGAGTGGAAGTTAGTTAAATTGATATGGTTGTTTATTTTTTTGTCATCTCTGTATTTGTACGGTGAAATTTTGTGTCGCGGAGAGGGTCATAGGCCAATATTATGAAAGACACGGGTGGCACCGTGACAAATTGTATTGCCTATAAATATTTGTTCAGGGTCTAGGTGTTTGTAAAATTTCGCCCAAGATAAATTGAAATTCCTACTGTGATATAATGTTTGTTTTTATTGATTACTTATGGCCAATTGTTATTATATTGCTGCATTATTTAGTTTCTCCTTTTGAATGGTATAATATGTTGCGCGTAAGGAATATTAAGTATTTGATCTGTCCATTGATATGTCGTATAGAAATATCAAATAGATATAATTTAATCTACCTTCTTTGTGATTCTTCAAGGTGTAATTTATCTCTTTACTGGATTTCATCAAATCGGTTATGTGCTTAAAACGTGAAAATGTAACAGACACAAAGTTATTTCTACTTTACTACTACGTTCGCTGTTATAATATTAGTAGGGATTGATAAGGGAATAAGGGCGTTTTATAAACATTTATTTTAACAATGAAAGTTAGTAACGGTTATTTCAGTAACAAAGGTAAAAATAAAAAATATATTTAACCCATTAATCGGAAACTACTTAGTTCTTAATGCCAAGATTAGGTGGCTATATTCATAAATTCTTGAGCAGCAGTACCTACTAGTGTCAGGATGCTCAGCATTTCGTTTAGTTTCTAGAAAACTCTGAGAAAATTTTTCTATTCGTATATTTTTTTTGGCAAAATAATCGATATCTTGTGTAACTATACAAAGTTCGTCAAAATAAACGTAAGTTATCAGTTATGACACAGAAGCAGTTAATGCTGATAACATCTAAAATATCTTACATAATTGGTTGATTAATTACATTACGTCAGCCTTATTATTGGCGGTCTGATAACAACAAGATACGAACCTGTACAAAAATTAGTTAAAAAATAGTTTGGTTAACACCCGTAGTAGGTACCTATAGTAGGTACGTATTTATAGTAGCCGCATTTGTAGGTCATCAACATTGTTTATCCTGTTTATTGTCAACTTGCACGAGTCAGATGACTATGCAGTTCAAAATGTGACGTTGTTTTATTACGTTGGCGTTTCCTAATTCTTACAAAATTTTCCCGACCCTCAAAGACCTCAATTCAAAGCACCCCAAAGCTTGCCGGCTTCGTCTACACGATGTCTACAATCACACGTGGGAAAGCATTGCGCATGCGCTAAGTCAAACCTCCAACTTGACAGCTAGTATTGAGCGAGCCTCCGTGCGGAGAGGTCATGTCGCAATGTCGGACGGTCGCGACTCCCCGTCGCAAAGCGGTCTTCGGGACCGAGTCCATTTTTTCGAGAAAGTATGGAGTGGACAATCTAGTAATGACACAGTAGACGCTACCACTGATGTAGACGAAATAGAGCGACGTATAGAGCAGCGTAAACGGCGTCCAGACTCGCCAAAAATTGAAGTTAAACTTAAACACACTCGTGATGGAGAATCTCCAACAAAGACTTTTGAATCATCTTTCCCTAACCTGAAACTTAGACATGTGGAGCCCGCTGAGGAACTGGAGAAGTTTGAGCGGCAGGTCGAGGAGGGCGACCTGGCTGCCGGCGTCCGGTTAGTCAAGTTCGAGCGGGTGGTTAAAAGGACTGTGACCGAGACCCGTAGTGAGGAGCGGGCGGAGTCGCCCCAGCACGAGTGGTACTCGGAGTACAAGCAGCAGACCTGGCAATCTGCTCCCAGGAAGGAATACCTGCGGAGCAAATCGGAATATGACTCGCACATCGCAGAAATACGCGGTAAGTTTGTATTCTGAAATTGAAGAAGGAATAACTATTAGGTTTCGGTAAAAACGAAATTAATTAAGTAACTTAATTAGTAAATGAAGATGCTGTTCAGAACATTTTCTTTTTGTAACTTTCAGTTGCATTTTATTCAAATTCAAAGGCTGTTTTATGTAGTGTATGTTAGTATTATGTATAATGCTCCTGAACGAACAGCAAATGTCAAAAGTACGTTCGACCTTGGCAATCGGCAGTAGTAAACAACTTGATTTGGTATTCTAATTTTAGTTTTGACTGATATGCGAACAAAACGCATAGTTTTTTCTTTAGACTGTAATAATCTAAAATGACATCATTCCTAACGATTTTTAAGGTCGAAAAGCGAATAGTTTTTAAGCTGGTTTTAGGAGTTACGCCTTGTTTGGCGTCTTAATGTTTTTAGATTAGATTAGATTGTGCTGAGTGTTTTCAAGTAGCCATTG
The DNA here is from genome assembly GCA_943138885.2 of Tholera decimalis. Lineage (NCBI taxonomy): Eukaryota > Metazoa > Arthropoda > Insecta > Lepidoptera > Noctuidae > Tholera > Tholera decimalis. The sequence continues at coordinate 3,877,792 of OW964557.2, read as the reverse complement.
ATAATGATTTAATCAATTAGTGTTCATCCTCGCTGGAATTTCTGAGCAGATTACGTACACGAATCTTCAATTTCATGATGAAACAATAGGTAGTTGTACAATAAAGTATCGCAACTTGATTGATCATATTTGAGAACAATGCATTTTTTTGTATGTGATAACTTCGCCTTCAGTATTTTGGTGTCGGCGATTATACTTAATATTACATTGTCCTTGGGTCTTGCGACTGCTTAAGTAAAATTTCTCAGTAAGCCTTTTTTTTGTTTTTTTTTTTTTAACGTGGTAAAATTATCAAATAAGTCCTCCCACCCCGGGCAGGGTGGGAGGGACTGTCAGACTTTTACTGACTAAAATCCACGGTGTTCTTTCAATAACCCTTTACATACCGGGGTCACGGTAATGGGATAAGTCCCACGACCCCGGCAGGCTTCGGCCCTCTGCAGAGGGGGCCTCGTCATCTTGCTGACGCTCTTTGAGGCGCGCGTGGAACACAACGCGCCGTCGACCCGGGCATGGTCCATGGTCGGACAGCGAGTTGCCCTTTACTCGCTGTCCGCATGCCCGCGCCTACGGTGGCCGGAGATCGTCGGCCGACGTCCGACGCCGTGGGCGTCTACCACTGCGGCTGGGCTGGAGGGAGGACGCCATCCTCTCCCTCACGCGGCCCGCCTCCTCCTTCGGAAGCATGACTGCTTCGCAGAAGGAGGCGACCGCTTCCCACTCCCTCTCGCCCCGCAGCATGGCCTCGACCAATGCCGGGCGCGAGAGGTCTCCGCCTATCGCCGCCGTGAGGACACGTCGGTGCTCTGCCCAGGCGGGGCAGTCTTGCACAGTGTGCTCTACGGTGTCCTCAGGGCGACCCTTGCAGTGGTGACACCCAGGCGTTTCCTCTTTTCCCATCAGACACAGGTACCTCCCGAAACTTCCGTGTCCGGTGAGGACCTGCGTCATGCGGTAGGTCAGGACGCCGTGACGCCGATCTAGCCACTCCTCAAAGAGGGGTCTTACCGCCGCAATTGCGGCGTGCCCGTTCTCAGTAAGCTAAGAGCATTATTAAACAGCCATTATATCTTGATACATTTGGTAAATATTTCATAATTGATGTCCGTGACTGACAAACTAAGTGGCATTGATATGTTTATTATATCGAGTATTGTAATGCTTGTGTCATTTTATTCGTTATTAGTAATTTGAACTAAACTAAGTGGAGAATCGATTGGCGTTTCATCAAAAAGTCATTTCCGATTCCGAAGGTTCTCATTAAATAAATTAATTATCTTAGTTACATTGATGTTTTTTAACCGACTTCTAAAAAAGGAGGAGGTTCTCAATTCGGATGTTTGTATTTTTTTTTTTTTTTTTTTTTTTTTTTTTTTTTTTTATGTTTGTCCACGCATAACTCCGTCGCTTGCCAACCGATTTGAAAAATTCTTTTTTTGTTGGAAAGGGTATACTTCCCAAATGGTCCCATGAAAATTTTATCGAAATCGGACGAGCCGTTTCTGAAAAATCAAAAAAAGTCGAAAAAAATAATTTACCTTGATGATCTTTTCGTTTACTCTGCATTGCGTTTTTTGTTCGCGCATAACTCCGTCATTTACGAATCGATTAGGAAAATTCACTGACCCACTAAAAAGCGCGAAAATAAAAACTTTTTTACAAAAAATAAAACCGACTTCCATATCAAAACACTACAAAGCCAAAAATAATTTTAATTTCGGAAGGCGGTGTGAAAAAAAAACGAAAATACAAAACTAAAGACACCGACTACCGAAATTAAAATTATTTTTGGCTTTGTAGTGTTTTGATATGGAAGTCGGTTTTATTTTTTGTAAAAAAGTTTTTATTTCCACCAGAGTCATCAAGGATTGCTGCATTCAGAATTCACTATGAATGTATTGCTTCCATTTTGGTGTCTTCAGCTCTCTGTTTTAGACTCGTGAATAAGTACCTAATTTATCTCAAAAAAGGCAACAAGGCACATGATATGTAAGGCAGTGAATCACCATCTCAGAGACGACTCGAAACACATTGTGTGTCTTAGCAATCGTTAGGCTGAAACATTTAGCTTGTATCAACTTCGAGGTTGTCTTAGATTTCAAGACATAAAAAATGAAAACAAAATTGTTTATATAGTTAGAACTGGCTTTGCCCGTGACTTCACAAGAGGAGCATTTCCCGCGTAAATCCCGATCCCGTTGCCCTATAACCTTCTGTATCTTTCAGTGATTTCAATAACTCCCATAGAAAAATAAAATGGTTCCGCCGTTCCAGAGGTAAGCCCGTACAAATAGAAATAAGGACAGATAGAAAGTAGACAGTATAAACGATGTGTAGAGAATTGTTACAAACACTTATAGGAATAATAATATAATATATATAATAATATAATAATAATATGTTTATTTTCGTTAATATGTTTACAAAGATGGCAAGTACAATGCAGGTACACATAATATGCATAAATTATATACTGGCTCCCAAACTAGGTTTATAGCCTGTGTCTTGGGGACCAGTGATTCCAATACAATCTTAGTAGATAAAACATAAGTTTCCACCAGTAACAAGGTTTTATAAAGATAACAAACAATATTATTATGATGATTAATCATGCAAACTAAAAAGAAAAGAAATAATTAATGATAATAATTGGAGTGAGAAGGTGTGTGTTGTGTTAGGAGTAGTGTAGAATATATGCGTGAGAAGTGTAGGTATATGTGTAGTTAAGGAGTGTGTATGAGTCTGTGCGTGTGTGATAAAATGAGGGGAGTTAAGATTTAGGTATATGGGAAGAGCAGTTTTTCAATTTCATCATATGATTTCTCCATCAGCCATTTTTTTACTGTGTTTTTGCAATGGTGATAGTTTAAAGTGTGGATGCGGATAAACTTATTAATTTTATTATATAAAATATAACTTAGGTAAGTAAACTGGTGCCGTGCGAAAGTGGTTTTATGTCTGACTGGTGGAAGGACAATATCTGCGCGACGTTTTGTGCTTAGTGTAAAAGGTAATCGATGCTTTCTTAATACACATTGTAAGACATATAATCCTCTCACCGACAGAACCCTGCATTCCCTAAAAAGTTCCAATGTAGAGTGTCTATAGGGCTTGCGGAACATAACTTTAAGAACTGCTCTCTGAGCTCTCTCTAATTTTAAAAAGTATGTCTTGCAAGCGCCACCCCAAGCTGGTAAACAATATAGTAGAAGAGACTGACAGAGTGAGTAATAGACCATCATTAGCGTTTCTGAGTCAACCGAATCGCGAATCTAACGATTCAACACATCTTGCTAAAGAATCTTGTTTTGCGCTCGCATAGCCTATACCTAAGCTACGCAGGTACCTGCTATCTCTCCTTTATTCGTAAGATGGCGATTTTCTGGTTTTACAAGACGCGCTGGGTGTCTACCTACGCAAACTTTAGAATAGAAACCAGATTTTTGCTGTATGATGTTACCTGTATCAGTTTCATGTTGTTTTGTATTTATCAAAGAGTATGTAATACACTATGTTTAGTATTTATTCACGTATGAAATCATAGTTTTATGTAATGACACTTTTGAAAGGTGTCATAATATGATATTACTTCCAAGGAACTTGTACCTAAACTAGAAGATCCTTGATTACTTCTAATTCATTTATTTTAGTCATAGGTATAAAAGTTTTGTCTTTCACTAATGACTTTCGTTACATCATTCCTTGGGCTTGTTTCTTTTTTATCAAATTTGTCTCGGGTTTTTATACTACAATTAGCTATACTTTGGACACATCTATCTTCATTATATGCGGTCCATTGTATTAAAAGATCAATATTCTAAATTTTGTGCTTTAGAATCTTACGATGGTTATAGAATTTTTTGATATTAACACTTGTAATCATTTTTGGAAACAGTGTGTATTTTATCTAAAATGTGGAACATCATTGCAATAACCAGCAATTTAACCTGTTGCTTAATATTTTCTTCGATAACTGTGGCTTATACTTGTTGCTTTTGCATTTTCTTCATTCACTGTTTTACGATAAGCATCAAACAAACAGCTGATGTATGTTTTCTTCCATTTTAGCACGAGTAAAATAATCAATATCTTAATTATATCAGTGTTAGTGTCGTATTTTTATCAATCATATAATTTGTTTTTTATTCCAGCGTGAGAGAGATTAAATTCCTTCGCGATGCGTTGTTCAAAATCTAATCTTGCACTTTAGTTACTAGCGCAGTGATAAATATTGCACTTGGCTTATAATTGATTTGTCTGCAAATATTTTAACTTTTAAGGATTGTCTTGTAAAATGTATCTAAGTACTTTATGAACATTTTCACTATTTGAAAATTGTATTGCTTAATTTTCCCCAAGACAGTTTTGATACTAAAAGCCGTGGTAAACTTTCTCATGATTACGTATTCAAATTATCATATTATGGAAATCTAGCCTAACTAAAAGCTGTATACTGCATAGGTTAGATGGCTATCACCCCTCGTAATACCAGAAACAGATCTTGCATTTGCTGATGAAGTCACGACCAATACCATAACACAAACCTTCAGGAATATTAGAACAGGAACAACATTCTGAAATTCTACGACTATGATTTTTATCCGCTTATGTATATTTCTGATGTCATTCATAACGAGGCCATATTTAGCTACGATATAAATTCTATCTAGGTACATTTTATGTTTGTCTCCGTGAATAATTAATTAATTATTTCCTAGAAAAAGCAAAAAAATTGACGCGCCGGAATGGGTTTATGACGTAACATTATAGCATGTGTAATCGCATAGTATAATTGGCGTGATGTCACACCTACAGTAAATTTACACTGAGTTGAATAATAAACTTCTAAATGGTAAATTTTGAGTGAAAACATCCGTTGGTTGTAATGTGTATAATTGTATATGTTCACGAGTTTACTTTATAAATTGAATGAAATAAAGACGGACAGCAGCCCAGACTCCTTAATCGTATGGTGTAAGGTCAAACGATTCGTTTTGGTGCATTAAGTGTAGAGGCGGGCAGCGTAAAGGACAATAACTTTGATGCTTTAGGAGAGCCAGCATACATAACAAACTGCAAAGACATTTACGATATTGCTGAATAACTCGTCATAATTTCAGCACTAGCTATTTCTGACTTTAAAAGTTAAATTCAAATTGATGTTTGCTTTCCTTTCAAACGTTAATTTATAGATCATCTAAACATAAATAAAATTGAAGTGTCTGTCTGGGATTTCAAAATAACTGTATTTACACCAAACTAAAATTCAAATAAGCTTTTTTTGTACACGTTGCTGTCGGTATGTATAACTGTTTGTCCGGGATAATACTTTTATCAGCTAAACTGACTTTATTTGGACTTTCACTAAATTATTGAGGAAGTTATATAGGGTGATATATAACCTATTTATTATTACTTGTTATCCCGGAATTTCCACAGGATCGGGATTTACGCAGAAAATCCTTCCCACGTGAAAGAAGTCGCGAGCACAGTTTGTACATATATACACATTCGCATGGGCACATTAATGTTTTACATGCAATGCACTCGTTGAAGGACGTGGCCATGTCATAAAGCTGAGAGTATCAACAGAACATCGTTGAGCTAAGATAACCGAGCGCTAAATATATCCTCTTTTATAGCTTTGCTGATTACAGATCACGTAACCTCTGTGTGCAACTTTGTTGATTGCATCTTTCTTGCTAAGAAACATTGTCTCTCCTTATACATTTTAATTAAAGCTCGAAAAGTCCTTCCAAAGGTTGTCTGGAAGATATCGCTCTCAGCGATAAGACCGCCATTGTAACCAATTATATTTACAATATTGTTATTTATGTGTGATTCAATTATTGGTGTACAATAAAGTATATTCTATTTATCTACATTAGGTATACCAAATTATGTTGTTCATTGTCAAAATTAATCGCGTGGGTTTACAAAATCTAGTTTTACTTAATACATAAACATTTGGTTTTGTTATTCTTTTAATATAACTTGTCCTCTTAAATCATACTTAATAAGGTCCTTGTTATTTTTTTATTTTTTGCTTTTATGTCATTCATATCTGGAATGTTGTTTGGGGCAAAGCTTCGGCTAAATCGTAAAATATATAACGAGGTTGGACATCCCTATCTATGTATGCTCTGTATGTAAGGAATTAACATATGATTGAGCATTTAAAATGATAATTGTGCATAATAGGTTTTAATTACAAACACGATAATAATAAACAGAAATATCAATGACAGTTCTATTAATGGATTAAGAATACTTCTTTTTTATTGATAATAAATAGGCTCGCGTTTGACCACCATCTCACCTGATGGTAAGTGATGATGTGGTCAAAGATGGAGCATGCTTGCCTAGAAGTAACCTATTCACTCTCCCAGGTTATAGCGATCAGGAAACATAGACTCCGGCAGGGAATTCCACTCCTTAGCCGTACGCACAATGAAAGTATTCCCAAAACGTTTTGTGCGTATGGGTGGGATGTCCACCATGTAACGATGGCGCATCGGCGTTTGTCTTGTAGTCCGATGATGGAACGGGCTTGGCGGAATTAGTTTGTGTAATTCCATCGCACACTCCCCGAAATGTAACCAATAGAAAACTGATAGACTTGCAACTCGTCGTCGATGTTCAAGGCTCTGGAGCTTTGATTCGACCAGTGAATCGTTGCCGATGAGTTTCTTGGCCCTTTTCTCGATAGACTCAAGTTAAATTGTAAAAGTGAATTACCATGAACTGAAAGTTCGTTTAAAGTTTCAGTAAGCATTGTTTCAGAAGTTAAATTATCTTATCTTGACCAATATTAAATAAAATACTCACTCAATTAGAACCTCACGTTTCAGATTAATTCAATTAAATTAATTGACCCAAATGCCCAACAATCTCTTTCTATTAAGTTTATCTTTGTAGCTTTAAAACTTAGCAAATGTTGCCTTTAATCAAGAGTCAATTACCTTAACTGCTTATTGGATGGACTAACTTCAGAGAACTATTCATTGTCCTTTACAATGGAATTCTGATAAGGAGACTGACATCTTTCTTTGTGTAACTTATATACTCAGTTATAGTCCATTCAATGTATTTATTTATTATAATTAAATAAGATTAGGATTAGGAACAATTACAAAAATAGTCTCTGTATTCTGTACTCGTCCTATATTCTCTATTTTAACTAGAGGCAATAGACGTCCCAACATTAAGTTATTTAAAAAATGAAATGCTTTGTTACATTTACGAGGGGTGATCCAAAAGTAATGATAATCATAATAAAACACGGTAATTATGATTTAAAAAATAATTTATTTTTAAACTAAGTCTCCTAACAAATCAATACACTTAGTCCATCTTTTTTCTAAACCTAGGATTACCTTAGAAAAAAAATCTTTATCTTGACTCTCTCAAAACGCCTCAACAGCAGCCATCACTTCACTATCGTCTTCAAATTTTCGACCTCGGAGGTATCCCTTGAGCCAAGAAAAGAAGTAGAAGTCACTGGGGACTAGATCTGACGAATAGGGGGGTTGTTCGAGCAATTCGAAACCCGTTTCTTGAATGGCAGCCATCGCAACTGCGGCTTTGTGAGAGGGTGCGTTGTCTTGCTGAAACAACACTCCAGCTCGCAATTTGCCGCGTCTTTTTTCCTTGATAGCCTCCCGCAATCTTCTTATTTAGTCTGCGTAGTAAGAGCCTGTTATAGTGGCTCCCTTCTGCAAGTATTCCACCATAATGAATCCTTCAGCGTCCCAAAAAACGGATGCCATAACCTTCCCCGCCGAACTTGACACCTTGAATTTCTTCGGCGTCGGTGAGGAGGCTCGTTTCACGTCATCGATTGTTGCTTGCTTTCAGGATCAAAATGGTGAATCCAGGTTTCATCCATGGTCACAAAACGTGACAAAAAATTTTCCTTGTCTGCTTGGAACTATTCGAGATTCGTCCTCGAAATGTCAACTTGTTTCTTCTTTTGCTCTTCGGTTAACATTCTCGGTACCCAACGCGCAGATAACTTTTTTTTTTTACTCATTCTATAATGCTGCCATATGAGATCCCTGAAACCTCAGCTATATGCCTGATGGTCACTCTTCGATCTGCCATTACAATATCTACGACTTTTTTAACGTTCTCTTCAGTGAGAGACGTGGATGGGCGTCCCTCGCGATGTTCATCTTCAGTGGATATTCTGCCCAGGCTAAACTCCTTGGCCCATCGTGTAACTGCAGAATATGGAGGAACAGAGTCTCCCAATGTTTCCACCAAGTCGCTGTGTATGCCTTTAGTAGATATTTTTTTCATACAGAGGTACTTGATCACAGCTCTAATTTCGTTTTTTTTCCATTTTGATGTTTCAACTTCGACGGTTTGTATGCAATTGAATGCAACTCCCTGGAATCGTGGTCTATTTATATGATTTTTTCATGGTGACTTAGTGGGTAAACAAGCTACCAAAAAATTTTTTTTTATTTTTCTGAGAACTGGAAATATCCGATTATCATTACTTTTGGATCACCCCTAGTATAATAATAATAATCTCTTTAATGTCTGTTTAACATCACTCATATGTTGGTAACAATATTTCTAATAATATTATGTTAATATAATATTAAATTTTATTTGTTTAAAAAAGGTAGCTTTACTGCTTACAGCACATTATTACCTAAGCCGTAACGTTAATCATAAGGTACACTGATTACAAGTAAATAGAGAGTGAACGACGTATGTGTGTGTATTATTGTGATTGTGCATAACCTCATAATATATCTTCCTATGTTAGTATTCCTAATTAATTCACTTAACATGTATACAAGATATAACAGATTAAGCGCAATACCTTAGACACCAAAATTATAATATTAAATTATAAGTCTAAAACAACATCCGTGACTAAATAAATTGAAACCAAATCTAGACATTTTTTATAAAATAGTTATCTTTTCTAAACGCAAATCGTATGTGTATCATATAATATTCTTACGCAGACGCATTCACTCATGCAATGTTAGCGGCCGACACGCACACGAGCGCATTTCTCATTAAGGATTGTATTCATTTGGCATGATACTGTGTTTCCATTTTAAGTTAAATGAAAGATTTTTCCGTCAAAATTTAACACCTACTAAGAACTACTTCCAGGAAGTGCGTTTATTCTGTTACATGTTGTATAATATGCGAATCACTGCCACAACATCCTAAAATCGAGGTGGAAAGTTTGCAGCAGCGACTCACATAATAATATGAAAAGTAGAGTCTGCAAGCCACATAGCGCAGGATAAGGTAATAATATGTATTATACGACATAGCTTCTGAAGATAAATTACTGAGAGAAAAGTAGGTTACCTTCCAAAAATTCATCGCTATAAACTATGGTTGTTCTATATTTGAAGGAACAGACGAAAAGTAGATGAATCATGGGCAGTCATACGTAAAGTGTGCCAGCGCCGGCGCATCACAGGTGTGGGATTTGGTTCACGGTACTGCGCTAGATATGTAAAAAGTCAATGAAATAATCAGATACAGGCTTGTATTGTGATTGTTTCACAGACCACATTTAAGTTTCATTTCAAACGCTGAACTGAGCAAGATTCTGTATTATGAATTCATATTGGTTAGAAAATTAGTTTTTCGGAATAAACTCGTTAAAACATAAATCAATTGCAATACCTACTGGTCGTATCCAGCGAATATCTACTTTAAAACCGATATGAAAAATATAATAATTGCAAAGGCTTGTTCTATCGTCCTGTTTTTAAATTCAGAAGTTTGTTATAAAATTATGCAAGACACCTATCTGTATGTATAACCTAATCACATCCTCGTCTGGTTTGGTGGCACGTAAACATGCACATTCTCGAATATTATTTCCTTTAATAATTGACCTTGTATCCTGACCTCAGGGGTTTATTTATTGATTTGAACAAAAAACCGGTATATTTCTGATCAATTTACGAAAAAATAGAACGTCATTTGGCAAAGGCAATAATTTACTTATTCAATGATGCGCATCATTTTGATAGCTGGGTAGGTATGCAGTTGTCTGAAGCCAGACATTTTAGAACTGGTAGCACTCAATGCTTTGCGAATTTTAGAACTTACTACTTAATCCGGTGGCTTAGGTTCAACATCCATGTGTATGAAAGTATTGCGCGTTAGTAGCTCGATGGTCTTTAAGCAAAATCACCCATAAAATTCCACCGGGAGAACGACAACCACAAAATCACATCACCTATAGTGTCCCATTTAGCTGGTCGAGATGGGCATCGGCCATTGAAGTGTATCGCGTAACGCTAAACCGCAGCTATTGAAGTAATATGTACTATCGGAGCATTGAGGGTTGGTAGGTATGTGGATCAAACTAGACATTGTTAGACAGGCTTTTTGGACGCGTGACTAGCTAATCCAATTGCTTAGCCTTTTATTCCTAAAGGTACTGTATTGAAGAAGGAAATGATTACTTACATAATTCAATATCAAAAATTTGCTTTAAGGAAACTCCTCTTAGATTTATGTAGAGAGAACTATATTATGATTGGGTAACTTAAGGATTTAAGAATCATTTTCAGATTCTAAATTTTGTTGGTTCAGTAGAGATTGACGATTAAGAAGCCTGAATTCACTTATAATAATTATATTTTTATGATTTTTGATACATCAGCGCACAAGCTGATACTATAGATGCCATGGATAATACATGATTATAGACTCATTGAAATTTTTCATCAACATCTCAATTACTCATCCTGGATCACCCAAAATCCTTGGCAATTAAAAGTGTGCGTTTTTTGTCCAATTTGACTCAAAAGTCAGGCTTAACTGGTCGTTAAGTTTTCCAGCAAATAGAGCTAGCAACCCTAGGTTCATCAGCTCCGCTCGCCTCCGTAAACTTGAAGCAATGAACACGTGATGCACTGTGACGTGGATTGGATTATGTTAATTGTGCAAGAGCTTAGATAATTATTACTGGTTGGTTTACAGGGTGAGTTATTGAGTTGAGATAAATGCGTAATTTTAATGAGGCTTATCGCAGTGAATCAAACTGTCTATTATACAGCAACTTTTATCGGACGTGGTTGAATCTCGATCTTTTGACAAGATATTTAGAGACTCGTTATTTTGACTATTAATAAGCTCGCGTTTGACAATCTAAACTGATGGAAATCGAAGATGTGGTGGAAGATGAAACTCATTCTTTATCTGTAATCATAATGAAAGTACCTATTCCTTCCCTTTGGTTCTTTATGAAACCCGAATCTTTCGATGATGTGATCTGGTTTTATTTTCACTAATTGGATAAGATAATTCTTCCTGTATTTCGTATTTCTTCCGCGTATTCCTCAATTCCTTTAAGTTTAATATGGGTTACTACAATGTGAATTCCATAATCCAAAATGTTACTGATTGAATATTAACATTTTTGATTGTGTGTTAATATTCAATTTTATACATACATAACGAACGGTTACCTGAAACGTTTCACGTATCATTAACTCTGCAAGACTGAACAATGGTTTAAATATGAATATAATAAGATTTCTTAAATTCAGAGATTGCTATGTGCAAAGTTTAATAACAATCGATAATTATTGTTGAAAGGTCAATCACAAAGAGACTGCAGTTTGGAGAATTTATCAAATTGATACGGTCGTTAATGCATCAAGTTGTTGAGTATTATAATTCATCTTTTTCCATGTAATTTAACTAGATTATAGCAATGCAAATATAAATCAAGAATGCGAGTAAGGCTTGTAGACTGTATTTTAATTTCATGTTTTTGTTAATTTTCGCTGAACCTTTTTGAGACCAGTTTCCTTCCAGGGCTGGATCTTTTTGACTTCGTTGTCTTTTCAACCGACGACCAAAAGAGGAGGTTATCAATTCGACGCGTATATTTTTTTTTTTATGTATGATCATCGATTACTCGAAGACGGCTGAACCGATTTGGAAAACTCTTTTTTGTTTGAAAGGGTATACTTCGAAATTGGTCCCATTGTCACCAGGTCAGGATCTGATGATGGTATCCTGGAGAAATCGAGGGAACTCTTCAAATATTATAGGCACACCTATGGCGTTTTGGGTATTTCTTATAGTAACTTGTGCAGTTGCTCTCAAAAAATACCATTTGGGGAAGTGGAACTGATGCTTAAGACCACAGATGGCCGTCGAACCTACTCAATAATAAGTATTTCGTGGATTGCGATTCGATTACTTGAATATGGATGCTAAGCACTTTATGTTCGTTACAATGCATATGGTGACGTAGAGCTGATGGTGAAGTACCAGAAGAACTCCTCAACAATTAACGGCCCAGCATTGGGAAAAGCAATAAGTTGTAAAAGGTTATAAGTAGTTGACATTTAGGCCCTTTTAACTAGGTAAATTAAAAATCGACCAACTAAAAAGAGTGAAAAAAAAAACTTTTTACCAAAAAATTAAACCGACTCCCAAAAACACTGCAAAGTGAAAAATAACTTTAATTTCGGAAGTCGGTACCAAAAACGAAAATACAAAACTAAAGACACCGACTACCGAAATTAAAGTTATTTTTCACTTTGCAGTGTTTTTGGGAGTCGGTTTAATTTTTTGGAAAAAAGTTTTTATGCGTCGTCCAGTTGACATTTGTCATAACAATAGTATCTGCAGTGCTGCAGATACTGTTAATAGTTCTATTAGTTCTGTGCCAAGAGTAATTGTACTTGTATAACTGATCCTGTATAACTTCTCGGGTCTGTCGTGTCTGTCTGGAAATATCTCCAGTTATTTTATTTCTCTGATTAGAAAAGATCTGATAAATTGTGTAAAAGACTAGAAGTGTAGTTCGTTATAAGAGATTTAAAAAAGAAATATACATAAGGTTATATGGTTTTTAATCATAAATAAAGATAGGTTGATATATGCGTAAAGTAGAAAAGAATTTGCTACTGATTATTAAATTAACACTTAAACAAATGAATCACTGAATCCTCAGATATATCATAAACTATGAAACAGTTTATTCAATATAGATACTTAATAAAACTAATCGGAACACATTCTGAGAACTAACATATCTTTTGTCCTAGAAGCGAATGAAAACAATCTAATTGACAACAAATTATGTGTACAAGTAATAACAAAACATAAAACTACTACTAGGCTAGGAGTACATGAGCGTGTTAATGAAATGATGTCATATGCGCGTGATTAACCAACTCGCGGTTATCACGCGACCTTTATATCGTCTATATAAACGGCAAAAATAAAGGTGATCTATCTTTACTTGGAAAAAATATTTATGTAAGTAATGTGTTTGGCGACGGACTTGATGTCATTCTGTACATATTGAGCGAAAAATGCAGTTAGCAGGCGATAATGAAAATTGATGATAGACTTGCGTATCTACCGTCTCACTTTATGCTAAGCGACGTACGCTTACCTAGAAGTAACATATTCACTATTCACATAAAGACAGACTTCGGCAAAGCATTCCACTTCTTAGCTGTACGCACAATCAAAGTATTCCCGAAATGATTTGTGCGTATCGATGGAAATTACTTCAATATCGATAGGGTCTGAAACTCGCTTTTGACGTCGACGCACCTTCTAACTCTAATACTTTTCAGTCGTTATTTTCAAGGAGCAGATATTACATAAATCTACATGTAGCGTATAAACGCTGTACGTAAATGACTAATGGCGCTAAAAACATTGGTAAACATTGACGTGGCACGACAAATATGTATTAGTACCTGTAGGTAGGTATTTGAATACCTAATGAATGAGTTCATTTATTATTAATATGTAGGCTATTTACCGAAAAGACTCACATTCCGTAAGAAAACCCTGATATTGAAAGTCGACTTATAGACTTAGCTACTACTCAAGTGTCACTGAACAGAGTTTCATTGATATTTAATTACATGGCTTCTAAAAACTAAGGTTAATATTATTAAGTGTGGATTTCACCCTCAAGAAGTTCAATGTGATTTACAATCTACATCATTTCTCGCAACTTGTACTCGTGCCCACCCCACCACTTTATACACGTTATTTACAGCCTCTTGCGTGCCTACAGGCCGTTTAATTAAACACGAAAAACCAAAACCGAAACATACAAGACCGTCACGGCTGTAGATCATTGTGTTAAAATGTATGTATATATGCATCGCATATGTTAATATATTTCTAAAAAACAACGCTAGTGTAGATTGTAAAAATCTGCTATTTTTAGGTAGGTGTATTTAGGTAGGTATATCTGCTATTTTTAGGTAGTGTATGTATGCGATTTAGCCGTGAAAGTATGACAGAGAGACAGGCAAATTTTGCATTTACCTATAATGTTAATTCGTCTCATCTTCCTCAGTTTCACGCTAGTCCCTATTCAAAGCTAACAGTTAACTACGCTCATTCATCCAGTCGTTCATTTCGCAGTTTTCTTTGTGTCTAGCGGGAAAGGTAATTGGACATTCAAAGAGTTGACTTGTGGTTTACCAGAATGACGCTATTGTTTCACCCTCCGGAAAGCGGCCCCTTGGCGTGACGGCTCTATACATGTTTATGTATAGAAAAGGCCTATCTGTGTATAGCTGTATATGTAACGAAGTTTGTTTGGCCGCGTTAGATAATACTAAAGCGGATATAGATTAATGGATGGCTTTTTTATTGGGAAAACGATTGCCATTTACGTTGACTATGCATGAAACATGGATAGCGTATGGACTTTTTTTACTAAAAACTGTATAAAATCATTGTTTCTATCTAACCTAATGAGATTTTAATTAAAAAATAAAATTCACTTGTTTCACTTAAAACAGCAATGTAAATAAAAGTCGAAAGGGCTACCTGATCAGCTGTTTTATTAGGGTTAATTTGCGAGATCAACACAGCTGATCAGTTAGCCCTTTCGAGTTTTGTTTACATTACTGTTTTAAGTGAAACAAGTGAATTTACTGTTTTGTTTTTTTTTTTTTGCGTCAGATTTTTCTTAATTTTATTAAATTAAATTAGCTATTAGCTAGGTCGGTAGGTAAGCGTATAATTATGTTTCGGAGTTGAATTTATAACCATAAATTAATATAATGAACTATAAAAATGGCTGTATCTCTTTACCTTTGCTTGTAACAACTTCCGCATATAACGTCGAAATTACAGAGGTCCCTTCATCGTCGTTATACCCGAAATCCACTGTATTCAATACTCATGTTTTATTAGAGAAACATACGAAGCCACAGGCTACAGCCAGTAGATATTTATACCAAGACATGGCAACGAGTGCTGTAATCCAACTTGGGTGGTCCCACAACCTACATAACAAAGTAGGACAGTCTTACAATCTCTTGTCGATTTCTACCTACAAAGTAAGGTTTTCCTGTCAAACCACTGTATTTATTGCCTATCTAGATAGACAGTTACAAGCAAATGTCTGTCTAGAGACCGTCTAGTTGGGACTAAATAAGGCTGCATCACCTGCAATGGACGACCGATGGAGAAAATTATTTAAGCGCTTTCTTGTTGAAGAAACGTGCAATTTTCTGGATCATTAATCTTTTGTTATGATGGTGTAAAAGATACGAGAAACGTTATTTATCGAATCCGTTTACTAAAATAAAAAGCCTCAAGGGGAAATGTTATAGGCATTAATGTAGGCTTAAGATAGATTTTGTAAATCCTGTTATGGCAACTGGTCACTTTCCGAAAAAATAAAGGCTTAAAAAACAATGTTCGTTTTCAGTTATTTTTATTTAGTCCTTAAGAGAAGGCTCCTTAAATTGTATGTAACTTTGCATTAATATTCTGAAACAATCGCACATACAATCAAAATGCAACTTTAGTATATGATTTATTGGATCTTTTTCTTTACATGTCTAGACCAGTTACGTAATTGGAACATTTTCGCTCGATTCATTTTTTAATCGAAAATCATGTCTTTTTTAAAGATTATTCAAAATTTAATCAAGATTACTCGACTTTTATGTCTAAAATTAGTAATGACAGTAAGGAAATATAGTTTATTATCCATATATAGGATTTTTTTATCTAGATCAATTATTACTTTAGTTATAAACGAAATAAGAATTGAGACTTACGACATTTAGTTTTGAACCCGAATATGGTAAAAGAGCGCACGCGATATTCAACTTTATTACTGCTGCGTTAGCGTTTAGTATACAACAGCCTAACCAGGGTGCAATCATGGGGGCGGAGCTTGCGTGGAAATTATTTTGGACTGCCTGGTCTTAATATTGGACTATTCAAATACGCCCTTAGCTATTATGTAAAAAGTTGAAATAAAATACAACCATTTTATAATTGCTTAGTAAGTTAAGACAATTGTTACTTGTAGGTATGTATGTAAGTCAAACTTAGTAATAGGGAGTGGAGACCTGGTGACCTGAAACACAGGCCTTTGGTCTAGCATAGGCACCAGCCCCCCTAAATTCTTCATTGTTGTACTACTTGTAAATTAAATATGTTTATGAGTGCATATGTTTATGTAAAACGTTAAGTTTAATCAAGACGTATCAAAAACAAAATACAGCGAGATATTAAACGACCTGTAAAAGTGTTATTTATAACCAGATTGCATAATAAGTATAAGTTATAATTTCTGGTTCTGAATAATGTCAAGACAATTTTAAAACACGAATAAAGTAACAATGAAATGAGAATTCTTATTACATAAATAAATATTTTGTTCCAACGTAACGAGTTCCCGCGTGTTATAAATGTTACAAGGACATGGTCCAACGCACATTGTTTTGTTTTAGAAAACTATTGTGTGTCTTTGTTTACGTTTACGAATAATAAAGGAGTGGAGTTAACTCTATTTGGTTCTAGGAATAGCGTTTTGGGATTAATTAGTAATCCGCTACTGACCTTGATTGTATTTGTCCTTATGGAGCAGTGTCACCTATATACTTCCTATTAATTAAATTACTAAATATTATAAATGCGAAAGTTTGTGATGATACAAAACTACTGAACGGATCTCAATGAAATTAAATAATTAAATAGTTGACATCCTGGAATAACGCATAGGCTACTTTTTATCCCGGAATTCCCATGGGATCGGTATTTACGCGGGAAAAACTTCCCACGCGAACAAAGCCGCGGGCAAATATTTAAGATAGTTTTATGTTGAGTTTCTCATAATATTAAGTGAACTTTGTATTTTCTCTTTGAGAAATAAATTTCTTTAAACCGAAGTTACACTGAACGAGACATTGCAAAAAGTACCTACAAGGTTAGTTTTGGCGACATTTGGTGAAAGCTTTCGTCAAGCAGTGAATTTCGGCTGAAATTATGATAAAGTTTCCACTAACATCATAACTTACAAAGAAATATAACACTAAAGTATATTTAAGACCTAAACACAACCTATTAATACTTCACAATCCTAGTCTGAACGTGGCATTAAAATTCACACACTAACATTAGCTGCCCACGCTAGACGTGTAAGCTTGTCAATATGAATTTATTATTTACAACCAACATAGAAAGGGCATTAAGTACATGTCTATGTGTTCATAATCATTTACTACACTTATATAAGAATAGCTGTAATAAACCCCCAAAGAACCCATGACTCATAACAGGGCAAATACGATTGCTGAAATAAAATTTAATCGTGTTTTTCGGCACGCCACTTGAATGATAATAATTGAAAATCGTTTTTCCTCCATTGGGTTATTCTCAATTTAGATAATTTCCTGTATTGTGATAACCGTGAGTTTTAAGCCGTAAGTATTTTACTAATATCGGTTTACATCGTCACCGTCTTTTCTATGATCCGACTTCGCACACTGCTGGGCATAGGCCTCTGTTCTCCTACACTTTTTATACGGGTTGTGACGGTAACTATGTTTTCTACCCATGTATAAGGAAGTCGGTGTGTCCTATGAATCCGAAGAAATGCGTTATCTTATAACCCACAGCCGCGTGGTGCTTATTTATTACGGCCCATTTCCCATCATAGAGGCCTTTGTGTCTGTTTGTACACTCTAATCTCCGGACCTACTGGATGGATTTAATTATATTTGGTAAGTAGATAGTTGACTGTGAATTCCCACGGGATCGGGATTTATGCGGGAAATAATATGATAATAATATTCCACAACTTTTTTCACACAACGCCATCTAGTCCCAAACTAAGCAGAGCTTGTGGTATGGGTACTAGACAACTGATAAACATACATATATATTTCTAAATACATACATATTATAGATATATTACACCCAGACAAAGAACAAATGACCGTGCTCATCACACAAACATTTGTCCTAGGTGGGAATCGAACCCACGACCTTGCGCATAGCAGTCAGGGCCACTGACCACTATACCAACGGGCCTTTGTATCAGCAGTGGTCGACGCCGCGCCGGATCGTTAATGATGACGATGTAATCGATACCGGGATAATTATATGTTTCTCTGCTAATCTTTTCTTCCAAACTGGTCCTATGGATCCTAAAACTTGGTTTGTATACTTGACAAACGAACAATATTTCTGCTTACACAACACTCGGTCTACTCCACCTACCTTCCATTACCTTCAATTTAGGTCAACTTGCTGCTAGATACTGTTAACAAGTACTGATACTGTTTATGTTCATGAATACGAGTAGATTGGTTGTCTATTTTTTCCATCTGTTGACCAATAAGTTACTGCTGTATATGGCCTCAGGCCATAATATAAAACTTGGCGCAATTTGGAACTCTGCTGCTGGGAAAAAATCTATACCATTCGTATCTTATGAATAATTCATTATGTGTCTAATTTGTGATAATAGTCACCATTTTTCTTAGAAACTTCATTAGATCTAAATGTCACTACCTACTAAAGTCTACTAAAGATTTTTGCTTCTTTCTGCCATCTCTTAAATTCATACTATTTTTAGTCCGTTAGCGTATGTGTTTGTTATAATGAATAACTGATAATGCAATGGACCATATAAGACATTCAAATTGGCGGCTTAGACTTTCGGTAAACTCCATAGTCGTAATTTATATTCGAATATAATCGGCTGGACATATGTATATTATTATCTAATTTGTATATTTCAAGAACGACATCATAAACATAATTAATTTAATTGTAAGTTAGTGATAAGATACGATCTACCGATTTCGATGACGTGTCAATCAATTGATGTGTCCTTGACGCTCCTTGTATGTGAATATTTAAGCTGTTCATTAAGAGATTGTTTCCATTGTGTGGGTTTTGATAATTCATTGTTTGATGAATTTTGTGTGTGTAGACATTACGTGTGTTGGTTGGGGCAAATACTAAATGAAAGCAAGACAGCTAGCTCCGTTTGGTGCCATGTTAGGTGTGTAGCGTAACTCAAACAAATGTCGATGATATCTAGCACCATCAGGTTTATTAATAAAAAAAAAACTAAGACTAAAGTAAGTATTTAAGCTAAGCGTTTAAATACTGATAGCAGGTTTTGTATCCAACTTTCATAAATAGATTTTAAAAGCAAGGATTAAAAAGTTCATATTTAAATAGGATTCGAACAGTCATAATACGTCCCCAGAAAGTCGTAATTTATAGCTAGCACACGAAATAAGAAGAGTACAGAGATGTGTGAGCTTTACTGAGTAAAATACAAGTAACTAGGTTAAAATCAAGGGAGTCATTTTGCATTGTGCCATGGTGTATGAAGCTCTTTCTAAATTATAGGCCTTTGATTAAACACGGCGCCACATTTTACCGCTATACATTGGAAACAGACTCTATTGGAGACAGGTTGTTATTTCATGGTCCATAGACACCATACCATGGCCAATTGGCACAGATGACTCACACCACACAGGACTAAGTGTGCATGTGCCCATTCATTCAATTGTTATTCAAGCTCATATGATTACAGGTTTGATACACCAATTTCGAATATTAAATTAGCTGTGTAGTTGTTATATGCTCAACTACTATTTGGATTCTGATCGATGTCTCAACTTTAACGTTACATTATGTTGAATCGGTAACACTGTCATAGGGATTTTCCTTTTTTGTATATATCTCTAGTTAGATTATCTTCTATTATTTCTATTTATCGTTCATTTATCCACTCATTTACCTTATCCTCGACCCAATGTTTGTCTGTCTTTAAGCTATTTAGTTACTCAGCGGTAAAACACACACATATTACAACGAGTTTTTGTCTGACCTTTTAGCCTTTTACAACTGTGACCTTCTGATATTTTAACTCCATCACTATGGTAACAATCAGAAACAAACACATATAGTACATATCTTTATTATTGTTATAAGACGTCAACTGTAAGAAATGTTGGCAATCACCAAGTACATATGTATTTACTTGTGCATGTAATCCAACGATACCGCGGCTCCGAAATGCAAGTGAAACTGAAGGAACGGGGTGGTTTTTTTTTGTGAGTAAAAGTCAGACCCTTCCTTTCCATTTCGAGTGGGAAAGGCAATTTGACGATTGTCATCGTGAAAAAAAGAAAATGAAATTGGTACTTGGATGAACTTTGAAGCCTTAAGGGAAACTACGAGTATACTAAAAAGTTCGTATCACAAGTGACGAAATATATAGATAGATAGAATATACTTTATTGTACACCAAAATTTAAACACACCTATTTAACAATGGTAACAATGGCGGTCTTATCGCTGAAAGTGATATCTTCCAGACAACCTTTGGAAGGACTTTAAAAACTTTAATTAAAGTGGGGAGGGCTAAATTAGTGTACTTACTACATTACTCACAAAAACATAGAAAAAAAATTAAATATTTAAAAAATATATATATATGCAAATATATATATATATAATACAATACATGTAATGTGTCCTTTAACATCATGTGGAGAGGAAACAAAAGAATAATCATAAATTGGAAAGAAAATAATTAGTAACCGAGCTTTTAAAAGTAGCGAGTGACTGAGCTTGTCTTACTGACACCGGCAATGCATTCGACAAACAAATAGCTTGCACCGTAAACGATGAGCCATAGAATATAGATACTTTATTTATGTAGATTGAGGCTTTTTATACCTTATAGGATCATTTGTATCTAGTTGGTAATATAGATTTTATGGACTTCAAAAGAGACAAACCTCTGAGTTTGTTTCGGTGTTTCTTCTCAGAGTAGTCAGTTAGGAAACACTGGCCTCACCTAGTTTAAATTTATAAAAAAAAAATATGTGTAAAAGTGTAATTTAATAACCAGTTTGCAAAATAAAGATCATTTATTAGCAGTTTCTGTTATCTCATATAATCTCAACAGATAAACCTGGTTGATCATTAACATTAAATCATTATTTAAAATCATCACAACTGAGCAGTAGTCGTCCAGGGACACGTTCCCTATTTACGAACGAGTCGTGAGTTACGGACACAGTTAGGCTTGGGAGGCCACTTTGGATAATTTATATCTTTGTTTATTTATTTATTATTATCATCACCCCTACTCTCATAACGGTGAAAGAAAACATCATGGGAAATTGGCAAGTCCTGGAACCAAACATTCGAAGACTGTTTGCGGTGGTTTACGGCCTTACCTCTAATATTAAAGTAGAAAAAAGAAGGCCTGTCCCAGCAATAGAAACGTCAAAGCCTGATTATTAACATAGTTTCGATGGCGCACTTTGTCTATACTAATATTATAAAGAGGAAACCTTTGTATTTTTGTATGTTTGTATTGAATAGGCTCAAAAACTACTGGACCGATTTCAAAATTTCTTTTACCATTACTTAGAGGGATTCTTCCGAATCCGTGTAGGCTATATTTTATCCCGGAAAATAGATAGGATTTTTCGTGGTAGTGAAAATTGTGGAGTAAGGCGTCGAAAAAACTGCCGTACGTTAACGATTCTCGCGAACGCTGCCTATATTTAATATAAACATTGCACCCGTGCGAAGCCGGGGCGGGTCGCTAGTCTTTGATATACTTACTATATTTTCTAACGTAGTCGTCTATGAATCGTTTATAGTTAAGGAGGTACCATACAAACCAAAGTCTTGTTTTGTAATTTAAGAAATATATTACTACGTCAGATATGTACTTCATCACCAGAGACCTAAACGTATTTTAAAATCAACAGAGTTGCTATGGCGCCACCGACAACGATCTGCTTCCTGTACTAAAAGTTAGCAAAACATAATAAGGTATTTAAGAATAGCGTAATGAATGGACTACACGGCTCAACTGCATAGAGACCCTGACCTTGTGTTCCGCGTCGCTTGTTCGTGTTTTAATGGTTTTTGTAACCATTATAAACGCAGACGTGCGTGGGAGTTGATCTATGGAAGATAAAAGAGATTTGTTCGACATGAATCTACATAAAAGCCTTGCTATGTTAAATTGAGCGTTTTGAAGTATTCTATTGCGGTTAGGTTAGGTTAAATACGGAAGAATTATCACGGAAATACGTTGAAAACCGTATAATCCAAAAACATAATATCTAGGTGAGCTGAAACAGACCGACAATTAAATAAATTGATTTCTTGATCACTTCTTATTTGAAACTATGCCAGCCGATAAATTTGCGGTAGGAAGTGAAAACTTTTAAATTGATCCATCTAAAAATAAATACCTATTTTTTTTTTAAATTACTCTACGTTTCAGATTGTAGTTCACGAATTCAATATTATGAAAGGAATTGTATATTGGTTACTCAGAAATGCAGTAAATTTACGATTAGTTCTGTTATGGATGCAATTAGTAACAGTGATATCAAGGCTACGGTAGTTCTTTGACTGGTATAGTTTTTTAAACAGCTGCCATATTGCGATTTTTATAAGACTCTTACTACTTACTCTTACTTAGAAAATACTTTACCTCCCATGTGTTATTCTTTTTATTTTCTCTAAAAAGAGGTTTAGCAACATGGGTAGAATTCAAATTACTATCAATCTTGTTAACCCTTCCAACTAAGCTAAATTTGCTTGTGGCTGGAGTCGGTTCACGGCAATAGTGTAATGTAAGGTTGGGTTCGAACCCATGACCTCTCGATCACAAGTCCGACACCTTAGCCTTTAAGCTGTTACTATAATATAATACCATACTTATATATTAAATGTGTATTATAATTACCTATTTTATACTTACCTATCCAATGACATTGACTAGCTTAAATTAAATTAATATTAAAGGTTACGTCTTGGTTTTCCTCTAATTGTTTATCATACGCTAAGATACTCAGAAATTGCAGGCCCAAATAAATGTCCTTGCGATACGCCACTACAAAAATGCAAACTGCAACCAACGTATTTGACGCTAAAATGTGACTCTTGTAACCTACCGTCTAACAAGCTAAATTCTTTAAAATTTCGTGTTTGCCTTTTCTCTCTCACATATAGTTTTTCCTTGTCGTCCGCTGGTGGTGACCTCACCGCGCTTGCGCAACCAACCGGTCAAACGCTGTACGATGATCTAATGGCATTTCATACGTGTTTTTTTTGCAATATATTTACACTTTATGGTTCTGCATATTTTATGCGGCGATTATTTTATTATTATTATTATTATTATAGTCTAGTATTTTCTGAACTGGTTCAGAATAAGGTGGCTGCTAAAGATTGATGTATATTATGCACTTGGATTATGTCATTTTGCTTGTCTTATTAGAATTAACAGTATAACAGTTGTCGTTACAACAATAAATTATGTTATTCTTAGGCTGACGCGATAGACACATAAAAACAGTAATTTGTAGGACCAACTTCGCTTTTGGAGTATGTACTAAATATTTGACATGTCATTGTTCATAAGGACCATTACATACATGTTTTTTTACTGGCGGCGCTACACAACAAGTGAATCACAAACATTAACTGTAATTGATGGTCATTAGTATCTTTACAAGCACACTTAAAATAACTCTACCTGTTCATTACTGTTGAGAAAAACGAATAGATTTTATTACTACCTACATAAACTAACGCCAGTGGCGTGTTCTATTAATGGTTGCAATATCTGCTTTACTCATTAAATCTTAAGCTATTAAAGAGCAAACACTAAGCAATATTACTAAGCACTAACCAGAATAACCTGATTTAGATAAAACCTAGCCACTCTAGAAATAGCTTTTAAAAACTTACTAATCACGCTTTGGAATCAATAATATTGCGTGCACCCACATAAGGCTTTGCTTTAAAAAATACACGACGGACGACCTGTTTTTCTTGAAATAATCTTTGTTGTAAGTGTATAAGGTACGTTTTGGTATGATCAAAAATTTCGACCTTAAAAGTCCAGACGCTCTGTGGCTGGAATTCAAAATGGAAGATAAAAGTGGAATGTTGCGCTATCTGTGCTCTTGCGCATTCTGCATAATGTTGTTTAAGGATAATGTGGCTATTTATACAATCTATTGGTGTAATGAAAATTTAACGAGGCATTGTATGTAAGTGCTCGTGTTAAATATCTTTATAAGGTTTGTGTTTGGATTTAATAGATTTTTGTTAATTTTACTATAAATAAGTATACTTATAATAAGAAAATTACGACTTATGGTTCGTTTGTGGACTCGAAATTATATCGACCCGGTCGGCATGAAAATATGTTGAGAGAATTGAGAAGCTTAGTATAGTAGTCTATGTAGTGTAGGTCTTTTGAGGTAGGACTATTCAAAGATATATAATAAACCAGGGGCGTGCATAGGATTATTACAGGGCATGCGGCGGAGTAAAAACACACAAAAACTTCTTCTTTTATAGATTTTTAGCATAGCCACAGCCACGCATCGTAGCATGGTGGCGATGCGTGGCTGTGGCTATGCTAAAAATCTATAAAAGCAGAAGTTTTTGTGAGTAATCGGTCACAAAAACTTCTTCTTTTATAGATTTTTTGTGTGTTTTACTCCGCCGCATGCCCTGTCATAATCCTATGCACGCGCCTGTAATAAACTATAGATACGTTGTCCGCGCTCTAAAATGGCAAGTTGAAATCAAGGTAAGTGCCTCGTGTCTGTTTAGTTACGCACGAACCTGTGTCGCGATCGCTACACTACACATCTTAAGAAAAAATGTGTTTTGAAAGAAAATTAGGAAAAAAGCATGCCTTTGTGTATTTTTAGACGTTGCACTAATTATACTGCTTCCGTGAGAGGTCAAAATGTGTCATTTCTTAGGTAAATATCAACAGAAATACATTTTTTATTTTAATTTTTCTACACGGCTAATGGCGGCTAGCGTATGAATGAAGTCAGTCACGTGACGTTAGGGGAGGTTGTTAACTAAAGATGTACCTATATTCATCTCTCTCTAACATCAGGTGTACCTAAAGATTTATTTTCTGTCCCTTTCTTTACACGTATTAGATAGTAATTCTCTATGTGTGTGTTTCGTGCCGTTTTTGAGAGGTGTTTTGTGGGAATATGACGCGTCTATTATAATACGTCATTGGGACTATTCCAGTTCATTGCTGAAATAATAATAGCTGAGTACAAGAGCTCAGATTATACTTTATAGTTACTGAAAGAACTCTACAATTTGGAAATTTGCTCGCCAAATGAAGCAACCTATTACCTAAACATGTATTTTTACGACCAACTTATAAAAACCTTCAACAACAAACAACATTTTTGGTGACATCAGTGCAAGGGTAGGGATAGATCATAAAGTGTTGCTTAGTCATAGATGTACCACACTTATATTTAACGGTACTTAAGATATGAACGCTGTTGTTGTCACGTAGACATTTTGATGTTGCATCATAAAAGTTGTTGTTCACTACGTACCTCTACCTACCCAATGACTTAGGCTAAATTTAGGCCAAGTTTTAGTCGAAGCCGGAGTTTCAAACCGAGAGACGAAATTTAATGTGCCGTTTGAACCAATTACCTAAAATCAATACTACTTTAAATTAATAATAAATATTTAGAATAGTAAGGTCGAATCCTATTTTAATTGAGGCTATGTCCAAGCGTTATTCATCGTGACAAGTTACAAGATAATTTTAATCATTTCAGTGTGTGTTAAGTTAATATAATTTCAGTAACTAAACAGCTAACAGACACTTTCAATTTGAAAGTTTTAAAAATCATTGTATTGTTCAAATTTAGATTTTCAATTTTTGGCTTTGGTTGACGGTTGTAGCGATTATCGATTAACCGTCTCCGGAATCAGCTTCGGCCGAAAATCGACCTTCGGTCGGACATTACCAATCATCCTCTGAGGTATCTCGCAAGTTCTATGGAATCTATATTAATATTATGAAGCGGAAAAGTTAGTTTGTTTAACGCGCTAATCTTTGAAAGTGTTGGGCGGATTTTGATAAAATTTGGTAATGAAGTATCTTGAAGCTTCAAGATGTTTTTTTTTTTTAAAGATTATTACTAGGCAACTTTTTACCCGACTGTAAATCTATGTTTTATCGAGATAAAAATGTCAAGCAAAAACTATGTACTCCATGTTATGAATATTACGCAAACAAAGCAGTATGAAAGGCACTGTTAAAGTTTATATGGTGAAGGAGGCCAGAGAGCATTTTTATATATTAGTGCATTCCAAATAATTTTTCTGTTATACCTGCAGGATTAAGTGATGTTAATGGTAAATAGTGTTGTATTATTGTATTTACATCCTTTGATCACGTTTTCGGACAAACTTTTTCATAAACTGACATTTTTAATATCAGCGTTAGCATTTTCTTTTTACATGTCTCCAGTGTTTGTCAAATCCCTAACTTGGAATAACACTGTCAGTTTGACTGCAAGCCTTTAATACATTTCTTCCTGCATTCTGTCAAGCTTAGTAAGCTAAGTGTTGTCGTTTTTTAGTTGTAAATACAAATTTGTAAACAGAAGACTTCACGGATTTATTGGCTCTGAATTCTTACTTATAGTTAAGGTCGTATTTGCTTTCATTAAATATTCCTCGTTATATACAAAGAGTTAGATTGACCTGGTTCCCAGAACTAAAGTCTTATAAGGCACAAAGCTCTGGCATTATGGCCTAGTCGAGGACCTGTGTGTCGGTTATTTCATACTATGTTAATGAATTACGTAAATGTCCGCTTACCTTGATGACATCATGTTGTCTGTCATTCAGAGTCCTTCTAACATCCGAGTTTGAACTCTATATTCTACTGAGTATAATACGTTTTGAAATTTGTGGTGTATTTTTTGGAAGCAGACCTGAATTCCAAACTTTAATTCGCAATATCACGACAAATTGATATGGTTAGCTTTGTTGAATTATTGTTTGATCTTTGCATTGCATTGCATTTTTATATTGGTCAGAAGAATAATTTAATGCAAATATTATTTGTGTGACTGATAAATTCACAGTCGAGTATTTCGATGTTTCTCTTGAGCGGGGCTCGTGATCTTTGAAAAATAATGTAACTGTATTGAATATTGTCGTACTACCGTTAAAAGCGTGGCTGTTATTCATAACCATGACTAGCAGGCTAGAGTACGGGAATTTTCTAACGAGGTACTGTGGCCCCGAAACGTAAAGGCAATTGAAGGAACAGGGTGGGTTTTTAGTCAGTAAAAGTCTGACACTCCGTTTCGCTCCCCTCAGAGTGGGTCATTTTAGCAAATTTTTCCACCGCCAAAAAGGTCTGCTAAAATTGGAGCTATAAATTTCATGTCGTTGAACATCATTATTTTCTAATAGATAGATTAGAATGGATAACTGACGAATACAGATTAGGTATCACAAAATTCAAAGCTGACCTTTCTTTCATCGGGTTAGGTGTAGCGTAAATCTAGATATAATCGGGCTTCAAAGTGAACATTATTTGATACTAGCGAAGCAGTCTTTCTGGTAATTCACACAAAACCTTAATAAATTGTACACTTAGACCTTCTTGAAGTTTTTAGAGTTTATTGCGAATAGACAGATGCGGCGGGAGACTTTGTTATCATTACTAATATTATAAAGTGGAAAGTTAATTTGTTTAAACGCGCTAATCTCAGAAAATTCTGGTTGGATTTGGATGCAATTTAGTATGAAAATAGCTTGAAGCTCGAGGAATATTATAGGCTACTACTTACTACCTTTTACTCGACTGCAAAAAAGGATGGTTATGGTTTTATCGTGATAAAGTCCACGGCAGCGAAGTCCAACGCGACTGCGGATGAAAATAAAGATTAATCTATTCTAGATGTTGAATCTTTGTAAATACATTAAGTATATACATATATATACATACATCGGGCTCATCCGCAATAAAAATAAATAAAAAAAAACATATTTCGCCATGTTGCGCGAGAGTAGAATACACAGTCATATCAAATACACACTAAAATATCGAAATCGGTCGTATATTAGCAACAGGATTTGCTTGATGATATCTGGTTAGTATCAACTTACCTAGACATTAAAAATAGACATTAATATTATGTAACCTCTATCTGATATGAAGACAAACAGATAGAGTAGCAACCTTTCTAAACTGAGTGATTTGATTACGTTATATGTGTGCAAATCTAATCATTATTGTTCATAAATAAAGATTAGGTATATTTATATTAGTGAGTTATTTTTTTTTTCAATATCTTTTTTTTTAATTCTTGTCTTCTCTCTTAATTAATTGCACTTAATTTGGGAAAAGCCTGTAACGTTCTCTCTATTAGAGGGAATGGGCCTTAATCCACCACGCTGACTCAGTTGGTGGATCTCGCATCTGTTACCTAGGTAGGGTTCATGATTTCTGGAGCTTATCAATTTCTCGGGTCTCGAGAATTCTCGAGGTTAATTTCTCGGGTCTTCTCGGGTTGTCGATGAATTTACATTTACGTACGTTTTTGCATATTTTAACGGTTCCAATAACGTGATTAATCAACAAATTCAGTGTCTTTTCTCTTAAATAAAAGTATCAAAATAATTATAAAACTTTTATTATTGACAGTTTTCAACAAAATTAGCTTATCGTTTTCTTAAAGAAAACAAAAAAAAAAATCTATATATATATATCTTTCTGTCTGACTTATAATTACAATCACAGCATCATTTCTGGCTGGTTAAATAGAAAAAAAAATCAACTTAAAACTTATCAACAAAATTAGCTTCTATTAAACCAAACAAACATGTCAACATGAAAACGTTTACATTATCCTATATATAATTTAATTACAATCACAGCACCTTAGAAAAACAAAATCAAATGAAAACTTTGCTTTGTATGTTCAGCTTGAGATGTTTCATTGATCTTAATGAAAAATCTCAAGCTGAACATACAGCGAGCTGTTTCGAGCATTCTCGAGCTTAATTTTGAATTCTCGTCTCGAGAATTCCCGGGAAATCGTTGGACTTTGTTCCCGGGAATTCTCGAGCAGAGAATTCCCTACCTCATGATGTTTTCTTTCACCGCTTTGAAACCAGTGTTGATTATGAAAATGACACAAAGTATGTTCCAGCCTGGGTCTGAAGTTTGAACCCATGACTCATTAGTTGTACACAAACTTATATTAAAATAAGTAGGTACAGTGACTCCATAACAAGAATAACGCTGTTTCAGTTTTTACATTCTTATGTTGAAGTGTCGCTGCACGTGGACACTTGGAGGAGTTTTAATAAAACATGTATTAATGCTTCATGCAGGAATTACTTAAGGCGATAACGTGTAATGAAACGTATTTATACAGCTATTTAATTAGATAAACGATGATGTTTAATTAGAAATAGCAGGTAAAGATGACGCATTTTTTTTAATGTTACTTGCAATGTGGATAGCTTTAACATTACATTACAGATAGATTAACATTACTAGCAATCTTGTTAACCCCTCCAACTAAGCTAAATATGCTTGTGTCTGGAGTGGGTTCACGGCAAGTGTGTAATGGGTGGGGTTCGAACCCGTGACCTCTCGATCACAAGTCCGACACCTTATCCATTAGGCTATTGACGCTTCTTCTTCTTCTTCGCTTCTTCTATTTAAATGATTTATGTTGTTGATTGTTTTTCCTTCCTCTTACATGAAAATATCAGACCCATAAAAAACGTTTGATTATATGTATTTAAATTTTCTCGTGTGAACTGCTACTAGGCTAAGTTAGTATGGTTTCAAAGTCCTTTTTATATTAATATGTGTAATAAGTATGTATGTATGTGATATATATGTGTGATATAAGTATGTGTGATAAGTTTAGCGAGAGATCCCTTCTTCTTTATAGAGTAGGTAAGCGTAGATTTTGGTTATTGTGTTTAACATGAAGTACATAGGTACTTCATGTTAAACACAATAACCAAAATCTACGTATAAATAAATAAATCTACGTATAAATAGTAAATGTTATAGAACTTTTCCACTGTTGGGACACAGATCTCCTTTCTGGAATGGGCCGTAATAAACAATGCGGCTTGGTGGATACCATTACCTATACGAAAACAAAATTCTCCAATCCATAAGAAGGAATCATAGTGTATTACATTCTCTTTGAAGGAATCTAGCAAATAACTCAAGAACGTACCTAAGTAATAGTGATTTTATCTTCGTGCAAGATGTGTTGCAACCGCAAGGCACAGAACAATAGTGTGATTCATTATAAAGACGATGTTTTGTCTGCTCCGAATAATAAGCGGCGGACAGTTCTTGCTTCACACTTACTGTAGAGTCAAAGAAATATAAAGATTGATATTCAACAAATATTACAGATGGATTGTTGGTCGTAAAGTCCATCCTAAGGAAGATATCGCTATCAGTCATAAGACCACCATTCCAACCATAGGTTAAGGAATTGTGTAACTGGTCTGTTTCAATTATTGGTGTACAATAAAGAATATTCTAGCTATCTACACAAGGTTACACATTTTTGTGTGAGCTGCTGTTCTCCTGGCTGGGTTCATTCATTCGGCTGGGTTCATCATCATTAAAAGTTGTAAGATTTTGGTAAATTCTGAAAATAGAAATATTTCTGCTTAGCTCTTTTATACGTTGAATAAATTACTTGAAGTATTTAACCTACTCTTCAGTCTTTACTGCTCACAATGTTAGAGATAACTTTATGTATATCTACTAATGAGTGGCTACCACAGATCATAAAAACAGCGGTGGCTACTTATTTACGTATTTACTCTATGTAAGTACCTATTGTAACCATATAGGATCCGTTAGTTTATGCTACCTGTATAATGCATGTACTTAAAAACGTATAGCCAATATTTTGTTTTATGAGGTATTGTTAGTGGAATTAAGCTCTATCAATTTATGATGATGAGCCTCCATATCAGGACTTTATTGTTGGACACAGTACATTAAAACATTGCCATTTTCATTTTCAAAAGTGCATGTAAATGGTTTATTAATTAATCTATCTAATTATATATAACTCAATGGCTGACTGACTGACTGACATAGTGATCTATCAACGCACAGCCCAAACCACTGAACAGATCGGGCTGAAATTTGGCATGCAGGTAGATGTTATGACGTAGGCATCCGCTAAGAAAGGATTTTGCGAAATTCCCACGGGATCGGGATTTACACGGGAAGAACTTTCCACGCGAGCGAAGCCGCTGGCACAAGCTAGTTATTAATATAGAGGAAATTAACAGTTGCGTATTAAAAAATTACAAAAATGTCTTAAACTATAAACTTATCTAATACACAATCCACAACATTTTCCTCAAATGACTGTAAACATTGAAATTTACCTGTGAGCAGACATTTGCATAGTTGTTCAACCAAACTATTTATTATTACTATTAACTACATTATTGAGGTGGGATTAGTTTCATAAGCTTATATGTAGTGTATGTGTCCTCGCATATCTTAAAGGAAATAAACTAAAATATTAGAATGAAAAAATGGCAAGTTTAAATTATTTCTTTTAAGTATGTAATTGTAAGTATAATTATTATCTCCAATATACATCACAGGGTTATATCTTAATGTTAAACAACTAGCTTCTGCCTGCGGCTTCGCACGCGTATAAAGTTTTGCAACAGGTGTTCCAGTTTCCGAAATTAATCATAGCCTTATGTTGCCCAGACTAACCTATATAACAAAAAAAAAATTCTTTCAAATCAATGTACAGATAGTGCAATCCACGAAGACGCGCCCCACTATTCGAAAAAACGTCGTTTTCAATTGTGTCTTATTCGTAGATAACACGGATTTAAATTTTGAAAAAAACATATTACATAATTCATACTTTGATCTTTCTATTTCGGTCATCCGATACACGATTACTTGCATTTCACTGCAACTAATTAAATCGCAAAGACAAGTCTAAATTACAGTCTTATTCTTATTTTATTTGAGTTGTATTAAGCTTTGAATAATAAAACTTATACCATAATAAAGATCGTAAAAAATTTCATATATGTCTGTCGTCATAATGTGAAATTTGAAAATATTTATACCACTAATTTCAAAAATAAGTGTTTTCCTATTATTTTCATGCGCGCGGCCACGCGCCCCGCGTCCTTTAGTCCCGAGCGGAACGTGTTGGAGGTCGGACGTATGCCAATTTTTAGCGAACCTGCCACCCCCGCTAAGTTTGGTTCCGGTCGAGCCAATAAATCATTATAAAATAATAATTCCTATCGTTTAGTTTTAAATAGTTGTAATATAAATTGTTTTTATTAGGTACTTTAGTTATAATTTTGGTCAGTAAAACTAATGGACAAAATTAACAAAAAGAAGTGGTCATCGCTGGCTCTACGAAGGCTGAACAAACAAAAAAGTAAGAAGGCTTTGACAATATATAAATATTTAGACCTAGGTATATACATAAATATTTTTCTTTACTAACTAGGTTCTTTTTGTATTCTGA
The DNA here is from genome assembly GCA_943138885.2 of Tholera decimalis. Lineage (NCBI taxonomy): Eukaryota > Metazoa > Arthropoda > Insecta > Lepidoptera > Noctuidae > Tholera > Tholera decimalis. Next base: position 3,845,111 of record OW964557.2, on the reverse strand, counting down.
GGTACCTACTTAGCTACGCGGAATAGATTTCGAAACCACAAAATAATATATGTGACTATGTGTAAATAAACACGCCACGCGCGCAAAAGCTGTAATAGTTTATTTTTCTCGCGGAATAGATTTGCCAACCGCAAAAAGTGTGTGAAACAATTGAATTTGAACCCTATGTCAAAGCATATAAAGCCGCCACGTGCGCAAATGTTATAATGCTCTTTTCAAATGTCAGACTCAAAGGAAACTTTGACAATATTATTATAGGTACCTATAATTATACAAATTAATATTTTACTTTACTAAGTAGATAAGTACCTACGCAGAATAGATTTACAAAGCGCAAACATGTGTGTAAAACAAAAACATTGTTGACTTTCTTTCTCCTATAAAAAAATGAAAATGTTTCTTATTTTATTCAAAAAAATATTTCCAAAAATATCTAAATATAATATAAAAGTACTTTCAATAAAAAAGAAATCACAAAAAGATGTGATTAGAGCCTGGGTTTGATCCAGAATACTGACGGTTACCAATCCGATTCTTTACTAAACGCGCTAACAGAACGTCAGGTTGAATGAATGAAAAAAGGACGGTTGAAATAACTGACCGTATTCGAGTGTATTAGGTTTTATTTTCGTAAATGTAATAATGGATAAATGGTACAGTCGATCATTCGTCGCTATGACCACAGTATAAAGATCATACAGTAGGTCGACGCCTTTGATCTTGTGGAAAATGCCGACAACGTCTAGCTCTAGACAGTATCGCAACGGCCAGGGTTGTCACAAGTCAACAATATTTATTACACGCAGCACACTCGTGCCATAGTGTAGAAATATACAACATGACCATTTCCTACGAAAATATCATTTATTATTTTCGGTAAACTTCGGTAAACTTTATAACTCTCTGTCTTCGGTGTTCGTATCAACTTTACGCTGATGATCTGCAGTTGTATGCATCTACGCGGGTGGAAAGTTTGTCAGACGCTATAGGAGATGTAAACCGAGATTTAGATGCTATAAAACTGGTCTGATTGATTTGGGGTGACTGTAAGCCCCTCAAAGTGTCAGGCCATTGTGATCAGAAGCTCACGTATGATCATTAGAGTGGCAACTAGTTCACTCCTTCCTATCATTTTCAATTAAAGATCTCGGTTTGCATCTTGACTCTGCTTGGCTGGCAAAGTTTGGTTTGGTTTTGACTGGAAAGGGCTTTGCGGATTTCCTTAACATGAAATGTATTTTCCAGCATTACGGAGCCAAAGTGAGGTATTTTATGTGGTAAGTTAGACGCCGTGTCGAGACGTAAACTTACCGCAAAGACGGAGGCATTTAAATTTGCTTTTTCTTGTGCGGTGTGAGCCAGTGTTCCATTCAGTTTTATCATAACTAGGAGGCAGCGAAGGACGGTAAAAGTTCGAGTTTCACTTCGCAGTTTCGGAGTCTGCAAACCCATACTTCCATACTCGCCATATGACCCTGGGGCATGTATCTGGAGGAGAAAAGGTAGATACCGTTTTCACCACTAGGTCCAAGTAATTGGGCGTGTGGCCGTCGACTTCTGGAATGCAGGTTGCTTGGTGAACCAGCTGGTCGAGATCTAGCGATAAAAAAACCTGCGGGCCTCTACCAGCGTGCTCTGTTTGTTGGTACGGGAACAACCATTCTTTATGGTGGGCATTAAAATCTCTTAGAAAAACAAGCTTTGCCATCGGATATTTGTGCTGGGCCATTTCAGCTCCTGCAGCTGCCTCCGTAAGGTGGTCGAAGAGCCTAGTCATCTCCTGTTCACCGTTGTGCAATCAGTAAACAACACCAACAACGAGCATAGATGGTCTTGAGAAAAGTGCTTACATTTCTTTTTCATGAAAATGATTAATCAGAAAAAGTTTCACATCTTTGTGTATGTCTACTTTTTTAAGTTTTCCAATAAAGTATTCATGTACCAAAGGGAAACAGATAATATGTTGTAAAATGTCAAAAATGTGATATATCTTGTCAGGATGTCATGTATGGCTTTTTACTGCATTTCGAATCACGCGCACCCCCTAATGTTCCCCGTCCAATCTCCATTAAATGCCTTATCCCTCTTGTATTTACTCGATTTGTTTATGATCTATGTAGGTTCATTGAGATAAATAAAATAAAGCTGTAGCGTACTGTATTATCGTTTTAACATTTCTATGCCATATTTCTAATTTTCTCTAGCCACTGGTAAACTGGTAAAACATTGAGTGGTAACACATTTGACATTGCAAAAGCTGTCATGTCATGTTTGCGTACAAAATAATTTTGTTTTTTTTTTTACTTCAATTTTAATACTTTTCATCATCCAAAATACTTTACCAAACAACCTCCAGCGTTTATGAAATTGTGGTGGGTCCTCCACAAAAGCCGCAAGAGTTGAAGTTGAAGTCGAATCACGGCATTAGCCAGTTGTGCATAAATGATTGTAGTTTTTAGAGAAAAAAAAAGTGTGCGGTTGACCCTCGTCGTCTCTCTCGTCAGAAGACAGTCGTAAGTATTAACACTTTTGCGTTACAATTTCTGCCAGTTTAGAAGCCGCGTAAAATAAATACGTTCCAAAAAGTGTTTGTGTGTTGCTTTTATTGGTATAACTATTTAATTGAAAAATATTTATATTTATTATTTTTTAAACATAATATTTCACACAGAATACGTCTAAGCCCTCTTTCAATATAACAATTGAATTGTAATACAATTCTCCTAATGTAAGTGTGCCTACCTAATACTTGATTTTTTATACTGTGCCATGAAGATTTCGCACCCTTTGGGAAAGTCGAATAGCGCGCGGCGTGTAATTTTGAATCATACCCGTATTCATGATCTACGTGTCAGTCAGATTTTTTATACACCTTATTCACAAAAATAAATAAATATACTTATTTTTAATTATTACCAATTAGGTTCAAGTTTATACAATACGTACCTATTCTATCTTGAAAATACTTACTATTAAAACAAAACAAAATAAACATAAACTAATCAATTCAAGTTGATCTACTGAATTGCTCTATTCTGTGACGCATCTTCGTACCTACTTGAGTTCGTGAACTCATGAGCGGTGCGCTTGGCGCGCGCGTCTCCCGCGCGTCGTAATTTGTTACGTTTTGCTATTCGTTGCGGGGGCTGGGGTAAGCGTCGAATACCTACGGTGCTCGGGACAAGCCGGCCGATGAATAGACTAATCAGGAGAAAGCGTCATGGTCAAAGGGAAAGATGCCCTACTTAAATTTTATATATTTTTAATTTAAGGTGGGGATATTTATACCCCCCGCACCCCGCGATCCCCTCAGCCTAATTGGTGGGGCTCGTCTTCGTGGATTGCACTATCTATAGTAGTTCCGGAGTTTAGCGTGTGCAAACAAATACAAAGACAGACATTTTATTTTAAATCATTTTATAATCTTGTTCTGTTACTGTTACTAGATCTCTGTCAATTATTTTTTGTAAATATTTTCAATGGTACATACAGACACAGTTTTTTCACCGTTTTGGTATATGTTTTTATTATCATATAAATCCAATAAACGATTAACTCTTGATTCATAAAAATAATTGCTATCAGTTCCACCTTATAATATCGATTACTATCAAGGCCCATTGGTAAGTATGTTGTACCTACTAACCACTAAACTAATTTTTGGGTCAACCTCGTAATCTTCGGACAAGGTTAAAATAATTGAACCGGCTATATAATTTTGCAGACCGGTGTTATTTGCTAATCCGAAGATTTTTATTACGTACCTGTTGTACATTATAGATAGCTAGAGATGGCAAAATATTATCTGAAATAAAGAATTTTAATTTGAAAATATCAGGACAAGGAACGATGTATAGATTATCCTATTTCCTCATTATTGCTGTCCCCGACAGGGTCCATATTGATCAAAATTGTCTGTAATTACCCATGTACCTATGGAATGCTATAAATGACTGCATTAAAGGTATGTCTTATGGTTTTTTATTTTATAATTGATAGGCATACGTTTGACCACCATCTCACCTGATGTTAAGCGAGGATGTGGTCGAAGATGAAGCACGCTTTCCTAGAAGTATCCTATTCACTCTTGACTTAAAGACTCCCAGGTTATAGCTATCAGGAAACACAGACTCCGGCAGAGAATTCCGCTTCTTAGCTGTACGCACGATGAAAATATTCCCAAAACGCACATCGCCGAATTAAATTGTGCAATTCCATCGCACACTCCCCGAATTGTAACCGATAGAAAACTGATGACTAACGACCGATAGGCTTGCAACACGCCACCGATGTTCAAGGCTCTGGAGCTTTGCTTCGGCCAGTTTCTGGTTGCCAATGAGCCTCTTGGCCCGTTTCTCGATAGTCTCAAGTGCATCAAGCTGGTTTTTCTTCTGGTATATCGATATTAGAGATTCTGGTAGTTGATGCTGATGCAAATATAATGATTACTGGTCATGAAATATTAATTATTTAAAATGACAGGCCATTATATAAATAAATGATTTATTTTTCACGTTATATTGAAGTATCAAATCTGCCCCCTGTTGTAAAATTGTTCGAAAGAGTTACCGCGGCCTCGGAACACAAAGGGCAAATTACGGAACACGGATTCGTTTTAGTCAGTAAAAGTCTGAGTCACCCTCACGCTTCCCCCAAATCGGGAGGCAGTCATTGGATGATTGTTGATCCCATCCTTAAAATGCAAGGCATGTTTGATTAAATCGTTATAGTTGATTAGAGTATCTCGTAAATTATTAAGACTTTCTACATTATCATCTGCCTATCACCACTTACGTTTGTTTACCTCTGTTAAAGAAACTATTGCTCTGTCAACTTCCTTATGACACTACTCTTTAGAATTCTTGAGAACTGAACTATCCATCACCACCAATTAAGACGAAGGTTCAATTAATCTAATAGATGTTCAAGATGTTCCAAGAACTAGACAGACAAACAAATACTGTGCAAGCTATTATTGGCAATATAAACAAATCTTTCCCGCTAAGAGCCGATGACAGGGCAGTCGTAAATTGGTCGTTTCACTACCTGATGACTGCTGTTAGTTCTGTTCTTATTTATTACTTGGCAAAAGTTAGATACGTATCTAGTAATACACTGAAATGTATACTTACATCTCAAATTGAAGTGTCTGTCTGTAATTTCAAAATAAGCGTTTTTTCTCAAGTGCTAAATAGACTAAAAAACAAATTTAAATTAAAAAAGGAAACTCTAAACTAGCTTTCAATGGGCTTTCACTAGAAGATGCTTCCTCAATCTATTAGCCTCCTCTAAGTTGATAAGATTGTGGAGGCATCTTATGCGCTTATTTTTTTCTCTAAAATATTTGCATAAAGTAATGGAAAGAGGTTTTTTAGACTTCTCGCTAATTTTAGCTGTAATGCTAATCACTATTCAATATTTCTTGCCCTAAAAAAAGCTTTCTCAAATCTTATAGTAACAATAGAAAGTTGCAACAAAGAAAGTCAGTCACTTTAAGAGTGATTTCACTAAACGCATCTAACGGTAGATATTTACAGTCGTTATTTTATTAGAACTAAGATTAATAGTCTGAAGTCTATCGGGCCAAGTGTCGTGGGTAGCTATCAATCATCTAAAAGATAGTTCCGTTTCTCCAACAGTTATGATCAGGGGCCATACCATGACGTCCGAGCGAGAAAGAGGGATGAAGCTATGCACGCTATATAGCTCCATCTCTCTTTCTCGCTCGAACGACTCACGCTTGGTATGGCCCCAGGACTGATTTAATCGCTTGCAAATAATATTTTTTTTGTAATATGAGCTAGATATTATGCATTTGTGTTTTTATTTGTCAGCAAAGGACTATTACTTGAAGTTAGTTTTTCTGCCCTTTTTTTTTTTAGCGTGGTAAAATTATCAAATAAGTCCTCCCACCCCGGGCAGGTGGGAGGGACTGTCAGACTTTTACTGACTAAAATCCACGGTGTTCCTTCAATAACCCTTTACGTACCGGGGTCACGGTAACGGGATGAGTCCCACGACCCCGGCAGGCTTCGGCCCTCTACGGGGGGGCCTCGTCATATTGCTGACGCTCTTTGAGGCGCGCGTGGAACACGACGCGCCGTCGACCCGGGCATGGTCCATGGTCGGACAGCGAGTTGCCCTTTATTCGCTGTCCGCATGCCCGCGCCTACGGTGGCCGGAGATCGTCGGCTGACGTCCGACGCCGTGGGCGTCTACCACTGCGGCTGGGCTGGAGGGAGGACGCCATCCTCTCCCTCACGCGGCCCGCCTCCTCCTTCGGAAGCATGACTGCTTCGCAGAAGGAGGCGACCGCTTCCCACTCCCTCTCGCCCCGCAGCATGGCCTCGACCAATGCCGGGCGCGAGAGGTCTCCGCCTATTGCCGCCGTGAGGACACGTCGGTGCTCTGCCTAAGCGGGGCAGTTTTTCTGCCCCTTGGGGCAGATGTTATATTACGGTATATTACAAGTAATCGTGAAACCCACGTGCTGTATCATGGTGAACAGATAGGCAGTCGCTCCATGTAAAACTACTACTCACATGTTTCCGGTTAGACTGAAAGCCGAAAGGAAAACTCGATGATGAGTATGTAATATAATGTGTAACATATCGATTAAGTAGGTAAAAAGCGAACTTAAGTAATAGACTATACATACAGTTATTATTATATACATTTATTTCAGACAAAAATTATCCACATACACATAATTAAACACAATACAAATGACATACAAACAAACACAAATTACACATAATACGCACACTACACAATGAGCATATTAATTCATACCCTATCTGCTCCATGACTTATACACGGGGGCATGTAGGGCCCGCCAATGCCGCAAAAATGGGCCGTCCAACCTGTTGGCAACGACGACGGTAAGGAGACTATTACCGCTGTCCCGCACTCTACCCGCTATCGAGGTCGCCCTATTCCGCATTATTGTATAGAAACAATTCACGCGCATGTTTGCGAACATTCCCGACGCGACGCGCTGCAGAAGCGAGGCAGACGCAACAGTGCCCTCAACGCGTTGTTGTACTGAACGAATATTGTACAATATTATGCAACTTACAATATCATAAATTGGGATCAGAAACAGATTCTAAAACAAGAAGTTGACAACATGCTTGTAAAATAACAAAACAGGTTTTTCTACTAAATCGTAAATTTTGCATTACAAAAAACTTGACCTTGATCATGCCAGTGTTGCAACATCTATACAGGTACAGGTTTCTCATTTTATTTTATTTTTACTTTATTGGGGAAAACAAACGATATTACATTATATATGCTTCATAGAGTACATTTTAACAAATAAATTATTAAATGTAATAACTACTACATTTTTCACAGATTACTATGCGGTGGACGTGACAATAGTATGCCCAAATAAATAATGTTGTAATATTGCCCACCAAATATAAATAGGAAACATAATGAAGACGTAGGATAGAAGGAAGAAAAAATTAACTATCAAACCATTCATCAAACTTTAAGATAGGATACTAAAATAGCAATACTTGAAAACTTACAGCAACTATGAAAATCAATCATGATTTTTTACGGGAAGCATATGGTTAGTCGATATTCTTCTCTACGTGTCAATTGACTTAAATCAAGTTTTGTTCTATCAAGGACACGTATAAATCTTGGAAAGTGCTGGTAGTTGTGCACGACAAGTAACTAAGGAGGTGAGGCATTACTTGTGATGGGGCTACACACTCACTAGTATAGCATTTGAATGGATGCAGAATGCCCCATTTGGCCACATTAGTTTCATAACGGTCAACCTGGGTTCTGGGTAAGATAATCTGATGGGAAAATGAAGTATGGAAGAGTAAGGTGTTCTAGATTCTCTTCAGAGTGCATCTTTCATCTACCGCACTATTCTGCGATGATGTCGAACTAGGTCCAGTCGTATCGTCACACTGCCAACATCTTTCAGCGGAAATGTTTATTTAACAATTTTATAACATCAAGTAAACAACTAAAAAATATCTGATTAAAGCAATCAACACTCGATTAAATCAAAGGAGTAGTTCACATCCGTACAGTCGATGATGTAACGAACGTCAACGACCGTCAAGGGCCACAGAGCCAAGGTTCGCTTGACAAAAAACAAATTGTGCCAGCGTGCCAACGCATGATAAACACTAGTGTCCAGATATTGTTGTTAATTATACGGCTGTGAGTCTCCTAAGTGATTATAGTACATTCAATTATGACAATGATTTTGATGAAGTAGCCCTGGGAAGAACCATGAATTGGCCTATGGTTGAAAGTATTTTGTCATCTTCCACAGCTCTGTTCCGATCAAATTTAGTATTTACCGGCTCCAAAATTAGGTGTTCCTGTGGTATCTTTCCCATATTTGTTTATTTTTGTTTTTGTCATGCAGTAAAGCAGTGTTGCAGCTTTACTCTTCAGTTAAACTGATGATGTCAACTTAAAGGAAGGAAGATCCTCAATTGCAACAAGGATGTGCTCACAGTCTGTGACCTTTGCCTAAATATTGAATACAATATATTTATATTCTTGGAATACCACTTTCCTCGTATATGTTTGCATTTATCATTCACTAGCTTGTGCCAGCGGCTTCGCCCGCGTGGGAAGTTTTTCCCGTGTAAATCCCGATCCCGTGGGAATTTCGCAAAATCCTTTCTTAGCGGATGCCTACGTCATAACATCTACCTGCATGCCAAATTTCAGCCCGATCCGTCCAGTGGTTTGGGCTGTGCGTTGATAGATCACTATGTCATTCAGTCAGTCAGTCAGTCACCTTTGAGTTATATATATTTAGATTGCTGTAATGTAATTGTGTAATTTATAGAAGTGAATTTATAAAACTGATTAACTATGCCAGTAATTTTAGCTAGCTCAAAATATCGCCTCTCAAGTGAAATACTTCACCGCAAAGCGGGAACTTTCCAGTGTTATGCTAACATTTCTAAACGATGTTGTCGACTACCTCCAATGACCTATTTCCTATTGTTATAACCTGTTCTAAGCAGATATTCTGTTATGCATGTTACTAAATGTTAATTTAATACCTAGGTAACATTGCAAAAAAATTAAGATGATGATCTCGGACCAAAAAAAAACAAATCTTCTGACAGTCTTAGCTTGTTCTTTTGTGAATGTTGCACATCAAGTATAGGTTGTATCTGTTATTAACTATGATTAATAGGGTTGACTTTTTCGTAAAAAAAAAATTCGTAACTGAATGAAATTGATCACACGTAGTTGAGTGCAGCATAATATTAATAAGTTTCCTCAAGCCGTTACGTGCCAAGGCTGCCGTTAGATCATCGTCTTGTGGTCGGCTTGTTTACTTGTAGTTTTTATTTATTACCTACAAGAAGGTCCAGTGAGATATGAAAGGTCTTTTTTATTGAATTATAATGTTTGAGAAGATTGGCCTTAATGTGTCTCTGCTATAATTTATAACATGTGGTTGCTATGATATGATATCCGGATCTGTAAATCACTTTATTATTTATATTTTTTTAGTGTAAAAATCGTTGTTGAGGGAAGATACTGATCTAATACATGTTCATTAATTTCAAAAGATTTAACGTTTACTTTTATGAGAGCAATGGTGGCCTGTGGTTACGGGCCCCACTTGCGAGTTGTAGTGTTCTCGAACCCAGTCAGACACATTGAATTGTGTGGATTATATTCTCACCAATGCTGTCAAATTGGTAAAGGGTAACATTGTGAGGAAAGTTACATGTCTTAGGACCAAAATCTCAAAGACATGTGACATCTACAAACCCATGGGATTGGGCCCGTGTAATGGATTACTAGCAATTTCCTCATAGATAGGCGTTTGGCAGTAAGAACGTAATAAGAAGAATTGTTTTTATTATTAAACGTTTATACGTTTTTAACCGACTTCAAAAAAAGGAGGTTTAAAATTCGTCTTGAACTTTTTTTTTTTTTTTATTTTTTTTTTATTTATGTTACCTCATAACTCGGAGATGGCTGGACCGAATTGAAATTTTTTTTTTGCGTTTGGATGGGTATACTTTCTAGTTGGTCCCATTGTTACGAAATCAGGATCTGATGATGGGATCCTGGAGAAATCGAGGGAACTCTTCAAATATTATAGGCACACCTATAGCGTTTTGGGTATTTCTTATAGTACCTTGAGCAGTTGCTTTCGAAAAGTACCATTTGAGGAAGTTGAACTGATGATGAAGACTACAGATGGCCATTGAAACTACTCAATAATAAGTATTTCGTGGATTGCGATTCGATTACTTGAGGATGAATGTTAAGCACTTTATGCTCATCACAATGCATAATATGGTGATGTAGAGCTGATAGTCAAGTACCAGGAGAACTCCTCAAAAATTAACGGCTATGCATTGGGAAAAGCAATATTTTGTTAAAGGTGATAAGTTGTTGATATTATGGCTTTTGTAACTAGGTAAATTATAAAGCGACCCACTAAAAAGCGTGAAAAAAATTTTTTTGCAAAAAATAGAACCGACTTCCATATCAAAACACTACAAAGCCAAAAATAACTTTAATTTTGGAAGGCGGTGTGACAAAAAAAGAAAATACAAAACCAATAACACCGACTACCGAAATTAAAGTTATTTTTGGCTTTGTAGTGTTTTGATATGGAAGTCGGTTCTATTTTTTGCAAAAATTTTTTTTATACAAACGTGTCAAGCGTTAGTGAAAAATCAAAATCTTTAGGTAGGTATTTAGTTTTTTTAAAAAGCGCACTAGCGGTATGAGTAGAATTCACATTACTAGCAATATTTTTAACCCTCCAACTAAACTAAATGGGTATGCTTGTGTCTGGAGTGAATTCACGGCAATAGTGGGTGGGTTTCGTTACCTTTGGCTAAGGTGTCTAACATGTGAATTAATGGTCATCCGGGCCAACGTGACTTGCTAGCCTTATAGGTATTGACGATAAATAAATAATCAGAGTGGTTTAATATGAATTTTTAACTTGAACTTTCAGCCCTATTTGTTAACCCTGAATTTCCAGCTTTAGGTCTCGTTACTAATGCTCTAATGCTGACTTCAAGCCACCTGTCACTACCTTCACTACAAAGAAAGACATAGAAATAGACTCATCTCGCGGCGTGTTTACATCGGGCGACCTTGGCATCGATTCGTTTTCGTCTGGTAGTAAACGTGTAGACACATCGTGCGGGTTTTCATTTTAATTTCGTGTTGATTGAATTCTTTTTCTTGGAGAGAAACAGTAGTTGATAATGGATTGTGTATCAAGGACGGACTATACATAGATGTCTTGAATTTAAACTATTTGCTAATTAAAAAAAAACTGATTAATCCATCTGTGCGTCAGCGGGTGTCTTATAAACTGGAATAGATAAGAGGAGTTGAAATTTTCGTAGACTAAATAAAAAAAAATGTTGGACGGAAGTACACATATGCGAGCCCGGCGAATTTTTTAATGACACTGAAAGTTTTATGTTTTGCTTTTGAATGTGGCAATCTACTAAAATGATTAGGTATACGAATCAACAATTTGGTGTTATTATGAAATCCAACGGATAGGTGACATTTTCCATCTGATGGTTTTGTTAAGTTAGCAACCGACACGTTCTTTTTTTTTCAAGAATATTAATATGTAGTATTGTGGTGTTTCCTTGAATTATTCATGATACCTACGACGAATAAAAGAACCAACGGCTTTTTTATTTTCTTCCATGGTTTTATCACATTGTGAACGTGCTCTAACACATGTAGCGTTCAATTACCACGTTCACCTTGTCAAAGATATACCTACAATTATGTTGTAGATAAGTCTGAACTTAATACGATTTTTTGAAAATTAACCTTGCTACTAGAACGTCTGTAGGATCGTAGTATGAGAGACCATTAGTAATTATGAGGTCGATCTTTCAAGTTATATCATTTTGAAAGTTATCCTAAGTATCGGTACTATAGGTGCGTTGGGTTCTATAATACATGCTTCTCTTTGAGTCATTGCCTGTTGTGATTGCGGGACTGTTCTAACGCGCTCCGGATGCCAGGGAAACTGAAATAAACGAGTTCATTTAGTCTAACACTCCCTTCAGCTCCACCCAGGGCGGGAAGAACTTTTAATAATTTCACCTTGAAGAAAAATACAAAGGATTCCATAGTTTAGTGTTAAGCAGTAGAATTAAGGACTTCATTTCGGAAACAGATGTTACAAACGATCACAATCTGAAGGGGGACTCAACAGCTACCGTCATTACCATCCTAAAAGAGGTACACCGGTCATCTTATCATCAACAATATTTTAATAGTGCACCTATTGTGTCATAAAGAAATACCTTTTTCATAACAGGTGCAAGAAAAACACTCATGTTATCTATGTAGTTTACTCAAACAATCAACCTACTAAGTCCAGTGAGACAGTGTCAGGGCTATGCATATTTGCCCATAGATAGTGAGACGACTGTTAATGGTTACAGTAATGGGAGTGACATCATCGGCGTCGGCACAATGTCAAATGGGGCTTACGTGTGTAGGGTGAATAGTTTGCTTTTAAGATAGGTTATGGGTGCGGCAGTTTCAGTGTTAAAGGCTATTTTTTAGTAAAATGAAAGCTTTTGAAAACAAGAATATATGTCAAAGTATTTATGAAACAATTCATTGTTTGAGATTCTCGTCATTGCTGTTGACTACTCTTCCGAGCACGCGTGGAACCCTGGAAAGCAGTACTTTAGGTTATATTAATTCACATTGCGTGAATAATTAACATAATTACACAAACAATCTGTAACTTTCCATAAAAGTAAAATTTTTCGTAAAATTTAAACAATTACTGTTAAATTGTTGGTTAGTAAAACAATGGTTAATGTACTTTCATTGGACAGGGAATTATTCTGTTTATTAGAGTACTTTTTACGCAAATATTAAATAAAATCGTACCTAAATCATACCTAAACGACACGAATGGTAGTTATAATATTACCATCATGTCTAAAAATGTGTAGTATTGGTTGAAAAGTTTATGTTTGTTCCTTTCCAAAATATCTGAATGATTACACACAGGTTACATACTCGTAAATGAACATAACAAAAACTCTTTCAAAAAATTTTAAAAAATTATTAATTTAAAATTAATAATTTTTACCAACAGGCACACATGGTAGAATACGGCCCAATCCCTCTTATAGAGACGAGGCCTATGCTATGACCTAACTTATAGGCTGATTATGTTATGTGATATACTTTCGGGCTTCAAGGCTTAAAGAGTATTCATTTTAAAGATACAAGTATATCTGTATTTACTTGTACTACTATGTATATACTTTATAAAGAACACCTTGTTCAAGAAAAGCCGTAATACAACAATTCTCTTTGTTTTACGATTTCGAAGTTGTAATTGTTCCATAATTATATTTGGTTGGCTGCCCTTAGGCTGTGCCCGTTGGGAATCCGGCCAGATCAGATTGTATGATATGGCAATTCTTACCGAGTTAGAAAGGGTTTTAATTGAGATCCAAAGATTTTATTTGTGTGTAGTACTATGTAGGATGCCAACGAGTTATTTATAGGACGCCTTTTCACGCTCCCGTAACAAGGCTTTTTTCATAGAAATTAAAGTAACTTATGTTACTTGCTGGTAATGTAGCTCTGTTTAAATAATTTTCAAATAGGTCCAGTAGTTTTTGAGTTTATCAATTATTAACAAACAAAGCTTACATCTTTATAATATATATAGGCTATACTCTTTATTGTTCTTCTGGACACGGATTGCGAAGAGGTCGGACGCATAATTGGTGGCTTGAAATTGGGTAGTAGCACTGGATGTGACGGTATCTCTGGCGAACTGTTAATAAGTATAAAAGAGTATTTGGTATCCCCTTTAATAAGACTTTTCAATAGTTGCTTTAAGCTAGGTGTTTTCCCTGATGTTCTCAAGCAATCAATTGTAGTGCCTATTCACAAAAGTGGGAAGAGAGACTGTGTCAATAATTATCGCCCAATATCTGTCCTGCCGTCTTTGTCTAAGGTCCTGGAGAAAATTATTAATAAGAGGCTCGTGAAGTTTTTGGAAAACAAAAACTTAATGTCCGATGCTCAATATGGTTTCAGACGGGACAGATCTGCAGACGATGCTGTAAATTCATTTACAGAATTTATCGCGAAAAATCTTGATAAAAAGAGAAAATGTCTTACAATATTCATAGACCTCGCAAAAGCTTTTGACACAGTCTCCCATCCTAAACTACTGATGAAACTTGAAAGCCTGGGTATCAGAGGAGTTCAATTGCTTTGTTTAAAAGTTACCTTTCGAGTCGTAAACAGAGGGTGAGAGTGGGTGACGAAGTGAGTGAAGAGTGTTCTGTTAACTTTGGAGTTCCACAAGGAAGTATTTTGGGCCCTTCATTATTTCTTTGTTACATCAATGACTTATGCCAACTAAACCTTCCGAATTGTAAGATTATCTCCTATGCAGATGACACAACTCTGACCTTTTTTGGAGACTTATGGCCTCACCTGTTTAACTATGCTCAAAAAGGTTTTAATAAGGTGTGTCATTGGTTAGCTACCTATTTGCTTACCTTAAATCACAACAAAACTCACTTCATAATTTTTTCCCTTCGAAATATAGGCGCTCCCCAACATACAATAATAGCACACTCATGTGACCAATTTCCGACTATAGCTTGTAACTGCCCTCTTATTACTAAAACAAATTATATAAAATATCTAGGAGTAACTATTGATGAAAACTTCAAATTCATTGAACACATAAGTAATGTAGCTAAGCGAATACGTAAACTCGCATATATATTCAAACAGTTAAGACTTGTGGGCGACTCCAGGGTTATGAGATTTGTTTATCTGATGCTTTGTCAATCCGTTCTCACCTACTGTATTTCTTCATGGGGTGGGGCAGCTAAGAGTCATTTATTGGAACTAGAGCGGGCTCAAAGACTGATACTCAAAATTTGTCTATTAAAATCAAGACTATTCCCAAAGTCAGAACTATACAATCTGGCGGAGGTCTTGTCGGTTAGGCAATGTATATTCTCTCCGTTATCCTCAAACAGCACAAACTATTACAGTACAATTATAATAACCCAGTTTTAACCCGACGCCGCAATTTCCAAGTATGTCATGCTGCACCATCCAGAACAGCCTTCAGCGGTTATTTCTCCTTCTTTCAAGGACCACGGCTGTATAACTTGGCTAATGAGTTACATAATATCTATCCAAATACGAATAGGGAATGTAAAGGGAAGATCACTAAATGGCTTCTTGGGCTTAAGTATGAGGAGACAGAAAGACTACTTAATAAACACAGAGACTTTTGAGGTAAAGGTACACACATACTAGCACATGACACACACAAACACACACACACAAACACACTCAAACGCACATAAACACACACATTCACACATGCACGAAAACGTTTTCAAAACTAACACGCTCCCTTAATTCTAATTTTCCAATTTGACCTGTTCTGTAATGTGTCTGGGTTAATGTGACCAGGAGACCCATAACACAAGTTTTCTTAGTATCTATATAGGCTCCTGTCTCCCTACCAAAAAAATTGTTTAAAGAAATGTTGTTTTATGTATTTTGTGGGAGAAAAAAAAAATAAAAAAAAATTGTACCCCATAACAGAATTAAACAACGACTTAACAACTACAAATATACATCTGGTATAAGTCAAACCAGAATGGGAAATGCTCCTCCGAAAAAAAAACTTTTTAGCAAAAAGTAAAACCGACTTCTATATCAAAACACTACAATGCCAAACTTTAATTTCGGTAGTCGGTGTCATTGGTTTCGTTTTTTTTTCACCTCCTCCTTTTTTGAAGTCGGTTAAAAAAGGAACAAATGGCATGTAGAATGTAAATGACGTGCTCATGTTCAGCCATAAAGATGAAACAATTCGTATCGATAATAACGTTGACAAAAATAAAAACATACCTCCCGATAACATTTCACTAGTAAAGTAATCAGACACGCAATCACTGTTATGAAATTGATCGTAATAATATAGGGCTGCTTCGGCCGAATCTGAATGCAAATATGTAGTTTTCTATTTGTTAAAAAAAACTTTTAAGAATTTTATACATTCCAGACTTCAAAGCAAGAGTGAGTAGACATCTTCTGGGCTTGCTCGTTCCATCGCAGACCTCACCTATCGCTTACAGTAAAGCAGGATCGAGGTCAAGATTGAATAAAACTAAACTTAAAATTTAAATTTCTCGTCAATAATATTTTCTAAATGTCAAAAACAAGAATGCAAAAAATCGAAGCATAATAGCTGTTCCCTTTATGCAAGTAAACTCTTTGGAGACAAATAAAACGATAATATAAAAATTATACACCTACAAATCTTCAAGATACGTAGATCAGGATATGGAATCCAATAACAGAACACAAAAGGTTATCAACCCTGCTCCAACTTTGAAGATAGGCCATTGTCCGTGTCTGGTTGTGCCATGCGTGCGCTTCTCCGTTTCGGAGTTACAAGTGACAGCCAGATATGCGTGACTGATAATTGACAGAAGCCTACAGGAACCCCATGGCAACAATGCGTTTACAGAAAATTGTTCAGAATCCATTATCGTCCGTTATAGAATTTTATTACTTTCTTATAACAGAATTATCCAACCTTATGAAAGGTTATACACTCGTTAAAGTTAACATTTTCTGTGCTTGTGCTGAATTGCAATACATTCTTGTGATAAATTACAAATCTTTAACGAAGTCATTCTGAGCTTATAATTAGTCGCATCTAACTAAAGAAACTAATTATATCCCGTAATTACACTTCTAAAGCTTCAATCAAGCTTGCTTATTAAGCTGTTAATACTCAATTCACTACAGTACCTGCTTCAGTCAAAAATAGATCCACTAACGTTTAGCCAACACTGTAAGAATCTATCAACATCCTTATAACGCAATCTCCAAATATTTATTCTCCAGGGCAGGCAGAGTCTATGAACTCATAAACTAGAAATAGAATTCTGATAATTTTGCTGTGTATGTAAGATTGGCTTTATTTCCGATATGAACTTCTTCTACGATTGAATGGAGGTGATCATATAAAAATAGGGATTATTATTATTTTTTTTTGGAAGTCTAAACATAATTGTCTGAAGATGCCACCCCAATGAAAAACTAATAGATATGCCCCTTCTTAGAGCCATTTTAGATACGGATAGATATATCTACAAGGAAGATCTAAACGCTTCGGCTATTTCAGTCAATACCATTATCCTAGCAGACAACTTCCAATACTTCATCTTCTGTTAATATTACTACTATTCATAGTCATAACAACAACACAAGTAAAATTAATATTTACTCTTATCGTAACAGTATCCTTACTCCTAGTGCATTGAACTTGGCAGATGTAGCGTCTGCATTAGAGAAAGTGACTCAGACCATTGTGATTTAGTTGGTTAGTCTGTCCGTGCCAAATCTGGCGTTGGAGTCTCATTAGACATCGTGCCAAAAAGGTTTTATGGTAGTCTCAGCTATTCTTGCCAATATATTTGAATACTTTTATGGGTTTGTTTAGCGTTCGGATACAATTTTTAGCAACTGTATTGAGTTATAGGCCATTTGGGGCAGTTAAATCTAAGTTTTTAGCAATTAGCCGTTATTTTTGTTTTTATGATGTTTTTATTCATAAGGGTGTATGATGAATTGATGACGATAAAATAATTAATTATGACGATAAGGTAATTCCTACGTTTGTTAAGGATGTACCTATACGAATAAATTAATTAAAAAAACCGTTTCAGTTTGTTGATTTCTAGAACTCACACTGGCATTCCCTGTGTCGTGAGTTAAGGCCTCCTTCGTACCGCTTATATAATATTTTTGTATTTTAGATTAACTGTTTCTAAATCGGTTATTATTTAACAACAAATATATTGAGTTAAAAGCCCGTGGTAAAACATTATATTTCCTTTGTTACAGATGAACAAGAAAGAGTACAGAAGAAAACGTTTGTCAATTGGATCAATTCACATTTATCGAAGGTAAGAGAGCGTAATAAGTAGTAAACAAAGTACCAACATTTTGAACAACTTTAGTAGGTACATCGCAGCGAACAATTTCTAAGATTTATCGCAAGGAAAGATTGCGAAGAATTTCGTTTGAGTAGTAATGACTACCTGCCCTACCCCAATGTAGACGATACAGACAAGCAAGCAATTACGAAAAACTTCCCCTGCAGTATGAGGGAAGTCAGTTCAGTAATAATGGGTTATTTTGAGTCGATCCTAGTAGATAACATTTATTGACTTATTACGGCCTCCTTTAATACGACCGATCAATTAGTGTAATTGCAATTTGTTTACAAAATATTGCTCCATTTATGAATATTAGCGTCTATTCCATCTAGATGTTTTCTTTGATTAACTTAATAATTAACTTTTAATGTTTTTATAACGTAGGTACAGTAGCAAAAGTCACGTCTGAATGCCTTTTTACCGTTTTTTTTTTTGTGTGTGGCATCTCGCAGGTCAACCTCTGAGGTTGTCGGCTGCTTAACCGGGCTTGCCTGTGGTTGCCTTAATTAATAAATTAATTAAAGCCTCCAGCCAGGGCTTATTAAAAAAACTTACAAACTAGGCGACTACACGCTAAGGGCACCCCATGTGGGGTACGGACCTCGGCTTAGGGCGTCGCAGGGGGAGGGCAGCTAGGGACAGGCTGGATCATATCATTATTATTATTAATAAGGGAATTTAAAGCTACTGGCTCAGCGTCGCGGGCTGGCTCTGGCAAGGGTCGGGGTGGACTATTACGGGGACGTCGCGGCGAGCCTCGGCGGCGAGGACGGAAGGACGGTCGGTTTTTGTGTTTGTGTGCCACTGTACTTGTTTCCCTACGGCTCTCTTGGAGCAGGGTGATTGCGTCATCGGGAGTGACTAGGGTATGCCTTGGTCGGCGAATCTTAGAGATACGCGAGGGTTCGTATTGGGCGGCCGATACGATAAGGGGATTCCTATGTTGGATTGAAGTTTCAAAGAAACGCTTGGAGACGCGTTTCATGAACTGTTGGATGGTGAGCATCTTGAGGTCTACGTGAAGAAGTTCATTTCGAACATAAAAGGGGGCTCCCGTGACTCTACGGAGGAATCGGTTTTGTATGGAGGAATCGGTTTTGGACGCCTTTTTACCGACTTGAAAAAGACTTTATATAAAAAAATTAACCGACTTCAAAACAAAAATCCCTACTACACTAAATACCGCAAAATAATCTTCATTGCATGCATTGATTTACTATTGTAAAGATACGGTCGTCAAAACATTTGACGGACGCGGTCGCCCTGTAGGGCGCAAACACTTTAACGCCATCTATTATAATTAAGATATTAATCGGCGTGGTCTGTTCCTAGACGTAACCTTGTAAGATCTCTTATTTTTCGAGGTACAAAGAAATAAAAAAACCTCTTATTTTTCGAAATTTATATTTGTTGTGCATAAAAATACATTTTAATTTGCTCTTAACAAACAATAAAAATTAATTTTGTACATAATTTAATCTTATGGTAATATTATTAAATCCATTAATTTCAGTGGCTATAACGCGCGCCGTTCCAAAGTTATGTCGCACTTTTATGCGGTTTCGCTTCATCTTGGCCAAAGGTTGAGACAAATAAGAAAGAAAATTGTTTTAAATAATGTTAGAAGTTGATTTAATGACATATTTTTAACTTATCGGTGATATAATTTTTTTTATTGTGCTATGTGTCATATTTCACGCAACCCTTCACGACACAATTCGGCATTTTTGCTTGTTAAACTTACGAACGCTCCCGAAGATAGCCGATTGCGTTCTAGTTCACTTCGATAAAGGGAAGACCACTTTGGGACCAAGTTCGAGGCGTCATTATAACATGCTGTCCGCCCAGTCCTTACGCAGTAATATATTATGTCAATGATTGCATGACTAATTTTATTTATAATAAAGTCTAGGTACCTTATCATCTGGTTGAAGTCGATGCCAAGCTAATAAATAGTTTTGATAGATTAATGACGCCGAATTCCGAGGCACGCGCGGTGTGATTAATCATATTCTTCGATTTCCCTGGGATCCCATTATAAGAGTACTTATAGACATTTGATGAAAAAAAGATTGTTGGAAATTGGTCCACAATTGGCGGAAAAATCCGTGAACACATATTTAAAAAAAAATATTTACACAGCCGATGGTATGCATGGTACCTTCTCCTTTTTGAAGTCGGTTTGGCATAGAATACAACCAGATGAGTAAGTACCTAGCTCTTATTATAAACGAAAGACAACACACAGCCAATGAATCAGTTTTTAAGATTTTATTTTTCCCTTTTTTGTGCTGTAGGTTTTGTTTGTTTTTAAGTTGGTTGTTTTTTTTTGTAAAAAACGTTTTTTAGTTTCATTTTGAACTCTTTACCTTGTTAGCTTGGTAAGTCTGGTCAAGTTTGTTACGTATCGTGAAGTATAATAAAAAAAAAATATTTGAAAACTTTTAGTTCCGCACATTATCCTTGTTAAAATTAATTTTAAAAATTAGTAAAACCATTTTTCAATTCTGTATGTATATTCAATTTTAATCTTCACTAATATTATCAAAATTAATCTATTGGATTAATAAACATTACATCCCTTCATGTTGCGAAAACAGCCATGGACTGCTAAATAATTACAATGTATCTTCCAGCGCATACCGCCACTGCGCATCGATGACCTTATCTACGATCTGCGCGATGGAACCAAACTGTTGGCGCTGCTCGAGGTGTTGTCCGGGGAGAAGCTGGTAAGTACAATATAGATATATGTCCTGCCCGTAACCTTAGTCATTTTCCATTTCACAATTGTACAATCTAATTCCACCAAGCCCGTTCCATCATTGAACTAGAAAACGACCGGCGATGCGCCATCGTTACATGGCGGACATTCCACCTATAACCACAAAACGTTTTGGGAAAACTTTCATTGTGGGTACAGCTAAGGAGTGGAATTCTCTGCCAGAGTCTGTATTTCTTGGTAGCTATAACTTAGAGGTGTGTCTGCCTGGGTTCGACCCCATTACCTATAATTCGTAATTCGTGCCATTAACCGCTACCTAAGTTACGCCATGAAGTGGTCAATCCCATCCGGCTCATGAAAACCCCTTATGGTTTACACACTGAAATTTTATCGGCGTAAGTTACGCTGCAGATAAAGTAGATCTCAATTTTGTTTCACGGCATTGACTACCATATTCTAGATAGAGAGAGAGAGCTAGGCCACTAGTGCACCGTTAACCGTGCACAAATTTTGACCTAGATCCTATAGGAAATTTGTAATGATAGACTACTTATTGTACACGTGGTCCCAGTAATGGGAACATTATATTTTGATTGTTCTTTTTTATAGAGTAGAAGAGTAGTCAGAATAGAGTTGCAGCATCTTGCTAACACAATTACATAATAACTTGTATCCTCTTTTCCAACAGCCTATGGAACGCGGCCGTGTCCTCAGACGTCCACACTTCTTGTCCAATGCTAACACCGCACTGCGCTTCCTAGCCGGCAAAAGGATCAAGCTGGTCAACATCAATGCAGCCGACCTAGTGGATGGGCGGCCTGCAGTCGTGCTCGGCCTTATTTGGACCATCATCCTCTACTTCCAGGTAGGGAGACGCTCTTCTTGGCTTGCGTTTGAACATCGAGCTACGATAATCTTGATTCTCATTTCTCGGTTATATAAAGTACGCTAAAACATCTATTTGGCATCAAGCACACATATACAAAAATTCAGAAAAAAGTGTAATAGACAGTATGCACCTTACAGCTGCGCTAAAAAGGGCCATTTCAGCATTAATGCCAGCCATAATACTGTCCATCTGTCTGCTGAAGTTCGAATATCATGTGATATATAAACTAAAACCAGTAGTAAGTGAAGATTATTTTATTTCCAGATTCAAATATACTAATTATAGAAGTCCAAAATGTTTGCTCGTTGAAAAGTTGATGAAACGCCATTGCGCCATTCATTTAACTAATGTCTAATATCGGATTGCAAAAAAAAAATGTTAAACTAACTTTCTCAAGAGTATAACATTACTACACCTTCAAAAATCTCTAATTACTGTAGAAAGTAAATCAGTATTGTATTTCATAAATATCACTATAGCGGCTCACTGTTCACTGACTCAGCACCGTGTGGTACGGAAATAGATTTCAATTAGGATAGACGATAGAACTTCCACAGTATTATGTAGGTAGAATATAGCTGTACACTTTCAGAAAGTTTTACTACAACCGTTAATCTTATAGAATCATCAATGTTTATACGATCTTTACTAATGATCTCATCTGTTGTATTTGCGTAGTCACTATTATGATCATTATAAATATTGGAAGTTAGTACTTCGTTTATATTTAGATTGGCACAGTCTGCTTCATTATTTTTAATAAGACTGTAGTTAACTTCCATACTTGGTTTCTCTTAATTTTCATTCATAATTGGATCAAAATTATTTATTCCAAATTAATCTATTACCTATCTGAAATGAACAGCCAATAGCAGACTACTACAAGGCATCATTATACTCGTATCTATATTGCCTATCTTTATTTTGAATGTTTTCTAACCCCCTGTGTATATCTATACTATAACTTTTAATCTTTCTCAATAACGGTTTTCGTTTCTCCCCTCTTACTGATGTAGTCGCACTATCCAGTAAATTGTATCTAATATTATTTCTATGTCTACCATTAAAATGAGGATTTACTGTATTGCCTGTTACTTATAAACTTGTTTATTTATAATCTCAGTCTGTTCTCATTTTAATTGGCTTGAACTAATTTTGTTTGCGCAAGCTTCGCTCAATGTATTGGACCCACAGGATAGAGGACCTAAGGTAGGTAACGGCATCACGGCTTTTATAGTAGTCAGGTCTCTTGGCATTGTATATCGATGACAGTGGAAAGGTAAAATTACTGAATCGCCATTTTAATTACAAAAACGAAAATTAAACTTATTATAGTAAATTCGTAACTCGTTTTCTATGCGGAGTATAAAGATGAAAAATATAAAAACTTTTTACCAAAAAATTAAACCGACTCCCAAAAAACACTGCAAAGTGAAAAATAACTTTAATTTTGGTAGTCGGTATCTTTAGTTTTGTATTTTCGTTTTTGGCACCGACTTCCGAAATTAAAGTTATTTTTCACTTTGCAGTGTTTTTTGGGAGTCGGTTTAATTTTTTGGTAAAAAGTTTTTATTTCACTCTTTTTAGTTGGTCAGTTTTTAATTTACCTAGTTACAAGAGCCTAAATGTCAACTACTTATAACCTTTTACAAAATATTGCTTTTCCCAATGCTGGGCCGTTAATTGTTGAGGAGTTCTCCTGGTACTTCACCATATGCATTGTGACGAGCATAAAGTGCTTAACATCCATATTCAAGTAATCAAATTGCAATCCACTCAATACTTATTATTGAGTAGTTTCGGCGGCCATCTGTGGTCTTCATCATCAGTTCCACTTCCTCAAATGGTACTTTTTGAGAGCAACTACACAAGTTACTATAAGAAATACCCAAAACGCGATAGGTGTGCCTATAATATTTGAAGAGTTCCCTCGATTTCTCCAGGATCCCATCATCAGATCCTGACGTTTATAAAAATGGGACCAATTTCGAAGTATACCCTTTCAATAAAAAAAAGAATTTTCCAAATCGGTTCAGCCGTCATCGAGTAATCGATGATCATACATAAAAAAAAATATATACGCGTCGAATTGAAAACCTCCTCTTTTTGTCGTCGGTTGAAAATGTAACGTATAATATCCTTTCGTCAAAATTTCATGTAGTGCCTTTTTTTCTAAATTAGATGTCACTTAATCCAAAATCACTTTGAAATAAAAAAAGGTAAATGTGATTTTGACTTGAAATTCAGAGATTTAAACAAACTAGGAAATTAGCGTCGGTTCAACGATATGAAATGTAAGAATAAATTCGGTCTCTTAAGTGCCAAAATTGATCTGATTTAACCGCAACCTATACAAATCCACGCAGGTAAAATTATTGCTCTTTCTTGTGATAGAAAATAAGTGATAGTTATATTTCACTTATTTTCTATAAAACTGGCGGTTCAACGATTTTGCCTTTCCACTGTCAATATTGTTTTATTACCTTTTACGTTATTCTATTAAAAGTTGTATCAGCTGAGCATACTAATTTTACTGCATTATTTAGAACTTTATGCATACTGAGGCTTAGCTTACTATTTCCATACATACGTTTATATGTAAAATATATATATTGTTGTACTTCTTATATTTCAAATAAGCTGTAACGTATTAAAAGCTTGATTTTGTAACAATAACTTTTGTTATATCTCCGTATTTTTATGTTACACAGTACTGCTATTGGTTGACCAAATTGGTATTATAATTGGATTAGAATCATAGAGATCACTTATCAGAGCCACTTCACATCACCTTTAGATTTTAATTGTGTAATTGCCATCACTTAAAATCACTTAGTGAGTACAGCGTGGGAGGAGTGACTTGCCAGAATTTTATTGTTGATTACGTAATAAAAATAGGTAGTGATTGGCGCTAATTTTTGTAAAAGTTTTCATTGTTGCCAGTTTCCGTTGTTTACCTGTCAGTTCGTTTTTTCTTTAATCGGGAAAAAAGGATTAAAATACGTCAAAACATATTGCTCAGCGGTTTAATTTAAGATTTGGTAAAGCTGTGTCCAATGTTTGACGTCTTTCCTTGCCGCTCATTAAATTCAGCAAACACATTCAATTAAACCTTGGTAGCACTATTAGCGCCAGTATTATCTGTTCATTTATGTAAATCAGCATTTTATTTATCATCAGACGTTATTGATGTCATTACATCATATTTCAATAAAACAGGTTGTGTATCCAGGGTCAGGACTCGGTATGGCTTCGTCAT